>OW388302.1:45189008-46615542 GCA_936450465.1 Gibbula magus
AGTAGCTTAATAGCAACATCTTCATTACCACTACGGATAATTGGTTTCTGTTATAAGATGTTTTAACCTCTAAAGTAAATTTAAATGACATAAACTATCATTATAAATGGGAAATTTGAAGAAATACATTTTTCAACAAACGTGCTACATGCCCTTAAGATTGCTTTTAGTTTTCAGAAATGTCGGAGATTGAAGCTTTAGACCTCTCGTTTTTAAACATTGCCAGCACTGAAGAAGTCGAAACCAAGGCTTGTCCATCAACAGAAACGTGAACTCCTGTCCCAGTAGAAATTCCACCACTTACTACTAATGCAAAGGTTGTTAGTACATTCAAGAAACCTTATCATATGTGTGGAAGATAAACTTACAAAACTGTAAGACTTTCTAGTATGAAGCGGCATTTGCTTACCCACAATGTTGATGATAAATTTAAATGCCATGGCTGTTTCCACTCTTACCTGTCGCGGTCTCTGCTAGAAGAACATATGAAGTTTTGCCATCAATCATTTAAGATGGGTTGTGAGTATTGTGGGAAAATGTTTAAGAGCCATGCTGGACATAAGTCGCACATCCAACTAAAACACCAGAAAACTGGACGTTTCTGTTGCCCGATCTGTGACAAAACGTATGACCATGAAGATTTATACAATGGCCATGTTTTACGTCACACTGGGATAAAAGTCCTCAAATGCAAAGACTGCAAAACAGAATTTCACTACAAAAGAAACCTTAAGCAACATGCTAAAATATGTAAGGGCAATGTATCAAATCAATGTATTCGATCCTGTGTGTGTAAAGTGTGTGGTCAATCATTTTCCAATGCATCAAGTCTCAAAACACACACTAATGGTGTTCACACAGGAATTATGTACCGTTGTGTTTGTGGAAAGCAGTTCAGATGGCGATCATCACGCCTTTAACATACAAAGACATGTGCATTTGCAAGTTGAAGGCACACGAATTCATATGTTGTACATCAAATAGAGTTACACTTTCTTGAATTAGAGGCTTTGAAATTTCCTTTTATTGACAAACTGATAGCTTTACAACGTGTAAAAGTACTTGTCAATGTACTTATAGATGTTTAATGTCCCCGAAATATTATTTTAATGCTTTTGGATCAGTGAATATTTTATGTTCAGTTTTAAAACGTGAGATTTTCACACAGACAGAATTACATATATACTAATCTTTATCTTGTTAGTTGTTTTTAAAAACTTCATGTGATGGCTTGTCACATCATAGTTTGTAGTTCAAACATAACAGTATAATATGGGTTTTTTGGCCTTAATTATCGGCAATGATTATTTTTTAAAAGGGAGACCTTTTCATCTACATTGTTTTTACTTGAATAAATATGCGAGTGTAAGATGCGATTATGTTACAGTTAACTTCATTTATCCTTCATTATGACAATATACAAATAAAAATTATTTTGATAACACTTTGCTTGTATTTGCTGGAACACAATGGATATTATTGGCATTTTAGTACTATATCTATTGAGATCTATAGGCCTACCCTAGCTGTACTATTCCTTATCATATTCTCTTTTGTATTGAGATACCACACTACGTAACAGATCATATTCTCTAGTCAATCATGTTGCTCACATACATATGTTTTACAAATATCTTGCAAATGTCAGGTTTTAATCACTGTTGTATAATAAAAAAGAAATTTCATTCAACATTGACAGCACTGCATTGACTCAAACTATTAAAACACTGACAGGTATATTCAAATGAAATAATATTTAATAACCACAAATGTCTCAAAAGAGTTTATTTGTCCACAAAGTACCTGGAATAATAATTTGGTATTGACTGTCAAATTTTGGTCACAGATTTATGTACCTTTTCATTGAAAGCATCATGTAACGACACATTAAAACTGAGTACACCTGCACATTCGAACTGTGTACGCGCACATAAGTACTCAATGTTTGAGTATTTTCTATTTTTGTGTACAATTGCTTAACTACAGCATGAATCAAAGTGTTTTTTTCAGAGAATGTGGAAAGTGTCATCTAGAACGTTGTGTCTAAATCTCATGAAAGTGTATAAATGAGAAAACATGATAATGGGAAAGAAACATAAAAAAATAACATCAGTCACTTTCACCTCGCCAGAGTTTTCTTATTTGACAGTTTTGGATTCTGAAACTTGACATGTAGATGCTGGGAACACTTGAGAGCTAGATTATACCATTTCCATGGCCTGTGGTTTGAATATAAATACATATTTACTCAAATCCGAGAGCACGTCTCGTGTTTTGGTAAAAGCTGCACCGCACTAACACTGCCAATTTGAGTACACGTGCATAAGTACTGAAAATAGCAAGTACACCGCTCCTACACTGTGAAACAATGATTTGACGTAACTAACTATCTTATGACGACACATTTTTACTGTGGCAATTAACTTATTCAAGCGGGTGCTCATCATGAAAATAACCGTGTCTTGCGTACTTACAAGGATTGTATTGTATGATGACTATAAATTAAATGTTTATAATATTAGTCAATTCTTGACAAATATCATGCAGATCTCATCTTGTGAGGCAGAAAAATTGCGCCACTTGGAAAAATATAAACGTTGTACCTCACTCGATGAGATAAACATGATATTCGTAAAATAATCCTCTAAATACACATTGCAATCAATTGAGACAAAACTGTTGTTATCTTTCATTACAACAATATATGCATACATGGCACGAATTGAAGAAATTATGATTTTTTAAATTTCAACTGTTTCAAATTTCAAATTCAAACTGTTATATATTCATCTATACATCATGTGAAAGATTGGCCACACCTAATGGCCACTACTATTCCAAGTGACGATATATAATTATAGAGATCATCCCAGCCAAGTGTCTCCTGAAACCAAATATATCAACATGAGTTGATTAAGTTACAGATATTCAAGGCTTACCGATGATATTTTTACTTGAATCAACGCATGTTAAAATATTTGATATCAACAGACACGAAGGTGAGATTTTATTTATCATTCAAATCATTATTCACGAATTATTAGCAAAATAATGAACATATCTGAAACGCAAAACTGCCATTTAGTTCTTCAGGAGTGATCTCAGTGAGGTCGTAGCATTGTGAATTCATCAGCGTCATGTCATCATAGTATTGTTATATCATAAACTTCGTGACGTCATAGCATTGTCAGCAGTGCTCTCAGAAATGCCAAAGCCTTGTGATGTCATTAACCGATGATGTTATAGGATTATGACGATTTGATGGTACCGATATATGTAATGTTCATATTGCTTGACCTCACATAATCGATATCTACTGTGGAAGCCAGTTTTGGATGATAAATCATGATATATTATCCGTAATCATTATTAAAATCTGAGAAAGTAATAACGATGGATAATAAGACAGTGTGATATCGTCTCAGCGAGTAGTATTGACCAATCAGTGTCGCCAAACTTTCATTGTGAGGACGTATAAGGTGATAGTTCTTGTCGCTGCATCGGCATATTGTATTTACTTTAAATTCTGCACTCCATGTGTCTATTTCTATTTTTAAGAATGGTTTGTTAGATACATTCTCATTGGTCTAAATGCTCTTGAGATAGTTTTCTTAATAACGTTTTTGACAGTAATTAATGTCGAAACTTTAGAATTCTTAGCACAGCTTGGAAGATGAATGGTACATGTTTATATAATTTCGTAAGATACAATAATTTAACAATGTAGAAAATGGTTTCATAAAATATATATTCATCTTGATGCATTTGGTCCTCTCTGATCTGGTTGGTTGAAAGCTATTTGATATCATAATGGATGTTTGTGATTGGTTGAAGGTTTTCCATAGCGGGAACTGTCATAATCCGTGTCGTGTTTGTTGAACCACTTCCGGGCATCATCCCGGTAACCATGACAACGATATCTCCCGTCTTGAGCAGATTCCACCTGGCGGCGACACGGATTCCGTAATGGAAGCGTCTGTCAACATCTTCCCTCCAATCATCGACTTGGTCATCTGAGTCAAAATAGAATATCCCTTTAAATGTCGATTTAGATCCACTATACAAATTATATTTGTTTTCAGATACGGTGGCCCTTTTGCCAAGGGTGAGTAGCTATTTCAAAACGAATTCGACATCGTTTCATTTGAAAATCGATCACAAAGAACCCTTCGTGTACATAAGTGTCTATTACATTAGTTCACATGAATTATATATATATGTGTTGTCTGGGGATATTACATAAGCGGGAATATTCTTCAACCTCATTCCCGGTGAAGACTGTGTGTATGAAGATTATACTCCTAACTGGCTCCCTGCTGCATGCAGCATAAGTCGCCGAATACAACACACACCCATTCATGTTACTTTTGATCACGCCATGCCTTTTGTTATCAACTTTGCTGAAAAGCTGTAATAATTGTCTTTTTCTAACATAATACAACTCAAATTTCAAGATAACGAATGTATCTTCAAACCTACCTTCATACAAGACCGGAAGTACACCTCTGTGCATGTGCAGACAGCGAGCGACGCGGGGGGTCCGGGTGACGGCGATGATGTGACAAGGAGGACGATATTGCGCTATTAGACTGGCAGACCTGTTGAAATTTATTTATTAATATGTCTCAAAAGGGGGAAACTTGAGCCTTATTATCATATTAACGAGACAGGACGCCCGATGTATTTTTTATGGAGGTGAAATGCGAAAGAATGATCAGCTTTTTGTAATTATTCAGCGTGCATTGTCCCTTTAAGCATACCTGTTTAAGATTTATAGATACACATATATTACAGGCGCTTCAAATACTCACATTCACATAGCTACGAGCAGAAGAGCTATGTAATTGTAAAATTTGATTCTATTCAAAGACGTAATGTGCAAAATAATATCGTTCTGTTACTGCTATATCGCACTCACACAACGCATCTGCAATTGTTGTCTCTACAGATAGATTTTACGCACGCTTCACACAGCCTACCTGCCTATGGCTGTGACTAGAAGTATAGCAGTAGCGTGTGATCGGATGGCGGCCTCTACGGAAGTGATGGCGATGGTCTGAGTGTTCTCACACGGTGTCGGGGTCAGTTTACGTATGTCCAGAAACTGAGATTCTGTAGAGGTCGCCCCCTCGGCCTGCTGGCATACCTGTAATTTGAATGGCACTTGTATAAGCATTGATTGTAGGCTGATAGTTAGGGTCTCCAGTGAAGTTCTTATGGGTTTTTTTGTGTGTTAATAACGCTGCTACTATGTTGCAACAGCAGACCTACTTACGATGTTAAATCTTTTGGAAACACTAACCATATTCCCGTGTATCGAGTGATAAAGACGGAGAGAGATATAATGTATTACAACGTGTCGTCTATGATGTACTTCCTCAAATGCATTATCACTTCTAATTTTGTATAATTTTGTATAATTTTGTATGCGTCATTGGTTAGGTACGACCATTTAACCAAATTAATTAATTGATTTAAAATGAATTTCATTTAATATTTATTATTGGCTGATACTGATGACATACTCTCATTGCCATCATTTTTGACATGCTTTGAATTGGCTAACTAAAGACGTACATATTATAGGGACTAATTTATTCCTTACCGCAGTGAGAGTGCGGACAGCCCGAAGAGGGTGTTTCCCCACGGCCGTTTCCCCGGACAACATGACACAGTCGGCACCGTCTAGCACCGCGTTGGCAACATCACTCGCCTCGGCTCTCGTGGGTCGGGGGTTCCGGATCATACTCTGTAGCATCTGTAACGATAGGCACGTCGTCATCATAAACAGATATTTTGATATCTTGTGTTGAACGAGAGTATTTTATGGGCGCTTCTGTCCCGACCTTGGTGCAGTGACACATATTTTATAAAATTGATGTTGATCAAGTTCTTTTTTAGACATCTATTATTTACGAGGGCTTCCTCTAATTACACTCCTGCGTAGACTCCTACTTTTGCTTTGTACGATGGAGAAATACATAATGCGTGGAATACAGGAATACATGCTAAACAACCGTCACTAAATGATATGGGGGATATAGCTCAGTTGGTAGAGTGTCCGCTCATCACCCGGAAGACCGGTTTTCGATTCCCGGTTGCGTCATACCAAAATACGTTAAAAGATGGGAGTTGTTGCTGCCTTGCTTGACACTCAGCATAACAAGGACGGAACAACGCTTTAACTGGGTTATTTGCACACAACAAATTTCCCATGTACATTACGGACAATAAAGAGTTATTATGTTATGTTATTATGTTAAATAAAACTACTGTCTGATAATGAAAACAGTTTAAATACAATTGTTTGCTATCAACATATATTCGCTTCCATTGTACATGTATGTGGATATTTATTCCCCATAATACGCCCCAATCTACCTGAGTAGCGCATATGATTGGCTTGCCTATCTTGTTTGACAGACCAATCATCATCTTCTGTGCTAGGAACACTTTCTCAGGCGGAAGGTCAATACCTAGGTTGCCTCGTGCTATCATCGTGCCGTCAGACACCTTCACTATCTCCTTGAATCTGAAACACAGGGGAGGCAACTCGTACAGCTCTATAGCAAGCTAAATTGTACATTCGTACACCAAAAGCGAGACAGGTTATGACACATAACTAAGTTATGTGTGTATTAATGTAATCTTACTCGTTCGAGACTAGGCCACTGTGGAATACAGGCATATATATCCCAGCAAACACAAAACGTCTTAAAAACTTTTCCTGAAAGTTTCAAAGACAAGTATTCAACGAGACATTTATATACGTGTGTAATGGCTATATCAAATATGTTATCTCTCGGATCTATCCTTGGAGAAAACTTAATGTTTGGTGAAGTCCAAATATCGCATGGTATCATATCGCAGTATTATCCCTTCATGCCAAATCATACATCAAAGATCTTTTCAGTATAACACGAGGATTGTAAGGGACATATAGGTAATATCGATCTAGACGAAACATCTCTTGGATTCTTTATAGCCTTACTCCATGTTAAATACACATTCGATTTGAAGCATGTTGATTAGAATGCCGTTTTCATAAGCAATAATTGGTTAGATACACGGACATAAATGACCTCGGGAAGTTTGTCTCAATAGAAAACACCAGTGTCGCATGCACTTTGAAGTATCGATATCAGCACCGTTCCTTTCAGTACGACGAGATGGGGAACACGAACATGTCGTGTTCTGGACGGTCGCTCTACCGCTGAGTTAGTATCTTGGTACTGCAACTGTACTTGTATTGTGTTTTTGGTCATATACACATGGCAATAATGAAGTATACCCCCAATATTCAAAACTAAAATGTGATGCTGTGGGGGCGTTACGATAATTTGACTGAATTGATCATTCAGGGTCCATATTTTTATTAGTCGTAAGTCAATGTTAATGTATGGCTTCGAAAATATGGGTCCTGGACATGAGAAAAATAGATTTTATGACAGATTTCATCAAGGAAAAATATCTCAAGTTGAAATTTAAAGTACGTGTAATCATAGGGGATAAGTTTCGCGGAAATGATTCTGACAACAGTAAATAATAAAACCAAAAAAATATTTGGGTTAAAATGCACCTCAAATAAGAAGAAAAACGTTTTTAAAAAATACTTCATAAACACAGCCGCCAAACGCTTTATTAGCCAATCAGCTGCTAGCGAGAGGTGTGACGTGTTACTCAGGAGTCATGCCCTAACGAGTATCTGGCTTATGCTTACATTATACACTCGTACAGCCGTCACGTATTAAATAATAGTGGGTTTTTTTAACCAAAAATAAGTTCTGCCCTTGTGCCTCAACAACGTGATAAACTCAGGTTTCAGATGTTAAGAACATCATTTGGTTACCAAGTTGATTTAGATTAGATACGTGGGTAAAACAATTGTGTACGTTATTTATCGTATTATGAATTTTAATGACAAATCGTGTCTCGAAGCCCAATGACTGGATGTTGTTTCTTTTTTAAAAACATGTTTTTTATTGCTTTATTATGTGTACAGCATGTGACATGTGAATGAACTATTTTAATTCGTTTTCTTCTTCTAACCACTATGAATGTAAATGAGACGTGTAACTTCGGTTTCTACTAATTCAAAACGCTTTTGCTCCATTTTCATTGAATAGAAACAGACTTTATTGTCACATAATTGTCATTTAGTTATGCATATGTAAGTCAAGTGAGATGGTTTGAACTTAAATCAGCACATATGGTATTTTGACATTTTCAAAAAAATAAATTTGTGTCATTTTAAGACAGCTTCTACAGACCGGCCCCTTACCTCTTAATACCTTCGTAGTTTTCTATCTTGGCGATGACCTTGACCTCGTCAGCTAGAGTGCCAAGTTCTCTTCTCACCAGCTGGATGAGGTTCGAACTCGAGGCCCACGAGACGAATATCATATCTACCTGGAAATAGGTTGTTATGAACACAACACATGGTTATTTCTGATTGCCATTTATTATTTAGACTGCAAACTTTTTGTTCATGGACTCTCTACCTGGAAATAGTTTGTTATGAACCATAACTTACTGATATATTTCATTCAGCTACAGCCCGTTTGTTCACTTAATATCTACTGGGGAAGGGATGGCCTGGCTATGACATATAATTCACTAAATACATGTATATATTTCATATTACACGTATCTAGTATCGAAGTTTTCTCTCCCTACATATAAATGAACAGTTTACATTGTTATGGGAGCAATTGTTATCCTCTGATACGTACACGATGAATGGCGTTTGTTTAGATTAAAGCTGCATGTATTCTGTGCATACAGGCTGTTGAAAAACCTGCGTGTTGGGTTTGAAAGGCATTATATCGATCGACGAATACACCATAACTATAGAAATTCATTTTTCATGTTTTATTCATAAGCATTATATTTATTAATATTAATAGATAAGCAAAAAAGATAGTTATATCATGCATTTCTGGAGTATATGTATATGCACCTGGGATCCCGATTACCATAAAGTATAGTCGGTTTTCATCTAATAGCATATATCCATTAATGTTTTAGTCATGTCGTGTGGCAAGTTAGATCGAGTCTGCCCTATGCATACATGATGTAAACATAAAACATATCCAATCAATTATCACTTCCAGGGATTGGCAATATAATCAGTACAAAAATACGTATCTATATAAGTCGTTCAGTTCAATTTCAAATTGATGTTGGACAGAATGTTTGACATTGACGTTAACAATAGGGTCATTGGTTCTGTACCTCATCAGGCTATCAGGCATTAAACAATAAATCAAGTAAGTTTCAAATGTATAGATCTTCAATTCGTGACCCCTTTGACCCATATTTGGAGCCAAAGGGTCACCAGAAATAAATATTTAATCTAGATTCCCCATTGGCGTCTGTACAAAGCAGCTTTCGTACTGGAAAATATGAAAATAGGTTTTTAGGTGATGACCCCCGTGACCCATATTTGGGGCCACAGGGTCACAATCTACAGTTTAGAATCTCCATTGGCCAAGGAGTCTGAATTCAACCTTTTTAGCTTTCTAGAGTGTTTTGAAAAAAAAATGTAAACAGATTTTAGGTCATAACCCCGAGACACACATTTGGGGTCGCAAGGTCACCAAATCTACAACTAAGAATCCCCATTGGCCAAGGAGTTTGCACACAACATTTCAGCTTTCTAGACCTTGTGGTACTGGAGAAGATGAAAATAGGTTTTAAAAGTTATCACCCCTGTGACTCTATTTGTCACGGTCACGGTCTGCACATAAAATTTAAGTTCTCTAGAGTCATTCGTTCTGGAGAAGAAGTCGAAAAAGCGAAAAATATAGGACGAACGGACGGACGGACGCCATGCCATGTCATAAGGCCTTACTGGCTTGATGAGCTAAAAGTGATGTTTCGTCTAGTTAAACAGTTCGTCAGAAACAAACAGATAATGTTTACAACATTCAAAATTTAGTTAAGTTGGTTTCTGAATTTAATTTGATTTAAGAGCCAGACATTGAAATGAAATTATATTTATATCTATTGAAAACAAAACTAACACTTTGTTGAGAATTGAAAAAAGTCTATACACAACGATCTGTTAATCTAGAACTAAGAGCAAAATTTTAAAGTCATCTGAATGATCCTAACCTCACAGTCGATTCCGAAGTAAATGTCGAGTTTGTCCTTCTCTGTCAGAAACGGTTGCCCTGGCAACACACCTGGCACGTGACACTCGTCGAAGTCGTGGATATCACCGCCGACATCAACCTCGCAGTCCAGATAGCCGTCACCTTGGTAACATAGGATATGGTTAGATATAACCCGTGGTCTTTATAGAGATTATTACCCGAGGAAGTGTGTTAGATGATCATTACGAAACGACCGTGAAGTTTTATACTGATCGAGCGAGAACGGGATTAACGGTATACACAAACTTGAATGAAATTTAATAAAAATAATATGGCATACTTCCGAGGGTAATGAATTCTTTATTACCAGTTTTAAACCATATGCGTGAAATTGCCAATAAAACAGCCCACTTCTTTTGCAACGGCAAGTTACTCTGACGTCATGAGCAACTGTTTCATGACGTCACAGCAACAAAATACGGGAATCCGCGCTGACATAGTTGTTGCTATTAAGCAAACGTAATATGTGCATAGGGGTTCACCGAAAATTGAGGATACCCAATATTTAAAACATTTTAGTGTAAAGACTGTTTATAATCAAAACCTGGTTCCCACAGTAGATATCTGCAAGCGATATCTACATTGTACAGTCGCTACAAACAAATCGTTATAATCCTATTAATCATCAGTTAATGACATCACAAGGCTTTGACATAACTGAGAATATTGCTGTCAGACGATATTATTACGTCATAAAATTGAAGATGTAACAGTGCTATGATGCCATAATGCTAATGACGTCACAATGCTATTACATCACTGAGATCACTGCTGAAGAAGCTAAATGGCAGTTTTTTGTTTCATATATACAAATAATTGTTGAAGAATGTTTTTGAATGATAAATACAATCTCATCCTCGTGTCTCCTGATATCAAACATATCAACACTCGTTGATTAAAGTAAAAATATCCCCGACAAGCCTCGGGTTTGTAACTTTAATCAAGTTAATATATTAAAATATCAGAAGGTACGTGGGTGAGATTCTCCTTGGTAGAGAGGAGTGTGGATACTGTTACACATATATACATCGTTTTTAGTAAAATATTTGGTATGCTCAAGTCCTTGTGGGCCCCTTATTGGTCAAACCGCACAACCCATTTGACATTTCAAAACAAAAAAATATTGTGGACTGCACGAAACGCACGTTAACCTCAGATATATGTAATAGATAGAGGATGAGTAGCAGTACATTATCAGGATATAAATGTACGGGTTTGAGAGGGTTGGGCGAGGCGTCAACCGAGCCTAACCCTCTCAAACTCGTACATTAATATCCCGATAATGTACTGCTGCGAGTTCTCTATCTATCTTAGAGCAAAGTCAAATGCTTGAGTCTTCAAGAAAATGACTTAAAATGAATATATCTCAAATGAATTGTCAACAAATTTGCGAAACATTCTCTCGAACACAACATGCAAAACATTTCTCATTTTCATATGCAAATGTTAGGGACATTGACGTCATCATCAGCACTGTGAGCACTGAATTTCTTACATTGTCCGAGGTGCATGAGGCGTACATTTTATATAAAGCGTACGAGTCGTGCTACAGCATAAGCGTCGTGCTTGAATCACGAAATGCATGATATAAGCACGTTTTTATTCAGCAACATTGAGCAGTAATACATTTCATTGCTTATAAAGATTGAGTGGTTTTTAGAATGAATCAGTTCACACAATGGCTTCATCATGGACACTATTCATTCAGGAAAGGTAACTTTACTTTTTTTTACTCCTTACTTTTTAAAATGTGTATTTTTAAAAATTCAAACTTTGTGTCATTAAATTGTTTTATTTAATAACAATTATTGTTTTTTTGTTTATCACATATTGTTCACGTTAAGTGGTTTGTTGAGCTGTATTTATCAATATGCGAGTTGTAATATCTGTTTCATATGCTATTGTGCACCCGTCTATATTGCATATAAATTATTTCAGGTTACTGCAGCAACGAAATTGTAACTCGAACTGTCTATGGGAAAGAGTGTAACGTCATACTGGACATCGCTCGGACGCTGTGTGACGATACAGGGGTTTCACGGAGACGACAATGCACCCTCCATATTCTAACACTCCAAGAAAGTAAGTTTATAGAACTTTCTTCTCATTTTCTGTATGTCATTCTATATAACTTCTGAATATTATTTTTATATCGTGGTTGAAAATATATAAAACATTGGTAACATGGTTTGATGCTTGTCATTGTTTCACTTACTCATGATATAAATGATATACACTTAAAAAATCCGAATGACCTCACATTCCTTACTTTATTTACATGCTTTTATTCTTCTTTTAGGAATATCAAGCTCCTTAACATAGAAGACCCCCATCGACGGAAGCGACTATATCCTTTCGGAAAGGGAACACAGCAGATCATTTGTCGATGTAATAAGTGTATAATTGTGTATTATCCAGATAAATAAAACAATCAGGTGACATTGTTTTTTTGGGTTTTTTTTTTATGGAAGTCTGTGAACAAGTTTTATGAGCATGATACCCGAACGCAACCAGACAACCGTACATCTATCGGGATATAAATGTACTCCACGTGACCACAATACAATCATATGATTGGACGAAAGCATTTGACTGTGCTCTAATTCTCTGTTAGAACGATTGCGCTTCCGTTTTTGTATATTTAAAATAATATATATAATATAAATATATAAATATATATATATATATATATTAAATGTATACTCCTCCGATATGAAAAATCATAAACAAAAGTCCGTCCGACCCCGTCACATTTGAAATAATTAACCTTTTATGCAGCCAAGTATTAACCCGCAACGTATCTATCTCAACTAGATTCCGATCGTTTAGAGCATAAGAAGAAGTCGAACATAGGGACCACAATCCGGTCTGGTCACGTGATCCTGATCTATAGATCAAACTGCATTGCTACTCCCCAGAGGTTGTCATGGAATTAGTTACTAATTTGTTTACTTTATGGCGATCTGTCATGCGACTGGAAGCAATTATGGGACCTGGGACAATTGGATTCTTTATTCCTTCTCATCAGTAATGGAAATTGCGGCTGTGATTTATGGACAGGCCGCCTCTATACAATTTTCTACGAAACAATGGCGTGAAATGTGCTGCTAAACTGTGTTCCACGGGAGATATCGCTTGTCTCCTACGAGATATAGTTTTGACAGTATATTTTGCACATCGTTAATCACATGACTTTATAATGCTTTTACCTCATCGTTATGCCACATCATAATGCCATGATGTCATAAACAAGATGACGTCACAGTGCTGTGATATCATCGCACAGAAAGTTTATTGGCCTGCAGTGCTATGTACCTTTTCATTGAAAGTCATGAAGAATGATTTATATGATGACAAATAGAGTATCACCTTCGTGTCTTTAGTTATCAATATATCACCACTCGTTGATAATATTGTTTTATCAACTCGTGTTGATGCCATAAGGCAAATGGGTGAGATTCTCTATCATTCACAATAATTTCGTTTATGTAATTTGCTTTATTTTTCATGTTAAGGTATTTGCCTTTTCAACTCCTTATAACTATTTGTTCAAGGCTTAAATCAGCCAGTAATGCAGACTGGCAATAGTTATGCCTTGCATTTGGAAGTTGACACCGGTGATGTACAAAAAACGTTCGGATAGTGAAATGTTCCGACTACTGAAATGAACCAAACAAGATGAAGTTGATCCCCTTTGAATCTTCAGACAGACGAGAACGTATTTAGAATATCAAATGACTTTGACACGCTGGATATTTATAACTATCACACAAAATGATAAATTTCAATTGATTACAATCTCCTGACGCACAAAGTTATGTACATTACAATTCATTAAAATCACAAACTACTGACACGCTCATCTCCCGTGTCATATACACTGTCAATGAAGTTTAGGCTACTGACCCCCATCAGTGTGGTGATGTTTGTCAAGGGGATTCCCCGAACACTTTTGATGAACCACCGGATTAATGAAGCAGATATAGTTGTAATTAACTGATCCGTTACATCTAATTGCCGTTCGTATTCGGAAACGGAATCAACGGATTAATGAATCAACATTTAATAAGTTTATATAGAGATTAGTTTGGTTACAGCTCGCTACCGTTCGGACACTGCAAGATTCAGATTATCGATGGCCGGACTATCGCGGCTTGACTGTAGTTCAGTTGGTAGGGCGGGGTCCGATTCCTAATCGGGCAGGGGCGAATCCAGAGGGACAATAAATTTAAAAAATGACCATTGAAACCAACCTCAAAACAGTGGTGCACCCCCTCCTTTTTTGCCACAGAGATGATACATATTGGCACCGTATGTTCCCCCCCCCCCCCCCCCCCCCCCCACACCCCCCACCCCCCATTTTGGAGTGATAGGAATTGAATACCTCTTTGCTCTGTAGCCCTTATCCCACCACCAGAGCAAGACATTGTAGTTACCTGCGTATTACCAGAGGATAACGCTGCTTATCAAAGCACTATCATCTCCTGATGCGTTAAACACGTAACTACTACACAGAGGACAACTAATTGTTGAAATACCACATTCGATCTCCTTTGCAAAGTCTAAGTAAGTGTAGTATTTGTAGTAGGCCCTAATTGTTTTACCCTTCTCCTTGACGACGAGTCGGAGAGGTCCCATCTCCATATATATCTGATCCCCGACATTCACGCATTGGATGAAGTCGGCTCTGTTCACGTACACGTGGTCGCGGTCACATGACTTCCGGTACGTGGGGTCGTTCGTCAGACGGATCTTCTGACCTTCCGTCATCGCCATGATGCCGTTCATTTCCTGCAAGAGTGTTGAAAACATACGACAACCACAAACAAAACAACTATGCATATGTTACGGTCAGCTATTGACTGATATGTATATCAAATATGACAGAATTCACTTATTTTACACCAATACACGCCCCGGGTACTAAGCTTTCAGTCACAACCTCTTTTGGAGACCAGCGTTTATACGAACGCCATTACGCGTAAAACATTTTATTACACGACTCTATAAGCCATATCCAAAACGGATATCCGTATTGGTAGAAAATGCGCGACGTATAAAGCGACAGTGGTGTGGAACTCTTCAGTGTGAGGGATAGGCCTAATGCGAATTTGAGAGTAAAATAACATAAATAGTTTTCTCCTCCTAGATTTCTCCTGACATCTCGTCTACGTTTACGATGGAAAAGTGCCTTTAAGTTTGAAAATAAATACAAAACAAAACGTCTGCCGCCTTGTTGATTAGTTTTCAACCTGACCAAATATATGTTATAGGCCTACAGAGTATGTTGTGCATTGATAAGGGTTTCAGAGAGTATTTGTTGAAGAAAAGGAAAGAGTGTTTATAACTAACGCACTTAGTTATGCTTTAAACCATTAGCACATGTTCCTGTAGATAGTAGTGGCATTAATAGGGTTAACTCGGAGTCTGCTGAGGGTTCAAATGTGTTACAAACTGTTACTGTTCTGGCACCATAATGGTTAACGACCGCGTTGAAGAGGTGGCTATGTGATGTATTACCCAGTCTATGATGATGTTATTACCCACTCTAGAAACAACACTCGCAAGTATGTGATAGATGGAGTCAACCCTTATTGCCGCATTTCATCAGTAAAACTTCCAGTTCAAATTATGCTTGTTTGCTCCAACGTTTACAATTGTATATGTTCTAGAAAAATGTTATTATCGAAATTCACGTTAAATGGAAAAAAAGAACCGTTTTAGATAAAACCCATTATAAAGCTGTCTTATTACAATGCATCTCATTACTTTCAACCACGAAAATATACTGGACAAAAATAATTAGGGAAATTTACTTAAAAATTAAAAAAACTTTTGAAATTATAAATAGGCCTACTGTTGTATTTATTACTTGACACATTAATGAAACATCTAATATCCCTAACTTATTTAGTCCAGTATATTTCATTACTCATTTACCACAGTATCCAGTACATAGGCACACTAAACATCTCTCAGATGCGTTGTTAGTAGTTACTATTTCGTATTTCATGCCTCTTGTGACATTTAACAGTTTCAAGCCAACAAGTACTCTCATGTAACCTGACATTTCTAATCACAACCGGAGACATGAGTATGTCTAATTCTTTTCCTTCTATTTCCAGTGCCTAATCAACGCTACATCTTGTATTTCCTATAAACTCTCCATTGTTTCATCACATTATTACTTTACAAGTGTCAAATGGCTGCATCCAAATCTTGTCTTCAGCGTTTTATCACTTAAAAACGTTATATGACATATACATCTTGATTGGCATTTTAGAAGCTGGTTACAGTCGCCAGACCCTAAATATACACTTACCTATACCTACATACCTATATAACCTACAAAGAAGGTAAGACACTGTCATGTCATAGGACCGGGAGTGGAAACTTGGATCAATCTACGAATATTACAAAGCGCATTAAATTGAGCCAGCCAGTTTAACCAAATCCGGTCTTATGGCAGGATCCAATATGGCGGACAGTGTCATACCTTCTTTGTATGTTAAATAGGTACATGTAGGTAGGTAGGTATAGATAAATTAAGTGTATATTTAGGGTCAGTGTTATACCTTCTTTATATGTTAAATAGGTACATGTAGGTAGGTAGGTATAGCTAAATTAAGTGTATATTTAGGGTCAGTGTTATACCTTCTTTACATGTTAAATAGGTACATGTAGGTAGGTAGGTATAGATAAATTAAGTGTATATTTAGGGTCAGTGTTATACCTTCTTTACATGTTAAATAGGTACATGTAGGTAGGTAGGTATAGATAAATTAAGTGTATATTTAGGGTCAGTGTTATACCTTCTTTACATGTTAAATAGGTACATGTAGGTAGGAAGGTATAGATAAATTAAGTGTATATTTACGGTCTGGCGCCTATGAAGCCGATGTGATGAAGTTCTATGGATAGTGAATTTCATTTTTACCAATTTTTTCACCAAATTGTTCAAACTATAATGCACGATATCACATCGACATCATCAAGCAAGTGATACATAACATCTTTACTAGGAAAAAATACAAATGTGTCATTATGTTTTTACCCAATCCAGTGTCCAGGTCACGTAACTCACCTCTTTGAGTTGACCCGTGTGGACCGCTTGGCAAGCTATGTCAATCGCTATGGCAACCCTTTTAGGACATTTTTCAAAAGCAAGATTTTCAGCCTCCCGGATTCTGTTGATAGTCGCAAGATGCTCCTTAAAACACAAAATAAAATGACTTCATTTATATATCTATATATATATAGAAAAAATAAAATGTTCGAAGAAATTACGATGATTTAATCAGATTCACAAGCATGCTTTCGACCATTACGGGTCTCATCAGGTCTCATCCGCTTATTTATAAACCACTGAGCATTCACCTGATGAGACCCGTAATGGTCGAAAGCATGCTTGTGAATCTGATTAAATCATCGTAATTTCTTCGAACATTATATTTTTTCTATATGAGACCTGGGAGTTGGAAGATGTTTAAACTGTTTATATATACATATATATATATATGGTGATCACGACGAAATAAAACTTTTGAACTGTTTCTTTGATACCTGCACTTGTATGTTCCGTACTATCATTTGAAATATTAAGCTTATTTATAAACCACTGAGCATATTTTCTCATTAACATGTAGGTTTCTTCTTTCGGGGACATGATAAACCCGGGTACTTTTGACCCTCTACATTTGTAATACAGTTATTACCAAGTACACGGGTTTCCCCAATAGAAGATCCTGGTAATCTACAAAGAACACATTTTTTCACAACTCTATTTTGAACAATTATTACCGAATAGTATACAAAGTTAAAATGTCACATAATGATGGCCGGATTCGAACACAAGCGTTTTACCACTGAGCTAACTAGCTGATGATTAAATATTAATTCACATCTTGTCGCCTCAATATAACGCGAATGAGGAGACATTACTCTTTTTAACGCATTATTGGGAAACAATTATTATAAAATGTTAATTTTGACATTATAAAAGAACACCCCTCCTCACTGTTCTGCTCTCAGAAAAACCTCAAGGGCGCGCTAATTCTCTGAATAATAAATTCACCTGAATTTCACTCTTTTACTATTTTCATCAAGTATCGCTGCTGTGTCAGTTTATAAGACAGATAAAACACTTTTCAGGTTTTTGCTCAAAACAGAAAGCCTTCACCCCTTAGGCTGTTCCCTCCTAGGCGGGTTTCTATTTTCAACCAAAACCTGAAAACGTGTTTTATCCTGTACTTAAAACATTTCGGCATCCTTATCATTACAATTTACACTATTTCGATTTCGATATTTTTTTCTATTCATCGGTCTCTTAATTTACGCTGCCGTTAAGTATTATAGTCTATCTGATAAGTTCACATCGAAATTATCTTCACAATAGCTTATCGACTTTGTAGTTTAATCCAATCTTGTGAACAACCTAGCATTCTCGTCACCGTAGGAGGTCTTTGGAGAATAGGAATTCTGCATGACTATGTAATCATATAGAAAAAGTGCAGTGTATATCAACTCGCTGACCAGGCCATCTAATTAAAATCAGATAGGCTATACTGAACACGTAACACTATTTATGAACGAAATTTTGTAATGTTAGACATCTCATTTCATCAAGAAAACCCCTATGTGGCAGCTGATACGTATGATATGGATATTGATTAAGTTGTCTGATGTATCGTCCTGATGTTTTGGAGAACAACCTAGCAATTGTGTCGCCATAGGAGGTATTTCGAGAATTCTGAGCTAGTATGTAATCGTACAGAAAGTTTTGCCTCGTGAAGTCAGTGTTTATCATCTTATTGAACACACAATCTCATTAAAATCAGATCTAACGAAACCATCTTATCTCACTGCGTTACGACCTTGTCTGTAATCGTTTACATTCGACAAATTCAACCAATCACAAGCCTGCTTAGATATCGATTCCCACCAACGAAATCCTAGCTCGACAGCTGATTGGCTGGAGTGAACGCTCACGTGACATCACTCTGTCGAGCAGCACTCAGATCGTAACGTGACGAGGTATAAATGTGACGTACGATCTCATTTTAATGAGAATGATTGGCCACGCAAATATATAAATTATTTTTTTAAATACAAAAACGTAACTATTGTAATCTAATAAATTTTGCAATTAGATACAAAAAACAACAACATGAAGTTAAACTAATAATTAAATAATAAGAAATAATAACTTAGTATTAACTATTTCGTCTAATGAAAAATAAGATTGCGTGATAATTGATACTGAAATAAATGTCTAGCAAGTCCCGAATGTACATCTAGTTTTCAACCTCTACCTGTTGGTTACCTGTAAAACATAAGTCCTGGATTTATTGATGTTGAAGAAAAAAATAAACTAATATATTTTGACGGATAAATATATTAGTTACCATGGATCAAGGTATGTTATCTGATCTGAAAATGAAGCGACGATTTATGAACACAATTTTGTGATACTACACACAAGTCTCAGTCGTAAATCAAGTTTTTTCTGTCTGTCTGTCTGTCTGTCTGTCTGTCTGTCTGAGTATCCCATGTGTCAGCTGGTGTATGCACGTGTGTCTAGCAACGTTGCACATATTACACTCATGTGGCTGTTAATTAACTTGTCTGATTTATGATCCGACTGGGTGTGTTTTCAGTGAAATCTTATCGCTTATTATTAATTACATACAGGTTGAAAGTGTTTCTTATGGATAAGAGAACATTATACTATATTAGATCGTTATTTAGTCAATCGGCAGTTAGGTACATATTATTTTGTGCACTGTCGAATTTGTGCATTTAACCATTTTTTGTGTTTTTGACCATCGACTTTTGCTACCAAATGTATTTAACATAGAATGCGTTGGCCTGTAGGTATAGAGGTTGGAAATACCTTTTTAACGGTCATTAAAGAGAGAATTTGAACGTTTAATCAGTAGGCTACTGGTCTGATTAACTCGTGTTAAATTGAACAGTCTCATATATATGGTCATTCAAAACAATCACCAGATACCTAGTTAAATACAAACATTTAAAGGGATAGTTTTCCATTCTGAGCGAGAATCATCTCTCAAATAGTCGCATAGCAACTAGTATCCCACAATGCATCTCCCTTTGCAACTCACTGTCCCACAATGCACCATTCTGTAATGATAATAATAATAGTGCATATTTGTAACGCACAAGGCGCTACTCACATACTATTACCATGAATAAATTACACTTCTGTGTAGGTCCGTACTTCTCGTGTTCAGGTACCCATTTCAACAGCTGGGTGTACTGAGTGCAATGTTGATGAAGTGCCCTGCCCTGTATGGGTCCACATTATTGTTGTCTCCACCGGAATTCGAACCCGGATATTTGGTGTTAAGAGGCCAGCACGCTAACCACCTCACCATTACTTATGAGCATAAACAGAACTAGTTTTGCATCAAACTTCAAAACAAAATGGCCACTACCCCTACCGAGTGTGAGTTGGAGCCTCACCTGGTGTGTGCCCCGGGCCATCACTATCCGGCAGATCGTCATCCCGTTCTCCAGCAAGTCTTGTAGAACTTCCACAGAGTCGCAGGCTGGTCCTGACCAAATAATCAATAGTACAAATTTAAAAGCTATTTAAAATTATTAAGCAATATTATCAAAAGAAAATAATTTCATTACACCTTAACTAAAGCGCTCTTGTAAAAAGTATGTTATAACACACAACGCTATCCAATATTGTCCATGCCTAAAGCGAGTCACAAGAGTCAGACTAACGGTATGCAATGATATTTTATTATATGATTGCAAGTGAAATACAGGGATCTATCAATGAAAACAAGTATTTGTCACTAAGGTGACATGATCCCCCGCCGCAAATTAATACTTAAAAATAGAGCCACTGGCTCTGAAGCTCATCAGGAATCATGTTGTTAAGTATCCCTAAGGAAAAGGTTAAGATATCACATAATAAGTCATTGCTCAGTCATCAAATTTATTATCAAAATTGGTTACACATTAATCCATATTCATTATAAGTAATGAAGACCTTTGCAGATTATTGTTTTACTTCCTATTTTTATCCTGGAATTATCAACATTTATTACATAATGAAAAAGAGCCCCTATTTGTTTCTAAAAATCCTGTTTCTCATAGGCTCATAGTTTCATAGGATCCTTTTCAATATTTAATTAATAAATTCTATTGAGCATCTGAGTGTGAGACTAAATCAGTAACACAACAGAGAAGTAACCCGAAACCTCCGTGTATTAGCAAGCTGCTGTTTGCATCTCTGCCAGGGAGTGGTCACTCCCCAAGTCAACACCTGCAATTATGCAACATGCAGACCCTGGACTCACAGCCAGTAAATTATTTTAAATTTTGTTTTCCCCATCTTTATTTATTTTTCTTTATTGGAAAAGAAGATGTGGTATCACAAACTCATGTAGCTAGTTTTAATAGTCTTATCTTACTTCATCACCAGTCATATTTAGTTCACATATCTAATGTAAAATAAAACATTTGTTAACCCTTTTTAAATTTGTTCCTATGCATCATGTCACAATATTCAGTTCACAGGCTATTCAATAGTTCTTATTTCACATTGATTACATCAAACATGTCCATAATGTAGTATTACTCTTAAAGGTACATCCATTGTGTTGTTTGAGGTCACATATTGCTAACGTTATAAATGGTGTTACTTTATCGAGAAATACCGACTGCTACCGAAAACTACCATTTTGATGATAGAAGATTTAGCATATTGACGATATGAAGGTAAAAGTAGTGATTTCTGATCGAAAACCGGACAATGCACAGCGTGTGGCGCGCGTCAATGAGTCAAACGTAATTTTGGAATCTTATTTAAAATAGACAAAAGACAAATTTGAGTTGATAATGTTTAATAGGTCCCATAACTACTGTGCATGTAAATGGGACGTTCAGTTTCGGTTTCTGCACATACAGAATTATGTTACTCAATTTTAATTGGAAACTAGTAATTATGATATATGTGGCGATTTGGGATAAATATGCAAGCTGAGGGAATTTATGTGTGTTGTAGAAAGCACATTTCGTGAGTTGGAACGTATTAAAGCCATATCAAATTTTATGAAACACAATGGATGTACCTTTAAGCTGACATATGAAGTGCACATAAAATCTCATTATCTTCACAGTTCATTAAAACATCTGTTTTAAGTGATTACCCCTGTGATCCATATTTGGGGTCACAAGATCACCAAATCTACAATTTAGAATCCCCATTGGCCAAGGAGTCTGTACATAAAATATCAGATCTCTGGAGTCATTGGTTCTGGAGAAGAAGATGAAAATAGCGTTTAAGGTTATGAGCCCTGGGGCCCTTATTTGGGGTCACAGGGTCACCAAATCTACAATTTAGAATCCCCATTGGCCAAGGAGTCTGTACATAAAATATCAGATCTCTGGAGTCATTGGTTCTGGAGAAGAAGATGAAAATAGCTTTTAAGGTTATGACCCCTGGGGCTATTATTTGGGGTCACAGGGTCACCAAATCTACAATTTAGAATCCCCATTGGCCAAGGAGTCTGCACATAAAATTTCAGCTCTCTGGAGTCATTGGTTCTGGAGAAGAAGTCGAAAAAGTGAAAAGTTTACGGACGGACGGAGGGACGGATGTACGGACGCCATGCCATGCCATAAGCCCATCGGGCCTTTCAGGCCTAATGAGCTAAACATTGAAAAATAATGTCAAGATCAGCAAAATCGACTGTCAAAAATGTCGAAAAAGTCAAAGTTCCACTGTGACCCTGAGAATAATGTCAAGGTCACCAAAATCTAATCAGCTCTTTGTCTTCCTTAGCAGGTGCTTTGTGTAAGATATGAGGAAATTCCAGTGAATGGTTCTTGAGATATCCCGCTGACAAGCTTTACATGTACATTAGCATGTCGAAAAATTCAAAGTTTCAGTGTGACCTTGAGAATAATGTCAAGGTCACCAAAATCTAATCAGCCCGTCGTCTTTCCTTGGAGAAGCTATGTGTAAGATATGAAGAGAATCCAGCAAATGGTTCTTGAGATATCCCGCTGACAAGGATAAAATGACAAAGTCTTGTTGTGACCTTAAAATGAAGGTCAAGGTCACAAACCTCCGTAGGAACATTACTCTCCCTATGATGAACCCATATGCAAAATATGAAAAGAATCCAGTGAATAGTATTTGAGTTATTCCATTTCGTACGGACGTACAGGCGGACGGACGGACGCAGCCGAATACTATATCCCCTATAATAAACCCTGTTATCAGTCACTAGTGAAAATAACAATGGAACGTGTTATCAGTCACTAGTGACTGATATAACAATGACATGACGTCATGAAACAATACTCCGACGTCATGACACGTTCATGGCGTCACATTGTTGCTGAGGAGACAGGCTCATTCTGGAGCCGACTTAACGTAAATGCAAATCGATTTCGGTGAATATGCAAGCCTTTGGTCATATAATATATAGAAAACTTGTTTTTTTCTTGACAAATACCATGTTTTAATGACATATAATTCAAAAAAAAATTAAACTCACCAACCTATATTACTGTGATAACCATTGTATATCCCCAATACCAGTTCGGGATTCTCTCCCTCTTTGGCTGTTTATACCCCGCTTGAGATGATGTCAAGGGATTGTGTAAATTCTACTTTTAAACAATTTAGGATATATCTCTTAATCACTCTGTCACCTGTAGAAGGTTTAGGTGATACAAAATATGTCATATAGATGCTGGAAACCATCGAGTGAATTATCGATATAGCCCATCCATGTAACTTGGTCACAGTTTTGGAAGATACAACATTGAATGACACGTATATAACCTAGCTACTGTAATCTTTCTGATGAAATATCGATGTTTGCGTTAAATCATCGATTGATACCAATTGTCAGAATCCTTTGGATGAATTGGAATTGAAAAGGTCGAAATTTTAGAAAGGTTAGTTGACCATGGACCTTTCGCTAGATGAAATACAGAGCGTGCGGGGATCACTTATTGCAGCTTGATGTCAACTAAGATTAATAAAACCCATATATTTTACCTATTGTACATATGATCCCTGTTTTCTTGAGCGCTTGACAGTCCGCATCTACATCCAGTCTACATACGTGCTGGAGTCGACCCTGTCGGTGGCTCCCTCTCGAGCCAGAGTTACCTCTCCTTGTATCCATCTTGATTTATGTGTGCTGGTCCCTGGAATAATAATAAGAGATCATCTCGTGTTTTAATCTTTTAAAATGGAAAAATTAATCAATGCCTTACGAAATTTGACAAATCATCTATTCAAGTTTTCATGGCATTTCGACATAGTTAACGGGTACCACATGTTGGGCAGATCATGTTCACCACTGTCCCGAACCCCTGATTTTCGTTCGTTCATAATTATCTTTCATATTGATTTTGGCAAGTTGTCTCTTGGAATCTAGCAGATATTCGACTTTTTGACAATTCCTGAGGTCGATATTGATCTAATAGGGTCAGCTGATTTTTGCCCACTACGAGGGTCTCGTAATTTTGGCGTTACAACAAGCGCTATTCCCTGGAACAGAATTCCCTGTTGTTTGGATGATACAGATGTGATGAAACATAAAATGAACATCGAGCTGCAAGGTTGCCTAACTATTAAGCACATACCGTATTTGTTTTATTCAACGATATATCAACGTATCCCTGTGGGTGTTATTGCTTGCAGGTTATTTAGTCTAGAACAGAGGCAATTCTCGTAATAAATTAACAATTAAAAAACATTGTGTCCAAGTAGGTGATTTTACAGTAAGTGCTACAGTTTTGAACGGATATAAATGTTTACACTCCAAGTTTAGTTTAAGCCGTCCTCCTCACCGTAGTCTAACACTTAGACTCTAAAAAAATAAAAAATAAAAAAAAGTAATTGAAAAGGAGTCTTTTTAATGGAAAATTCCATTTCTTACAGTCTCCTTTTCAATATTTAATAAAATGGTGATATTTTCAGAATAAATACTTTGTTCATAGTCTGAGTGTAAGACTATCCTCGCCGTTAACTCTTTAATTGCATCAATATTAATTTTAATGCTACAGTATGTAATGTACATGTCCAACTATTGCCAACAAGAGTGGTCTAACTCATTGAAAGTGATATCCAAACTTGATATCTTATTCACGTTATCTATCCCATCTTAAGATAGGATGGATCCATACTTGGTGTACAAAATCTGACCCTAAAGTGAGCGCCTTGACTAGAAGCGCAAAGAAAGAAAGAAAAGTTATATTAAGTACAGTTGGAGAAGGCGTCTCACATTCTGAACACAAAATAACAGGTCAAGAATGAAAATAGCTTTGACATAAAGTAAATAGACTCCTCTGTCATAAGACAAATAAGAACAAGATGTGTTTGTTAAACACGGATGCCCCCGGATATACCAAAGTTATGACAACGGTTAAAGTTTTCTGAATATTGTCCACTGCTGCAAGGTCAAGGACATCATCTGAAAGTTCTCATAACAAGGTACATGTATGCACATACCAAGTATGAAAGCCCTAGCTCTGAGCAATCTAAAGTTATGGCCAAGGTTAAAGTTTTTGTGGACAAACACACAGACGGACAGACGGACAGACAGACAGACGGACAGGTGAAAAACAAAATACCCCCGGAATCTCCGATTCGGGGGCATAAAAAGATGACAAATGGGATAAGATTCCCAAGAATTATCGTTTTACTTCATACATGCAAACATCATGCATATAGCAACATATTTACAGACACAAAATATAAAACAAATATCTCGAAGTACAAATATCAAAACAAACTTCCATCAACATGAACTCACAGAGCTAAATCAAACGCCGCCAGTCTGCATACGCCAAGCTGCTTATCATTCAACAGACCTTGTATTCATGTTTATAGGATACGCGAGATACGTGCTAGGCTTTCCAGTTGATACGTCCGTAGATTTATCCATAACGATCGTAATATTCCATAACAAATGGTTACATTATAACCATTTAGACTATATAAACTATATTAGACACCAACGCCGACAATTATTTGATCTAAAAATATTTACAAAGAACCGCGTACCATATTGGATGTAAAAACAACCTACCTTGTTCAGTGACGGCAGTTACAATACTAACCGCGTACAGTTTACATCAGGACTCCTCTTTCCTATGAATGTCACGTATTCCATCAGGCCCACTGCGCTCAATTATATGTCTATCATGTACGTATATATGCTATGTGTTTACTGTTGTAAATATCTACCATTGTACATGGTCGATGGCCTTCATACGAACAAAAGACTCGACATTTCATCTTTTCTTTTTCTGCCTTATTTCTGACTGCACTTGAAGACTCGATTGCGATACAAACAGGCATTGTGTCTATATATCACGATGTATGACTGTGTTATTAAAGGTCTATGTATAATTCAGAAGACAGAAGCAGAGCGTGTAGTTACCCTGTGGTGTAGATACACAGGAGGTTGGTTGATTTTTTTAAAGCTTTTATCCTTACTTTTGTTACTAGGCATATAATAACCCAACCACACCCAGACTAAAAAAAAAACTAAACACAACAAACAAATCCAAATCAGATAGAACTCTCCCTTTAACGTGCATTACAAGGGTAATTGCATGTCCTTTCCAAATAAAACACTTTCAGAAGTGACAGCAACCTTCTTATACTACGGATTAGTCTATAGTAAAACAACTTTTGATTTCCTGCATGTAAGTTAGGTCCTCACTGGTCGCTCTAATCTTAGTGCAATCACATTTTCATTTCCTATACCTATCTATTCTATTTTGCGTTCTACACCTAATTTGATACAGCGATTCTCATTTTCGTTTGTGTTTTCGAAAAAAAAACAAATGTATATTTTCTTAATTTAATTTCTGGGAATTTTCCTTACATTGGAAGTCTGGCTCAACTAACGACTAATGAAGACAGGCATAATGGTGATTCGTTCAGTTCAATCAATCTTTGAGTGAGTGAGTTATTGTTTAACGCCGCTTCGGCAGTATTGCAGCCATTAGCGGCGAACAATCTTTGATAGACATGAACTATATAACGTCTATAAACTCGAAGGAGTGGTATCAACATAAGCAATTGCGGCCAAATCCACATTCAATTCATAGAATAAATATATGTTTACATCATGCAACGTGTATGTACATTCAAACCTTGTATGTGTGAATTCTTTTTCAGCATTTCATAAACATATATTACCCACATGGTTGAAAATAATATATATATATTAATATCATTGATATGAATTTTTTTTAACCTATCCACCTATATTCATGGTCTCATTGAATATATATGTCATTATGTAAATGTGGATATCAACATGACATTAGACATGTAAAATTATTAACGGGGAACTTAAATTTAAACATTGTTTACCAAAAATACGTCTTAGCGTCTCTTTAGTACTCAAACTAACTAACACCAATCGTTCATGTAACACTTTCTTTGGAGGTGTTGTCAAAAGTTGACATGGCCATTACATCACCTGAACGCAATGTGACCCTGCTGGTGCCCAGAGTGCACTGGTTTTTGCATTCTCTTCCCACAGAGCAAGTAACTCCACTCAATTCTTCCATCCAAACCACTGTTGCATATAGGTCATATTTCACGATTTTCGGAAATTCACCTGGCGGTGAAAACATGTAACACAGGTAGCGTCCTTATTTTTTGTTCATTCAAACATCGTTTTCGACTACGACCGACTTTCATATTATTAACAATATGTGCACTTCATAAAGAATAAGAAACTCTAGTTATGTCATCAGTTACGGAATATGTGAAAGATTAAGAAACTCTAGTTATGTCACCAGTTACGGAATGCTCAGTTTAAAACTACGTCGCTGAACAACAACTAATTCTCGATGACAACCAATCTCTATTCTCTATTTCTAGCTGAGAAAGTCCCCCTCATGCAACAGAAGTTAGGATGGAAGAACTGAGTGGAGTGGAGCAACATGTGGGGAAAGTATGTGGTTATTGCTGACAATGGTTAACTAATGACCTACAGATGCATGATCCCCACAACGGAAGATGAATCGTAAATGTTCCAAGGTTCGTTGCAGTCCCTTGGTAAACAAAAATGAGTTTTGAGGTCAAAACAGACGTCACGAAGAACGTCATTACTGCCTTAATTGGCACTCAAACTTTCAATCAATTTAGAGGCAGTATTATGGTGCAGGATGTCTACTTTGAGGTATTTGATTCCAAAGTAGTAAAAGCCTTAACCAAAAACTATATTAACAATGCACTCTCTAAACAAATCTGCCTTCACAAATGTAGGCCATGTAGGCACTTTCCAAATTTCTAGAGGCCCTAGAATTTTTGACCCACGGCCTAATGTTAATTTCCTTCATGTAATTATAGGGTCCTTACACAATTTCATTTCCAAATGTTACACTTCTTATACCTACACTATTACGTTCTACTTTGTGTTCTAGATGTAGTATGAAATGGAAATCGGAATGTCGATTGTGATTTTAGTCACGTTTCGGGTTTGTTTTATTTATTCTTATTTTCATAAATTTATCTTGCTATGAGACTGATATACGGTTGTTGTGATCAGTTAAACCGATTCTTTGATAAACATGTAGGCTAAAATAAAACTATATTCCGTCTTGCGTGGGTGTGCCTTTGAGCCTGTTCGAGCGTCCGTGCGTTTATAATATTCAGCAACAGGCAGTACTTTCTGATAACATAACAGGTTTAGGTAAGGGCGAACATTTATGGACAAACACCTTCTTAAAGGTATCGGTGTCTGAATTATAGGCGCATGAGTTATGTGTGCCCATGTTATGTGTGTCCATATTATGTGTGTTTCAGTAATGTGTGTCTGAGTTATGGATATCTGAGTTATGGGTGTCTAATTTATGGTCAGTTATGTGTGTCGAAGTAATTTGCATCTGAATTGTGTGTGTCTAATTATGGGTGTCTGGAATTTGTATTGCAAGTCGAGTTTTGGGTGTCTGAGTAATTGGCATCTGAATTGTGTGTGTCTGAGTTGTGTGTGTCTAATTATGGGTGTCTGGGATTTGTATGAGTAATTGGTATCTGGTTGTAGGTGTCCGAATTATTATGTCTAAGTTATGGGTATCTGGTCGAGATTTGAGTGACTTGGAACAAACATTTATGGATAAACAAACGTATTTAAGGTATGGGCGTCTAATTTATGGGCGAATCCGTTATGTCTGTAATTATAATGGTTTATTAGATTATGTGTGTCTGATTTACGTGTGTCTGGGTTATGGGTGTCTCAGTTATTGGTCTCTAATCTATAGTTTCCTGAGTTATGTGTGTATGATTAATTGGTATCTGAATCATGGGTGTCAAAGGTATATACGTCTGAGTATTTGGTATCTGAATTGTGGGTGTCGAGTCTTGCAATTGTTGTACGAGTCATGGTTGCATGAGTTATGGGTATCTGTGTAATTGGTATCTGAATTATAGGTGTCTGAGGTTTGTCCGGTCGAATTGTTGGTGTCTGAGTAATTGGTATCTGAGGTGTGTGAGGTTTTTGTGTCTGGTGGAATTTTGGGTGTCTGAGTTTTATGGGTGTCTGCGTTATGGCTATCTGATTTATGTGTTTTTGATGGTCGAAGTTATGATGTCTCACTTATGTGGCTGAGTTGTAGGACTCATGTTTTGGGTGCTTGCATTATGGGTGTCTGATAATGGGTGTCGTATTTAACGGATATGATAAAATTCAGAGCTTACGAACGTTTCGATAAAGCTAGCAATAGAACTAATGAACTAACTGACCAGAAAGTGATTCCCTGTGTGATGGTTTCTGTAGGTACCGCTGTATATATGAGCAGCTTACTGTCTCTAGTTGACGGCGGAATTCTGGTCTACATGTATACGATCAATAAGTAATAAGTGCAGGGCGTTCTGACCGGATATAGATGGTGGGTTTACGTTATTAGCTAATGACTTGTGTGTCAACACTACACAGTTTGTTGAATGTTGAGCATTAAGTAGCCAGGTATTTAGAACCGTGCATCAGAAGCATAACACTTCCCTTTAACTATATATTGAAACACTGTTTGAAACACTTAAAAATATAATTTGATATAAAATTGAAATTATTTATTTTGAATCTATTTATTTATTCGTGTATTTATTTATTTAGAACTCATCTAAACTTCGCTCAAGGGCCAAGAAGACTAAATGCTACTGTATAAGAATGGGCATTCACTACCAACAGTGGTTACTCAAATCATTTAACATCAGTAGAGAATGAGGAACAGAAGTGTCTGATTCAAACTGTCCATGAAGTAAGTTTTATATCAGAGTTGCATAGTACGTTTCTGCTAGGACCTCGATTCTTCATATTTGCGCTATCATATTATACAAGTTCATCCACGTATGAGTTTAAAGATAGCTGACTCTCAGTAACTCAGAATTAAAGTTATGATACATACGTCTACACTTTACTGGTCCGGAGTCAGTCACTTACAGTCGACAGAAAGCATAATAAGTTCACCGAATACCGAGTCCGAACAAAAGACGTATTGACTCGAGTTACTAACATAGACGAGATGACGTCAAACCGTTGCTTAATAGCGCCGTATACTATTGTTATTATGACAATTAAACGTAGACCTAACAAATAAAATTACCTTTCTCTACTTTACTTTTCTTCTCTTTCCCTTGCAGTAATACAAACTCGATCCAATTTATTCATTGAACAGTCGTACGTTATTGTTTGTAATACCACAGATGGCAGCTATAACGCCCTTGTTTTCCAATAAAATAGAAATTTAAGGAAACATAAACTACATCCTCAATAAGTGGATACTTTAGGAGATTACTATTGAGGGGTAATAGATAGATAGATAGACGTATATTTGTGCGTGCTCTCCATATGAAGTATACACTTTTGAGAAGTATTTACATCATATTACCCATACGGGTTAGGATACACAAGTGATTATTTTTGTGATATTCGCACATGTTCTCTTTTAATAGTGATTCTCAACGCTGATTGGTCAGTAGCTATAGAATGACGCGACGATTGGTTGACGGTACCACTTTCTTGTTTCCTTGATAAATAGAACGTGCCGAACTCTGTCACACATTTCGATTTAAGGCTCGCGACTGTGAACATCATTTCGACTCGTGCATATTTCCCGTAATCACTCGTACCTCGTTGGTTATTCTCTAAGTATTCGTACCCCCGCTCAAAATGGCACTTCTTTGTGTTGACCGTGACGTCACTGCAAATCCATCATAGGTTTAGATTAGCAATCTAATGATTGAGCTAGGTTCTAATATATGTTATTGACCATTGATTAAATACTGAAGAATATTACAGTATAAACTATATGAACGTTTGCGGGACACCTCAAAAACCGAGCAGCCCCTAAACTGAAGGTCTTGGCTCCCCCTGTTCCACTTTCTGCACATCAAAAATAAAATGAGCATTTTTTACAAGTATACCACAAAATACCACTGACCATTAAATAAAGGATTGCATTTACAACTGAACCAGTTAGATCTTATGACTCTCACTGGGGACCTTCACACACATTTGATAAACATTATAGTCAGTAGAAACAAGTTTCTTATCACTGAGGTCACTTTACAAAAAACCTTTTGATCATTGGAGTCTTTACTTACTTGTTGAATGAGCACTGAGGGCCCTTCACACAAGTTGAATCATCACTGGTGTCACTACTAATACGTTTGAGTCGATCATCACTAAGGTCACTACACAATGTACACAAGTTGAATCATCACTGGTGTCACTACTAATACGTTTGAGTCGATCATCACTAAGGTCACTACACATTGTACACAAGTTGAATCATCAATGGTGTCACTACTAATACGTTTGAGTCGATCATCACTAAGGTCACTTCACAGTGTACACAAGTTGAATCATCACTGGTGTCACTACTAATACGTTTGAGTCGATCATCACTAAGGTCACTACACAGTGTACACAAGTTGAATCATCACTGGTGTCACTACTAATACGTTTGAGTCGATCATCACTAAGGTCACTACACAGTGTACACAAGTTGAATCATCACTGGTGTCACTACTAATACGTTTGAGTCGATCATCACTAAGGTCACTACACAATGTACACAAGTTGAATCATCACTGGTGTCACTACTAATACGTTTGAGTCGATCATCACTAAGGTCACTACATAATGTACACAAGTTGAATCATCAATGGTGTCTCTACTAATACGTTTGCGTCGATCATCACTAAGATCACTACACAGTGTACACAAGTTGAATCATCACTGGTGTCACTACTAATACGTTTGAGTCGATCATCACTAAGGTCACTACACAGTGTACACAAGTTGAATCATCACTGGTGTCACTACTAATACGTTTGAGTCGATCATCACTAAGGTCACTACACAGTGTACACAAGTTGAATCATCACTGGTGTCTCTACTAATACGTTTGAGTCGATCATCACTAAGGTCACTACACAATGTACACAAGTTGAATCATCACTGGTGTCACTACTAATACGTTTGAGTCGATCAACACTAAGGTCACTACACAATGTACACAAGTTGAATCATCACTGGTGTCACTACTAATACGTTTGAGTCGATCATCACTAAGGTCACTACACAGTGTACACAAGTTGAATCATCACTGGTGTCACTAATACGTTTGAGTCGATCATCACTAAGGTCACTACACAGTGTACACAAGTTGAATCATCACTGGTGTCTCTACTAATACGTTTGAGTCGATCATCACTAAGGTCACTACACAGTGTACACAAGTTGAATCATCACTGGTGTCACTAATACGTTTGAGTCGATCATCACTAAGGTCACTACACAGTGTACACAAGTTGAATCATCACTGGTGTCTCTACTAATACGTTTGAGTCGATCATCACTAAGGTCACTACATAATGTACACAAGTTGAATCATCACTGGTGTCACTACTAATACGTTTGAGTCGATCATCACTAAGGTCACTACACAATGTACACAAGTTGAATCATCACTGGTGTCACTACTAATACGTTTGAGTCGATCATCACTAAGGTCACTACACAGTGTACACAAGTTGAATCATCACTGGTGTCACTAATACGTTTGAGTCGATCATCACTAAGGTCACTACACAGTGTACACAAGTTGAATCATCACTGGTGTCTCTACTAATACGTTTGAGTCGATCATCACTAAGGTCACTACACAGTGTACACAAGTTGAATCATCACTGGTGTCACTACTAATACGTTTGAGTCGATCATCACTAATGTCACTACATAATGTACACAAGTTGAATCATCACTGGTGTCACTACTAATACGTTTGAGTCGATCATCACTAAGGTCACTACACAATGTACACAAGTTGAATCATCACTGGTGTCACTACTAATACGTTTGAGTCGATCATCACTAAGGTCACTACACAATGTACACAAGTTGAATCATCACTGGTGTCACTACTAATACGTTTGAGTCGATCATCACTAAGGTCACTACACAATGTACACAAGTTGAATCATCACTGGTGTCACTACTAATACGTTTGAGTCGATCATCACTAAGGTCACTACACAATGTACACAAGTTGAATCATCACTGGTGTCACTACTAATACGTTTGAGTCGATCATCACTAAGGTCACTACACAATGTACACAAGTTGAATCATCACTGGTGTCACTAATACGTTTGAGTCGATCATCACTAAGGTCACTACACAGTGTACACAAGTTGAATCATCACTGGTGTCTCTACTAATACGTTTGAGTCGATCATCACTAAGGTCACTACACAGTGTACACAAGTTGAATCATCACTGGTGTCACTACTAATACGTTTGAGTCGATCATCACTAAGGTCACTACATAATGTACACAAGTTGAATCATCACTGGTGTCACTACTAATACGTTTGAGTCGATCATCACTAAGGTCACTACACAATGTACACAAGTTGAATCATCACTGGTGTCACTACTAATACGTTTGAGTCGATCATCACTAAGGTCACTACACAGTGTACACAAGTTGAATCATCACTGGTGTCACTACTAATACGTTTGAGTCGATCATCACTAAGGTCACTACACAATGTACACAAGTTGAATCATCACTGGTGTCACTACTAATACGTTTGAGTCGATCATCACTAAGGTCACTACACAGTGTACACAAGTTGAATCATCACTGGTGTCACTACTAATACGTTTGAGTCGATCATCACTAAGGTCACTACACAATGTACACAAGTTGAATCATCACTGGTGTCACTACTAATACGTTTGAGTCGATCATCACTAAGGTCACTACATAATGTACACAAGTTGAATCATCAATGGTGTCTCTACTAATACGTTTGCGTCGATCATCACTAAGATCACTACACAGTGTACACAAGTTGAATCATCACTGGTGTCACTACTAATACGTTTGAGTCGATCATCACTAAGGTCACTACACAGTGTACACAAGTTGAATCATCACTGGTGTCTCTACTAATACGTTTGAGTCGATCATCACTAAGGTCACTACATAATGTACACAAGTTGAATCATCACTGGTGTCACTACTAATACGTTTGAGTCGATCATCACTAAGGTCACTACACAATGTACACAAGTTGAATCATCACTGGTGTCACTACTAATACGTTTGAGTCGATCATCACTAAGGTCACTACACAGTGTACACAAGTTGAATCATCACTGGTGTCACTAATACGTTTGAGTCGATCATCACTAAGGTCACTACATAATGTACACAAGTTGAATCATCACTGGTGTCACTACTAATACGTTTGAGTCGATCATCACTAAGGTCACTACACAATGTACACAAGTTGAATCATCACTGGTGTCACTACTAATACGTTTGAGTCGATCAACACTAAGGTCACTACACAATGTACACAAGTTGAATCATCACTGGTGTCACTACTAATACGTTTGAGTCGATCATCACTAAGGTCACTACACAGTGTACACAAGTTGAATCATCACTGGTGTCACTAATACGTTTGAGTCGATCATCACTAAGGTCACTACACAGTGTACACAAGTTGAATCATCACTGGTGTCTCTACTAATACGTTTGAGTCGATCATCACTAAGGTCACTACACAGTGTACACAAGTTGAATCATCACTGGTGTCACTAATACGTTTGAGTCGATCATCACTAAGGTCACTACACAGTGTACACAAGTTGAATCATCACTGGTGTCTCTACTAATACGTTTGAGTCGATCATCACTAAGGTCACTACATAATGTACACAAGTTGAATCATCACTGGTGTCACTACTAATACGTTTGAGTCGATCATCACTAAGGTCACTACACAATGTACACAAGTTGAATCATCACTGGTGTCACTACTAATACGTTTGAGTCGATCATCACTAAGGTCACTACACAGTGTACACAAGTTGAATCATCACTGGTGTCACTAATACGTTTGAGTCGATCATCACTAAGGTCACTACACAGTGTACACAAGTTGAATCATCACTGGTGTCTCTACATATACGTTTGAGTCGATCATCACTAAGGTCACTACACAGTGTACACAAGTTGAATCATCACTGGTGTCACTACTAATACGTTTGAGTCGATCATCACTAATGTCACTACATAATGTACACAAGTTGAATCATCACTGGTGTCACTACTAATACGTTTGAGTCGATCATCACTAAGGTCACTACACAATGTACACAAGTTGAATCATCACTGGTGTCACTACTAATACGTTTGAGTCGATCATCACTAAGGTCACTACACAATGTACACAAGTTGAATCATCACTGGTGTCACTACTAATACGTTTGAGTCGATCATCACTAAGGTCACTACACAATGTACACAAGTTGAATCATCACTGGTGTCACTACTAATACGTTTGAGTCGATCATCACTAAGGTCACTACACAATGTACACAAGTTGAATCATCACTGGTGTCACTACTAATACGTTTGAGTCGATCATCACTAAGGTCACTACACAGTGTACACAAGTTGAATCATCACTGGTGTCACTAATACGTTTGAGTCGATCATCACTAAGGTCACTACACAGTGTACACAAGTTGAATCATCACTGGTGTCTCTACTAATACGTTTGAGTCGATCATCACTAAGGTCACTACACAGTGTACACAAGTTGAATCATCACTGGTGTCACTACTAATACGTTTGAGTCGATCATCACTAAGGTCACTACATAATGTACACAAGTTGAATCATCACTGGTGTCACTACTAATACGTTTGAGTCGATCATCACTAAGGTCACTACACAATGTACACAAGTTGAATCATCACTGGTGTCACTACTAATACGTTTGAGTCGATCATCACTAAGGTCACTACACAATGTACACAAGTTGAATCATCACTGGTGTCACTACTAATACGTTTGAGTCGATCATCACTAAGGTCACTACACAATGTACACAAGTTGAATCATCACTGGTGTCACTAATACGTTTGAGTCGATCATCACTAAGGTCACTACACAGTGTACACAAGTTGAATCATCACTGGTGTCTCTACTAATACGTTTGAGTCGATCATCACTAAGGTCACTACACAGTGTACACAAGTTGAATCATCACTGGTGTCACTACTAATACGTTTGAGTCGATCATCACTAAGGTCACTACATAATGTACACAAGTTGAATCATCACTGGTGTCACTACTAATACGTTTGAGTCGATCATCACTAAGATCACTACACAGTGTACACAAGTTGTATCATCAATGGTGTCACTACTAATACGTTTGAGTCGATCATCACTAAGGTCATTACACAGTGTACACAAGTTGAATCATCACTGGTGTCACTACTAATACGTTTGAGTCGATCATCACTAAGATCACTACACAGTGTACACAAGTTGAATCATCAATGGTGTCACTACTAATACGTTTGAGTCGATCATCACTAAGGTCATTACACAGTGTACACAAGTTGAATCATCACTGGTGTCACTACTAATACGTTTGAGTCGATCATCACTAATTAAGGTCACTACACAATGTACACAAGTTGAATCATCAATGGTGTCACTACTAATACGTTTGAGTCGATCATCACTAATTAAGGTCACTACATAATGTACACAAGTTGAATCATCAATGGTGTCACTACTAATACGTTTGAGTCGATCATCACTAATTAAGGCCACTACACAATGTACACAAGTTGAATCATCACTGGTGTCACTACTAATACGTTTGAGTCGATCATCACTAATTAAGGTCACTACATAATGTACACAAGTTGAATCATCACTGGTGTCACTACTAATACGTTTGAGTCGATCATCACTAAGATCACTATACAATGTACACAAGTTGAATCATCACTGGTGTCACTATTAATACGTTTGAGTCGATCATCACTAAGATCACTATACAATGTACACAAGTTGAATCATCACTGGTGTCACTACTAATACGTTTGAGTCGATCATCACTAAGGTCACTACACAATGTACACAAGTTGAATCATCACTGGTGTCACTACTAATACGTTTGAGTCGATCATCACTAATGTCACTACACAATGTACACAAGTTGAATCATCACTGGTGTCACTACTAATACGTTTGAGTCGATCATCACTAAGATCACTACACAATGTACACAAGTTGATTTATCACGGGGGTTACCACACGTTTCATTTTGATTGTGAACATGTCAAAATAATTACCAGGGGGCATAATTAACAAATTATTAATATGAGTTATTAAAACATATTCCTGATTTCAAAATTTTATCAAAGGTTTAACATGGTTAATATGGTTAATATCTTGTGATTATGACATTTGGCGGCCAAGGTCACACAATCAATAATCACTTTTCATTGTGTATTACAATCATGCATGGAATTATTCAAAGTCTCAATAGTTAACGAAAGGCTTACTCGCAAAAACATGCCTATGTCGTGACCTCATTGTGACATTGACCTTTGACGGATTTAACCCACACCATTCCAAATCTTGGAGAATAAAATAAAGAATAAAATATCCTCAAAAATTATAATAAAACGTATAGATATAATAGATTATCCAACCTCACAATGTCTTACCATAAAACTATCAGAGATCCACATACGCGATACATTGACGCAGAGGGGTTAATATGGGAGATCTCCAGAATACTCAAATGCCTATTAACCTATAACATATTTTGTTTATTACCTTGCATAAATATATATAACTCATATCATGGTTTTATTAGCTGCCTTGCATAAATATATATAAGTCATATCAAGGTTTTATTAGCTGCCTTGCATAAATGAACATATTAAAACGACAGTTAACTTCTGACATATAGCTGATCTGTTGAGTGTCTGGGGCACGTACCTGTGCCTCCATTGTCTGACTTGAAGTCTTTATTTCATCACTTTCAAACCTAAGCTAAATCCGAAACTTGATAACCTATTGAAATCAACTGTCTAGCTTTGGATCTGAACTACTGAAATTCTAATTTCTCTAACCCTTTCCAATACTTTAAACGATAGTATTTTTTCATCTTATTAAAAATTTAAATCGAAATTTAAAGAACTTTAAATTATCTTTTGGAAACAGATCAAACACCCTCTCCTAAAAATCATAAATTACGACTTCTTGGTCAATTAGGTGAAGTTATTGGACTGAAGGAATGCGTGCTCAAATTAAAAAAAAAAGCCATCAGAAGACTTTAACAAGACTCCGACTGTGTACTGCATGTACTGGGCCGTGTTCAAGAGAGGTTTCAAAGTAATCGCTCAATTAGCGATTACCTTTAAACCCCTCTTGAACGCGATTGCTCAATGTAGCGCTACGTAGCATAGCGAGCGAACTTTGAGGTTTTGCACCGTGTCGTTCAGGAGAGAATGAGCGCTACTTGAGCTCTACTTGAGCGCTACATTGAGCAATCAATGAGCGATTATAAGCGCTCGCTGTTATGGAGCGGAGCCCTGGAGATTGAGAGAGGGAGGTATCGCCACGCCCCTGCTGAGCAGAGACTGTGCTGCCACTGTAACCTCCAGCAGGTTGAAGATGAGGAACACTTCCTCCTCACTTGTCCCCTCTACAAGACACACAGGGACACACTGTTTAAAGGGACAGTAGCACGTTTTTTCGATCAAATACGTCGATGAAACGTTTTTGAAAAGTAATTTTACCTATAGTAAAACACCCTTATCTCTTCGGAAAATCAAGTTTAAAACGAGTGTACATGGCCATGGGTGTAAGGCCATGGGAATCGTTTTTGTCATTCGAAACAATAAATTGTGTTCTCAATAAAATGGCCGCCATGCATGTTTTGCTTAATATGCAACACCTTTATTACTACTGCGGATAATTGGTTTGTGTAATAAGATGTTTTACCCTCTAAAGTAAATATAAATGACACAAACTATCATTGAAAATAGCAAATTTGAAAAAATAAATTTAGCAAAAAACGTGCTACTGCCACTTTAAGGCTCTTGGACAGGGAAGTTGGACCTAATGAAACTAATGTTACAACCGAGAGATGAAACCAGGTTGATAACATCTACTATATCTACAATGTATGATTTGAGATATAATATGCCACCTATCACTGTATAATCATTCATTATAATTAGTGTTACATTAGTGTTCAATTATTGCCATTCCATTATTTTGATGTTATTAATGTGTTATTAGTTTTAGATTTGTACTCTGCCGGAATGAGGTGTTTGTGCAATTAGCAATCTTGAATCTTGAATCTAAGGCTGCTTACAATAGTTAATTGTTTCCCTGGCAATCTTTTTTTCCTCCAAAAGTGACGAGGTAGGTAAGACTTTCATTTTATTTTTTGTTGGAACAATAATGACGAGGGATGAGTAGTACGTTTTATTATTTTACATCAGAATATGGTTTGGAAGTGCTAGCAGTATAGAAAACTGAAACACACCCATTATTACAGACCAATATGTTTTTGGACAAATTATTTTTTTTGCGTGTAGCAAAGGTGATTGGGAAAATTCATAAATCATTTTTTCAAATGGCAATAATTAACAAACTTTTCCTAGTTCAAATAAAAATGAAACGCCCGAGAAACGTTTCACCTTTTTTAATACCTTATGAAGAAATAATTAAATGTCAGTCTAACATCTAAAGTGAAAGTAGATTAACCAGACAATAGTAACGAGTTTTTCAGAAACTAAGTGGTAGTCTAGTGGACTGTCAGAAGCAAACCGATAAATTGGTAGTAGATAACCGTGTTTACACAAGACGAGTTCGATACGTGCAGGAGCATTAAAGGGACATTATCATGTTGGTGAGGTCACATATATGTCATATGTTATAATTTGTGTTACTTAATTGAGAACTTTCAACTGTAACCGAAAATAACCAGTTTAAGGTGAATCAGTTCGGTATAATGAAAATGCAACCATTCAAAGTCGTTGTCTTGGTTTGCTGCAGCCATTAAGTCAAACGTAATTTTGGAAACTTTAATAAAGTAGATAGGAAGACAAACTTGCTTCTATAGCGTTTAATAGGTCATATAAGGAGTACATACGTGGGGTAGAGTCATAACTGTCGGCGACTACATATGTATAAGACCGTTCCTTGTTATCATTAAAACATGTATATTTTTGATAATTGAAGCATTTGGAGGAGAATATGAAAGTCGAGTAAGAAGATATAACCTAAACCAATACCTATTGTAATTTGATACACTTTAGAACCAAGTAAAATATCATGCAAAAATGTAGTTCGACATGTCCTTAGGTGTGAAACATATCACTTGAGAAATGAGTTGAATAACTGTTCTGATCAAATCTAAATCTTGTGCAGTTCCGTGACATGTCATTTAAAATTGACATTTAACGCGCAGTTGTCTCAGGTTGTTTATAACGAAACGTCCTTGGATGTGAAGCTACATGTATAACTTGATATTCGAGTCGAAGTACTCTTATAAACATAAACCTTTATCTCATGCAGTAGAGAACGTATCGTCGTACTGTCATGGCGTGCCTATTGAAGACATTATCAATCATGCACTAATTATTGACTGTGTAAACGATTTCACAAAACGTCAAGTCAGAGGATAGTAATAAAACACATATTTAAAAATGCCTATAAGCCCTTGAGAAAGCTTTGACGGCTCAACAATATATGATCACTGTTTTAACACCAGTACCATGGGATGTCACACACGTCTAACAAAATATTATTTTTAAAAAATACTGGATTTCATTGAGAAAACATTGCCGAGCTTAAGTTAATATATATAATACCTATATAAGATGTACCTTTCGAGAAAACACAAACGCCTCAAATCTATTATATAGACCTCTCTCTCTCTCTCTCTCTCTCTCTCTCTCTCTCTCTCTCTCTCTCTCTCTCTCTCTCTCTCTCTCTCTCTCTCTCTCTCTCTCTCTCTCTCTCTCTTTCTCTCTCTCTCTCTCTTTTGTTAAAAGGTCTGCACATCTCTAGTAAAACTTTCTACACTGATTTTGTAAAACGACCAACATAACTCATGTGAAACGACCTTCAAACTCCCGTAAACAATCTATAGAAATGTGGTACATGTACATCGACCGACAAAGATCAATGGAACGATCTTAACTCTTGTAAAACGGCCTCCATAACTAGAACAACGACTTTGATAGTTCATGTAAAACAACCACACAACTATTGTAAAATGGTCTAAATATTTCAAATAAAACGAACTACATAATTCTTGTCAAACGACTTAAAAAGAACTTGTAAAAAGACGATTATAAACGTCTTTTAAAACGACGGCAAAACAGCCATCAAACCCAACCGGTATAGTTAAACCCTCGAAACTCTTGTAAAATAGCCTTCATAAATATTGGAAAACGCTCGTCGATATACATTTTAGCTGGATTAATATGACAATTAACGCTCGCAAGTCGTATGATGCTCCGTTATCTTCTTCCTGGAGATGGAGACTGTGCACTAAATCCAGAAATAAGAAAACATGCAATTGTATCTCCAGAAAAGTCTGAAATCGCTAATGTTTTGCTTTCAAATCGGGAAGCAAACCAGAGACTGCGTTTTATTCTAAGTAGCGCAACCCAAAGTCTCCAATGGCAACTCAAATTGCTTTCGACTGCAATAAAGGAAGGACGCCGATGGCTCAATGGATCTTTAAACGCATTAATTGTTTTAATGCTCTTGTAGTAAATAGTAGTATGGCGACCACACATTTTCTTTGGTCTTTCATGTGACCATCGACATTTCCCAAAAGGTAAGTTTTTATTGTGACATAAAATAAAAAAAAACTTAAAATAATTTCACCAACCAATACATAATTTTTAGAAATACTTGCCATTTAGATATAGTGAAGAAATATAACATAGTTATATTTTGGATAACACTACCTTCAAAAGTACAAATTCTTGTACTTTTTCGGGCCGAGTCCCATGTGGGATTCGAACCCATACCCTCAGAGTAAGGCAATCGCCAGCATTGACTGTACCAACAGCTTACCACATACGCATTGTTTTGAAAATGAAGAAAAACAAGAATATTTTTTCGGCCTTACGGCCTTTCGGCCTTCGGTTTCATTTATATCAAAATCCGGGCCTATCCTGGATTGTGAAGCCGGATAACCTCTGCCCTTGTTTATCTCGCGTTTACATTTATATCCCATCCAGTAGACAACGCTGTTACAAAATGTCATACAAACCTTTCATAGGTCAGAGGTCTCGACGAATGTTATCACTTCTGGATTGTCACATTCCAGCGCGATTAATAAAACGACCGAAATGAATTATTCAGCAATTTCGAAAATATCAAAGAAAACAAGAATACTTAATTATGAATTCTAACATGACACTGTATTTAGAATGAAAATACTGCTTTCTGATTGGTTCCTCGTATCAATTTTGGAGTAATTATTTTACTGATAATCACCTCTAAATATTTGCGACCGATTCACTCGCGTGAAATCATGAAAATCACGGGGCACAGAAATCAACAGTCGCTCGCTTCATACAACAGCGATTCATCCAATGAACAGAAGCGGCGTTATTCCTCTATTTTGCAAAATTCTTCCACTGCCTCTAGTTCACAATCCCAAATGACCCCATTTCCTTCCACGATGTCCTCAACCATGACACAAAAAGCGTTCTTGTCAGGCTTTCTTCTAGTCTCAAACTCTTCGCTTGTAGTGAATAACTACTTTTAGAGTAGCGCCCCTTGAATGGGATTGGTCCTTGTCGGCCTTGAAGGGAAAATAGGTCGGACTATGTATTTACTTGAAAATCGCTTCTGTGAGTCTGATGACTTCCAACATGGGTTTTCTTTTGATATTATCATCAATTGAATAAATATAAGTTACATTGAAATAAGTTTTAGTGTTTGTATTGATATTTTGATTGAAGCATGTTCTTTGAAAAGTGAACTGCACCGAAGGGTCGCGGGCGAGTGAAACCGGTCTGTACTGGTTTGACCCAAGCACAGCGCTTTGGCGCAAGACGAAAGAGTTCCTCATTATTTTCCTAATTAGTCATGTTAGAATGGAGATAAATCCATTCTGTTTTTTATGTTGGGGTTGTATGTTGTGCATTTTTTACCCCTAAATTAACATTTCAAACCTCGCAAGCTCGGTTTGAAATTAAATTTAGAGGTAAAAAATGCACAACATACAACCCCAAAATATAAAACAGAATGGATTATCTCCTAAATATAACGCGTCATTAAAATTACATTTCTGCATATCATACCATATTGGCTGCAATTGTTTTACTATTTTATCGTGTTATTGTCTGGACATACAGTTATTCTTGGTCAAAGAGATCTAGACTGTACACAAGGTCTCGTAATTACTAAACACAATCACGGAACAGGACAGGCCTCACTGTGGTTTCGCTCAAATGCTTACTTAAAATCTCGTGCACACGGTACGATTTGACGTTTAGACTTGTTATGTTCAACTACTATTTCATCTTCAATGAACTTAAGTGTTATATATGTCCGTATATACACTACATTATGTATATATGTAGGTTGATCCTACACGTTGAAACTACATCGATAGTATCGTGAGATAAGCCCTCAAATTAGAACATTATTCCTATTTCAAAACAAATTGTTGGACAATAATATTTGTTTCTGGCTTGCATGCTTATTCACAATGTCCGATGTACTCTTTGAAACATACCTGCATATGTAAAGCTCTACTGTTAGTCTGTGTGTCTGTGTGTCTGTGTGTCTGAGTCTACTTCATAGTCTTGTGAAGGGTAATAAACGGCTCAGTTCTGACAGACAGGAAATCAGTGCTAGAGAGATGGGGAAGTGACTTCAACAAGTTGTTGAATGGGGAAGAATCAGAGAAGCCAGTTTACGATGTAGGCAGTGATGACACGAAGGAGTTTGTACTGTTTAATGATAGGATCAGCCTATTTGAGATTCAAACTGCAGTAGATGCTGCTAACACGGGAAAGACACCAGGTATCGACGATATTCCAGTCGAGCTTCTGAAGACTGAATCTGTCATTAGGACATTGCACAAGGTATTTAATGTGTGTTTTAGTACTGGACAGATACCTAATATATGGTCCAAAGTGTTCTACTATGGACCCGAGAGACCCCCTTGCGTATCGAGGCATCACTCTGACAACCTCGATATACAAGTTGTACTGTAGTGTTTTGAACAGGAGATTACAAGTATGGACTGAAACCAACAATGTGCTGCATGATTCTCAGAACGGTTTCAGAAAAACGAGATCAACTATTGATCATGTGCAGTCCCTTTCATCAATTTTAGAAACGCGTAAACTCCAAAAAAAATCTACGTATGTTGCCTTTATTGACTTCCGAAAAGCGTATGACTGTATAGACAGGAATATTTTATGGAAAAGAGTATCATCAAGTGGTGTAGGAGGTAAAATGTTCACTGCACTACAATCCTTGTACAAAGACGTTCAGTGCTGTGTGAGAGTAAATGGATTTAAAACGTCCTGGTTTGCAGTGAATCGTGGACTAAAGCAGGGATGCCTCCTATCACCATTATTATTTAATCTTTTCATTGATGATTTGTTACATAAGCTGAATAGTCTTAACCTTGGTGTAAATATAGATAATCTCGATGTAGCTGCACTTGCATATGCAGATGATCTTGCCCTACTTGCGGAAAGTGAAGCCGATCTTAGCGTGCTATTAAATATTTTGAATGATTGGTGTTGTGTAAATAAATTAGAAATAAACTCAGAAAAATCCAAGATTGTACATTTTAGAAATCCGTCTGTTCAAAGGACGCAGCATGTATTTTCTGTTGGGGAAAATGTTTTAGATATTTTTAACAGTTATAACTACCTTGGTGTACTTTTTACTGAGTTTGTCGATTATAATGCTATGGCCCGGGCGGCCGCTAAATCAGCTAATAGGGCTTTAGGCCTTTTAATATCTAAGTTTAAAAATGTTGAGGGGATGCATTTCAGTACTTACACAAAATTGTATGACAGCATGGTCTGGTCTGTCTTAAGCTATGGGGCAGCTATTTGGGGTGCATACGATGTATCTGCAGTAAATGCAGTGCATCACAGGGCCATTCGTTTTTTTATGGGACTTGGAAAGTACGCCCCTAATGTTGCAATTAACGGGGATATGGGATGGGTTCCACCTATTGTTAAACAATGGTCATGTATTTCCAGACAATGGTGTCGTTTTTATAATATGGAACATAGATTAAATAAAGCTGTGTTTATATGGGCGGATAGATATGGATTGAGGGGTGTGAAGAATTGGAATTTTAGACTAAGAAAAAAGTTTTCCTCCCTTGATTTACATTACTTTTTAGACGCACCTGTTAAGATCAACAAATCTGTTTTATGTACACTTGTTGAAGATAAAGTTCTGAGTGAGTTTTTTACCTCTTGGAGTTCATTGTTAAATAGAGAGAAAGGGAAAACTGGTATGAATAAACTTAGACTATATAAGCATTTTAAGTGTAACTTTTATACAGAAAATTATATTGTCCAGTACATGCCAAGATACTATAGGTCGGCCTTATCAAAATTTCGATGTGGTGTTGCTCCCATAAGGGTAGAGACTGGCCGTTATGAAAATGTTTTACTGGAAAATAGAAAATGTTTTAATTGTGTTAACGAGGTTGAAGATGAATTGCATGTTTTGCTTCACTGTGTATTGTATGATGACTTGAGACAATCTCTTTTTAACCAGTGTATTTCTTTAAACCCGAACTTTTTATATGAATCAGATCTGGAAAAAATGTATTTTATATTTACCAATTCTGATATATGTTTTAATACAGCCAAAATCTGCTTTTTAATTTTACAACGTAGAAAAGAATTGTTATATATATAGTTAAAGCTTATTTTAAATGTCTGTCTCTCATAATTCTGTTTTGAATGGTTCTGTACATGTTTTAGCATGTATTAAGTGTAAAAATGTAAATGTCTTTTAGCTATGTACAGAAGTGAGACGTTAATAAACTATTGTCTGTCTGTAAAGCGCTACTGTTAGTCTGTGTGTCTGTGTGTCTGTGGGTCTGAGTCTACTTCATAGTCTTGTGAAGGGTAATTAATTGTGACAGAACTGACAAGTGTACACATGTTGGTTTTGCTAAACTGTATTGAGATAATATAATATCGCGTCAGTTTATTGCCTACTTGATCGTGAACGCCCAATTCGGTCATCACACAGAATGTATAGATATTATCACCTTTGCAATTCTGACGAAATAAACAAGTCAACTCTCAATGAACATGCACACCATAAGTAACAAATATGTACTGTCGGAACAAGGAGAATAAAATATATATGTACTAGAAGCATATATGGGTTCAAGTACAAAGGCTGACATAATCGATAATCGATTGACTGGGAATAATCATTCAGCCGTGACGGGAGTGTAACAGTGTAACGGCTATAAACCAGGACGATAAAGAGAATAACGGTATACACTCATTCTCAATGAAAGTGCACAATTGAAAATGTGCATTTCACAAAAATCGAAAGTCTGCATTAGAAGTGTTAATATGTGTTACCCCAATGTCCTCTGTTCATTAAATAAGATTATGAAGTTTGAGCAAATAATTCCTACCAGATGTCCTATAATTGTTTTCCAAACATGACATGTCAATATGTCTCAGTAGGCCTATTTTACGTTATATATAACGTTATTTGTTTCAGGTAATGAACCATATACGTCGATAATTATATATTATCTAACAGTAAACATGTCACAAGTTTCAGTTGGATTTAAATTGGTCAAAATGGTTTAATTTCTTAAATCTGCTTGATTTTTTGTTATCTCCTTACTATCTTATTTTATGTTTGCGTATCTTATGCAATGTATCACTTTTAACGTCAAATATTAAAGAAACCTCGGGTGTAGTTTGTAAACAAAAATATCATCCACGGGATCCGAACATGTACTTCGAAATGAACGTAACATAAATCATTGACAGTAACCACTAGACCATTTGGCTCATCTAACAAAAGTGTAACAATTTTCGCTCTTATCATATCTATGTTGAACAATGTATACAAGACCCGGGCCGGGCCGTGCCAGTTTATTCGTTCGGTGACGTTATTTTCATAGACTTGCTTGTCCAGGATAAACAATTTACAAGAAATGAGTTCTGTTTGGATCAATTTAAAACTATCCAGCTTGATTGGAAATCATCTCCGTACATAAGTACATAATTTAAATTAACTTTTCCGAAGACACTTTAATTAATGTCATTAGATTTACCTACATGTTTACATAGTCATTGAATAAAAACGTTTCCCATAGATCGTCATGTTAAATGATTTCACAACTATGTAGGCCTTTGGACAATTTACTGTCTTTCCTAAAGAAACATTAAACATACATATATCATGAGGATGTAGCCAAGATAATTCCTTACAAAATTGATTAATGTTTATAGGATCGGGCAAAAAGAATCGTATCTTCGAACAATATTTATCCGAGACTATTAAAACTCAATGGAAATAACGTCACCGTATGAATTTAAGTGTTACGAGTCTATTCTGCTTTTAAATAAATTGGAAACATTCACACTTAATTGCCTTCACTAACAATCTATGAACACCAAAAAAGATCTTTATGTTGTATGAATCTTTTTATTTGAATGAAGGCGAAATTTCGGCGTAAAAAGGCCTACTTAAATTGCATATAGGCCTACCGTAAATCCTTGAATAATCATGTGCCTTGAACAATCGTCTGCCTTGAATGATCGCCGGGTCTAAGCCCTCTTTGAAATAAATAATCGCTTGCCTTGAATAATCGCCGGGTTAATTTTAGTAAATGTAAACAAACTAATTTCTATCTCCTTTTCAAAAATAATTCGCGGCATAAGCATATTTACGCAAAGTTTAACCTCATGACATGCACTTGGTTAACAATATTAATAATTTAAAACATACTGAAATTATGTTTTTGTTATTATTTATTTTTTTTAGATATATTAATGTTTATTTTATATTAGGACTTCGAAAAAATAAATCGTCAAGATTGAATGATCGCTGGGTAAAATCTGGGTCAAATCGTTGGGTCAAATTAATAATCGCCGGCGATTATTCAAGGACTTTATCTAGGCCGTGTTACAGTGGTTGAAATATCAGCATCGGAAATAAAAAATGAGTAAAAATAAAACACGCTAAAATTCGTTCCAAATCATATCATCACTTGTAACAACATATGGTCAATACTGTATGACGTCGCCCATGACACTGCACAACGTTGCACTCCTTATATGGCAGTCATAACGTATGATACCATAACGTAGAATACATAACGTAAAATACATTGGGGTGTTTTATTGCAACGGAAAGTTTTTTTGACGTGTTAGCGCAATTGCTGGTGATTACAAGGAAACTTTACAACTTTACCGAGCTGTAACTATTATTTTTAGCAAGTTTCTATTTTACATTTTTGTAGGAGATACATAACGTAGAATACAGGCTTAACCATACGTTTTTTCCTTAACGATAGTTCTTTAATTTCTAAAAGAATAATACATTTAATATGACAATTGTTTCTATTTTACTTTTCTTTAATATTCAACACAAATGAATAACTGAATGTATTTAGGTTCACTGCAGATAACATTTATTTCCCAGTTTATTTTAAATACATAACGTAGAATACATGAAAATAGCGACAATAAACATTTGGTATTTTAAGAAATTTGAGGAAAAGTGTTAACAGTTCTGCTTGCTGAAAATTCCTTTGTAAAGGTTATTCTATATTTGGACATGTGTTATCGCATCCATGACTTATGAGTGAATCACAGTTCCTACGTCAACGTGACAGTTCTTGTTGGTGACATTGCTTTTTTGACATATTGACAGATTGCTAAGGCCTCTCTAAACAATATCAACAGTAAAATGTAACATTTTATCTGTCGTTCGTACTACGAATTCAATTTCCTATTGTATCGATCTTACATTGCACCATATTAACGTTACATTCATTATAAAAGAACCGATTTATAAGGACGACGTCATTATTTACTAATTGTGCACTTTCATTGAGAATGAGTGTATAGTGAAATCACTTATGCATGAAATGAAGTCAATGACGGAAATAAACCAGCTGTCATAGGCATATACAAATGATAACAGGATATTTACAATATGACCTTATGCTATTGAGTACTTGTATATGAACTTATTGATTACTTATATTCGTGGTATGACAACTGCAGTTATCTTGGCCAATACAAACCATACACTGAAACACTTCAACCAGCACAGTACATAATTAGTATTTGTCTCAAATCAGACCATGTGTCATTGAAACTGTGTGTACCACTGGGAAATGACAATAGCCAATATCTTACTGTGTATGTGTATAGAATATAAATACACATATTTTCTATATCTATATTTAGATAAAGCGACAATTTTAAGGATAATGTTTAATCAACATCGTTAACTTGTAACTTGGTAAATTCTCAATTTTCCGTGATATATTTATGAATTATCATCTTATGTAGTACTTGGTATTCTATATTTCATCTATATATCACATCACACGGCCGTAGAACACTGTATGCGTGACAAGTTACCACGATAAATATGTCATTCATAAACACCGTAGACGTCCAAGTGGTAAACTATAATTTAGTCTATGGAATTTTTAAAATGATTGTATCTTCATCCTTATGAATATATTTATCTATATATATATACTGTTGAAAAGACTTGTAAACAAGTCGAAATGCGACGCATCCAGTCATCATTAAAATGATATCTACAGCACCTCTATATATATATTTCAATACTACCAGTTCCATATGTGTACTCAGTTTATCTAGACTTGCTGAATAAAAATCTAGACTGTTTGATAGTATTATAAACACAGTCATGGAGCAGGACTAACCGACTGGGAAGACGGAGGAAACAGAAATCCTCGCACAATATCCATAAGGCCATGTGGTGCCCACACTACCAGAGACACTGCCGGTATGATCAAGATTACTGAGCTACTGACACACCAGAAAATATGGTACAATATTAAAATAAATCTGTATTCAATAGCATGAGTTACGGCCACTGGACAAGTTCTAAATAATGAGAGAATAAAAACATAATTCTATACTTTAATTTAAATATATGAGTTACAACATAAGACAAGTTCTAAATATTGCAATAAACAAAAGTATGTATTCAACATCGTTGAGTTACTTACTGCATTGGACATAATATTGATCAACCAAACTCGCCACAAATTCCTACACATGATCATGCACATATATAGATTTATCATCCAAAACTGGGTTTCACGGGAGATATCGCTTGTATGAGATCAAGCGATATCTCCTAGGAGATATCGTTTTGACAGTAGATTTTGAACAATGCCCTGTCGGCGAGAGCTACATGACATCACAATGATTTTGCATCATCAAGTAATGACATCACAATGCTATGACGTCATAACCGCAATGACGTCACAATGCTATGACATCACAGCATTGGAAGCTAAATGGCAGTTTTGTGTTAAGATATTTTCATTTTCATTAAAAAACTAATGAAGAATGATTTTGGATGATACATAGAATCTCACCCTCGTGTCTTCTGATATCAAATATATCAACACTCGTTGATAAAAGTCAAAATATCCTCGGCAAGCCTCGGATATTTGTAACTTTAATCAACTATTGTTGATATATTTGATATCAGAAGACACTTGGGTGAGATTCTCTATATATACTCTTACTGGCTTAATTATTTACACGTGGAAATATCAAAGACTTGATAGTAAAATGTTGAAGAATTCTAAAGATATATAGAATTTACAAATGCAGTGAAACTACATACTGTTCTAGCGAACTCACAGCACTCGAAGCAATGCTTACACTATGTGATAACTATAGTTATTAACGACTAAATAAATAAATGATTTTATCACTTACCAGTGACTTTAAATAAATTCTAAGCGGAAATGGTCCACAAACTTTCACTTATCCAGTTATCCATTCAAGTATCCCATATCAGTGCGTTCACAACAACGAGGTACGCGCTACTTCCTATATCGCATGTGTATGTAAATATCGCTCTTTCCAAAGTCACCAGCTTGCCTCGCATCAATAGCGACTGCCGATTGGCTCTGACCTTGAGATGTCATGTAAGTTCAAGGTCGTTGGTGTTGAAGGTGAAGGCTAGGCTGTAATGAATGTGCGTCTCTGCCGTGGTCGCAATTAACATCGGTACAGTTCATGCGGGTTGGAGCGGATAATTTAGTGGATATAGCCTGTGTTCAGACTTAGCTATCACACATTGTAGGCAAGTCTAGATTAAGGTTGTTTGCCCCTTCCGTTATAATGCTTTAGAAGATGAAGTACATTCACGGTTTTTGTCCTTTGTGTTACGAGTTAAGAAGAATGTTAGATTTTGAATGTAAACATAGCAAATCTCTTATGTCAATCATTGATATATATATGTGAGTCATGTATATATATGTGTGTACAAACTACATTTAATTACGTTGTTCAGTAGTAGATATTGCCATTAATGCGTATGCTATTGGCGAGGCAGTTAATTGAGAGCATTTAATCTAGCTCAGGTCCAGTCTGAATAAAATAATCATCCCCAACTCTTTAAACAAGTCTAGATTTTATAGAAGTCCGTGAGGCGGTTCACTTAGGGGATATAGTCTGGCTCACAGTCGCCTTAATATTATCATCCATCTGTTACCTGAATGTTCCCTAGATGTAAACTGTTTGAGTGTCATTTTAGAAGTGTAAATGTTTAGATGTTACACGGTTTTATGGATAGTCAATTGCATTATTTACTGGCTGTGCGTCAGTATAGATCTAATATCTTCAACCGGCACGTTATCAATGTTATAAATGAGGGTCTTTACCGACACGTCGTACTGAGCCAGTGAATAATTCAGCCTTATCATATCAGTCACAGCAAGTCTAGATACATATCGACGATACCGATACAGATATTGGTCCCGTTTCAGCTTGTTCTTCATTACCCCAGATGAAATAGATAAACATAAGAAATTTAGAATGTGATGGGAATATAAGATTTAAGAAAGTGACAATCTTGCAAATAATTTGATTTTTTTTTGTGGTAAAAAAATAATTTTTAAAATCCAAATCTGTCTGATGTAGAATAACACTGTTTTCGAAACACAAGGAAGGTACATAAGTGAACTATTTTTCTCAAATACTAAGGCCCATAAACTGAGTGTAATAAGCGATATGTCTCTGTCTCTCTGTCTCTCTGTGTGTGTCTCTGTCTCTCTGTCTCTGTATCTGTCTCTCTCTCTCTCTCCCTCTGTAAATTTTGCAAATAAAAAAAATGAAAAAGAGCCTCAGATATGTTTTCATTTTCTTTAACTGAGCTCTGTTCTCTTGTTGTAAACTTGCCAAGGCTCTTTAACAAATAAGGTGTCTTGATGAATGACTATAGATTACTTGTGAAAGTCAAGATTAAGACTTGAGCTATAGAGACAGTGAACTAGTTTGCGTTCACCAGCGTGCCGAAGACGAAGCAGGTTGTTTATATTTGTGTGGACGTGCGAGTGTACACGCACATGTCATATTGACATGGATATAGTCAATAGGGTCATGGTTCAGGATATGCTAGACTGTCTTCTTGGCCTCTTGATCATTATATTGCCTCAACTTTTCTCTCTTTACTGTTAAATAAAATATATACCAGAGATGTACCTAAACATACACTAGTTTCACTACAGCTGTCTTATTCATCACTCAACCTAAATTTCACTCAAATACCACAAATAACAGTCGCTTGGAAAGCAAGACAAGATCTTGTGGAGAATACCTATTTCTCTACATTAAAAACCCAGTTGATGTTATGCAGGAAAGGCATGAAGCAGTTGACAATATAACTTTCATCAATACGAAAAACGGAGAGAGGAAGCAAGAGAAGCGGTTCCGAAGAGAATTTACTGACGCTTCAAGTGAATGTTGTATGTCAGGAACAAAGATTTAAACAACAAAGTAGAACGTACACGTACCTACATTTTACATACCGTCAATGTTCAAATCTCTAGGTACCACTCCCGTGTGAGAGAGAAAGGGGGTGGGGGTTATATGCAAGAAGTATTTAAAAAAGGAAACAATTACTTGTTTACATTTGCTGGGTATCTAACGGCGATTAATCAATTTAGGCATTTATTTATTTCAACGAGGTCTTTGATTCGGCGATTATTTCAAGGCAGCTATTCATGGCAGGCGATTTTCAAGGATTTACATTATATCTACCTTGCAATCCCTGTTCACCATAAGTCACAGTTACAGTCAGAGAATGGATTTTGGGTTAAGAAAAAATCTTTAGAGAAGGATAATAATTCGATAATAAAAGTGATATCTAATCATGTTTACATTGCATTTACGAGCGAACTGATCAGATGAATATTTATATTTACACCAAAATCCGATTCATATATATTCATCATCAATATATTTTCTTAAGAACCGAAGTCATTAGTCCCCGGTTTTACATACTAAAATGTGTTGGTGTTGAATAACGATGAAACCCGAACATTTTATAAATAAATAAATTCAACTAGTTATCATATTAGTAAATACAAAGTAAACAATGACAGAGAGTTATTTATAAGAAAGTTGTAGATAAATTTGTCTTTGCTGGAAAATAATGAATTACAAATATTTATATTATATTTGAAATCAAATACTCGAAAAGGATCAATCTAAATAAATTTAGATCAACAGTTTTATTTTTATATATTTTACAGAAACTTCACGTGGATTCTGTAATGCTATTGTGTCTTTCCAATCATAAACACATAAAACAACTGTTTATCTTACAAGTAAAACTTATTAACATTTACTGACAGTTATAAGGAGTTTAACATGAATTTAACATGAATCCTAGAATTTGTACAAACTTAACTATTAAAAATTTAAATTTCGAAGGATAGAAAACAGAAGATCAAGACAACATCGCGTAGAGTAGCGGAGCGATGTTATATGAAATTTGTTGCTGTTATACTTCGATAGAGGCACAAAACATGTAAACAATCCTTATAATTACAAAATCAACAAGTTTTTCTTTAAATATTTACACAAATCTAATATATTTGTTATTTATCACGGGAGGCAGCAGCATGTTACACGCAACAATACATGGCTGAAGCAAAATTTAGGAATCCTTAATCTAAAACAGCAAAGGATTCAATTTCGTTTTCACAGCATTTACATGCATACAATCAGGGTTCGTTTTGTCTGGTTTACGCAATTTGTGATTAACACTCATTAGCATATCACGCTACATTCAAACATGGCTACCGTTTGCGAAGTGCTAGTGGATGAACAAGCTTGAAGACTTGTATCGATTAAAATGAAGTGTTCACGGTGAAATTAATTGTCTCATTCGAAAAAAGAATGAATAGTCCAGTTATTAGCGTAGGTTTGAAGACGAAATGATATGTGAATATCTTATTTTGCATCAAAACGTTACGTTCAGTTGTAAGAACCAACTGACACGTCCGTTTGTTCTGATCGATTGTGACGTCATAAGGTACGAATGCAAGAGGTATGGTAGCACATTTTATCTGCATTCATCGAGAAATGGCAGCAGGTTTTTGAGAGCTCTCGTCCAATCAGAAACGCGGAAATTAGTGTAACAAAACCATTTTGTAATTACTATGTTATAACGATTGGCGCAGTCACCCGTGTAAACATAGGGTTTACCCCGTTACGCGAAGTGGGATAAGAGATATTACACTACAGTCACAAAATATCGTCCTATGATATGCTTCTATGGTAGAACATTTTTGTTAAAACGTGAAGAGCATGTGATTGCAAGCCCCAAGCATGCCTATCAAGCTCTCCTCGTGCATTTTCACACTAGTACGCTTACCAGACTAGTGTAGAACACTGAATTTTTACTGACAAAGAATCCTATGGTTTCAAGGAGCCCTTCGTAGCCTAATGGATAAAAGCGCTGTGGTAACAAACGAAAGGTTGTATGGTCGAATCCAGTGTCATGTCATAATTTTAAGATCGTTTTCGATATACCAAGACAAAATACAACAATTATGAAAAATTACTGGCCTAGTTATAAAACTAAAGTGCCTAAAACCAGTTTGTACATAAACATATGACCCTCCAACATATATCTATAAAACTACTTGACATTGGCCTTATGAAGAGATGTTTGCTTCTGCTTTTAAAAATATTTTCTTTGACACTTTAAAGAAAGATTGCCCTTCGACAATTTTCTTCTTATAGAATGTTAAAAATACACATTAAACATACCAGTAATGGATTTAAAATGATGTGTAACATCTAGGGATAAAGTATCTGTAAAATCAGAGCCATTGGCTATGTAGCTCATCACATACATATTATTACATGTATTGCATTATTCAACATATATCTCTCAGGTTTAGACTATTAACTGAAGACTAAAGGTAAAGGATATGTTAAACAATAAGGCATTACCCAGTCATCAAATTAAAAAATTTCAATCCAAATTTGTGAACACAAAATTAAATTATTACTGTTACATTCTAAGAAAGAAGTAACAAGTATGTGTGTAATGTTCACCATTCTCATGATGAAGGGGAAAGGAACCAGACACATTGTGCACACAAAAGATAACAAATTGAGATTCATAATAGTGTGTCTTACACATGTTATATTTTAAAGGTCTGACTTCTATTGTTTTGTCTTATTAGACTTGTTCACTAGTACCACAATTATCTCTAAGATCCCCTCCCTGACCTATTGTTAAACCTGGGTTCCGTTCCATAACAGCGAGCGCTTATAATTGCTTATTGATCACTCAATGTAACGCTCAAGTAGCGCTCAAGTAGCGCTCATTCTCTCTTAAACAGTGACACAGTGCAAATTCCTCGAAGTTTGCTCGACAACTGCCACCAGAATAATTATTGTTTTTAGAAAACATGCAAGTGTAATTTTGACAATTCATTCGATTCATGTAATACCCTTAATCCTTTCAGACAATTGGGTTAATGACAAAACAGTCTTGGTACCGGACAACAAAATTTACAAATACTTGTCTCCATCCAACAAAGTTGATGTTCTCCAAACGTAAGCTTCCTAGCATTACTAGTTCCTGAACTAAAGTAAAAAAAGATTTCAGTGTGTGGCCACCCTGCCACATCCATATTAGAGGGGGGCTCAAGACAAAATGAAAATTTCAACTTCCTATGTCAACTGGAGATGTTGTTTAAAGGTTTTAGGTAAAATGCCTGCCACATCAATATTTGAGGGGAGTCAGGACCACTTGTACAAACTTTAATTTCCTAAATGCAATGTACCTATCAAGCAAGAGGGTATGGCAGTTTTGGAAGCGAAGATACACATGTCAAATTATGATGGCCTATACCATGTGGCCATCAGCCTTAATCGCCTTATTGGCTAAAATACAGCAAATGTTCCTCATTGTTCAAATATCACGTTGACATTCATACCTGCTTAATATATTTAGATATATGTATTTAGTCAGAAATTTGCAAAACTCGAGTAATTTTCCAATGTTTCAAGAGTTTTTTTTTCATATATATAACTATCATTCAGATTGGCTTTTATATTATTTCAATGCTTTCAATAAGACTGACTGTTTTAACTTTATATGCCTACATAGTGACTATACTTTTGAATAACAATGAACAAACGACAGAAATCATGGGGGTCGAATATATTAGCATCAGTTTTTAATATCAATCAGACTTCCTATGAACTTCTCAATGCAAAACATATTTTTCACCTATTACCTGTTTATCAAATGCTTTACATACTTGTTCATGCCCTCTTTCAAGTCTGTTAAATAGATGGTTTTATTATTGTCTAATTTAATATGACCCTCCCCAAACCTTTGTATTATTTTTCATGACCCTCCCCTTGTGACTGTATATATAGAGGTTATCATGAGAGTGTGTTTTGGGATGGTCAATATCCTGCATTATGAATAAACATTGTATTTTGCGAGCCTTGGCGAGCTAAATACATTGTGTTTATTCCTAATGCAGGATATTTACAATCCCAAAACACACGGGCATGATAACTTCTTTAGCATACAAAGTCATTATTCATTCATTTGTGCAAAACAGCATGACAACATTAATTTCAAAGTTGAACTTTACTGTAACTACGCCTATTGATATATGCAAATGAACTGCGTGCTATTCTCACACTAAAATGACACAAAGTAACGCCTCCTAAATTATGCTTTCAGTGAAAGTAATTGTTATTTTTGGTATGATCTTAATTTTCAATGTTTTAATACGTTTTAAAATACGTTTTTCAAATGAAAAATATTTAAGGGTATGACAGCGAATTCGCGTCCTTTCGTGTAATCATGAGTGTAGGGGAGTCCAGCAAGAGTTGCTTCCCTTCCGCACATCACACATCACACGGAGAGCTAAACTGAATGTTAGGCAGCGAATTCTGAAATCTCCTTCACAAAAGTTACATTATATAACAGTGAAGATTGACGTTCGATGAATGAATATGTAACTTAAACTGCCTTTGTTACCTGTGAGTATTTATAAAGTGTTTACTCTGTAGTTTTCGACTCGCGATGAACATGTTTTGGCGAGCTTGATCATAATAATTGTTTCCGCGTAAAATGCATTGCACTATGTTTGTTTTGTCAATTCTCAAATTAATGTAGATCTATATGAAATGAAGACTGAAGTACGCTATTACAACTGTTACGGTTATCACAGGCGTTCGAAATTTTAATGCTTGTGAAGTCATTTTCAAAAGAAGTTCTGTCACTTGACCTGTGTAATTTGCTTTTTTATACGTATATGACCCAAACGGATACCGAAAATATTGGTTGCCTTTATCTTGCCGAGAACACCATTCATTGTATGATAAATATTTAAATGTGTTCTCATCGCTGCAGTTTAATATCACTTTCTCAACACAGTGAAATATCACAGAGGGGATGACGTCATGTGTACAGTGGTATGAAGTCACGTTTACAATCAACGCAACGTCATCGCTTTTGGTAAGTGACAGAGCAACAACGGTACGACGTCGCCAGAACTCGCTCAATTGAAGCAGTTTTTGACGTTAAACACCATGGGCGGTATTTATAAAAACTCTTAGAGTTACTAACGGACTCCTAACTGTCAAAATCTCTAGGAGTTACCTCATAACTTTTAAAAGTTCCTCATAACTCATAAATATCAACTCCTACTCCTAAGAGTTACTCGTAACGTTATAAGTGGTCACTGGCACTTTTACCATTCTCTAAGAGTTCCAATATGGCCGCTGACGTACAGGTGCGACAGCGTCGACTCAGACATTTCAATGTAAGAAACGATGTTCTGAACCTATTAACTGACGAGGAACTGATAGAAAGATACAGACTGAACCGTGCAGGTATCATTTTTGTGACAGATTTAGTGAGAAATGTGCTGACGAGTCCCACAAAAAGAAACTTTTCTTTGGACGCTGAGTTGAAAGTGATTATTACTCTTAGATATTTGGCTACGGGCAAAATGCAGTTATGTAATGCTGATGATTTAGGTATAAGTCAGCCGACTGTGAGTAGAGTCATATCACAGACACTAGATGCATTGACAATGCCAAGAATACTTCACCAATTTATCTCTATGCCTTCCACGGCGGCAGACATCAATAGGACGCAGGTAGCGTTTAGTGCTATAGCCCTGTTCAATAAGGGTTGTTACCTCCCCTGATTTATTATCTCCCTTTGCGAACTCTTACGTCATGGGAAACAACGAAATAGGCTGTGGGCCGAGGATCCGAATAAAGGCTAAAAATTAAAAGTGCTTCAGGCTCAGGGGTGAATACAAGAACTTTATACCAAAATAATCTCTATCACCCTCTAATCAAAAAATGACAATGTTCTCCTTAAAAGGTTTGGTCACTACAGAATAAATTGACTTTGAAAATAGCATTGTCCCCGGCTGGAGTGGATGGAATTTGAATCACATGTTACAGTTGATAACCTATAGAAATAAGTAAATATTGGCTTCAAATAACTTTTCCTTCATTTTTAAAAAAACAAATATGTTGTCTGAATGTTTTGGGCAACTTGTATGCACCAAAAACATACTTATCATATTAATCTAAATTCAACACATCTGAGGTACATGTACCTGGTAGAACTATGGCGACTGACCAGATGAAGCCAAGTTACTGCTCCATTTCACAAATAGAAGTTAAGTTTCATGTCAATTTTCATCATCACTGCTCTGTTATTATTCTTCAAAGTCACATTATGAACATTAATCACTGTCTGTGTCACTGTTGTTTTGCTGGAGCTTTCTGTTCGCACATCCGTCACATCGACACATGTCAGTACACACAAGTCCGGCTTTCTTGCATGAACACTTTGCAGAGTCACATGCCATTTTCGTGCATCCACAATGAATTGAATGCAGCACTGCCCCAGGAGCCACAGGCATAGTCGTCCACTTGATGGATATTTCTGAAGCTGTCAATGTCCACCCATGTCCAGCCGGAGAGGGTCTTGGCGTCTGAAGCATGCATGACCGGTACAAATAAGCCTGGTAGTTTGCTCGTTGTAGGTGTAATGCGAGACTGTCACTGTTTGGTGGCATACTGGTTTCTCCAGTACACCCAAACCTGAAGCAGTTGTACCTTGCATCATCAACACTTGCACATCCTGTCCAGCCATACAGTTCGCAGACAAACCTCTCCACATCTTGCCGCAGCTCTTGAGGTACTGTAAGATCTTTGCCAATCTCCATGAATGTGCGTTGAAAAGCTGCAACTTTCATCATCAGTTTCAGAGCCTTCACCTTGCCCTTTCCTTTAAAGGCACTGACACTGTCACATCCTGTGAAAGGGTGAAGGCCAACCAGTGCTTTGGATGTCTCATTTCCCAGTGTTCTGCTCATTTCGGTAACATCTAATGTTCTTGTGTTGTTTCCAAGTGAAAGTAATACAATCAATCGACTTGTCAAGATGGTAGAAGCCCAGAGAGCAACAACAAGAACATCTGTGTCTACTGTCCTAATGATGATGCTGGTTTCTGGTGGACTGGACCGAGAGCAATGGGAAGCATGCAGGAACATCCTGGTATCGGCTTCCTCCTGGTTGGACTGGAGATCTGCAACGTCTTCACAATGAAGTGTGGTCTCTGCTCCATACAGCTTGTAGCATCTGTCTTCGTAGGTGGCATACAGGTCTGTGCCAGCAAACACATGTGCCTGGTACCCTTTCCACTCATCCACAACAAACTTGAGCAATCCCTCTTTGTTACTGCCACAAGCAAGAAACTTCTTCATTTGTTTCGGCATTTTCTGTTCCGGCCTGTTAATGTTTACCCTTGTTTCACCATGTGCTGATCGATCGTGTCTTTCAAACCCTTTGGTTGAAATGTCAGGATACCTGTCTCCAACAAAGTCCACCCTTTTAGCACAATATTTCTTGGCCAGAGAGACTATCTGTTGCAACAAGGAAAGTGCAAATCCACCAAAAGTTTCCGGAAAGTGACGTTGCTGTTGGATCATAGCCATGGCATCTATGATGAGGACATTTTCCTGACTGGACATTGCATTGACTCCAAGTTGAGAGCTTGGCACTTGTTTTTCTAACTCTTTCAGTAAGGTGGCTTTGGATGTTTTCACCATTGATCCATCAAAGTTTGCAATTGCGTGTGGCACTGAGCTCAAAGGATAGGCCATGACACCTTTCAAATCCAATCCTTTTTTTATGGGCAATGACAAGTAATCGTGATAAGATGTTACGATGTTCTTTCAATGAATCACTGACGAAAGACTGTTTTGATTTGAGTTTTCTGTCAATGTCAGAAAATGTCTTGCATGACGGAAGAGTAAGGCTATCATAGAGATCTTTTTGGTTGTCTGTAAGTCTCACCTTGGAAAAGGATTTGAAGCATTCTTCTCCACGGTTGAAAGCTGATGATAAGTCAGACTTCACATTTTGAGGAGCTACCTTGCCTGAAGAAATGTTGACAATGTCTGAATTGTCCTGAAATGTGAAAGGGTTTGAGAATCCTGTGATAGTTGCCATGATATCTTGAACAGCCTGTTCATCAGTTTGTATCCTAGAGTTGAGAAGATCTGTTTGAGATGATGACGTGTCATTCTTGCCAGATGCCATCGTGTAACACTCACTAGCAATGCCAGCTCTAGCAGGATGACTCAGGATCCAGCGTCTGACTGCTCCCTTGTTCAGAGTTATGCCGGTCATACCTCCTCGTGTCTTGGAATCACGGTTGAACGTCTGCTCTATGACTTGATCACATGCAGTCTTTGCGAAACCATGGTCATCATGTCTCTTCACAGCAAACTCTCCATCTTTCAATCTTGCATAAACTGAGGGATGTGATGATGGCAGACTTGCCATTTCAAAGTAGTATACTGGAAGATATCTTGAGTAGTTAATTCTTCCGTATGCAAAGAACCATGGTATCATGTTTCTAACACAGGACAAATGCAGATCCCAATTTCCTTCTCTTGTTGCACGTAAGAAGCGGAGGAGTAGTTCAATCATCTCCAAGTACGAGGACCAGAATGCAAACATGGCATTCTCTCTGGATCTGAGGTCAATGTACTCTTGATAACTTCTCAGGAACGTGCAAACTGAATCACTCTGGATTGCTGTTAGGAACCTTGATTTAAAATCCACCTGAACATTATCCATGATCATCAATGCGTCTTGATATTCAGATTCCTGGAGTTGACCAATGTAGTCTTGCATTCTCAGACGCTGGAGAGCTTCACAGATGAGTTTGTGGGTGCGAAGACTTCGGTTGTAGTGATGGCCACTTATACACCAGCAATGGATCCTTCTGCAACAGTGCCTGACTCAATAATGACATCCAACAATCCTGCATCTTTGAAACGCTTGCCAACAGCACCTAAGAATGCCATGGCTGTGTGAAATTCGCCTAGTCTTAGGATAATCCTGTCCCTGAAATCCGTAGGACCTTGCCAACGTATTTCCTGAGCTTTGGCATAAATGGCTTGATCCATGACAAGAACAATTGATGGTAGGTTCAAAGCACTGGCAATATCAAGGCTTTTTTGAAGAATGGTGTTAACTGTTGACTTGTCCGTTGGACTGGCATCAATTATTGGCAAGTAACCAATTTTGTTGATGGGATGCGTGTCTTTGTGTAGCACTTGATTCCAACCTGTCCACCCTGGTAGTAATTCATCAGTCTGAAAAATATAAGAAATGTTTAATTAACACTAATAACAGTCATAATAGCAGTGAGGACATTAGCAATACTTTTCTTGTAAGTAATAGTTTTAAAATCATTCATACATGTTACTTTTGGTTAAAATAAATTTCTAAAGTAACAAACAAACAAAACTTATACTAACCTGGCAGTACTTGGCAAGGAAGTAACCTCTGTCAGTCACAGTGGACTCTTCTTGTTCATCAAGTTTCCTGTTGAGATCCAGATTCTCACCTGAAATGATCATTTGTATCAACAATGATTTATAAGTTTATTATATGATTGCAGGTGAAATACCGGGATCTATCAATGAAAATAAATGACGTCACATTATTGCTGAGGCGACAGGCTCATTCTGGAGCCGACTTAACGTAAACGCAAGTCGATTTCGGTGAATATGCAAGGATTTGGTCATATAATGAATAGAAATTTGTCTTGTCTTGACAAATACCATGCTTATCTCATCTTGTGAGGTAGAGGCTGCACCACTGAAAATATAACCTTTCTACCTTACCTCACTCGATGAGATAAACAAGGTAATAGTCGAGAAAAGACAAATATCCTCTATTTATTTGAAGATTTAGAGTTTTAAGAAAATTATTAGTTATAAATGTACATTAATGCTACTAGACACTCCGAGCAGACTTAAAATATTTAACATACAAGCCTGTAAACAAGTGCATAAAACATCAGAATTAAATGACAATTTTTTTGCAATGTACCTTGAAACTGAACAGGTCCTTTTCGTTTCTGCCCATGATAATGCTGGATATCAGGTGTTGGAGCATCAATGGTACGCTTCCTATCTCTGCTCATAGGCTCACATTCCTCTTCTTCTGGCTGCACATCAGAGGCACGTTGGATGATCAGTCCATTGGTGTTGTGTGTTGTTCCCTTGCCTATTAAAATATTCATTGACAGTTACTTTCACAAAATCAAAGTTTTAAAAAGACAATTTGATACAATAACAATATAATTCTATACTTATATTTAGTAACAGTCTTATTTACATGTCATTTAATGCTTTAATTTTAAAATTATTTATATTATAGTTATTTATATATAATTTATATATATTATATATAAGTCTAATAATCAACTTTATTTCTTACTTTAGTCTAACTACTGAAATCTTGTGAACTAAGTGAATGGTAATTTCATTCACAATACTATATAATAATATATTACATTATTATTCGCCGCTAATGGCTGCAATATTGCCCAAGTGGCGTTACACAATAACTCACTACATTATTATATATATGCTATATTGTTAAGGACAACAATTTGATAGATACCATCACCACAGACAGATTTGAAAGAGGTGCAGACAGATGAAGAGAGTGCAGGTTAACAGACAGATAAGGTTATGTACACATACTATAGAGTATAGACTGAAGCATAAGCAGACAGTGTAATATGGTTTACATCTTACCCAATTCCATCCTGTCTTAAAAGAAAAAAACATAAATGTGATCAAAACCTGTTTGAACATATCATAAATCAATTAAAATAACTTTAAAGAAAATTTATTATTAACTAAGTTTTAACAATTGATTCTTTATGTACACCTACCAGTAAGAGTTTCCTCTCCAAAGTCATTGTTGTCCCAGACGAGGGTGGTGAAGACATCAGGGGCAAATCCATGTGGGAAGGGGCTTTCACGGCGTAACTGTTGTGCGGCGAGAGCAGTGTCATGCTCAAGTGTTACTGAATGTGACACACAATGTCCAAAGGCATTCAGTAGATTCTGGAGCCTTGCAGAGCCGGTTAGATGCCGTACAGTCATTCCCAACGCAAGATGCTTGGGCATCAACTTCCTACCCTGTGTTGCCAAACAGATAACATCTTGTGATAGGGAGAGAAGTTTATTCTGTGCATCATTACTGGAAATTTCAACTTTATCAGTGCAAAAGTTGTCAGATATGCCACATGACCATGCTAGGAAATTGAACAACTTTGCTGGAATTATTTCCAAACACTTGCTTAGAGTCAGATTGTTGGCTGAAGGGGGCCACATTGTCACAGATGGTGATGCTTGAATGGCATTTCTAACCATGATGGCAGCTCTGTATAGATCAGCAAACTCATCCTGTGTTGAAGGCTGGGTGAATGAATGACTGAATGGAAGTTCACTCTCCTCTTCTGTGTCAGAGAGAGAGTCGATATCATCAATTGCTGTCATGGTAATCAAAGATGAGGTGTTGGCAGCATCAGCAGAATGGTATAGGACTAACTCACAACATCTTGACTCAGGTTGAATGAATTCAAGATCAGTGTATTTCTTCTTAAGCCTGTCCTTTAACTGAAAGTTGCGATAGCCACTGATATCTAGTCCTTCTACATCCTTCACAGTGTCAATGAACATGTTTGTGAGATGAGTTATCTTCAGCACTTCCCCATTTGAAACTAGCCTCTTTTCTATTACCTCTGCACAGAAAATGTCAAAAGATTCAGTCAATGGCCGGACATTAGTTTGCTTTCCATCATAGACACACTTAGTGTAGGCTTTGTAGCATGAAGCATGATAACGAACTTCAATGCATACAGGATCAAGATCTCCAATCTGTAGCAGAATTCTGTTATCCCCTTTACGTTGTGCTGCCCCCAACAGTTTTTCTGCATCAGTTTCACATGTTATTAGACCTTCCATTTTTCTCTTCCCTGTAGATCTGTCAACAATCTTCTTAGTCTTCCTACAGATGATGCATTCTTTTGGAAGAACATGCTCTGATCTGCGTGTAGAATTTGATGATAGGAAGTTGGACCGGAGTGTTGGTAACTTTGCAGGAGGCTCAGATGTAGAAATCTGAAAGTAAATAACATTGATATTTAGTAATAGGAATATAGCGGCTGCATATTAAAGAACAATAAATTTGTATCCATACTAATCAGGAAATTATTGGTATTTACATTCACCACTGACAAAATTCAATTTGTAAATTATGAACGATACAAATTAAATTAATATTATAAATATAATTTAAAAAATTGGGCATAGCTTCCGCGCACCCGGCTACCTGCCGGGTCTAGGGGCAATAACTGCGACAATTATCAAAGTCAATTTAAATAATTACATTACATATGATAAACATTTCCATAACATGAGCTCACCTCACCTATTTCTATAAATAAGCATGAACAAAAATCTTGAAATATTAAAAACATTATAGGCATATTAACATCAGGAACATGTGACTACTTTACCAACCTAATACAATGCATATATACAAGCTGCAATTGATCTGTAATCTTTGTGTTATTATAATTTTGGTGTGAATGAAAGTGATCTAAAACTGAACAACAACAAATTAAATATTAATTTTATAATAAAAATTCTAAGATATCTAAAATCAAAATGCAAAAAGATTACTTACCTTCTGAAAAATAACTAATTTAATGTAAAAACAAGTTGAAAATAGTGATGTGCTTTTTTTAACTGGGATTCAAAGGTGATCGAAAACTGGACAATTGCTTGAATTTGATACATTCTGAGGTACCTAAAATTTGAAAGCAAAAAGATCACTGACCTCACTGTTGTCAGGAAGTTCGCTTGGTGGCCGGAGCCGCCCCTTCTCCTTCCTGGAAACACCCTGTCTAATCCTCTTCAGGTCTGTAAATCTTTGATAGCAGCGTCTATGGTAACCGGCAATGTCAGGTACAACAAGGTCACTGTTATCAAGTATCCTGACTGAAACGATCTTCTCCAAACCATCTATGGATACCCAGACTCTGGCACTCTCATACAGCTTAGTCCAAGAAACTTGGGAACAAGGTAAAATTGGCTCCTTGTCAATTTCAAGCAAGTGGCAGAAACACTCCTTCAAAGGAACCGCCATTTTACTGCTACGGGCAAACTGGATTTGCTGCTTTCTGATTGGTCAATATTGCTAAATGCAATTGGGCTACTAAAATGCTTATTTTTCATTAATGACCACATTATTTTAGGAGAACTTTGTCAAATATGCTTTAATACATTAAAATCTTATTTATCATGTAAAAATATCATATTCACCCTCCAGCCTGAAGCACTTTGTTACAATAAGCTGGCTCGGCCCATGGCCTAAAAGTAATTTCCGGTGAGGTAGAAACGTCATTTCACAATGAGCGTTACGTTACGTCAGTTTGGTGAAAAGCCGAAAACAAAATATCCATCGTCCACACGACATTACTGTTGTGTTTGCAGTAACTACAGAGGTATCATCGTCGACGGCAAGCGTGTTTCTCTTCACCGATTTCCTGCAGACAAGAAGTTAGAAGCGAAATGGCTGCGCCGTATCAGAGTTGTCAGTCCAAAATTCAAGCAACTGGGCGACGACAGAGTTTGTTTGGAGCATTTCACCGACTTGGTTTTCATTAAAGGGAAAAGCATACCTTCTGTCTTCAAACTGGAGAATGGAGGGACGAAAGTATTTCATTCAAATGAGGTAATTAACAAGACATGTGTTAATTATTCAAATCGACCACCATCGTCAGCGACTGAAAGCTATTTTTGTTTAATTAGGCTTACCGATAGACATCCCTGAATTAAATTATTTCCGATGAGCATAATGTACACACGCAAACTTTATGTTTTTAGAAATGATCAAGTGTGCCAATTTCATGTGAAATACCTATGATGATTCAGACATCTACACTCAATAATGGAGGATATTTAGGCCTAAACGTAATTGTACCACTTTCTAAAATGTGATTTTCATTTAAATAAGTGACTGTTAGAAAATTGTGTTACAATGATAATTTGATAAAGTAAATTAAATTTGCCAATATTGATAAAGATTTTTTGACAATAATAAACAGTGAATGTAGTACTGTGAAGCTATTGATAAATATCTTAATTTTCTTGTAATATTATATCTCTATTTCAGACAATTGATGATGCCTCAGTTCCATTCGTTGATGATGCTAATGTTGCTGACATGGAAGAGCCTGAGGCCAGTGAGATTGCTACATTTGCCTGTGATAGAACATATGTGGAAGCATCCATACTCCTTCATGATTACTGTGGGGCTGTAGACGAGTCCACTATCAGTCATTTTTATGATAAGAATGAACAGACCTGTGTATCATATGAGACAGCAGACAGCTGTACACAAACAGATTTCACACCTATCTGTAGAAGTATATCTACACAGACCGAGGAGGAGGATAAGGTGACATACAGGACAGTTGGGATACAAGTAAAGAAGCCTGATGTCACATATGAGGATGTCACAGTGTCAGATGAAAAGTGTATGTTTTACACTGGTATTCCAAACAAGAAAACACTTGATTGTTTATTTGATGAAATGCATGATGCAGAGCAACATACACATAGGACTGGTAGTGGTGTTAATAGCGGCAGGCCTAGAAGTTCGAGACTTGTTGAAGAATTCGTTCTTGTTCTTATGCGTTTAAGATTAGGCTTGTTGGTAGAGGATTTAGCTGATAGGTTTCATATTTCTAAAGCCACCTGCAGCAATATAATTAATGTGTGGATTTCTTACCTTCAGGTTAAACTCTCATTTTTGGTTCATTGGCCGTCTGTTGAGATAATTCGGGATACACTGCCAAATAAGTTTAAAGCTAAATACCCGAAGTGCAGAGTTATCATTGATTGTACTGAAATTTTCAGCCAGAACCCACAATCACAGTGCAATAAGACATTGTTGTACTCTCATTACAAGTCGCACACAACATGGAAGAGTTTAATAGGTATCAGCCCCTCAGGTGTGATAACTTTCGTGTCTGATCTTTGGTCTGGGAATGTCAGTGATAAGCAATTGACCCAACGGTGCAAGATTTTAGATTTATGTCAAAGAGGGGATTCAATCATGGCAGACAAGGGGTTCTTGATCGCTGACCTCACAACACCAAGAGGCATTAATTTGATAATTCCACCCTTGAAAAGACAAAGATTCACCAGGAGGCAGGTTGAGGAAACTAGAAGGATAGCAAATCTGAGAATAGATGTGGAAAGGGCTATTGAGCGAGTGAAGAACTTCAGAATATTACAAGGTGTGATGCCAATAACAATTTCACATCAAGTCACAAAAATATGGAAAATATGTGCATGCTTATCTAATCTTCAGCCAGCTCTTACTCACGATGAAGATTATTGAGTTAACTACAGCGATTAGACTTATCGATAACCTCATGGTGAACACATTTTTGACTGTCTTTACCAAAGTGTGAATGGTAAATGCATCACATTGACACACTATTCTGAAGTTCTTTGATGTATGTTACTGCACTTGCTGGTAAACGTAATAAAGGTAACATGCCCATGTGATGACAAATGAAAGGAAAATCCTGGTTATTGAGAAGTTTCATTTTTATTAAATGTATTAATACAATCTTCATGCAAACAAATTATATTCACAGATACAAGTGTTGTTGCATCAAATACAAATTATCAGTATGATATTTAAAAGGACATTGTAAAACATGAAGTGATTCATTATCAATAAGGTATTAGAGATTTCTTCTTTGTTGATAACAATGAATAAACATTAATATTGAAACCCATTTTGTTTTGTAATATCTTTGTTTAGGGTAGATTATTATTTTACAGACAGCTGTGAGGCAAAATGACAGATCGAGTATAAACAGTATGAGGGATGAAAACCAATTTGTATAACTATATTCTTAGAAACACAATATTTGCATAAGCCCTCAAATTCAGCCATGTAGGTAATGTGAAACTGTTAACTCAGTATTGATTAACGTGCTGACAGAAACGTGCCTTGATGATGTTGTCAAGATCATTGTTTCGGAAATAATTGTTTACCTCTCTTAACTCGTTCACAGTGTAGTTCCGGGATAATGACATCTTTGAAGAATGATGTTACTTTCATGTACACTTTGTCCCAAAGCTGCTTATCAAAATGTATCCTTTCAACTGAATACCCTTTCAATGTCCAAACAAAAAAGTCACACCATTTCCTCTTGGTTACACCCATTTGACCTTGAATTTGAAAATAATAGTTGTGGTTTCTTTTCAGTTTCAACTGATCACCCACAATTTCACAAAAAAAGGATTTGTTTGCAGCTGCTTCCATGGGTGATAAAAATCTGGAAACTTATGGACATTTAATTTCCAACACACCATAACAATCTTCACAATGAGTGCAAGTTAACATTCCATCTGGGCTACATCCAAGGTGGGGCATACTAGGGATAACAACCAGGCCAGAACAATGAACCTTCATTTTCGGATGTTTCTTCAAGCTGATCTTCTGATAAACTCGTCGGGCAGCTGGCTCGTGTCTCCTCCCCCATCTCAAACTTTCACAATCAAAATCACTGTAATCCATAATTCTGGTAACTGTACAATCAGGAGTGGTTGTGTCTCTCATCTTATATACAGGTCCAAAATTTGAACTTGTGATCCTGCCTTGACGAGCCCATTTCCAAACTTGGTTGTTATTCTGCCCTTTAGTGTTTATCTCAATAAGTTGGCACTGTTCCTCACTTACTGAAAGTTCATCAAAATAATTGGAGAACTTTGATTGACACGATTAACTCTTAAGGTCAGTGTTATCACAGAACATCATGTTGATGTGGTGTAAGCTCTCCAGTTCAGTCTGATTTGTTGACTTTTCCTCATCACATCTTGGCAGACTCCACAAAAACGCTGCAGTAGGATTAGCCTCTCGTAGTCTGGTCGCAAACTGACCAATGTCAACCTTTGCCACAGAACTTAATGTGTCTTCCCTCTTGGGCATTTTAGATTTAGACATTATCTCCTCAGTGAATTTATGTTTTTTGAAAATCATATCCTGAGATCTGGTGGGGCTAAGCTTTCGCTTTCTTGGCTTGTTCCATTGACAGGCGGTGGAGGTAGAAGCAGTCAGCCCATCCTTCCTCTTGTCACTCATATCAACCAGTGCATAGAGCAATGCTGCAATGTGGTTACACGCTTCACCTTCACTGTACAGAATAAAAATAATATTCACATTAGAATTATACATTTCAAATTGAATAATATCACTTGCAAAACAATTTTATAAGTATGAATATACATTTCACAAAGATTAAATTGAACTGAGTGAAATAAAATTAGGACGATATGAACTATATATATATATTGCAAAGCTACTTTAGAAAATTCCTTATGAAAGAAAGGTCAAATGATTTTATCAATGAAATGTTGAAAAGATCTATACTATTTAAAGTATTTCTTAAAAACACACACACAACAACAATTAGCAATACAATAAAGTAAGAGCATAAATAAAGAAATTTAATTGATTAACCTAAAATAAATAATAATGAAACATCACAATATAATATTTTGTATCACTCAAGTAATTTTTCCTTCTCTTCTCAAATTTTGATATATATAAGAATATCTCATTATTGTAGAATTTGTATCAATATATTATGAAAAAAATTGCTTTAACTTACCCAGCACTGCATGTACAGCCAGCAGAGTGTATTCGCCCTGATACTTTAGACACACAGACCCATGTGTCGTAATCTGGTTTCTGATTTTCACTCGAACCACCAGGCAATGATTGGATTACCTTGCATTTTATAAAGCAATGTGAGCAGTCTTTCAATATCTCATTATGTTTTACACTATGGACATGTCCGTCATGATAAAACACTTTGGCCTTTAGCTGTCGTTTGGCTTTCATTGACTGGGAATCAAATGTCCTGTTCTTACTCAAAACCAAATAATTGTAGAGATCATTATTTGTAATACAAGGAAAACTTCCAATTTCTGAGTCCCAACCGTATTTTAAATTCCATGGCTCCGGTATCCGTTCTCCCAAAGGTGTGGTGAATCTTGATAATTGCCGCGCTTTCGACTCGCTGTTATCTTGTGCCTGGATGTCATGTAAAGTTCTGTACCCAAGATTCTGTACTCCCCGCGCTCTCTCTAAAAGTTCAGTTTTCGTTCCTGATACGTGAGCTCCACGCTGACGTAAATATTCCTTGAGGTCACAAACTTTCAGCTTATCAAGATCCATTGTATTAGTTAAATCGGCCATAACGCTACCTCACCGGACACGTGACGCATGCTGGGATTTTTAAAGGGGAATAACTCTGCAAAGGGAGGTAACAACCCATATTAAACTGGGCTATAGCTGGCTTCCCAGGTGTAATAGGCGTGATAGACGGGACCCACGTCCGTATCATTGCACCCCATGTGAATGAGGCAGAATTTGTATGCCGAAAAGGTTTCCACAGCATAAATGTGCAACTAGTTTTTGATGCTCAATACAAGATAACTAACGTTGTTGCCAAGTGGCCCGGATCGGTACACGACGCTCGTATTTGGAACCACAGTAATCTTCAACAGTCATTCACAAACAACGCTTACCCAGCAGGATGCCACTTGCTTGGAGACAGTGGCTATCCGTGTCGTCCACACCTGTTGACACCGTACCTCCGACCTCAACCCGGACCAGAATCTAACTACAATAGGTACGGTATGCCTAACAAATCAATCATTGATCAAATCTAAACATAACGAAACAAAAGGATACTGTGCCGATTTGTGCGAATCGCCGACTGTTGGCAAAAATAATTGAGAGTAGCGTCCCTTGGATGATTTTATTATAAATAGAATTTCCTGCCTCAATAGACGCTTCGAACACATGTGTGAATGTTTGTTGTTGTTGCGAGGATTGGTTTTTACATTCATTGTAGCCTAATACGGGAGCTTTTAAAATTTGAACCTTCAAATTCGTTTAGGCCTACAGTATATAATATGCATCTGTGATTGTCTTTCAAATTTACTTTTATGTTGACTCTAATTCTAAATCTATCGTTTCAGATCCCACAAGGTGACACGGAACGTGGTTGAACGAGGGATAGGCCAACTGAAAAGAAGGTTTCATGTACTTCACAGTGAAGTGAGATTGGAGCCAGTCAAAGTTTGCAAAGTGATTTTGGTGTGTATGTTTAAAATTTCCTATAAAATATCCTATAAAATACAATTAGGCCTTGATTAAAATTATGATTTACTAGTGTCTAATAAAATTGTTATTGGTAAATTAAAGTGTGGCTAATATTTTTGGTACTGTGTTTGTTCAACAAATGATCCATTTTTTTATAATAAAATCTATTAAATTGTATTATATTCAATTGCATTCACTTAGTGTTTAGAAATAAAGGAATATTTTTCATGAATAAATAATGATAAATATCAATCTGCATATCAATTTGCATATTAATATAATAATATTATATCAATATTTAGGCCTAAAAGATTTTCAAATAATAGTTTTGGTCAATATCACATATCTGTATAAGAAACAATTTAAGAGAAATTGATAATGCATCATGTATGTTCTCATATTTTGAAAGATCAAATTAGTTTCCATCTGTATCTTCTGTAATTTTTATCCACACCCTCTGTTTCTCCTCCGAAGTTAAGTTGGGTCCAAATTTCCCCTTGATTGTTTTTTTGTTGGCTTCAATCAGCTGGACCAACAGAAGTTTTTCTTCTGCCGACCAATTTGGTTTTCGAGGGTGGTACGACATTGTTCCAAAATTATATAATACTATCGTCTGCTAAAGGGCATTTTACGGCGCCTCGTTTTGAAAAATATTATAGTTCGTAATGATGTCTTATTTACATGCGTATATTATCACATTCAGCATGTTATTGATTGATAAATTGTCATTAAATTAAGGATGATAGAGCATTGAAAACAAAAGATAAAAATTCATTGTAAAACTAGCAACTTTATATAAAAAATAAAATGACATAAGTGTAATCCTACTCGCACGAGACCATCTCGTGAATACTATAGCATTAGGCCCAGTAAATAACTTCTTTGACTTGTGTATCGTTAAAATAATAACATAAAACACGCAAACATATATATTTCACTTTATTACAATACAAATTGACTGGAAATAGGTTTTTAGTAACTAAACATTCAATGAAACGTCGACGTCCTCGAGTCAACTCGAGGATTTCCGGATTTTACTAACTTCCGTTACTATAAATAGCTCGGGAATTCCCTAGTTACGAGTTTCTCCAAAAGTAACTTGGACCTCTACGAGGTGATTTCCTTTTAGAGAGCTCTTAGATCAACTCTTAGAGATTATCAACTTTATGAGTAACTTTTAGAGTAACTTTTAGAGATCTCTTAGAGATTTTATGAATACCGCCCCATATTTCCGACCACACAAGCATATAATAAACAAAATATTTTGTGTTTTTAGTGCGATATCACGTATCTCTCATCTCGTGACGGGGTAAAGCCAATATTCACGTGAAAATATTCGCTTTACCCCGTCACTTGATGGGAAATAAGAGGTTATTACATGACAGTTTTCCTTTCGCCGGTCATATCAGCCCGAGGGCCGAAGGCCCGAGGGTTAATATGGCAGTCGAGGGTTGATATTCCCAGCGAAAGGAAAACTGTCATATCGTAACCTTTTTATCATATACCACATCTGTGAGTGTGAAACATATGAAAAGAATGGTAGAACTACTTTGAGCTAGTAAACAGTAAATTGATAACAAAAATAAACAATAACAATGGAAAACATCATTGTTTGGGTCTGCTGCATTTCTCTTGTGATTTAGTTCCTCCCGTTTAGCACCAAATGTATCTCTTGAATGTTGAAAAGTTATGTCGGTCAAAATATTAGCAGGATATTGCTTTTAATATCTACAAAGACTCGACTATAAGGAGTTCAGCGAATCTGGTTCATGTTCAGTTTTGTCGTCTTTCATGACATTTAGAAAAAAACGTGCTAACAAAATGTCCAAAACCTTTGGCTCAATGTTTTCTCACTTCGCCAACTGAATGGAATAAAGTTCAAATGAGTTTCAAGTCACCTTAGGTTTTCTTAACGGTGTTGACATTGTTCATGCTGTCCACAAATGAAATCGTGTCAGTTTCATCGGAGAACCGATCTTACCATGAAATAGCTAAGAGAACATACCGGTATTCCGTTCTCTCTATTGTTTCCACTACATCTGTCGGAGCTATACATGTATGTACCTTCGCTAACCCTGAAATTAACGTTATGGTGTCTTCTTTTATCAAAATTCCAGTTCAATAATCCTGTCGGCATGAGATGCTAAAACATCGTCTCCGATACTCATTATGCCAACGTCAACATTGACAAGGACGACAAGGGACGTAACTCTAAAATATAAACTGGGCTCTGTCTATTGACGTTTTGCGCGCTTGCGTGTATTTATTGGAAAACCTGCTTACTAGCCGGGCAATACGGCTGATATGGATTTTTGGCCCTAGGGCTGATATGGCTGATATGGGTTTGCGGCCCGGGTGGGCAATACGGGCGGAAGTCCGTAACCAGTACCGTATGTGCAAAATGGTCCATATTATTGATAGGTATATGATAATAAGTGATATCACATTGAAAACACAAAATTTCCTCTATATCTAAATAACAGTTTTTGAGAAGGAAATAGATAATAATGTTTAAAGACACACAAACATTGTATTAATATATATCGTCATGAGTTTATTTTCTACAAATACAATAAAGTCAAAATTTAAACTTGATAACTATTGTAGAAAAATATGAAATTTACTTTTATTTTTAACTTACAGGTGGATAATTGTATTTTGTGAAATAAATTTCAAATGGAGATCCTAGATGTTATTATGAATTCAAGCACAGTTTACATCCCCCCTAACAATGGTTATGGTTAACTGATTTACATTATCCGGAATATGTTGATGTTAACAGTGTTTCAAGTGACACCACTGTCATTATGAAAACATCTTGGTCAGAAACACCTGGTCAAACCTCTTCAGATTAATGTAGACAGAAGATGTTTCATCTCCGTCGTTAGTGTCAGTTCTCTTCCAGATATCAGCTCACTTTTCATCTCAGTGTATGATGGTAAATCAACATACATCAACACCCAGAGTGGTCTATCAGATGATGCTTCAGTTGTTGTGATAACTTTGACATCAGTGACATCAACAACATGAATCTTGTTTGCATTTTTGTCAATTACTATATACAGATCTACGTCACATTTCACATCGACCTGATTCCTGGTAAGAGGGACGTCAGTGAAGAGCTTACCATCATAAACCACCTTGAGACACAGCTGCTGCTTGTGTTTGCTGCATGCTACTACTCGCACACTAAGTCCTGTAGCCTGACTCCAGTAAGCATCTACAGGACTCCCCGTCACAGCAGTCTCCCATAAAGTCTTATCCTCCTCTGTCAGCTGTTTGACAGTGAACACAACTCTGTTATAGAATACAACAACCTGACCTCTCCTCAAGGGAAGTGGTCGCTGTGTCAGTACTTTCCTCCATGACTGGAGTCTGCATCCCGTGTCCTGAGGTGCAGGATCTGGTACCATGTTACTGACCATTCCCGAGGAGATCTGGACATCAGCAGTGTACGAGTTGTGGTCAAACTCCAGATGTGGACCTGTTTGAAAATTTTAAGTTGATTTGTAGCAGATGCTATAAAGAATATGTAAATGAAAGACGATGTTATGGCATGTTGGTGAACTTCATATCATTACACCAATTAGGATACAATTAACATTTTTTCGATGAAATTATCAATTTATAATAACGAAGTGTTTATCTTTAATCTTTAGATTATCATTCTCTTATTAAAAAATGGAGTACTAAAAGACGCGATAACAACATATCTTAATAAAGCATGAATCCTACTTGTAAGCATGAACATCTAAGAAAACAACACCAATGTTGGTCATGCTCAACTTATTTTATTAGTCATTTAAAAATAATATCTGAGTAAAGTATGGCGATATTTCTAATAAAATAACATTGTTAGATAAAAATCCTTAAAATCACTCCTGAATAGCTGCCTTAGCTGCATGATCCACGTGCACCTCGTGTTTCTCGTGCAATGTTAGAGTAATCCGAGCGATTCCTTATATTATTTTGATTTGTGTAAATTTGATTGACAGGGATGAAATAAACAGTGTTCTTGATGCACGAATATCTCGTGCATTCTGAAAATCCAACACACGAACATTACACTCTCAGTTCGTCGAAATAGATTTAAAAAGCTGTGAGCGTAAACATATTTCATGCACATTTTCAGAATCAATCATTGTCGAGTTTGGAAAACACTTTCAGGTTCTTATTATGTCGGTCATATTTTACCCTTTGAGGTGTTAAGAATGTTGCATAATACTATCACAGTTATACCTTATTTGTCAAATCTTTTTATTATGAAAGCTATATTTGACACTCATGTTTTGTTTATGTTTAAACTGACATACAACGTATATTAAACTTCATCAACAAGTAAATAACCATCTCACCATTAACTAAAACTTACCAATGACATGTTTACCACCAAGTATTAACTTCACATCAGCTTCAGTAACTGTAACAAATAGTATCAATTCTCAAAAATCATTATATCAATCAGAGAATGATCAATAAGTTCCATAATAGGCAGATTACCTGAGTATCAGCTAGGAATTTAATCAAATAATCGTCCGTCACCAACAATGAGAGATTACCTGATCAAGAGCTTGGAATTTAAATAAATTATTTACAGGTAAAAGATAATCCGTACTTCTTAGTGTCAAGTTAATTATGTTGTTTTATACACCTTGACCTGGGAAAGGTGACCCCACTCAAACGCAATTGTATTTATTAATCACAAGACCAATATTCAAATTGTATTATTATGCCAAAGTGCCTGGTGTACAAGAATAAGACAAAATTTTAAGGATCTAAACTTCTTCTTGACTGTTTCTAGGCTGCCCCTTGTTGTTGAAGAGTCAATAAACAACTAAAAATTCCAACTCTAAACAGTTTGTTTCAAAGCTTTCGTCCTTCTCCAATTCAGCACATTGTTCTGTAATGAGGTTTGATTATCTACTAAAGTAGTTTTGCTCAAAATAATATCGCACTTTTATAGAAGAGTTCCTTCCTATATTCAATGCAAGATAAGAATACAAATGAAAGCAATGAAGTGAAATCATATTCAGTGATGTGTTGCAAGATCACCACTATAAATAAAAACCGATTTCTTTACAATTAATTCAGACATTACCTGACCTTCTGAAAATCATTTCATCGTTGCATGGCAGGCCTTAGGTAACATCCAACATTGTTTTCCAATTAAAATTAATGGATTATTGTAGGTAAGTTCTGTCAACATGTTGCTTCATTGTTAATACATCTGTAATTGCCCAAACCATTAATAATCTCTAACGTGTGGAATATTCTATCCTGCACAGCTACACATATAACATATTTGATAAGAGTTTTATTGAAAAGATAAACAAATCATTTTTCTCTGAATAAATCTTGTGTTCAAGTTTTGTAGTTAAATTTGTCTCTTTTAGCTTTTCACAATAATGTTGCATTCCTGTCTGTTAGAATTTGGAACATAAATATAATTATGACTTGACAAACTACTCTGAACATATTACTGAAATATTTAATTTAATTTTATTTTCGACAAGGTAATGCTGTAATGCTGTAATCGCGAAATATTCTTTAAACAACATTTGTAAAGAAATGAATTACCTTTTAAAGAGTAAAACCTTACACTGACTTAAGCATTTCACAACATGTATCAAACAGTTGTCTTACATTCAGGAAAGTCATCAGGCATGAACTTAACAGCATTGTAGAATTCATCTTCACTGACATAGCTCGGCCTCTGTGTTGGACTGAAGGTGACGAGTCTGACTTGTCCTGCTGATCTGATGGTAGAGAGAAGCTGCTGTATGTTGACCTCTGTGAAGGTCACACCGATTCTCTCAGCTTCAATATGCTCTGGTGTTTCTTGAAGAAAGGAAGCGGCTGAGGGTCCACTTGTGGGGGCTGATTTCAGTCTGTCCTGTAAGTTCTTATTAGATTCCAGAGCTCTTCTGATTGATTTCCGTAGGACAGTAGGATTCCTCTTCTGTGTTGTAGCTCCTCCATCATGTCGTCGAAACATTTGTTGATTTGTTCTGTGGCCTTCTTCTGAGAATTGTTGATATTCTCTTCGATGTCAGAGAGTTTTATCATCCTCAGAGTTATCTTGTCGAGCTTTGTCGTCACTTCTGAAGGATCAACCCTGCAGGTTCCACCTCTATTGGCGCTTTGTGGTCTTGTGGATGTTCTGGCTGTGATATCTTCAAACGTGGAGGTCTTGTGGTTTCTTGTTGATCTGTTTCTTGCATGTGCCTTGAAACATGTCTCACAGAGGTAGACTCCACATTCGTCACACGTGGCCATGGACTTGTTGTTGTCTGGACAGTCGGTGCACATTGGTACAGCATCTCTTCGAGTCTTCAGGGCGTCGAGGAACCGTAGAACAGTCATGTCCTTAGGTAGAGACTTCGCTCCACCAGGGAGATCAACATCAACCCGACAGAGAGGACAGGGGAATCGTTTTCTTCCTCGTATGTAAGTATTTAAACATACGTCACAGATGGGTTGCTCACAGCAGGGCATACGACGAGGTAGTTTGGAGGTTTCATTGAATTTCTCCTTACAGATCGGACAAACGGCCAGAGCTTCTGTCAGTGCTGTCACTGTGTCAGCCATCTGAAATTGAGGTAAATTATTCATCTGAGAGTAAGTTAGAATTAATTTCGTCATTGTGGATACAATGAACGCATTATTGGCCCCATCTGCAGAATGTTACCGAATCGTAATGTAGTTTCAACAGTTGCAAAACAAGACGTGTAAATATATGTAGGTACACTTAATATCAAAACGAATTCATCATCTGATATTAGTTCTGAGAGTAGGTAAGTTAGGACACACGACCAGAGCTTCCGTCAATGTCTTTTCTGTGTCAGACATCTGGAATAATAGGCAATTTAACACTTTATAGTTAATTAGATGTCGCCGGATGTATTTTCCAATACATTTTGTCAATTTTGCTTCATTTCTCTATACTCATTGACGAGCACTCCTTCTCTCACTCTTGCTCCGGTCGTAACGCCAATAGTATCTCGTGCATTACCTGTTCCGTGACGTAGGTATCTTCAAATTTGCCACTTTATGTCACGCCATGACCGAGGTGAGTTGTCACACCCCTCGGCCACGTATCATCTTATTCTGATGTGTTTCATGTATTTTACAGGTATGTGCCTTTCCTAAAACCTTTCCTATAATCTTCACTATGAAACGTGTTATTGTTAAGGTTCGCGATATAATGTAATATTTATAATATATCTATTATAAATCATATCATAAGGCATGACGTTGCACGAGTTTACTAATTAAACACACTGGCACCAGCACGTGGATAAGTGTGAGTGATATCTTCTGAAAGTAATCTTTTAATATTATTTTACTTTATAACCAATGCAATAACTTTATTACCGTAAATACCATGTTGTAATGTTATATTCTTGAATGGTAAAATTGAGTACTTTATGTCACGCCATGGCCGAGTTGAGTTGTTACACCCCTCGGCCACGCATTATCTTATTTCATGTATTTTACAGGAATAAACTCTTAAATCAACTGCATCGCCTCAGTCCACTCTATCAGCTCTTGCCTCAAAAGGATATAAAACTATAAATATATTGGAGAGTAGGTTGCAGATGATTAAATACTAAGTGTAATTTTTAGCTTTTGTAAATGAATATATTGTGATGATTAACAATTCAAAATATTTCGAAAGATTTCAAATTTTAAAATACCAAAGTCTTTGTGCATGTTCATACTCTTTAGCTGTTTAAGACATACAATCTCTAACTTACCTTGTAAGTTTTCTCAACCTAGGTCAGTAGGGATATACCACATATCGAGTCGAGAATATACTGTAATAGTGTTGTAACCGACCAGGAAGTTTATCCTGTTACCATTGACAACAAACGGGCAAGTAGGTGTTGAATTACGAGCGTCCTTATTGAATGACATGTATACTACTCTGTGCCCTAGCATTTGCTGATAAGATAATGTCAACATATACGAGATACATACCAATGATATTTATACCTTAGAAAATAGTTCATTCCACTGACATGGAATATATTGACTTCCTTGGTTAAATGTTTTAATTCTTTGACAGAAACATGTAACTGGTCAGCATTTGGGTTGATCATGTCAGTGTAACTTCGAATTAAGAGTAGGATATATGCACATTTAATGTTCAAACCAACGTATTCATGGCAAAACGTTTGGTCTGGTGTCATGCAACAAACTAATGACAGCTAGCGTTATTCACATGCTTGATCAAGCTTCCACATAACTTATAAAATCCCTTGACTTATTAATTCTATTGATCATGTCTTAAACTTAATGACATTGTTTTTCTTGAATGGTAAGATATAAATGAATAAGATATATATCAATCATTAACACCATCGAGGATATAAATTGATGTGTCATACACCTGGAATAATAGGCAAATTAACACTTAATAGTTATTAATTTTGATAGTTGTGGGTGCCGGAGAATGCATGGCCTCGTCTCAAAAGGATAAACTATAGACATGTTGGAGAGTGGGTTGCAGATGATTCAATATTAAGTATAATCTCTTGTTTGACATGATCAGAAATTGAGAAAATACTCTGAGAGGGTTGCAATAAAATAACAGCATTTGTAAATGAATATACTTTATGATTAGCAATTCAAAATATTTCTAAAGATTTCAAATTTTAGAATACCAAAGTCTATGTGCCTCTTTATATATTTTAGCTGTTTTAGACATACAATCTTTAAGTTACCTTGTGAGTTTTCTGGAACTAGGTCAGCAGGGATATGTCACACTACTACGCTCCAGCCTCGAACACACTGTAATAGTGTTGTAACGGACCAGGAAGTTTGTCCTCGCCTTTGCTGATAAGAAATTAAAGAGTATTTAGTATTTCCAGACATTAGTCAAATAAAATAATTCAATTTCAAATTTGATTGCTGAATGAATTTATCAAATGACCACTCTCATTAAATGCATCATCATCAAATGCTCCGTTCCATAACAGCGAGCGCTTATAATTGCTCATTGATTGCTCAAGTAGCGCTCAAGTAGCGCTCATTCTCTCCTGAACGACACGGTGCAAAACCTCAAAGTTTGCTCTCTTTGCTACTTAGCGCTACATTGATCAATCACGTTCAAGACATGTTTAAAAGTAATCGCTAATTGAAAGATTACTTTGAAACCTCTATTGAACACGGCCCAGATAATCATGTACGTGTCAATAAAATCAGATAACCATGTACGTGTCAATAAAACCAGGTGACCAGGCACGTGTAAATAAAACTGAATATCTTGACGTGTTTCATTCCACTTCTTTTTACTATTGTTTCAACACTGAAGAAGTAGAAGCATGAGACTTGGACTAGAAGCAAGGGAGTCGGTTATCGAGGACCTAGCCTAAATTTGAGTAAATCTAGAACACTGGGGAGATTGTCCGACCACCTGGGATTTTACATTATTTCTTTCAATTGTATTTATGTTAAACATTGAATACAATTACTGTTTACGTGTCAAATATAGATCTTAAGATTTTCAACTGTACGGCCAGAATTTAGATAAGCTCACAACACACATGCCCAATGTTAATAACACGATAAAGAGTTGAGCTAAAAAAGAACGGTTACCTAACTAACTTCGATGCAAAATGGCAACTTAAAACGTCGATGTTTTCGCTCTAAAGCACCGATTTAAAATGATACTTTTCATAAACAGTATGTTCTCATTTATAAAATAGCATCATTTAGAAATTTGGCATACAGCTGCGTACCGAAAGTTTGTTCACCTGGTGGTGTATTGTAGTGCAAATATCATACAATTTAGCATGTCTTTGAAACATCGTATCAACACGAAAACTAGACTGATCACTTTGCAGTATTGCATTATAAGAAGGCAGTTGAGTGTTCCATAACATAAACTGATTTTATGTCTTATAGTAAACAGTTACAATTTTGGCAGCTCTTTGAAGTGACCAGGGGTCAATCTTTTCAATACTACAGTTTTTATTTTCTTCTGTGAAATATTCAGTATGTGATCAACTTGGTCTATCATACATTATATACTTTATTTTATACTTATAATTAGTAAATATATTTGTGATGAGTTTGTTCTCATTTAGTCAATTCGAAAAGTAATGAAAATTGAATTTTCAAAATTTTACCCCTTCTGTATTTTTCATTATGCCAAATTTCATAAACATATACCACTGATCACAGAATATGTTTAAACATAATTGTCTTACTCATGGATGTATGATGATTCAATGTCATTGTATGTGATGTATATTTATTGACGTAACAATGAACGTCAATTTACATGATATTTGCAGTAACATTCACATGTAGATGAACACACTTTCGGTCCGCAGCTGTATGTGAATCCAAAAATTCACTTATTATACCTTTAAACACAATATTCTAATGGTGATATATATATATGTGTGTGTGTGTAGAATATGTCATTAAAGTAAACAAAATGTCCTCATTCTATCTATCTCAACTTTTTAAATAATACTCGGCATTTGAAATGAATGTTAAAATGATACCTACGGTTTTGTATTAGTTACTTGTATTAGTAGTTTGCAGACGTTGGAAATTTTGGTTTAATAAGACATAGACAGAATGCTTAATTTCTCTCCTGTATCTCCGTAATAATTAAATCTCGTTTTTATCATTCTGCATAGAGATGTACAAGTTAAATAGTTAAAATTAGCAAGATTGATTGCAGTCGGAAGATTTACCTAAGTTACAACAACATAATAGACTCAACAGAGTGTTAAACACCACAGTTAAAATATATTAAACTTAACGTCCATCCATGTGATACAAACGTTAATTATTTATCATTTATTATTCGGGAAAAATGAAAAACAAATGCATAAATAAACATTATTTACCTCAGAGACAGATACTTCTCGTGAAGGTGAACAGGACATCTCTTTGTTTTTTGTCGGAGTCTCTACAACAATACTTTTCATTTCATTTCACTATCACTGGATATGCTTACCTACGATCTTGAAAGACTGTAATGAATTGATGCTTGAAACACCTTTATATATAATGTCATTATCACGTTTCTTGTCATTATATCAGCGCGTGCAGTCCGCATAACAATCGATTAATGTGCTTGTGCACGTGAATCAAATGCGAGAAGAGACGTCATAAGTACATTGCGTGCATTCTGATGTGGGCATGGATAGATTGTTGAATTACATACTTGGTATAGTGATGTGTATGTAAGATGAAACTAAAACCGGTTTCGAATTTAGGTTTAAGTAGAATAAACTCCTCAAACACGTCATTAGTTGTGCACGAGGTTTAGTGTGAGGCCTAACGGCCTCAAGCTAAATCTCTTGCACAACTAATGACGCGTTTGAAGAGTCTATTCTATACGTAAACTGTTTGAGTGTAAGTGTAGAAGTGTAAATGTTTAGATGTTACACGGTTTTATGGATAATCAATTGCATTATTTACTTGCTGTGCGTCAGTATAGATCTAATAGCTTCAACCGGCACATTATCAATGTTATGAGGGTCTTTACCGACACTTCGATCGTACTGAGCCAGTGAATAATTCAGCCTTATCATGCAGTCACATCAAGTCTAGATTTATAACGACATATCAGTCACATCAAGTCTAGATTAATAACGACATATCAGTCACATCAAGTCTAGATTTATAACGACATATCAGTCGCAGCAAGTCTAGATTTATAACAACAAAGCAGTCACAGCAAGTCTAGATTTATAACGAAATATCAGTCACAGCAAGTCTAGATTTATAACGACATATCAGTCACAGCAAGTCTAGATTTATAACAACATATCAGTCACAGCAAGTCTAGATTTATAATGACGAGACCGATACAGATCGATATTGGTCCCGTTTCAGTTTGTTCTTCATTACCCCAAATGAAATAGATAAACATAAGAAATTTAGAATGCGATGGGAATATAAGATTTAAGAAAGTGACAATCTTGCAAATAATTTGATTTTTATTTTGTGGTAAAAATACAGAAAGTTAGATTTTTTAAAATCCAAATCTGTCTGATGTAGAATAAACACTGTTTTCGAAACACAAGGAAGGTACATAAGAGAACGGTTTTTCTCAATAACTTAGACTCATAAAATAATAAGCGATACTTTTAGTTGTACATTTCGTCTCTGTCTCTGTATGTATCTCCCTCTCTGTCTTTCTTTCTCTCTGTAAATTTTGCAAATTAAAAATAAATAAAAAAGAGCCTCAGATATGTTTTCATTTTCTTTAACTGAGCTCTGTTCTCTTGTTGTAAACTTGCTAAGGTTCTTTAACAAATAAGGTTACTAAATGAATGACTATAGATTACGTGAGTACGTCGTCGCTGTTTCTAGCTGTGCAAGTCAAGATTGAGACTTGCATTCTAGTGACAGTGAACTAGTTTGTGTTTACCAGCGTGCCGAAGACGAAGCAGGTTGTTTATATTTGTGTGGACGTGCGAGTGTACACGCACATGTCATATTGACATGGATAAAGTCAACTATGGCGTCATGGTTCAGGATGCGCTAGACTGTCTTCTGGGCCTCTTGATCATTATATTGCCTAAAATTTCCTCTCTTTACTGTTAAATAAAATATATGCCAGAGATGTACCGAAACATATACTAGTTTGACTACAACAGTCTTATTCATCACTCTACCTAAATTTCACCCAAAGACCACAAATAACAGTCGCTTGAAAGCAAGGTAAGATCTTGTGGAGAATACCTATTTCTCTCCATACATCATTTGATAATCCAGCTTAAGTTCTATTCTATAGGCTATTATCAAAGTTTTTAATAAATTTCTAATGCAGGCATATTTCTTCAGTTATACGTTTTTCACAGACCAAGTGTCACAGAAGTATACCCAGTGGTTGTTATCAGATTCAAATTAATAAACCAAAATTTAATAATTCACACTTTGAAATTTAAGTGATAAGCTCTCTGCTGATTGGATTTAACAAGATCATGTGACAGGTATACATTCTCATAAACACATGTATACTTGACATTTGAAAAGGATAACCTTAATACTTTGAAGTTAAGACAACTTAACGTGCAGGATTACTTTATCACTGTATCATTTCTCACATGTTATTCTGTTTTCTTATGTATACCTTTTTAACCTTCAAACATGAATTACATTTCTATTTCGATTAAAATTTGAATTAATACAATATGTAAGAACCATACATTTAGTACTTTTATTATATTTCATGTGAACTATGTTTGGTGACACACGAGCAATATGGAACTATTCTGGAAAATAGCTCCGGCATTTATACTAATTTAACTTGCACTTTTGCAACCGTTTATAAGCCAGTGAACAAACACATCATAGAATCAATTTCTTAAGTAACTGTTTGTTTATTCTCCGATATCCTTTACACAAGTCACATACATAGAACAGCGAATATGAATATTATTAGATCAATGAATATGTTGCTCAAACTGCTTTGATTATCTGTGAGCAAAATGTTCACATGTAGATTTCAATTCGCGGAGAAAGTGTTTTGGTACGTCTTTAGTACATGATATTGATAATTATTTCCACACAGCTGCAATCTTTTTGTCTTTTCTTAAATTGACGATTATGAAATATATCATGTCATCAGTTCTTTACAAAAGAAGTTCCGTCAGTTGACCTCTGTAATTTGCATAGACGATCAGATCCCTACAACTGTACAGAACTACGTCCTATAAATATGTTTAGAATAATGAGTTTATTGTGAAAGAAGCATTTTCAAGTACGTCACATTGAAAAGGAATAAAGAATATTAATATTCAGAAAATGACAAAGACACCTGTCAAATGTTCATTAGGCGAGAATAACAAAGGAAACAAAAAAATATGTGCATGAGTCGGATTTAGTGAACAAGATGTATCTTTTCGTGGTGAAAGGTTCGATCTCATAATTCATCAACATAGGGATTTTAAAAATGCTACCAATACAAAACCCAGTTGATATAATGCAGGAAAGGCATGAAACAGTTGACAATATAACTTTCATCAATACGAAAAACTGAGAGAACTGAAGCAAGAGAAGCGGTTCCGAGGGGATTTTACTGACGCTTCAAGTGAATGTTGTATGTCAGGAACAAAGATTTAAACCCCCTGGATCCCCCTGGACACTCAACTATACTGGCTTAGTTATCACTAAAAGTGCCCAAAACCAGACTCTTCTTCTAACTGGACACTCAAAAAACAGTTCTTAAGAATAATCCACTGATAATACAATAGAATGGTGTCACCACGGATTAATAATTTATATATTTAAAACTTTATAAGTACTTTTTGTATGGGTAATTAAGAAAAAGAGTTGATTTAGGAGATAAACCTACTGTGTTTTTAACTTTTTGTGAGTCTAATGTAGATTCGATGCCGATTTTTTTACCAGCTTCGAATGATAACAAGAGTCATCAGAAGATGACATAGGTCTATCCCACTGGTCCAACATAATTGCTAAAAACATCTTGGACAGATAATTGTATATCTATACTATCCACATATCTCTACAGTTAGTGGGTAATACACATGCTGAGTATCAGAAATGATGAAGAGTTTTGGAGTTATGCTCCGGAAGGAGACACATCTCTGAACAAAGCCCAAATTCAAGGCGTTTCCATGGAAACGATTTTTTTCTCAGAAATCTGAAAAATATGAAAAGGCACCACTTCCGTTACTGGGTAATACAAATGAAACGTTTCAGGAAGATATCCAAACACGGTAAATTGCCTTTCAAATAAAATCGTGTTCGATCCTCAATTTGACAATAAAATGAACCAATCAAAAACAAAGTTTTTAAAATCTAAAGGTAGAATTAACAATCAAGTGCTATTCATCATTTTAAAAAATTATGTCCCTATATCTGTTGTATCTATTGACGGTACATGAGTGCCTTCGGAAAAGCGGTTCTCCACAGCACACAATTGCTAAACCCTGAATTCTCGTATTAGGAATGGTATCACGTATATAAAGAGATTTTATTTTTAGTGAACGATGTTTTATTATATGCTAAGCGATGTGCGTTTTCTCAGTTTGAGAAATAGAGGATATCTGTCTTTTCTTGACAAATACCATGTTTATCTCATCGAGTGAGGTAGAAAGGTTATATTTTCACGAGTGGCGCAGCTCACGAGATGAGATAAACATGGTATTTGTTAAGATTTGACGGATATTCTATATATTATATGATATTATCCATGTAATTACGTCCGAAAAGGGTCGTTTTCACGCCGAGCGCCCACTAGGAACAACCTGTCACCACAGCAACACTGTGACGTCATAAGCCAATTCACCATTGAGACCATTGTTTTATGACGTCAAATTATATCAGTCAGTGTTCGCAGTGAAAATATAAGTTATTTTCACTGTAGCTTGATAGACAGTTTATGTCACTGATAAATCCCAGTATTTCACTGCTCGTCATATAATAAAATGTGTTCTCATCACTGCAGTTTGATATCACTTTCTCAACACAGTGAAATATCACAGAAGGGATGACGTCATGTGTACAGTGGTATATCGTCACGTTTACAATCAATGCGACGTCATCGCCGTTGCTAAGTGATATAGCAACAATGGTATGACGTCGTCAGGACTCGCTCTTTTGAAGCAGTTTTTGACGTAAAACACCATATTTCCGACCACAGAAGCATATAATAAACAAAATATTTTGTGTTTTCAGTGCGATATCAACTATCTCTCATCTCGTGACGGGGTAAAGCCAATATGTTCACTCTTGCCTGTGCCAATCGTGAAAATATCGGCTTTACCCCGTCACTGTATCATATTTTGTTATTTCCTTACATTCCACCTGATGAAGGAGTGAGTATGTACTCCGAAACGTCGTGTATCTTCACATTAAATAAGTTGTTATCCAGAAAATCTTCCGGTTCTTATGTATACCACTTCTAAATGCCCTTCAAAGACCTATCCGGAATGTGTTGATGTTAACAGTGTTTTAAACACCACTGTCACTATGAAAACATCTTAGTCAGAAAAACCTGGCCAAACCTCTTCAGATTAATGTAGACAGAAGATGTTTCATCTCCGTCGTTAGTGTCAGTTCTCTTCCAGATATCAGCTCACTTTTCATCTCAGTGTGTGATGATAAATCAACATACATCAACACCCAGAGTGGTCTATCAAGTGACGCTTCAGCTGTTGTGACAACTTTGACATCAGTGACATCAACAACGTGAATCTTGTTTGCGTCTCTGTCAATCACTATACGCAGATCTACGTCACGTGACACACCGACCTGGTACCTGGTAAGAGGGACGTCCGTGAGTAGCTTATCATCATAGTCCACCTTGAGACACAGCTGTTGCTTGTGTGTGCTGCATGCTGATACTCGCACACTTAGTCCTGTAGCCTGACTCCAGCTAGCATCTACAGGACTCCCCGTCACAGCAGTCTCCCATATCATCCGACCTTCCCCTGTCAGCTGCTTTACAGTGAACACAACTCTGGTAGAGAATACAACAACCTGACCTCTCCTCAAGGAAAGTGCTCGCTGTGTCAGTACTCTCCTCCCTGACTGGAGTCTGCATCCCGTGTCCTGAGGAGCAGGATCTGGTACCATGTTACTGACCATTCCCGAGGAGATCTGGACATCAGCACTGGACGTGTTGTGGTCAAACTCCAGATGTGGACCTGTTTGAAAGTTTTAAGTTGATTTGTATCAGATGCTATAAAGAATATGTAAATGAAAGACGATGTTATGGCATGTTGGTGAACTTCATATCATTACACCAATTAGGATACAATTAACATTTTCTCGATAAAATTATCAATTTATAATAACTAAGTGTTTATCTTTCATCTTTAGATTATCGTTCTCTTATAAAAAAAGACACGTAGTACTAACAGACGCAATAACAACATATCTTAACAAAGCATGAATCTTACATGTAAGCATTAACATCTATGAAAACTACACCAATGTTGGTAATGATCAACTCATTTTATTAGTCATTTAAAAAGAATATCTGACTAAAGTATATATTCCTAATAAAATAACATTGTTAGATAAAAATCCTTTAAATCACTCCTGAATAGCTGCCTTAGCTGCATGATCCACGTGCACCTAGTGTTTCTCGTGCAATGTTTGAGTAAACCGAGCGATTCCTTATATATTATTTTGATTTGTGTAAGTTTGATTGACAGGGATGAAATAAACACTGTTCTTGATGCACGAGTATCTCGTGCATTCTGAAAATCCAACACACGAACATCACACTCTCAGTTTGTCTAAATAGATTTAAAAAGCTGTGAGCGTAAACATATTTCATGCACATTTTCAGAATCAATCATTGTCGAGTTTGGAAAACACTTTCAGGTTCTTATTATGTCGGTCATATTTTACCTTTTTAGTTGTTTAGAATGTTGCATAATACTATGACATTTATACTTATTTATCAAATCTTTTTATTATGAAAGCTTTATTTGACACTCATGATTTGTTTATGTTTAAACTGAACATACATCGTATATTAAACTTCATCAACATGGACATAACCATCTCACAATTAACTAAAACTTACCAATGACATCTTTACCACCAAGTATTAACTTCACATCAGCTTCAGTAACTGTAACAAATAGTATCAATTCTCAAAAATCCTTATATCAATCAGAGAATGATCGATAAGTCCCCAAATAGGCAGATTACCTGAGTATCAGCTAGGAATTTAATCAAATAATCGTCCGTAACCAAATATGAGAGATTACCTGATCAAGAGCTTGGAATTTAAATAAATTATTTACAGGAAAAAGATAATCCGTACTTCTTAGTGTCAAGTTAATTATTTTGTTTAATAGACTTTGGCCTGAGAAAGGTGACCCACTCTAACCCAATTGTATTCATTAATCACATGACCAATATTCGAATTGTATTATTATGCCAAAGTGCCCGGTGTACAAGAATAAGACAAAATGTTAAGGATCTCAACTTCTCCTCTATTGTTTCTCGTCTGCACCTTGTTTTATTTGAACAAATTGCTGAAATATTTGATTTTATTTTATTTTCGACAAAGTAATGCTGTAATGCTATAATCGTGAAATATTCTATAAACAACTTTTTTTTTAAAAGAAACGTTCCATCTTAAAAAAGAGTAAAACCTTACACTGACTGAAGCATTTCACAACAAGTATCAAACAGTTTTCTTACCTTCAGGAAAGTCATCAGGCGTGAACTTAACAACATTGTAATGTTGATCTTCAGGAACAACGGTGGGCCTCTGTGTTGGAGTGAAGGTGACGAGTCTGACTTGTCCTGCTGATCTGATGGTAGAGAGAAGCTGCTGCATGTTGACCTCTGTGAAGGTCACACCGATTCTCTCAGCTTCAACATCATCTGGTGTTTCTTGAAGAAGGGAAACTGCTGAGAGTCCACTTGTGAAGGCAGACTTCAGTTTGTCCTGCAAGGTCTTGTGAGATTCCAGAGCTCTTCTGATTGATTTCCGTTCTTTGTCAGCCTTGGCCTCAACCTGAGACAGCAGGATTCCTCTTCTTTGTTGTAGCTCCTCCATCATGTCGTCGAAACGTTTGTTGATTTGTTCTGTGGCTTTCTTCTGAGACTTGTTGATATTCTCGTCGATTGTAGAGAGTTTCTTCATTCTCAGGGTTATCTTGTCGAGCTTGGTCTTCACTTCTGAAGGATCAACCCTGCTGGTTCCACTTCTATGGGTGCTTTGTGGTCTTGTGGATCTTCTGCCTGTGATATCCTCAAACGTGGAGGTCTTGTGGTTTCTTGTTGATCTGTTTCTTGCATGTGCCTTGAAACATGTCTCACAGAGGTAGACTCCACATTCGTCACACGTGGCCATGGACTTGTTGTTGTCTGGACAGTCGGTGCACATTGGTACAGCATCTCTTCGAGTCTTCAGGGCGTCGAGGAACCGTAGAACAGTCATGTCCTTAGGGAGAGATTTTGCTCCACCAGGGAGATTAACATCAACCCGGCAGAGAGGACAGGGAATTCGTTTTCTTCCCCTGATATATGTTGCGAGACAGATGTCACAGATGGGCTGTTCACAGCAGGGCATACGACGAGGTAGTTTGGAGGTTTCATTGAATTCTTCCTGACAGATGGGGCAGACGGCCAGAGCTTCCGTCAGTGCTGTTACTGTGTCAGACATCTGAAATTGAGGTAAATTATACATCTGAGAGCAATGAACACATGATTGGCCCATCTGCAAAGAGAATGTAACCGAATCCTAATGTAGTCTCAACAGTTGTAAAACAAGACGTGTAAATATATGTAATTACACATAATATCAAAACGAATTCATCATATGATATTAATTCTAAGAGTAGGTAAGGTAGGACAGACAGCAAGAGCTTCCGTCAGTGTCTTTACTGTGTCAGACATCTGGAATAATAGGCAACTTAACAACTTAATAGTTTATTTAGAAGCATTTTCTTAACTGTGGGTGCCAGAGAACGCACGACTCGTCTAAAAAAATATAAAACTATAGACATATTGGACAGTTGGTTGCGGATGAGTAAATATTAAGTGTGATCTTGAGTTTGACATGGTCAGAAATAGAGATAATACTTTGAGAGAGTTTCAATTAAATAACAGTTTTGTAAATGAATATACTTTGATGATAAACAATTCAACATATTACGAAAGATTTTAAATTTTAGAATGTCAAAGTCGACGTGCAAGTTTATGCACTTGAGCTGTTTAAGACATACTCTTTATATCTTACCTTGTGAGTTTTCTGACACCTTGTCTACAAGGATATGCCACACGACTGCGCTCGAGTCGAGAACATACTGTAATAGTGTCGTATTATACCAGGAAGTTGGTCATGTTACCATTGACAACAGGCATGCACATTCGGTTACGTTATGAGCGCTTGAATTGAATTGAAGTTCACCTCTGTATATGTGTAGTCATGCTCTACTGGTTTCATATTGGTAGCTTGAGATATCTTGAAACGACTCTGTGAACGGCAAGTAGCAAATGTATTTGAAAGGTTTGCTATTGAAGTAGAGTAATTCTGAAAAGATATTTATGTGTACACGTATAGCTTTGAAAAGTGCTTGTAATTGTTGTATTTATAACAAGAGCATTTGATAAATTGATAAGTTTGTGGTGGTCATTGGTACACACTTAAACTCACCATCGAAGTTTGATTATACACCAATATCTATTTGCAATAGTACACATTCTTGTACTTGTGTCGTTTTTCGTTGGTCGTCTTATTCATTTATACATATATAAAACACATTGAATATTTCCAAAGACAAAATCGTATGTTAATTACATGTCTTTTTGCAAACATTTTTTTCTGCAAAACAATCCCAAGTGAAAAGACCAGATGAGAGATAGTGGAAGTATGTGGCTTGGATAATTTCTTTAAAATAGTAAATAAATAAAATTGAAGTAACAATATTGAATATTGAGAGGTTATCTTGACATTAAAACTGCAGAGGTTAGGAATATCACTTGGTATAGGCTAATCCAGAGACCATACAAGCACCCTACAAGATACCATTAGCCACAAGCATCGGTTACAAGGTAACCTTGGTAACAGTAATGAGTTTTCCATAGAATACGTTACAAGGTAACATGGGTAACAAGAGGGTTACAAAATAACAGAGCTTACATGCACTGTTACAAGCATGTGTTACACGATGCAATCAGTAAGAAGCATTGGTAAAACAAACATTGTTACAATAAAACATGTCTAACAATCATGTATCCGAAGACTTACTTAGCATGACTTACGAAATATATATAAGATGGTGTTTCAGTCAATGTCATTTTGGTCATTCCTATTGTTTCGACAGGATTGAATTTGTTCATGTGACATGCAATTTAACTAGAACCAAGGGCGTCGGTTATAGACAATCTAGATTACATCTTTAAGGGAACGCTAGTAAGTCTATTAGGTAAGGCAGAACGAAGGCCCTGTAACCTGGATATGGGCTACTCCGGGTCAACTGAATGTCAAGGTCATAATGGCTGACCTTTAGTGACGAGCGCACTGCATGGCGATGATTTGAGACAAAATGCCGTAGTACAGTCGGAAAAATGGTATGTAGGTGTTGTAATATTTGTTAAGATCAGATTCTGTAGTTTCACTCTGCGGTTCAAATATGCCGATTCATAGGTGCTGTCAACATTGCTGGAATTAATAAACGATTTCAAAAGGTGAGGTTTTCGTGAGTCTGGAAATTGGCTTGAAAATTTTGAGGTAGTGATATACGGACTCATACCTTTTGAAATAATGATTTGATTGTGACCATTTATAGCTCATTTTGTTGGGAAATCTTTCAGCTTTCGTATCATTGTCATCGACTGTGCAATAAAAACTGTTTTTGATGCGAAATATGACTTTGAACGAGCATGGGGTGGTTTCGTCGTTACATCCCTTTCCTTTTATATAGTATTTCAAACGCTGTTTCTAAAAGATACACGCCCCTGTGTATGAAACTTCAGAATCCCAGGAAAGCGGGTGATCTCACATACCATCTCCTGTGGCACGCAGCTTTAGATAACACATGTAAGTATCGCCAGTGTAGTAGTATTGTGTTTAATTTTTTATGTAATTGAGAGTGAGATGTTCTGTCACTGAAATAAACCAAGCTCCAGTGATGAGAACTTCAAATAAAGATAGGGCTGTTTTCATAACGATGTTTTTTATATATTTTCCGTGCCTCAACGTCAACAACGACCACGTTTTGCCTTGGTCTGCCAGATCGCACCTCTGGGATTACATCGATCGAAGGATCTGTCAACGTCGACACCAACAACAGACATGTCAACAACGTATTGCTGCATTGATGGCCGAATGGAGGTAGATACCACCTGCTTTCATTAGACGACTGACGTTTTCTGTGAGACGAAGAGTTCATGCATGTTTGAATGCCAACGGCCGACATACCAGATACTGATCACATACAATTTGTCATTAAACTAATGATAATTCTATGATTTTGTTGTTTTTGTTGAGCAATTTAAATTTGAGATATCCTGAATAGCGTCTTGGAATGTATAAGTATCAAAGGTATTTGAATTGCGCAGACAAGCTCAATTGAGGACATACACATTTGGACAATAAACTGTCTTCTGCAAGCATGTCTATGTATAGAACTACCATGGCAGGGCGCTTGTGTTTAGACATATATGGAGTTATAATAAGTCCCTTTGATTACTGAACGAAGCACGTCTACGCTGGAATATACAGTTGTGATTTGGAGCGAGGATTTCCCTTATACACCCGGAGAATGTTTCAATAAAGTTGTTGAAATTATGTTCATTTGAATAAACACGAATACTCATTTGATATGATAGGTGTGAGTATCAAAATAATTTGAAAGGCTCAGATAAGTTCAAAATAAGTCATACACATATCTTACACCAGCCCGTCTTCTGAAAGGAGTTGTATGTGTACATATAATATGGCAAAGCACTTGTTGTTAGAACAATGCGAACTTTATAACATGTCACTTTGATTATTGAATGATGCACGAGTATGATGGACGAGGATTAAATCTCAACTCATATCAAGGAAAATTATGTTTAGCAACATTAACATTGATACTTATTTATTTATGTAAAATATTAATACCTGATTAGATAAATATATATATACATTAACATTTCTGAGTTCGAAGATCGATGTTTTCTAATTGTTTCTTTATTCACAAGTCTGCTCATTTAACCATGTACTTGTAACGTATACTTAATATCTTGTTGTGTCTTATTCTATATATTTTGTATTTTGTCGTTTCTATTTCTGCAGAGTATGTCGAACATATAGTCGAGGATTTCAATACAAAAAATGAATATGAGCTCAGAATGTTTAATGAAAATGAATTATGTTAATTAGAACTAACTCTGACAATGTAAAAATATGAAAATGATTGGACATGGACACGAATTATTCGGAAGATCACTGCTTTCCGACTTGTAGAGAATCTCACCAAATTGTTTTTTTGTATATAAATATGAAGTTCATCGACATAACTTGTTAAAAGTTCCAAAGCATGCACGTTAATTTTGCTTCAAAGAACGAGTTACAATAATAAGCGCAGGGTCTGAACCATTAGATTAATGCTTCCTTAGTATACTTCAATATTCTATTAAGGAAAAATGTGCCGGGTCTCTAATAAGCGCCTGGCCTCTAATAAGCGCCGGGGTCAAGGGGTGCTGAAAAAAATTATTAGAGGAAATACGGTATGTGAAAAGATTTTAGGTCATGGGCAGTTGATTCAGTAATGTTACCCTCGATGGATAACATGCTTTAATGTTTCCTTTTTTGGGGGATGTTTCTGATGTTTTAAAAGTCTATAAGCACGCCCTTTTTATGATCATTTACAGATATGTGTTTATTTAAGTTTAAACCAAATTAGTGAAGTAACTTTCTTGTGCTGTAACCATTTCCTTTTGATTTTTTTGTTTATTGCTAATTATCTAGAGACGACAATAGAGACGAACGGTACTCACTCTCAAGACTGATCGTGTGACAAGCTAAACAGTTTTTATGAATGAACGTTATTTTAAAGGTTGAATTCAGAAGTAATCGGGTGCTCGACTTGGCATTTCAGAATACAAAAAACTACAGTAATAAATGCATTGTACATTGTACAAGTACATTGATGTTTAGGCATTCACATTTTCCTATTTTGTTTGCGACAAAAAATGAATTCAATACAAACACTTGTCATTATTTTATTCTTTAGTAAATCGTAAACCTATAGTCGAGTAACTTTTCGTCCTTCAGTATTTCTGTTAAATTAGACTGGATAGTGCTTTTTACTAAGCAAATGTGCATGATTGAATTCTGTAAAACTAGGGATACAGTTAATATGCAATTAAAATATATGTTAACCGTATCACAACTATCATAATGTGTGTTTTTTTAAAATCGTGTACAACTTTAACATTGGTACAATGCCAACGCTTGTTTTGTTAAACTTCAGTGTAATAAACAACAGGCCATTTAGATAACTTTGAAAACCCTGCTTGTAATTTGAACTGGATCAATGACAATATTGCAATATTGCGTGACGTGAATGAGACCCTGTGTTTTGGACTCCAGATAAGTTCTACTCTAGTTGCCAGTCTTTGTAAAGATATATCTTGATAAGTCTTGCCGTGAGGTCCATTCGTTATAGTCAATTGCCTTTGTGTTCTATTGGTGTTCAATGCGGATCGTATGGGTTATTCTTTAGTGAAAATATCCTAACTATATCCTCATGCATGTAAAATGCTTTAAACCCTCATATGTTTGTTTATTTTCATTATTATCTCATCAAACAGTTAATGTACAGACGCTTATATTTGATATATCAGTGTTTAAGTAGTAATGATTAAAGTCAAATGTTCCTTATAGTGTTATTTCTTATAACAATAAAACCAGTGAACATAGTTTACATTGTTCAATGATCCTACAGACAATGGATTGACAATGACAATATTCAAATGAGGCTCAACATGTATTACTGTTGTAATGACCGTTCAGACGATGTTTTATGTATATGTTGTAGATATTATCAAAATTAACTTAATGGGGTGTTCAACTTTTAATGAAGATAAGTAAGTTATATGTTTAGATTTATCAAAAGTAGTTATCTTCTCAGAACTTCTGGCTGCCTACATGGACTTCCGACTCGGGTAACATTTTGTAAATATATGTACATGTATCGGTATAAGTCTGACTATTAAGCCTCATGACGAACATTAGCTTATTTTTATATGCTATTGGTTGAGAGATCAAACCCAAATTTTTGAAATTGTTTGAAATTTCTAAATACCTGATATAACATTAAAATAATGGCATTGAATGCACATATAATTAAACTATCATTCCAGTTTGTTTTTTATCCTGCAACTGAGATTGTCAGTTCGTCAATGCACGCCAACATTTGCTGAACTTGACTGATACCAGAAGATTACACTCAATTACGAACTCACACTTACTCACATTATTTTATTGTTTCACTGATCCTAGAGAAAATGCATATCAATCTGTCGTGAAATTTTTGTTACAACGAGCTGAAAAGTATTTATAGCTTCTATGTAAGATACATTGTTAGTGAGGTAGATATGTTGGCCAGGAGATAGTCAATTGTTGAGATTACCAAGCAGGATCGTGGTTACTTAACGGTAACACAAACAATGAAACAATATACGCAAAAAGCCAACGATTATTTTATTCTCAATAAAGTATATCAACAATTACCTTTAGGTCTCCGCTATCAATTCCCCGTTTCAAAACTAAGAGAGTTCTGAACTTATTTGTTTTAAGCATTACTATTTCAAACAAATTTTAATGTTTTTAAATATATACTAGCTATATTCGTTTTATATTGGTATATAGGGATCTGTGATGTGTTTGCGTTGATGAGTTGGTGCCATGTTGTAAAGCATTGTTCGCACTCGATAACACTTTATCAAAATCAGTAACCGGACAGGAGTTGCCAATGAGAAATTCATACACACATATACACTGTCATATATTTCATATATAAACAATGACTGCAGTCTGTCGCTTCTAAAAATGTATACAGTCATATTTATTCTTTTGCCACACTGTTGTATACACTTTGTAATTTGATCCTCGTCTTTAGCATTCTTTACCTTTAGATAGACAGTGGCTCGACGTGCCTGATGAATAACAAATGTGACCTCTAAAATTGGAAATACCGACGACCACTCTAGACCACTATCTAAAAATACATTAAATGTAATAGAACATGTTTTATGTTATAGCTTGAAATACACATAGTGTCACATCTATTATTAAAAACGGATGAAATATCAATTGTCTTGTTGTGGTATTCAAATACTTTTTTGATCATATTCTCATGCAAACTTTTTATCATATAGAGAATCTCACCCAAATGTCTTCCGAAATCAAATCTATCAACATGATGAAAGTTTTTAATATCCAAGGGTTAGATTATTTTTATCAGTCCAAGTTACTTCCACTAAAACATAATAGTGATTTCAAATGCATACCCTGCTCTTTTCAATGTTCCCCTGAGCAACGAGTACTAAAGACTTTCCTGACACCCTGCTAGTGACCCCTAGTAACTGAACTTACTTCTCTCTTGTATATTCACTCATCACAGTTCACACCAAGTGGTGTTATACAGAGCTTGTGTATTTACAGGAAACTGTTATCTGTAAATACTGTTCAAGCAGCAGTAATCCATTGTTAGGCTGTCAACTCTCTGAAATGGTGTCTTGTTACACACGGTTGTACACGGTAGACTTGCCTTAAGGAGCATATCACGTTTCAGGTTAGGGTGAAGTTATTGTGTAGTAGAATGGAACATTGCAATCTCCATTCAAATATAGAAAAATTAATAGTAGTAGAGATAGCATACCAAACGAATTAGCATCCCAACAGTGGGATCTGCCAAGCTCATTGTTAAATGACAAGAAGACATGATGCAGAACGGAGACATTAATGATTTTTTTTAGCTCAATTTTATTTTCACATTTTATCATTTGCGACACATTGAAATTATTGAAAGTTTCTTGAAGTAACACATGTAACACCAGCAATGGTCAAATATATGATTTGAAATGAGTACATGAGTTTATCCCAACCTCTGAAATGTTAACACTGCACACTGTTGACTTGTCTTTAAGGATGATGTTATGTTTCAGGTTAGGGGGAAGTTATTGTATCGAAATGTAAGACAATGGCAATCTGAAATTAATGAACATTGCAACACCAGGATATGTCAAGTAAAGTTCAGGTAAAAGAGGAAATTTTGAAATTATGTAAATGAAATTAATGTTTAGTTTTGTTTATAGTTCACAACAAGTAAAACTAGGAATTTGTCAATTGCGTTAATTAATTATAATCATAAACTATTAGAGAAAAAAAAGACAGATCATGATTTTGTGAGCTTTGTTTGTTATGAAAAACTTAAATAAGTTCTTACAAGTAGCTGAACTAGACAAAGATCTAATGATAATTCTAAAAGAAATTCACATGCAGACATATTTCATATTACTCAATAATAAAAATGTAATTCTAATCCTTATTCAAATTCTTATTCAAGGTTGTGTAATGTCGGTATATGAAACAAACAGGGACATCCGCAATCACAAAAATATGTGTTGTCAATTGAATTGCACAAGTAAACAAACACCTTAAACTATCCAAAAGGCAAATTTAGTCGACCGTAACCCTAACTTAATTCCACATTAATTAATGGAATCATTACAGTATCTATCTTTAATCGAATATTATACAAATAACTGAAATATTTTAATAACAGTCTTATTTCTAAAATTGTACAGGCTCCAATGCAGATTTTAACAACCTGGTCCCTTACAGTTTGTAACGTATTGTGACCTCATAATGCAGCGATATTGCAACAGTGGAGTATTAACTTATAAATATCGTAATGCCGTATCTTCGAAGGGCACGTTATGTAAGTTAAGTTAAAATTCATCATACTAAATGCTTACTGATACTTTTATAATTTTGAGAGTGATTCCAATTTGTTGGATGTTTTTCCAAATAATAATAGGCAATAGAAGTGGGACATTTTCCACGATATACGTTGTTGTTTTACATATTGTTCATCAATTTCAATATTTCCTGTTGTACATCATATATTCCTGTAAAAGTCCTTTAACATTGATAAGAATATGAACATACACTGGGTGTCTGATATATGTATTGATATTGATAGATAAAAAAGCTCGCCTTTGAAGGACATTTAGAAGTGGCATACATAAGAACAGGACTATTTTCTTGATAACAACTTCTTTAATGTGCAAATACATTCCACTGAAGGTTTGAGTTTATACTCCGAAACGTGGTGTATTTTCAGTTGTTATTCAGAAAATCCTGGATGGATTTTACTGATGCTTCATCTGAATTTTGTATGCAGGGGGTCAAATACGATGACGATGGCTGTCATGGTAACAACTTTGTATGAGATATTTGAATACTATTCATTTACCAATCGGTGTTAACTTCAATAGCATCATGTACACTCAATGTATGTTATTCTGAATTAAATTTCGAAAGCGATAGTGACCCCTATGACCTTAAACAACATGTTTGATCTTGTTCCACCACTTAGATTTTCCTTGATCTTTTATATGTTAAAAAGGAATGGTTCTGGGTCTTAAACCAGTTGAAATCGTTTCTGTTGCACATCTTGGTGAATATTCTCATTTATTGACTGGATTAATGATGTATAACCAAATATATTGAATTATATATTCTGTTATGTATATCGTTTTTGTGAACAATACTAGTATTCAAGTTTAGAAATTTAGTAAACTTGTATTAGCTCAGCTTCTTGTGTAATTATAATGTCGACCTCTGTGTTCTCGGATTTATGGTCTAAACATAACCCTGTTCTGTTTCAGACCATAAACTGTGATGGGCAAATATTGAATTTTAAAAAACAAAATTCAACCTTAGTATGTCCATGGTTATGTGTTAGCTCTCAAACCATTAATTTGGCCTGATTGAGCACTCTCACATGGTACACGGCCTTGAGCTAGCCCACTGTAGAAATACGGTTTGAGCACTTTATGCAAATGAGTGGGACTTTCTTAAACTGCTTTGTTGCGTTGATAACGTTGCATAGCTGAAAGCCCAACCATGTTCCACAAACACCATGCTGATGAGGTCCTAAAGACCGAAACAGCTGGCTGTCCATGGTTATGTATATATATATATATCACATATCACATATATATATATTTTGGCCCTGCCTGCATGTACATCTCCGGCAGATTTTGTTAAAGTCTTAATTGAATATATATATACATACTCGAGGGACATTCTTATAGATTATAACAACTTACTTTGTTCTATTCCTTCTAAGTAGAATCAATGCACCAATCAGCAAACTTGTATATATAGTAAAGTTTGTCTTGTTAATGTCCTAGACTTGCTTAATTTAAACCTGGTTAGGGCTCAAGATCCAGCCGTCATCACTTTGTCAACAATATAGTATAATCTCTATAATAATATAATATTTTTCTTCAGTACAGATCCAGTATAAAGGATATCAAATTATAATTAATTTCAATTCAAATTCATCACCGCATAGTCAGGTTTAAGCAATGTTTTTTTAACACCTTCTGTCAGATAGGCGAGGGGACGCCGTCTCGTACTTGATTGTGCTACCCTACTCTCGTCTAGTGCTTTCACTATCACGATGGCTTTGCCCTACTCTTGGTTCTGCGGACGGTGTGGCGTTAGGAAGTCATACTTGTATGACCCGCACTCCTACTGCCGCTTGTGCGTACAACGTGTGAGGACAACGACCGTTGCGCAGAATGCCAAACGATAACGTCGGCCAAGCCCAAGGCGTACCGTGCGGCACTCAGGAAGTCAGAGTGAGAGTCTCGGAACTCAGGGCGGCCGGTTCCCCAAGCTCCTCCCCCATTCGTGATCGACGAGGACGCCACAGAGTTCGACTCCCCTCGCCTGACCCCTCGGTCAGGACCCGCCTAGCGTGAGAGAGGATAAGGAGTTGTCGCCGGTATGCAAGCGTTCGATGGTCCGCTCTCAGTAGGAGCACCGTCGACCCAAGTCGTGGGCTTGCCAAGATAAAGAAGAAGAAGCGCGTCTGCTTTTCTTCTCCCGCGTTCGACCCTAGGAGCCTGACGGAGTCCATCATCGGCTCTGTTAAAGACATGCACCATCGGATAGGGGCATACGGAGGGACTTGCCATCTTGGTCTCCTTTGCGCTCAACGCCTCCGTCCCCTAAGACTATGAACCCCAGACGGCGCGTCACCATTGTCTCAGCGTCTTTGTCGGGTCCGTCTGACACGTCGGTGGTGTCGTCTCCCACTTTACCAAGCGTGCGTGATGCAGGGTCGGAATTCTTAGACCACTCCTGGCCTTCGATCATCCCGTTGTCGGCGGACGTCACAGCGGATGAGGCACCGGACCTATTGGACACATGTTCACCAGCGCGGCGAAATACTTTGATCACATCTGCCGCTCACGGACGCTTGATGCCGCAGCTGGCTGACCGTCAGTGTACGTCCTTTCCGGTCACCGAACCTCCAGTTCCGTTGACACCTCCTGTCTTGGACGAGGACATTCGTCGGGTGGGAACGCCCTTAGAGGCACATGTGTTGCTGGACAGCGACCTAGTCCACCTTGACAAGGAGACGAGGTCAATTTTGGGCATGTCGGACTCCATTTCTCACGCGTGTCAGGCGATGACAGCGTTTGCCAAACAGGCGGGCATGGAGGATGGGGCCAATGTATTATACCAGGGCTTCGGTGCAGTGGCACGTAGGGTGGTGCAGGTGATGCTGATCGCTGAGCGCATCCCCACGGGATTGACCAACGTCAGGCGTGACGGGTTCTTGTCCCGCACGGACTTGCCTGCTGAGATTAGGATGCATCTGAGGAACGTTCCGCCCTCCGCCTCCACCCTTTTCGGGGGGCGTATTGGCGATGCTCTAAGTCAGAGGCAGGAGACCCAACAACAGGAACTGACCAACCTACTGGACCCTCTCCACTACCCTGACGAAGAAGAAATACGGACCCCTTCCGTCACCAAGCGTTGCTAGGACAGGTGGCGTGTGCATTCGCATTGGGGGTCGACCGGACAAGTCGCACGACTTCCAGGCCGGCCCCATTCCCAAACGACACAATCTCAAACAGCGAGGTGGCGCCTTCCAGTTTTCCGTTACCAGGCATACTCCCTCCCCCCCTCCCCCTTCTGACCTGTTCTCCCGTGGAGTGTCCGCGGACCGGCTCACCTTAACAATGGAACAGATGGAGATTCTCATCTCCAAGGGGGTGGTTGTGGAACTCAAGCTCCAGGACTTGACTCCCGGCTTCTACTCTCCAGTGTTCGTACGACCCAAGAGGGACTCAAACAAATGGCGGCTGATTCACGATCTGAAGGAATTCAACCATTCTTACCTCGTTCGGCAGCAATATTTTCGACTCTTGTGTCGTCAGTCATGCGATTACTGGAGCCCTCGGACTCAATGATATCTCTCGAGACGATGCGAGTCAAGTAGAATCAAGCCTAAGGCGATAGACTGGCGAAGCGAGTCACTGGCGAGACGATGCGAGTCAAGTTGATTCAAACCTAAGGCGATAGACTGGCGAAGTGAGTGACTGGCGAGACGATGCGAGTCATGTAGAATCGAGCCTAAGGCGAATGACTGGCGAAGCGGGTCACTGGCGAGACGATGCGAGTCAAGTTGATTCAAACCGAAGGCGAATGACTGGCGAAGCGAATGACAGGCGAAGTGAGTCACAGGCGAGACGATGCGAGTCAAATACCAACGGCGAGTGACAGCTCACAAAAGCGTAGACGACAAGACGCTTAAGCGAAGTCACTGATGAGTCGAAGGTGAAGCCAACCGAAGTAAACGACGAACTATCGGCAGATTCACCTGATCTAGAAGACAAAGGGACTGGCGGAAGGTACGACCTAACGCCGTGCGAACCGAGCAGTCACCCGACGAAGGTGAGAGAAAAACAATAGACACAAATTGCACGTGCAAAGCATGCAGCCACCCGACAGGTAGCACACAGCTAGCACATGTCAACAAGGCCCCTTGTAACTCAACACCTACCTAAAACAGATTGTCTAAACAAACTGCTAACGACGAACGTAGATTAAGGCGTTGAAACTATCTCTTAAATAAATAAGAGATAGCAAGCAAGTTAGCAACAAAAGCGCTAAAAATACCCAGTCTCAGAACAAAACAACACGTCTGTCTTGCCTTGCAACTGAAAGGAGAGTGACATATTCCGGTAGTTACGTCACGAGACCATGCAGACTTACCGCCCTTTGATAGGGATTTTACGCATCCCTTACTCCACTGTTCAAGTTTCGTCTGTGTTAAGGTTGAAATAGCATACCTAGAGAGGAGGTAGGCATGGTAGGTCTAGTCAACAGATAGGTATTTAAATAATAGATTAATTCAAAACGCTGGTGTGTCTAAACCTGTACATAAATACTTCCTTAGACATACTTTATGTGACTGATTATTATTTAACATTTTGAGTAAATGTCAATTTTTATACTTACCTGGTTGAAAAACCAACATTGCCTAACGCTTCCTCTTGAAGCGTTCCTCAACATAGATCAAACAGAATATAAAAGGGACGCTACCTGGTATAGGTGGCGCTCGAGCCACGTGACATCGGTGACGTCATCATTCCCTAGTGCAAGCGAGCATAAAACCCAAACCTAGGAGGGGAGGGAGGGCGAGAACTAACGAGCGTTGGTTTTTCAACCAGGTAAATGACCTTTTCCTCAAAAATGTTAAATTGTTTACATACTTATCAGATTTTAAAAACCAACATTGCCCAGATTACCAAAGCAAGGACTTACGCAACTTAACACCTTAAAGGGGTAATGGCACGTTTTTTCGCTGAAATAAGTCAATAAATTGTATTTGAAAATTGTCACCAATAGTAAAACACCCTTCTCTCTTCGGAAAATCAAGTTAAAACATGAGTTTACATGGTTCCTTAAAGCCATGGGAATGGTTCTTGTCATTCGATATAACAAAATGTGTTCACAATAAAATGGCCGCCGTGCAATTTTTGTTTTATACGCAACATTGTTATTACCACTACGGATAATTGGTGTGTGAAATAAGATGTTTAACCCTCTAAAGTAAATATAAATATTTTTAAAAAATCATTATGATTGGGAAATTTGAAAACATAAAAATTGCAAAAAACTTGTTACTGCCCCTTTAATAGTTCATTTAGAAGCATTTTGATAGTTTGGGGGATCGTGACAGAGAACGCATGACTAGACCTATCTGACACAGTTGTAATTGTCGTCTCTAAAGGGTACAATTTACAGACATATTGGAAAGTTGGGAAATGAATAAATACTAAGTGTAATCGCTAGTTTGACATGTTTAGACATTGAGATAATACTTAAGAGAGAGTTGCAATAAACTAACAGCTTATGTAAATGAATATACTTTGATGATAAACAATTCAACATATTTCAAAAGATTTAAAATTTTAGAATACCAAAGTCAACGTGCATGTTTATACAGTTGGGCTGTTTAAGACATACAATCTCTAACTTACCTTGTAAGTTTTCTCAACCTTGGTCAGTAGGGATATACCACATATCGAGTCGAGGACATACTGTAATATTGTTGTTACCGACCGGGAAGATTATCCTGTTACCATTGACAACAATCGGGCAAATAGGTGTTGAGTTACGAGCGTCCTTATTGAATGACATGTATACTACTCTGTGCCCTAGCATTTGCTGATAAGATAATGTCAACATATAAAATACATACCAATAATATTTGTACCTTAGAAAATAGTTGCTTCCACTGACAAGGAATATATTGACTTCCTTCGTTAAATGCTTTAATTTTGTTTACAGACACATGTAATTGGTCAGCATTTGGGTTGATCATGTCAGTGTTACTTCGACTTAAGTGAAGGATTTATGCACATTTAATTTTAAAACCAACGTATTCATGGCAAAACGTTTGATCTGGTGTCATGCAAAAAACTAATGACACCTAGCGTTATTCACATGCTTGATCAAGCTTCCACATAACTTGTATCTCTTTACAAGGTAAATGTATTTTTTATGGAATGTCAAAGTTTCTTACCTATATACAGCCCTCGTTCATGCATCTACGCAATTATATCAAATGAAAACTTATTGTTATGTTTGTGCTTGGTTTAGGTATTTCAAGAGACAAGGTTTACCAACACACAACCCAAGCTCAACAAACAGTCACGAGTCACCATGTGTGTATGTGTGTATATGTAAAATAAATCTGTATTCGAATATTATATGATAATTTAGGAACAGAGGCAATTTCGTTCTGGTGAGATAAATACACAGATCTCACCCCAAAGAGATTTTCAAAAGAGTTCATTTTGAAAAGTGTAAAATTCATTTCCACAGTTTTTTTTCTATTTTAAATTAAATCAATTATCAACAAAATACTGCAATATGGTTTTCAAGGAATGCACCTCAGTTTCTGTCAGTGGCTGAACTATTAAATAACAGCTCACAAATGTGTATACAGAGAATTCAAAAGTCTTTTGCTCCTGAAAAATATTGTTAGGTATTGTTGACAGAATGTTTTGTAAGATACTGAATAACTTTAGATGCGGAATGTTAAGATTAAAGTATGTTGAACGAGATGGGAACATGTTAAAGAGCCATCACGGATGTTGATGAAAATATCAAATTTTTTCCAAAAATCTATCTCCGTGAAATAAATGCACTTAATTTTTCCCTAATTTTTCCAACTTAAAATAAGCCGAGAAATTGCATTAATAAGTAAAGGTGTTTTGTTCAGTCTAAATATAGATCCAGTCTATTATTTTCAAGCGCAAAGCATTATGGTCTAGCTCACACACAGTAAACAAAGACACGAAAGAATAACAAAAAATATGAGCAATGAAAGAAATCGAAATATATAATTTGTTGATGGTTATTTATTTACCATTTCATTTAATTATGTATTTGTTACAGAAATTGGAATAATTGTTTTACACAACTAGGTATTTTGCTTGAATTTTAAAATTAATGAGAGTAAAAATTTGTCATAATTTGCTGGTCTTAACTCAATAAAAAGAACATTAAACAGGAAATAATTTGTATATTCTCAGGACATTTAGAAACATAGTTTGTAAAGCAATCGTCACATTCAGTAATGTGTGACAAGGGGACTTTGCAAGAGAGACACGTGGAGCACGTGCAGCACATGGGTTGTTATGGCGACTTGCGCTAGAGACGAGCCTTCACGCTTCGGAAGCGCTTTCTGTTTGTGTAGTACGTATTACGCAAAAAAGGGGACTCTGTTTGTATACGTCAGATACCCGTAGCGCACGCTAGTCGAAGTGATACTTCTCTTGAAACCAAATTGCAATACATTGTCGTGATATGAACTTTTTTAACATATGCCATGTTGTAGATAAAAGATTTCTCTGGCGAATGACGTTATAAGTATATTTTCCAAAAAAATTAAACACTAACATCCGTGATGGCTCTTTAATGTAACAAACGTAACTTTCCATTTTGAAATTTGGTGGTACTAAGGACAAGTACCAGTTTTTCTTTCTAACGTTTATCAATCCTATAGGATTAAACTATTTACCATTGGTGCATTGTCAGCAGCCTAATTATCATCAACTGAAATTTGTATTAAATACTTATAACGATGAGAAGTGCATGTGATAAAAAAAAAGAATCAAATCGTTTGTCATTGCACTAACGTATCATGGTATTTACCGTGTAATCAAAACATTGGAATCAAATTGAACTAACGTTCGCGTGTAAATTATAAGAATATGTAATGTTGTTTATACTTTCTACTATTGCCCGTGACAAATAAAATCGCTTGACTTATTGATTCTGTCTATCATGTCTTAAATTTAATGACATTGTTTTTCTTGATTGATAAGATATAAATGAATAAGATATATATCAATCATTAACACCATCCAGGATAAAAATTAATGAGATTTTAATCTGTTTCCTCCATGTGTTGTAAGGTGTTAGCACCTGAAGTTCCCTTTTCATATTTACAATTATGATATCTAAAGATTAATATGACAATGCAAAAATTGTTTAATAATTAATATCTCTATGTTACTATGACAATTAAAGCATGCACGAATTTTATAATATATGCCTTTTGTTTTACTCGAAACAAGTTTCCGAGTATATAACTAGTTTTTACACCCGACTTTAGTTGTTGCAGTGGCAGATGTATCAGACCATAAACTCATAAGTTGTTCATACTTTACCCAATACGCTCAGATACATTGATGTCTATATGTTACTGTGACAATCAAGCATCATGTGGCAAGCACTTTTTTTCCTTTTGATTTTTGTTACTTAAACAGGTTTCTTAGTATATAAAGCGTTTATACACACAATCACAAATCCATAGTACGTACTTCATCACAATTCCATATTGAACGATTCAAGGTTCCTCTCCTACCTCTCACACTGCCGAATTAATCAATTATGTCTACCACATATCCCCTTTACAACAAGTGGTGTATGTTGCACTCAGGGCTATCCCAACTGTGGATAAATCGCTGTCTCAAGTTGGGATATCCCATCTTAAGATGGAAAAGCAGAACTTTTTCGAAAAAAATGAGTTTGATGAAAAAATGTATTTTGATATTAAAACTGATTTTGATGAAAACAATGACTTTAATGAAAAAATGACTCTAATGAGAAGATTGTTTTTGAAGAAAAAAATACCTTGATGGAAAAACCGACTTTTATGAAAAAAAATTAGTTTGATGAAAACAATTATTTTGATGTAAATAAGTGATTTTAATGAAAAAATGACTTTGAAGAAAACACATGATTTTGATGAAAAAAATTACTCTGACTAAAAAAACGACTTTAATGAATAAACTGACTTTGATGACAAAACTGACTTTGATGACAAAACTGACTTTGATGAAAAAACCGACTTTGATGAAATAAACGACTTTGATGAAAAAACCGACTTTGATGAAAAAATTACTTTTGATGAATCCATTGACTTTGATGACCAAAAAAAAATTTTAAAAAAATGAATTTTATGAAAAGAATAAATTTGATGGAATAAAATGACTTTGATGAAAAAAATGACATTGACAATTGAATTTGATAATAAATGAATTTACTTATGAAGAAAAAGACTTAGAATACACAAATGATTGTTGCAAAAAAAAGAAAATGAAACCAAAGATAATGGCAGAGGAGTCTTCTTTGTTGGAATTGGCTTTTATTTCTTAAATTTGAACACACACTTATTTCACCAATAATACTAATAAGATAATTCAGAGTTTAGACACCGAAAATGTGGATAGATTTAATCAATTTGGGCCAAAACAGTTTCAGTACAGACATTAAGTCCATTTCATAATTACAACATAGATGTTGATAAATCGAGTATTTACAAGTAATGAAAACATCTTCTACCATTACATTCTAATATTTAATGGCGCTGTAGCACGCACTTCTTACTGAAATAAAGTGACCTCTCAAAAAGGTAAATAAATGGCAAGATAAAACGAATGTACATGGTTTGGTTAAGCCATGCGAGTCCATTTCCTTTCGAGTGGCCATGATGGAATGGTCATTCATCTTGCTGTCTTAACTCTCAAATTAGCATCAGACCTACAACTCTCCCTCTCACATTGACGAGTTCCATACCACTGTCGATTTATAGGTCGCATTATTTCTTCAAAATGTTTTATTTTCATGATTTCGCAATTTCGTTTTAAACATTTTATTTTTAGATTCATGATAATATTATAGAAAGTGTTAACCCGTATGATTCGCTATACGACCGACACCTCTACATAGATTTTCAACGGCATATAATCGACGCTATATTTAAACCTATTTAAAACACCTCTCCATAGATTATCAAAGACATATAACCGACGCCATATTTACAACTACTTAAAACAATTCTTCATAGATTAGCACTGACGGGACATTTATGATATCAGCGAACAACTTTGTGTATTTTCCCGACACATAAACATAGATAAAAGGCAAGAATCACATTATATATATTGTAAGTTGCTCGTGTTTTGAATGTATATAAGTTGGGAAGTGTTCATATTATATATTTTCTATTCCGATTCTAAGGTGTGTGATGAGCCATCAAGAGACATGATATGAACTACATCATTTATTTATTCTAGTTGGTGTGTTGTTTTATATTCACTTAGCACCTTTATTTAATCTAGTGATGTGTTCGTCTAGAGAAAAGTTAATAATATTATAAATTTAGTCTAGTGATGTGTTCATCTAGAGAAACGTTAACAGGCACTTAAGTCTAGTTCTTGCACAGTTGTTGACTAAATGTTTCAATGTACTAAACCAAATTATTGACCATATAATTTTATCTGAGAAACGTCGAGTGTTGTCGAGGTAAATATCGAATGGTATGGTCATTGTCAACACACGGAGTTTCCTCAGGTTTATGTTACCACCAAGACTAAACATGCCTTGATTCTTTTTAGTTTATTGAAATGTATAAGTTAAACTGACGTGGTGGTTTCCCAAACATCAGACCTTACAATGCACAGTGTGTAGTGTCCCATTCTCTGATGCAAGTTGACTGATGGGTGTATCTTGCATTCAAGATGATTAGTCAATTGAACAACTTTACTGTTGATATAATTCCTTATCATATTGTGTAAGATTAGCATTCTTATAAACAAAATAACTGTTAGAATAATCTCAATAGCATATAATAAAACATCAACATTGATTTGAGCAATTTAACTTTCATTATAACTCCCTATACTTTCCTTATATTCTGATATCACGTTAGACGTTAGTGAGTGGCAGAAATAGTTTTATGCAATGATAACTTATCATCATTCTGAATTGTAGTGTGTTTGACCTTTACTAAATGATGCACGTTTTGAAAGTGAATATTGTGAGTACAATATGTACAGGGGTAATTTTCAAGTTCGTTGACTCAACCTTGAAGTGATGAAAAATGTGTTTAACAACTTCAAGCATAACACATTTCAGAGAAACTTACTTTTAATGTTATTTTAAAAATATATACTTAGATTACAAAACAGTCAAGTATCACGTGGTAAATGAGTGGTTTCAATTTGAAACAAACATACTTTGGTAATCAAGCACCGAGCAGAAAGCAACGTGAGACACATAGCATGTGACAGATTTATATGCACTTGCACCTCTCGTAGAGAGTACTTATAACTTAGAGAGTTATTTAACACGCCTTGTGCAATATGTAAGAGTATTAAAAGTTATCTGACAGTGATATAATCATATCATATAGTGCTCCTGATATATGCAGTGTCCAAACAAAACAAAGAATGTGTTAGATAGCATGGGGACACTGGTTTACAAATTTTTATATTGCTGAACATACATAATCTACATTATAGAAACGACGCCATGTTTACATGTTGTTACTAAACCACTAAATCACATAATCGATAATATGTAACGATGTCAGATTAACATTTTATATCTAAACCTCTCAACATATGTAATGAACAGTACCAACATGATATCGTATTTATATCATTTATATTAAATATTTGAATTATTATCAAAATTATGGAGATTAAGTGATATTTATATCTTCTATGTCCCGGACTAAAGTGTAATGTATTTAACAGTTGGAATTTTGTTATCAAAAGAAGAACTTGGAATATGTTAGCCAGTATTAAAGACCCTGTCTTAACTGATTTTCTCTCTGGTAAATTTCATCTCACTTCTTCTACAGTATTGTACCCCTTTAAGTAATGTTCAGAAAATGCATACACTTTTACACCTTCAAGCTATAAAACGGACTCAAGGACGTCCATTGACATACCAAGGTAAAGTTTCACTGCGGGAACATGTTACAACCAGCTGGGTAGAATAATTACATCATTGAAACTGACTTACGTCCTGATGGGTTTATTTATTATCTTGTTGTTGATATTTGTAATCTGTTAAACGTTTGATTAAATTTACAACATGTAGCGGGAATATGAAAACCAGTCTCAAAGGGTTTGTTCAAATAAAATATTGTATCGCTCCCCATACCCCGGATTTACACACATGTTGATTCTTTCATTTTCCCTGTAATAGAAACATGCAATGTTTCTCAGGCGTCAGCGCATCACTTTTATGTGTGCACGTGACAACTTTGTATTGTTATTGAAAACAATAAATTACGAATTTGCTGCATCATGTTTGCTAATCCAAAAATCCGTTCACGTATGGTCTGCAGGAATGGATGTGCTTCTGTTTTGTATACTTCTAGCATTTCCAAGCTATATTCTGATGAAAAAAACATAATGTATTTTTCCTTTGGCACTATTATTTCCAACAAGAAGTAAAAAGAAAATCCTACCGCCTTCGTCACTTCTAAGAAAAAAGTGACCGAGAAACTTTTAATTTTTTATCCTTACATGAAGTGTTCTAAAACCTGTATTTTAGGAAGAACCTGTCACTCATACCGTCAATGATATCTAACTAAGCATCTATAAGCCTAACAGAGTGTGAAGTATAACCTACTTAGTATTTTCAACAATCACTTTTAAACTCATGATGCAGCCACTAGTTAAAGATGTTAATATCTTAATGTTAAATGTCTTTGTTAAACATGTCTTTAGAGGAAACGGATATTATAACTACTAGTTTTAAATCAATCAGATACAAAAAGACAAAACGTGATCGAACTACACACCAACAAAAATATATAAAAATTTATATAATATGTACATGTACACACAATATGCATTTCCACAGGGCACAATAACATATGGAGTTACTCGAGAAGTTATATACTTCTTTAGAGAGTAGGGAGTTTTCAATCTAAATAAATTTAGATCGACTGTCCTATACCATGGTTATACAGTCGGTATAACCTAATATACCTGTTGATCTAAATTTATTTTGATTGGGGAGTTTTCAATCTATCATTAATATTCTAATAACTTGCTATTCTAATTCAAGTATGTCCCCGTTTCGTTCTGTTACAACAGACCACACAAGTAGTTAGAGGAACTTATAAATAAATACTGGCGTCCCATGATTTTCAAGTTTGCAATTTATATATCCCGTCATTCAATCCCGTATTGATAAGGAGATGAACATAGTTTCTAAAAACACTATTTTACTAATATTGTGGTGAATATAAACTATGCATAAAAATGATAGGTATTTGGTTATAATAATGTGAAATAGTGTCTTGTCAAAAAGGGTCATTTAAATCTTATTACTTGTCTTATCTTATATTAAATTATATGAACATAAACTTTCATAAAAATCAAACCTGTTTGGAATTTTTGCTACCAAGGGTGAACATTAACATGGGTAAAATCACTCAGAAAACACTTTTTTAAAGTTAATAAAAATAATTACCCTTGTATTCGATATTTTATCAAGAAGCTATTTTGTAGTTATATTTGATATCTTTGACAGTCACAAACAAGTTACACAAGCTTGACCGGGTCTTATTCTCAATTGGAGACAGTAAAATGTGCACATGACACAACATGCAATACATTTATAGTTCCTCTAAATCAATGCTACAACAAGCCAGAGTTCATACCTCTTATCAGTCACGACAAGCTTTACATGAAATACTAAGAATACCCTGCAGACCCTTTTTCGGGTGAAACGTCTCGCGATGGCTAGCTCATGAATATTCAGTGACCATAGAAACACCGGAAGCTCCATAGCGCGCCTTCATTAACTCCAGCGTTTGCAGGGTGTAGTTTTCAAATGCTTTGAGGTGAGATGAGTTGGGGTTTAACGCCACTTTCAAGAGTTTTTCACTCATATCACGGCTGGTAGTGTTATTGCAGGGAGAAAGCCTTGAACGCCATGGTGGCTGTGTGTTGCGGTGAAACCTGAGAGCATCAACTGGAAAAGGCGAACTATGTGATACTGTGCATTGTACCCACACCTAACTGCATGTAAAACTGTTCACTACAGCAGACAAAGTTGCAGAGCCCCTGGCGGGATTCGAAGCCTTGACCAGAAGCCGAACTAACCATTAACGACTGTCCTCCTCAAAAGAAGTAGTTTTATTTTCGAGCACTGGTCGTTAAGGAATATTTCCCCTGATTGGTGTCGTTTTGGAATGTAAATGTAAAATAAAATGTGTATGTAACTAAAACAACATATAACATCACTGGTGATTTTGGTACATTTTATAACCTGCCATCCCATTATTGCTACCACCATGTGTGATCTACACAACTACCAAAATATTTTTGTAATTTAATCTCATTGTGGAAGACACACATGGGGTTCTGTCCTTCACTGATAGCTGTAATACATGGGTAAAACATAAATAAGAACAATTAAAACAACTGACTTTCATTAAGTAATAAAGGGTGGCGAATAAATTATTTATTTACCAAGAAGTTTTTCCAAAATGATTTTTTCTTTTACCAATGATTTTAATTTAATATTTGAGAGGTATAAACAAATGTGACAGTAAATATATTTAACTTTTCTTTTGCAAATTAAATTCAACCTTGCCATGTGAAGATGGATGTATTGCTGACAAACATATGTGTCTTTATCCTTATTTCTTTAAAATGGTACAAAATGGTATAATATGGTATATTATGTCTTGTTCTAAAGAAATGTGAAATAACACATTTATGTTTTATGACGGAACTACCGACTAGTAGAAACGGAGATTTGATTTTTAGTTGACTGTTGAAAAGATATGTCCATTTACGGTCATTACAGCTTATTCTTTTCATCCATTTAAATTTTGTGATGATATGATTTTTCTAATATTGGGCGTTTTTACATCCCCCCCCCCCTTTTCAGATGCTTCAAGAGTAAGATTTGTGTCATCTGCGAACTGTGATAGAAGATATTCTAGGAAGGATTATATTAAGAGAAGGATTATATTAAGAGAAGGATTATTTTAAGAGAAGGGTTATATTAAGAGAAGGGTTATATTAAGAGAAGGATTATACTAAGAGAAGGGTTATATTAAGACAAGGATTATATTAAGAGAAGGATTATATTAAGAGAAGGGTTATATTAAGAGAAGGATTATATTAAGAGAAGGATTATATTAAGAGAAGGGTTATATTAAGAGAAGGGTTATATTAAGAGAAGGATTATGTTTGTGTTTTTTGTTGGTGAAGTGGAGGTGTACATCTATATGGGTGCTTGTTGGACAGGAGGTTGGTGGATCTCTGACAATAAAAGGTTACAGGACTGAGAGAGGAACATACATGGAAGGAGGTTTTCCCTGGGGAACAGCTATGGGGATGATTATATCAATATACTAGTCGTGTGAGGGTTTCATATGTATCATCTGCAGTTGAATAAGTGTTGATTCGGAACCACGTGACCAGAAAGTGTGTCACATCATATATTTTAAAGAGTGGTTTGAAAATAAGAACAAAGTACAAATGTTGAAAAGACATCCCTAACATTTCTTTAGTTTGACTGTAGCCATTGTGGTAAGAATGAACTGATGAATAGATTTTTAAAATGTGAGCCATTCTTATTGCTCAGAGCGTTTACAAGTGACACAAACACGTTCTTACCTGCATGTGAATAGATGTAATTAATTATCCTGCCTACTTATTACCTTCAAAAATTATTTAAAGTACATTATAGGCTGAAGCTGCAGTTTATCTGTCACCCTTTCTGTGTCCATGCTGGACTGGAAACGAACTGTCTGAACTTCGAGCGACCATGTCCGAACCAAGGTAAAAACTGTCAAAACCTTGGGCGAATTGGTATACCCGCCTACAACTGCTAAATTAAATATTTATTCATATAATGAACGAATATAGTGTTTGGAATTTTGAACAATAACCCCATTCTCGACTTTCACCACTTATTGTTGGTTGTTAAAGAGTAAATTATTGAAAATACAACGAGCGAAAGTATTTAGATCGGAACACTGTCCGAACCTCGGTCAGTTTGCCCTATACTTCTTGCTGATAAGATAATGTCAACATATGTATGTATGTGTGTATGTGTGTATGTGTGTATGAGTGTATGTGTGTATATGTAAAATAAATCTGTACTCAAATATTCTATGATAATTTGGGAACAGAGGCAATTTTGTTCTGGTGAGATGAATACACAGATCTCACCCCAAAGAGATGTTCAAAAGAGTTTATTTTGAAAAGTGTAAAATTAATTTCCACAGTTTGTATCATGTTAATTTTTTTCTATTTTAAAAGGAATCAATTATCAACAAAATACTGCAATATGGTTTTCAAGGATTGCACCACAAAAATGGTCTGCTTATCTCATATAGTTAGCATAGTGTACCCTGTGCTTGAATTTTAGAAAATATCAGTAGCAATAAAATAACATATATTTTTGTGGGAACTGACATTACATTTCGAATGGACTGTCTTGTCATCTAGCCGTAGACAAGAGTAGGATTGAGATGGTTTCAGTTTTGAATGATCTACAATATTTTACAAACTAAAACTTTCTTTTTTAAAAGCACAAGTGCACGCTTTTCGCACTCAAATAGGCTATTTTAGGCCATACGAGAGCATATGAACCCACTTTAGCTTCCTTTCGGTGCAATAAAATACTTATTATTCTTAAGAAAGTTGAAACGACGGAAGTCACTCAGGGATATCACAAATAGTAAGAGTCGCTGATATACAAAATAGGAAATATAGACAACAAAGATTGGATAGTCTTCATTAAGTAGTATCTGTTACTTCACCGATTTGTAATACGCAGTGTAAGCATTGTTGTTACATTAATCACAGCGACTGCCGTTTTTGGTCTTCGGGTTGTGTACAATTTTTCAATATTGATGATATTGTAGTGCATGCGGATGCAATGTTGCATTAATTACTTCCGGTCTTTTAAAGTTAACTTTAAAACCTGAATACGTTCATATTTCCCAGATAACTAATATAATACATTACCCGAGGACAGATCGATTGTAATATAAAAAGATGTGCATTATCTGTGCATTATTTATATTTTAAAGCAATTGGCGTGGCACAGTGCCTTTAAGATGAACTCAGCTAAAAATAAGCTACGTACATTTTATTATTGTGGAGTAAATTGTAGACATGTACAAGCCTATTGGCAATGTTTTTTGGAAAATGATAAATAATTGTTCAACACACAACATGAACATAGACTTGCAGCTTTCTGTATTTAGGATGAGAAAAATGTATACACTGACGACTTGTTTGACTTATTGCTATTGTAACCAAATTGTTCATACATAAATGCAAGATTATAAAAAAAACTATGTTTTAACGATTTTAGACTGCACAGATAACAGCATTCAGCCCTCTGACTGACTGGTTCTGTTTCTATGTAAGTCTTTTAGTCAGTCAGTGTGCTGAGAGAGCTGACCTCCATCTTTGCAATAGTGAGAATACTTTCGTTACTAAAATACCTGGCAACGCCAATCACCATCTAATAAAGTTGGCAGAGTGGACTATTGAGTGCTATTGATTATTGTATTATATCTGTAGATACCCTTTCAAATTGTAAATACTTATCAGTGCAGTCCCAAGTGGAGACACATAACATGCCTGTTAGTTAACTGTCTACCTTTGACTCAACTGAATAAACAAGGGCAGGTAATTCCAGGAATAAAGAACATATATATCCTTCTGTGTAATGAGAATCCCATGGAAACATGTTTAGCTCTGCCACATAAGCAGTAACCTGTTCGCCGTTTCACAAAGACCTCCTAAATCTAGGAGGTCGTAGCGTATACGACCTAGTTTACGACCCTCATACGACATAGCTTACGATCGTTGCACAACGGGGTCGTATGCATGTCGTACGACATGGACTTAAATCCACGTCGTAAATTATTTATGAGGTACTTGTTGCTTAGCAACATAGGATCTCGGGAGGACGGGCACCTGTGAACACATTTTTAGATAGAGTAGCATGTCCTTTACCTATTGCATTTACCAAAATTTTAGTCTGATGAATAAATTATCAATTATAAGATAAACAGTTGCGTTTTTTAAATTTCCGGGATTCATTGTTATTCAACACCAGCATATTTAGTTTAAAACCTAAAGGCAAACGCAACTATTTATCGATATTGTAACATGACCGTTAGTTATCAGGAGTTTCGAAATGAACTCTCTTTGTGTGTACCTATCTCTGAGTGGAAAGGACTTGGCGACTGTTCCATTTTTGTAAGAAGTGTGGACAGGTCAAAACAATGTGACTACTCGGCGTAATATGTACATTAGTAACACTTAACACGTAACCCCGAACAGTGTTACTCAACTATCGTCACTTCACAATATTTACGTATCCTTTTAGATGGCGATACTGATTGCCTTAATTCACAGACAAAATGTAAAAAAAATGTAATGTGTTTAAGTGGGTTAATAAGAAATAGCCAAGCTGTCGTTGCAACCAAGTAGGTTTACTGTACATTTCTAATGATACTGTGAACTCACTTCAAATTTTTCTCGACTATCGGACAGGTTCACGTACAATCAGTGACACTGATGTTTCTCTCGGACGCTGTCGAGTGTGAAAACCATGAATTTGAAACCGATTATACTAAAACTTCCCTTATTAACAAAAATTCAACTGTACAAATGTTATAACTGCAGTATTATCCAGCCCAGATCGGCTTGATAGAACGAGGTGGGAAACAAATCGACTTGCCAACGATTGACAACAATCAATCGTTAAGGAAAGTTTTACTGAGAGAAAAGCTTGGAAACATGCACATGATCAAGCATTATGCTTCCAAGTGTTCCTGAATACACGTTTTATGTTTGGAGGCCGCCTTCTTGATATGCTTTTCAATGTCTACACCATTTACGACAGGTCAATCGGGGTCATACATTTTGAGCTCTTTACGACGCAGTGTAAATGTAAGATGGGATAAAGATGTACATGGATAAAATTCAGGCTGGTGTTAGACAAGGATACTCAAAACTGATATTATTATTCGTTTCGTGCCATTGTTTAGAAATACCTTCTAAAAATAAGATAAGACAAGACAAATATTGTTGTTTTCGGAAGAGAAGGTCGCCCATTGATAGCTACAGGTGTGTTTAAATGATGAGCCACAGCAACAGTTTATAAAAATAATTTTACGTTAGTCCACGAACTCCTACCCTCAGTTTCTGTCAGTGGATGAACTATTAAATAACAGCTCACAATATTGTGTATACAGAGAATTCAAAAGTCTTTTGCTCCTGAAAAATATTGTTAGGTATTGTTGACAGAATGTTTTGTAAGATACTGAATAAATTTTGATGCGGATTGTTAAGATTAAAGTATGTTGAAATTTAGTGGTACAAAGGACAAGTACCAGTTTTTATTTCCAACGTTTATCAATCCTATAGGATTAAACTATTTACCATTGGTACATTGTCAGCAGCCTAATTATCATCAACTGAACTTTGTATTAAATACTTATAACGATGAGAAGTGTATGTGATAAAAAAAAATCAAGTCGTTTTTCATTGCACTAACGTATCATGGTATTTACTGTGTAATCAAAACATTGAAATCAAATTGAACTAACGTTCGCGTGTAAATTATAAGAATATGTAATATCGTCTATACTTTCTATTATTGCCTGTGACAAATAAAATCCCTTGACTTATTAATTTTATTGATCATGTCTTATCATCAACTTAATGACCTTTTTTTTCTTGATTGGTAAGATATAAATGAATAAGATATATATCAATCATTAACACCATCTAGGATATAAATTAATGTGTCATACACCTGGAATAATAGGCAAATTAACACTTACTAGTTATTAATTTTGATAGTTGTGGGTGCCGGAGAATGCATGACCTCGTCTCAAAAGGATAAACTATAGACATGTTGGAGAGTAGGTTGCAGATGATTCAATATTAAGTATAATCTCTTGTTTGACATGATCAGAAATTGAGATAATACTCTGAGAGGGTTGCAATAAAATAACAGCATTTGTAAATGAATATACTTTATGATTAAAGATTTCAAATTTTAGAATACCAAAGTCTATGTGCATGTTTATACTCTTTAGCTGTTTAATACATACAATCTATAACTTACCTTGTAAGTTTTCCCAACCTAGGTCAGTAGGGATATACCACATATCGAGTCGAGAACATACTGTAATAGTGTTGTAACCGAACAGAAAGTTTATCCTGATACCATTGATAACAAACGGGCAATAAAGTGTTGAATTACGAGCTTCCTTATTGAATGACATGTATACTACCCTGTGCCCTAGCATTTGCTGATAAGATAATGTCAACATATAAAATACATACCAATAATATTTGTACCTTATAAAATAGTTGATTTCACTGACAAGGAATATATTAACTTCCTTCGTTAAGGTATGTATCGATTGACGTTTTAATGCATACTACTCTAAGCCCTCGCCTTTGCTGATAATAAATTAAAGAGTATTTAGTATTTCTAGAAATTAGTCGAATTAAATAATTCAATTTCAAATTTCATTGCTGAATGAATTTATCAAATGACCACTCTAATTAAATGCATCATCATCAGAACAATTTTAATGGTCAAAAATGTCAATGTAATTTCGAGTTTAAGTTAAGAGATTACGTGTATTTTGTTTCCAAACATCGCATTTATTACAAGAAGAAGGGTCTGGTAACGTGCACCAAACTACAATGACAGCTAACATTGTTCACGTGTTGCTCCGCTTACTGTGTAACTTGTATCTTGTTATGCTTCATTCGATAATTTGTAGTGGTTACAATTGATTAGAAGAGGTAGAAGTCTGCACTTGACAACGGCTAGAATGATAGGAGTCTGTTATCCCAAGAGTTATATTTAACAGAAGCCTAGCCTGTCTAGAACATAAAGAAGATTGTCTCCTTCCTGAAAATAATGTTTTCGTTTTGTTTTGTTCTGTTTGATTCCTTTCATTGTATTTATGTTAAATGTAAATTATATTTAATATGACATGTTTATATGTCATGGACTATATTTCAGTAAATGATTTGAGTGTATACTTCTGTACATGGTCCAGTCACGCTCGAGTAGTTTTATATAGACAGCTGACATAACCTTGAAGAGACTCTATGAATGACAAGTATCATACAGTCACTCTATCGTTTTCTGAAAGGCATTTTATGTGTTGATGTACATGTAACATGGGGAAGTGTTTGTGTTCAGAATTATGTGATGTTTATATCAAGACTAGTGCATTTTATGAATAGATAAGCTAAATTTTATAATGGATTGGTAGTACTTGAAATACTTATAAATTAAAACAAAGTAGAGTTTGACACAACACTGCAATCTATCTGCAATAGTCATATATAATCATCATCGGTCACCTAATTCTTGACATTAAACATCTAGAGGTAAGGAATACTGCTCGGTGTATGCATATCCAGTAACCATAAAATAAAAATAAACATTCTTTACAAGATAACATTTGCGACAAGCATCGGTTATAATCAATGATTATATGATTACACTGGTACTAGTTGGCTGCATACATACATACATAAATACGATGACATGAATTACAAGTATGCGATACAAGATAACGAGAGTTACAAGTGGTTGTGTTATTCACACTTCTGCTCAGGTAACCATGCACGTGTAAATAAAACCAGAAACCATGGACATGTCAGTAAAACCAGAAAACCATGCACGTGTCAACAAAACCAGGTAACTATCCATGTGTCACTAAAACAAGAAAACCATGCACGTGTCAACAAAACCAGATAACTATCCATCTGCCACTAAAACCAGAAAACCATGCACGTGTCAACAAAACCAGATAACCATGCACGTGTCAATAAACCAGATAACCATGCACATGTCAATAAAACCTGATAACCATGCATGTGTCAATAAACCAGATAACCATGCACGTGTCAATAAAACCTTATAACCATGCACGTGTCAATCAACCAGATAACCATGCACGTGTCAATAAAACCTGATAACCATGCATGTGTCAATAAACCAGATAACCATGCACTTGTCAATAAAACCAGATAACCATGCATGTGTTATTATAACCAGGTAATCATGCACGTGTAAATAAAACCAAGTAACCATGCACTTGTCAATATAATCAGGTAACCATGCCCGTGTCAATAAAACCAGATAACCATGCACGTGTAAATAAAACAAGGTAACAATGCTCGTGTCAATAGAACCAGATAAACATGCACGTGTTAATAAATCCAGGTAACCATACACATATTTAAAAAAAACTGATAACCATGCACATGTCAATGAAACCAGATAATTATCGATGTGTCAATGAAAAACAGGGCTCCGTTCAATAACAGTGAGTGCTTATAATCGCTCATTGATTGCTCATTGATTGCTCAATGTAGCGCAAGTAGTGCTCAAGTAGCGCTCAAGTAGTGCTCAAGTAGCACTCCTGTAGCGCTCATTCTCACCTGAACGACAAGGTGCAAAAGCTCAAAGTTTGCTCGCTTAATTTGCTACTAAGTGCACATTGAGCAATCGTGTTCAAGAGAGGTTTAAAAGTAATCGCTAATTGAGCAATTACTTTGAAACCTCTATTGAACTAAGCCCAGATAATCATGCACTTTCATTAGAATCAGATAACCATGTACGTGTCAATAAAACCAGGTGACCAGGCACGTGTAAATAAAACTGAATATCTTGATGTGTTTCATTCCACTTCTTTACGGTCATTACTATTGTTTCGACATGGTGGAAGTAGAAGCATGAGACTTGGACTAGAAGCAAAGGGAGTCGGTTATCGAGGACCTAGCCTAAATCTTAGTAAATCTAGAATATTAGGGAGATTGTCCAACCACTTGTATTTTACATTATTTCTTTCAATTGTATTTATGTTAAACATTGAATAAAACTACTGTTTCTGTGTCAAATAAAGATTTTGAGATTTTCAGCTGTACGGCCGGAATTTAGTTAAGTTCACAACACTTTCAAACTGTTTGAGTGTCAGTGTAAAAGCGTAAATGTTTAGATGTTACACGGTTTTATGGATAATCAATTGCATTATTTACTGGCTGTGCGCCAGTATAGATCTAATAGCTTCAACCGGCACGTTATCAATGTTATGAGGGTCTCTACCGACTCGTCGTACTGAATCAGTGAATAATTCATCCTTATCATATCAGTCACAGCAAGTCTAGATTTATAACGAGGAGACCAGTACAGATCGATATTGGTCCCGTTTCAGTTTGTTCTTCATTACCCGAGATGAAATAGATTAACATACGAAATTTAGAATGCGATAGGAATATAAGATTTGAGAAAGTGACAATCTTGCAAATAATTTTATTTTTATTTTGTGGTAAAAATACAGAAAGTTCGAATTTTAAAATCAAAATCTGTCTGATGTAGAATAAACACTGTTTTCGAAACACAAGGAAGGTACATAAGAGAAGGATTTTTCTCAAATTCTTAGACTCATAAAATAATAAGCGATACTTTTAGTTGTACATTTCGTCTCTGTCTCTGTCTGTATCTACCTCTCTGTCTTTCTTTCTCTCTGTACATTTTGCAAATTAAAAATAAATAAAAAAGAGCCTCAGATATGTTTTGATTTTCTTTAACTGAGCTCTGTTCTCTTGTTGTAAACTTGCTAAGGCTCTTTAACAAATAAGGTGACTTGATGAATGACTATAGATTACGTGAGTACGTTGTCGCTGTTTCTAGCTGTGCAAGTCAAGATTGAGACTTGCATTCTAGTGACAGTGAACTAGTTTGTGTTCACCAGCGTGCCGAAGACGAAGCAGGTTGTTTATATTTGTGTGGACGTGCGAGTGTACACGCACATGTCACATTGACATGGATATAGTCAATAGCGTCATGGTTAAGGATATGCTAGACTGTCTTCTGGAACTCTTGATCATTATATTGCCTCAACTTTTCTCTCTTTACTGTTTAATAAAATATATACCAGAGATGTACCTAAACATACACTAGTTTGACTACAGCTGTCTCATTCATCACTCTGCCTAAATTTCACCCAAAGACCACAAATAACAGTCGCTTGGAAAGCAAGGCAAGATCTTGTGGAGAATACCTATTTCTCTCCATACATCATTTGATAATCCAGCTTAAGTTCTATTCTATAAGCTATTATCAAAGCTCCTAATCAATTTCTAATGCAGGCATATTTCTTCAGTTATACGTTGTTCACAGACCACGTGTCACAGAAGTATACCCAGTGGTTGTAATCAGATTCAAATTAATAAACCAAAATTTAATAAATTCTGACTTTGAAATTTAAGCGATAAGCTCTCTGCTGATTGGATTTAACAAGATCATGTGACAGGTATACATTCTCATAAACACAAACTTGACATTTGAACAGAATAACCTTAATACTTTGAAGTTAATACAATTTAACGTGCAGGATTACTTTATCACTGTATCATTGCTCACATTTTATTCTGTTTTCTTATGTACACCTTTTAAAACATTCAAACGTGAACTATATTTCTATTTCGATTAAAATTAGAATTAATACAATATGTAAGAACCATACATTTAGTACTTTAATTATATTTCATGAGAACTATGTTTGGCGCGTGGTGACACACGAGCAATAATGAACTATTCTGGGAAATAGCTCCGGCATTTATACCAGTTTAACTTGCACTTTTGAAACCGTTTATAAGCCAGTGAACAAACACATTATACAATCTATTTCTTAAGAAACTGTTTATTTATTCTCCTATCTCCTTTACACAAGTCACATAAGTAGAACAGCGAATATGAATATTATTAGATCAATGAATATGTTGCTCAAACTGCTTTGATTATCTGTGAGCAAAATGTTCACTTGGAGATTTCAACTCGCGGAGAAAGTGTTTTGGTACGTCTTTAGTGTTTGATATTGATAATTATTTCCACACAGCTGCACACTTGTTGTCTTTTCTTAAATTGACGTTTATGAAATATATCATGTCATCAGTTTTTTACAAAAGAAGTTCCGTCAGTTGACCTCTGTAATTTTCATAGACGATCAGATCCCTACAACTGTAAAACATATATGCATGAGTCGGTTGGATTTAGTGAACAAGATGTATCTTTTCGTGGTGAATCGGGCCAGCTGAAAGGTTCGATCTCATAATTAATCAACACAGGAATTTTAAAAATATAACCAATAAAAAACCCAGTTGATGTTATGCAGGAAAGGCATGAAACAGTTGACAATATAACTTTCAACAATACGAAAAACTGAGAGAACTGAAGCAAGAGAAGCGGTTCCGAGGGGATTTTACTGACGCTTCAAGTGAATGTTGTATGTCAGGAACAAAGATTTAAACAAGAAAGTGGAACGTACACGTACCTACATTTTACATACCGTCAATGTTCAAATCTCTAGATACCACTCCCGTGTGAGAGAGATAGGGGGTGGGGGTTATATGCAAGAAGTATTTAAAAATAGGAAACAATTACTTGTTTACATTTGCTGGATATCTAACGGCGATTAATCAATTTAGGCAATTATTTATTTCAACGAGGGTTTTGATTCGGCGATTATTTCAAGGCAGCTATTCATGGCAGGCGATTTTCAAGGATTTACATTATATCTATCTTGCAATCCCTGTTCACCATAAGTCACAGTTACAGTCAGAGAATGGATTTTGGGTTAAGAAAAAAACTTTAGAGAAGGATAATAATTCGATAATAAAAGTGATATCTAACCATGTCTACATTGCATTTACGAGCGTACTGATAAGATGAATATTTATATTTACACGAAAATCCGATTCATATATATTCATCATCAATATATTTTCTTAAGAACCGAAGTCATTAGTCCCCGGTTTTACATACTAAAATGTGTTGGTGTTGAATAACGATGAATCCCGAACATTTTATAAATAAATAAGTTCAACAAGTTATCATATTAGTAAATACAAAGTAAACAATGACAGAGAGTTATTTATAAGAAAGTTGTAGATAAATAGATAAATTTGTCTTTGCTGGATAATAATGAATTACAAATATGTATATTATATTTGAAATCAAATACTCGAAAAGGATCAATCTAAATAAATTTAGATCAACAGTTTTATTTTTATACATTTTACAGAAACTTCACGTGGATTCTGTAATGCTATTGTGTCTTTCCAATCATAAACACATAAAAACAACTGTTTATCTTACAAGTAAAACTTATTAACATTTACTGACAGTTATAAGGAGTTTAACATGAATTTAACATGAATCCTAGAATTTTTACAAACTTAACTATTAAAAATTAAAATTCGAAGGAAAGATAACAGAAGATCAAGATCAATGAATGGTTCTTTAAAGGATTTTACAGAAGCTTCACATGGATTCTGTTGTGTCTATCCAATCAACACTGTATATATACTATTCGTACTTACAGATCCTCAATGTTCTAGTTTATATCCCCAGGTACGACAATTAAGGATTGTTTTACATGTTTTGTGCCTCTATCGAAGTATAACAGCAACAAAGTGTATAACATCGCATAGCGTAGCGGAGCGATGTTATATGAAATTTGTTGCTGTTATACTTCGATAGAGGCACAAAACATGTAAACAATCCTTATAATTACAAAATCAACAAGTTTTTCTTTAAATATTTACACAAATCTAATATATTTGTTATTTATCAGGAGGCAGCAGCATGTTACACGCAACAATACATGGCTGAAGCAAAATTTAGGAATCCTTAATCTAAAACGGCAGAGGATTCAATTTCGTTTTCACAGCATTTACATGCATACAATCAGGGTTCGTTTTTTCTGGTTTACGCAATTTGTGATTAACCCTCATTAGCATATCACGCGACGTTCAAACATGGCTACCGTTTGCGAAGTGCTATTGGATGAACAAGCTTGAGGACTTAAGATGAAGTGTTCACGGTGAAATTAATTGTCTCATTCGAAAAAGGAATGTATAGTCCAATTATTAGCGTAGGTTTGAAGACGAAATGACATGTGTATATCTTATTTTGCATCAAAACGTTAGGCTCAGTTGTAAGAACCAACTGACACGTCCGTTTGTTCTGTTGGATTGTGACGTCATAAGGTACGAATGCACGAGTATGGTAGCACATTTTATCTGCATTCATCGAGAAATGGCAGCAGGTTTTTGAGAGCTCTCGTCCAATCAGAAACGCGGAAATTAGTGTAACAAAAATATTTTGTAATTATTATGTTATAACGATTGGCGCAGTCACCCGTGTAAACATAGGGTTTACCCCGTTACGCGATGAGGGATAAGAGATATTACACTACAGTCACAAAATATCGTGCTATGATATGCTTCTATGGTAGAAATATTTTGTTAAAACGTGGAGAGCATGTGATTGCAAGCCCCAAGCATGCCTATCAAGCTCTCCTCGTGCATTTTCACACTAGTACGCTTACCAGTCTAGTGTAGAACACTGAATTTTTACTGACAAAGAATCCTATGGTTTCAAGGAGCCCTTCGTAGCCTAATGGATAAAAGCGCTGTGGTAACAAACGAAAGGTTGTATGGTCGAATCCAGTGTCATGTCATTATTTTAAGATCGTTTTCGATATACCAAGACAAAATACAACAATTATGAAAAATTACTGGCTTAGTTATAAAACTAAAGTGCCCAAAGCCAGTTTGTACATAAACATATGACCCTCCAACATATATCTATAAAACTACTTGACATTGGCCTTATGAAGAGATGTTTGCTTCTGCTTTTAAAAATATTTTCTTTGACACTTTAAAGAAAGATTGCCCTTCGACAATTTTCTTCTTGTAGAATGTTAGAAAATACACATTTAACATACCAGTAATGGATTTAAAATGATGTGTAACATCTAGGGATAAAGTATCTGTAAAAAAAAGAGCCATTGGCTATGTAGCTCATCAAATACATATTATTACATGTATTGCATTATTCAATATATATCTCTCAGGTTAAGACTATTAACTGAAGACTAAAGGTAAAGGATATGTTAAACAACAATGCATTACCCAGTCATCAACTTAAAAATTTTCAATCCAAACTTGTGAACACAAAATTAAATTATTACTGTTACATTCTAAGAAAGAAGTAACAAGTATGTGTGTAATGTTCACCATTCTCATGATGAAGGGGAAAGGAACCAGACACATTGTGCACACAAAAGATAAGAAATTGAGATTCATAATATAGTGTCTTACACATGTAATATTTTAAAGGTCTGACTTCTATTGTTTTGTCTTATTAGACTTGTTCACTAGTACCACAATTATCTCTAAGATCCCCTCCCTGACCTATTGTTAAACCTGGGTTCCGTTCCATAACAGCGAGCGCTTATAATCGCTTATTGAATAATTATTGTTTTTAGAAAACATGCAAGTGTAATTTTGACAATTCATTCGATTCATGTACATGTAATAGCCTTATCTTTTCAGACAGTTGGTATATTGACAAAACATTCTTGGTACAGGGCAACACAATTTACACATATTTGTCTCCATCCAACCAAGTTTGTATTCTCCACATTTTAGCTTCCTAGCATTACTAGTTGATGAACAAAAGTAAAAAAAAAGATTTCACCCTGCCACACCCATATTAGAGAGGGACTCAAGACAAAATGAAAATTTCAACTTCCTATGTCAACTGGAGATGTTGTTTAAAGGTTTTAGGTAAAATGCCTGCCACATCATTTTTTGAGGGGAGTCAGGACCAAATGTCCAAACTTTAATTTCCTAAGTGCAAGGTACCTATCAAGCAAGAGGGTACGGCAGTTTTGGAAGCGAAGATAAACATGTCAAATGATGATGGCCTTATTGGCCTTATTGGCTAAAATATAGCAAATGTTCCTCATATTTCAAATATCAACATTGACATTCATTTTTATATACCTGCTTAATATATTTTAGATATATGTATGTTGTCAGAAATTTGCAAAACTCGAGTAATTTTCCAATGTTTCAAGAGTTTATTTTTTTTTTTTCATATATATAACTATCATTCAGATTGGCTTTTATATTATTTCAAATGCTTTCAATAAGACTGACTGTTTTAACTTTATATGCCTACATAGTGACTATACTTTTGAATAACAATGAACAAACGACATAATTCATGGGGGTCGAATATACTAGCATCAGTTTTTAATATCAATCAGACTTCCTATGAACTTCTCAAAGCAAAACATATTTTTCACCTTTTATCTGTTTATCAAATGCTTTACATACTTTTTCATGCCCTCTTTCAAGTCTGTTAAATATATGGTTTTATTATTGTCTAATTTAATATGACCCTCCCCAAACCTTTGTATTATTTTTCATGACCCTCCCCTTGTGACTGTATATAGAGATTATTACCCGAGGAAGTGTGTCATATGACTTTTACGAAACGAGTGTGTATTTCTGTATTGACCGAGCGAGAGCGAGGGTTATACACAAAGTTTCGTAAACGTTATAGGACACACTTTCGAGTGTAATAATTTCTTTATTACCCATTTTATTCCATTTTATTCTCGTTGAAATAGTCAGGTAACGGCCCACTTCCCTTGCGACGGCAAGTTGTGGTGACGTCACGAACAATCGTTGTATGACGTCACTGACGACACAATACGGTGAAACAATATTTGCTAGGCAAATGTGATATGTGCACATGTGCTCGTATCAACAATATTAACTCGCTGTTTTTCAACCATATGGGTAATAAATATATTTATATGTGTTCTCATCGCTGCAGTTTGATATCATTTCTCAACACAGTGAAATATCACAGAGGGGATGACGTCATGTGTACAGTGGTATGACATCACGTTTACAATCAACGCAACGTCATCGCCGTTGCTAAGTGACAGAGCAACAACGGTATGATGTCGCCAGAACTCACTCAATTGAAGCAGTTTTGGACGTAAAACACCATTTTTTCGACCACAGACCACAGAAGCATATGATAAACAAAATATTTTGTGTTTTCAGTGCAATATCACGTATCCTCTCGTGAAAATATCGGCTTTACCCCGTCACTCGATGAGAAATAAGTGATATCACACTGAAAACACAAAATATCCTCTATATCTAAATAACAGTTTTTGAGAAGGAAATAGATAATAATGTTTAAAGACACACAGACATTGTATTAATAGATATCGTCATGAGTTTATTTTCTCCAAATACAATAAAGTCAAAATTAAAACTTGATAACTATTGTAGAAAATTATGAAATTTACATTTATTTTTAATTTACAGATGGATAATTGTATTTTGTGAAATAAATTTCAAATGGAGATGCTTGATGTTATCATGAATTCAAGCATAGTTAACATCCCCCCTAACAATGGTTATGGTTAACTGATTTACATTATCCGGAATATGTTGATGTTAACAGTGTTTCAAGTGACATCACTGTCACTTTGAAAACATCTTGGTCAGAAACATCTGGTCAAACCTCTTCAGATTAATGTAGACAGAAGATGTTTTATCTCCGTCGCTAGTGTCAGTTCTCTTCCAGATATCAGCTCACTTTTCATCTCAGTGGATGATGGTATATCAACATACATCAACATCCATAGTGGTCTATCAAGTGATGCTACAGTTGTTGTGACAACTTTGGCATCAGTGACATCAACAACATGAATCTTGTTTGCATCTCTGTCAATCACTATACACAGATCTATGTCACGTGACACAGCGACCTGGTTCCTGGTAAGAGGGACGTGAGTGAGGAGCTTCTTATCATAAACCACCTTGAGACACAGCTGTTGCTTGTGCGTGGAGCATGCTACTACTCTCACACTCAGTCCTGAAGCCTGGCTCTTGTTAGCATCTACAGGACTCCCTGTCACAGCAGTCTCCCATATCATGTTACCCTCCTCTGCCAGCTGCTTGACAGTGAACACAACTCTGGTAGATAATACAACAACCTGACCTCTCCTCAAGGAAAGTGCTCGCTGTGTCAGTACATTCCCCCGTGACTGGAGTCTGCATCCCGTGTCCCGAGGAGCAGGATCTGGTCTGATGTTACTGACCATTGCCGAGGAGATCTGGACATCAGCACTGGACGTGTTGTGGTCAAACTCCAGATCAGGACCTGTTTGAAAGTTTTAAGTTGATTTGTATCAGATGATATAAAGAATATGTAAATGAAAGACGATGTTCATATCATTACACCAATGAGGATACAATTAACATTTTCTCGATAAATTATCAATTCATAAAAACGAAGTGTTTATCTTTCATCTTTAGATTATCATTCTCTTATAAAAAAAGACAAATAGTACTAACAAACGCGGTTACAAATTATCTTAACAAAGTATGAATCCTACATGTAAGCATGAACATCTAAGAAAACTACACCAATGTTGGTAATGATCAACTTATTTTATTAGTCATTTAAAAAGAATATCTGACTAAAGTATATATTCCTAATAAAATAACATTGTTAGATAAAAATCATTTAAATCACTCCTGAATAGCTGCCTTAGCTGCATGATCCACGTGCACCTAGTGTTTCTCGTGCAATGTTTGAGTAATCCGAGCGATTCCTTATATTATTTTGATTTGTGTAAGTTTGATTGACAGGGATGAAATAAACACTGTTCTTGATGCACGAGTATCTCGTGCATTCTGAAAATCCAACACATGAACATCACACTCTCAGTTCGTCTAAATAGATTTAAAAAGCTGTGAGCGTAAACATATTTCATGCACATTTTTAGAATCAATCATTGTCGAGTTTGCAAAACACTTTCAGGTTCATTTTATGTCGGTCATATTGTTTTGTTAATGTTTAAAGGGACATACAACGTATATTAAACTTCATAAACAAGTACATAGCCATCTCACCATTAACTGAAACTTACCAATGACATCTTTACCACCAAGTATTAACTTCACATCAGCTTCAGTAACTGTAACAAATAGTATGAATTCTCAAAAATCCTCATATCAATCAGAGAATGATCAATAAGTTCCCAAATAGGCAGATTAGCTGAGTATCAGCCAGGAATTTAATCAAATAATCGCCCGTCACCAAAAATGAGAGATTACCTGATTAAGAGCCTGGATTTTAAATAAATTATTTACAGTTAAAAGATAATCCGTTATTCTTAGAGTCAAGTTAATTATTTGTTTAATAGACCTTGACCTGAGAAAGGTGACCCCACTCAAACCCAATTGTATTTATTAATCACAAGATCAATATTCAAATGGTATTATTATGCCAAAGTGCCTGGTGTACAAGAATAAGACAACATGTTAAGGATCTCAACTTCTTCTCTATTGTTTCTAGACTGCCCCTCGTTGTTGAAGATTCAATAAACAAATAAATAAACAAATAAATAACTAAAGATTCAAACTCTAAGCAGTTTGTTTTAAAGCTTTCGCCCTGCTCCATTTCAGCACATTGTTCTGTAATGAGGTTTGATTCTCTACTAAAGTATTTTTACTCAAAATAATATCGCCCTTTTATAGAAGATATCCTTCATATATTCAATGCAAGACAAGAATACAAATGAAAGCAATGAAGTGAAATTATATTCAGTGATGTGTTGCAAGATTACCACTATGAATAAAAAACGATTGCTTTACAATTAATTCAGACATTACCTGACCTTCTGAAAATCATTTCATCTTTGCTTGCATGGCTTGCCTTAGTTAACATCCAACATTGTTTTCCAATTAAAATTAATGGATTATTGTAGGTAAGTTCTGTCAACAAGTTGCTTCATTGTTAATACATCTTTAATTTCCCAGACCATTAATAATCTCTAACGTATGGAATAATCCATCTGCACAGCTACACATATAACATATTTGATAGGAGTTTTATTGAAAAGATAAACAATTCATTTTTCTCTGAATGAGTCTTGTGTTCAAGTTTTGTAGTTAAATTTGTCTCTTTTAGCTTTTAATAATAAAGTTGCATTTCTGTCTGTTAGAATTTGGAATATAAATATAATCATGACTTGAAAAACTAAGCTGAACAAATTGCATAAATATTTGATTTGATTTTTTTTTTCGACAAAGTAATGCCGTATTGCTATAATCATGAAATATTCTATAAACAACATTTTTAAAGAAACATACCATCTTAAAAAAAGAGTAAAACCTTTCATTGACTGAAGCATTTCACAACATGTATCATACAGTTCTCTTACCTTCAGGAAAGTCATCAGGCGTGAACTTAACAGCATTGTAGAATTGATCTTCACGGACATAGCTAGGCCTCTGTGTTGGAGTGAAGGTGACGAGTCTGACTTGTCCTGCTGATCTGATGGTAGAGAGAAGCTGCTGCACGTTGACCTCTGTAAAGGTGACAGCGATTCTCTCAGATTCAACATCCTCTGGTGTTTCTTGAAGAAAGGAAGCTGCTGAGGGTACACTTGTGGAAGCAGACTTCAGTTTGTCCTGCAAGTTCTTGTGAGATTCCAGAGCCCTTCTGATTGATTTCCGTTCTTTGTCAGCCTTGGCCTCCACCTGAGACAGCAGGATTCCTCTTCTGTGTTGTAGCTCCTCCATCATGTCGTCAAAACGTTTGTTGATTTGTTCTGTGGCTTTCTTCTGAGACTTGTGGATATTTTCTTCGATATCAGTGAGTTTCTTTATCCTCAGGGTTATCTTGTCGAGCTTTGTCTTCACTTCTGAAGGATCAACCCTGCTGGTTCCAACTCTATTGGCGCTCTGTGGTCTTGTGGATCTTCTGGCTGTGATATCTTCAAACGTGGAGGTCTTGTGGTTTCTTGTTGATCTGTTTCTTGCATGTGCCTTGAAACATGTCTCACAGAGGTAGTCTCCACATTCGTTACACGTGGACATGGCCCTGTTGTTGTCTGGACAGTCGGTGCACATTGGTACAGCATCTCTTCGAGTCTTCAGGGCATCGAGGAGCCGTAGAACAGTCATGTCCTTAGGGAGAGATTTCGCTTCACCAGGGAGATCAACATCAACCCGACAGAGAGGACAGGGGAATCGTTTTCTTCCTCTGATATATGTGGTGAGACAGATGTCACAATTGGGCTGTTCACAGCAGGGCATACGACGAGGTAGTTTGGATGTTTCATTGAATTCCTCCTGACAGATAGGACACACGGCCAGAGCTTCCGTCAGTGTTGTTACTGTGTCAGACATCTGAAATTGAGGTAAATTATGCATCTGAGAGCAATGAACACATGATTGGCCCATCTGCAAAGAGAATGTTACCGAATCCTAATGTAGTCTCAACAGTTGTAAAACAAGACGTGTAAATATATGTAATTACACTTAATATCAAAACGAATTCATCATATGATATTAATTCTGAGAGTAGGTAAGGTAGGACACACGACCAGAGCTTCCGTCAATGTCTTTTCTGTGTCAGACATCTGGAATAATAGGCAACTTAACACTTTATAGTTAATTAATTTTGATAGTTGTGGAAGCCAGAAAACGGATGACTCGACCTCGTCTCAAAAGGATATAAAACTATAAATATATTGGAGAGTAGGTTGCAGATGATTAAATACTAAGTGTAATTTCTAGCTTTTGTAAATGAATATATTTTGATGATTAACAATTCAAAATATTTCACATTTTAGAATACCATAGTCTATGTGCATGTTTATACTCTTTAGCTGTCTAAGACATACAATCTATAACTTACCTTATAAGTTTTCTCAACCTAGGTCAGTAGGAATATACCACATATCAAGTCTAGAACATCCTGTAATAGTGTTGTAACCGACCAGTAAGTTATCCTGTTACCATTGACAACAATCGGGCAAATAGGTGTTCAGTTACGAGCGTCCTTATTGAATGACATGTATACTACTCCGTGCCCTAGCATTTGCTGATAAGATTATGTCAACATATAAAATACATACCAATAATATTTGTACCTTAGAAAATAGTTGATTCCACTGACAAGGAATATATTCTTTTACAGAGACATGTTACCGGTCAGCATTTGGGTTGATCATGTCAGTGTTACTTCGACTTAAGTGTAGGATTTATGAACATTAAACTCCATACCATCGTATTAATGGCAAAAAATTTGCTCTGGTGTCATGCAACAAAGTAATAATAGCGACTGTTATTTGTCTTGTTAGAAGGTAAATATATGTTTCTAGAATGTCAAAGTCTCGTACGTATCACGGTCTGGTTTCTGAGCAATTATCAACGGATAGTTTGTAGGAATTTGTGGCCATGTTTATTATTTGTGTGGGTTTGGTATTTCAAGAGACAAGGTTTGTCAACACATAATCAAAGTTCAACAACCAGTCACAGGGAGACCTTATCACAAACAAATTTTCAAAAGAGTTTATTTTGAAAAGTGTAAAATTCATCACGTTATCAATTTTGATGAAATGAAATATCAATACAATACTGCATTGTGGTTTTGACGGATTGCACCAAATTTGTTCCCTCATCTTACTTAGTTAATGCACCTCTCTGTCACTTTTGTTGTAGCATGCGTAACAACTTCCTTAGGAATAATACCAGACTGTCTAACCAGAGAATAAGCATCCTTCAACACTAAATAAAACATATATATATATACATATACATCATGATATTTCAAAATAAACTGACCACTGACTTATATTTATAGCTTGTAAAATTTCTACAACGTCCCCCTTTTATTGTCCCGTCGTATGGTTTGAAATTTGAGTCAGATCTTTAACAGTTGTTGCCTGTAAATAGACAGACAGTGGCTGGACATGCCTGACTAACTACATACATGTATACATCTGCATAATATGAAATAACGAAGACAACTTAAAAAAGCTTTTCAAAAGCTGTCACAACCGTCTTGGAATACATGTATAGAAAATAGGTTATGTTGAGACGTCATCTATTACCTGATGGTGACCAACTGAAATTACTTCTGACATTATTTTCATTCAACACTATTGACCTCTAGATATGTTATATTAAGCCTGCAGTACTCTATTTATAAATACTGTTCAAGCAGAGGTACTCCTTTAATGGCTCGACACATTGTAGACTTGCCTTGAAGGAAGATTTCAGGTTTCAGGTTAGGACTGAGTGAGTGTGTTGTAGATTGAAGACACAAATAACATATATATATATGAAGATGAATAATATGACATTGAAGATGATGAAAACATAACACAACATTGTCACTTGCGCAAAAAGGATATCATTGTAACTTTACTTGCAGTACCTCTCGGAAGTGTCAATTATCCTACCAAATTCTTTATTAGAATTAGGAGGAATATTAAGATGCAATCAGCTTTGTTAGTTATGAAAAATATGATCAGTTTCTACAAGTTACTAAAAACGAAACAAACAATGATAACATTAAAGCAATTCACTAACACATTTAGTTTATATCATTTTGAAATAAAAGTAACTAGTATACTCATACAAGTCCAATAATTAGTTTTAAAAAAATACTGTATGGTGAGTAGTGACAAACAAGGAAATGTACCAGCCCAAAATCGTTGAATTCAATTGAAAAATAAAACAAAACCTCAACAACAACAAAATTAATGGATCCCTATATTCGGGCTAAGCCCCACCCCCTTGGTTACTGTTGCTAGTTCCCACACGCTGAAAGCTTTTATGTGTCCTTTTTACCAAACTCTGATCAAATATCAACCAAGAGTTTGGACAAAAGGACTTAATTACTATCAACAAGGTTACATTTATGATGCACTATAACATTTCCCAACCGTATCCGTCCCCAAATGTTGGCCATCGGCATCGCTCCAAAAAACGATCCTCCTCATTTGTTATCACTTGAATCATCGAATCAAAGAATCCCTCCGTTTATTGTTCATTCAAAGCGGGTAAGCCACAGAACAATACCTTTGTGAATTTTATTATATGATGTTACGGGAATGTGCTTTAGGCAGAAATTTGAGGATAATTTAGACCCGAGGCTACCCATTGATTTGATGTTTGGGTCCTCAACCCAATTAAAAAAAAATAACCCAGATTTTTTTCTTTATTTTTCTGGTGTTATTGAGGTGTATCTAATTTAAAATTAAAGATATTTCAAATTTAAGTTTAGAATTACAACACGGTGTCTAAAGTGTTGCAAAAATCGCCGTTTTCCCATAAGGTCCCATTTAATTTCAGTGTAGCATAAATAATTTTTATGATCGTGACAGTGAACGAAAACTTACAAAATTCAACATGATTGTACTAATCTAACATCTTGAGATTTTGTTTATAGGCCTAATATTCAAATTCATAATTTATTTTGAGCATGGTTTTTGAAAACGGCAAAATATTGACTTATTTTTACAGTAACGTGGCTTCCCCATTGCCACCATTATGTAAGCAGACCTAAGGGGCTGAAAATGGACATACCTCAGTAATAAATTAACTGTTAAGTTAAATAACGTTGTATCCATGTAAATTTTCAGTGAAATTTTGAAAATTGAGATAATTGAAATTATCTTTGCTACACTGAAATAACATGGGACATTATGGGACAACGTTGATTCTTGCAACACTTTGAATACAGGATTTTGAAATTTGACCATGTTGGGTCGACTTTTGACATTTTGAGAACAAACTTATAAAACAAAAACCTTAAGAATTGATAATGATACTTTTTTTAGTTTGTATGAGTACAGTAACTATCAAACTACAAACAACTACTACTATAACTGAAATAATAATTATTTTGCATGTAGGCCTATTATTTGTTTTCAGAGTCTCCAAAGCTCCCAGGTGTGTGTGAAAAAACGAACGAACAACACACAACATTGAAATCTACCCATAAACGAATAAACAAGTTGTATGTTATATTTGAAATGAAAAACAGGCCTGTTAATTTCATTTAAATGTTTTATTTTTATCTTGGTTGTCATGCGTCGAAATGTCGAACACTATTGGCCTATATCCTATAGGCCTACTCACAACAGAGACCTAACACAGTTGAATAGGCCTAGATATCTCAATATTACGTTAATATTATTCTTCCAGATCTGAAACATGACATAATTTTGTAAGGATAATTTTTACTTACAAATTTCAACGTTTTATTGACTTTTATTTGTAAATATGTTTATGTTGTAAATCAATTGAACAATGTTTATGTCCTTATTCTAACATGCAGTGGTAGGCCTATTATTTTTATAAAACGACAGGCATTTTATGCAGTAGCCTACATGGCCACTGACTAAAATACATACATTAGCAGAAAAAATAGTGCATCAGTTTTTAAAAAAATATTTTCTTGCATGAGCCGGGGGATATCTAAACTTAGATATATTTCATCATTGAATGCGGCCTTGAAAAGTAAATAGTTAGAATTTTAATAAATTATGGAGAGATAATATAAGTCTTGGGAGAGGTTATCAGATACGCACTATCAACTGCTAAAACACTAAATTTAGAAAGTCAAGGATTTCAATTTTATTTATAGATTTTATGTGTCTTTGTCTTTAGTGTTTATCTGGATAGTTTGCGTTGTTCACGACGACGGCCACTTTGCTTTTATCCAGCGCTTGCATATTTCTACATTTTCCTTTGTAATACAGTTGGAAAATTTAGAGGAATTTGGAGGAATGTTCCTTCCAGTCTTTCAGGATAACACTGGTCACCATTACATGTTCCCCACGTGCGGCGTAATACCATTTTTGTTTTTCAACAAAACCGTAACTTAGGGCAGTCGGGGATAGCTTGTGGGAAAAAAACATGGCGGCCACTCGTTGTCAAGTACGGGCAGAATGAAAGTTTATTTTTCTGATTGGCTGATACCATACCCGATCACTGCGCAGGGATCCGTGAATACCGTCTAAAAGTTACTAGGTAATGGGCTGTCAGAAAGACGTAATATTATTCACTCATTGTCTTAAGATCACATTATGAAATCATTACAGAATCCATTTCTTTTCGAAGATAATACAAATAACTAAATAATGTTAATGAGTGTACGTGTTGCTTCTAGAATTATACGGAGTCCTGATCTGTCTTTAACAACCCTATCCTATACGGTTTATAATTTGAGCAAAATCTGTATAAACTTTTTGATAATTAACATCTCAACATAACAAAAATGGTATAAATATAACCACATGATGGGAGTGATCGCTCTTTAAATATTGAATTTGACACTGACTACTATGATAACCATGCCTTGACTCCAATCGTGCTTCCTGAAATATAGTTCTTGAACTTATTATAGTTAAAGCACGACCCTGAAGACCAAGTGGCTTCACTTTAAATAATTGAAACGTTTACTTATCTGACAAACATATGATGGTTCAGCTACTCTATTATGTTTCTGTCATGTCGATCTTATTTAGATTTAACAATATTCTCATCAAAGTAAACGTACATTTAGGGAAGCAAATTTTGCAGTGAATTGTCAATGTTCGATCAGAAGCACTTCTATTTAGTATTTTTCTTTGAAGATGTAAATTTCATTCCCCAACAATCGATAGCAATATTTAACCAAAAGAAATGTCGAGAGAGCATGCAATGAACAACTAGGATCCTAAATAAAACCATAAACAAATTCTATATTCTATATTTCACGAAAATAGCTGAACAAGATGAACATTTAGAAAAATTAAAAGAACTCATGTTGCAATTATGAAACATAGAAATGATTCACTCCAGTTGATATGTGGGATCTCATTATTTATCAACAAAGGGAAATGTTCAACCAACCAATCAGTAACGTGAGTATAGTCGTACAACATTGACAATAGTATGTAATGACATTAAATACTTGAAGACGTTTGAAATTTGTTACTGTCGCTTCATGTGTATTTTGTGTGTCAGGAGTGTCAATTGTGATTAAAACATTGCAACAGCAATAATCTATTGCGATAGTTTATCAATAATCATAAAGAACACATTCCAGAATAAACAGTCTTTTATTGTCTTTACTTTGAACTTTCTTCTTTCAAAGTGACAGAATTTAGTGCAAAAGCTACAGGAATGATAACTCTTCATGTTGTTATTTTTAACTGTCTGTTGGAGTGTTCCATCTTTTTTTTAAATCTAAAAGCCACAGTTTTGTGCAGATTTTCTTTTAGGTTCAAGTAAACAACTGGATGGAATAAACTATGGAACTATCTATAGTTAGCCATGGTATCGATGCTATTGATCGTTTTTAAAAAAAGTAATATTGAGGCAGTAACTATTGCGATAAATCGATGGAGAACTGTTCTCTAAGGCAGACAAGTAGAGATGCTGTTGTTGGGTTCTATAAACCTCAGTCATACATTGGAATCATAAGCACATGCATACAACAGTGCTTTTAAGAAAATGTTGTCATATGTTCTCATTGGTTTATTATCTCTCAAAATAATGTAGAAATAAGAACATAGAAATTGAATTTACGGTATTTCAACATACATCTGTTTAAATGGTATTGTGATATGTTTATGAGTCAAAAAGTATAAATTTCATTTCCCAGCTATTTGCTGAAAAATATTAGATATTGTTACTGTATTAATTAGTCGAAACTAATAAAAACACATTTCCTCTACTCACTAAACTCATTTTATCAAAAATATTTTCATAAAAAAATAGTTTACATTATTGAAATGATAAATAAAATGAAAATTTACAGTAATTAATGTTCACATACAAGCTTATAGGCAAACCAACTTGATCATAATCACACGTTGCCCCCCAAAACATGGGGATAGACACCAAAACCAACACATTTCATGGGTACAGAGTAATGACCATTAAGAGGATTTTGCGGCAATCTTGGACGCTATCTTGAAAAAAAGTATTTTCCGGGGGTCCTACTTTGGTAAACTTGTATTATGTTAATGAGTAAACTAAACCCTACCAGTATAATTGATAAACCTTTTGTACCAAGTCTTTTGGGGTTGACTGTTTTTTATCCATATATTGACCCGACTATAAGCCTCACACTCCCGAATATAAATGTTAGGTTAACGTCAATACATGTAGAATGGGTCTGCTGTGTGTTTTTGAATTGAGACTACAGACAGTTTGATTTATGAATATGTCAAGGATCAGAAAGTAAATTCATGTAAGGATCCCTTGTTTGTCACTTTTCACTTCATAAAATACACAGAGAAGGTATCATTGAGGATTATTTTTCTAGAAGGTATATTTTAAAAATATACGTTCCATTTACGTATGTGTCCGAATGCATGTTATTCAATACCAGCAAAGAAGTTAAAACTGGTGGCATTAGCCAACTGCGAATTTGAAAATGAAAGTTTCTCATAACAGTGAATGAGGCAGGATAGAGCAGTGGTTAGCGAGTTCAGTCTCAGATCAAGAGGTCCATGGATCAATCTCGCCCGGGGCATTGAAACTTTTGCTGCAGTCGTAGCGTAGTAGTCAGCGTAGTACCACCCATGGTTCACTAGTTCCAGTCTATGCTCGCTGGTTTTACCGCAACAGATAGCCACATGATGTTGCGGGCTTTCTCCCTTCAGTAATACTAGCAGCCGTGATATAAGTGGAATACTCTTGGAAGCGGCGTAAATCCCCCAAACACCTCCCTTGATAGGGGCTACAGATACTTGCCATTGCAATTGGTGTCAATCCAACCTCCCCTTAAAACCACTATTCGACCAGTTTTACTCACTATATGGATTATGTAGAGGCCATGGCCAACAGTTTGATGAGTATATACGTTACAAATCAGAACATTATTCTTAGTCAGTGTACATGACGGTAACCTTTATCGCCACTCGCGTGATGTCTTTGGGACAATGTTATGACGTCATATTGTCAGCTTGCGAAGGCTGTACGTTTACCATTGAAATCACTCCACGTCAACATGCGTCCCCCCCCCCCTCCCACCCCACCCCAAACGGCGTTCCTACGCCTATGCTTGGACTTCAAGATGAGGTAACGTTTCGTACAAAGTATTTGCTGAGTTATTCGTTATGTCTTCCCAGGCAACCACTTGTAAATCAAGCTTTGTATCTTGTAATGTATCATTTCATTTCTCTATGGTTATTTCTTTTGTTTCAATAATGTGACTTGGGCTATAACCAAAGGAACCGGTTATCGGGGATCTGGAGGGGAGTTTTAAAAGATCCTAAGTAAGTCTATTACATTGGGTAGATTGCTCCAGCTTCTGAAATTAAGGTATAATATGAGTTAATTTCACGAGATTTCATGGACAATATGTGCAGGGCGTTAACAGACATGTTCAACTGTGCAGCCATGATATAATTCCCTTACAACTCGGATTTTGATTACACATCGGGCGATTTTGGATTTTCGACATCTTTCCTGAGTTATCTCTTTTAGAAGCCAAAACCTCAATATATAGAGAATCTCACCCAAGTGTCTTCTGATATCAAATATATCAACACGAGTTGATAAAAGTTACAAATATCCGAGGCTTGCCGAGGATATTTTTAGTTTTATCAACAAGTGTTGATATATTTGATATCAGAAGACACGAGGGTGAGATTCTATTTATCATCCAAAATCATTCATATTAAGTTTCAGTGAAAATAGTGTACATCTCTGAGCACATCTCTGCCATTTGACTTCCAGTGCGATGAGGTCATAGCATTACGACGTCATCATGTTTATGACGTCATAGGATTGTGATGTCATTACTCGATGATGTAAATGCATTGTGATGTCATGTAGTTGACGGCGACAGGTCATTGTGCAAAATCTACTGCCAAAGCGATATCTCCTAGGAGATATCGCTTGATATCACACAAGCGATATCTCCTGTGGAACACGGTTTTGGATGATAAATCAAGTTCTCTGAAAAACAATCAAGATAATTTCACTAAACTTTCAACATTATCTGGGCAACAACATTATCGAAATAGCGGCATATAGCGGTTTCACTTTTGTGGACTTTCGCAGTTTTGAGAGTTTGCGTTTTTGAAAATCTTTTCCTCACTAACAGCAATACATACAGCTATATTTCATAGCTTAATTTGTAGCTGAATTACTGCTTCATCATGTAAAATCGTCTAATGTTTCAAGAGGCTTTCCTCGATATGAAATGAAGATATTTCAAAAATACGTTACTTAATATTTCAGTTTCAGATCAATGTCCATGGAAAAGTTGATAGTTTGGCCACAACTAAGACATTTGCCAGAAAATGTGAAATTTCATTATTTTGAGACTTCTCGACGGGTATTTTCTCTGGGGAATTTTCCATCATATAAAACTAATGATACCAACATGTTTAATACCTCATTTTAAAGCAGATATGTCATTTAATAAAGGGCAATGGTTGTCAAACATGCATCTGTCATGGTTTACGTGTGAGAGTTTAAAGAAGTATTAAAGAAGAAACAGTAATTTATTACAAACTCTGCTCCAATAGCGAAATAATTACATACGAGGAGAAAGAGTTCTGCGAGAATTGCTGTCAGTTTATCAATATTGAGCCCGAAAACTGTATTCATAGCTATATAATATGTAACATATGTGCCGTCTGTGGCTATGAATTAAAATGCTCAATTTCCGTGATCCATTATCAATAGTAATAGACTTAATGTCCCTAACCAGCCCAGATGTATACTTTATTGAGACAACATGGTGTGCCTTTGAGCATGCAGATTTGCACCGCATAGAAATATATTGATATTTGTCACAAATTACATTTACTAAAACGAGGCCACCATAGGTTGGGGTTGATAAGTGTTTTCTTATTTCACACTTACAAAGAATTGAATGTGGACAAACGTTATAAGCAAATTGTTAAAATTTTGGATGTTAGAATTCACCATATCAACAAAGGTATGCAGAATTATATGCTTTGGCTATAACAGGTAAGAGTTGTCTCCCTTCCTTCCAATATTATCTAATGAGGCTTCCCATTAGATTCAATGGGAAATGTAGTAGAGCTATAGTGAACAAAAACGCTTTAAAGGTGCATCCATTGTGTTTCATAAAGTTTTATTTGGCCTCAAAATTTTCCAACTGACCATATGTGCTGTCTACAACACAAATAGTTTAACTGATCTTGCATATTTATCCCCAATCGCAAAATATATCATAATTACTAGTTTCCAATTAAAATTGAGTAACATCATTATGCATGTGCAGAAACCGAAACTGCAAATCAAATTTAACTACGCACTAGTTATATGACCTATTAAGCATTATCAACTCAAATTTGTCATCTTGTCTATTATAAATAAGATTCCAAAATTACGTTTGACTCATTGACCAGCGCCACACGCTGTACATTCGCCGGTTTTCGATCAGACATCGCTATTTTTACCTTCATATCGTAAATATGCTAAGTCTACTACCATCAAAATGGTAACAGTCGGTACTTCTCGATAATGTAACACCATTTATAACGTTTGCAGTATGTTACCCGCAACAACACAATTGATGCACCTTTAAGGATTTCAGAATCATAATAAAAGAAATGGCAATCACGATTTGTCAAATATGTGTCCAGGCTTTTGGCTGAATTTTGATATCTCTATCAACACTCAATAATTTTAAAAGAATTAAAAATTGAAAATATATATCAACAAACTTGCGACCCAACCTGGAACTGAACTTGATATCAAAACCTGATCTCAAAGATGAGTTCCAATTATCAATTATCTCTCAAAGTGTACGAAATTTATCATTATAATACAAATAAAGGACAATCAACCCAGTGTCATTTAAAAGATTGACCAGTTAGAGGATTGTTTAGGGAAGCATTGTTAATAGCTCCCTTGGATGCAGTCTACCCTCAAAGTAGATTTGCTTATAATCAAACTCACCTTAAACGGTCCCTATCTTCTCGCTTACATTGGCAATGTTGAGTGACGACTGTGACGACTCAAGGAGAGTTATTGTGCTTATTGCAATAATGTAACATGTTGCGAGGGAATTGAGTGAGGGCAAGCCAAGAAATCAATGAGGTGTTGCAGTTATGTGAAACCTTAATTGCTTGAGGTCAGTGTGACATTTTGTAAAATAAAATGTACACAAAGGAATTTCGGCTCAAGGATAAGGTATATTGACAGGTCCCTGCCCATCTGTTAACCACTGAAAATTTGTACGCTATTGATAATGAGCGAAATACGGTAATATTTTGGTATTAGGGATAGCTTAAGGTAGGGTTATCTCAGAGTTGGTCCAGGACTGTCAATTTAACGTACCTCCTTATTTATTTTGATGTCAAGAAAGACTTAAGACTTTCATAGTCCACATGTACATGTGAAGTGTGACTGTCGTAGGTCTGATTATTACGAAGCTTGGCAAATTGAACAACAGGTCATTGACAATACATCCAATCATATACACTGTAGATCAAAAACTACCACTGCCTGTCTAAACAGAAGGAATGAGTGTATCAAATCCCGGCATTTGTGGTCTACTTTTCACATAAAATTACTCTTATAGGTTACTGTCGACTCTGAATAAGGCTTTTGCACTTATGTAAATGTACATGAGTAAAGGTTGTCGAAATTCCCAATGCCAAACAGCTCACCATTACAAAAAATGGTATAAATATCACCACTGGGTGGGAGTGATCTCTCTTTAAATAGTGTACTTGACACTGACTTCTGTGATAACCATGCCTTGACTCCAACCATTTATCTCTTTGAACTTATAATATATAGTTGAAGCTCGATCCTGAAGATCAAGTGGGTTCCCTTTACATAATTCAGGGCAATATTTACTTATTTTCAAAACACTTGATGCTTCAGTTACTAAAGTATAGTTCTGTCATGTCGATCTTATTTAGATTTTACGATATTCACATCAAAATAAACGTAAATATGGGGAAGCAATTTTTTCTGTCAATTGTAAATGTTCGACCAGGAGCACTTCAAACTCATGCCACTAATGATTGCTACATTACTCAAAGGCAAACACGTGTTTGAATTAAACTTGTTGAATGTCATTGTGTATATGAGCAGCCCTTTCAACTTTCAAAACGTTTTATTGTTTCTTTTGTGTAGTGGGGACCATGTCAAGCAGTATACATTGCTGTGGTTATCTCCCTTTAATCATATAGTGACAGTATAGCTCGAAGCCGGTGTACGTTTCCGCATTAATCAACTTGCTGGATACGAAGCACTTTATCTGTATTTGTGCGGACCTGCGAGTGTGCACATACATTGTTACGACCTAAGATGCAATAAACGCAGTAAGATGTAATAACTGCGGTAAATTGTAATAAAAACGCGGTAAGATGTAATACTGCGGTAAATTGTAATAAAAACGAGGTAAAAAATGTAATAAACATAAGTGCGGTAAATTGTAATAGGGGGTGCGGTAAATTGTTCAGATCAAAGTTGCGGTAAAATGTAATTACATTAATGAAGAGGTTCTTGTTGATAATTTATTGACAAAGTGTTTTGTTGGAAGTGATTTAAATCAATGTTTTCTGTATATTCTACACATATATTTTGAGGAATGCGAAATTATGTTTATATCATGAAAATTTCCAGCTTTTGAATATAAACATATTCCCGAATTTTGATTGGTCGAGAACACGATCATTTGATCAAAATTTACAGGTGTATTTCATGGGAACTCAGAAATTGTTCATACATGTACGTGTGTGAACCTTTTTAAAGTCGTGTGAACGTTGACGGAACTACTTTCTCAGTTCTATCGCAGTTCCTCTCTTATTTTTAATGATAATTGTTACTGTGTGATCATGTTTAACTTTCGTTTAGCCACAGTGAAATTAAAACGTAATTTTTTCCATTAAAAACATATACCAATATACACCATTGCGAAGTTGAGAATATTTTTAATAAAACCTACAGAGTGGAGAATTGAATGTCAGTTTGTGTGTTTGCAATTAAGAATTAATTGTCAGTTTGTATGTTTGCAATGGAAAATTAATGATGTCAAAGCCTCATTCAAAATCTTGTGAACGAAGTGAGCTCTCGACCAATCAAAATTCAAAATTATGTGTAAATTACAAAATTGGAAATTATTGAAAAATTAACGATGTCAAAGTCTCATTCAAACTCCAATGTGAACGGCTCGCAAGCTCGCTCCGTTTACAAGAGATTGAATGAATCTTTGACATCGTTAATTGTCCTTTGCAAACACACTGAAATTCGATTCTTAATTAACTCTCTTATTTATGGTATCATTTCAGTTTCACTTAATTTCTCGGGTTAATTTAATGGTACTCATTTGGTACTCAATATACGTTCATGTGCTTCTCAAGTCTCTCAAATTACTTGTTCACTCTTTTTTTTTACCAGAATTCACAATTACGAGGGTTTGGGGTAGTTAAATCTATTAAATAACAAGACTAATCGCAGAACGACCTATCACCATTGTACTTGACGTGATACTATTACAACAACTCATTATCTCAATCTCATTAAAAATCTTCAGTTTAACAACAGATTACATTAAGTTATTTTAAGTTTGTACTCAATCGAAAAAAATCAAAAATACAAAATCATCATGTTTGAGCGGATTCGAACATGCAGTCGTACCCTACCCAACACTACACTACCAACAGACCACAATAAATTGCTGAGAGGGCTATTTGTATTCATTCTTCTCTAGTTGTGGTGGTTTGAACTATGCAATTATCTTCTCTCTGGTACCACGTCAGAAAATGGAGTTCTGATAGTTGTCAACTCATGTGTCTAATTTGTTTGTACATAACCATATTCTAAATAAATCTGGAATATTAAATTTATTTTGATATAAGTATTCATGCATGATTTATATACCCAGATGAAGAATGTAAGAAATAATTTAGACAAAAGAAATCAGATGCTACGCATCTGAAAAACGGGCTATTTTCTGTAAAGATGGCAGTCGCTCTATATCACATATGAAGGTCATTTTATTTTGATACAGGGGGCTGCAGATTTTCGAATTACATTTATCTGACTGAGTGCCCATTTGTAATAAGTTCACCCAATGCAATTATTAAATAACATGAACTGAGCATTTTAAAGATCATCGGTTTCCGTCTAACATCGTTGAAGCCTTAAAGAAGCTGTAGGACGCCGTTCTAATAGAAATAAAGAGCTTTCGCAAAAAGGTTAATAAGTGTTAACAATGGCTAGATAATACTCCTGGATCAATAAAAAGAGTTCTAAAACTAATGTACAAGGTTCGGTTAAGCCATTCGAGTTTATGTCCCATCTAGGAGCCATTTTAGAGTGTTCACATTCAAATTGCTACTTTAAGTGAGTTCAAGTAATGTAACTTGTGAAGCAATACCTTAACACTCAAAGTATATTTTTAAATAGTGTTCAATGATGAAATGATAAACCATCTTGTTGTCTGAACTCTCAAAATCGTACAAGTAATTAGTCTCATGGAAATCTAGATCTTGAGTACACTTATTCTCTCCATATATGGTTTGAGAATCTAGCTTTAGTTTGAACATTTTTTTGTTGAAAATCTATACAATTCAACTCATTACAAAATAACACGGTTACGTTTTAACATGAGTGCATAAATATGCCCTTAAAATATACAGGTGAATGAACATGTGACTCCTACGGCCTCGAGTATCTGTCTGTACTCGTGTAAAACGTGTATATTCAGTGCTTGATACTTCGCACCTTTGAGAGATGTACAGTAAATTGTGTACATTATCACCGTTAACCACATGATATCATACTGCTCATGATGCCATCACGTTTAGAAACCTGATGACATCACAACGCCCCAGGGTCATAAACCTAATGACACTACAGTGCTATGACAACACCGCACGGGAAGTCTAATTTCTGTGTTCATGTGTACAGTATTCATTATAAATATTTAACATCGATTTTGGATGAAATCTCACCCTCATGTCTTCTGATATCAAATATATCAACACCCGTTCATAAAAAGTTTGAAATATTTATCAAAATGCAGATGTAGTTTTGAAGAGAATCCTCACATCAGCTGGAAGTTTGGGGATAGATTCCTGCAGCGTCATACCAAAATACGTTAAAATATGGGAGTTGTTGCTTCCTTGCCTGGCGCTCAGTAATAAAAGGATATAACATATATCCCAATATCTGTCTTTTCTTGACTAACACCATGCTTATCTCATTGAGTGGTGTAGAATGTTTATATATTCACCAGTCGCTGCCGAGTGTAAAGGGCACAACAAAAATGTCCGAAGTTACATTGTAATGAAGACAGTGAAGTGTTATTGTCCTTATGTTATTGTTAAAGTTGATACATTTCAGAAGACACGAGAGTTAGGTCCTCTATTCATTCAAATTATTCTCAGTTTATCAGTAGAGAGAACTAAATATGTGTTGGAGGAAAATAACAATTTTATTAATTTTTACAAAATGCAGGTATATTTCTTTGAAGAGATAAATAGCATTAACAACCAACTATCCAAGAATCAGGTACATGTAAATTTGAAAAACAAAGAACGAGAAAGTATAACATGGTTTATCTGGCCCTTATTTAAAGGTATACCAAATACTTTTAGAAAAAAAAACACTTTGCAATGCTTTTTTTCTTCAGACAAACGATACTTTGAAAATAACTGAACACGATTTCAAAATTAGAAAATGACCAAGTCATCTGCCACATGTTAAGTTGGGCCCAACAAGGTTTTGTTGCGGTGATTATGTCCAGATTATATGTTCAATCTAATTATTAATCAAAGGGAAATATTAAACCAAACCAATCAGTTACTTGAGGACAGTTATGTTAAACTGACTATAAATTCTTAAAATATGATGTAATTACATTGAATAATGCATTGAAAAAGTTTGAAACCAGTAGATCAAAAGTGTCAGGAACTACACTGTAAGTTGCAATGCTATTGTGTATATTGTACGAACAACGTATATACCTAAATCATTGTTCAAGCTTACTTCCTTTGTACTACACTATATTAAGAAAATGTATATAAGTCCTTCAGTCCGTTTTTAATGTTTTTTTCATATGCGTGAAAAGTAATATCTAAGCTTAAAAATATGCAAAGCATTTATAGCTCTGTTATAAATGTTGTAAACTATTACGGTCCCTTTCTCTTGTATGTATGCCTACAAACAAGTAATAAACCATATAGTGTTTACTGACGCATCATGTTGCGTTTAACACAGTTTTTATGAATATTTCAGTTACATCATGGCGTGCATACTATTGTGCTTATATATATTGTGGTGAAACCCGCAAGCGTCGACTGGACACGAAAACTGGACTGTACTTTAATTTACTGAGTCTCAATGTAGCAATGTTGATAAACCCACATGGAGAACAAGAAGCGACAATAGTCCTGTCCTTGCATCTCATTTGCAATAAAATAGGAACATTTTCAAATCAACAAATCAGTAACGTGAATGTTGTAAAGTCCCTACTTTAAAAACAAAAATTCATTAACATTGTAATTGAAAATCAATTCTCGAAGATTTCAAAACTTGAAAAGTTTGAATAAAGACAAACGACTGCTCGGGAAAGGATTTTAGTGACGCTTCATGTGGACTTTGACAAAAACTGTAAATAAATCTGCATGGGGAACATATTTCTTAAGCAGACAATGCTAATGTGTCTATCCTGGAAGCAAAGATTTGGTAGTGCTGCACTGAATCTCTGTGTAGCAATATAAACTGAAGTACAAAAGAAAGTACACACATAGTTGGTTTTATCATATGTTAGATTATCAATTACAAATATATCATGTTTTCGACGTCTTACTCTAAAATAACACAGCCAATACACAATTCACGTGAAACCGCCGACGTAGTTTCGATACATCTATAAAATATCAATTTCTGGTATCTGATGCTGATGCTTTATTCTATAGTCATGTTCAAAATAAACTTCCGACTATAACTTACACATTATTTCCACCCACGAGCTATACTTTCTACAGAAACAGAGTAAATTCATGTCTTAAAAATTCAGCTTATAATGACTTTGATTTTTTAAAACATTACTTGTCCACATTTCTGAGAAACACATGTTTTAAGGAATCGTCCTTTTGGAATCTACTTAACTAGATGAATCAGGTGTAGAAGTTGCATACATAAGAAAAGGAAGAATTGTTCTGGATAAGAACTTCGTTAATGTGAAAATATATGATGTTTCGTAATATATACCCCTCCTTCATCAGGTGGAATGTAAGGAAATAAGAGAGAGATTTTACGAGCGCTTTCCAGCTTTCCAGAAATAAGAAAATGTGATACATTTATATAGCAAATAAAACAATGGTGAATAAACTCAATCAGGAAGATGAACATACATGAGAATGTTATACAATGAGGATTTGCAATACAAACATGAGGTGAATAAATACTTGAGGTGTGAATAAACAGCGGCCTGTCGGCTTCATTGAAGTAAAGACAACTGATAACACGAAATTTAGTAGACGTGATGATAGTGTCAAAAAAGGTTTTTATTTTCTGACGTCTTGCAGTCGTGATGCATCAACAAATTTAATTCCTAGCAGGTTATTTATTTTGACAATTTCTTTTATTGATTAAATTCTAAATTTTATATAATTAACTTAACTGCCACACATTCTGACCGAGGGGGGTCTTGAAAACTCGTTGATCCGCCTATCATGTAAAGTTTTAAAGTCACCACAAAATGACTCATTTGATCAATTAATGTTTTATCTTTCATTATCGTTCAACACGATAATCTATGACATCTCAGTTTAAAGGTATACATGTAAAATAGTTTCAAATATAAACAAGAGACTTCTAACAATCACAAAATTTTACTTTTTTGGAAATATGTCGAAATTGTGAAGAACTTTTAAATTTCAGATATGTTATGGAATTGTTAAGCTGGTTATTATAAACAGATTGTCATACATAACTTTGTCATATCTATATTCCAGACAGAGTTAGGCCGCTTTGAACATCGAGCCGATAAATGAGCCTTTAAAAAAGGACCATATTCAAGGGCAGAGAATTTTAGAAATTCAAAATTCGGGCTAGAGCAATTTGTTGTGCAGTTATTCAGCTTTAAAATGAGCTATAACACATAGCTGTACGTCTTGCTGTGATTTTGAAAAAGATTTTCAAAGACGCATACCCTCATAACCGCGAAAGTTCACAATACTTTCAGTTTTTGCGAAATAGCAAAAAATCTATTGTTACGGCCGAAACCTAATTGATGAGGAATGTTGTTGCCCACATATTGGGGAAAGTTTTGTGAAAATATCTTAAATAGTTTTCGAGATTTTAAGGTTTAGAGTTTCAACTTCAAGGGGAGATAACTCGCGAAAGAAGTCGAAGATCTAAAATAGAGCTTCGTAGCGCACTAGTCATAGGCTATCATCACTGACAATTTCATGAAAATCGGTCAAGCAGTTACGCGGGAAAAGGTCAAATGATAATAATAACAACAATTAAAAAAAACAACACGATAATAACAATATGTCTTGCAGACGTAGTCTTGAAGACCTAAATATAAGCACAAGCTTATTTCTTAACGACATAACTGAACTTGAATGGAGAATCCATTCAGAGCAGTAGATGCTTATATTATAAACAAATCGCTCTTCATACAGATAGAAACCATCGCGTACAAGTGTATATAAATGTGCAGGCATCGTTTCATTTTATTTGACGTTGTACCCAAACCTCACTCAAAGAACGTTTCTCTACAGCAGAATCATTAGTAGTTATAGGTGGGTTGTTTTGAGGACGTCGTTAACATTGAAACCCCCATACGCATAAAATCATCTCATGCAAATGAGTGTACGTAACACCCACCTCCTATGTCAATACATCTCGACGGTATACGTATCCCCCACCTCCTATGTCAATATATCCCGAGACATCTATAGACTATGTAAATATATCTCACTAGCGACCCTCGTCGGGTCTATTGTGTACATTCGTATAAAGATTCTTACGTCACATGTACGTGTTCATAATTAGCCTCCCATTGTTTATCGATGATACTCTTCCCGACTACAAAAGAGCATATCATGCAAAATAAACGTCAATAATACCTTTTTTAGTGAAATATCCATTTTCCTTCCGCAAAGTATTCCTCCACCGGCGAATCTATACATGTCTGGAAAGGAATACAAGTGGGTGGCATTAGCCTTTCCTTCGCAAAAAGGCGAAACACCATTGTGGCAGAAAGTGAAAGATTGCATGCGAGTCATGTCTGACTTTGTGCCTGAACTCCTTACTATAATACCAGCAGAGGTTTCCATGAAAAGAAAGTTGAATGGAGATGGTGACACTGAGTCTATTTCTAATCAAACTATCAAGAAGAAAAAGGAGACCATGCAAGAGAGTAAGAGGGAGCCCCTAGTAGCAGATAATCAAATAGTGTCATCTGTTACTGAGAAGGAAGAGGAGGCTGGATGGGAAAAAGACTTAAGATTAATCCGTGAAGAAATAAAACGTGACTACAAGAAGTTTGACCAACAGATGGAATGGCTGATTCCTGGATACGCTAGCTTGGTCCAAGGGAAGAAACCTGATCAACATCAAATAGGATATGTTGAAACGATATCAGATAGTGGAAGAGTACAATGGGAGGTTGCTACTGAGTTTAATACATCAATTGAGTCGCCACCAATGTATCTCAATTTAAGGTCACCACCTTTTCATGAGGAGAATAGTAATGATGATAATGTTAATCTCAAAATCAAAAGTGATGATCTTGGTGTAGATGCTGAACATTTTCACCAGGGTCAAATGGAGCATTTACAGTGTTCTAAATGTAATCCTAGTGACTATATTAACTGGCAAAATTCATTGAGCTCGGAGCCTCTGGACTGTGCAGACGTGTTTTATATTTTCTCTGTCAACATGGATGTCTGTGGATATCTTGATGAGACTGTTGTTGCAGATTGTAGTGGTGGATTACCCAGTAAGAAGGATTACACCTCTTTTGAGAAGAGACTGGATTCCTTTAAAAACTGGCCAATTCAGATGAAGCAAAATCCCAGAGACTTGGCTCATGCTGGACTCTGTTATCAGAATCGTGGGGACTTGTGTATTTGTTTTAAATGTGGTATTCGTCTCAAGGAATGGATGCCTACTGACGACCCCTGGATTGAACATGAGAAATGGTCTCCTGACTGTAACTATCTACGGATGGTTGGTGTAGTAGAGAGACAGACAATACAACAACTGAGGAATCAACCCAACATGGATACTAATAAACCATTCAACTTTATGAAAAGTACAGGATTTTAACATGATCAACAGTCTATCACTAGAAATATTGGATTGTATATGAAGTAAATATTGTGTGTTGTATATTTCTATGTGTTATGAATAAACCTGTTCGAGTTTGCTACGTGTTTCTGTGATTTATAGATAGCACAGTGAAAGACGAGTCCATATGAGTGCATATAGAGAGATTATAGACATTTATAAAAAGAAGCAGGAAAGAAACGAGTTGCTTGGGAGGACGAAGTAACAATAGAAACTGATGATACAATGTCGATAACGAGGAAAAGTGGGGCTTTTGCCGGAGCGCAGAAGTTTATCAAAACTCTGAAAATCCACCATCCAAATGTCAAACCCTACCGAGTTATGAAATGGCTACAGAAACAGAAGTCGCATACTCACTACATTAACCCCAAATCAAAAGATTCAAGAGAAATAGAGTCATAGTCGGCGGTATGGGTGTGCAAGTCGACGCAGACCTGTGCGACGTTGGAAATCTCTCGGAATATAACGATGGATTGAGATACATTCTCGTCCTGATACGTATGGTGTGAAACGATCAGAGACAAATCGGCTAAAACCGTAGCACACGCCATGAATGAGATCTTAAGGGGTACGGATAAACCGCCGTATAACATGAGGACGGATAAAGGATGAGAATTCGGTAATAAGGTGATTAAAAAGATATACGCAAAATATCACATCAAGCACTTTACCACTCCAAATTCGGACGTGAAAGCAAACTATTCAGAACGTTTTATTCGATCTTTGAGAACGATGATGTACAGATATTTCACTTACCAGAACACCTATATATATATGTAGACGTGCTTCAAGACTTGATTTACAATTACAATCACCGAACCACAGAGAGCGAAAGTAAAACTTCAACCAAAGGTCCAATACTTGCTTCTCGACGTCGTCCCTCAACACCTCGTTTCCAGCATCGTGATATAATGCACTCAACAATAGCAAGAGTTCGTTATCCAAAATTGTTGACGAGTAAAAAGCTTGAATATTTCATCCAGATACAACATGATTGCAACGTTTGTTGAGCAGAATTTGGCGTGAAACAGAAGCTTTAACACTGCCAACGAAACAAACAAACAAAAATCGGTCAACTCAAATTGATTAAGTCAAACGAAAACTCGTTTTTCGGTATTCCTCAAACAGAAAGGCGATACTAATAAGAGTTGTCCGAGACATTCTGTGTATAGAATACGAGGCGAAAAAGAGATACGTGACTGTATAGTGGATGTAGGGGATTAGTCTTAACCAGACATATGAGAGAGATAGATAGAGCGAGGAAGCTCTCCCTCTCTCTCTGTATCCAATTAATCCAATAGCGAACAACGCAAAACGCTATACAATACAATCTTCAAATAAGTATACTAGAAAAGGAACATGTAGTATAAACACTTGTTCTGCTTCCCTCATAGATAGATCTTGTGCTTTTAGTTTGATAAATCAAAGATGGAAAATATTGAACTGAAACTACAAACATATTTGGAGCAATTGAAATTAAATCGCAAGAAAACAAGAAGGGAGATAGGATAAAGAAAATATCAAGAAAACTTTTTGATACAGCGAACAGGCGATTCCCCAGAGTGCTAGTGAAAAGATTACAAGAAAAAGAAATGAAAAGACATCGGAGAATAAAGGCGAAACATTCTAATACAAAGATAACGGAAAAATGAATCATATGAAGCTATTCCCACGACCCCCTCGAGCTACATTTGACATTTTTTTCAAAAACACCTTCTATATCTGACAGATCAGCTTTCCCACAAAATAATTTAAAATATTTGTTTTCACTAAATAAACTTTTCACCAAGTTCTAAATTATTTGTATATGATGTTTTCTCATCTAATATATATGTTTCTGATATGTATGCATTGTAATTACATGTTCAACGGTTTAGAAAATAAGTCCATTACATTCAATAAATTTTGACATCTCATAGGTCTCATTGATATATTTACTGATATTACATGTATATTTATATAACAAATCTAGGATTCGTCACGATAGTTGCATTTCTTTAAGATACTTATTTTGGCATCTGACATACATGTACGTTTCTCATATCCATTATTTTAATTACAACGAAAATGACAACAGATACCCTTAGTTTCTATACCACCACCCTTTAATGGTATATTTGTTTTCAAATATTATATATAAGTTTTGCTGATATTTCATTTATCAAGTAATAAATTTAAGACTGATTCTAAGAACATGTAGATGACTCATGTTTATCAGATTTTCAGATTTGTTTCCAGTTTATTTTTTTGCATGTTTGTACATTATAAATTATATTCATGTTTCTAAATGAACATCCGTTTACCAGTTCATTTAAGGCAGGTGCAAAATGTTCTTAAACATATCAACTCAATTGAAACAAATAAATCAGTCACGGCATTGGTATAAATGTGAATCGATATTCAATCAGACAATCTACATACAGGAATGACATGTTTGTTTCTGATATAACAAACTCCGGTACAATGTAAAAATGTATTTATAGACAGGCTGAATTCAACGCCACGAAGGGCATGCTCGAAGCGCAAACACATTGTTGCCCTAATGTAAAGACTAACATCGTTTCTTTTCCATTCTCATCTCACTGGGAGTATGCAACCTAGCTGCCATTTAAGGCGATTCTAAAGGTTATCACTCATATTGCCTTCCCCTCCATATCAGGTGCCATATGGTACTGCCAGGGAGAACAGAGACACGTTTTTTTTAGAACTCATGTCTCTGTGTGGGGAAAGGAATCAACCCTACAAACTCTCGGTTTATCCAGCAATGCAGCGGGTAACCCGCCCTTTCTGGCTGCACTTCAACGATAGCTGTCAATGTAGCTATACACAGGACCAAGTGCCACCATGTAACAAACAAGTAATTATTGGAACTAATTCGTATTTCTGTAAAAGAAATAACTTTAATTCCTACATATATGAAAATCTCAACTGTTCGGAAATGCAAACGTATTGTAAGTGTTGTAAGACGTTATTATACATTCTTCACTTGGTGATTAATGATACTATACAATCCGTTCTGAAAGGCCAATAAATATTTAGGATTACCTATTGTCGTTTGAATTTGCAGTCACTGCAGTCGCCAGGTTGTCGAAGGCGATGTTTACTTTCTAGTACAGTGTCCTTAATATTCAAATCTCCTATATTACCTATTTCAAAACGTGAGTATTTTATACCCAGGGTTCACCCAGATATCAGACATTGAACAAGCTGCATTTCTTTTAAATATTGAAAATATTGTTAATTCACTGGCCACTTAAGTTAGACGTATGTATTGGCGTAAGTTATTGTCTCAATGATAAGAAAATAACACTGTCGACAGTAAGCGTCGGCATTCATGGCATGTAACTGAAACAGCTTTTATAAACGGCCGATATCTCTTCTTTAGTTTATCATATAATATATATCTGGTATACACATTCTTTTGTGTATATTGATGACCATATATCCTGTTGTTAGTATATTTATACATTACACGTGTCAAGAAGCATGTTCTCACTTCTTAAAATCTATCATACATGTACTTATAGTATTCTATTATTGTTGTTTATTTCATTCATTCAGCCACGTGACTATATCATGTATATGATGTGTGTAACTCAGTTGGTAGAGTCCTTGACATACATACAGACAGACAGACAGACAATGATTCCCACGTAGACTTGAAGTTGATGACCATAAATCAAATCTGGTTGATGGTGTCTAACGCAGTTAAGATCATCAACCGATTTCCGGCCGCGTCCTACCAAAAGACTTTAAAAGATTGGAGTCGTTTCATCCTTGCTTGATACTAAGCATTATAAAGACAGAACAACATTTTAACCGCCGCTGCACTGCACTGCACTGAGAGAGAGAGAGATGTTTTTTATTATTGTCTCAAGTGTAGTGATATAAAACGTGTACAATGACAGTTTAAAACATAGAATAATATACAAATACCAGGCCATGGGACCAATGAGACACACAAAACAATGAATATACTAGTTATAAGATTACAATACAAATATATCACACATTTTGGAGGACAAGAAAGATATAGATCATTGAGATGAAAGCTTACGTTTAAACAAACAACTAACTAAAGCGGCCAGTGGATTAACAATGTTTTCCATTTGTAGAAGGAATAAAGCTTTTTCAATATCTGATAACAGGGTGAAATTTGGGTTAAATATTTTAAAAAAATTAAATAGCTTATATCTGAGATATGTATATCAAGGACAATTACTTAAGAAATAAACCGATCGGTCGATGATAAATTCAATAATCAATCTATGTTCAAGCTATCGTGTTAGTGCACGTGCTCTACAAATATTTAAGCCACGCACACTCAAATGCCGCTGCCTTCATGTTATGTCATTAATGTGATATGAAATTATTTTAGTGTCTCATAGGCAATACGGCCGGGTGCGTTTTCTAATATTGTATGTATATCAGTATTGTATTTTTTTAAAAGTACGTGACATTTTAATAAACATCTCTCTCTCTCTCTCTCTCTCTCTATAATCCAACAAATGGAAAATGTATAATAAATAAAAGCATCCACATACTTAAAATAAATTGATTTGAAACAAATATCAAACCATCAATCCATACTATCAAAGCTAAATTCTATTAAACGTTTTCTTTGATTTAAGATTTCCTGTATATAATCTCTCCCCTTCGACGAGACTGACTAGGCCAATCCTAATCCCAGATAGACAAGATTAATTAATCCAGGGCTTGTTAGCTAGGAATAACCGCTATGTGTGTGGATAAGAAGTAATAGCCACGTGGTTATAAACACACTTCTCATCTGTAGTTTAAGACCACTGGACCATGCACGCGCACACTGACAGCCCACCTATTTTGTTTTCACGCTCGTTAGATATTCTAATCCACGGGAATGAATCGGTCTTATGCAATAAAAAAAAGTCTCCAGGAGATGGCATCTGCACCTGTTAACGCTGTGTATTGAAGTTTAATAACATACTTTTCCGGCATTACAGTACAGTTCTGAGAATACGTTCATGCATCAAGGACAGCAATGTCTTAAAGTGTAATTGTCTATGTTGTAACTTAAATGATATTCACAAATTTTTATTTATCATTTATAAATATGTTAGCATATTCAATTTCACGTGAGTTTAAACGACGAGAAATATCATTGCCATGACAATGACAGAAATATAACATGGTTGTATTTGGGATAACATTTGTTAACATTTGTTATCCCAAATATAACCATGTTATATGACATGATTTTAGCACTTATGTAAGCAAATATTTAGCTTTTAGCGTCTCATAAGCTTTTAATGTCTCATAAGCGAATTTTTGCCTCGACACAGGGTTTTATACTGTTGTAAAATGTATTGAGTTTAAAATGTACTTGTGCGTGTGAGACTTTAATAAAGTATACACATATATTAGATAAATGGTACAAGAAATCACTTTCTATAAAGACAATGCCTGTAAATTCGCAAAAAGGGAATATATTTTATTATATAGTCAATTCCATTTTATATACCTCGTTCCCCACAGTAGTGGTAAAGTGCATTTGAATCTTTATAAACATGTGCAATGGGAATAGCGAGCTGGTTTATATCCTAATAAATTTAGTATTGAATACTAACAATAAACTCGAAAAGTGCTTGTACATATTTGCTGCATCGTATAAATTAATACCAATAATTAACATTTGTATACCTATAAAAATGTATATAAGGCTTTGTTACACAATTTTAGTGTTTAATAATTCTCTCGGTGCTTAACGATACTATAAATCAAAACATCAACTCAACAAATTGAAATAGATACACGAGAACTTCCCGAACACTTGAAGAATCAGGATATACCGTAAACTGATAAACTTGTTAACAATGTGAAGAAGGTGAATTCACTGAAAACTCCGAATATCATATAGAGAGCTCGATTTTATGATAGTAGTGTATCAATAATATACAAGTGACCTACGTGACGAGTTAAGGCGCCATACCTCCTATCCAAATTCGAGGCCTGCTCAGTTTACACCCCAAACAAGCAGCATACATAAACGTGGATTACATTGGTCGCAAAGCGACATTACCATAAACTTTTCTATTTAAACCCACATTTGTACTTCTGAAATTTATAAAATTTATTATAGGTTACAATAGGTTTGTTTGTCCCAGGAGAGGCATTCATATAACCATTTCTGTTAATATTGTGGAAATACACAGTTTTCATCATAAACGAACCACATTTTTAATTGTTGAAATAAAAACAACAACATAAGGATATATAACTTCTTATTCTTCAATTGAGTTCCAGTCAAAGATAGCTGACTAATTACCCAAATCGCCTAACAGCGGCGACTTCAAAAGACACGTCATAAATTACCTAACGAGAGACAACGGTACAAAGTTATGTGAGAGGTCTGTGTATTTGGAATGCAATATACAGGATAGAATTGATGATAACATGTGATATACACATCAATTCCACAATTAACAGGAATTGTAAAAATCCTTTAATACTATCCTTTATACAACATCAAAACCACACGCGTTATTATTTGTAATTGCTCTTAAGGCTTAGATATCGATGAAGGGACATAGTTTAATTAGATTAAATAGATAATAAATCTTTTTATGTGGTCGGAGAGATGTGCGGGTGGACGAGTGAAAAATTAGAGTTTTCAAGTGAAAGCAAACTGAAGAATGTATCGTTTATGTTGACGGTGATATCAGTTTTAAGCGTGTATGTGGACGAGTACAAGTTATACATGTGTGTATGCAGAAGTACATATGAATGAGAAGTGTGATTTCTTACATGAGCCAAATGGTAGAACGGGACGTAATAAATTAAGAACGCATCGAAATTTTAAGAATATGCATGTGTGTGACAGTTACAAATCACTTGTAATGTGTGTATAACGGACACTTTAGTAGCATATGTGCTTCGTCTTCAACGCAGTTTAAAAAATTGAACCATAGTCTTTTTTCTACAGGGATCCTCTCATATCGGCCAGTCTCTATCTCCAGGGGTGCCACAACGCATCTTAATATAGCTAGCGCACTTCGATGTGTGGTTTAAACAATATTTTTTTCTAAAAAAGAAAGGGATTGGTAAACAGGCTAACAGCCTATCTTAATACCTCTCGCACTTCGATGCGTCCTTGGCATGTTGACATTGACATATTTATTCGCATCCATATGCATGTTTAATAGTCTTATATGTTCGTAGTTTTCTGTAATCATATACATTTAGTGCCTCATTCCAGGTAACTTTGTAACTTGAAAACATTGTTCTCCCACTGTGTTCACTAAGAGTTTCTTCTGTTCTCACATCTGTGTTGAATAGGTGATTTAAATTAATGTTCTAAAACTGTTCATAAAGTCTAAAATTCCAGTTTCGTTTTCTTCGTTAAAACTGCAATTTCATCTGCCCATAAAAAATATTCTATAACTCAACTGTCTCTCTGACATATTGTTCGATCGGTAGCATTTGCATTTGCAAACGGGAAGATATACCAATAAAGAGTGTGTTTTCAGTGTACTGCAAGTGTTCCTACTCACTCTGACTTCCCCTCCCAACTAATTGGTACCCTCATCCTGCATTTGTCCTCTCATCTGCCCCGCATGCTAATTAACTTAGCACTCGCTGGTTACTTACAGATCTCCTCCTTGTTATCACAACTCCACTCGTTTAAACCTTGTAATTCATTTTTATCTCATTTGATTGTAATTATTTTCTCTTTCTCATACAAATATGTACCCTGTATAGTCTGCTATAAAACAACCTCTGCTATATGCTTGATGACGGTATAAGGATCTATACCGAATCGTCGCCATTGTGAAATAAAGAATTTGATCATCCATAAAATATATTTGCCTTTGCTTGGTCATTGTCGTGTGTATGATGAGTTTAGTGAAACGTTGTATGAACATGTCTTTTAGGCTATCCCAAATTTACAGAGCACGATGATGAAGATAAATGTATTCTACTTTTTAAACATAATGTATATTTTACTGCCAAAACCTGGATTTTATTCTTTCATCACTAAAACAGCCATTTGTAAGCACTTCGGTACATTTTACGAAACTTTACACCATTATATCTCATTACTACATTATACATATTATGTTGTGTATATCACTGATTGTCGTCTCGCTCCAGATAATATCCAAATGATTTTCATGCCGGATTTCTCTGGCAAGTTTGATGACAGGAAACTGTCTTGTGCTGATTGTTTTATTGTGTTATGAAACGAAAGCCGATGTCAGTCTCTATAGCTACGATTTGTGTCTTCAAGCGGGATCGACACCCTTTTGGTCATTCAAGACAGATGGGCCTGCGGCAAGGCTTTGACGTTGTGGTTTGTGTATACAAGGAATCATCCAGGGGTTATCAAAAGCGCGCGCGTGTGTGTATATGTGTGTGTGTGCGTGGTCAATTGTTTTTAACAATATAGCAGTTGATTCGTTTTTGTTAACTTATCCAATCGTTTCGTCTCATGGTAAACCTAGACATGACATAACAGTTTGTGTATTGTAAATATACCGTTAGTTATCGTATGAGATGTGTAATGCAAACAGCACTTGAGTTGAGACACAGTTTATATAGTATCGCATCTAATACACATCTGGTCTTTGAAGGGCATTTAGAAATGGTATACATAAGAACAGGATACAAATCTGTCAGTAATTTGCAAGTAATGATCGATTGGGAATAATATCGAACGGTTGAATAGACACATATGTCACATGTCAGAGGGGGAGTGACACGTGGTGGGACTTGTTCTCTTTGTCGTCTGCGTTAATTCGTGTGAGGTATTCGCTGGAAGATGCTGAGCAAATTTCTAGAGCTATGCATGCTGTTTTTAGAAAAATGATATTGTTAGATATACCAATTGATTGTCAGTTTAAACTGTTCGACAACCTTGTACAGCCGATTTTTTTGTATGGCTCCAAAGTTTGGGTTTCGAAAAGTGTGTTATTCTTGAAAGAGTACACTTGAAATTTTGTAATTAAGTAAAACAGTCAACCCAAGATTATATTGTATATGATGAATTGGGAAGATTGCCGTTAGATGTTCTTGTTAAGGTTCGAATCATATCATACTGGTGCAAACTTATCTCATCTACTTATACATGTACATTGTCAAGCATTTTATATAGACTTATGTTATCAATGACTGCTTGTGATCCAAATATATATTTACCTCTTATCAAAGTTATTAAAACTACCTTGGAAGGTACTGGTTTAAATTACATTAGATTATATATATTTAAAAAAAACTGCACAAACAGATTGTGGCATTAAGGTACCGTTAAATCTATATTATGTAACCAGTTTGTTCAACGCTGGAACAATTGTAAATCTACATCTTCTAAAGGCTACTACTAAAATATTTTAAAACAATCCCCAAATCTAGAAACATACATGTACCTATTACACTTTCCATTAAATGTTTACAGTTGGTTTACTAGAACTAGAACTTGTAATCACGGACTTCCTATTGAAATTTGAAGTTGATATAATGTTAACTAAGAATATAGATTACGTACATTTTGTAAAAGTGCCCTCGGTAATGAGGCTCAGCTCCTGTTGTTTTGTCCATGTTATAATAATATAAGAAGGTAATTTTTACAACTTTATTATTGTAATAACCCTTCTAGAGATCAATTCATATCTCTTATGCTCTGTAAGCATAACGCACTACTGTGGAAAGTTTGTAACTATGTAAAAATCTTGTCTAGTATGCTCTCATGATAATATTGTAAACTGTCGTTATTTCTCTATGTCACTTTTGTGAACTTCATTCATTCATTCATTCATTCATTTTTTCATTCATTCATTCATACATTCAATGACAAGAGTTCACAAGATTGTCGTGATAATAAAGAGCAGTACAGTGTGCTAGGTTTCACTGTTAGTGACGAGACGAACGGAATATATTTCCGCCGGATAAAATCGATTTTGAATGCCTGTGATGACATATATCTTGTTACATGATATACACTGCTTCAAACATGAGAGTATGCTGCTTGATAGTCTTAAGGTATGTTCCAACACACATGAGGTGCTGCATTATTATTTCAAAGTGGTTTTCAGGACATACGGTTTGGTATTTAAAGTAAACTGATATGAAATATGGAAATTATGTTAGTGACATGGCGGCATGTACGTTCATTGACTTCAATTTGTTGACGCATCATTACTGCAAGACGTCATCGACGTCATATTCCTCTTTGAGTTAGTTACAAATATGATATTTCACAAATATATGAGTCATAGAACTGCCAAACAGTGTCTGTTTTCGGTTATTAATGTGTTACCAAGAACATTTATCAACTGTTAAGCATGACTCGAAACTATCAGTGTAGTTCCATATGCAGATACGCATAGAACTTTACTGTATTTACGGCACTCTTATCTCATTTGAACGGGTTTTGGTTTGCAGTTCCATTGCATAACGTTGTTGTTTGATGTATTGAATTAATTGCAATTAGATAATCTTTCGTGATTTGATTGCCGACTTGCTGCGTGCCAACACACGGCAAGTGTTAATCAAATCACAATTTTTCAATTACAGTTAATGCAATACACATAACGTCCACATTGAAGGGAGGTAAGCCACATGCCACTGACTAATACTCTTTCTTTTTTCAGACATCGCCCACCTCCATAATGAAGAAAATGCATATACAATGTTTGCTTCATAAATAAATAAGCTCCTTACAGTTAAACACAGCGATTGACGTTTACATGCCTCATTTACCCCATTCATTCAGCGAGTGTCGCTTATGTTTATCACTACAACTTTGATCACAGGAAACTAATTCCTATAACCACTCATTTGGATAAACTTTCCATAGAGAGTCACTTAAGTATGGATAATACGACCTATTGAAACCCACTTTATAGTAAATACTCACCATTTAGTAAACACATGTCGGATTGAAGTTACTTTACATAGTTATGATTTTGATACACTTTATTAGGAATGATTTCTAAAGTATTCTTACGCTGTCTGGCTGAACTTATTAAATTGTAAGAATCTATTTTCATATTAATAGTTCACTCATTAAGGCTGAGAGCCGCACATATGCGTCAAATTAATTAGCTCCTCACAGCGAGTGAGCATAACGGAATAACTTAATCATTACCCGTAAACCATATAATATGTTTCAATTGTATTTTGAGTTCAGTAAATGAAGTGTCAGTTTGGGTATCTCATATAACAATACATCCGGTGTATTTAGTGATTTCTGTTGATTCATTTGCAATAAATGCAAGATGCTGTTTAGTTACGGGATTGATACTTACGCGAATACACATTCAATTAGAGTATAGAAATAACATATTTGACCTTGAAATAACAGTCTAGGGATTACAAATCAGACGGAGACACATCCTAATTGAATGACAGGTGACAGGTGCGTGACCGATGTAAAACAAGCATATGATTGGACAATCTTCTTCCTAAAGTCACGCCCCTATATGTAGCGTTTTATGCAATCATGTTTGAGCATCGAATGTCAATGATGTCTTGCGCATTTACTTCAAATACGATGTATGTTGAGCGATGAAAATAGTTTTATATTTCGAGGCGAAATGGTCGTGCGGTAAGCTGTTGGTACAGTCAATGCTGGAGATAGTTGCCTTACTCTGAGGGCGTGGGTTCGAATCCCGCATGGGACTCGACCCGAAAAAGTACAAGAATTTGTACCATTGAAGGTAGTGTTATCCCAAATTTAACCATGTTTTAGTTTTATATGTTTCAAATATATTTAAGTATATAAACATCATTTATCTGTTTCGTTAGTCCTCGCTTTCAGTATTTCCCTTTCATGCTGGCGACCATCGCAAATCGCGTGTACCTCTCTGTGACAGGCTTCTCAATAATCACAAGTCTACACAACATTTGTAAATAAACACATGTCGGTGAGAAATAGGTTTATTGAATGTTTCTATATATGTCTATCTCTGAGAGCGAGGTTACTTCTGCTAGGAATTATTTAATGAATAAGGATAGAGCGGATAGGTTATTTCATCTATGGAATGATAGTTGTCAGTGTAATGGTAATAAGTTGCGGACTTACCGCTTATTTAAACATTCCCTAAATACTGAATATCATGTGCTTATGAAATGCGAACAATTCTCTCATTTAAGAAGAAAATACCTACCAACACAATATACAGACTATCCAACACCTCCTAGTTTCAAACTCCTGATGGCAGCAACCGATCAAGAAATGTGTTACAAACTTGGACTCTATCTATATAAAGTACTCACTCTTAAATCACATCCAGAAAATTAATATTAATAATGCATGCAGGATAATACAAAAAATCGCATTTATTATGTATTTTGGGCCAAGGGCCTTTTTACAGAATAAATCTGTCTGTCTGTCTGTCTGTCTGTCTAAATACTGAATCTTATGTTTCAGCTTCTTTTCAGCGTTCACACCTCAGTATACTCAGCAAATTACGATGTGGCACTGTTCCCTTAGAAATAGAATTAGGTAGGTTTTCCCGTCCTAAAGTACCTCTTGATCAAATATTATGTAAATTCTGTAACAGTAACTGTACAGAGGATGAAATTCACTTTCTCGCTGTTTGTAATTTTTACTCAGATTTAAAGTATGAATTTTGGAAATCTGTATCTTCGGCTGACCCTTCCTTTCTACATCTCAACCCGACTGACCAGGCTGTATATTTATTATCTAGCAGTAGGTTATGTAAGCCACTGGCTGCCTTAATATACAGACGGAGGTTGCGCCTCACTTAATTTCAATAATTCCATCCTTGTATATGCAATGTTTTATATCCATATTCATCTATATTTTAATATGAACAAAGTAATATGGTGCCTCATAGGCCTTTGTAGACCGGGTGCTATCTTTTTATCTGCAATGTTTTTATATCATGTGAATATTGTTATATTATGCCATATGTGAAATGTATGTATGCACGTGACACCGAAATAAAATACTTTTCCTCTTTCTTCTCTTCTTCTTCTATAACGTGTTTTTTTTGTTTTCACTGTCGGCGGTAGATATAAATAATACACTCTTTAAACATATTCATAAACCTGCTGGCATTATTTTAGTGTTCAATAATACCCTTTTCCCTAAATTCCCTAATTGTAAAATGAAAACTTTCACACTGTTATAATAAAAGTATTTTTGTCTCGTCTAATACATACAAAATATCCAAATTTTAAAAACATGTAACTATACTAAGTGACAAACAGTTACAAGTGATACAGACCAAGAATAAATATAAATGCAGGTAAATAAAGACGTTCACTTTTACACATTGATTAAATAGATATCTTACAGGATGTTAAGTTTGGCAAACTTATCACAGCACTGTATATATCATAATTGTTCATCTGTAAGATCTGACAATATATAACTAACAAGCAGCAAATAAATTCAATATCGGATATCATAATGTTACATCATTTACAATAGTTCCGTATCACCCATTTCCTGTCTACTTTTGATCGTTATGCAAGACACAACAAACAATCAGTCATGTTTATGACATGCCACTCGCTCTCGCTAAATCAGAGGTGACGAAGTCTAATTGGTCTCGCTGCACCAAGGTGCTAGTGGACCTGGCGGGCCAGGCGTTGAGCTGTTAATTACCTGTCGGCGTTAATGAGTTAATTATGTTACCTATTCAAATATGAAAGCATAACTCGCGCTCATAGACATTTGATATACCATATACATTGAAATGTGAACATGTCACTGTCGTAACACTTTTTAAACCCTTTACTACGTTGTTGCAAAACATATGGCATATCAAATGTATTTCAAATGTATTAGACATGAAATTATCACATGTGTACGAGAATTCAGTTTCTTATGATCAATCGGCAATTAAACAAGGTAATATATCTGTTACGGTACTGAAACACATTCAATCAGACTATAGTAATGATATAATATTTGACACATCTGCTACATCTAGCCTCTCTCCAATCTCAAGCATAAATACCCCGCATCCACGGGAAAATGTTTTTCAAAGACATATGAAATGAAAACATTCGAAATTTTCGCGAAACACACGAGATACTTTCGCGAAACACACGCGAAACTCATGCGAAACACACGCGAAATTTTCGCGAAACACACGCGAAATTTTCGCGAAATTTTCGCGAAACTCAGGCGAAACTTTCGCGAAACTCACGCGAAACTTTCGCGAAACTCACGCGAAACTTTCGCGAAACTCACGCGAGATTTTCGCGAAACTTTCGCGTGAGTTTCGCGTGAGTTTCGCGTGAGTTTCGCGAAATTTCGCGAAACTTGGTACTTTCTTTATTGGACAACTGTAGTTGTGCTGTCAGAGTGTATCAATCTTCACCTGTGTGGTATATGAATCAGTCTATGTTACCTGTGCCTCACATCCCGACAAATCACGAGGATACTTAAATAGACCATGTAGGTACCCCGGTGTCAAGGGACTCACATAAATCATCCAGGACACTGCGGGGCTATAAAAGAGCGCACGGAAGCCCTGGTGAGGTGCTCCTGACAAAATCAGTAGTCCCATTACACGGCGCGCAATGTTCAGCTTCATCCTACTCTAAAGCTTTTTCAAAGACGTGCAAGCTCCGCATCAATGCCGTACCGAAACCTACTGCGCATATTTGCACAGTCCCTGAAGTTTGAACTCCGTTCAAGTGTTGTCGCCCGGAGTCAGTAGTGGACGGCAGGGTGCCTACCCCACTCGCGCGGACAATCACCACCATCATTGAAGAAAATGTGTCCTTCATGGTTGAGCATTGTCAGCGTCAACAAACGTCTGATTTATTAGAATCTCGGCATGTTGTGACTATGGCTGCCTCCTCTGTCAATAATGCTCCTACAGTGCTCCTGCGCATAATAGCATTCAGGTCACAATACTAGTCGCAATACTATAGTTCACAGGCTCTTCCTTCTTATAGGCAGGGAACCGTTTATGTTATTGTTCTTATAAAATTGCTTAAACCAGCTTACAGTGATCAGAAATAACTGGCATCCTTTAGAAACCTTCATTGATACGTCACTTCTTCGTGTGAAACTTGTGCACTGTCGTCTAAACTGGTTTACAATTTTCGTGGAAAATAATAACAGATGTGTATAGATTTCCAAACTAAATGTGTTTATTATTGAAATTTCAAAGAAGAGATACTTTAGTCAAAGGATGAAAAGCCTAGTAGAAATATAACTGTGCCGAAGAGCAAAACTTAAGGTAATTTTCTTTCTTCTATCAATTTGTTAAATATCATAATTACGAATTAATATAAATAAAAAAATAAAAAAATCAGTGAAGTCAATGGATTTCCTTCCCATATTAAAATGTCCTTTAAAATATTTCCGAAACGTTTCCAAAACAACTTTATCCAATGTCTAATTGGTATCTTTTACTTCCTCAAGACTAGAACGTGTCTAAACAAACGTGACACCGTCCTATATCGTCTGTTGGAATAGCTTCACAGCCAATGTTGCGTATGGCTATACTATTTTGAGAACATATATAATATTAATATATTGAAATGACAAACAAATTTCAAAACTGGTTTGATATATTTTAACACGTAAGAACAACAATTATTTCTTTTCAATACAATGATTTTGTTTTCGAAGCAGTTTCAATTGCATTTGCAAACGATCAAATTTATTCGTTAAATACTTAGTTACAGGCATATCTACTTCCAAAAGGATATAATAGAAATAGTTCCTAATATTCCATATTTCTAAATGATTCTTTTCTTTGTAATATTATTATGAGTTTAGAACTTATTTCCATTTACCGATAATTAATTGAACAAAATATTACCCTTATCTGTGTGAGTATCATTCTTAATTAATATGACACTTATTTAAATTGCATCAAATATAAATTTTGTCTTCTCTTATTATTGTCTCATAATTGTTCTTATCACATTCTTCTTCACTTATATTAAACAAAACGTTTAATCCGTAAACTGTAGCGCTTTTCTTTTATCAAATACAAACATCTCTCAATTCCTTTATCAAGAAATGAGAAGAAGGTTACATACATCAAGTAACAACTGTTTTTCGAATGTGTCTTTGGCTATGTCAATCCGTCAATTAAAGTGATAACGAACTCATTCAAGCTTTCATAATGCCAATTTGCTTTGCTTAATAATTGGAATACGTTTATGTTTTAATTTGAATTTTTTATAATATTTTATTAACTATTCAAACATCAAACGCAATAATTTGATTTAGTTGCTGAGTTTTATTTGATACAAAAGAAACACGAGTAATAATAAAGAAGAATCGTAGTAACTTTAACTTCAGGTTGATACATTCGATTTGATTTTCACAGCTATCTTTACTGGACGCATGTCGCAAACATTAACATTGGCCCATGACTTTCTTAGGAGTAAGAGAACTTCGAAAACCAAGTTAATACTTATTATCACCGTTTTCAACTCAATAAATAAGATATAACCGGCTTGATTTTAGAAGGCATCAATTGAATAAATCCATTATTCCTACTTTTAAAGTAAAACGGCAAACATTGAAATTTCGAAGGCATAATAATATATTGTTTAACATCAAATACTCTTTTAAAAACAGACAATTTAATGAATAAAAAATATATTTGAAACATTTCATTTAGCAATCATGCTTGTCTAATATAATTTAAACATGAGGTTGTGATAAGAGCAAGCATAATTCATATAACCTCGTTGTTTTTCTCACAGCTAAACTGAATCAAACTAACGTCACCTTTGTGAAATAAAGAAGTTGAACATCCATAAAATATTTCTTGTCTAAAATATATACTTGTTTGTCATGATGTTTTGTGCTGTACACAAAGAAACTTGTACCGACAAATTCAACTTCCCAAGTACTATAGTATTTCTGAAATGAAGCAGTGACTATGCATGGAAACGACATAATGTTGTTGCGTGTACACTTCAATGTGAACGTGTCGAAGAATATGTAATAAACAGCTGATATCCAGTAATGTAGAGCTTTTCATCTCCATATTAGTATTGTTTACACATAATGTTTCCAAAATTGTGTATCGTATGCTTGATAACGTTTTCAAAGACTCTATACCGTTAGACAACATGTTTGAAAGCTACTAGGTCAAAAGTAAATAGGTAACGAACATTTCAATTAAACCATAACGTACATTTCATTCATCGTTGATAAAAATTTCTGGCTGACTTAATGAATTGTTAGACGGTGATATTGTGTATATCATAACTAGAAATATATGCAACTTAATTTGAAAATATGTTAGGTTTATCATCCTAACAAACCATTTAACGAAATTAATATGACATCTTTTCACTTAAGAGCATTTATTTTTTCAAGATTTATCACTTGCAGATGGAACTGCTTATCGAGTTTGAGTTCACAAGATCACAACATCATCTGTCGATCATATCAACATTTCAAATGCTCAAGCTAACATACGGTTTATCGCAAACAGAAGAGGTGACCGAAATTTATAGATGGTTATTTAGTCTCTGGATAATTGCATTTTTTTTATTAGGGATGAGATACCGGAAATATAAAGGTTTTTTGATACGCCCCCATACTTGTAACAACAAGGATTACTTCACCAACCATGACCTGCCGGCATTCAGAGACATCCCCTACAGCTGATCTGATCACACCGCTATTTACCTGTGATTGTAATACAAAATACGAGTGTACGGTACAGCAGGGTGTTGACGGCCGCATTATTCTACTTCAGATAACAGTGTTTGTACACTAACAGCTTGTAGACACTTGTATGTATCCTTCCATGTTTGATCCAACCTTCTGTTGTGTGGGACGGGAGGAGATTACATGGGATCTGTGCGTATGTATATATTATACACCTCGCTTTGCCGCCTGGATACTTTCTTCAACAGAACTTACGCATGAGTAACATAGGTGTGACTCATATAAATGTACGTTATCACTGATATATAGAAACTTCGATGCTAGTTAGAAGTGATACATAATTAATTCACCACATTTTCAAAGTTGTTTCTGTTTCTGAACCTCCCGTGTTACACTGTAACTCACAGTAAGCCGGGATTCTGCTTCAAGTTGTCGACACTAACTATGTTGATGTTTGAAAGCAAATATTATAAGCTCGATACTACGTGTATATCAATGCGAGTCATTTGTGTTTTAAATTAACAGATGAAAATGAGAAATAATGTTGTCTGCATTATTATTGTTGCGGTTAAATTACATTTGAAATTCAAACTCTGAGTTCCAACCTTTGTATCATTTAAAGTTATTTGTGCCTTTTAAGATCGTTTTGATTGGGTGGTAATAATGAATGTCATGATAAACAAATGATGTTTTGTATTTGAATGTCGGACACAAAGTAGCACTGACCAAGTAGCATTGACTGGATTCAGGTGAAAGCAGACTTCTCCCAAGAGGGAGAGGGTCCCAATGACCAAATGCTTGGAGGTGGTGTGATATCGAATGTAGTCTCTGCGTCTGTCTGTCTGTCAGTCTGTCTGTCTAATGGATTCAGAAGTAGTAATAATCCATTGTAATGGCTAGCGCTTTCAGTTATACAAAGCCAGCCAGCCAGCCAGCCTCTTTAGGTCGACCATAACGGATAATATATAATTATATGCATTCAGAAAAACGTATATGAATAAATCAAGCCAAAAGCTTAACTCTATAATTACCCAAAATCCATGATACATTACCATCCATTTAAGACTGATTCTGCGCAGATATATGTAAACGTATTCATGTAACATCATAATTGCATTGATGACGTAACTGTAACAGACTCAACGTCATTCACTTTGCCGAGACTGAAAGGTTGAAAACCCTTGTGAAAATAAATCATCGGAGTTTCTCCAACAAATAGTTTCTCCTATTTGAAATTATCTCCTGAGAGTTGGAAATTTTTTTAACTGTTTTTTTAAAATAAATCTGTTATTTCGTCTTTATTGTAAAAAAACTGTAAAAAATATACAAATTACTATTTTGTATACAAGTTTGTTGAACGCTTAATAACAACATGTTGCTGAAACAAGAAGTCGTACTACGTATACAGAAGCAGCGTATCAAAGTATTCGAGGTAAACCACATGATGTTATAGTGTTGCATAAATAATGTTTATGAATTTAATTGTCTACGTATAATATTAATATTGTGTATATTTGTGAGGAATCGCCTTGACTATAACCCTGTAAGTTCGATGTACTTTTCTATTGATTATCTAAAAATCGACAAGAATTTGATCATACTAGCGAAAACCTGGTCCAAAGGTTTTATCATAGAATAAATATATTTAAAAAATCCACCTTTAAAAACAAACAGTATAACATTATATTCGTAACTGTCGTAACTGATATGAGATTGGCACAATCGTGCCATATGTATTATTTCCGAAACATGCGTAATAAGGAATCCTCATTTACATACTTTATTATGAAAGCCGTCTTTAACAAAATGAAAAGGATATCATTTTGGTCGATATTTACAAGCTGTTTCATAGGCGTTACTACCTACATGTATACGCAATATACTCGATTGATTACACATTCTTGTTTTTAAAAGTGTGTATAGAAAAAGAAACCTAAAATTTAAACCCTACAGTACAAACATCTTAGTCTGTTTGTTTTATTAAAATAGATGCATGGATAGAAAAACAACATTATTGTAATTGTAATATTTGACTACACTCTTGACAGTATGTTAATTATATATTTTGTGTAGGCATCACATTCATACACAACATATATGTTCAATATGATAATATCAACCAGGCATTTTCATTTGTTTTTTGGTATACAATTCCATGGTAATATGACATTGGCATTGGAGTCAATTCAATCCATTTAAAGAGATGACGCCACAAGCTTTTTACATGTACACAACTTGATCTTTTTATTTGTATTGTTGAAAACTGTACATAAAGGGAGAAGTTTTTAATTTGTAGATAAAAGCACTTTTGTTTTTGACAGTACTCTGTGAATTATGCGATATTGAAACTAAGTTTGCTATATATACTAGTGCTGCTTCGACATGGGATAAAAGTATCAATTACCCATTTTCGTTCTCTTTTGACGTGATTTACTAAAAAAAAATATAAAATGTTCGTTCTGTGTATTATTCTTTACAACTTTTGGCATACTTAAGCCGCACCAGCTAACAAAGCACATGCATGATGGTGAGTCTGATGACTGTACACGGCTAGCTAAATAAAATTAGAAAACTCTTCGAAGATTTTTATTTTGAAATAATTGTCTTGGTCTAGTAACCGTTCACATACATGTACATCTCTAGAAAACAGGTATATAGGATTATACATACTAAAATTTGTTTTATGAATTAAAATCACAAAAACAATGAATGTGTACTCGTATATATATATGTCAATTCGTTCTAGTAATAAAATAGTAGCTGTCAGCACAATATATTTAAATAACCGAATGTGGATATAAAATGTTCGTGACTTACATTTTAAAACAACACAGGAAAGAAAACTATACCACAAATTAATTAACAGCAAAATACTTGATCGTGCAGGTATAGATACTTACAATGAGTCGTCATCTCCAAGTAGTGAGAGCATCAATATGAAGTGAAAAACATTCCTATTCACGCCCGAAAGTAAGATTACGAGACAAGGAAGTATATCCTGTCACGCATTTGGGGAATGATATTATTATGAACGACAGTCAATGATCAATATTTATTCAAGTACGACTCAGCTAAATAGTACACGTATGCATTGCAAACATTTAAGAACCAATGCGCATTCTATGTACAAATGCATAGCATTGTCAGATGTTTTAGTTCTTAAGTTGTAATTGGTAAATGGTAAATTGATTAGATACGATATCGTGAGCAAACGTGATTAGTACAAGATCACTACCTCGCGTTTTGTACCAGTTGCTTCGAGAGCACTGTATTGTGTTCACTAAGTATCCAACAGCTACACCTCATGACAAGCTAGTAGATGTCTCCTTACTGCGGGAACTGTACATTAGGTTTACAAGAGCGATGGGAGAGACGTGACTATATCCGGACAGTTTAGGGGATTAGCCTTAGCCGACTGGAGAAGATAGGGAGATGAATCTTGCTCCCGCTGTTCGGTAAACGATACACGATAACATGGAGATAAAAGTAACACTTTTTGCTAATAATTGGTTTTGAAAACAGGACCACAACTTTTAGTCACTGCTTCGACCTCTTACTCGGTTTGTCTTTTGACAAATACCATAAATATGATCTCGATAACAGGTGCACAGTTTAAGACACACTGAAAGTGTAGCGACTATAAACATGACAACGTAATATATTGTACAGAGCCCAGAGCCCGATTTTGTTGTTGATATAAAAAAAGAAAAAGGTATAAGACACATTTAATAGCAAAAGGCAAGACACTCATATATTTTGTAAGTTAAATTACAATTGCAAAGTTAGACTTCTAAAATAATATACTCTCTATTGACAATTATAAAGTTTAATCAAAATTTGATTGAAACTGGAATTGACACATTCTCTAGTTTCATTTTATATATATATGCAATATTATTATTATTGAATCACAATGGAGAGTGCCAGCGGAGCTACTACTCTTCCTTGAAACCCCATCAGTATTAACCTATATTGTGTACAAACTATATGTTTCAAATGCAAACCTTTATTATGATTTTTATGTTTTATCATTGTACTAAGATGTCTATCAACTTAAGGTATATTCTTATGCTGTTTACAGTTTCTATTTTAAGCATTTTATGTCTCTCGTAAATCGCTGTGCGATTGGGTGTCTGTGTGTGTGTGTTCTTTTTATATATATATATATATATTTATGATTTGTAATATGTACACAAGTGGGACGAACATACAATAAAACAAACAAACGTTTACTGTAACAAACTAAGGTACATCGGATATAATAAACCAACTGTCTGTCTGTATTATCCGCAATCCACGCAATTTGCAAACGCCATAGGTTGAAGGCGCCCGCTTCCGCGTGGTTACGCTCGGATTATTTATGCATCGAATGCTTAAAAACCATTGAAAGCCCATATGAGTACATGAATGTAAAATGTGATTACATGCACCAGATTATAATTTAAATGTCACACACACACACAGCATTCTTTGTGTTAAACCACAGTGGTGTAATGGTTAGCGCGCTGGTCTCTCCCGGTGGAGAACCCAAGAATTTGTGACCTACGTCGAATGCTGTGTTGTGTGTTTGTTGGGGCAAGCCACTTCATCCCCCTTGCACTCGGTCTACCCAGCTGTACAAATAGGTACCTGAACTCGGGGAAGTTCGGTCGCGCGGAGTAGCTGCACCGAAAGTACAATTCCTTCAGGATAATAATGTACCGCCAGTGAACAGTGCCCAGGCACCGGATATTAGACGTTATTATTCTTGAAGTAAGTGTCGGTGTTCATTCGTTCATATATTTATGTTTGCAATGATATATGCTCGGTTATGATTATGTCGCTGTAACGTCAACAGACATGATAAATAGTCGTTGTAGAAATATGGAATGAAATGCATTTATAAAAAAAAACCACGAAAACTATGTGTGTATACATGTGAGCAGATGTTAGTTTAAACATTAAGCCATCACATTCCAGAATCTATCAGAAGTGTAAATAACACGGGCTGAAATATGTTATTAATGTGTCACAAGTAAGTTATAAAAAAAAAATAAAAAAACCCATTTATGATACACATATAGGAAAAGAAAACCCCAAACGACTTCATCTTATGATACACTAACCATATAGAAAAGCGAGTAGTATCAAACTGTATTGTACATATAATAGTTCAATGTATTGTAATCTAGTCATAACGAATGCAGAGTTTTCTCATATCGCCTATATATCATTTCATCAATGATCAACATATTTCATTTCGCCTACATCTCATTTCGTATATAATCAACATAACACGTCGCATAACATCACGATTAAAGATGACATTATTGTTTGGTTTTGCTCGTATATAAAACATTTCGTGACTTTTGTCCGTACTTAAAGTATCCGTCATACGTTACTAATATTCTCGTTTTGTTTACAGTCACAGTTTAGTGTATTCTGTAATTAGACAATGATATACGACGTGATGTGTTTCGTTTGTGATATCAGAAAAGATAACGACAAAATACATTTATAAGAAAATATCATCGTTTTATTCAGATACATCACATGGCATATACCATAATTTATTCTCGGACATCACAGTTATACATAAATTACATTTAAAAACATATCACAGTTGACAGAAAGACTTTATAATACTGAACAGTGTGCACGTATCCTGGCCATCACTTTGATAATATACTGGTATTCAGTAACAAGGAATACTTGCTCACCTTTAAGCATTCCGTTCGTAAGTGAAAGATGATGATCATAGGCAAAACGAGATGAAGACGATATGAGAAAACTCAGTTGTTATCATTTCCAGTGTTAGTTTAAGTGAGCGGCGTGTCAGATTTGAAAACGACTCTAAGCAACACTTTATTCTCGCCGGTGACAGTGGAGGACACATGCGGTATTACATTTATCATTAGCAAGGAGGTATACATGTACTGTCAATACACTGACTGGGTATATATATTCTAATCCTTTGGTCTTATTCTAATGTAGATCTAGTAGTCGCATTTCATATTTTGCATCGTGTTTTTTAAAATTACTTCAGTAACACATGTGGTGCTTTAATAATTGCTTAGTAAGCCTGTCACGATGACTTGAAAGAGAGGCTTTTCGCATTATCAAACAATCGTATTAACAACACGCAAAATATTTTCGTTTTATTTCAAATTTACTACTACAAAATAATTTGACAGGATGACCAAATCAGTAAATCGCATACAGAAAGAACACCGTATGTATAGTACAGTTTACACACACAGCTAACCAAAACAAAGTTTATTTCATAGATACACATATTCAGATTTCTACAACTGATAACATTGTTTTGAGAGATATAAAAACATATTTCAATAATTGAAACACGACTGATCATAAAATAATTTCTTTCATAGATAAAAAAAACATTCAAAGTTTCTATGGTTAACACTCACGACTGATAATAAAATACCTTCTTTAATAGTTTTGACAGACAAGAATATTCCCAATACAAAGTTTCCATGTTTTTAAAACTTCTTCGATGAACCAGGGTCTCCGTCCTTACTTTACCTCGAACATACTTCGGCCGAGATTGAGATAGTTTTCATTCCATCCTTTCCACACTTAATTAGAAATAGCTACGCGAATTTGGTGTAGTTTTACTGCAGCACCAGTTAGTGTATCAACTACTATCTTGTAACACAAACTGACGGATCCTGTAAATTACATTAGGGTGGGGTGGGGTATGACGTGTACGCGTGCGTCCATCCATTCCATCTTGTCATTCCAGTCCAAGTGTCCAGATTACTTTTCCACGAAATAACGACACTAACCTGACCGATTGCTTCTCCAAGCGAAAGCCCGCTACCGCCTTTGCGTATATGCCGGCGAATCTATACAGCCGTGGAGTTCGTAGAGATAATCCCGTTCTCTGTAAATATATGAATATTGTTTAGATCTTACGAATTGCTTGTTCTCGAAAATGTAAGCGCGTGCATGAGTGTAAGGTATATTCATAAGTATAAAACGATCTTCTTTTACTAACCCTGTAAATCTTTCATAATCGGTCATATTCCAACCGACCACTTCGGGATAGTATTTTATGAGAATTGATCTCAATATCTCGTCTGTAAAATAGATATGACGTATATAGTCATTTTCTAACCATCCATTACAATAAACGTCGAAGATCTCGTCAAGAGTATCCAAGCCGTTGACGATCTCACCAAGACGCATGTTGTTAAGGCTGTAGACCAAATGGGATGCATGCCACAAGCACGAGGTGTTTTTAATTACTAGCTGTGTTATAGGAATGCTGGAAAGCGTGATATGTGATAAAAAAAATCAGTTCCCATTCGATAGATGTGAACAACAAGTCCAAAGTAAAGCAAAGTGAAAGAACATAGAATCACGTACAGAGGTCTCCGGACTGAGAACAATGCACACTCGCGAAGTGGGAAGATAATTTTCAGTCGCCCCGCTATACCAAACCATACATAACGAAGTATTTGCTAAACATTCGTTCTAGTATTTCCAACTAACCGTGTCAAACGGATTTCGTTCGCCAGATTTTCACACCAAAGTAAGATAATTCGTATCTCTCACGTTCTCTCTCCCTCCCTCCATACAAATCCGCGTATTTGTTGAACGATTTGAAACGACATCAAACAGTTTAGTCAATTAAGTATATTACATAAAAAAGAAGGCTTCGCTTGTATGCCTTCCTGATACCGTTAGGTGTGTTGAAAGCAGGATGGAAAATATTCAGCTGAAATTACAATTATATTTAGATTTCCTGAGACAATCGAGGATTAAATTACTAGAATCCAGGAAAGGAGATGATAGGATTAAGAAGATATCCCAAGAGCTCCTAGATGCGGCGAACAAGCGATATCAGAGAGCAAAGGTAAACCAAACCGTGTTAATTACAAGGATAACGAAAAGTCAAACGTAATCGATTATTAACTTATGAATTCATATGTAACATATTTGTTTTATCCTTGCTACAGAGAACGCTGAAGAAACCGCAATGCCAGATGTGCGCCGACTGTAACAAAGGACATTGAAAAACAGGGTGAGTGTATATAAGAACGTATTAGCAAACGTTTTTAGGCTTCCGTATTTCTCCGATTACAACCCCAGGGTTATATTCCTTCATGTATGAGTACCACCCTATTGTCTCACCGGCCGGGCTTGTATTCGATGCTCGAGTTGTAAAGGAAACCCGAGCTCCGGGTTATAATGATGATGATGATGATCCGGGAGTGTATTCGAGGAAATACGGTAAATGGAAATGTCACTCGAGTTATGTAGTCACGTGATAAATACCCAAAGGTTTGGAGATAATATGTTTATGTGCTCATTAAGATGAACGTACCCTCGAAACGCATCGCCATAGATGGCATTATATCTAGCGGTAAATCCAGTCTAATACAACGCTTGAAAGAACTGGAGACGGGTGATGATGTGTTGTATCTGTACGAACCTTTAGAATATATTACAATCTTTACCGACTTTACAGGTCGCACATGGAACCCGCTAGAGGAATTTTACAAGGACTCCGGACGTAATGCCGTTCCCTTCCAGCTACACATCCTGGACTCCTTCAAGAAACTGTACGACACCAATCAATCCGTCATAACACCGAGTATACTAGCCATGTCATCTCAGAGAGACGAATACACTCGAGTATTCCTGTAAAAGTAAGATGAAACCTTCGGACAAGATTTTATCCATTTCTAAAAATAACATTTCAACATTAGTAACAAATTTACATAGTTTCAGGTAAAAGCGTTTAAGATTCTACATATTCATAAAATACAATTCAACATACATTGGTATTGACTTTCATTTAAAAGTTTAAACAATATTTATTTAAAAAATGAAAGGGATTGGTAAACAGCCTTGAAGCCTATCTTAATACCTCTCCAATGCATAAATATACATTTATACAATTTATAGTAATACATTCATTATCACTAACAAAATGCAATATTTGAATGTCATAACCATTGACAAGAAACACTTTGATCGAAATTAGGCATAATTTTCACAGAAAAATAGAAAATGAATGGAATCTTCGTAATGATGACCACAAGCCCAACTTAACATATTTTGTAAAATACGATCAAATTTATCTATATGGTCGCTACAGCCAAGTCTTAATTTACAATAAATAATTTGATTGCATCTAGTTCCAAAGTTTTTGAAGAGGTGATGCACATTACATGATACATTTCGGTCAAAGTCTTTTTTTCTTTCTTTTTTTTTTCGAATTTTTTTTTTTCGAACGAAGCAACAGAGTCAATGTTTCTTACTTCCTCATGGAAATATTATTCGCTTAAGTATAGTGAGCACATTATAATGCTTAAAGTCGTTTTGCCAATCCGATGAAATATAACATTTCCAGGAAAAGGGTTTTTATCAAATGTTGGCGTAGCCAGAAGAACCCCATATCAGGAGGTTAAACAATAGGCCTGTACGGAGGTCGTGTAAAGGCATAAAACTAACTTGTTTCACATAGACCATTATACATTTTGTTTCAAGCATATACATTGTATTACAAACATATCACTTTATTACACGGCTCAAATATTGGTATATGAATTGAAAGATACACTACGATATAAAATATTCTCAAATTGTATAAATATGAATTACAGAGAACAATACCTTGTTACAGGCATGTTCAATGTTTAGAAAATGTGTCCAACTACGTTTTCCTAAATAGTTTATCATCAGTATCTTGAAGACATTATCGAAGATCTTGGAATGAGTTTCACAAAATCGTTTTCTGGAGTAAATTAAAAGATAGATTTCTGCAAACATTGATATCAACATTAGAAACGTCCTCGACAACAACAACAACTACTTATAGTATATTTAAAAATCTATCTGTCAATTTTGAACAATATCTACATGTTCTGCATTTCATAACTTTAAATTGTAATAATAATAATAATAATAATAATAATAATGAGGATACTTATATCGCGCTGGACTCCACAACACAAAGGGCCATGCTCAAAGCGCTACACACAGTATTACCCTGGTGTAAGGACCAACATCATTCCTTTTTCATTCTCAACTCCCTTGGGAGTATAGATTTGACAAATTGTACATTGTGGCAGTTAATTGACATTAGTGACAAATATCATTATTTATTTATATGCTCGAAACTAACGTTAAAAAGAGAAAACTACATTCACAAGTGCTTATTAAAGGTTAGATATCATACCACATGGTCACAATCGGATTTATGAAAAGGGGATTTCAATTTGACAATTGCTCGACTTTTTTAAATCAACCCATAAATTACTTTTATACGGCTTAATTAAATTCCCCCCTAATTTAGCCCCGGCACCCAGGTTGAAAATCAGCCGGCTGTGATCCCCTATAAGCGATGCCTTCTTTGACGTTACAAAGTTATGTCAATATTGACAATAATAATAATTCAACGTGGTTTCTCAACATTTTGATTGTTAATTTCATAATCACATGCTCAATGAAACAAATTAGTTCTACATTTTGTCCTAATCTTTATCTCCTACAAGCTGCCTGCACATTGTGAATAAACCTAGACGGTGACTCGTCTCTGATTACCTTGATGCCTTCAAACAATATAACCTTATACACGTTTCCTTATCCTTATACATAAATACCTCATACCTAAATACAATCACGTTCAAATTTAAGATGTCTTTAATAAAGTTATATATAGTGAGTGAGTGAGTTAATGTTTAACGTCGTTTCGGCAGTATTGCAACCATTTGTGGCGATAAAATTATATATAAAGGAAAAAGCCAATTAAACGGAAAATCACTAAACTACTTATGTGATCTTGTTTCGGTCAGTAATTCTTACGAACTGAGAAATTCATCAAATTTACAAAATGTTAAAGCTAAAACAACTGCTTATTTGAATCATTTTTACCAACTACAGTAGATCTTTGGAATGATTTACCAGATGACATAAAAATGACACAATCTAAAAAATATTTAAAGATAAAATCACTCCCTATTTGGGATATTCTTTTGCTTTCGATCTCATCCATGGAAGCCATTTTTTTTTCTTTCAAATTATTCACTGTAGACTTCGTTTAGGTTGTAGTGATTTGAATTATCACAAGTTTGAAAGACATATCTGAAACGAACCCTCCTGTACATGCGGAGCAAATCACGAAGATACATCACATTATTTGCTCCTATGCTCCAAGTTCTTCCTATTAAGAGATGACATGTTTTATTATAAAAATGGGTACAGTTTAAAAACAATTTTATATGGAAATTTTGAATTATCCAATATTGAAAACAAAAAAATCCGTTTACCTCTTTATCACCGCAACGTGTAGATTTGACAATAAATATAATTGATTGAATGTCCTATGAAACGTTTTATGAATAATTATATCATTGTTGATTAAGTTTTGTCATGAATATGTTGTGTATGTCTGTTGGATTTTAATTTTGTCATCTGTATTTGTATTGAAGCGGCATTGCATATGCTCTTGCCAGCTTGTTTACCAATGCATTTCATTTTGAAGAATAAAATATGTTTAAACCATACGGAATCATATGTGTTCAATCATATTTTAATTTGATTACCTATAATCGTAAACAATCTTAAGAATTGTATTTCACTGCGATGGGCTATTCAAATCAATAGTTAACGCAATGGTAACCAAATCCGGGGGGTAAACAATTATCAGGAGCAACGTTGGTAAATAACTTTAGTTTAATGAAGTGAATGAAATGTGTAATATGGTTTCAACAATACCATAGTAATTCCATTGTATCGTTGTATCTGGGATTCGGTTTAAATTTTGTTTTACCTCGAGGCGTGACGATAAAACACGTTTCTGTGCCATTGAAAACAATGTTTCCTGGTCCACAATAGGTGAACCGTTAATAAATGTTGATGTTGATGTTCCTACCGGTAAATGGAACCGAATCAGTATAACATCCGACAATCGCGTAACGATATGAATTATATTTCCTACTCTATAGTTTAGTCAATGTAAGATTCATGAAATAATAACGTTAACAATATATGGTCAACAGAAAACCAGAATGTTAAAGGGTTGAGTGGCCCAAATGTTTTATCCTAGAATATATCCTGAATATGTTTCGAAGTCCGTGGTGTTGCAGCTGATAATCTCAGGATAGTACTTAATTAAAGTTCCTCTTACTATTTCATCGTTGAAATATATATATATATATATATATATCTAATATATTCATTCTGCAGCCACCCGTTGCAGTATACCTCAAATATTTCGTTCAAAGTATCCAAATTGTCTATGGAGTTGTTGTTGTTTTTTTGTTTTGTTTTTTAAAAAAAAAAATTATTTTCCATATTTTGCGTTTAAGGCACACATCATATACAGAGTCAATACAATACATTGCAATACAATAAACACAATACTTAAACATGTTTATATTCAATCTAACAACAAGTGCAATGTTGACCAACATTTAACAAAATGATTCTCAGTTCCATTCGATAAATCTATATATCTGGTGATATTGTAGTATTTGTTGATATCTTTCTTTATAAATTCGATATGAGGTGCATAATTTCCAAGAGCACATATGAATATATATTGTTTGATCAGAAGGATGATTATATTTATAGGATTATTATTTTTATTTTTAAATCCAAACAAAACATTTTCCATAGAAAATTTTATTGATACTTGTATGGTTTGTAGCCAATCTGTCACTTTGCACAATATTTTCCTCACGATGTTGCATTCCCAAAAGAGATGTTCTATAGTTTCGATTTCCTTTAGACATACGGAGCAAAATGGCGAATTTGAATATTTCATTCTATAAAGAAGACATTTTGTTGGTAAAATGTTGTGGATAATCCTATATTGTAACCACCTTAAGTCAGTGCTCTGAGTACATTTATTTGAAATAATGTTAAAAATCATCCACTCTTTATCAGTAAAGGTCTTATCCAGAACACGTTCCCACTTGGAAAAGCATGGTAACTTGGTAAAGGTTGAATCTAACAAAATGTTGTAAACGTGTTTGTTTCCAGCAGGCGTGTTCACTTGTTGATAATTAAATGGATATATAGGGCGCTGTAAAGGTCTTGTAAATGTACAAATATTATGCGTGCTAGCGTATGATCTTATTGCTGCCTTTATCCCCTCAAAGACAAGAAAATTGGTTTTGATTCGGTATTTCTCACAAAAATCTTCAAATGTCATAAACTGACCGTCATAGTTTAATATATCATTTACAAATACAATACCATTATTTTTCCAGTTTTGATAGAGGATCGGTTTTTTATCGATAGTAATATTATGGTTATTCCAAATTGATTGACTTTTTATCTGATCTTCTGACAGAATGTTTGATTCACATTTTGTAAGAAAAATTTCCCATACATTAAAAACATCTCTCCAAAATTTGTTTGATAATGTTGTATTGCAATTCTGTATACATTTCGAACTGTCGGACCAGATAGAATATGTATGAGGTAATCTGTTCATGATAATGTGGCTCCATTTATTACTGCTATTAATTAGTCTATTAATCCATTTTAATTTCTGGGAATATATAACATTTTTAACATCAGGTACTCTGATCCCGCCGTGTTCTTGGTTTAAAGTGATTACGTTTCTCTTTACTTTATCAGGTTTACCCTTCCATATAAATCTAAAACATGATTTTTGTAACTTATCAAGTATTTGTGTTGAAGGATTTGGAAGGGCTGAAAATAGACGATTTAACTGTCGAAGCAAAAGGGATTTTAAAATTGTATTACGTCCGAATGGAGATAGCGAACGAGTTGACCAGATATTCATCTGTTTTTTTATTTTTTCAATTTTATCCTTATAATTTAACTCAATCATGTTGTCTAGATCAATATCAAAGTCGATTCCCATTAAAGTGAATTGGGTCTGGGACCAATCAAAGTTATATTCCTTGCACAGTTTGTAATGCGTCCTCTTTTTTGAACCTATCCAAATAAGTTTTGTTTTGTCAACATTTACCTTCAGTCCAGAAAATCGAGCAAATAATTGTAGAACATTTAAAACTGCATAGAGGCTTTTTTCGGATCCGTCCAGTGCAAGTGTTGTATCATCAGCAAATTGAGACAAAATGTATTCAATGTTACCAATACGTATTCCCTTGATTTTACTATCACTGCGTATCATTCTATGTCTATGGAGTTGTTGAGATGCATGTTGTATTTGGCTCTGGGTTTACATGCACACACACAGACACACTCACGAATTCACTTTCATAACAATGGAAAAGATGATAGTGATATTGTTACAATATTTACTACAATACATGTAATTCACATATAAACGGCGATGAAAGGCTTCTTCGTAGTTTTCTATACAGCATAGATGTACAAGGAAATCTTTACATACTCGTGTCTCCGACTACAACTTTAGTATACATTGCATACACTATCGTTGCCTATGGGGAAAATGGAAAGTAACACATCGCATCTGATACGAGTGAATCGCATACCACCCTCACAAAACTCGCTGTCACCCAAGGATTCAATATCAGACGCACCCTGTCCATACATCCATAACACCTAGGATGCTTTCGGCGCATGCAGCTTAAAGATGTCGAAATGTTGAAATGCAATACATTTTGAGATGAGCGGTATGACGGTATGAGCAGCAACAAGGTTTATTGCTGGTGAGTGTTCGCCGCCCATGCATGTCATATCGTCGAGAAACTTACTACAGTCAATATTTCCTCAAATAAAATCCGGTCAAGTCGAATCAGTCTTGGTTCGAATCGGAAGAAGCGTGCATACAATCCCTTGGGTATGGAATCTACCCAATACTTACAGAGGACCAAGCTGTTACGTGATGGTGAGGCGGGACATGACGGTAACACACCGTCACGTGATCAGCTGACTGGAGACGGGTACCCCGGTGGAGGAATACTTCGCGGAAGGAAAATGGATATTTCACTGAAAAAGGTATTATTGACGTTTATTTTGCATGATATGCTCTTTTGTAGTCGGGAAGAGTATCATCGATAAACAATGGGAGGCTAATTATGAACACGTACATGTGACGTAAGAATCTTTATACGAATGTACACAATAGACCCGACGAGGGTCGTAGAGAGATATATTTACATAGTCTATAGATGTATCGGGATATATTGACATAGGAGCCGGGGGATACGTATACCGTTGAGATGTATTGACATAGGAGGTGGGTGTTACGTACACTCATTTGCATGAGATGATTTTATGCGTATGGGGGTTTCAATGTTAACGACGTCCTCAAAACAACCCACCTATAACTACTATCATTGTAGAGCTATGACTCTTACTTTATAAATAAGAATGGTAGAGAATGCATTAAAGTGATCAGAATAACTATCTGACAGTGAACAGGAAAGGGATATACTATTTAAAGACACACTCATGAACAAACAATTACGAATACAATCAAGTGAAGAGATGAAAATGACAAATGAAATAATATTACATTTACAACATATATATATAAGGATTATAGGTATAACTGTTTACATTGAATCATATTTTTGAAAATTTATTACCAACCCCAACAATATCTGTACCTAACTGAGTTGCTTATATCCCCTGTTGACTGGTATTGTGAGTTACATTAACAGGAGCATGTGACATAACACAATTGTCACTATGAAAACATCTTATTCAGAAACACCTGGTCAAATATCTTCAGATTAATGAAGACAGAAGGTGTTTCATCTCCGGTGTTAGTATGAGTTCTCTACCAGATATCAAAACTTTTCAGATTAATGTAGACAGAAGGTGTTTCATCTCCGGTGTCAGTGTCAGTTCTCTACCCGATATCAGCTCACTTCTCATCTCACAGTTTGATGGTACATCAACATACATCAACACCCAGAGTGGTCGGTCAAGTGACGCTCCAGTTGATGTGACAACTTTGACATCAGTGACATCAACAACGTGAATCTTGTTTGAGTCTCTGTCAATCACTATACACAGCTCAAGGTCACGTGACACACCAACCTCGTACCTGGTAAGTGGGACGTCAGCGATATATGTACCGTCGTACCTCACCCATAGACACAGCTGCTTGTGTTTAGTGCACGTTACTACTAGAATACTGAACCCTGTAGCCTGAATCTGGTCAACATCTAGAGGACTCACCGTCACTGACGTCTCCCATAAAATCTTTAACTCCTCCAACAGATGTTTGACAGTGAACACAACTCTGGTTGATAATACAACAACCTGACCTCTCCTCAACAAAAATGGTCGCTGTGTCAGTACTCTCCTCTCTGACTGGAGTCTGCATCCCGTGTCCTGAGGAGAAGGATCTGGTACCATGTTACTGACCACCCCCGAGGACATCTGGACATTAGCACTTGACAAGTTGTGGTCAAACTCTAGATGTGGACCTGTTTGAAAGTGATGATTTGAGTTATATAAAATGGGATAACGACTGTTTAAATGAAATATGATGTTATGGCATGTTGGTTATCTTGTTTACATCGATACACTCATTTAGGATGCAATTAAGAAATACCTTCGATCAAATTTTCAATTTATGATCAGTTAGTTCTTATCTGTCATCTTTAGATTAATATCTCCTTACATAAAAGGCAGACAAGCAATACTAACAAAAGCCATTACAAAATATCTTAACGAAGCGTGAATCCGAAACATGAACGTCTAAGAAAACTACACCAATGATTAATCACGATCAACTTATTTTATTAGTCATCTATAAAGAACATCAGAGCAAAGTATGTTAAATTTCCAATAAAACATAAACTGAAGTACAAAAGAAAGTACACACCCACAGATTTTCATATGATTTCATATTCATTTACAAAGTAGCATTTCTTTATGCTCTTTCCTAATGTTTCGAAAGGAAACAATGAAATCATATCGTCAAAACGCATCCGAGGCATGCCAGTTCAGGTAAAAGTGATTTTTTCGAAAATCACGTTTTTTTCAATTTCTACATGACTTAGGGTATTAAAACCACCGAATTCTACCATTCACTACTAGTGTTCCCAAAAAAGCACGAGAAAATGCCACGTTTAACAGCAGCAGAGCGAGAAAGAGTCCTTGGAATGTCTGAAGTTGGAGTTTCAAACAGCCAAATTGCCAGAAGGTTTGGCTGCACCAGACAAACGGTCATTCGACTCCTTCAACGTCATAACCAGACTGGTAAGACATCGGACCGTCCTGGAAGTGGAAGACCGAGGGTGACGAACCCCGCTGAAGACCGTTATCTGCGCACACTGCATCTGCGGGACAGATTCGTCACCATGACGTCAACGGCATCGACGCCGTTTGGACACCACATCAGCAGAAACACTGTCATGAGACGTCTTCGAGCTGCCGGTATTCGGGCTTGCCGACCGTTCCGCGGAATGACCCTGACTCGCGAACATCGCCTGGACAGTCTACGCTGGGCAAGGAGAGTGAGACGCTGGCAACGTCGTGATTGGGCAAGAGTAATCTTCAGCGACCAAAGTCGATTCAACCTCTTCACAGCAGACGGCAGAGTTAGGGTTTACAGGCGTAGAGGCGAGAGACAGGCTGCAGCGTGTGTCCAAGAAGTGGTACCCTATGGCGGTGGCAGCGTCATGGCCTGGGGCGGGATCTGTGGTGTCCAGAAGACCGATTTGGTGACAATTCGCCAAACCCTTACAGCCCAGAGATATAGGGATCAAGTGTTGCAGCCTGTGGTGGTCCCCTTCATACAAAGGCAGCAGCAAGGGATGATTTACCAACACGATAACGCCAGACCACATACTGCCAGGATCACCATGGACGTCTTTAACCAACAAAACATCCAGGTTTTGCCTTGGCCATCACGCTCCCCTGATTTATCCCCAATCGAGCATCTTAGGGATCATATAGGAAGACAACTTAGACGTCGCCCACAGCAACCAGTCAACCTACAACAGCTGGAACAGGCACTACATGAAGAGTGGCAACGCATCCCTAATGACGTCATCCGACGTCTTACTTTCTCAATGAGGAGACGTGTCTTTGCTTGCATTAACAGTAATGGGGGTCACACCCGATACTAACTCCTCATTTATGGACATCAGACCACGGAATGTTGCAGAAACAATGAGTGTAAATTTCAAAATATACCCCTAGTGGACACTAAGAGAAGTAGAGAAGTGATGTGTGAAGTGAGAAGTAAATACCTGTCCTTGCAATGTTTGAAAATGGTTCACTATTAATATTAAACCTTTGAAATGCTGGAAATTTTATTAACAAATTACTTGGGTGTGTACTTTCTTTTGTATTTCAGTTTATTATTAGACAAATCCTTAAAATCACTCATGAAAAGCTGCACCAGCTGCATGTGCCACGTGCACCTCGTCTTTCTCGTACAGATTTGGCAGAGTAGTCTGAATTAAATTATTTTGATTTGTGTAAGTTTGATTGACAGGGATGAAATTAGTATTCTTCTTAATTAATAACTAAACATTAAACATCATACTCTCACTTCTTCTCCTTAGATTTCAAAAGCTTGGGGCGAAAATAGAGAATACTAAACGACGTTCCGTTTATTAACATATTTATGAAACGAGTGAGTGGTTTGTATTTAACGAGCGAAAGCGATTTAAATACAAATACCATCTCACGAGTTTCATAGATATGTTATTAAACGGAAACGAATTTATTATTTTATTTATTACTCACTGATTTAAATGCCTCTTAATTCCACAAACTCGTCGATAAATGGGACGCACTCAATTACTTAGTGTAACAACACGGTAGATTTATTAAACCATGATATTTTCAACGGGTGAGTAATAAACACATTTCATGCACATTTTCACAATTAATCATTTTCGAGTTTGGAAAACAATTTCAGATTCAAATTATGTTTTTGATAAATGATAATCAGGCGATCAAATTTGACCTTTTTAGTTGTTTGATTTAAGATGTGGTTTAAAAGCGTTATACTTCAAGGGGATGTAGCATATTGCTATGACAGTTATGTATCAAATCCTTTTATTATCTGACTATCATGCTTTATTCATTTACAACATACAACATATAATGTATATTAAACTTCACCAACAAGTACTCAACAATCGAACCATTAACTAAAACTTACCAATGACATCTTTACCACCAAGTATTAACTTCACATCATCTTGAGTAACTGTAACAAAACAATAAAAAAGCACTAACGACTCTACCAGAAAGTTGTTCTAAGAGGTTTACTTCAGAACTTTGCATTCAATTAGGCCCTTCTCGTATTTTCTCACATTGTTCTGTAATGAGGCTTGATCCCACACAGAAGGATTTTTACCCAAAATGACATCGCACCTTAATAGAAGTGCTTCTTCATACATATAATTAAAGAAATGAATGTAAGTGAAAGCAATGAATTAACATCATATCCCGAATCATTGATGCGTAGCTTGATTACTACAATGAATAAATAGTAATATCTTAACGGTAAAAGCAGACATTGCCTTCTGAAAATCCTTTCATCTCTGCTGGCATGCCACTCCTAAGGTAACATGTTCTGTCAACAAGTGCTTCATTATGAAATCTGTAATTTCCCAGACCATGAAGAATCTCATGGAGAATATTCAAGACATTTCATTCCATTTTTATTGAAAAAGATCAAGTATTGAGTTTTCTTTAATACATTTTGTGTTCAATGACAGAAGTTTTGGAGTTGATGATTAAAGTTGCATGCCAGTCTGTTAGAATACTGAATACAGAACATTAATATTATTTATGACTTGGCATACTACACTGAACACATGTTTAATTTCGTTTTCGATTAGATCATGCTGTAATCGTGAAATATTCTTAAAACAACATTTGTAAAGAAACGGACCACCTTAAAAAGAATCCATCCGTACACTGATTGGAGCAATTACAAAAATATATCAAACAGTTGTTTTACCTTCAGGAAAGTCATCAGGACTAAACTTGACAGCATTATAACGTTGGTTTCTTGTTGATCTATTTCTTGCATGTGCCTTGAAACATGTCTCACAGAGGTAGACCCCACATTCGTCACACGTGGCCATGGACTTGTTGTTGTCTGGACAGTCGGTGCACATTGGTACAGCATCTCTTCGAGTCTTCAGGGCGTCGAGGAACCGTAGAACAGTCATGTCCTTAGGTAGAGACTTCGCTCCACCAGGGAGATCAACATCAACCCGACAGAGAGGACAGGGGAATCGTTTTCTTCCTCTGATATATGTGGTGAGACAGATGTCACAGATGGGCTGTTCACAGCAGGGCATACGACGAGGTAGTTTCGGGGTTTCATTGAATTCCTCCTGACAGATGGGGCAGACAGCCAGAGCTTCCGTCAGTACTGTTACTGTGTCAGACATCTGAAATTGAGGTAAATTACGCATCTGAGAGCAATGAACACATGATTGGCCCATCTGCAAAGCGAATGTTACCGAATCCTAATGTAGTCTCAACAGTTGTAAAACAAGACGTGTAAATATATGTAATTACAATTAATATCAACATGAATTCATCATCTGATATAAATTCTGAGAGTAGGTAAGGTAGGACATACAGCAAGAGCTTCTGTCAGTATCTTTACTGTGTCAGACATCTGGAATAATAGGCAACTTAACACTTATAGTTAATTAATTTTGATAGTTGTGGATGTCAGAAAACGGATGACTCGACCTCGTCTCAAAAGGATATACAACTATAAATATGTTGGAGAGTAGGTTGCAGATGATTAAATAATAAGTGTAATTTCTAGCTTTTGTAAATGAATATATTGTGATGATTAACAATTAAAAATATTTCAAAAGATTTCAATTCTTAAAATACCAAAGTCAACGTGCCTGTTTATACAGTTGAGCTGTTTAAGACATACAACCTATAACTTATCCTTGTAAGTTTTCTCAATAGGGATATACAACATACCGAGTATACTGTAATATTGTTGTAACCGACCAGGACGTTTATCTTGTTACCATTGACAACAAACGGGCAAAGTGTTGAGTTACGAGCGTCCTTATTGAATGACATGTATACTACTCTGTGCCCTAGCATTTGCTGATAAGATAATATCAACATATAAAATACATACCGATAATATTTATACCTTAGAAAATAGTTGATTCCACTGACAAGGAATATATTGACTTCCTTCGTTAAATGCTTTAAAAATTGTTTACAGAAACATGTAACTGGTCAGCATTTCGGTTGACCATCTCAGTGTTACTTCGACTTAAGTGTAGGATTTATGCACATTTAATTCATGGCAAAACGGTTAGTCTGGTGTCACGCAACAAACTAATGACAGCTAGCGTTATTCACATGCTTGATCAGGCTTCCACATAACTTGTATCTCTTTACAAGGTAAACGTATTTTTTATGGACTGTCAAAGTTTCTTACCTATATACAGCCCTAGTTCATTCATCTACGCAATTATATCAAATGAAAACCTGTCGGAATTTGAGGATACCTTTGTTATTTGTGTGCTTGCTTTAGGTATTTCAAGAGACAAGGTTTACCAACACACAACCCAAGCTCAACTAAAAGTCACGAGTCACCATGTGTGTATGTGTGTATGTGTGTATGTGTGTATGTGTGTATGTGTAAAATAAATCTGTACTCAAATATTTAATGATAATTTAGGAACAGAGGCAATTTCGTTCTGGTGAGATAAATACACAGATCTCACCCCAAAGAGATGTTCAAAAGAGTTCATTTTGAAAAGTGTAAAATTCATTTCCACAGTTTGTATCATGTTATTTTTTTTCTATTTTAAATTTAATCAATTATCAACAAAATACGGCAATGTGGTTTTCAAGGATTGCACCGCAAAAATGGTCTGCTTATCTTATTTGATTAGCATAACATACACTCTTGCCCCCTGTGCTTGAATTTTAGAAAAGATCTGTAGCAATGTCAGTGTGCTGAGAGAGCTGACCTCGATCTTTGCAATAGTGAGAATACTTTCGTTACTAAAATGCCTAGCAACGCCAATCACCGTCTAATAAAGTTGGCAGAGTGGACTATTGAGTGCTATTGATTATTGTATTATATCTGTAGATACCCTTTCAAATTGTAAATACTTATCACTTATCAGTGCAGTCCCAAGTGGAGTCACATCACATGCCTGTTAGTTTACTGTTTACCTTTGACTCTACTGAATATACAAGGGCAGTCAATTCCAGGAATTAAGAAATATAGAGAGGACATTACATGAGTGTCTGTGTCATAGTATGTTTACGACACGAGTGTCTGAGTATTAGTATTTCCCGAGCGAGAGCGAGGGAAATACCGATATTGAGGCACGAGTATCGTAAATATAGTATGACATAGACACGAATGTAATATTCTGTTTATTACCGAAGTCATGACATTAATGTAAATACACTAAAATCGAGTTCAACCATAGGCTGGGGCCCGCCGTCACCGCATTTAGAACGCAACGTCACAACCAGAGCGTGACGTCATAGCAGTTTTATGACGTCACATCAATATGACAAAATTAATATTTTGCCCTAGGGCATCGTATAAAAAATATGAACCCCGATATGATTGCCCTCGTAGGTAATAAATATCGTTCTGTTAATGAGAATCCAATGGACACTTGTTTAGCTCTGCCACGTAAGCAGCAACCAGGGCTTACAAATTTGGCAACTATATATCTACATGGGATAAAATTCAGACTAGTGTTAGACAAGGATACTCAAAACAAACTGATATTATTATTCTTTTCGTGCCATTTTTTAGAAAATACCGTTTGAAAATCAGATAAGACAAATATGGTTGTTTTCGAAAGGGAAGGTCGCCCAGTGATAGCTACAGGTGTGTTTAAATGATGAGTCAAAGCAAAAGTTTATAAAAATAATTTTACGTTAGTCCACGAACTCCTACCCTCAGTTTCTGTCAGTGGCTGAACTATTAAATAACAGCTCACAATATTGTGTATACAGAGAAATCAAAAGTCTTTTGCTCCTGAAAAATATTGTTAGGTATTGTTGACAGAATGATTTGTAGGATACTGAATAACTTTTGATGCGGATTATTAAGATTAAAGTATGTTGAACGAGGTGGGAACATATCAATGTAACAAACGTAACTTTCCATTTTGAAATTTAGTGGTACTATGGACAAGTACCAGTTATTATTTCTAACGTTTATCAATCCTGTAGGATTAAACTATTTACCAGCAGCAGCCTAATTATCATACACTGACATTTTTTATTAAATACTTAATAACGATGAGAAGTGCATGTGCACTAACGTATCATGGTATTCACCGTGTAATCAAAACATAGAAATCAAATTGAACTAACGTTTGCGTGTTAATTATAAGAAAATGTAAATATAAATATCTAAACTTTCTATTATTGCCCGTGACAAATATATCCCTTGACTTATTGATTCTATTTATCATGTCTTAAACTTAATGACATTGTTTTTCTTGATTGGTAAGATATAAATGAATAAGATATATATCAATCATTAACACCATATAGGATATAAATTAATGTGTCATACACGTGGAATAATAGGCAAATTAACACTTAATAGTTATTAATTTTGATAGTTGTGGGTGTCGGAGAATGCATGACCTCGTCTCAAAAGGATAAACTATAGAAATGTTGGAGAGTTGGTTGCCGATGATTAAGTATAATCTCTTGTTTGACATGATCAGAAATTGAGATAATACTCTGAGAGGGTTGCAATAGAATAACAGCATTTGTAAATGAATATACTTTATGATAAGCAATTCAAAATATTTCTAAAGATTTCAATGTGCCTGTTTATATATTTCAGCTGTTTAAGACATACAATGTTTAAGTTACCTTGTGAGTTTTCTGAAACTAGGTCAGCAGGGATTTGTCACACGACTACGCTCCAGCCTCGAACACACTGTAATAGTGTTGTAACGGACCAGGAAGTTTGTCCTGTTACCATTGACAGCAAACATAACACATCAAGTTTAGTGCTGGTATCGATTGACGTTTTAATGTATACCACTCTTAGTCCTCGCCTTTGCTGATAAGAAATTAAAGCGTATTTAGTATTTCTAGAAATAAGTCGAATAAAATAATTCAATTTCAAATTTGATTGCTGAATGAATTTATCAAATGACCATTCTCATTAAATGCATCATCATCAAATGCTCCGTTCCATAACAGCGAGCGCTTATAATTGCTCATTGATTGCTCAAGTAGCGCTCATTCTCTCCTGAACGACACGGTGCAAAACCTCAAAGTTTGCTCTCTTTGCTACGTAGCGCTACATTGATCAATCACGTTCAAGACATGTTTAAAAGTAATCGCTAATTGAAAGATTACTTTGAAACCTCTATTGAACACGGCCCAGATAATCATGTACGTGTCAATAAAATCAGATAACCATGTACGTGTCAATAAAACCAGGTGACCAGGCACGTGTAAATAAAACTGAATATCTTGACGTGTTTCATTCCACTTCTTTACGGTCATTACTATTGTTTCAACACTGAAGAAGTAGAAGCATGAGACTTGGTCTAGAAGCAAGTGAGTCGGTTATCGAGGACCTAGCCTAAATTTGAGTAAATCTAGAACACTGGGGAGATTGTCCGACCACCTGGGATTTTACATTATTTCTTTCAATTGTATTTATGTTAAACATTGAATACGATTACTGTTTACGTGTCAAATATAGATCTTTAGATTTTCAACTGTACGGCCAGAATTTAGATAAGCTCACAACACACATGCCCAATGTTAATAACACGATAAAGAGTTGAGCTAACAAAAGAACGGTTACCTAACTAATTTCGATGCAAAATGGCAACTTAAAACGTCGATGGTTTCGCTCTAAAGCACCGATTTAAAATGATACTTTTCATAAACAGTATTTTCTCATTTATAAAATAGCATCATGTTTAATATTTGGCATACAGCTGCGTACTGAAAGTTTGTTCACCTGGTGGTGTGTTGTAGTGTAAATATCATACATTTAGCATGTCTTTGAAACATTGTATCAACACGAAAACTAGATTGATCACTTTTTATAAGAAGACAGTTGAGTTTATGTCTCATAGTAAACAGTTACAATTTTGGCAGCTCTTTGAAGTGACCAGGGGTCAATCTTTTCAAAACTACAGTTTTTATTTTCTTCTGTGAAATATTCAGTATGTGATCAACTTGGTCTAACATACATTATATACTTTCTCTTATACTTATAATTAGTCAATGTATTTGTGATGAGTATGTTCTCATTTCGTCAATTCGAAAAGTAATGAAATTTGAATTTTATCCCTTCTGTATTTTTCATTATGCCAAATTTCATAAACATATACCACTGACGTGGCCACAGAATACGTTTAAGAATGATTGTCTTACTCATGAATGTATGATGATTCAATGTCATTGTATGTGATGTATATTTATTGACGCTACAATGAACGTCAATTTACATGATATTTGCACTAACATTCACAAGTAGATGAACACACTTTCGGTCCGCAGCTGTATGTGAATCCAAAATTAACTTATTATACCTTTAAACACAATAATCTAATGGTGATATATATATGTGTGTGTAGAATATGTCATTAAAGTAAACAAAATGTCCTCATTCTATCTATTCAACCTTTTAAATAATACTCGGCATTTGACCTACGGTTTTGTATTAGTTACTTGTATTAGTAGTTTGCAGACGTTGGAAATCTTGGTTTAAAAAGACATAGACATAATGCTCAATTTTCTCTCCTGTTTCTCCGTAATAATTAAATCTCGTTTTAATCATTCTGCATAGAGATGTACAAGTTAAATAGTAATCTTTTCTATTTCTTTTAGCAAGATTGATTGTAGTCGGAAGATTTACATAACCTAAGCAACAACTACATAATAGACTCAACAGAGTGTTAAACACCACAGTTAAAATATATTAAATTTAACGTCCATCCATGTGATACAAACGTTAATTATTTATCATTTATTATAAAAATGAAAAACAAATAAATAAATGAACATTATTTACCTCAGAGACAGATACTTCTAGTGAAGGTGACCAGGACATCTTTTTGTTTTTTTGTCGGAGTAGGGTCCTACAACAATACTTTTCAATTCATTTTGCTATCACTCGACATGCTTACCTACGATCTGGAAAGACTGTAATGAATTGATGCTTGAAACGCCTTTATATATAACGTCATTATCACGTTTGTCGTCATTATATCAGCGTGTACATTCCGCATAACAATCGATTTATGTGCTTGTGAACGTGAATCAAATGCGAAAAGAGACGTCATTAGTACATTGCGTGCATTGTGATGTGTGCATGGATAGATTGTTGAATTACATACTTGGAATAGTGATGTGTCTGTAAGACGAAACTAAAACCGGATTCGAATTTAGGTTTAAGTAGAATCGACTCCTCAAACACGTCATTTGTTGTGCACGAGGTAAAATCAAATGTGAATTATATTTCTATTTCGATTAAAATTTGAATTAATACAATATGTAAGAACCATACATTTAGTACTTTTATTATATTTCATGTGAACTATGTTTGGCGCGTGGTGACACGCGAGCAATAAGGAACTATTCTTGGAAATAGCTCCTACATTTATACCAGTTTAACTTGCACTTTTGAAACCGTTTATAAGCCAGTGAACAAACACATTATACAATCTATTTCTTAAGAAACTGTTTATTTATTCTCCTATCTGCTTTACACAAGTCACATAAGTAGAACAGCGAATATGAATATTATTAGATCAATGAATATGTTGCTCAAACTGCTTTGATTATCTGTGAGCAAAATGTTCACTTGGAGATTTCAACTCGCGGAGAAAGTGTTTTGGTACGTCTTGAGTGCTTGATATTGATAATTATTTCCACACAGCTGCACACTTTTTGTCTTTTCTTAAATTGACGTTTATGAAATATATCATGTCATCAGTTTTTTACAAAAGAAGTTCCGTCAGTTGACCTCTGTAATTTTCATAGACGATCAGATCCCTACAACTGTAAAACATATATGCATGAGTCGGTTGGATTTAGTGAACAAGATGTATCTTTTCGTGGTGAATCGGGCCAGCTGAAAGGTTCGATCTCATAATTAATCAACACAGGAATAAAAATATAACCAATAAAAAACCCAGTTGATGTTATGCAGGAAAGGCATGAAACAGTTGACAATATAACTTTCATCAATACGAAAAATTGAGAGAACTGAAGCAAGAGAAGCGGTTCCGAGGGGATTTTACTGACGCTTCAAGTGAATGTTGTATGTCAGGAACAAAGATTTAAACAACAAAGTGGAACGTACACGTACCTACATTTTACATACCGTCAATGTTCAAATCTCTAGGTACCACTCCCGTGTGAGAGAGAAAGGGGGTGGGGGTTATATGCAAGAAGTATTTAAAAATAGGAAACAATTACTTGTTTACATTTGCTGGATATCTAACGGCGATTAATCAATTTAGGCAATTATTTATTTCAACGAGGGTTTTGATTCGGCGATTATTTCAAGGCAGCTATTCATGGCAGGCGATTTTCAAGGATTTACATTATATCTATCTTGCAATCCCTGTTCACCATAAGTCACAGTTACAGTCAGAGAATGGATTTTGGGTTAAGAAAAAATCTTTAGAGAAGGATAATAATTCGATAATAAAAGTGATATCTAACCATGTTTACATTGCATTTACGAGCGTACTGATAAGATGAATATTTATATTTACACCAAAATCCGATTCATATATATTCATCATCAATATATTTTCTTAAGAACCGAAGTCATTAGTCCCCGGTTTTACATACTAAAATGTGTTGGTGTTGAATAACGATGAATCCCGAACATTTTATAAATAAATAAATTCAACTAGTTATCATATTAGTAAATTCAAAGTAAACAATGACAGAGAGTTATTTATAAGAAAGTTGTAGATAAATTTGTCTTTGCTGGAAAATAATGAATTACAAATATTTATTTTATAGTTGAAATCAAATACTCGAAAAGGATCAATCTACATAAATTTAGATCAACAGTTTTATTCTTATATATTTTACAGAAACTTCACGTGGATTCTGTAATGCAATTGTGTCTTTCCAATCATAAACACATAAAAACAACTGTTTATCTTACAAGTAAAACTTATTAACATTTACTGACAGTTATAGGGAGTTTAACATGAATTTAACATGAATCCTAGAATTTTTACAAACTTAACTATTAAAAATTTAAATTTCGAAGGATAGATAACAGAAGATCAAGACCAATGAATGGTTCTTTAAAGGATTTTCAGAAGCTTCACTTGGATTCTGTTGTGTCTATCCAATCAACACTGTATATACTATTCGTACTTACAGATCCTCAATGTTCTAGTTTATATCCCCAGGTACGACAATTAAGGATTGTTTTACATGTTTTGTGCCTCTATCGAAGTATAACAGCAACAAAGTGTAGCGGGGCGATGTTATACGAAATTTGTTGCTGTTATACTTCGAAAGAGGCACAAAACATGTAAACAATCCTTATAATTACAAAATCAACAAGTTTTTCTTTAAATATTTACACAAATCTAATATATTTGTTATTTATCACGGGAGGCAGCAGCATGTTACACGCAACAATACATGGCTGAAGCAAAATTTAGGAATCCTTAATCTAAAACGGTAGAGGATTCAATTTCGTTTCACAGCATTTACATGCATACAATCAGGGTTCGTTTTTTCTGGTTTACGCAATTTGTGATTAACCCTCATTAGCATATCACACGACGTTCAAACATGGCTACCGTTTGCGAAGTGCTAGTGGATGAACAAGCTTGAGGACTTGTATCGATTAAAATGAAGTGTTCACGGTGAAATTAATGGTCTCATTCGGAAAAGGAATGAATAGTCCAGTTATTAGCGTAGGTTTAAAGACGAAATGACATGTGAATATCTAATTTTGCATCAAAACGTTAGGCTCAGTTGTAAGAACCAACTGACACGTCCGTTTGTTCTGATGGATTGTGACGTCATACGGTACGAATGCACGAGGTATGGTAGCACATTTTATCTGCATTCATCGAGAAATGGCAGCAGGTTTTTGAGAGCTCTCGTCCAATCAGAAACGCGGAAATTAGTGTAACAAAACCATTTTGTAATTATTTAAGGATTGTTTTACATGTTTTGTGCCTCTATCGAAGTATAACAGCAACAAATTGTATAACATCGCGTAGTGAAGCGGAGCGATGTTATACGAAATTTGTTGCTGTTATACTTCGAAAGAGGCACAAAACATGTAAAACAATCCTTATAATTACAAAATCAACAAGTTTTTCTTTAAATATTTACACAAATCTAATATATTTGTCATTTATCACGGGAGGGAGCAGCTTGTTACACGCAACAATACATGGCTGAAGCAAAATTGAGGAATCCTTAATCTAAAACGGCAGAGGATTCAATTTCGTTTCACAGCATTCACATGCATACAATCAGGGTTCGTTTTTTCTGGTTTACGTAATTTGTGATTAACCCTCATTAGCATATCACGTGACGCTCAAATATGGCTACCGTTTGCTAAGCGCTAGTGGATGAACAAGCTTGAGGACTTGTATCGATTAAATTGAAGTGTTTCCGGTGAAATTAATTGTCTCATTCGGAAAAGGAATGAATATTTCAGTTATTGGCATAGGTTTGAAGACGAAATGACATGTGTATATCTTATTTTGCATCAAAACGTTACGTTCAGTTGTAAGAACCAACTATCACCTCCGTTTGTTCTGATGGATTGTGACGTCATACGGTACGAATGCACGAGGTATGGTAGCACATTTTATCTGCATTCATCGAGAAATGGCAGCAGGTTTTTGAGAGCTCTCGTCCAATCAGAAACGCGGAAATTAGTGTAACAAAACCATTTTGTAATTATGTTATAACGATTGGCGCAGTCACCCGTGTAAACATAGGGTTTACCCTGTTACGCGATGTGGGATAAGAGATGTTACACTACAGTCACAAAATATCGTGCTATGATATGCTTCTATGGTAGAAATATTTTGTTAAAACGTGGAGAGCATGTGATTGCAAGCCCCAAGCATGCCTATCAAGCTCTCCTCGTACATTTTCACACTAGTACGCTTACCAGTCTAGTGTAGAACACTGAATTTTTACTGACAAAGAATCCTATGGTTTCAAGGAGCCCTTCGTAGCCTAATGGATAAAAGCGCTGTGGTAACAAACGAAAGGTTGTATGGTCGAATCCAGTGTCATGTCATAATTTTAAGATCGTTTTCGATATATCAAGACAAAATACAACAATTATGAAAAATTACTGGCTAAGTTATAAAACTAAAGTGCCCAAAACCAGTTTGTACATAAACATATGACCCTCCAACATATATCTATAAAACTACTTGACATTGGCCTTATGAAGAGATGTTTGCTTCTGCTTTTAAAAATATTTTCTTTGACACTTTAAAGAAAGATTGTCCTTTTGACAAAAATGGTCAATAGAATGTTAGAAAATACACATTTAACATACCAGTGATGGACTTAAAATGATGTGTAACATCTAGGGATAAAGTATCTGTAAAAAAAGAGCCATTGGCTATGTAGCTCATCACATACATATTATTACATGTTTTGCATTATTCAACATATATCTCTCAGATTAAGACTATTAACTGAAGACTAAAGGTAAATGATATGTTAAACAATAATTTTTCAATCCAAATTTGTGAACACAAAATTCAATTATTACTGTTACATTCTAAGAAAGAAGTAACAAGTATGTGTGTAATGTTCACCATTCTCATGATGAAGGGGAAAGGAACCAGACACATTGTGCACACAAAAGATAAGAAATTGAGATTCATAATAGTGTGTCTTACACATGTAATATTTTAAAGGTCTGACTTCTATTGTTTTGTCTTATTAGAGTTGTTCACTAGTACCACAATTATCTCTAAGATCCCCTCCCTGACCTATTGTTAAACCTGGGTTCTGTTCAATAACAGCGAGCGCTTATAATCGCTTATTGATCGCTCAATGTAACGCTCAAGTAGAGCTCAAGTAGCGCTCAAGCAGCGCTCCAGTAGCGCTCATTCTCTCTTGAACGACACAGTGCAAATTCCTCGAAGTTTGCTCGACAACTGCCACCAGAATAATTATTGTTTTTAGAAAACATGCAAGTGTAATTTTGACAATTCATTCGATTCATGTAATACCCTTATCTTTTCAGGGCACCAAAATTTACAAATACTTGTCTCCATCCAACAAAGTTGATGTTCTCCAAATGTAAGCTTCCTAGCATTACTAGTTCCTGAACTAAAGTAAAAAAAGATTTCAGTGTGTGGCCACCCTGCCACACCCATATAAGAGGGGGGCTCAAGACAACATGAAAATTTCAACTTTCTATGTCAACTGGAGATGTTGTTTAAAGGTTTTAGGTAAAATGCCTGCCACATCAATATTTGAGGGGAGTCAGGACCACTTGTACAAACTTTAATTTCCTAAGTGCAAGGTACCTATCAAGCAAGAGGGTATGGCAGTTTTGGAAGCGAAGATAAACATGTCAAATTATGATGGCCTATACCATGTGGCCATCGGCCTTACTCGCCTTATGGGCTAAAATATAGCAAATGTTCCTCATTGTTCAAATATCAACATTGACATTCATACCTGCTTAATATATTTTAGATATATGTATTTAGTCAGAAATTTGCAAAACTCGAGTAATTTTCCAATGTTTCAAGAGTTTATTTTATTTTTTTCGTATATATAACTATCGTTCAGATTGGCTTTTATATTATTTCAAATGCTTTCAATAAGACTGACTGTTTTAACTTTATATGCCTACAAAGTGACTATACTTTTGAATAACAATGAACAAACGACAGAAATCATGGGGGTCGAATATACTAGCATCAGTTTTTAATATCAATCAGACTTCCTATGAACTTCTCAATGCAAAACATATTTTTCACCTTTTACCTGTTTATCAAATGCTTTACAATACTTTTTCATGCCCTCTTTCAAGTCTGTTAAATAGATGGTTTTATTATTGTCTATTTTAATATGACCCTCCCCAAACCTTTGTATTATTTTTCATGACCCTCCCCTTGTGACTGTATATATAGAGGTTATCATGAGAGTGTGTTTTGGGATGGTCAATATCCTGCATTATGAATAAACATTGTATTTTGCGAGCCTTCGCGAGCTAAATACATTGTGTTTATTCCTAATGCAGGATATTTACAATCCCAAAACACACGGGCATGATAACTTCTTAATCATACAATGTCATTATTCATTCATTTTGTGCAAAACAGCATGACAACATTAATTTCAAAGTTGAACTTTACTGTAAATACGCCTATTGATATATGCAAATGAACTGCGTGCTATTCTCACACTAAAATGACACAAAGTAACGCCTCCTAAATTATAGTTTCAGTGATTGTAATTGAAGTAATTGTTATTTTTGGTATGATCTTAATTTTCATCGTTTTAATACATTATAAAATATGTTTTTCAAATGAAACATATTTAAGGGTAGGACAGCGAATTCGAACTCGCGTCCTTTCGTGTAATCATGAGTTTAGGGGAGTCCAGCAAGAGTTGCTTCCCTTCCGCCCGGTTGCAAATGGCGACGCACACACCACACGGAGAGCTAAACTGAATGTTAGGCAGCGAATTCTGAAATCTCCTTCACAAAAGTTACATTATAGAACAGTGAAGATTGACGTTCGATGAATGAATATGTAACTTCAACTGCCTTTGTTACCTGTGAGTATTTATAAAGTGTTTACTCTGTAGTTTTCGACTCGCGATGAACATGTTTTGGTGAGCTTGATCATAATAATTGTGTCCGCGTTATATGCATTGCAATATGTTTGTTTTGTCAATTCTCAAATTAATGTAGATCTATATGAAATGAAGACTGAAGTACGTTATTACAACTGTTACGGTTATCACAGGCGTTCGAAATTTTAATGCTTGTGACGTCATTTTCAAAAGAAGTTCCGTCACTTGACCTGTGTAATTTGCTTTTTTAAACGTATATGACCCCAACGGATACCGAAAATATTGGTTGCCTTTATCTTGCCGAGAACACCATCCATTGTATGATAAATATTTAAATGTGTTCTCATCGCTGCAGTTTAATATCACTTTCTCAACACAATGAAATATCACAGAGGGGATGACGTCATATGTACAGTGGTATGACGTCACGTTTACAATCAACGCAACGTCATCGCTGTTGGTAAGTGACAGAGCAACAACGGTACGACTTCGCCAGAACTCGCTCAATTGAAGCAGTTTTGGACGTTAAACACCATATTTCCGACCACACAAGCATATAATAAAAAAAATATTTTGTGTTTTTAGTGCGATATCACGTATCTCTCATCTCCTGACGGGGTAAAGCCAATATTTTCACTCGTGGCTGCGCCTCACGTAAAAATATTGGCTTTACCCCGTCACTAGATGGGAAATAAGTGATATCACATTGAAAACACAAAATATCCTCTATATCTAAATAACAGTTTTTGAGAAGGAAATAGATAATAATGTTTAAAGACACACAAACATTGTATTAATAGATATCGTCATGAGTTTGTTTTCTACAAATACAATAAAGTCAAAATTTAAACTTGATAACTATTGTAGAAAAATATGAAATTTAATTTTATTTTTAATTTACAGGTGGATAATTGTATTTTGTGAAATAAATTTCAAATGGAGATCCTAGATGTTATTATGAATTCAAGCACAGTTTACATCCCCCCTAACAATGGTTATGGTTAACTGATTTACATTATCCGGAATATGTTGATTTTAACAGTGTTTCAAGTGACACCACTATCACTATGAAAACATCTTGGTCAGAAACACCTGGTCAAACCTCTTCAGATTAATGTAGACAGAAGATGTTTCATCTCCGTCGTTAGTGTCAGTTCTCTTCCAGATATCAGCTCACTTTTCATCTCAGTGTGTGATGATAAATCAAGATACATCAACACCCAGAGTGGTCTATCAAGTGACGCTTCAGTTGTTGTGATGACTTTGACATCAGTAACATCAACAACGTGAATCTTGTTTTCGTCTCTGTCAATCACTATACACATATCTACGTCACGTGACACACCGACCTGGTACCTGGTAAGAGGGACGTCCGTGAGGAGCTTATCATCATACCACACCTGGAGACACAGCTGATGCTTGTGCGTTTTACATGCTACTATATGCACAATGAGTCCTAAAGCCTGGCCCCAGTCAGTATCTACAGGACTCCCTGTCACAGCAGTCTCCCATATCATGTTACCCTCATCTGTCAGCTGTTTGACAGTGAACACAACTCTGGTAGAGAATACATCAACCTGACCTCTCCTCAAGGAAAGTGCTCGCTGTGTAAGTACTTTGCTCCATGACTGGAGTCTGCATCCCGTGTCCTGAGGAGCAGGATCTGGTACCTTGTTACTGACCATCCCCGAGAAGATGTGGACATCAGCAGTTGACGTGTTGTGGTCAAACTCCAGATGTGGACCTGTTTGAAAGTTTTAAGTTGATTTGTATCAGATGCTATAAAGAATATGTAAATGAAAGACGAAGTTATGGCATGTTGGTAAACTTCATATCATTACACCAATTAGGATACAATTAACATTTTCTCTATAAAATTATCAATTTATAATAACTAAGTGTTTATCTTTCATCTTTAGATTATGGTTCTCTTATAAAAAAAAGTAGTACAAAAAGACGCGATAACAACATATCTTAATAAAGCATGAATCCTACTCGTAAGCATGAACATCTAAGAAAACTACACCAATGTTGGTCATGCTCAACTTATTTTATTAGTCATTTAAAAATAATATCTGAATAAAGTATGGCGATATTTCTAATAAAATAACATTGTTAGATAAACATCCTTAAAATCACTCCTGAATAGCTGCCTTAGCTGCATGATCCACGTGCACCTCGTGTTTCTCGTGCAATGTTAGAGTAATCCGAGCGATTCCTTATATTATTTTGATTTGTGTAAATTTGATTGACAGGGATGAAATAAACAGTGTTCTTGATGCACGAGTATCTCGTGCATTCTGAAAATCCAACACACGAACATCACACTCTCAGTTCGTCCAAATAGATTTAAAAAGCTGTGAGCGTAAACATATTTCATGCACATTTTCAGAATCAATCATTGTCGAGTTTGGAAAACACTTTCTGGTTCTTATTATGTCGGTCATATTTTACCCTTATAGGTGTTAAGAATGTTGCATAATACTATCACAGTTATACCTTATTTATCAAATATTTTTTATTATGAAAGCTATATTTGACACTCATGTTCTGTTTATGTTTAAACTGAACATACAACGTATATCAATCTTCATCAACAAGTAAATAACCATCTCACCATTAACTAAAACTTACCAATGACATGTTTACCACCAAGTATTAACTTCACATCAGCTTCAGTAACTGTAACAAATAGTATCAATTCTCAAAAGTCATTATATCAATCAGAGAATGATCAATAAGTTCCATAAAAGGCAGATTACCTGAGTATCAGCTAGGAATTTAATCAAATAATCGTCCGTCACCAACAATGAGAGATTACCTGATCAAGAGCTTGGAATTTAAATAAATTATTTACAGGTAAAAGATAATCCGTACTTCTTAGTGTCAAGTTAATTATGTTGTTTAATACACCTTGACCTGGGAAAGGTGACCCCACTCAAACCCAATTGTATTTATTAATCACAAGACCAATATTCAAATTGTATTATTATGCCAAAGTGCCTGGTGTACAAGAATAAGACAAACTTTAAAGGATCTAAACTTCTTCTTGACTGTTTCTCGGCTGCCCCTTGTTGTTGAAGAGTCAATAAACAACTAAAAATTCCAACTCTAAGCAGTTTGTTTCAAAGCTTTCGTCCTTCTCCAATTCAGCACATTGTTCTGTAATGAGGTTTGATTATCTACTAAAGTAGTTTTGCTCAAAATAATATCGCACTTTTATAGAAGAGTTCCTTCCTATATTCAATGCAAGATAAGAATACAAATGAAAGCAATGAAGTGAAATCATATTCAGTGATGTGTTGCAAGATGACCACTATAAATAAAAACCGATTTTTTTACAATTAATTCAGACATTACCTGACCTTCTGAAAATCATTTCATTGTTGCATGGCAGGCCTTAGGTAACATCCAACATTGTTTTCCAATTAAAATTAATGGATTATTGTAGGTAAGTTCTGTAAACAAGTTGCTTCATTGTTAATACATCTGTAATTGCCCAAACCATTAATAATCTCTAACGTATGTAGTATTCAATCCTGCACAGCTACACATATAACATATTTGATAAGAGTTTTATTGAAAAGATAAACAAATCATTTTTCTCTGAATAAATCTTGTGTTCAAGTTTTGTAGTTAAATTTGTCTCTTTTAGCTTTTCATAATAATGTTGCATTCATGTCTGTTAGAATTTGGAACATAAATATAATTATGACTTGACAAACTACTCTGAACATATTACTGAAATATTTGATTTTATTTTATTTTCGACAAGGTAATGCTGTAATGCTGTAATCGCGAAATCTTCTTTAAACAACATTTGTAAAGAAATGAATTACCTTTAAAAGAGCAAAACCTTACACTGACTGCAGCATTTCACAACATGTATCAAACAGTTGTCTTACCTTCAGGAAAGTCATCAGGCATGAACTTAACAGCATTGTAGAATTCATCTTCACTGACATAGCTCGGCCTCTGTGTTTGAGTGAAGGTGACGAGTCTGACTTGTCCTGCTGATCTGATGGTAGAGAGAAGCTGCTGCATGTTGACCTCTGTGAAGGTCACACCGATTCTCTCAGCTTCAACATCCTCTGGTGTTTCTTGAAGAAAGGAAGCGGCTGAGGGTCCGTTTGTGGGGGCTGATTTCAGTCTGTCCTGTAAGTTCTTATGAGATTCCAGAGCTCTTCTGATTGATTTCCGTTCTCTGTCAGCCTTGGCCTCCACCTGGGACAGTAGGATTCCTCTTCTGTGTTGTAGCTCCTCCATCATGTCGTCGTAACATTTGTTGATTTGTTCTGTGGCCTTCTTCTGAGACTTGTTGATATTCTCTTCGATGTCAGAAAGGTTTGTCATCTTCAGGGTTACCTTGTCGATCTTTGTTTTCACTTCTGAGGGATCAACCCTGCAGGTTCCACCTCTATTGGCGCTTTGTGGTCTTGTGGATCTTGCGATGTCTTCAAACGTGGAGGTATTGTGGTTTCTTGTTGATCTGTTTCTTGCATGTGCCTTGAAACATGTCTCACAGAGGTAGACTCCACATTCGTCACACGTGGCCATGGACTTGTTGTTGTCTGGACAGTCGGTGCACATTGGTACAGCATCTCTTCGAGTCTTCAGGGCGTCGAGGAACCGTAGAACAGTCATGTCCTTAGGTAGAGACTTCGCTCCACCAGGGAGATCGACATCACCCCGACAGAGAGGACAGGGGAATCGTTTTCTTCCTCTGATATATGTGGTGAGACAGATGTTACAGATGGGCTGTTCACAGCAGGGCATACGACGAGGTAGTTTTGAGGTTTCATTGAATTCCTCCTGACAGATCGGACAAACGGCCAGAGCTTCTGTCAGTGCTGTCACTGTATCAGCCATCTGGAATTGAGGTAAATTATTCATATGAGAGTAAGTTAGTAAATATATGCAATTACACTTAATATGAAAACGAATTCAGCATCTGATACTAGTTCTGAGAGTAGGTAAGTAGCTTCTGTCAATGTCTTTTCTGTGTCAGACATCTGGAATAATAGGCAACTTAACACTTATAGTTAATTAATTTTGATAGTTGTGGATGCCAGAAACGGATGACTCGACCTCGTCTCAAAAGGATATAAAACTATAAATATATTGTAGAGTAGGTTGCAGATGATTAAATACTAAGTGTAATTTCTAGCTTTTGTAAATGAATATATTGTAATGATTGTCAATTCAAAATTTTTCAAAAGATTAAAATTTTTAGAATACCAAAGTCTATGTGCATGTTTATACTCTTTAGCTGTTTAAGACATACAATCTCTAACTTACCTTGTAAGTTTTCTAAACCTAGGTCAGTAGGGATATACCACATATCGAGTCGAGAACATACTGTAATAGTGTTGTAACCGACCAGGAAGTTTATCCTGTTACCATTGACAACAATCGAGCAAATAGGTGTTGAGTTACGAGCGTCCTTATTGAATGACATGCATACTACTCTGTGCCATAGCATTTGCTGATAAGATAATGTCAACATATAAAATACCAACTTCCCAATGCAATGCATAACTCTTGCCAGTCTCCATTACTGGCTGATTTAGGCCTTGCAGTATTTCCTTAAGAAATCTGTGTTTAGAAATCCAGGCCCGCTATGCATTTCTGGTGCAGCGATTCACTATCTTGACACAAAAAAGCGAGGGCAATACCGCAAGGGTTAAATCAGCCAGTAATGCAGACTGGCAAGAGTTATGCCTTGCGTTTGGAAGTTGATAAAATACATACCAATAATAACATTTGTACCTTAAGCCCCTGTCACACTTCTGCTTAACCTCATTCCTTATGAGTTGCGTTTTGATATTTCTTTCATACGCGGCCGTACGCAATATACGCAACTCATTGGCATCTTATGAGTTTAAGGTCGTTTCTTGTACGTCAGAATACGCATAGACCATTTCTATACGCATGATAGTTTTTGGCATGCTCAAAACTATGCTGTGTACGATGATATGCAACTCATAAGTTATTCATACGCAATCAGCGATTTCCCATCGGTCGAGTGCGGTACACTTACGTAATGAATACGTAGTGTGTATGCACTCCATACGCAGTATTTGCTGCTCTCCCGAACCACATATGAATGGCGTATGACAGACGTACACATAGCGTACTTGGACCGAATATAGCACGCATGCTGAACGAACTCAAAACGAATTATACGCATTATAACCGTATTTCTTGCAATCACAAAGCGTATTGTCCTTATGTGGAACGTATGACAAGCATACACATCAGCACACATAACGTACATGCCAGACAACAGATCAACACAGACGAAATGTCATCGATGCTGTTATTCAATATCAGATGTGAGTCTAGATTTGATGTTCCTAATCATTAATTTGTGTGCCATAATATATCCGTGTAATATATTATTTTGAAAATAGAGCCACTGGCTCTATAGGTTATCAGGCTTTGTAGGATTTATATCAGGCACTGCATGTGAAATAATAGGTTCATAACATAAATGTAATGACTCATCAAATTCCAGTGCTTTTATGCTCATTAGAAGAAGTAGTAAAATAATTCTCTATAACTCCAACTCAGCATCACTAACTCCCGTAAATTTGCTCTCAAGTCATGTTAGAATGCATCTCATGGTTTATGAAAAAAACATCTGCACATATGCCTGATTTAGGAACTCTCTCTCTCTCTTCGAGACAGATGATAACTAACAGCCTCTGCTGGCTAGGCTGGGCTATTGCACCTAGGTTCCCTGTAAGTCACATAGATCATTATATATTATATATATAACATGAACCACTGATTACAAGGATCCACACCCAAGAAGCATGGTGCTTTCAATTTAACTGGTTTTCTCCCCAAGACGCACACACTTATTTAAATATGTTAAAGGCTGTGATAATGAAAGATGATATAATTAATACCATTAGGGATGCTTTTGGATATTTCATCTAAGTCACAAAAGGAGTGCGTATATATCTCCAGATTTTCAGTATCAATTATTTAAATCAACCGTTTCTCCTATTCTCCCACATGACTGTGAAGTTTGGGGCTTTATTTAAGCTAAATCTATGGAAAGGGAAACTTATTAAAAATATGCTATATGCTCCATCAACATTCTCATATGGCGGATATATTTCACTTAAAAGATATTCGGCTTGTCACGGTTATTAAATATGACCTAAAAGTTTTAAAACTTCACCGGATCGATATATAATTTTGATATACAATGCATTATTGAACGCTTCAGATGAGAAACCTGGGATTGAAAACTTTATTGAGAGATATGTTCTTCAAGTTTAGTTTTGGATATATTTGGGTCACTGATGTTACTAATAGTGATGCTATTGGGTGAGAATTAACACAACGGGTTAAAGCTATTTATTCCCAAATGTGGAATTATGAATTGTCAACTAGATTGTATTTTCACATCAAATACCCTTTGCATAACAAATATTTAATTAATATTGATGTGAAGAACTACAAAATTGCACTTACACGCTTCCGTCTCGGGTCACATGCTTATGATACCTTTTGTTTTTATATTATGTCTTTTTTGTAATAAAAAAATAAAAGATTAATACCATGTACTCTTAATCCGTCCAAACTATTTAGATATATACGAAAACACTATTTGAGTAAAGTTCTACTGCAAAGTAAGTTGAAGTTTATTAGAAGTGCATTTATTTACTTTTTGTGATTTTGATTACGGAGAAGAAGTCGAAAACGTGAGTCATCTGGTACAACAAATCATGTCAATCTCATTCGCATCTCTTACGCATCTCATATGCATCACATACGCATGTCATACGTATCTCACGCGCATCCCGTATGAATCTTATATGCTATGTTCGCAATCTGTTCGCTTCATGTGCGAAACAAGTAAGGAAACGTACTAAAAATAGAACTTTAATTTTGACTGTGTCGGTTGCGTATACAATATTTCTTATACGCAACGCATACGCACTTCTTGTGTGACAGGGCCCTTAGAATATGGTTCATTCCACTGACAAGGAATATATTGACTTCCTTCGTTAAATGCTTTAATTTATTTCGCAGAAACATGTAACTGGTCAGCATTTGGGTTGATCATGCCAGTGTTACTTCGATTTAAGTGTAGGATTTATGTACATTTAATTTAAAAACCAACGTATTCATGGCAAAACGTTTGGTCTGGTGTCACGCAACAAACTAATGACAGCTAGCGTTATTCACATGCTTGAGCCGGCTTCCACATAACTTGTATCTCGTTACAAGGTAAATGCCATTTGCTTTGCCAGGAATCCATGCCTTCACTGGCTGTGATACGACATCAGCTTTTTTCCATGTTGGCAAAAGAACAGTCTTTAAAGCAATGATGAAGAACCAGGATCTGTTTTCAAGCACTGAAGTACTCTCTTCCAGCAACTTTGATGCAGCAGTGGAGATCTGCAGAAAACTTGCAGCTTTTTTGTATGATCCGAGAAAAAAACTCCAGTCGCATGCTTCCTTGAATAGCATGAGGTATCATCTGTGTCGACTGAGTGACACTGAGCTTGCAAAACTTCCCCCTTGTGAAGACAGTTTTCAACAGCATGTGAAGCGTGTGATGTGGCAGACTAGACTTTGGACAAACTCTCACTGTGGAAAACCAGTACTTGGAAATCCTGAAGATTTTGGTTGGACCCGAGTGAATGGACTGCTTACCCCAGTAATGTTTGAGCATCAAACTGCTTCTGAAGTACTGGACTGTCTTGTGTGTACATGCTGCAAGTCCCCATGCTCATTAACTAGCTGCATTTGTAGACAGAACAATCTGCCTTGCATTGAACTCTGCTACTGTAAGCATGGGCAGAGTGGTCAAACTTGCAGAAACCCGGTGAATGACAATGATAGTAATGATGAGGATATCAGTGACAATGAGGAATGAATAGTGACTGTGAAAACCATTGTGTAAATATGTTTGATAATAGAGCATGAATTTTGAACTTTGAAGCTGATGGAACCTACAAATGTTGAGCTTGACATGCAAAAACACCTCATATCTGATGGGTCCAACTTTGAAAAGCTAGGTCAGTATGTGTTTTAAAGCAACCATTGAATCAATTGAAATGTGATTTTGGTGGTTTTCTTTTAATCTTTCATTTGATGTTTCATATGTTTGAATGGGGTCAAAATTATGAATATCAAAAAAGTATTTCAGAAAACTTACGATTTTGGCATTTTTGTCCCAAAAATCAGGTATTACTAAAGTATTACCACGTTAATGTTTCAATATTCCATTGTACAGAGAAAATCCTTTCATTTCATGTTTCATATGTTTGAATTGGGTCAATACTTAAAAAATTAAAAAAGATTTTTGAAAAATAATGATTTTGACGTTTTTGTCCCAAAAACCATGTTTTACTAAAAACTGTCCACGCCAATTTTTCCACATCATGTCTATTACTATTATACAGGTCTTTAGCTTTAAATTGGTATATAGATCAGGTATACCTCTCAATGTTATCAAATCACCATTCAAAATTGGGTCTGTTTCCTGCCCTATTTGTTATGGACTGTCAAAGTTTCTCACCTATATACAGCCCTTGTTCATTCATCTACGCAATTATATCAAATGAAAACGCTTTGTTATGTTTGTGCTTGGTTTAGGTATTTCAATAGACAAGGTTTACCAACACACAACACAAGCTCTACAAACAGTCACGAGTCACCATGTGTATATATAAGTAAATTAAAATCTGTACTCAAATATTATATGATACCTTAGCAACAGAGGCAATTTCATTCTGGTGAGATAAAAAAGTGTAAAATTCATTTCCACAGTTTGTATCATGTTTAAATTTTTTTCTATTTTGATGGAATATGTTATCAACAAAATACTGCATTGTGGTTTTCAAGGATTGTACCACAAACATGGTCTGCTAATCTTATTTGGTTAGCATAATGTACACTATTGTCCCCTGTGCTTGAATTTTATAAAAGATCTGTAGCAATAGAATAACATATATTTTTATGGGAACTGACATTACATTTCGAATGGACTGTCTTGTCATCTAGCCGTAGACAAGAGTAGGATTGAGATGGTTTCAGTTTTGAATGATCCACAGTTTTTTAAAAACTAAAACTTTTTTTTAAAGCCACAAGTGCACACTTTTCGCACTCAAATAGGCTATTTTAGGTATACGAGAGCATATGCACCCACTTTAGCTTCCTTTCGGTGCAATAAAAAAACTTATTATTCTTCAGAATTGACCTGCAGTCAATAATTAAAAATTTGAAACGACCGAAGTCACTCAGGGATATCACAAATAGTAAAGTCGCTGATATACAAAATAGGAAATATAGAGTGTAGAAATCGGCTGAACTAGGATTTCATATATAGTTTAATCTCTTAATTGACAAAAAAAATGGGATAGTCTTCATTAAGTAGTATCTGTTACTTCACCGATTTGTAATACGCAGTGTAAGCATTGCTGTTACATCAATCACAGCGACTGCCGTTTTTGGTCTTCTGGTTGTGTACAAAATATTAATATTGATGATATTGTAGTTCATGCGGATGCAATGTTGCATTAATTACTTCCGGTCTTTTAAAATTAATTTTAAAACCTGAATACGTTCATATTTCCCAGATAACTAATATAATACATTACCTGAGAACAGATCGTTTGTTATATAAAAAGATGTGCATTATCTGTGCATTATTTATATTTTAAAGCAATTGGCGTGGCACAGTGCCTTTAACATGAACTCAGCTTAAAATAAGCTACGTACATTTTATTATTGTGGAGTAAATTGTAGACATGTACAAGCCTATTGGCAATGGTTTTTGAAAATTGATAAATATTTATTCAACACACAACATGAACATAGACTTGCAGCTTACTGTATTTAAGTTGAGAAAAATGTGTACATGAATGCACGGTTTTTAAAAACTATGTTTTAATAATTTTAGACTGCACAGATAACAACATTCAGCCCTCTGACTGACTGGTTCTGTTTCTATGTAAGTCTTATAGTCAGTCAGTGTGCTGAGAGAGCTGACCTCGACCTTTGCAATAGTGAGAATACTTTCGTTACTAAAATGCCTAGCAACGCCAATCACCGTCTAATAAAGTTGGAAGAGTGAACTATTGAGTGCTATTGATTGTTGTTTTATATCTGTAGATACGCTATCAAAATGTAAATACTTATCAGTGCAGTCCCAAGTGGAGTCACATCACATGCCTGTTAGTTTACTGTTTACCTTTGACTCTACTGAATATACAAGGGCAGGTCATTCCAGGAATTAAGAACATATAGAGAGGACATTACATGAGTGTCTGTGTCATAGTATGTTTACGACACGAGTGTCTGAGTATTAGTATTTCCCGAGCAAGAGCGAGGAATATACCGATATTGAGGCACGAGTGTCGTAAATATAGTATGACATAGATACGAATGTAATATTCTGTTTATTACCGAAGTCATGACATTAATGAAAATACACTAAAATCCAGTTCAACCATAGGCTGGCGACCCGCCGTCACTGCATTTAGAACGCAAAGTCACAACCAGAGCGTGACGTCATAGCATTTTTATGACGTCACATCAACATGACAAAGTGATATTTTGCCCTAGGGCATCGTATGACAAATTTGAACCCCGATATGATTGCCCTCGTAGGTAATAGATATCGTTCTGTGTAATGAGAATGCCATGGAAACATGTTTAGCTCTCTGAAACGTAAGCAGCAACTAGGGCTTACAAATTTGGCAACTATATATCTACATGGGATAAAATTCAGGCTGGTGTTAGACTAGGATACTCAAAACAAACTGATATTATTATTATTCTTTTCGTGCCATTGTTTAGAAAATACATTCTGAAAATAAGATAAGACAAGACAAATATTGTTGTTTTCGGAAGGGAAGGTCGCCCAGTGATAGCTACAGGTGTGTTTAAATGATGAGCCACAGCAACAGTGTATAAAACAATTTTATTACCCATATGGTAGAAAATAACCGAGTTAATATTATTGATATGAGCACATGTGCACATATCACGTTTGCCTAGCAACCATTGTTTCACTGCGACCTCCCGTATTTTGTCGTCTGTGACGTCATAAAACGATTGTTGTGACGTCACTGTAGCTTGCCGTCGCAAGAGAAGTGGGCCGTTTCCTGGTTATTTTTACGCGAATGAAATGGATTAAAATGGGTAATAAAGAAATTATTACACTCGAAAGTGTGTCATATGACTTTTACGAAACTCGTGCAAATTTGTGTATAACCCTCGCTCTCGCTCGGGAAATACAAAAAATCACACTCGTTTCGTAAAAGTCATATGACACACTTCCTCGGGTAATAATCTCTATTTACGTTAGTCCATGAACTCCTACCCTCAGTTTCTGTCAGTGGCTGAACTATTAAATAACAGTTCACAATATTGTGTATACAGAGAATTCAAAAGTCTTTTGCTCGTGAAAAATAGTGTTAGGTATTGTTGACAGAATGTTTTGTAAGATACTGAATAAATTTATATGCGGATTGTTAAGATTAAAGTATGTTTAATGAGATGGGAACATATTATATAACAAACGTAACTTTCCATTTTGAAATTTAGTGGTACTAAGGACAAGTACCAGTTTGTATTTCTAACGTTTATCAATCCTGTAGGATTAAACTATTTGCCATTGGAACATTGTCAGCAGCCTAATTATCATCAACTGAAATTTGTATTAAATACTTATAACGATGAGAAGTGCATGTGATAAAAAAAAAAAAAAGAAGAATCAAATCGTTTGTCATTGCACTAACGTATCATGGTATTCACTGTGTAATCAAAACATTGAAATCACGTACGTGTGTAAATTATAAGAATATGTAATATCGTCTATACTTTCTATTATTGTCCATAAGAAATAACATCCCTTGACTTATTAATTCTATTGATCATGTCTTAAACTTAATGGCATTGTTATTCTTGATTGGTAAGATATAAATGAATATGATATATATCAATCATTAACACCATCCAGGATATAAATTAATGTGTCATACACCTCGAATAATAAGCAAATTAACACTTAATTGTTCTTAATTTTGATAGTTGAGGGTGCCCGGGAATGCATGACCTCATCTGAAAAGGATAAACTATAGACATGTTGGAGAGTAGGTTGCAGATGATTCAATATTAAATATAATCTCTTGTTTGACATGATCAGAAATTGAGATTATACTCTGAGAGGGTTGCAATAAAATAACAGCATTTGTAAATGAATATACTTTATGATTAGCAATTCAATATATTTCAAAATGATTTCAAATTTTAGAATACCAAAGTCTATGTGCCTGTTTATATATTTTAGCTGTTTACGACATACACTCTATTAGTTACCTTGTGAGTTTTCTGAAACTAGGTCAGCAGGGATATGTCACATGACTAAGCTCTAGCCTCGAACACACTGTAATAGTGTTGTAACGGACCAGGAAGTTTGTCCTCGCCTTTGCTGATAAGAAATTAAAGAGAATTTAGTATTTCTAGAAATTAGTCGAATAAAATAATTCAATTTCAACATACAATCTATTAGTTACCTTGTGAGTTTTCTGAAACTAGGTCAGCAGGGATATGTCACATGACTAAGCTCTAGCCTCGAACATACTGTAATAGTGTTGTAAGGGACCAGAAAGTTTGTCCTGATACTATTGACAGCAAACATAACACATCGGGTTTAGCATTGTTGTCTATTGACGTTTTAATGTTTACCACTCTTAGCCCTCGCCTTTGCTGATAAGAAATTAAAGAGTATTTAGTATTTCTAGAAATAAGTCGAATTAAATAATTCAATTTCAAATTTCATGGCTGAATAAATTTATCAAATGACCACTCTCATTAAATGCATCATCATCAGAACAATTTTACTGGTCAAAAATGTCACTGTAATTTTGAGTTTAAGTAAAGAGATTACATATTTTTCCCAAACATCGTATTTATTACAAGAAGAAGGGTCTAGTAACGTGCACCAAACTATAATGACAGCTAACATTGTTCACGTGTTGCTCCGCTTACTGTGTAACTTGTATATTGTTATGCTTCATTCGATAATTTGTAGTGGTTACTATTGATTAGAAGAGGTAGAAGTCTGCACTTGACAAGGACTAGAATGATAGGAGTCTGTTATCCCAAGAGTTATATTTAATAGAAACCTAGCCTGTCTAGAACATAAAGAAGATTGTCTCCTTCCTGAAAATGTTTTTGTTTTGTTTTGTTTTCTTTGATTCCTTTCATTGTATTTATGTTAAATGGTAAATTATATTTAATATAACATGTTTATATGTCATGGACTATATTTCAGTAAATGATTTGAGTGTATACCTCTGTACATGGTCCAGTCACTCTCGAGTAGTTTTATATCGACAGCTGACATAACCTTGAAGAGACTCTATGAATGACAAGTATCATACAGTCACTTTATCGTTTTCTGAAAGGCATTTTATGTGTTGATGTACAGGTAACATGGGGAAGTGTTTGTGTTCAGAATTATGTGATGTTTATATCAAGACTAGTGCAGTTTATGAATAGATAAGCTAAATTTTATAATGGATTGGTAGTACTTGAAATACTTATAAATTAAAACAAAGTTGAGTTTGACACAACACTGTAATCTATCTGCAATTGTCATATATAATCATCATCGGTCACCTAATTCTTGACATTAAAGATCTAGAGGTGAGGAATACTGCTCAGTGTATGCATATCTAGTAACCATAAAATAAAAATAAACATTCGTTACAAGATAACATTTGCGACAAGCATCGGTTATAATCAATGATTATATGATTACACTGGTAATAGTTGGCTGCATACGTACATAAGATGACATGAATTACAAGTACGAGATACAAGATAACGAGAGTTACAAGTGTTACAAATAAAACCAGAAAACATGGACCTGTCAGTAAAACCAGAAAACCATTCACGTGTCAACAAAAAAAGGTAAATATCCATGTGTCATTAAAACCAGAAAACCATGCACCAGTCAACGTTTTTAAAAAACCCTGATAACCATGCACGTGTCAATGAAACCAGATAATTATCGACGTGTCAATAAAAACCAGGGCTCCGTTCCATAACCCAATGCTCAATGTAGCGATCAAGTAGCGCTCAAGTAGCGCTCATTCTCTCCTGAATGACACCTTGCAAAACCTCAAAGTTCGCTCTTTCGCTTTATCGCTCTTTCGCTCTTTCGCTCTTTCGCTCTTTCGCTTTATCGCTTTATCGCCCTTTCGCTTTATCGCTTTATCGCCCTTTCGCTTTATCGCCCTTTCGCTGTATTGCCCTTTCGCTTTATCGCTCTTTCGCTTTATCGCCCTTTCGCTTTATCGCCCTTTCGCTTTATTGCCCTTTCGCTTTATTGCCCTTTCGCTTTATCGCTCTTTCGCTTTATCGCTCTTTCGCTTTATCGCTCTTTCGCTTTTTCGCTTTATTGCTTTGTTGCCCTACTATATCGCTTTATCGCTCTTTTGCTTTATCGCTTTATCGCTTTTTCGCTATATTGCTTTTGTGCTCTTTCCCATTATAGGTCGTTCGGTTTATCCCTTTGTCGCGCTACTATATTGATTTATCGCTCTTTTGCTTTATCACTTTATCGCTTTTTATTATCGCTTTGTTGCGTTGTTATATCGTTTTGTCGTGTGGCCTTATCGCTTTGTCGTACGGCCTTAATGCTTTGTCGTGCGGCCTTATCGCTTTGTCGTGTGACCATTTTGCTTTTTCGTATGGCTATATCGCTGAAAGGACGTTTATGTGTACAAGTACCATGACTTAACATTTGAGAGGAGAAACATGCTAAGTTTTAACAAGTCCCTTTTATTATTGAACAGAACAGGTTTATGCTTGAATTAAAGACATGATTTGGGGCGAGGATTTAAGTTAAATATCTGCAGAGTGTAAGAGATATATAGAGAATCTCACTAAAGTGATGTCTGATTTCAATTATGAACATGTTTCATATATTTGGTATCAGAAGAAACGAGTCGTAACATTAGATATCATTTTGAATTTGAGCTCATATCATGTTGATGCCCTTCAATTGATGATACCAACATGTCAGTATGAAACTGCACAACCCTAGCCTAACATTGCATGTGCATATCTAGTAACCATAAAATAAAAATAAACATTCGTTACAAGATAACATTTGCGACAAGCATCGGTTATAATCAATGATTATATGATTACACTGGTAATAGTTGGCTGCATACATACATAAGATGACATGAATTACAAGTACGAGATACAAGATAACGAGAGTTACAAGTGTTACAAATAAAACCAGAAAACATGGACCTGTCAGTAAAACCAGAAAACCATTCACGTTTCAACAAAAACAGGTAAATATCCTTGTGTCATTAAAACCAGAAAACCATGCACCAGTCAACGTTTTTAAAAAACCCTGATAACCATGCACGTGTCAATGAAACCAGATAATTATCGACATGTCAATAAAAACCAGGGCTCCATTCCATAACCCAATGCTCAATGTAGTGGTCAAGTAGCGCTCAAGTAGCGCTCATTCTCTCCTGAATGACACCTTGCAAAACCCCAAAGTTCGCTCTTTCGCTTTATCGCTCTTTCGGTCTTTCGCTCTTTCGCTCTTTCGCTCTTTCGCTTTATCGCTTTATCGCTCTTTCGCTTTATCGCTCTTTCGCTTTATCGCTCTTTCGCTTTATAGCTCTTTCGCTTTATCGCTCTTTCGCTTTATCGCTCTTTCGCTTTATCGCTTTATCGCTCTTTCACTTTATCGCTCTTTCGCTTTATCGCTCTTTCGCTTTATCGATCTTTCGCTAATCGCTTTGTCCCGCTAATTGCTTTGTCGCGCTACTATAGTGCTTTGTCGCGCTACTATAGCGCTTTATCACTATTTTGCTTTATAGCTCTATCGCTCTTTCGCTTTTTCGCTTTATTGCTTTGTCGCCCTACTATATCGCTTTATCGCTCTTTTGCTTTATCGCTTTATAGCTTTTTCGCTATATTGCTTTATTGCTCTTTCCCATTATAGGTCATTCGGTTTATCCCTTTGTCGCGCTACTATATTGATTTATCGCTCTTTTGCTTTATCACTTTATCGCTTTTTATTATCGCTTTGTTGCGTTGTTATATCGTTTTGTCGTGTGGCCTTATCGCTTTGTCGTACGGCCTTAATGCTTTGTCGTGCGGCCTTATCGCTTTGTCGTGTGACCATTTTGCTTTTTCGTATAGCTATATCGCTGAAAGGACGTTTATGTGTACAAGTACCATGACTTAACATTTGAGAGGAGAAACATGCTAAGTTTTAACAAGTCCCTTTTATTATTGAACAGAACAGGTTTATGCTTGAATTAAAGACATGATTTGGGGCGAGGATTTAAGTTAAATATCTGCAGAGTGTAAGAGATATATAGAGAATCTCACTAAAGTGATGTCTGATTTCAATTATGAACATGTTTCATATATTTGGTATCAGAAGAAACGAGTCGTAACATTAGATATCATTTTGAATTTGAGCTCATATCATGTTGATGCCCTTCAATTGATGATACCAACATGTCAGTATGAAACTGCACAACCCTAGCCTAACATTGCATGTGCATATCTAGTAACCATAAAATAAAAATAAACATTCGTTACAAGATAACATTTGCGACAAGCATCGGTTATAATCAATGATTATATGATTACACTGGTAATAGTTGGCTGCATACATACATAAGATGACATGAATTACAAGTACGAGATACAAGATAACGAGAGTTACAAGTGTTACAAATAAAACCAGAAAACATGGACCTGTCAGTAAAACCAGAAAACCATTCACGTTTCAACAAAAACAGGTAAATATCCTTGTGTCATTAAAACCAGAAAACCATGCACCAGTCAACGTTTTTAAAAAACCCTGATAACCATGCACGTGTCAATGAAACCAGATAATTATCGACATGTCAATAAAAACCAGGGCTCCATTCCATAACCCAATGCTCAATGTAGTGGTCAAGTAGCGCTCAAGTAGCGCTCATTCTCTCCTGAATGACACCTTGCAAAACCCCAAAGTTCGCTCTTTCGCTTTATCGCTCTTTCGGTCTTTCGCTCTTTCGCTCTTTCGCTTTATCGCTTTATCGCTCTTTCGCTTTATCGCTCTTTCGCTTTATCGCTCTTTCGCTTTATAGCTCTTTCGCTTTATCGCTCTTTCGCTTTATCCCTCTTTCGCTTTATCCCTCTTTCGCTTTATCCCTCTTTCGCTTTATCGCTCTTTCGCTTTATCGCTCTTTCGCTTTATCGCTCTTTCGCTTTATCGCTCTTTCGCTTTATCGCTCTTTCGCTTTATCGCTTTATCGCTCTTTCACTTTATCGCTCTTTCGCTTTATCGCTCTTTCGCTTTATCGCTCTTTCGCTAATCGCTTTGTCCCGCTAATTGCTTTGTCGAGCTACTATAGTGCTTTGTCGCGCTACTATAGCGCTTTATCACTATTTTGCTTTATAGCTCTATCGCTCTTTCGCTTTTTCGCTTTATCGCTTTATCGCCCTTTCGCTTTATCGCTTTATCGCCCTTTCGCTTTATCGCCCTTTCGCTGTATTGCCCTTTCGCTTTATCGCTCTTTCGCTTTATCGCCCTTTCGCTTTATCGCCCTTTCGCTTTATTGCCCTTTCGCTTTATTGCCCTTTCGCTTTATCGCTCTTTCGCTTTATCGCTCTTTCGCTTTATCGCTCTTTCGCTTTTTCGCTTTATTGCTTTGTTGCCCTACTATATCGCTTTATCGCTCTTTTGCTTTATCGCTTTATCGCTTTTTCGCTATATTGCTTTTGTGCTCTTTCCCATTATAGGTCGTTCGGTTTATCCCTTTGTCGCGCTACTATATTGATTTATCGCTCTTTTGCTTTATCACTTTATCGCTTTTTATTATCGCTTTGTTGCGTTGTTATATCGTTTTGTCGTGTGGCCTTATCGCTTTGTCGTACGGCCTTAATGCTTTGTCGTGCGGCCTTATCGCTTTGTCGTGTGACCATTTTGCTTTTTCGTATGGCTATATCGCTGAAAGGACGTTTATGTGTACAAGTACCATGACTTAACATTTGAGAGGAGAAACATGCTAAGTTTTAACAAGTCCCTTTTATTATTGAACAGAACAGGTTTATGCTTGAATTAAAGACATGATTTGGGGCGAGGATTTAAGTTAAATATCTGCAGAGTGTAAGAGATATATAGAGAATCTCACTAAAGTGATGTCTGATTTCAATTATGAACATGTTTCATATATTTGGTATCAGAAGAAACGAGTCGTAACATTAGATATCATTTTGAATTTGAGCTCATATCATGTTGATGCCCTTCAATTGATGATACCAACATGTCAGTATGAAACTGCACAACCCTAGCCTAACATTGCATGTGCATATCTAGTAACCATAAAATAAAAATAAACATTCGTTACAAGATAACATTTGCGACAAGCATCGGTTATAATCAATGATTATATGATTACACTGGTAATAGTTGGCTGCATACATACATAAGATGACATGAATTACAAGTACGAGATACAAGATAACGAGAGTTACAAGTGTTACAAATAAAACCAGAAAACATGGACCTGTCAGTAAAACCAGAAAACCATTCACGTTTCAACAAAAACAGGTAAATATCCTTGTGTCATTAAAACCAGAAAACCATGCACCAGTCAACGTTTTTAAAAAACCCTGATAACCATGCACGTGTCAATGAAACCAGATAATTATCGACATGTCAATAAAAACCAGGGCTCCATTCCATAACCCAATGCTCAATGTAGTGGTCAAGTAGCGCTCAAGTAGCGCTCATTCTCTCCTGAATGACACCTTGCAAAACCCCAAAGTTCGCTCTTTCGCTTTATCGCTCTTTCGGTCTTTCGCTCTTTCGCTCTTTCGCTCTTTCGCTTTATCGCTTTATCGCTCTTTCGCTTTATCGCTCTTTCGCTTTATCGCTCTTTCGCTTTATAGCTCTTTCGCTTTATCGCTCTTTCGCTTTATCGCTCTTTCGCTTTATCGCTTTATCGCTCTTTCACTTTATCGCTCTTTCGCTTTATCGCTCTTTCGCTTTATCGATCTTTCGCTAATCGCTTTGTCCCGCTAATTGCTTTGTCGCGCTACTATAGTGCTTTGTCGCGCTACTATAGCGCTTTATCACTATTTTGCTTTATAGCTCTATCGCTCTTTCGCTTTTTCGCTTTATTGCTTTGTCGCCCTACTATATCGCTTTATCGCTCTTTTGCTTTATCGCTTTATAGCTTTTTCGCTATATTGCTTTATTGCTCTTTCCCATTATAGGTCATTCGGTTTATCCCTTTGTCGCGCTACTATATTGATTTATCGCTCTTTTGCTTTATCACTTTATCGCTTTTTATTATCGCTTTGTTGCGTTGTTATATCGTTTTGTCGTGTGGCCTTATCGCTTTGTCGTACGGCCTTAATGCTTTGTCGTGCGGCCTTATCGCTTTGTCGTGTGACCATTTTGCTTTTTCGTATGGCTATATCGCTGAAAGGACGTTTATGTGTACAAGTACCATGACTTAACATTTGAGAGGAGAAACATGCTAAGTTTTAACAAGTCCCTTTTATTATTGAACAGAACAGGTTTATGCTTGAATTAAAGACATGATTTGGGGCGAGGATTTAAGTTAAATATCTGCAGAGTGTAAGAGATATATAGAGAATCTCACTAAAGTGATGTCTGATTTCAATTATGAACATGTTTCATATATTTGGTATCAGAAGAAACGAGTCGTAACATTAGATATCATTTTGAATTTGAGCTCATATCATGTTGATGCCCTTCAATTGATGATACCAACATGTCAGTATGAAACTGCACAACCCTAGCCTAACATTGCATGTGCATATCTAGTAACCATAAAATAAAAATAAACATTCGTTACAAGATAACATTTGCGACAAGCATCGGTTATAATCAATGATTATATGATTACACTGGTAATAGTTGGCTGCATACATACATAAGATGACATGAATTACAAGTACGAGATACAAGATAACGAGAGTTACAAGTGTTACAAATAAAACCAGAAAACATGGACCTGTCAGTAAAACCAGAAAACCATTCACGTTTCAACAAAAACAGGTAAATATCCTTGTGTCATTAAAACCAGAAAACCATGCACCAGTCAACGTTTTTAAAAAACCCTGATAACCATGCACGTGTCAATGAAACCAGATAATTATCGACATGTCAATAAAAACCAGGGCTCCATTCCATAACCCAATGCTCAATGTAGTGGTCAAGTAGCGCTCAAGTAGCGCTCATTCTCTCCTGAATGACACCTTGCAAAACCCCAAAGTTCGCTCTTTAGCTTTATCGCTCTTTCGGTCTTTCGCTCTTTCGCTCTTTCGCTTTATCGCTTTATCGCTCTTTCGCTTTATCGCTCTTTCGCTTTATCGCTCTTTCGCTTTATAGCTCTTTCGCTTTATCGCTCTTTCGCTTTATCCCTCTTTCGCTTTATCCCTCTTTCGCTTTATCCCTCTTTCGCTTTATCGCTCTTTCGCTTTATCGCTCTTTCGCTTTATCGCTCTTTCGCTTTATCGCTCTTTCGCTTTATCGCTCTTTCGCTTTATCGCTTTATCGCTCTTTCACTTTATCGCTCTTTCGCTTTATCGCTCTTTCGCTTTATCGCTCTTTCGCTAATCGCTTTGTCCCGCTAATTGCTTTGTCGCGCTACTATAGTGCTTTGTCGCGCTACTATAGCGCTTTATCACTATTTTGCTTTATAGCTCTATCGCTCTTTCGCTTTTTCGCTTTATTGCTTTGTCGCCCTACTATATCGCTTTATCGCTCTTTTGCTTTATCGCTTTATAGCTTTTTCGCTATATTGCTTTATTGCTCTTTCCCATTATAGGTCATTCGGTTTATCCCTTTGTCGCGCTACTATATTGATTTATCGCTCTTTTGCTTTATCACTTTATCGCTTTTTATTATCGCTTTGTCGCGTTGTTATATCGTTTTGTCGTGTGGCCTTACCGCTTTGTCGTACGGCCTTAATGCTTTGTCGTGCGGCCTTATCGCTTTGTCGTGTGACCATTTTGCTTTTTCGTATGGCTATATCGCTTTGTCGTGTGGCCATATCACTTTGTCGTGTAGCAATATCGCTTTTTCGCTTTATCGCATTGATGCCAGAGGGCGAAAGAGCGATGTCCCCTCTCAGCTATCATACTATTCTATACTTAACGTATCAAACGTATTTAAAAAGCAAGTTCAAATGGAGTTATACAAATCTTACACAAGACTACTCCTGAAAGGACGTTTATGTGTACAAGTACCACGACTTAACATTTGAGAGGAGAAACATGCTAAGTTTTAACAAGTCCCTTTTATTATTGAACAGAACAGGTTTATGCTTGAATTAAAGACATGATTTGGGGCGAGGATTTCAGTTTAATATCTGCAGAATGTAAGAGATATATAGAGAATCTCACTAAAGTGATGTCTGATTTCAATTATGAACATGTTTCATATGTTTGGTATCAGAAGAAACGAGTCGTAACATTAGATATCATTTTGAATTTGAGCTCATATCATGTTGATGCCCTTCAATTGATGATAACAACATGTCAGTATGAAACTGCACAACCCTAACATTGCATGTGGTTACACGTGGTGCTGTGCATAGCTCAGTTGACCGCTATCAATGAAGTTCAACAAGAATCGGCACGGCTCGCCGAATGGATGGGTGGCCCGCTTCATTGCTGGATAAACTTTGAGTTTGAAGGGTAGATTCCCTGCCCCACACAGAGACATGAGTTGTGAGGCGTTACCTTAGGCAAGTGACTTTATTCAAAAGCATTCCTCCCTGATATGGAAGTGAGCCAATGTGAGAGATAACCTTAACAACGGCTTAATTGTTGGCTAGGTTTCATACTCCAAGTGAGCAGAGAATGGAAAAAGGAACGATGTTGATCCTTACACCAGTGTAATAATTTGCGCTTTGAGCATGTCCCTTTGTAGCGGGAGTATAGTGCGGTATAATATCCTCATTATTATCATTAAGATATGTCGAGTGATCTCACACACCATGTCATGTTGCACACAGATTTAGTTAATAAATCTAATCATCGCCATATGTTGTATAATGTTTATTTTTTTAAATATATAATTGAGCAGTGATGCTCTGTTCTGTGAAATAAACCAAGATACGTGCTGCTATAATAACTACAAATAAAGATAGTGTTCTTTTTATAATGGTGTTTGATATATCGTATATCAGAATACACGAGTCATAACATTACGATTTCATTAGGGTTTTGTCATAGCATTTAGTGTCATTAGTCAATTTATATCAGCTGTGTCGAACGGTTTCACATAATATCTATGAGGCAGACGACTTTAGAAAAGAAATAGAGAATACTCAATGATGTCCCGTTTCATAATCTATTCATTCATGAATCGCAAACGAGGATTAAATGTATTGAATCTCATCTCATGATGTTACTTCAATGTTGTTAAAATTATTTTATCAAAATTAACATCGATACTTATTCATTAATATACATATTAATACATGACTAGATAAATATACATTAGTATTTTTGAGTTAGAAGATCGATGTTTTCTTCATATGTCTGCTCATTTAATCATGTACTTGTGAAGTATAAATAATTTCTTGTTGTGGCTTATTCTATTTCTTGGTTGTCGTTTCTATTTCTGCAGAGTACATCGGACATATAGTTGAGGATTTCAATGCAAAAATGGAATATGAGCTCAGAATGTTTAATGAAAATTAATAATGCTCATTAGAACCAATTCTGGTTAATGATTGGATATGTATAAACGAATTAGTCACAAGAAAACTGCTTTCCGACTTGTAGATAATCTCACCAAATTGTTTTTTTTTATATGAATATGAAAAATTGTTAAAAGTTACAAATACATAATTTTTTATTTTTACTTTAATGAACGAGTTTCATACATTTGATATCAGAGGACTCGAGTTAACACATTTCATCAGGATGTTGGAGTCATTTTGATATTACTTTTTTCATGATAACAGGTCAGCGGATCAGTGTCGGTCAATACTTTTCTCATATGTATTTACATGTTTTATTATACATAAGCAATACTGTGCATATACCTATGTCATTGTCGTTTAAATTGTGTACATTTGTGGAGGGGGGGGGGGGGGGTATGTATGTCACAATGTTGTCTTCTGATATCAAATTTCAAAATGAAAGTTACAGAGTTACATACTCAGCACCTCCATGGTACATTGTAGGCATGTTCTCGATTCGCCTACAGTCTTATATCATATCATGGTCTGTTGATTACTGATTACACATTGATAAGCAAGCGTCACCCCTATTATGTCAAAGTGGACTCACCTAGTAGAAAGAAAACAAAAGAGATTGAGTTTTCTATTGACGAATTGATTTATTCTTATTTGTAACCTGACAAACCTTTAATTGATGAAACTCATGAAATCTTGAAATTGCGGAGATAAATCATATTCATGTAGCGTTTGGTGTGTATTGAGTTGAGAAACAAACAGTGTGTTGCGTGAATATGTCAAGGATCATTATTTACATTTAAACTTGGGATCCACTGACAATGACAATGTGTTAGAAAAATAAGTGGCATGACATGGTAGAACATTTAGGGTTAATATTGACTGTTGGAATGTGAATAGTGACGTTCATTAACGTGAATATATAACAGTTTCAACAAAGAAGCGGACGGGTTAGCACAGTGGTTAGTTCGTTTGGCTTCAGATCAAGAGGTCCAGGTGCTCGGCAGTTTTGTCCACAGTAGGAAACTGTTCTACATATGGGAAGATTTCCTTGCAATGCCACACAGAATTTCAGCGCAGTACCTCCCATGGTTCGCTTTTTCCAGCTGATGCTCCAGAAACGGAAATTTGGCATTTATCATTTAAAACTGTGTTCCACAGGACACATCACTTGTGTGAGATGAAGCGTTATATATGTATATAAACAGCCCTTTCAACTTTAAAAACTTGTTGTTGTTTTGTGTAGTGGTGAGCATGTCAAGCAGTATACCAGTATTGTGGTTATCTCCCTTTAATCATATAGTTCCCTCAATTTGACATACCATGTCGCTCGCATCACGGCTCTTATGCATATCAGCACGTTCTTGTCTCAAAGGTATAGTGTGTATCAGAGCATATTTAACATACTATTTTACTAATAACAAGTCTTTCTGCTACTTGCTTTCATTAGTGTACATGAGACAACACACACATGAAATACTTAACGACAAGTCGAACTCAGAACAGGTGAACAGGTCAATCAGTTTGCTGGAGACGCATCTCGTTGTTTATAATTGTGGGGACGTGCCAGTGTGCACTACATGTCATCTTGACATGGATATAGTCAATAGACAATAGTCTTGTGGGCCTCTAAATCAATGTATTGCTTCAACATCTTTCAAACAAATCTTATGATAATCTGCAGTTTTGGTGTAGACTTGCCAACGCTCAAATGGGTGACGATGACAGAATAGATTATGTAAATCAGTTGTAGCTGTTGCAAGATACATAATATAACCAGAACAGAATACAAGATGTATAAAAAGGCTGGAATTCTGTAAGCTGTCTCACAGTTTTTTATTCATTTTTTGTTGATACGTTCAATAGCTACATGGTACAGTGTACGTTAGACTATCTTGTGCAATCGTTTCATGTCGTGTATCAAACTCCGTTGATTAATGTTATTGACATAAATGAAGGAGTCCACCCTAAAGATATATAGCCTGTCTCAAATTCATAAATTCATTACTCATAATTTAACCAAAGCCGAAAAATAAACTCTCTTAAAATACAAGTCTAGATATTGACGATATTTCCTCCATATATGGTTCGAGAGTCTAGATAAGTTCTAAAGGCTTGAACGTTCCTTGTCTTGCAGTTTCCAATGCAGCCATTTTTCTATTAAAAATCCATTTTTCATTGACCAAGTGTCAGTCAAGTAAACACACGCTCTACGTTTAATCAAACCATTGGCTCTCGGTAGGGGATCGAGAAATTCTGTACCCCTTCCCCCTTTCAATTGGTGGACCCCCTCCCCCATTTCAGAATTTAAATTCCTGGATCCGTCGCTGAGCTCTGTAGCTTTAGTGAGTAGGTTACTGTTTACCAACCGCTTAAATAAAATAAGTGATTTAGAAAAGGTATAATCTACTCAAACTTTCAGCATTCTAGTCGCTTTGTTCACTGCAAGAAGTAAATATCGGTTCTGTAACTATCCTGCTTAAAGTGATTGATGTTATAGACTAACATAAATAGTTCACACAGAATACAATTTATTGCCATATACTTTCAAACAAAAATCTCTAAAAGAAAATGGATGACATTGTCGCTTCAATATCAACATTTTTGGAAAAATCCCCCAAGTCATGATGCTTGATAGAAAACAGTAAAATCTTTGAAGAAATTCAATACTTTCCCGGGTACCTCTACTTGATTCCACGCTGTATCATGACATTGACTTCTTCAAAAAGTTTGAAATAGGTATTAAGGTATTAAAAACGTTTTTTTACTGACGCCTCGTGTGTCTTGAACTAAGTTGCAATGCTAGTGTGTGTCTTATACCTACACCGTATATACCAACACTTTTTGCTGCTTACTGAAGCATCATGTTGAGTTTCTAAACACAGTTTTAAATAATATTTCACTATGGCGTGTAACAGCAGAAATATACCCTGACACAATATTGTGGTTATATAGATTTTAGTGAAACCTTAAAGCGTTGACTGGAAACGAAGACTGGATCGTACTGAACTGAGTCTCTATGCAGCAATGTAGATAAAACTGCATGGGGAACCGTTCTCTACAACTGACAACTAGTAATGTCTTTGCATTCCAATGTTATTACAGGTAACAGGTAATTGAAAACCAATGCTCGAAAAGGTTGAACAGTTTGAAATAATGATTAAAGGCAAACAAATAAACGAAATATTTCAAAATGTTGTCATGGGTTTATTTTTCAAAATATGAACATGAAAATTACAATAAGAGTATTTTCAACATGCACCTTTTTCAATATTATTGTGAAGCAAAGTTCAAAGATATATTCTCTGTTTGTCATGTGATACACAGTTTTCATTCATCTACAACCATGATTAGAATAAATTGATTTGATTATATCATCCAAAACTGGGTTCCACAGGAGATATCGCTTGCATAAGATCAAGCGATATAACTTACATTTACCTGAATCTGTTGATGTTACAGTGTTAACTAGTCACATTTGACAATTGTCACTGTGAAAACATCTTGGTCAGAAACCCCTAGCCAAATATCTTCAGATTAATGTAGACAGAAGGTGTTTCATCTCCGGTGTTAGTGCCAGTTCTCTACCTGATATCAGCTCACCTTTCATCTCAGAGTTTAATGGTGATTCAACATACATCAACACCCAGAGTGGTCGGTCAAGTGATGCTGCAGTTATTGCGACAACTTTGACATCAGTGCCATCAACAATGTGAATCTTGTTTGAGTCTCTGTCAATCACTATACACAACACTATGTCACGGGACACACCGACCTGGTACCTGGTAAAAGGGACGTCAGTGAGAAGCTCATCATCATATACTACCTGGAGACACAGCTGCTGCTTGTGTGTGCTGCAAATTACTACCCTCACACTCAGTCCTGAAGCCTGACTCCAGTTAGCATCTACAGGACTCTCTGTCACAGCAGTCTCCCATATCATCTTACCCTCCAATGTCAGCTGTTTGACAATGAACACAACTCTGGTAGATAATAAAGCAACCTGACCTCTATTCAAGGAAAGTGCTCGCTGTGTCAGTACTTTCCTCACTGACTTGAGTTTGCATCCCGTGTCCTTAGGAGCAGGATCTGGTACCATGTTACTGACCACCCCCGAGGAGATCTGGACATCAGCAGTGGACGAGTTGTGGTCAAACTCCAGATGTGGACCTGTTTGAAAGTTTTAAGTTGATTTGTATCAAATGCTATAAAGAATATGTAATTGGAAGACGAAGTTATGGCATGTTGGTGAACTTCATATCATTACACCAATTAGGATACAATTGACATTTTCTCGATACAATTATCAATTTATAATAACTAAGTGTTTATCTTTCATCTTTAGATTATCATTCTCTTATAAAAAAGACAAGTAGTACTAACAAACGCGATTACAAAATATCTTAACAAAGCATGAATTCTACATGTAAGCATGGACATCTAAGAAAACTACATTAATGTTGGTAATGTTCAATTTGTTGTATTAGTCATTTAAAAAGAATATCTGAGTAAACTATGGCGATATTTATAATAAAATAACATTGTTAGATAAAAATCCTCTAAATCACTCCTGAATAGCTTCCTTAGCTGCATGATCCACGTGCACCTCGTGTTTCTCGTGCAATGTTTGAGTAATCCGAGCGATTCCTTATATATCATTTTGATTTGTGTAAGTTTGATTGACAGGGATGAAATAAACACTGTTCTTGATGCACAAGTATCTCGTGATTTCTGAAAATCCAACACATGAACATCACACTCTCAGTTCCTCTAAATAGATTTAAAAAGGTGTGAGCGTAAACATATTTCATGCATATTTTTAGAATAAATCATTGTCGAGTTTGGAAAACACATTCAGGTTCTTATTATGTCGGTCATATTTTACCTTTTCAGGTGTTAAGAATGTTGGATAATACTATGACAGTTATACCTTATTTATCAAATCTTTTTATTATGAAAGCTATATTTGACACTCATGTTTTGTTTGTGTTTAAACTGAACATACAACGTATATTCAACTTCATCAACAAGTACATAATCATCTCACCATTAACTAAAACTTACCAATGACATCTTTACCACCAAGTATTAACTTCACATCAGCTTTAGTAACTGTAACAAATAGTATCAATTCTCAAAAATCCTTATATCAATCAGATAATGATCAATACGTTCCCAAATAGGCAGATTACCTGAGTATCAGCTAGGAATTTAATCAAATAATCGCCCGTCACCAAACCTGAGAGGTTACCTGATCAATAGCTTGGAATTTAAATAGATTATTTACAGGTAAAAGATAATCCGTACTTCTTAGTGTCAAGTCAATTATGTTGTTTAATATACCTTGACCTGAGAAAGGTGACCCAACTCAAACCAAATTGTATTTATTAATCACAAGACCAATATGCAAATTGTATCATTATGCCAAAGTGCCTGGTGTACAGGAATAAGACAAATTGTTAAGGATCTCAACTTCTTCTCTCTTGTTTCTAGGCTGCCCCTTGTTGTTGAAGAGTCAAGAAACAACGAACGATTCAAACAAGGTTTGATTCTCTACTAAAGTATTTTTACTCAAAATAATATCGCACTTTTATAGAAGAATTCCTTCCTATATTCAATGCAAGGTAAGAATACAAATGAAAGCAATAAAGTGAAATCATATTCAGTGATGTGTTGCACGATTACCACTATAAATAAAAGACGATTTCTTAACAATTAATTCAGACATTACCTAGCCTTCTGAAAATCATTTCATCTTTGCTTGCATGGCACGCCTTAGGTAGCATTCAACATTGTTTTCCAAATAATATTAATGGATTACTGTAGATATGTTATGTCAAGAAGTTGCTTCATTGTTAATACATCTGTAATTTCCCAGACAATTAATAATCTCAAACGTGTGGAATATTCCATCATGCACAGCTACACATATAACATATTTGATAGGAGTTTTATTGAAAAGATACATTTTTGTTTATCTGAATGAGTCTTGTGTTCAAGTTTTGTTGTTTTGTAGTCTCTTTTAGCTTTTCATAATAAAGTTGCATTTCTGTCTGTAAGAATTTGGAACATAAATAAAGTTATGACTTGACAAACTATTCTGAACTAATTACTGAAATAGTATATTTTATTTCAATATGACAAGGTAATGCTGTAATGTTGTGATAACGAAATAGTCATTTTAAAGAAATGTACCATCCTAAAAAAGAGTAAAACCTTACACTGACTACAGCATTTCACAACATGTATCAAACTGTTTTCTTACCTTCAGGAAAGTCATCAGGTGTGAACTTAACAGCATTGTAGAATTGATCTTCACGGACATAGCTCGGCTTGTGCCTAGGACTGAAGGTGACGAGTCTGACTTGTCCTGCTGATCTGATGGTAGAGAGAAGCTGCTGCATGTTGACCTCTGTGAAGGTCACACCGATTCTCTCAGCTTCAGCATCCTCTGGTGTTTCTTGAAGAAGGGAGGCTGCTGAAGGTCCACTTGAGGAGGCAGACTTCAGTTTGTCCTGCAAGTTCTTGTGAGATATCAGAGTTCTTCTGATTGATTTCCGTTCTCCATCAGCATTGGACTCCACTTGGGACAGCAGGATTCCTCTTCTGTGTAGTAGCTCCTCCATCATGTCGTCGAAACATTTGTTGATTTGTTCTGTGGCTTTCTTCTGAGACTTGTGGATATTTTCTTCGATATCAGTGAGTTTCTTCATCCTCAGGGTTATCTTGTCGAGCTTTGTCTTCACTTCTGAAGGATCAACCCTGCTGGTTCCATCATTATTGGCGCTTTGTGGTCTTGTGGATCTTCTGGCTGTGATATCTTCAAACTTGGAGGTCTTGTGGTTTCGTGTTGATCTGTGCCTGGCATGTGCCTTGAAACATGTATCACAGAGGTAGACTCCACATTCATCGCACATAGCCATGGACTTGTTGTTGTCTGGACAGTCAGTACAGATCGGTACATCATCTCTTCGAGTCTTCAGGGCATTGAGGATCTGTAGAACAGTCATGTCCTTAGGTAGAGACTTTGCTCCACAAGGGAGATTTACATCAGCCCGACAGAGAGGACATGGGAATCGTTTTCTTCCTTGTATGTATGTATTTAAACATAATTCACATATGGGTTGCTCACAGCAGGGCATACGACGAGGTAGTTCGGAGGTTTCATTGAATTCATCCTGACATATTGGACAAACGGCCGGAGCTTCTGTCAGTGCTGTCACTATGTCAGCCATCTGGAATTGAGGTAAATTATTAAAAGTTAGAATACATTTCGTCATTGCGGATACAATGAACCCATTATTTGCCCCTTCTGCAGAATGTTACCGAATCTGAATGTAGTCTCAACAGAAGAACAAAAGTGTAAATATATGTAATTACACTTAATATCAAAACGAATTCATCATCTGATATTAATTCTGAGAGTAGGTAAGTTAGGACACACGACCAGAACTTCCGTCAATGTCTTTTCTGTGTCAAACATCTGGAATATTAGGCAATGTAACACTTTATAGTTAATTAATTTTGATAGTTGCGGATGCCAGAAAACGGATGACTCGACCTCATCTCAAAAGGATGTAAAACTATAAATATAATGCAGTAGGTAGTAGGTTGCAGATGATTAAATACTAAGTGTAATTTCTAGCTTTTGTAAATGAATATATATTCATGATTAACAATTCAAAATATTTCAAAAGATTTCAAATTTTAGAATACCAAAGTCTATGTGCATGTTGATTCTCTTTAGTTGTTTAAGACATACAATCTATAACTTACCTTGTAAGTGTTCTCAGTCTAGGTCAGAAGGGATATACCACATATCGAGTATGGTAACATACTGTAATAGTGTTGTAACCGACCAGGAAGTTTATCCTCTTACTATTGACAACAAACCTTATTGAATGACATGTATACTACTCTGTGCCCTAGCATTTGCTGATAAGATAATGTCAAGATATAAAATACATACCAATAATATTTATACCTTAGAAAATAGTTGATTCCACTGACAAGGAATATATTGATTTCCTTCGTTAAATGCTTTAATTATTTACAGAACATGTAACTGGTAAGCATTTGGGTCGATCATGTCAGTGTTACTTCGACTTAAGTGTAGGATTTATGCACATTTAATTTTAAAACCAACGTTTTCATGGCAAAACGGTTGGTCTGGTGTCACGCAACAAACTAATGACACCTAGCATTATTCACATGCTTGATCAGGCTTCCACATAACTTGTATCTCGTTACAAGGTAAACTAATTGTTATGGAATGTCAAAGTTTCATACATATATACAGCCCTAGTTCATGCATCTACGCAATTATATCAAATGAAAACGTTTTGTTATGTTTGTGCTTGGTTTAGGTTTTTCAAGAGACAAGGTTTACCAACACACAACCCAAGCTCAACAAACAGTCACGAGTCACCATATGTGTATATATGTAAATTAAAATCTGTACTCAAATATTATATGATACCTTAGCAACAGAGGCAATTTCGTTCTGGTGAGATAAATACACAGATCTCAAGGAGATCTCAAAGAGATTTTCAAAAAAGTTTATTTTGAAGTGTAAAATTAATTTCCACAGTTTGTATCATGTTATCATTTTTTTTCTATTTTGATGGAATTATCAACAAAATACTGCATTGAGGTTTTCAAGGATTGTACCACAAAAATGGTCTGCTAATCTTGTTTAGTTAGTATAGTGTACACTATTGTCCCCTGTGCTTGCATTTTAGAAAAGATCGGTAGCAATGAAATAACATATGTTTTTGTGGGAACTGACATTACATTTCGAATGGACTGTCTTGTCATCTAGCCATAGACAAGAGTAGGATTGAGATGGTTTCAGTTATGAATGATCCACAATATTTTACAAACTTAAACTTTTTTTAAAGGCACAAGTGCACACTTTTCGCACTCAAATAGGCTATTTTAGGTCATACGAGAGCACATGAACCCACTTTAGCTTCCTTTCGGTGCAATAAAAAAACTTATTATTCTTTAGAATTGACCTGCAGTCAATAGTTAAAAAGCTGACACGACCGAAGTCCCTCAAGGATATCACAAATAGTAAGAGTCGCTGATATACAAAATAGGAAATATAGAGTGTAGAAAAGGCTGAACTAGGATTTCATATATAGTTTAATCTCTTAACTGACAAAAAAAATGGATAGTCTTCATTAAGTAGTATCTGTTACTTCACCGATTTGTAATACGCAGTGTAAGCATTATTGTTACATTAATCTCAGCGACTGCCGTTTTTGGTCTTCTGGTTGTGTACAATTTTTTAATATTGATGATATTGTAGTGCATGCGGATGCAATGTTGCATTAATTACTTCCGGTGTTTTAAAGTTAACTTTAAAACCTGAAAACGTTCATATTTCCCAGATAACTAATATAATACATTACCCGAGGACAGATCGTTTGTTATATAAAAAGATGTGCATGATCTGTGCATCATTTATATTTTAAAGCAATTGGCGTGCCACAGTGCCTTTGAGATGAACTCAGCTTAAAATAAGCTACGTACATTTTATTGTAGTGGAGTAAATTGTAGACATGTACAAGCCTATTGGCAATGTTTTTTGGAAATTGATAAATATTTTTTCAACACACAACATGAACATAGACTTGCAGCTTACTGTATTTAAGTTGAGAAAAAATTTATACATAAATGCAAGGGTTTTTAAAAACTATGCTTTAATAATTTTAGACTGCACAAATAACAGCATTCAGCCCTCTGATAGAGTTGACCTCGATCTTTGCAATAGTGAGAATACTTTCGTTACTAAAATGCCTTGCAACGCCAATCACCGTCTAATAAAGTTGGAAGAGTGGACTATTGAGTGCTATTGATTGTTGTATTGTATCTGTAGATACCCTTTCAAATTGTAAATACTTATATGTGCAGTCCCAAGTCACATCACATGTCTGTTAGTTTAATGTTTACATTTGACTCTACTGAATAAACAAGGGCAGGTAATTCCAGGAATTAAGAACATATATATCGTTCTGTGTAATGAGCAACCCATGGAAACATGTTTAGCTCTGCCACGTAAGCAGTAACCATGGCTTACAAATTTGGCAAATATATATGTATTTGGGATAAAATTCCTGAAACACAGGCTGGTTTTAGACAAGCCCACACTATTCTGTATACAGAGAATTCAAAAGTCTTTTGCTCCTGAAAAATATGTCAGATATTGTTGACAGAATGTTTTGTTAGATACTGAATAACTTTAGATGCGGATTGTTAAGTATTTTGAACGAGATGGAAACATATTGATGTAACAAACGTAACTTCACAGTGTTAAGAACTTACTACCACCCTAAGGGTTCCACTACCCCCGTCCCTAAGGGGTCAGAGGTCCAGACCATAGGGATCGCAAATTGCTACTAACATAAGACAAACAAAGAAGAAAAGTGCTATGCAAAGTTTAATTAGCGCACTGAAAATGGGAACGAGCCCCTTAACGTGACGGATGAAAACCCCTAGTCGGGTTCCCAGAGGAGATGCAATGTTGGTCGAACACCTGAGGCCCTAGCCTCGCCACGCCTTCCAGAGCTTCAGTTGAAACATCTCGTAGGTAGTGGTTAGCGAACACCATACAAGACTTCCAGAAATAGCCCGCCATGATGTCTGCTACAGGAGTATTTCTGTGGAGGGCCATAGTCGCCGAAACCGCCCTAATCTCGTGCGGATTAGAGCGGGCAGGAGGAGTCCAGGACTGCCGATCTGAGGTAGACCACTAACTGCCTCTTGTCGATCTCCTTGATGCTCGTTTTAGAGTGAGGCACGAAGAGCCTACGCCTCCCCTGATGTAAAGTACGGGTGCGCTCTGAGTATATATGCAACGCCCGCACCGGACAGAGAAGGCAATTCCATAGTGGACGCTATAGCCGGTATAGTAAAGGTCCTGCCGGGGCCCTCTCTGCAGCCGGGTTTTTACATATAAAGTCCGGCGCTAAGCCTATCGTGTCTCCCCCGCGGTCCCTCACCTCGAAGTCAGCTTGCAGCGCGTGTAGCTCCGATATCCTGGCAGCTGATGCCATTGCTACCAGGAAGGCCGTCTTCACCGAGAGAAGCAGGATGGTCGCCTCCGAAAGAGGTTTGTAATAGTTCGACTTGTGTTGGTTCAACACCACCGCCAAGGCCCATTCTGTCGCCTGTCCACCTGGCGGTAGATCTTGATAATCTCCTTGAGGACGGACATAATCGCTGCCAAGTAGATATTGATGGAGGAGGCCTTAAGACCACCCTCTTCCCTGAGGTGAACCAAGTACTCCGCCACTTGGGGAACCGTAACTGACAGGATGTCGAAACCCTTCTCCTCACAGGACGCTGCAAAGGAGTTCAACTGGAAGCCGTAGAGCTTCCTGGTTGATTCCCTTTGTGACGTACATGTAGCAACGGTATGGGTCACTGCCTCCGAGAAGCCGCTGTGTCTTAGTCCCTTCTCAAGACAAGCCAAGCGTGAAGACGCAGAACCTGAGGGTTTTCGTGTATGAGTCCTCCCGTAGCGTGAAGACGTGGCGACACGTCTTCTCCCTCACATGTTCGTTGATGAATACCTGGAGGGAGATGTAACCTGCCCTTCCGGGTGTAGTCCTGAGCTGATGTTAATAAGCCCAGCAGTCGTTGCCACGAACGTAGTGGCAGAGGCTTGCGGAGAGCTCTGATCAAGAGGTCCTCGCCTCTCCCCATCAGCTCCCGAGTGACAAGGCCCTTGTACTGGGTGGTGTCCAGGAGAACGCCTAGGAAGGTGAGCTACGTTGCTGGTCGTAGGTCTAACTTGTCCAAGTTGATCAGCCAACCCAGGCGTCTGAACAACCCAATTACGAAGTCACGTTGGACTTCGGTATTGTAATTGATACCCCCTCTGGATAAAAGGATAAACACAATATACTTTCGCAAGTGATTTAAATGAGAGTAGGCTGTTATCTTCACGAATCAACAATGTCGATGATCCTTTTATCTGTTAATAGTTTCGAAATAGATAAATATAAGTAAATATGCCATTGTTGTTAAATTATAATAAATTGAGTGACTGAAATCCGAAAATCTTTAATATTTTTTTAATAAATATGTGCATCAATTCATAAATCATATTCCTTCTCAAAAGGTATGTCGATCTTCTAATTATGAAAGAAAATTATTATGATATATGGGTAAGAACATACGCGGCCATTGATCACACTGGTATGGATATAAAATATTAAAGCAAACCAATCATTTGATATTTGAGTGCAGTCAAAATGTAGACATGAAGACCTACATGTGTTGTGCATTATGACAAATTTGCCATAATCCGAATTTGAGAAAGGTGCAACAAAATGGACATTTTAAAATGATACATTGACCATTGATACTTTGACAGTTTAAAGTTTCAAACAATTGAAATAACAATTTGATATCAATGCCTATTTTTACGCTTTTATTATCGTTAAACGATTTATCAAATAAAATGTTTTTCTTACCTTGTGAATTTTCTGAAACGGAGTCTGCAGGAATTGAACACGACCTCTCCCACTGGTGTCTGCTCACAGGTTTTGAAGATTATATTATCTTGTTGTTCTCCTGATACACGTGATAACAAACCAACATATCAGGTTTTAGTCATGAGTTCATATCATTTACATATATATTTACTGAGCTCTAGTTATATTCATGTAAGAAATGCATGTCATTATAGAACTTTAAAGCTCCTTGGTTAGGTTTATAATTTAAATTTAAATTGTATTGATACCAGATAAAGATAGAAAATATAGTTATCAGATCGTTGAGCATCAAAATGACGTAATGATAATAATGTAAAGTATTCACTGTAAAAGAAGTTAAAAGTTCAATTATTACTAAAGAAGTTCGTAACAGTTGCCAACACGCATCTTTAATTGTCAGATTTTAACTCCAGAACCTAATAAAACTTTAATGAGGTCCCTTTATCATCAACAGTGTGTTGTGAGAAACCTTAAAAAAACCAATTACTTTTGGATACTAATAAAGAAAGGTAATGATGTTAGGGTTGAGTGAATGTTGACTAATACATATGCCAATTTACAAATGTTTTCATTTATTTCATTACTGTTGGTATGAACTTTCAATACATACAGTTTGTAAAATATCATACATGTTTAATGTGTATCAGTTATCAAGAAATTCAACATTACAAGTGGATCCAGAATACACCATTGAGGACAACTTACAGATAAAACACAGGTGATTACGGGTCAATACAGATTGCTCAGTGACCTATCTTTCAACATGCGATTGCTACTTTCAAGGTTAAGTTATCAATCCAAGTCGATTGAAAAATCGATTATCTCAAAACATTACCGAATATACAAATATTACTCCTATTTCTAGTGCATCGATTGATCTTACTTTTAGTTTACTTATGACTTTGTAGCACACTTGTTATACTTTATAACACATGTAGTCCTTCTATCCACATTAGTGAATAAATAATAACCGGCCCAATCAGAATCTATCCATCTACTTGTCCTCTGTTAGGATAGTCTAGTGCTATGACAAGTCGTAACCTATATTCGTACTGTGTTTGGATATCCTAGTGCTTGGACAAGTAAGAACTTATCATTCTTGCCCTAGGACAATTCAGAACCAATCCTCGTATTTGTCCAGTGTTAGGATATCCTAGAGCTAGGACGATTATGATGAACTGATTAATATATAATAAAGTGTCATGTTCTCTACTCTACAGATTTAAAATCACCAAAGTCGATACTAAACATACCTACCTTAGTAATATATTTCATAGAATGTGTACTGTTGCACATTGTTGTAATGTGTGCCGATCGCACATGTGTGTTATCCTAAAAAAGTACAATTTCTGTTACAATATATGAACAATTTTCAATGAAATCCATGGAGTAAGGAATTCATGAGGACCATAATGTCTCAAACGGCTCTTAATTGCCATTAATTATAGAAGGATAAGTATGATGTGTTTAACATAACTGAAAACACGATGTAAAACTAAAGGGTAGGCTATGCTCTAGGTGCCACATGATGATGCTGTCAATTACGTTCCACCACAGAAGAAGAAGAAGTCGGAGTTTGTCATTACTTCATCAGACGCAGCATTCCGGGCTAAAGTTGAAGCTGCCGCTGTCAGAGAAGAAAGAGAGAGAAAAAAGGCTGAACGTATGAGGAAAAGACAAGAAAAAAATCAGATGAAATGAAATGATTGATTAAATTTTTTTCTTAAAAACCCACTTGTCGTCTCACTTGTTTTCAATGTAACAAAGAATACCAAGTTATCTAAAAGTGTTACAAATGAACAATGTGAATCTTCTACTCCCACTATATCTATTAGGATTACTAACTTAAATGTGATACACTGTAGTTTTTACTGAGCATAATCGTATTTTATAACATATGAAAAGAGTTACAATTGAAGAATAAATACACATGTATAACATTGTTGCGATGAAGAGTGCGTTAGCACACCCCTCTCGGTCCCCACTCCCCTTAGAAGTTTGGTTACGTCTGAACGTGGTTAGATACCGTATATCATTGAATTACTATTACATTAATTACTTGAACCATTACATACATATATGCTTTGATTGTTTTACTGTTCGAAATTTCTTAAAGGGGCTGTCGTTTTTTTGCAAAACAATCTTTTTTCAAATTTCCCATTTATAATGATAATTTATTTCATTTAAATTTACTTTAGAGGGTAAAACATCTTATTACACAAACCAATTATCCGTAGTGGTAATAATGGTTTTGCGTAAAAAGAAAAAATTGCACGGCGGCCATTTTATTGTGAACACATTTTATTATTTCGAATTACAAAACACGATTCCCATTGCTTTACTGGGCCATTTACAGTCACTCCTTTTTAACTTGATTTTCCTAAGAGAGATTGGTGTTTTAATATTGGTGAAATTAGTTTTCAAATACATTTTATCAACTTATTTGAGCTAAAGACGTGCTACTGCCGCTTTAAACTGTTGTTTGAGTTAATTGTAATAAATGAAAAAAGTTAAAATCTATTTGAGCCACAAAGGCTAACATATGAAGCGCATCAGGAAAGCAGGATACAAACGGCAGTACACTGATTATGATTTTTATCAAAATCACAATGACAGCCTGCTCAGACTCATTGATCATTCGATGTAGTTACGATATCAACGATTTACGGTGCTCTGAAAGTTTTTTTTAACATATGCATGTGTATTAAAGTGTAAGCTAGTAGTAACCAAATGATAACGTAACTACGCCCATGGTAAAGGTGAATTTATTTCTGAATAAATAGAAACGTGAGCTATTCTTATCGTTCAGAGCTCTTACAGGCGACACAAACAGGTTTTTCCTGCATGAGAATAGATGTAATTAATGATCTTTCTTACCATTTACTTTATAAAACGACTTAAAGTATATTCTAGGTAGAACTAATATCTCACTGCAGTTTATCTGTCACCCTTTCTGTGTCCATGCAGGGTTGGTAACGGAGTGTCCGAACTTCGGGCGACCCTGTTAGAATCAAGGTCAAATGATCCGAACCTTGGGCGAATTGGTATACTCGCCTCAAACTGCTAAATTAGATATTTATTCATATAATTAACGAATAAAGTGTTGAGAATTTTGAACAATAAACCCATTATCGCCTTTGACCACTTATTGATGGCTGTTAAAATGTCACATATTGAAAATACAACAAGTGAAAGTATTTAGATCGGAACACTGTCCGAACCTCGGTCAGTTTGCCCTACACATGTCATTTCGCCTTCAAACATACGCCGATAACTGGAATATACATTCCTTTTTCGAATGAGACAATTAAGTTCATCGGGAACACTTCATTTTAATATATACAAGTCCTCAAGCTTGCTAAATTTGTATGTATTGTTGTGTGTAACAAGCTGGTGCCTCCCGTGATAAATGACAAATATATTAGATTTGTGTAAATATTTAAAGAAAAACTTTTTGATTTTGTTATTATCAGGATTGTTTTACGCGATGTTATACAATTTTTTGTTGCTATACTTCGATAGAGAGCTCTCGTCCAATCAGAAACGCGGAAATTAGTGTAACAAAACCATTATGTAATTATTTCTGTATAACATGTCTCTGATTTTCCAACACAGTAGGTTTATCTCCTAATTACACATAACATACATTATAACAAAAAAAACAAACAAAAAAATCAACAAATTCTCATAACAGTAACAGAGTATGTTCCGTGAATGTGCTTTCTGAAGTATTGGGATCGTTTGCTTTAGTCAATAAGAAACTAAATCAACAATGTGTAAGTTATTATCATGAAATAATTCACTGTTACATAAAACATAGTTTTGGAATTGGTTTAAACACATTTTATAGATTAAATGGATTGACAAGCAAGCTGAGAGCTTATATCAACGCTTCAATAAAAATTACAAATATGACATAATAGAAGCTATGGTATTACATATTTTAAAACATTCGATAACAGATTGATTGTTGACTAACATATTTGGACGATGATATAGCAATGGAACTAGTAAATGTTTTGTAAAATGGCTCATGATATAGAATGTAGAATGTTTTCATCAAAGTCAAGTTTTCATTAAAGGTAGTTTTTCATCAAAATCAGTTATTTTCATCAAAGTTAGTTCTTTCATCAAAATCATGTTTTTCAACAGTCATGGTTTTCATCAAAGGTAGTTTTCATCAAAATCAATTACTTTCATCAAAGTTAGTTCTTTCATCAAAGTCATGTTTTCCAACAGTCATGGTTTCTATCAAAGTCAGTTGTTTTCATCAAAGTCATGTTTTTCAACAGTCATGGTTTTCATCAAAGTCATGTTTTTTCATCAAAGTCATGTTTTTCATCAAAGTCATGTTTTTCATCAAAGTCAGTTATATTCATCAACGTTTTGTCCGGGTGGCTTTTGTCCTGCTCCCGTAGAATGTCAATGATCGTAAATTTGTCACAATTTATTCACTGAAAGTTGTACAGGATCAGTTTGAGTCTCTAATCGATATCACTGAGGTCTCACTTAAACCCACTCACATTGTCTACAATTATAAATCTTCTAAACAAACACATACTTCATTTTATCGTCGCTGAATATCCTTCATTGATTAACTCGCCAGCTACAAAAGATCACCGAACGGGCAATACAGTTTGAAGCTTTGAACAGCGACTGTTGTACATGTAATTAGACTGCCCCTGAGCAGTTAAGCGGGAGCATTATAACGAAGAGACCACAAAACTAAACATCAATTTGCTGCTATTCTAGTTGAGTGACATTGTTGAAACTTTCAATTATGGCAAAGTCAACGTGTAGTTTCGGAATATGAAAGAAATATTTGAATATCTCGTAAAAAATAAAAACTCAAACTTTTTGGAAATTTCTAGAAATTTCTACAAAGTTTCTAGTGCTTAATTAAACACGTTATAGAAGGTTTCTAGATACGCACTAGAAAGTTTCTGGATATGGGGTATGTTTATTTATTGGACACCTGTATGAGTGCATTTTTGAAAGAAATGAATATTCGAAGGTTTGTGAAATTATAACATTCAATCTCACCAGAAGAACACCCTTAAATTTTCTAATGGATTTATTTCATGTTTTAAAATATGTCAATTCAAACTTAGGTAAGCAACAGAATATATGACACAACTTAGGAGATTAGTTTATATTTACATAGCCACTTTACAGCTTAACTGCATAATATATCACCCTTGCACGTACATTAGGTTTATTACTCAGCGCAGCTAACGTCATATGATACAGATAGATCCAACAACAAATCACATGAACTGTTCCTCGGGAAAAGCTTGATGACATTGTAATCTCAAACGGGTAAGCTTATAACGTTCATCATCTTGAATATATAGTTGCAACTATGGAGGACAAACTTAGTAAGTATAAGTAAACAATAGATTTAATGCTTATAGTTTATATTTTTTGAAATTATGAATATGATATTCTGTCAACGTCCTCTCTTCGTGTAATTCTGTATAATCCGTTGTTCTCACGGGTACTATATATCATATATGAAAATATATAACTGTTTAAGATAAGAGCACATTGCGTTTAAAATTGTTTTAACTAATAAATGTTTATCTTATGTGTAATGTTGTTTGAAAAAAATGAAATCGTATGAAATGGACATTAACCGTATCTTATAACTTACTAGTTCAAATTCAACCCATTGAAGGGGAAGGAGTGAGCATATACCCCGAACCGTTGTGTATCTACAAAATATAGAAGTTGTTAAGCAGTAAATCTTGGTTTCTTCCACGTCTAAATGCCCCTCAAGGGCTTGAACTAACCAGTTGTCGTTTTCATTGATATGGTGTTAACATATTTTATTCAATAAATTGAATGTGGATTGGTAACAAGCCACAATGGGTTATGTTGATACCGCTCCATTACATGTATACATATATACAACAGACATTAATAATACACAGCATGATGAAAAGGAAAGGAGAGCAAGCAACCTGCGTATGTAACAATGAATCATTTATCAAACCTATGCGTTTATATAATGATAGTATGGACAGATTTGAGAATCAAAGAGTTTATTAACTTGCTTTTATTAGAAAATCCATTCAATAATGTGTTCAAATTGTAACCGTACTTTTCATTACTTACATTTCATTTCTTATTGTGGCATGATTTCGACAAGTAAAGAAATAATGTAAGGTGTCTTCATAGGGGTGACCACATAGGCAGGATGGATCTGCGGATATATGCCGTTCAAACATGTGTGCATTCAAATCACTGCACCCAAGTTTGAGGCGTGAATGAGCAATTTGGCAAAACCGTGATACTCTTTCAGGTAAAAGATGAGATGAATAACCTGGTGCCATGTTATGCATCATTTTGTATAATAATGATAATTTGTTAATTTGTCTACGGTCAGCTAGGGGCATTGAATTAGTTTCTTTATATATTAAATTATGACTTGTTCCCCTAACTGCCCCGCAAATTGTCCGTAAGGCATCTAAATGTAAATTTAAAGTTGTTCTTGTTCGCTTGTGCAGTTATCCCATATGTGTGAACAGGCTTTGGCTTTGGCATCATTGATCAAGTTATCATTGTGAACAATCGGAGGAAATTTCTTGTAATGACTTTGTGTTTTGATATACTTGTTCACTAGTGCCCACCAGTGTTTAGAGTTACCCCCCTTGATTGATCTTACCATCTAGTTCTGATCTGTATTTCAGTTTTGCTGCCCTGACAGCTGCTGTTATTTTATTTCTTAGAAGCCTGACAATTTGCCAACCTGAATCAATATTTCGAGTTTTTGCTTTCTTATGTTGCCTATTTCTTTTTCTAATTAGTTTTCTTATAGAGCTATTCATCCATGGATTGTCCCGAGATCTTATGGTAACCACTCTGTTTGGGATATAAACATCACATATATTCCTTAATATGTCAACAAATTCTTCTGTTAAACTGTCAATATCATCGCATTCCAAGACGGTGTCCCAGTCTACGTTGTTGAGGCTACGATTTATTCCATCAATGTCAGCTCGAGCATAGTAGTACATTTTTCTTTTAAAAGTTGATGGAATTGCATTGAAACCCCCAACAGAGACAAAAATAGGACAGTGGTCACTGCAGCAAGGATCAAGCACACCCGAAGTGCGGATACAATTAGAATTAGAAACAAATATTAAGTCAATCAACGCACTTGAGGTTTGAGTGATCCTTGTTGGTTCTGTAATAATTGTTGTAGATTATAAGTATCAAGAAGATTGTCTATCAAGTTGTTAGTCTGATTGTATATATTGATGTTAAAGTCACCAACACTGATAGTGTTCATTCCCATTTCAATGCCATTACCTATTGATCGGAGAATTAAATCCCAATATCTTTCACGTTTATCAGCTCTATAAAAATTCCCTTTTAAATAGCTCTTATTCTTACACATAACTTTAACCCAGATTGCTTCTAGTCCTAAGGGAGATAACTTATCAATGGGTGTAACATGCAGGTTTTCCAGAACACAGATAGCAACACCGCTACCTCTTGTCAGTCTGTCCTTTCTGAAGGGGGGATGGTAACCAGGAATAAGAATATTACTATTTGGAACGGTATCATTTAACCATGTTTCTGTCAGACAAATGACGTCATAGCCAATTAATTCAGCTTGGATCTGAACTTTTCTCTTAAGCTACGAACATTTAAATGAACTATTTTTTAGGTCAGTAACAGCAAATGGGCCTGGGTTAGGATGTACATCACCACAACAGTGTAGGAGCACTGCTAACAAAATGTGAACTTGTGCATTGTATAAACATAAGGTCATTAAGGATACTGAAGTTTTTCTCAACTTTGCATAGGAATTTGACTGTAAAATCAGTCCAGAAACCCCAATTGTCTGTCGATATAATACAATATCAACCGGCATCTTCGGATGGAACAATAAACAGATCAATATGGGGACAGACGGGGTTATTTGTCAAGATATGTAAGATACGCTAAGGTTGCTGCTTCCATTTCAAGATTCCCACTTGCCAACACAAAAAAGTAACACAAATGATTGTTTTCCATAAATCATTATGGAAATTAAAAGCAAACTACTGTTGTAAGATACAGCTTGAAATACTGGGGGTTGAAACATATATACGATTCACAATACGCTATATAGAAAAATAGATAGACAACATACCATTTAATGGAAAATAAAGCAAATAATAGGTCCAAGTTTTGAGAATAAATAAATAAATAAATAAATAAATAAATAAATAAATTTAAATGTTAAGAAAAGCAAGAAATTAAATCGTCATAACAATGAATAAATAAATGAATTAATGATGTTGTTTTTGTTTTATCATATTAAAAAAAATCAAGTCATATGTAATAAATTCACGAAGATCACCGAGACTTTAAAGATAAATTTCTCAAGGCTGATTAAAGGATATGTGTAAAGCATTGTAACCGTTGTTGTCTGTTACATAATCAATAAAGTCATGCTCAAACATAACATGAAGAGCGAGATGCACGGACTTCAAGTGGCGACAATAGCCTTACCGCTAAACAGATCATAGTGTCAGGTCACACGAGTTACTTGATCGATGGACTAAAGGCGCTGTAGCACGTTTTTTGCAAAATTTATTTTTTCAAATTTCCCATTTATTATGATAGTTTATGTCATTTAAATTAACTTTAGAGGGTAAAACATCTTATTACACAAACCAATTATCTGTAGTGGTAAAAACTATGTTGCATATAAAGCAAAAATTGCATGGCGGCCATTTTATTGTGAACACAATTTATTGTTTTGTATTACAAAAACGATTCCAATGGCTTTACCGAAACATGTACACTCATTTTAAACTTTATTTTCCGAAGAGAGAAGGATGTTTTACTATTGGTGAAATTATTTTTCAAATACATTTCATCAACTTATTTGAGCAAAAAAAACGTGCTACTGCCCCTTTAAACTGTGTACTCCTGAATTAGGGAACACATTACCAACAATGAAATGTCCACTCACGATGTCACAAATCTATATGCCCTATAGCATTTAATCCAAACATGAATGCACAAATAAAATAAAATTGCCACAAACATAGTCAATAATTTGAATTCAGAATGCAGGACCTCATGTTCCAATTAAGTGTGTTGTTCACTGGTAGATCACTATTGTAGTGACTATGAAAGTATTCCGTTGTGGAAAAATATGTATACAATTTAGTAGAAGGTAGTTAGTCAGTATCCCTGTCATCTACGTCTGTGTACTCCATAGTATCCCTTGGACCTTGATTGACTTTGTAACGGATCTTTAACTTAAAGAGCCATCACGGATGTTAGTGTTTCAAATTTTTGGAAAATATACTTATAACGTCATTCGCCAGAGAAATCTTTTATCTACAACATGGCATATGTTAAATAATGTTCATATCACGACAATGTATTGCAATTTGGTTTCAAAGAGAAGTATCACTTGACTAGCTACGGGTATCTGACGTATATAAACAGAGTCCCCTTTTTTGCGTAATACGTACTACATAAACAGCAAGCGCTTCTGAAGCGTGAAGGTTCGTCTCTAGCGCAAGTCGCCATAACAACCCATGTGCTGCACGTGCTGCACGTGTCTCTCTTGCAAAGTACCCTTGTCACACATTACTGAATGTGACGATTGCTTTACAAACTATGTTTCTAAATGTCCTGAGAATATACAAATTATTTCCTGTTTAATGTTCTTTTTATTGAGATAAGACCAGCAAATTATGACAAATTTTTACTCTCATTAATTATAAAATTCAAGAAAAATACCTAGTTGGGTAAAACAATTATTCCAATATCTGTAGCAAATACATAATTAAATGAAATGGTAAATAAATAACCATAACAAAATTATATATTTCGATTTCTTTCATTGCTCATATTTTTTGTTATTCTTTCGTGTCTTTGTTTACTGTGTGTGAGCTAGACCATAATGCATTGCGCTTGAAAATAATAGACTGGATCTATATTTAGACTGGAAAACACCTTTACTAATTAATGCAATTTCTCAGCTTATTTTAAGTTTGAAAAATTAGGGAAAAAATAAGCGTATTTATTTCACGGAGATAGATTTTTGGAAATTTTTTGATATTTTCATCAACATCCGTGATGGCTCTTTAAGTGACCCTGTGAGTTTGGTGAATTTTGATCTCTTGGTGATCAGGACCACAGATCCATCAAGTTTCTTGACGTAGATCACCCCGTCTCGTGCCCAGGTTCCTGAGAGTCTCTTACGAGCGACTAGTTGGCTTCAGTGGTTAGACGGGCTCGTTCCTTAGTGAGGTCGTCGTTCACAATAACCTTGGATAGGTTGCTCGTCACCTGACGTTTGACCCTGTAGGACATGAACTTGACCAGTACTGGTCTAGGCCGCGTCTTACTGTATTTAGCTGGATTTCCTGTTCTGTGGGATCTGTCGATGTCCTCCACTTTGAGTTTAAGACCTAGTTCCGTTGTCAGCTCTAGGATCAAATTGTCAGTGTTTTCAGTCCTACTCTCGGGTAGGCCATACAATCTGATATTGTTTCTACGACCATATTGGTATTGTTCATCAATTTGAGAGTCTTTAGATAAGAGTTTCTCATTCATTGCTTCAATTTTGTCTTCCAGTGTGATGATTTTATCAGAGTTCTGTTTCAATGTTTCTGTCAGTGGTATTAATTTCAAATCAAGGGAGGCATTGATTTGGGGCATTAGAGCTGTAGCTAGAGATGTGGACAATAACTCAATACATTAGGTAAGTTTAGAGTGTCAATAATCTGTTAAGAAGTCACTTTTGCCATCTTTGTCACCTCGTTTTCAATGTCACAATGAAGGAACACCTCACTATCAGAAAATGATCTAGTTCTCTTACTTAAGGTGTCCACAAGTGGTGAGTCCGGAGAACTACGATGGCGTTTTGAGGTGAAAGGTGAAAATGACATGAAAGTTTTAGACTGTTTATCCAAGTATGCTATCACTGTGTACAAGCTGGTGACATTATGGGTGCACCAATATAGCCTATAGCAATGTGTATCCAAGGTTCGTTGTCTTTGTTATTCTAGAAAAAAAATAACAGTGAGGAGTGTTTTAAGTCTCATTGTTAACTTTCAATTTCAAATACAGATTAATTTGATACAAATAACTGCAGGTAAAATATCTTTTGATATATATTTTCTTTTAACACTTTAATTTGTAGAAGTTTAATTGTTTTTTTATACATGAGAATCACACACATTGGTAAAACTAAATATATCGAAATACATATAACAATTGCTGTGCCTAATACATACAAAACGTATATCTTATCGAAAGTAAACATCCTGAACACTTTAATCGTTGAATAACATGTGTTATTGATCTAGTCTTTTTACGTCAACATGGCAGAAACTCTTTTTAAACTTTAGAGAGTCGTTCAATTAACGTTTTCAAAAACGTTTGTGTGAGCTTGGGAGGTTTCTCAATTCTCATAATACCTTTTCAAATTTGAATAAATAATACTCAATACAGAACTTTATTATGAACGAACTTCAGGTTTAAGAAGTCAGTGATCCATTTCGCGTTTGCATGTGGCAACTTGCCATTATCTTGCACACACTGTTGTGTCGTTTTAGTGTCATGTGATATCTTAACACGCACAATTGTTGATAATGCAAGTACAATCAACAGTCAGTTTAGGATTCATTTCACCTAGCAATAGTTCAATTCAGTTGTAGATAAATGTCAATGTCTGATTGAATATGTACTAGAATCTTTTTGTAAGTATTACTTAACTATGAAACTCATTTTGTAACATTATCGATTAACATATACATGTATTTTATCCTTGTTCATGTATAACAAGGTTACATTTGGGATAACACTACCTTCAATAGTACAAATTCTTGTACTTTTTCGGGCCGAGTCTCTTGCGGGATAGTTGCCTTACTCTTAGGGTGTGGTTTCGAATCCTGCATGGGACTCGGCCCGAAAAAATACAATAATGTGTACTATTGAAGGTAGTGTTATTCCAAATATAACCTTGTTATATTTGTTCACTAACTTAATGGCATGTATTTCCTGTTCATGTATATCAGAAAGTAAATATGGGTGAGCTTTTGCAAGTACCTGGTAAAAAATTACAGGTATGATGTTCCTAATTGCAAAATTTATATCAAATTAGATCAGATACGTATTACTAAACAGTACACTGTTGCAAAACGAACCTTTAAGTTATAAACAAATCAGGTATAAACTGTATAAAATGTAGCGTGGTTGATGACATCGACTTTTGTGTGTAAATATCTACGTTAAGGCAATGTGAAATAGGTTGGCATGATCAACCACATCGAGTATTAAAACATCACATTATACATATATGTAAATCTTATTCAGATGTTAGTATATCTTTAGAGTAGAATTTACTAGTTATATGTAAACATAAAAAAACAGGGACTATTGAAGAAACTCCTACAATAATATGTGCCTTTTTATTGTATCGCATTTGCTTACAGAGTGGAAAGTTAGATATACATTCCATTTAGATAGTGAACAAATATAACAAGGTTACATTTGGGAAAACACTACCTTCAATAGTAAGAAATCTTGTACTTTGTCGGACCAAGTCTCATGCGGGATTCGACCCCACACCATCCGAGTAAGGCAACACTCGCTAGCACTGACTGTACCAGCAGATTACCACACAAAACACATTCGCATTGGTATTGTCACTTCTAAATGCTCTTTGTTCAAGAATGATCAGTATCTGTACCCGGATGACATACTGCACCCTACGTCTCATGCCACCAGTCAGACGTCGGATCTGTTCTTGTGTCAATAACATTCACTCAGTGTGCCTGCCTCCAACTCATATTAAGTCTGTACTGGAGGGTTCCGAGCCTGGAGTCGCCGCCCTAGAATATCCCACAAAAGCTCCAGAGGGTTCAGATCTGGGCTTACTGCTGGCCAGGGGAAAGTTGTCACTGCGTTGGCTCGCATGTAATTGACAACGGCATGTTATCGGTGAGGCCGGACGTTGTCGTCCATGTATTGTGGTCGTGTATCAAGTGCATGGTTATCGAAATGAGGAACAACGACTGGCTGTAGCACGTCCCAGATGTATTGAGCTCCCATTAAGTTGCCCCTGATGGTGACTAAATCCAGCTTGCAGTAATGAGACAGGCATCCCCATACCATAACAGAGCCACCTCAATCCACAACAGCTGGCTGGATGTTCCTGGGAGTAAAGGCTGTATTCTTCTGTCTCCAAACACGCGCAAGCCCATCAGTAACATGAATCGACTCTCGTCAGACCAATAGATTGTCCGCAAGGTCCTCAGATTCCAGTGTTGTTTGTCCAAACACCATACCAAACGTGCACGTTTATGATGGTCTCTCAACAAGGGACGTTTAATAACCCTTCTGGCCTTTAGTCCTGACTATTTGAGGCGATTACTGATTGTTCTGGTGCTGATGTTTCGATTTGGTTACCACAGACGTTTCAGCTGAGGACTTGTCAGGAAGGGTTCTCGGCGTACATGTAGAAGAAGGTGCCGGTCCTCTCGAGGTGTAGTGACAGTAGGTCTTCCAGACCTTGGACGGTCCATCGCACTTCCTGTCTACAATAGTGTAATGGTAGCCAAGATTTCGTCCTATCGCCAGTAGAGTAAAACTAGGAAGAGTAGGAAGTGAATGGATTTATCCTCCGAGATTGAATGGAAGATAATCCCCTTTTCTAAAGAACCATTGTTTCCTGTACGGAGGAGAAGTTCTTTCAATTCGCTCTATTGTATGAGACAATGAAATCCCTGGAGCGGGAGCGAGTTATTGCGGGTCTAGGGTTCGACCACCCGCGGAGTTAAAGGGGCTTTCCGACTATTCGATATAAACAAGTATATTTGTATCAGTGAAAATCTATATATGATAAAGTGTCATTGAGATATCATGAATAGTACGTTTAATTGGATGAAGCATATATCATACAAGTGTAGATAGTCTAGTAGTCTACTAACAGTCATGTAGCAATAAGAAATGTGGTGGGTTTTTAAAAAAAAATAATAATATAGGTACTTATAGGTAGTAATTACTGATATAACTGTAGAACTTCATCCCTGAATAATCCAGACTTGAGTGGGAACAGTTATCCATTAATATAAACATAGCAATGGTGAAGAAAGTGTAAGTTAATTACGAAAACTGAAACATTATTTATATCATAACTGTCTCTGTAAAATGAGTGTCAAATTTATATCCAAAACGTATTTTTTGAAGGCTGAAAGGTTACCAGATAGAAGAGAGGGGTTTATCGGTTTAACCAAGTAAACGAAAGTCCAACTGGGCTTGACTAGTTTCATTCATGGCTGTCTGTTTGTCACTCAGAGAGGTATTTCATTTATTCAGTGAATGACTGTCGATAGGTCGCTGTTCTGCTTTTTATTGACGTAGCTTACCTTTAAGCGACATAGTATGAATTGATTGTAAATAATTCATGAGCAAGTCTAGGCACTTCCATTTCGCCCTCATTATACCGCTTCGCTTTCATAGAATAGGTGTATTCGACTTACACCTTGGGTCTATGCACATTGCACAATATATAGGGGTGTATACCCCTCTCCATACATTATGAAGGTGTTTTATTTTCATTTCGTCATGAATCATCGAGATAGTTTGAATTTATATCATGACATATATTATCTAGCATAAATGCTTTATGTTAGATTTATCATGAATATTCACTATGACGAACAAGAGATAAGACTAATGGAAAGAATGTATACAAATGATATGAAAGTAATCATTTTAAAGTAATCATTTTAAAGTATGTTGATTTTCTTGATAATGCTGTGTCATGTGTGAACAGTTCATCAACGTTTCCATAATAAGTTATGTTATGTTCCATGATGATGATGAAGAAGACTGTTAATAGGTGTATTGCTTTTTTGCAAGAACATGTCCCGATCACTCGGTGGCACACACACACACACAAACACTATCTAGCAGACATAAACTCGATATTCTCGTGTTGTTTCCATAGTAATGTGCAATGTCATGTCTCGTTATGTCTCGATAAATATAGATGAAAATATGTAAATATTGTAGATAGTGTAACGCTTTGAAACAAATCGTCATGGTTTGTTATATAGTGTAAATGTCTTCTAAATGATTGTCTTGTTGTTTTTTTGTTTTTTTTTAAAGTGAACTCGTCTCGTGGTAATCATCGAGTATTACATCTCTCATTCTTATCTCTGATAGATATATAGATATATAGACAGATGAAAACGAGGTCTGCACACTGGCTGTCTGATACTGGAGTGTATAAAGAGTATGGAGAAGGCCCTCTTCCTTCATTTTCGACAGAGACTCTCAACGTATCAGTCGTGTTGAGTTTATGCTTAAAAACGTACGATGGGAAGGAAAGTGTACGTTCCGGATACCCAGAAGTTTATAGACTTTCTACATCGCAGAAGTAAAGGTGAACAAATGGTGAAAGCTCGCCCGGGTTCGGGTCTCATCCTCATCACATCACCACCATCGACACCACCATCACCCCCAACACCATCCAATGAGGACGTGGTCCAGAAAGCAGAGACGAAAAGTCAAAAGCGTACTACGAAACGCAAACGAGAGGACGACCTATCTCCTCCACTCAAGGGACATGGCTCTGCCAAACGAAGGGTGATTATATCTCTCAATCCGAGAGATATATTTGTATAGTAACTATGTTGTGTCCCTACAGCGCATGCGCCTCATTTTAACATATAAGCATCGGTTAGAGACTGGTCGTTACTCAGGAGAGACTAAGATGTTCTATCAGTGTGCCACGTGTCGAGGCCTGTTGCCCGTAGATGCTCACGGGGAAGATGGGAGCGGACTCTTTACCTGTGTGTACTGCAAGACTAAATTGAAATACACATATCACCGTTTCATAGTACATAGCGACAAGTGTACCGTGAGAAGAAAATTAGCTATCCACTTTCCTTCGTGCTCTTGTGACGACAACAAGATACTATAAAACGCCAGCGCAGAAGGAACAGATGGACATTTTCCCTCTTACCGGCACACGGATAAGACGTTTTTTTTTTAAAATGAAGACGAGAACTTCAGAAGATAGTGTTGTACCGAGAGATATATTCTCAACGTTTGGCAAGACGACCCAAGCTAGGAAATCCAAGATTTCTAAAGCAAAGTCTTCAGCGAAGAGGCGACGGGTTACCTCTCAGAAGAAACCTGTTACCCACCAGAAGAAGAACAAGAACTCGAAACGGACTGCATCTAAAGGGAGCGAGCATAGGAAACCGACTGTAGTGATCATCTCGACGACACAAGGCGTTGTGGACAGGGCTCTAGCTGCGCTAAAGAGACAGAGGCTAGAAAAGTATAAAAAGACTTCTTCTCAACCTCTCCTCACATATCTGTATTAGATCAGAATGGAGCGGGTCGCCTGTCCGGATTGTGGTAAGAGTTTTACACGAAATGACAACCTATTGAGACATCAGAAGCAAAGGCATGGGTGGACTCCTCACACACCTCCTCCTCCTACTCCTCTGAGTGACCAGTCTCTGTCGCTGTCTCTCCTCCTCCTCCTCCTCAGAGTGGCCAGTGGAGCGGTCAGTCTCCGCCTCCTCCTCCTCCTCCAACTCCACCTCCTCCTCTACCTCGGAGTGGCCAGTGTCAGCCTCCTCCTCCTCCTCCTCCTACTCCTCCTCCTCCTCCGCCTCCTCGTGAGCAGCGATTCCAGCTCGAGATTCCCTCCAACCCTCTCGTGGTCGGCCCGAGCGGTTCAAGGAAGAGTGTATTCGTCTTCAACCTATTACGACATGGCTTGATTCAACCATTACCAGATTCGATGGTTTGGTGTTATTCCATGTGGCAACCTCTATACGAGAGCATTCGTCAAGCCTTACCCCAGGTCCAGTTTGTGAAAGGACTACCCTATAACCTGGAGGAGGACAATTACTTCGATGCCAATAAGCAGAACGTGTTGGTTCTAGACGATTTTCTGGCCGAAGCCAAGAATGAGAAGCGGATATCCCGTCTGTTTACTCAAACTTCCCATTACAAAAATGTATTGATATTTCTCCTATTGCAAAACCTGTTCCCGAGAGGCAAGGAATCTCGAGACATTGCTCTCAATTCGCATTACGTGACCCTGTTCAACTCGCCTGTAGACAAACAACAGGTGAAGGTATTTGCGAGGAGAATATTCCCTGATGATATAGGTAGATTCATGAGTGTTTACGAGAGAGCTGTTGAAACACCTTATGGAAACCTAACGGTGGATCTCAAACCTTCTACAAGTGAAACGAATAGACTACATCTCAACGTCCTGACACAACGAAATACAACCAGCCGTCAGCAGGGTCGTGGTGGTGGTTCGCCACACCACCAAGAGATAAAAGAAGTCTCACCTGACTCAGATCTTCAGACAGGTCGTGACGTTCAAGTTGAACACACGTCTCATTCCCTTCTGGACGACACTGCATCCATTTTGATCGAAGAGTCTGGACCTTTCACCATGTCAACGGCTTGTACATCCTGCGGCACATTGCTGAGTGATGTCGATTCGTTGCAACACCATATACGATCTTGGTGCCAGGCAGATCATCAAGGCGCTTTGAAATCCAACAAGAGGAAATGTGTCATCTACGACAGTGACACCGAGGTTGAGGGACTACAGCATCGTCAGAAAGGTGGTGGTAGTAGTGATCCCGCTGTCAAACCTGCTCCTCCGCCTCCACGCCACTGGCCACTCACCGACACGGAAGCAGAGGAATGGCAAAACGTTGGCTTGCAACGTATCTGGAAACGGGTCTATACCCTTTATCAAGACGTGATGAGAGTCAAACGACAAAAATACCAACGACTAGGTCGGACGGCAGAATGGATAGACAGAAAAATGAAACAGCTTTGGGAACTGAAACTGGCCGAAAGTCTCAACAGTATCCTAGAGTTTACCCAACACTTTAAAGAGGCTCCCCTGTTTCTACCCCTTCTCGTCAGTCTGGGCGACATGGACCAGTCCACCCTCAAAAGTAAGGTCCGTCGTTTCACGAAACCTAAACTGAGAGACATTCTGACTCACCTGGATATGCCTGAAATTGAGAGCGACTCTGACTCGGATATGGCTACCGAAAACGGCGGGGCTAATGCAGATGACGAGCAGAGTGAATAGGAATAACAAACGCTTCCAGAGATATCACTATCAGCCGACTCTTGGCGTTCAGGGAGACAGGATGCGTTCTAAATTACCCAATTCCAAAACGGTTCACATCATTAAAACACTACATGATCCTATCAACAGGAAGAAGAAAGCTGATAAGAAGCGTCCAATTTCCCTCTATGTGAAAGGAGTCGTGAAGTTGGGACCTCCTGGGCGGCGAATTAACACCAAGGATAAGACTTGAGGACATTTCCTATCCTATGGAATAAGCAATAAGAGGACAGAGACTTTAAATTGTATCAGAGACATTTTTTCATATTTCTTATACCGAGTGTCGATTGTGTACTTGTAGAACGTCTTGCTGTGTACATGTCACAAAACAGTTATATATTGTATTTCTAATACTATATGCAGAAAATGTCTGTTGAACCCCTTGCTATGTATCACTGACTATCTGTCATGAATAAATAAGAGAGTCTTAACTATAGCTATGTGTTTGTTCTCTGTATGAACAGTGATATATAAACAGCAAATGTGCAGACCTCGTTTTCAATGATGTAGCCACGTACCATCGGTCTATCTATCTATCAGAGATAAGAATGAGAGATGTAATACTCGATTATTACCACGAGACGAGTTCACTTTAAAAAAAACCAAAAAAACAACAAGACAACCATTTAGAAGACATTTACACTATATATAACAAACCATGACAATTTATTTCAAAGCATTACATTATCTACACTATTTTCATATTTTCATCTATATTTATTAATTTATTTATCGAGACATAACGAGACATGACATTGCACATTACTATGGAAACAACACGAGAATATCGAGTTTATGTCTGCTAGATAGTGTGTGTGTGTGTGTGCCACCGAGTGATCGGGACATGTTCTTGCAAAAAAGCAATACACCTATTAACAGTCTTCTTCATCATCATCATGGAACATAACATAACTTATTATGGAAACATTGATGAACTGTTCACACATGACACAGCATTATCAAGAAAATCAACATACTTTAAAATGATTACTTTAAAATGATTACTTTCATATCATTTGTATACATTCTATCCATTAGTCTTATCTCTTGTTCGTCATAGTGAATATTCATGATAAATCTAACATAAAGCATTTATGCTAGATAATATATGTCATGATATAAATTCAAACTATCGATGATTCATGACGAAATGAAAATAAAACACCTTCATAATGTATGGAGATATTGTGCAATGTGCATAGACCCAAGGTGTAAGTCGAATACACCTATTCTATGAAAGCGAAGTGGTATAATGAGGGCGAAATGGAAGTGCCTAGACTTGCTCATGAATTATTTACAATCAATTCATACTTTGTCGCTTAAAGGTAAGCTACGTCAATAAAAAGCAGAACAGCGACCTATCGACAGTCATTCACTGAATAAATGAAATACCTCTCTGAGTGACAAACAGACAGCCATGAATGAAACTAGTCAAGCCCAGTTGGACTTTCGTTTACTTGGTTAAACCAATAAACCCCTCTCTTCTATCTGGTAACCTTTCAGCCTTCAACAAATACGTTTTGGATATAAATTTGACACTCATTTTACAGAGACAGTTATGATATAAATAATGTTTCAGTTTTCGTAATTAACTTACACTTTCTTCACCATTGCTATGTTTATATTAATGGATAACTGTTCCCACTCAAGTCTGGATTATTCAGGGATGAAGTTGCACAGTTATATCAGTAATTACTACCTATTACTACCTATATTATTATTTTTTTTTTAAAACCCACCACATTTCTTATTGCTACATGACTGTTAGTAGACTACTAGACTATCTACACTTGTATGATATATGCTTCATCCAATTAAACGTACTATTCATGATATCTCAATGACACTTTATCATATATAGATTTTCACTGATACAAATATACTTGTTTATATCGAATAGTCAGAAAGCCCCTTTAACTCCGCGGGTGGTCGAACCCTAGACCCGCAATAACTCGCTCACGCTCCAGGGATTTCATTGTCTCATACAATAGAGCGAATTGAAAGAACTTCTCCTCCGTACAGGAAACAATGGTTCTTTAGAAAAGGGGATTATCTTCCATTCAATCTCGGAGGATAAATCCATTCACTTCCTACTCTTCCTAGTTTTACTCTATTAAAGGACATTCCTGCAGAGTGCATACCAATAATTTGATTTCTGAGATCCATTGACAATCGTCTTCGTGCCATGTTCAATAGATATGCTTGAATGGCTATAGAAAGCAACGTTACATACCACCAAATGCATTTGGGCCATACTGCTCTTTGCGATCCTCGAGCGTAGCATGTTGCACAGGCATGCCTCGAAAGTGTAGGCTCGACTGTCACACATCACCGGTTGGAACTATCACACAAACACTACTCTTCTCATAAATGAACCTTGTTTAACTATTTATAATATTCTCGAAAACAAAATCATCACAAATATCAGGGGGTGCTTAACTTTTTTCTTTGTGTATATATATGTAGGACCTGCTTTTTAACTTTTTAACTTCTGATTAGCTAGTGAAATTAAGAAGTGGAAAAACCATCTTTTCACTCTCCTCTGTTCTATCAGTGATTAGTTTCATTAAAACGATAGGCATATTATGCCGGGGAGTTTTTGCTCACCCTGTTGGATTATGTATTGTTTAGACATGGTCATAGTATTAATATTAAATGCTGGCATCAGGCTTGTTGGTTATTTGTTTTATCTCAGAACACATCTGCGATTCTTTTGTACATGGAAATAGTTCCACAATATAATATGTTAAGAAACGAAAATTACCTGTAAAGGTGTTCACATGCAAAGGTATTCTTTTAAAGATGCACGATCAGTTTTGCATGATTTTATTTGGTTCTAAAATGTACATATTTCAGTAGGTGCAGGTTTAAGTTATATCTTCTTACTTCACTTTCCTATTCATCCCCAAAAGCTTAATACAGTCAAGCCGCGATAATCTGGCCACCGATAATCCGAATCTCGTAGTTTCCGAACGGTAGGAAGATGTAACCAAACTAATCTCTTTAGTAGTCCTCAGTACTCAGCCGTCCGAACATTTCACTATCTGAACGTTTTTGATGAAAAACGGAAGCGTTCGGATTATCGAGGCCTGACCTTATATCAATGCTTAATACATAGACGCTATAGAAGCAAATCTGTCTTCCTATCTATTTTATGAAAGGTTCCTAGATTACGTTTGACTTAATGGCTGCAGCATACCAAGGTTCATTGTCCGGTTTTCGATCATAAGCACGATTTTGAATGTTTTGGTTGTATTTTCGTTATAATGAACTGACTTACTTTAAACTGGCTATTTTCTGTTAACTTGATAATTCTCAAATAAATAACCCAAATTATAACATTGGACATACATGTAACATGATTATGTCCCTTTAACATGAAATGTAATCAATTTGAGACCAAGTTTTAGTAAAGGAGCGTTAGTGACTTTGAAATACACAATATATATTTGCGCTAACTGCATGACAACTAAGTAAGCAAACTGGATTACTGACGGGAAGAAATATATAGTTAAATTTTTTAATGGTAATTTTTCTTGGTATTATGAAGGCCCTCCATGTTTAACTCTACCGTTGTAATTAATCCTATGTTAACAGATCACAAGGTGCATAATCAGGGATGTCTAGTCGGACAGCATAATTTAAAAATGCTTATTAATAAGAATTTCCAGATCAGAACAACACACCTCTGGTGCATTTTACATACACGGATGTCTTGTCAATGTGGAACGGGATATAAAATAGGACAATATTAATCAATCAGTCAATGTCTAATCAACCTTTTACATTCAGTTTTTTCACCTAAAGTAGGATTTGTAAAAAGTTCTAGCAAGCCTGTTTCTGGTGTTTGTTTCTAGACTGATCACATTCCATTTAAAGTCATACTGACGAATTAAATCAAAATAGAAAGTTAATGGGGTTTTTAAACCAAAATGTATTTTAAAATTTAATATCAATTTTATCTTATTATTGTGAAAACCTTGTACATCTTTATGTTTTAAGACTAAAATATAACGTTTACTTTTCAACATTTTCATCATTTTTGTTATCAAAATATATTTTAAAATATTTTTTAAAATTATTTTCATCATTTTAACAAAGTCAATATATTCTGCTGTCTCATTTTATTTGAAAGTCACTCTCTTGTTGGAATATATCTAAAATCAAAGTTCGAATTTAGTATTTAAATATTATTTAATCAAATCAAAATAATGTATAATGAAAATGATATTTATCATCTTATTCTAAAGTTACCAAAATTGTCCTAAATCAATATGACATTTAATATGATACATAAATCAAAGGACAATCTACATATTTCTCTACATATTGTTGACAGGTCGCGCTTCACAAGGGGACATAACTCGTCGTCAGGAAAGTAATCATCTCATTAGCGAGCATTCTCTTCCCACAGAGGGTAGTCCCTACAGTTTTCCGGTTCTATCCTCTGTTACTTTACGCTTGAAATTGAGAGCAGAACCAAAGTCCCCTAGCGGTGGAAAGAGAAATCTCAAACCGTATCACTGGTTCTTAACCAATGAAAACTCAGCTTTAATTGGCCATGGCGACAGGGTAACTTCATAGATCGAGGCATTTTACTCTGAAGGGTCTTGCTCATTAGCATATGTCATTTGAATATGCCTGATGTAAATAACGCGAATGAACTGTTTTTGGTATTTGTCTCTGATTTGGTCTTCTTTATTTATAATTATGTTTATGATCAATACTTTTCACAAAATCAAATGGCATAGTTCGAGGAAAACAAAGAAAACACAGGAAAACGAGAAAACGTTGGCCTTACGTTTATTTTATCAGTATGACGTGTCATTGGCAAATATCACTTTTACAACGGCGTCGCTGATTGCACAACTAGATTCAATTGCAACCAATCAGGACATTCCCTTTTCGCCCCCGATTTCAAGCGTAAAGCAACAGAGGGTAGAACCGGAAAACTGTAGGGACTAACCTCTGTGGGAAGAGAATGATTAGCGTGATGGCTGTGGAAAGGCCGCCTTTCTGTCGGTATTTCCAAAGGGGTTCTGGAAATGTCGTTCTTTCCGTCTTTGGAAAGGCGTGGAAAGCCGCCTCTTTCCACGGGTGGAAAGATTGGAAAGGTCGCTCTTTCCTCTCCGGAAGAACGCCTTTCCACTAGTGAAAAGAACGGTCGTTCCTCCAGTGTAAAGTTTTTATTGTAATTAAATATTCAGTAAATTATCAACATATACATTATATATTTTCTCTCTCGCTCATTCAATATTTTTGTGATGAAATTGTTCTCATGTAGTCGATATGAAAACTTTTATTCGAAAATTAATGAAATTGGAATTTTAAAACTTTGACTCCTGTCTATTTCATTATGCAAAATTACATAAACATGAACCACTGACGTTTGAGAATGAATACTTTAATCACGGGAATATGATGATTCATTGGCATTGTATTTTAATGACGTTAAAATGAACGTCAATTTACATTGCAGTAAGATACACATGTAGGCGAACAAACTATCTCCGATTTGGTTTCTTTATTCAAAGAATGTTTATGATGTGAATGATCACACATTCAAATAGCATACATCGAGGCAAATATACAATCAACTTGAAAACGTTTATTATATGACGTGTCACTGGCAAATGCTAAGAATGACAACAGGACTCTTTATTTCAAGCCGAAAAATCCGCCCTAGTGAGAGTTTATTTCTGTAAAGGGGCACCATGCCCATAGTCCATGTACATTGGTCACAAAATAAGTTGCCGAAGAATAAAAATATAGTATACAGATGAAGTGTGTAATGCAATTTTATGATGGACACGGGGACATCAGTATGATGGGAAATAACTAGCACGTCACTTTTGAGCTAGAAAAATATATCTTGCAAAATTATTAAGTAGAATGCTATCTTGGGAACAGAGCTATAACAGAGGTTAGGATCGAAAATATAAAGGGAGAATGACAACATCTCGTACTTATTTCCATATTTCATAATTTTGTTACCTTGGATACGAAACATTATGTCCAACAATCACTTTGAAAAGGTAATTTCAGCACCCCATGTGTGTCTGAACAGATATATATATATATATAAACGGAAGTTAAATATCACTCTTCCGGAAATGAAACAAAACTTGCTATGTAAGGCTTAACTCTCCATTAAGTGTGTTGCCTTTTCTATGATTCCTTGACTTGATTGCAGCACCCCCAGCAGCAATTTAAATGTTGTACACCTTTGCTCTTATTACTCCTGGTTATTACGTTACATGGACGTTTAGGACGTGAATTGTGTAGTTCATATTTCCCCAACCAAAATCCGATTATGTATCAAAGGAGCTGTAGCACGTTCTGAAAAAAATGCAAACACAAAAAAGCAAATAAATGTTACCAATGAAATCTCCCGAGTGAATAAAATGGTTGTAAAAAGAATGTATATGGTTTGGTAACCATGCGTGTCCATATCCCATTGATAATGTGTTAACATTAAATTAAAATCCCCCTCGAAGGTGGTTCAAGTAATCTGACTGATGTAGCGATACCTTAAAACTCAATGTAGTTTCCAAAATGGTACAATGATGAAATGGTTAACCATCTTGCTATCTGAACTCTCAAAATCGCACATAATCTACAAACCTACCTCTCACACTGACGTGTTCAACAAAATTGTCGATTTATATGTCACACCATTTTCTAACAATACCCATAACTGTTTTCTATGTATACGGCTAATCGGGTCGTGTAATGAATGTTTTACCCATTAACATACCAATATATTAATATATAAACTTTAGTTATAAATGGTTAATTTGAGAAGAAATAATGTTTAAAAAAATAAACGTGTTACAGCGCCTTTAAAATAGCATATGCCATCTTGCTCCATAAGTGTATATATATCCGCTACCTTACTACAATACCCTGATTCCCTAAGCCCAGAAACAATCGTTTTGCTGTTCGATGGTTACAATAAAAAAAGCATGTACTTTTCAGCCAATGTCGTTAATCAGTCCACTCATCCGTGTACTACCAATATTACTAAGGTGTTCTTTATTGTCTGGTTATTAACAGCTATACGAGAGTAATTTGGCTCAGGAAATTGGGGCATTGTACTAGGGTAGTGGATACAGATAAACTGACGGGGTATGATGCTGATCAACTTCCAACAACAAAGCGAGGGAAATACCGCAAGGGTTAAATCAGCCAGTAATGCAGACTGGTATGAGTTATGCCTTGCGTTTGGAAGTTGGATGCTGATATGTGTACAGCAATGGTAAGAACATGCTATCGTGAAAGAAAATGAATTTCGACTAAATGTTTTAGAGAGAACTGTTCAGACGTAAACGCCGCCATCATGAACATGATTGTGCCAGGGAACAGGAGCGACGAATACCCACAAGTGAGTATAGTTACACTAATCCAAATATTCTAAACGACATTGTAGAAAACATGGGAAGAATTAATGGAATGTTTTAAGTGCTGGGTGCGAACCATCAGACATGGCTAGCTATATGTACATGTGAATCATGGTCAAATTCTTACATCCTATTTCCCCTTTGAATAAATGCAATTATTCTTACACACCCATAATAAACATTTTACGGAAAGGGCATGTTTCGGAAAATAAATATTTACAGCTCACATACGAGTGTTTTCCATGTCATGTCTATTTTTTTATCTGTTCAATTAAAACATATTTTAGCTAGTCGGATTAAAAACTTTAACTTAAATGTATATGTTGGTTATCTATGATAAACTCATGGTACAAGTGTAAGCACACATTCATGTATGAATACCGATTCATTTAAGGGATATTAGCATACTATTATTAGGGTTAAGAATTTATTGATATTCATAAATTGCAAAAAGCAATAGTCCACAGCATGTTGTTAGTGTTTGCATCGTTTCTTGATTTAATATTTAATAGTTCTAACGACATGATTCGGATTTTTATTATATGACGAGCAGTGAAATACTGGGATTTATCAGTGAAATAAACTGTCTTTATTATATAACTAGCAATGAAATATGTGATTATACAATGAAAATATAATCCATATTTGCACATAAGCAGTAGAAAGTAATATTTTCACTGCAGTGAAAATATAACTCATATTTGCACTGCAGTGATTAACGTGTGGCCAGAATTACTTTTCATGATTGTCTCCCTTTGAAATGAAATTATCTCCCTTTTTAAAGTGATTATCTCCCTTGCTTTCCACGTCTGACGGTGAACGACGCTGTTGTGATGTTTCAGTCAATGAATGTTGACCTTTTGAGGTGTTAATATCATATTCAATTTCCATAACATTCTGAATTTCATTTATTGTTGACATGTTGCATAATAGTTTGTTTTTTCGTGAAGAACATGGTGAGGCCAGAGGTGTTTGTGACAGACAATAACGAACGTCACTCGCTGTATCACTTCGCGTTTGAAATAACGACAAAACTTGCATTCTTCAAATTTTTTAGGCATCTTCACTTGACTAGAAGGTACCGTAAAATATTATTGGTCTTAAATTTTAAAACATTTACAACATATTTATTTTTGGTAAAACGTTATCCTGTTTTATATCGACTTATTTCAGTCGAATTTTCTCACTGCATTTACTTTGAACTATAGCGGGGAGTTGTTAGGATAAGGCCTATGACCTTCTAACCTTTCGATAGTCACGTTTTATTTGTTTTTATGTAGATTAATGTTATATAATAAATAGACTATTTCATTGTTTTTGCCGAATATCATTTCTATCTCATCTCGTGGAGTGAGAAAGTGACATTTTCACTCGTGACTGCGCCACTCGTAAAAATATCACTTTGTCACTCCACTCGATGAGATATTCGGCAAAAACAATGAAATAGTCTCTATATCAAGCTAACTTGAAAATAATTGATATTTTCACTGCCAACGGTGACTGATATAATTTGACGTCATAAAACAATCGTCTCATGCGGCGAATTGGCTTATGACGTCACAGTGTTACTGTGGTGACGGGCTGTTCCTAGCGGCCGCTCGGCGTGAAAACGACCCTTTTCGGACGTAATTACATGGATAATATCATATAATAAATAGAATATCCGTCAATTCTTGACAAATATATTAATTATATAGCCAATCAGTGAAATAATGAAAATCAACGAATCATTACATATTTAGCAAGTTTAGGACACATGCTTACTTGGGCTACCTAAATCTAACATTGAAGGTCTACTGGAGGTGACTGAGAACGATATTCTTCTTTTTCTTGTTAAACACTTCAAAATCAGTGCGGTTTTGTTATCACGTCGTGTTTATGATATTATTTGGCAAACTTTTGAAAGAAGGACATGTAAACGTTTTAAAATGTTCGAGTCGATACGCTCATTTGGTCGCCATATTTGTTGTAATTTCAAGAGAAGATTCTAAAGTGACGTCACTTGCAATCGAAGTGATAATTGCCCGCTTATTTCTGATAACAAAAGGGCGGTTTCATGATAAGTCCATCCATTTTAGCTATAATATAAGAATAATCAATGAGTTGCGAGGAATTACGGATTATCTGTCCCGAGTTAATTATTGTGATAAACTCCGAGCTTTAGCGACGAGTTTGACATAATAATTCATGATGGACAGATAATTCGTAATTACGAGCACCGAGTTGGTTTTTCTTTTTCTTACCCAAGATCATTTTAATGCGTTAAATCGAAAAACAAGACCCCAATTCACGATCTTTGATTAGACTGTAAAATACAAATTGTAGTCATTCGCCATTCATAAACTCTTTCACACCTTCAAGATGCGCATATCTAAATAGTTTGCAAATTGCAGTTTTTTCAGAACTATTCAAAAGTAACTGTTGAATTTTATTGCCAAAACGGTTAACTGACATATAGAAAACAACTCGTTTATATTGTAAACTATTTCGAAGAATGAGAGAAAATTAGTGAAAACGTGAACTAACAATCGCACTGTTGGAATGACGTCATGGTTAATGACGTCACAAAGCAATCACCTTGCAAGTTTAATACTGTCATTACGGTCTCGGAAACTTAGGTTGAACATGATTTTATATTTTATATGTTTTACCGACGTGTGACTTCAATTAGGTATGCTCGAAATTGGTCAATTATGTGATTTAGCTTAAACAGGATAGCTAAGCAATTCATGAATGAGCGCAAAGTAGTTCCGTCAACCAATCAAAACGCAAGTTATATTTAGAAAAACTGTAATTCCCATGACCATTATGAAAAATTTAATACCCGGCATATCTGTGCCCGCTTGGGTAAGAATATTCAGTAATGGACAGTTAGGGCAAACTGACCAAGGTTCGATTGAAATATTATGAAAGACTGTCTAATAAATGACTATCTGTAATATGTTAATTTCAGCTAATCAAATTATTAAATGTAAAGTATGTTACTCGATTTTGACATACATATGCTGAGTTGCTTTTGAATAAAAAAAAAATAACGGTTTAAGTTGCATATACCAATTCGCCCGAGGTTCGGACAGTTTTGACCTAACTTCGGAAAGTACTTTCTGTTCCATCATGGGTTATTGGTTTAAACTATTTATCAAAATGATTCTTAATGTCCGAAAACACATGATGAATAGTCCTTGAACAATAATATATCCGTAGTTCAACTACTGGAAATAATTTGTCACTAATACAGAGCATGCTTTCCGTTCATAAATTCGTCACAATCGAATTCACAGGCACAGTTTTCACAGTTTTGAGCGCGAAACTTATCATTTTCTAACTTAATTTTATTGTCATAAGTGAAAATGTAATGTTTCTACCTATTTCTTGATTTTTCCCTTTCATTTAAAACGATGCAAGTTTTTACAAAGAAAATATAAAAGTGTCCGAACCATGGTCAAAACTGTACGAACCAAGGTAATTTTGACATTATATTATTATCAAAATCTCAATATTTAACCCTAGAATCGCAATTAAAGTACCAATAGTCTTAGTCATTGTAATAAATTATTGTTTCTTTTTCTATATATCATTCAATTCATCATTTAACTGTGCGCCAACATTTACATTAAAACAAATATTTCGCAAATTGCTTTCATAAAACCGTTAATTGAACCTCACGCAAAAGTTGATATTTAAAAAACAACAACTATCAATTGTTTATCAAAAGAAAAAAAGATGTGCTTGTTAAACACGGACGCCCCGGATTTACTTAAGTTATGGCAACAGTTAAAGTTTTCTGAAAATGTCAACAGCGGCAAGCTCAAGGTCACATGTCAAATATGATGAACTCATCTGAAAGTTCTCATCACAAGGTATGCACATGACACGGATGAAAGCCCTAGCTCTGAGCAATCCAAAGTTATGGCCAAGGTTAAAGTTTTCTGAAAATGTCCACAAGGGCAAGGTCAAGGTCAAGGTCACAAGGTCAAATATGATGACCTCATCTGAAAGGTGTCATCACAAGGTATGCACATGCCAAGTATGAAAGCCATAGCTCTGAGCAATCCAAAGTTATGGCCAAGGTTAGGGTTCTCATAAAATCTTCACTGCGGCAAGGTCAAGGTCACATGGTCAAATATGATGACCTCATCTGAAAGGTCTCATCACAAGGTATCAACATGCCAAGTATTAAAGCCCTAGCTCTGAGCAATCCAAAGTTATTGCCAAGGACAAACACACAGACGGACGTACAGACAGACAGACGGACAGGTGAAAAACAATATACCTCCGGAATCTCCGATTCGGGGGCATAAAAAACAAATAGAACAGATTGAAAAAAAACAATTTAATATAAACATATTAAAGTTAATGTAGTTATTATTGCGTCCGCTCCAAGTGAAAAGGGTCCGTAGTTCGGGCGACTTCGGGTGGTGTCCGAACCTCGGTCAATTTGCCCTACAACATCACATCAGGTTTTTAAGTAGATTTAATTTCCTTAAAGGATAGATGCAATGACATATGGTCAAATCTCCATTACTGGCTGATTTAGGCCTTGCAGTATTTCCTTAAAAATCTGTGTTTAGAAATCCAGGCCCGCTATGCATTTCTGGTGCAGCGATTCACTATCTCGACACAACAAAGCGAGGGAAATACCGAAAGTGTTAAATCAGCCAGTAATGCAGACTGGCAAGAGTTATGTCTTGCGTTTTGAAGTTGGGTCAAAATTGGCTTCATTGAAATGGGATGTTTATTTGACAATTGCTCGATTTTAAAATCGATCCATAAATTGCTTTTAAAAAACCCACCTAATTTAGCCCTGGCGACCAGAATGAAAGTCTGCGGGGGTGTGGTCCCTGAAACCATGACTTCTGTGACTGGAGTAATCTCATTATCGGCGATAGTCATAATTCAACGTAATTTCGCAACATTTTGATTGCTTATTTCACTAACAAATTTTCAATAAAACAACTTAAATTTTCCACAAATCGAATGTTTAGATATCGAATGAGGTAATTCCGCAGATAACAATTACATAATAATTGCGTAAACATGTAGTTTTTGGCGATTTAACACACCTCATAAATGCATCTAGCAGTAGTGATAATCATCATTAATTTATTAATGAGGCTCCACGGAGCGGGTCACAGATGACCCGTCGTCTGTGGTTAATCAATCATGCCTCAATGAGTTTTTTCAAAACGTTTCCCGGCGGTAATCGCGGTATTGTTAAAATGGGTAAATTAAAACTGTCTTAATAATCATTTACAAGTTAATATTGTCTCGATTGTATGCTCAATTGATTCCAATATACAATATACGTAGAGGTAATAATCTGTCATTCTTGAGAAAAATGCATTTCACGGGATCTTTAACTTTTAAAATTAATTTTGATAAAAGAGAAATACTTTGAGTGTAATTTAAGTAGATTAATGACCTCGACTTGATTTCATTAAATTTAAGGAATGGATAGTTACTCGGACATTAACCTTTACAGAACACCTAGATGGCAGACATATGGAGAGACCAACGGATAGACAAACTTGGCGGTATTCATCTATTCAGTTCAATGTATGTGAACTCTATGGATTCAATTAGACTATTATGCTAATGTACAATGTACCATACCAACATCCATATGACAATATAGAACAAGCGAACTTGAACATTTTTCTTCTTTTATCATTCCATTTGTTTTAGATGGCAAGCCAACCAAAGTTTAACTTTAATGTTAAAGGTGTAGAGGGGGGCAAAGTTCGCAAATCTTCCACTGCCCTGTTACAGGTTGACACATTTCACAGCCACAACTACAACAATACTCCAAGTAAGAATTAAAATTATTTTGTGCCAGTATGTGTCAATTTTTAGATTATAAATGATATTTTCTTGTGTTTTCTATCTATATGTTTATAAACATATTATCGATGGATTGAGGATTTAAAGCAGTATAGTTAGAATGTAATTTAATTGAGATAAAATACCCTGTCAAATTTTGCAAAAATTACATATTCATGTATGTCTTGAATAGGTATAGTCTATAGAATCTACGGGACTTAGAAGTGCCTAAAATGTGTTATAATGGTCAACATGAGCCAAAATTAAATGAAATTTCTTCTTCATTTTCAGTCCCTTTGCAATCTCGTGGTGAATATTTAGTAAACATCACTGAGGAAAATGATGGCCGACATAATTGGCAAGGGGACTTACCAAATGTAAACTTTAAAAACAAACACTTGAAGAGTGACGCATACAGAGAAAAAGTTTTGGATGTTGCTCTGACCAAAGAACAAACATCCGACTTGAAATCACAACTGAATCGTGTGAGTGACCGGGCACGACTTCAATTGTATAAAACTAGTTAAACCTAGCTGTAATGTTACACGTCCCTCAAATCCGTCATTACATCGAGGGAATTACACATCTGTGCCCTGTTGTGGAAGCGCTATAATTAACTAGTTGTCGATGTAGTTTCCTATAGCTGTTTTGGCTTCCGACGATTCGAGGGAATCCTCTGGCCAATCCATTTTTCAATCGAGGCCCAAACGACGTATCACTGGGATGTATTTTCCGTTGTTGTTGTTTGCCACTTGAATGAAAAGCCGATTCTTTACGATGTTCAGAAAAACATAAGAGCCTAATAATGTGATAGCCTGAAAGTGAGGAAATCACAGAGAAGTGTTTTAGATTACTTATAGACTTAGGACAGCTTGTGACCTTAGCCGAGTAGCGGAGAGCTAACTCCCAAACCGAAAATGTAAAAGATGTTTTTATTGGTTGAAGAAACTCGCGCAACGTCAACAACCATTCCATGTTCGCGAAACGTTGGGCAAGCGGAAAGTTTGATCAGCTAAGACGATTTTCGTTTTTTTTTTATCAAATCCATGTAACTTTTGACAAACAGAACGTAAGCGCTCACTGCCATAAAAGGCATCGTTTTTAGGAATATAATTTTACCTTGCAGTGAAAAGCACAACTCATGTGTGCACAGTTTTATTCTCGTATAATCTCTCTTGCCTGGTTGTCAATTTATATTTATCTGAAAAAAGTAACAGTGGGGTAGCTTCGTCCATATTGACCCGATTGTTTTAAACTTTCACAGACATGGAAATGAATTAAAAGCCTTTGCTTTTGACATGTCCAATGCATATATACTATCTGCTTCGGTATTACACCGTTTAAGATAATAAAATCCCTCTGTGTTGCTCGATGTTAATTCGTTTATTCATATAGACACTACTTTCAAATAAACAAAACAAAAAATATTATTTCGAAGCGTCACCTACTTATCGAGATATAGCCCTTCAAAGTCAGTAAATTTGGCCTGCTAAGTATCTCATTCTTGAAACAGTTTTCCGCGGCCGCTCAGTGTAGCATAACCTTCGTTAGCGATGTGACGTCTTACACAGGAGTTGCCGTAATGGAATCCTTAGGCGATTTGTCGATTTTCGTCGATGCTTCGTTTAAAACACAATAACAACTTTTGACATTGTAAGTTTCCGATAGAATGGGTATTTGTGCGTCTGTTGGAAGTAATTTCGGAGTTTTTGAAGGATTTTTCGATTTTCAGTTGCTGGTTTTAGTTTGGTTCTTTTACCAATCGGTTATTTTATAGGCTACAATATGCTTTGAAATAAATAATTTAAATTGTAAACGTCATATTATTATTTATTTTTGTGTTGTGCTTTATTTTAAGTTTCAAGAGGCCTGTATAGTTTGAGGTCTACTGAGTCAATATTTTTCATGGTGACTTTTTATTCATAATAGAATAATTGCATTATAACTTAGAAATCAAATAATTTTCAACATTGTAACTGGTTTACAGTTTTTAGAGGGAGAAAATCGGGCTATCGTTAAATTTATAATCTTGCACATTTACGTAACTGTATCATTGATAATTTTCATAAGCAACAATCATGTACGCATAGTATCATTATGCTGTAGTTTGTCATGTTTATGTCCAGTTCTTGTGTGTTTGTTATTATATGTATGTACTGGTGAGGTATTAACATAAGCAAAAGTCTGCTTGTTTACCGAACCAGATTCTCTATGAATAAAAATATGTTTAAACCATAAGGAATCATGATTAATTTCAAATCGAAATGAAAAGGGCATAGGTATACATCTTCTTTAAGATTCTGTCTATCAATATCATGTTATTTGGGTTAAATCGATTAAATGTTAATATAGAATGCTGGAAATCCTGTTTTGAATTTAATTCTTTATGCTTCATGAAAGTCAACACTCACGTATTACGCTTAATGCATTAACACCTTTGCTTTGATGCCAGATATCGGCCACTGGACCTGTTCAATTATATACGAGGTGGCGCGTCAAGATATTGGCAACGTCCTGTCATATGACGTAACTTGTGATACTAAACTGGTCGTTAGTTAAAATAAAGATACACATATAGGCGACATTCAGTCTGGACATAGTGAGCCAATGAAATTTGGGACATTATATTCAGCCAAAGAAATTAAAAGAATATAATGTTCTGTTGTTTCGTCGGTGATAGCAGCCGGTCATTCACTATTGTGTGTGATGCACACGATGTACATAAATCAGCAATCACATGACGACAACAGGTTAGTTATTTAAATCAATAAGGACATCGTAAAGTGTTATTTACATACGAACTAGTTAGAAAATCATCACAATGTAGTGCAACAATTGTTGATATGTATTTCTTTTAATTTGTAAAATGATATAGATATACTATACATCGCATAAGTCTCGTTTTTCATTGAGTAGGATTAGCATTAATTCTGGTTTGTTTGCTGATCCAATTTTATATAATTGTGGAAACAGATTGTTTAAGGAATTGTTTTATTGAATCAAAATACTTTGACATAGTATCCTACATATGTGCTGTTATTTCATTTCAACTGTTAAATAATGGAATAGATAAACGTGAGACATAGAAACGAGATGTGTATCCCGATCATTTGGTACATTCGCTTGTTCTTCATTAAAATTTTTGTTATCGCTTGACTTACGTTGTTCAAAGCGAGATCTCATTGCTAGAATAAGAGTTTGACATAACGGAAATGGTCAGTGATGGACATATACGCAGTAACTCTATAGAACTTACACTTCAAAATGACACAAAGAAAAGACAATGGCGGTAGATTTACGCTGAAATATCCACTCGGCATGATCGGAGACTAAACAATCTAAACACATGTGTACAACAACCAAAGTTAATTAACGACTGAACAGAATATGCCGACATTGTTTCTAATATCTTTGATCACGTTTAGGCTGTTTTGACAAGTGAAATCAGTGAAAAATACGTGACGGCTATACGAGTGCATATTGTAAACAATAACATAAGCCAGCTACTCATGGCATGACTCCTGAGTAATACGTCACACCTCTGCTAGCAGCTGATTGGCTAATGAAACGTTTGGCGGCTGTGTTAATGAAGTATTTTTCAAAAAGTTTTTTTTCTACTATTTTGGGGTGGATTTTTAATCCAATACTTTTGTGTCGTTATTCTTTAATGTTATCAGAATCATTTCCGCGAAGCCTACCCCCTGAGGTTAGAATGTCTTTGGAACGGCCTCCAGGAGGATTTGTCTGAAAATTGTCCGAACCATCCCCGCTCTCCCCTATCCTGCTCCGTCAGTGTATTATCCGCTACCCGTTTACAATGCCTAGAATCCCTGAGCCAAATAAGTCTAAGCGAAAGAAAAGCGTCGATCCCAGCAATAAAGGAAGTTACCGGATGAGAGGATGTAGTGCTCCAAATTGTAATAATTGCTCCAAATTGTAATACCTGCTCCAAATTGTAATAAAAACTGCTCCAAATTGTAATACCTGCTCCAAATTGTAATAAAAACTGCTCCAAATTGTAATAACCCAATTTTCGAAAAACGTACTGTCAAGCTGCTCCAAATTGTAATAAAAAGTGCTCCAAATTGTAATAACTGCTCCAAATTGTAATAACACAGATAAAGGCGATGTAAGCTTAAATATCTTTAGTTCTGATTATTTGACGATTTTGGTTTTATGGTGATCATTGATTCGGTGTTCGTTTTGATAATGGTAATTACAATGTTTATGAAGATTGTTATTATCCCCCGTGTTAACAAAATAATAATAATGGATAAGAAAATGACCTCAGTCCGTCTGTCTGTCCGGAGCAATCATCATATCAAGATGTTCCTTTTGGGGTTGTTAACTTCTTTTGAATTTTATTTTTAGCCATGGAAAAACATCTACATCTTGATTCCCGAGCAAAATACGAAATGCGTTCTACAATATTGCTTCCGGAACAGAACTTGGTTATTTTTAGATAGACAGTATTCTGTTGTGGGAAGTACATTTCCTTCTGTAGCATAAATTAATAACTAATTAGTGATTTAGGATTTATTATAGCATTAAGCTTCACAATCATTGTTCAATACATATTTCTGTAACAGGTTTCCACTTATAGTAGACTATGTCTGCTTGTATTGATTTTAAGATTGATTTTGTGTAAACAGTAAGGTAGATATACACGAAAGTTGTATCTATATGCATGTAGATGTTGATGTTGATTACGATTTACATATTTAAGTTGACATATACGTATAGATGAAGTTGTAGATGAAGATGTATATGTTAATGTAGACGTAGACGTAGCCATGTTAACGTTGAAGGACATGGAGATGTAAAATGTCCTGATTATCAAGCTGAATATGAAGATGTAGAGCTCTGTATATCACGATGTACATGTTCATGTAGACGTGGACATGACGGGGATGAATATGTAATTGTTAATGTATAATGGGTACTTAGGTTATGATGCAGATGTAACTGTTGATGTAATGTGGATATGAATTATAAATAAAGAGTGGTTTAGATGTGTAGATATGGATCAAACGGACACAACGCGGAATAAGATCTTTTTGACTTTCATGTTATTATTTATAAATTAATGACATTGCCAAGTTGATGACCGAATGATGTTTTTATATCATTCAAATGTAAAACAAGAACTCATTTTAGTCGCTGTCGGTCTTAATTTCTTTGTGCAAAACAAAATGCTGTAGGTATTAAAAAAAACTCTATTGATATCAGATGTACCATTATCACTATCTTCATCATAATACTACAACCGAATTTGGGGTATTAACACTATTTAGTGCAATTCGGAGCTGTTATTACAATTTGGAGCAGTTATTACAATTTGGAGCAAAGGCTTGCTCCAAATTGTAATAACTGCTCCAAATTGTAATAATGCTCATAAATTCAATATCATGTGACCAAAAATAGAAATGCTGTAGGCATAAAAAAAAAACGTTTATTTATATCAGATGTACCATTGTGACTATCATCATCATAATACTACAACCAACTTTTGGGTATTTACACTGTTTAGTGCAATTTGGAGTTGTTATTACAATTTGGAGCAGTTATTACAATTTGGAGCAAAGGCTTGCTCCAAATTGTAATAACTGCTCCAAATTGTAATAATGCTCATAAATTCAATATCATGTGACCAAAAATAGAAATGCTGTAGGCATAAACAAAACTTTATTGTTATCAGAGGTACCATTGTGACTATCATCATCATAATAATACAACCAAATTTTGGGTATTTACACTGTTTAGTACAATTTGGAGCTGTTATTACAATTTGGAGCAGTTATTACAATTTGGAGCAACGGCTTGCTCCAAATTGTAATAGCTGCTCCAAATTATAATAATGCTTGTAAATACAATATCATGTGACCAAAAATAGACATGCTGTAGGCATTAAAAAACGTTTATTAATATCAGATGTACCATCATCATAATAATACAACCAAATTTTGGGTATTTACACTGTTTAGTGAAATTTGGAGCTGTTATTACAATTTGGAACAGTTATTACAATTTGGAGCAAAAGCTCCATAAATCCAATATCATGTGACCAAAAATATCCAAACGGACAAAATTCGGAATAAGATCCATTTGACTTAAACGTCATTATTTGTAAATTAATGACATTACCAGGTTGATGACCGAATGAATTTTTATGTCATTTAAGTGTAAAAGAAGAACTCATTTCAGTCGCATTAGGCTTTTATTTGTCTATGCAAAAACCAAAGGCTGTAGGCGTAAATAAATCTGTATTGATATTATATTTACCATTGTCATCATCAAAACATTACAACTAGTTTTCAGGTATTTACACTTGTAAATGCTATTTGGAGCTGTTATTACAATTTGGAGCAGTTATTACAATTTGGAGCAAAGGCTTGCTCCTAATTGTAATACTTGATCCAAATTGTAATCAACAATGTAAATATCTGATATTGTAGTTTGTTTTTGATGACAGTATACATATACGACAATCAGGAATATTACACTATCAATCTGCCATGATACAATAATTAGTAAATTATATAGTGATAAAATATAACTTATATAATACACTAGTGCTCAAAATAAAGTATACACCTAAAAAAATACGAGTACTTTTTTCAAAATTAAAAAATTATTGATCAACCATACTGGAAATTGTGTCCCACGTATAGACCCATACTTCTGTGGAAAAAATGTCGAAAACAATTACGATTCGCAAAAACGTTGGATGAAATCCAAAAATGACATATTCTTGTGTAACTCAAACTGCATGTGCAAATTGATTGTATAAAACAGCCTAAGCGAGACGTTAGGGATGCAGTAGTAGGAAAAACATAAGAAGTATGCCACGTTTGAGTCCTGTCGAATTAGAGAGAGCTGTCGAATTTGCCCAGCAAGGAGAAAGACACACCGCCATTGCCAGAACCTTTGGTTGTACCGGAACTACAATCGTAAAAACTGATGCATCGGCTGAGTACATCGGACAAGCCTAGGAGCGGTCGACCACGTGTCACGACGCCCGCTGAGGATCGACATTTTCGAACGATTCATTTCAGAAATAGATTCGCAACGGCGACGTCAACGGCGTCAACGGTATTACGTCACCCTATCAGTCGACACACCGTCTACACTCGACTTCGAAGACATGGCATTCGGGCACATCGACCATACTGTGGTATTTATCTGACAGGTCAAAATCAACGTTGTAGACTGACGTGGGCCAGGCGGGTTCAACGGTGGCAGAGGTGTGATTGGGCATGTGTGATGTTTTCCGACGAAAGTCGGTATTGCCATTACAGAAATGATGGTCGGAAGACTACCAGTGCCCCCTGTCACAGTCCAACAACTGGAACAATGTCTCCAACAGGAATGGCAAAGAATCACGCCTGACGTCATTCGTCGCCATACATCATCAATGTATCGACGTGTTACGGCCTGTATCAACGCCAATGGAGGTCACACTCGTTTTTGAGTTCGTTATTGTTGACATTTTGGCAATGAAAGACACTTTATCCTATATTTTTGAAAATGTTAATTTACATTAGTACCCAACTTGTCTCTGATTGATCATTAAACCTAATATTCAATATCAAATGCAATGTATCTGTAACATTTGTTGTAAAAACGAATACTCTATTGAAATTAACAAGATTTACAAAAATATTTGAATTTGTTTTCATTTGACGCCTGGTTTAACAACTGTATACTTTCTTTTGAGCACAAGTGTATAAATGGGTGACATAGTTTTCTCTTGAAATGAGACTTTCATCTTTCATGTGTATCAACATTTTATTTTTTAATACATTTTATGTACAACTAGAATCAACTCAACCATAACATCAAGATTAAATCTACACTAACACATACAATGAAATCTCCAATTGGCATATACACTAAGTCTTGTATCTGAATCTATACCTACGCATACAGTTACGTTTACATAATACATCTACCTCTCCACACAAAACCTTGATCTACGCGTACCTCTGTGTGTACCTTTACATCTACATCATCATACACATCTACACTTACACCCATATATACATTTAAATGAAGATCTAAATCTGTATTTAGATTAAGATACATGTATGCATCTAAAACTTTGTCTACCGTTTTTCCTACATATCTATTTACATCTACACCTACATCTTCATCTACATCATCGACTCGATCTACATCTACATGTTCAATTACGTCTAAATCTATAACTTTACGTACATCTGCATCTGCGCCTGAGTTTGTATATGTATCTTCATATACTTCTGCATCATCTCTTATATCTACGTCAACTCTTATATCTACATCTACGTCTCTGTAAACGTCTATACCTTCATCTAAATCTAAGTCTAAATCATCATCTACATTTTCAATTTACATCTATATCTACATCTATATACACATTTTCGCATACATGTTTACCTACATCTACATCGACATCTTCACCCAGATCTACATCTACACCTACATATCAAGCTATCTCTACCGGTACGTCTACAACTGCATTTACACATACAACTGCATTTGCATCTACATCTTCGCATAATCTTTTCCTACATCTGCATCTAAAGCAACACCTATCTATTATTCATGTGTAACTCTGTCTACTTCAACATCTATATCTACGACAACTCATGTCAACTCAAATATACATCTACATTATATCTATATCTATTTCTATTTCAACTCTTATATCAACATTTACTCTTTCTATATCTTTATCAGCTCTTATATCTACCTCAAATCAACACTTACATCTTCATCTACATCAACTCTTACATCTACACCTACATCAACTCTTACATCTACATCTACATCAACTCTTATATCCATATCTCAATCAACTTTTATATGTACATCAATTCTCTAAATATCTGTATCAACTTTTACATTTACACCTACATCTCCATCACTGCTTACATCTACATCAATTCTTACCTCTACATCTACATCTACTCTTACATCTACATTTACATCACCTCATACACATAAATCTACATCAACTCTTATATCCATATCTCAATCAAGTTTTATATATCCACATCTCATTCAACTCTTACATCAACATCTACATCTACATCAACTCTTACATCTACATCTACATCACCGCTTACATCAACATCATCTCTTACATCAACATCTACATCAATTCTTACATTTACATCAACTTTCATATCAACATCTACATCAACTGTCACATCTACATCAAATCTTACATGTTCATCCACACCAGCCCTTGCATCTACATCTACATCGACTCTTATATCAGAATTTACACCTTTTCATGTAAACCCCACTGCTACTACTACTACTTCACACCTACATATTTATTCACAACACCACGAAGATCTACATCTACATCTGTTCATTTACAACTAAATATATTAGCCAACGTCAACCGTTGCTTCTCAATCTCTATTTATACATACAGTAACACGTACTTCTACATCTACTTTTCTAAGCCTTTTATTTCTACATTAAATAATATATTTACATCTATGACAACATCTATACCAATATCTACTTCGCAATCATCACCCACATCCTTTTCATTTACGTCTGTATATACACCTACATCTGTGTCTACATCTACATCTACATCTACATCTACATCAGTTATTTCTACATATGCATCAACTTATATATCGATATCTATATCAACACTTACAAATTAATTATTCTCAACATGAGATATAACTTCACTCATGTTATTACAAGGCATAACCTCTGAATCGGGTTTTGTTGTACACATAAGACTTTTGCCTTATCGTACATATACATCTAAAACAAAATACAACTAAAATTAATATCAACAATTACGTCAAGATCACATCTACATTTACACCAAAAATAACATATAAAATGGTATATACAATTGTATCTGCAACTACAGCTACGCATACATCTATATCTAAGCAAACATTTACATTTCAAGATACATCTATATCTCTATTACCATCTTGATCTTCATCTCCATTTCATCTACAGCTACACTTATTCCTGCATATATATCTTCGTTTAAATCTACATCTACAACTATATCTACATGGAGATCTAAATCTACATCCAGATTTAGATCTACAACTACAACTTCATCTATCGTCTAAACCTGTATCTACATGTACATCGACACCTACATCTACAATTACAACTACATCTAAATCATCATCGCGATCAAAATCTATATATTCATTTACATAATTCATTTACGTCTATACTTATATCTTCATTTACGTATAATGAATGAATGAATGAATTGTCTTTATTTCCCCCAATAGTGTCAGAGAGTACATTGAATTATTCAAGAACACAAAATACATCACTATGTACATTTTATATTGATATGGAAGGATGGACAAACATAAATGGATATTACACTAGATATGATTGAATGAGATATGAATCATAGATATAGCATACTTTTTAGATTCCACGAGCTTATGCTCCTTGCAACCATGTCGATGAATAGACCCCACAGATGTAGATCAATGTCGTCCACAACTTGGGTGATGCCACCAAGGAGAGTGATAACTCGTACATTATCCGAGCTGTTCTCTAGCTTTATGAACGTTTCAAATGGTAGAATATCGAATAAACGTTCATACATAATGTTTCTCTCCTTAAAGAGTTCATTGCAATAAACTAGTTGGTGTTGCACAATATCATCAGTCTCCTCATCACACATGAGACAGAGTCCAGCACTGACCGGTAGTATCCCCAGTTTTACCAGGGCGTACACAGGTCTACTGTACAGGTCAAACAGTAGACACATGTTCCACAGTCTATGTGTCGAGAGGCTCGTGTGTATGGCAGCAAACCGCCTTAACTCGGGTCGAATGGATAACTCATGTCTCCATAATGATGTCTCTCTGCTTAGAACTGCTTTATTGCATTTATTTTTCCATTCATGTTTTGATGGAAAGTGTCCATTGTCCACATATTGCAGCAGATATTGGTACAGTCCATACTTAACACATACAGTAATCAAGTCATGTATCACAGAGTTTTTGTTGAAACTACCGCTTAAGAATTGTCCATATCTGAAATAGAAGAACAATTTGACTATTTGGGTTGAACTCGCTCGACATATTCTGCCGAGATAGCCCAATTTCTTTTTGTCAATCGTGGCTTCCATACTCAAGAGGCCGAGAGTTTGGGTTGTAACAGCAGTTGAAGATCGCACATGGTAACCTTGGATAATTCTTGCAAAATATCTTTGCAATCTTTCTAGTTCTTTCATTTCAGACCTGGTGATGTTAGACCACAGCTCGCACGAATATAGGGCACTTGCTAGGATAATACGCTGCCATATCTTAGCACAATTAACTGGATTTAATCCCCCTGCGTGAAGACCAACATCTTTGAGAGATGCAATTGTCCTTCTAGCAGAAGAACAAGCACGATTCGTTCTCTCAGTTTGCTTTGTAGTATGGATTAAAGACCCTGCATATATTGTACTTTCTTGTATAGGCACGCATGTGTCATTCAATTTAAATTCAGGTTCCTTGATTTCCTTTACTCCACCTTTGAAAACAAGAACACAACTCTTTGCTGGATTATAGCACATTCTCCACTGACACGAGTAAGCATGTACAGCATTGAGTGAAGCCTGTAGACCGTTGCTTGTTGTACTGATCAGTGTCGTGTCGTCTGCTAGCACTACAGAAGGTATATGTTGTCGACCAATGATTGCTCCCCTTTTGAGGTTGTCGAGTTTGGTAATCAGGTCGTTGATGTAGAGGAGAAACATCCACGCAGACAACACTCTTCCTTGCCCCACTCCTTGTCTGATAGGGAATGTTCTACTCGTGACGCCATTATATTGAACACAAGCAGACGCTTCTTTATACGAGTGTTTAATTAAGTGCCATGCCCGTCCAGTAGCACCAATATCAAACAACTTGAACAGCAGTCCATTATGCCAAATCCTGTCAAACGCCTTTTCATTGTCCAAGAATCCAACATATATATTTGATTTTCGTTCAATGTAGTATGCTATTGTTTCTTTCAATATATGGACAGCTATAGTTGCACCGTGATCTTTCCGAAATCCACACTGGAGTTTGTTTGGAAAGTCAGGATTTGTCAATTTCACATGATTTTCAACCTTTTCTAGTAATATTTTTTCAAATAGCTTACTCACTGCTGATGTGAGTGTGATACCTCTATAACTAGCTGGGTCAGTCTTGGCCTTATTGTTTCCTTTATATAATGGTAGAATTGTGCCTACCCGCATTGACTTGGGTATGTAACACACCTGAATTATAAGGTTGAATAGGCGAGCCAGGTGTTCGTACAGACTAGGGCCAGCAAATCGTATATGTTCATTAGTGATAAGATCTGGTCCAGGTGCTTTCTTCATCTTAAATGACTTAACTACAGATTTAATATCACTTGCAGACACACCGTTTTCCAATATTGGGTCACACAATGGGATGTCAGAACGTTCTATCTCTTCAACAGTATTGTTTACATATTCAAAATGGTTTATATCAAAGTTAGTACTTTGATGTGGGGAAAGTAAGTCACAGTAATACTCCGACCAGAGATCAGATACTTCTAAGGGAGTAGAAGCACACTTTCCTTTATACATAATGTTGCTCTGAACATTTGACGCATCTTTTTTTCTGTGTTTCTTAACCGTCCTGTAAAATTCTGCAATATCAACTTCACTAGCTGTGTTGATTTCCACATATTTCTCTTTATTCCATTTTCGCTTCGCTTTTCTCAAATGCTGTCTGAATTCTCTCTTTGAATCTTTATAATCTTTGTATGATTGGTTCTCTTCTTGTCTTGGTTTGCCCTTAGATACCCAGAGCCGTTTTGCTGTTCTCATCTGATAATGGTAAAAGTCCAAATGAGACCCTTTCCAGTAGGGCTTTAGGTATGGTCTATACACCCCTAGGGGTATACAAGTTGCTGCTGCTGAGTGTAGACATGTTGTGATGGTATCCATATAGTTGTCGATGACGTCTTCTGTTACGGAGTTCGTACTGGGGAGTATCCTACCCAACTGTAACGCCACTTCAGTCTCATACATTGTAACATCTGTTATGCTAGCTTTGCTCCATTTGAGTGAGCTACAGTTCCATGATTTTGGTCCAGTGAGAAATGAATCATTCATAAACGTTACAGTTACTGGGAAATGATCTGAAATATCATACGGGATAGACTCATCGACTCTGCTCTCTAGTAGTGAAGACTGTATCATTTCTGGCATGAAGACATAATCTACAGTCGAACTCTGTGTTTTGGATTTGTTTCTCCATGTCGTTGGTATATCCTTCATATCTTGAAATGTCGGAATCATATGGCGATCTTTTAAGTACTTTGTCAATAATAGAGAACGTCGTGAATTCGGCCTTTTGTAAAGGTCTGTATTGATATCTCCACACAGAAGCGTTACACTGCTTACAGAAAGTTCATCCACAGTATCAAACGTGCATTTTACGCTATCCTCGTATATGTCGTAACTCTGGTTAGAAGAGGGAAGATGAACACAAACTACAGACAGATCAACACAGTGTCCGTGATGTATGGTTACAGCACACAGTCTGTCATTCTCAATGCAATGAACACACACATCGTGACTCAAAGTTTTCTTCATAAGTATTGCCACACCACCTTCTCCTCTCATTCCATTCTGTGAAGACTTTACTGTAACGGCACAATCATAGTCGTCCTTATACTGTTCGAAATAGCACTTAGTGTTATCCGTTAACCAGTGTTCGGTTAAAGTAAGAATGTCACAGGTATCAGCAATGTTTTCAAGGAAGTTACTGTTATGCATTACGCCTCGTATGTTCCATGTAGAAATAGAAAGCATGGCGATGTAGTATATCAGTCGTACAATCATGGTGAAAGTCTAATAAGAGGCACTTTGTCCTGATTTAGAATAGGGTATCCATTCTCTACATTTAACATACCTTGGCCAGAAGTTGTCATTCTCTGTAATCAGTTTAGCATTCCTGCTGTCAACATTAACCCTCAGAGTGTAGGTAGGAGTCGGACCCTCCCAGAGTTTCAGTAGTCTCACGCTGGTCACATGTACTCCACGCTTTTTAGCATAATCACAGATTGCGTCCTGAATGACACTCACTGGTTCATCTGCACGGACGAATGACAGGACAAGTCTCTTTGTTTTGAACCTAGGTGTAACTCCTTGAAAAGCTCTTGACCATTCGTTATTAAATGTTACTGACCTCTCAGCATAATCAGTTTCTTTGTCTATCCTTTGTCCGATGTGTTTGTCTTCGTTGACCGATGGCTTACGTTGACAGACCTCAGACTGATTGCATGATGTAATTTCAGATGGTTCACTGCTCTCTGTCATGCCGTCAGAGTGGTACTGTTGTTCTTTTGGTGTCGTAGTAGTATGTCGTTCTGTTGATAGACTGGTGTCCTGGTGAGTAATAATGACATCATCCTTTTCAGTATCTCGCCATGTGTGATGCTCTACTTTTTCCTGGGTATCTTCTGTAGATTCAGATGACACCGATGCTAGCGTATGTGATTCAAACTTACGATTCTTATCGTATGACATCCTTCTCTCAATGTTGGTTGTTCTACGTTGGATGGCGTCAAGGTTACTCAGTACATCGTCCTTGAGATTACGTATCTGGGCATCTCTGTCCCTCAGTTGACTACCGAGTATCTGCATGTCACATCTCAGCTTAGCTTCTGTGTTATGCATTCTTTCAAGGTCACGTGATGCTGTAACGAGTGCTTCATTCTTTTCCTCTAGAGCACGAATCATTTTTAGCATATCTGTATTAAACTTGTCATGAAGCTCATCTATCTTTCTATCGGTTACATCTGACCGTTCACACATACCCTCATGTAGCTCAATCACTTTAGCACAGATGAGAGACAATGTATCTGTATCCTTCACACTGATCATTTCCTGATATATATTTTCTGTTGTAGAGTGTTTTGTCTTTACCTTTGTCAATACCTCTTTTTGTAGTGAGTTCGCTGAAATACTTCTGGTAATGAATTGGTATAGAAAGTACACATCAGATGCATATTTTTCCATCATCGTCTTCTTAGATCCTACTCTCTGTACTCTTTTCAATAGACTACCTTGTGGGAAATCCGTACACCTTTCCTTAGCAACATCATACATACTTTAACGTACGTCGTTTAGGTTCTCCTCTTCGTTGGCATACATATTCAAAAGACCATTTTCGAATGAAACTTTATCCAACTGTCCAAATTTTTCATGAACCATATCGAAAATTGCATTGTCGACATTCTGTACCTTTTGTGTGGTGTAGATATCTTCGCTCTCGCCGTCACTTGCCGCCATTGTAGCAGGGCAACATATAAGTCTACAATCAACTCTTGATATATCTACACCAACTCTTCTATCTACATGTAAACGTACTCTCAACTAATTTTATATTCATCAACATCAACTGTTATATCTACACGTACATCACCTCCTTTATCATCATCAACTATGTTTGTACATACATCAGCTATTGTATCTAAATGTACATCGACTGTTATATATACATCGACCGTCATATCTACATCTACACCTTCGCATAGCTGTACACCTACCACTAAATCTACATTTAATTCACATCCCAGATCTACATCTACATCGACATATTCATTTGAATCTCAATTTATATCTTAACCAACGTCTATCGTTGCTTCTACATCTACACTTTCACATACAGCTACATGTAACCTACATCTACTTATCTATACCTTTATATCAACATCTACCACAATGTGTAATTGTACATCTACGTCAACATCTTCGCATACTTGTACATCTACATCCACATTTAAATCTGCACCAAGATCGACACCTACATTATCCCTTATACATACGTATCTTTACATACATTACATACACATCTATTTCTACATCGAAATCGAAAGAATATTGTAACAGAAACTAATCTGTATTGTGATCTATTCATGATTGTAGTACAGGTCCGTGGCCTTCTAAATACCATAATAAAGATTGATTGAAATCGCCACCCAGATCTACATTTACATCTATATGTCCATTACCATCTCAATCTATATATTTACTTACGTATACAATCTACCATAATTTATTACATTTACACACACAACTGCGCGTACATCCAGATCTACAACTGCGCCTGTGTCTGCATTTATATCCATATCTCCATCTGCATCCAATTTTATATTAATTTTACATCTACTTATTTGCATTCATCTATTATACATACATCTAAATTGCCATCTACAGCTCGTACATCTAAATCATCATCGCGATCAACATCTTCATATTCATTTACATTTACATTCATTTGTATCTACATCTAAATGTTATTTGCATGTGCATCTTCGTCTACATCTACATCTACATCAACATCAACATCTACATGTACATCCACATCATGTCTGTTACCTACATCAAGTTGTCTACCGCTACATCAACTCTTATATCTACATCTACATCAATGCCTATACAGTTACACATACTTCTATATCTACTTATCTATACCTCTTATTTCTACATTAAATAATATATTTACATCTATGCCAACATCTATACCTATATACTTCGCAATCATCACCCACATCTTGTTCATTTAAGTCTGTATATACACCTACCTACCTATATACCCTCACAAAACGATTTGCTAGTTAATTTATTATTGCTTATTACGAAGTCTGTTAAGATAATAAGATTGTTTTTGTCAGTGATGATGAATGTAACACCGTGTATTATATAAATGTATATTTTTGTATGGGAGAGGTATTAAGATAGGCTGCAAGCCTGTTTACCAATCCCTTTCACTTATTTTGGAAATAAATATTGTTTAAACCATATACACCTACATCTGTGTCTACATCTACATCTACATCAATTATTTATACATATGCATCAACTTTTATATTGATATCTATATCAACACTTACAAATTAATTAGTCTCAACACTCGTGTTATTACAAGGCATAACCTCTGAATCGGGTTTTGTTGTACACATAATACATTTGCCTTATCGTACATATACATTTAAAACAAAATACAACTAAAATTAATATCAACAATTACGTCAAGATCACATCTACATTTACACCTACAATAAAATATAAAATGGCATATACTATTTATCTGCAACTACAGCTACGCATACATCTATATCTAAGCATTTACATTCATTTGTATCTACATTTAAATGTTATTAGCTTCACTCATGTTATTACAAGGCATTACCTCTGTATCGGGTTTTGTTGTACACATAAAACCTTTGTCTTATCGTACATATACATCTAAAAAGATCACATCTACATATCTACATTTAAATGTTATTAGCAGGCTTATATTCGTCTACATCTACATCAACGTCAAGTCTGTTATCTACATCAAGTTGTCTACCGCTACATCAACAGTTATATCTACATCTATATCAATGCCTATATCTATATCTACATCAACGCCTATATTTACATCAACATCATGCTGTACATCAATACATACATCAAGATCGAAATCATCACCTTCATCTACATCTCGATTTACATCTTATCAACATCTACATAAACTCTTGTATCTTCATCTGTATCAGATCTTCTTTTCATTAACTCTATATATTTTAATTTTCAGCAACACGAGATGTAGCTTCACCACAGTTATTACAATTTGGAGCAGTTATTACAATTTGGAGCACTTTTTATTACAATTTGGAGCAGCTTGACAGTATGTTTTACGAAAATCGAGTTATTACAATTTGGAGCAATTTTTATTACAATTTGGAGCAGGTATTACAATTTGGAGCAGTTTTTATTACAATTTGGAGCAGGTATTACAATTTGGAGCATTTATTACAATTTGGAGCACAACAGAGGACCGATGAGTAGTTATCGATATTCAAATCACGATATTTCATTTGTTGAAAATTTGGTTAAACGACAGGAAGCCCACCAGCGTGCCTTTGCTACCTTCATTTTAAAATGTTTGGGAGTAAATCAACCTCCACAAGCCCGCATTTTTGTGAGTCGTGGATATTTCATGTTTCAAAATATCAAACATTTGTGAATAACTGTAGTCAGTTAAAAGTCTTTGTAAATCAAATGTTTTGGCGATGGATCGTTCTATTTATGTTATGGTCTCTGGTTCTACATATACAATTTATGTCCTGTTATTTCTTTGATACCATCTACAGTCTTTGTAAATAAGGTATTAGGTTTTTCAATTTTGATTGATTTGTCAACATGTACATGTATTTCCTTCACTTCTTTGACATAGCCTTTGTAAATAAAATGTTAGATTTTAGATAAAATTAACGTTTTTTGGTCTACGTGTATGATAGTTATAATCATAAGATTTAAAAAATAGATTTCAAAATACATGCTTCACGTCTACATGGATAGTTTTGCTGTTATATTCTCTGTAAATTACACTTTTAGTTCAGTTAGAATACATGTATCACGGTCTGCATAGAAATATTGTTGTCTGAAGGTATACTACAACTGTTGTAAATAAAATGTTAGATTTCACATTTTAACCACCGGCTGAAACCTAAGGGAGTTATTGTTGTGGCGCAGCCTGTCCGCCGTCCGTCCCAACAACGGTAGGCCTATTGTGTTCAGAAATCAACTCCTCCCACCGTTTTTAATCATTTCCGATCGATTTGATATTTTCAGAGTTATGGCCCTGACTTAGAGCACTCAGCTTTCCGATTTCAGACTGACAGTACCTGTGTTCTAACATCAACTCGATTCTCTCTCAGTTTTTGTTCAATCTATCTAAACTTAACACATGCTTTGGATATACATGGGTTATTTACAAATATGCTTTTTGGGACCAATCGGACTTTTAGTGCTCGGCTTTCTGACAGTGGGTAAACTTGATTTTAGCATAGCTCAATTTGTTTATACTTTGAAACTTGATATATGAGTCAATTTCTCAAAAAGTGTAAATTTCATGTCCCAGCTATTTCCTGAAAAATATTAGATATTGTTAAAAATTAGTTTGTCAAAAATAAAAAAAACACATTTCTTCTAATCACTTAAATCAAATTAAATATATATTTGATAGCAATCTATAAAAAGTGCCTGTCCCAAATTCAAAAATGACAATTTTAGAGCATTATTGAAATGATAAATAAAATGGAAATTAATATTTTTAATGTTCTCATACAAGCTTATAGGCAAACCAACTGGACCATAGCCACAAACTTTTAAAAAATAGAACCGAGGGCTCTGTAGCTCATCAGGATTTCATTGATTTATTATCTAAGGTTGAATATCTAATTTATCTCAAGTAATACATTGTGATGCAAAAAATAGGTTTTTAGATCATGACCCCTGTGACCCACATTTGGAGTCATAGGGTCACTAATTCTACAATTAAGAATCACCTTTGACCAAAAAGTCTCTACACAAATTTCACCTTTCCAAGCTATAAATACTTGAAATAAAGATGAAAATAGGTTTTACGCTCATGACCCGTGACCTAGATTGGGATCACATGGTCACGAAATCTACAATTTAGAATCACTATTGGCCAAGGAGTCTACACACAACGTCAGCTCTCTAGACCTTTTGGAACAGGATAAGAAGGTGAAAATAGGTTTATAAGGTTGTGACCCCTGTGACCCCATTTGAAGTCACGGGATCACGAAATCTACAATTTAGAAATCCCATTAGCAAAGGAGTCTGAAAACAAATTTTCAGGTCCCCAGACCAAGTGGTTCTGGAGAAGAATACGAAAATGTGAAAAGTTTACAGACGGACGGATGGACGGACACCATGCCATGCCATAAGCCCACCGGGCCTTTCAGGCCTGATGGGCTAACAACGAAACTAGTTGCATTCAAAACAATTTATTATGTAAAATAACAATTGAACAACATCACATTTAGCATAAACAAGTCTGTTAAAAGAAAACGAAATACCAGCAAGTGTAGATATATGGAAATATTGGATTGTTAGGTAGATTTGTGAAGGCAAATTGGTCCAAAGTTTCGGGTAAATTGCAACCACGTAAAACAGCTTCCAAAATTAAGAACAAGACGATATGTTCAGGTACCATGTTATGTACACAAAGAAATGAACACTAGTTAAAGGGATGGTTCCATCGTCAGCATCCACCATCGTGTTTCAGTGCATTGCGTGAAATGAAAAACGCGCTGTATTATTGCCAATTATAAAAATTTTTAATAATAAAACATTTGATTTAATAAAATTAAATAAAAACTAATGCATTATAAGACTAATCAACAATGTCCGCAGTTTTCCCCATCCTTCAATAGCAAATATTCCAAATGTTTTTGTTTATTGAGCGCTCTGATCTGTAATTGAGTCTAAAGCTTCGTTAGGGAAGCATCTTAAAATATCTTCTTCTCCTGTTTCTACTTCCTGCAAATCACTTTATTGTAATGTTGCCTTGAAACACCACATCATATAATCGGAATGAATCAGTATATACAGATTGTGAGACATGCTGTTTCTGAGTAGAGTACTGAGAAGAGTGAAAATAACATGAAATCTTCACTGAGTGTGAACAAAATGTTAATCGCTGCTCAAAGGTTTCAAGAGTTCAACTCATGATACAGAGGACATGCAATTTCTTATGACGTAATATTGTAACTGTGGCGAAGGGCTCTTCAATATGAAAATGACCCTGGTTTTGCGTAATTAGTATTGACAAGGATAAAATCATACTGTTTATAAAATAGAATATGGGTTATTTCTTGACAAATGACATAGACGTACACAAGTGACGTAGAAACATTGTATTGTCATGCTGTGGATGATACGGGTTGTTATCCAATGGGCGGTTTGTTGCCTTTGATCTTTTCCCAATGATAAATTTTGTATTACGAATCCGTGACTTCTCAGATACGAAATGACCATCAGTTGTTTTCTCAAAAGGCTCTGGTTGGACAAATTAAGGCGGAGCTAGACGCCATGGCGAATGGTTCTAGCCTATACATGCAGATGAAACTCTTTTAAAGGCTGCTTTGTTTGATGCCACGGGATTGCATTCTCTTCCCACAGAGGTTACTCCCTTCAGATTTCCGATCCTAACCTCTGCTCTTTTTCGCTTGAAATCGAGAGCAGAAGCGAAGGTCCCAAAAGAGGAGGAAAGCGGAATATCAACCTCATCTTTCAGTGACCCAGTCGACCGAGTGACTTCAAAGATCTGGGGATTTTACTCTTAAGGGTATTGCTCATTAGCATATGTCCTTCGAATATGTCTGATGTAAATTACACAAATTAAGTATTTTTGGTATTCGTCTCTTTATTTGCATGTTTATGATCAATAGTTTTCCCAAAATCAAATTTAGCATATTTCGAGGAAAACACATTCAACGAGAAAACGTTTGTCTCGCATTTATTTTATCATTATGACGTGTCATTGGCAAATGTCATTTTTATAACGGCGTCGTTGATTGCACAACTAGATTCAATTGCAACCAATCAGGACGCTCCCTTTCTGCCCTCGATTTCAAGCGTAAAAACAGAGGTTAGGTTTGGACCTCTGTGGGAAGAGAATGCGGGATTGGAGCAACACGCAATACGATGCCCTTTGGATAAAGGAGATACATGGTTGATACACGAATGTGTGTAATATCAGATTGCTATCACCCCACTCGGTCGCCCCGTCAGACTGTGTGATAACTCGCTGATATTTTGCAGACACCACGTGCTTCATCATGTATTTGAGATTCCTCCCATATATTCTACATGTCAACTTCTCCAGCATAAAACCGTATCTGATATACATACGTGAACTTCTCATTAATCAAATGTCAAGGTGTGAGACTAGAAGTGGCAAGGTATGTGGTTAATAATCTGAACCTAAGTAACTTGCAATCAATGTTGAATGGTACACGTTACCATTAAAAAGTAAACCATCAGCAAGGACCCTTAAAGGGACACTGCGTCGAGAATAAGAATCAAATCATGTTATCTACCTATGTTGATTATCATGTCTGCTAACAAGTCACAGACACCGAATTTGAGACAAGTGACGTAATTGGTAATAAAAACTACTGCATGTAGACCGTGAAGTGAAGCGTAACTCGTTAGCAGACACTCTAATCAGCTTAGTGAGATAAAGATGAGACTCATTTTTATCCTCGACGCGGTGTCCCTTTAAGGGGCGAAATATATTTGACAAAAATAGTTTGGGATATATATATATATATATATATATATATATATATATATATATATATATATATATATGCAGATTTTGAAATTATGAACAGTTATTTCGTTTATTCATGGACATACTGATAAAATATCAATCATAACATAACATCCCTAACTTATTTTGTCCAGTATACATGGCTTGCCACTGACAATCGTTGGTCATGGACATAACATATCGCGCGTGAGGAAAGTGAGACAATTGTAACATCACTATTCAATTCAGTGGAATTACACATAATATAACAATGATAAAGCGTAACAAAAAATAATGAATATATTATCGATGAAATACCGCATTCTTTCAGTGGAAATAACCGTGCTATAAGCCTACTTTCAGTCTACAGTAGTTAAAAACATGTTATATTATGTCCTGTTCTATATTCACCGAATACAGTTGAAATCATATCTTATCACTACTCAAAAGTTTAGAGTTTGAGGTTACAAAAAAATGATTTGACGTGACGAACTCTTCTTATGACGACACATTTTTACTGTGGCAATGTACTCAAGCGGGCGCTCAACATGAAAATAACCCTGTTTTGCGTTCTTACAAGGATTACAATGTATGATGAAAAATTAAATGTATAGAGTAGTAGTCAATTCTTGACAAATATCATGTAAATCTCATCTTGTAAGGCAGTAAAATTGCGCTGCTTGTAAAAATATAAACGTTCTACCTCACTCGATGAGATAAACATGATATTCGTAGAACAAAATCCTCTAAATATACATTACAATCAATTGAGACAGAAATGTTGTTATCTTTCATTACAACAATATCATTATATGCATACATGGCACGAATTGAAGAAATGATGATTTTTGAAATTTCAACGTTATATATTCATCTATACATCATTTGAAACATTGGCCTCACCTAATGGCCACTACTATTCCATGTGACGATATATATAGAGATAATCCCAGCCAAGAATTATTAGCAAAATAATGAACTTATCTGAAACACAAAACTGCCACTTAGTTCTTCAGCAGTGCTCTCAGTGAGGTCGTAGCATTGTGAATTTATCAGAGTCATGTCATTAACTTTGTGACGTCATAGCATTGTCAGCAGTGCTCTCAGAAATGCCAAAGCCTTGTGATGTCATTAACTGATTATGTAATAGGATTATGACGATTTGATGGTACCGATATCTGTAATGTTCATATTGCTTGACCTCACACAATCCATATCTACTGTGGGAGCCAGTTTTGGATGATAAATCACAAAACACAGCTTGGAATTTGAAGATGAATGGTACATGTTTATATAATTTCGTAAGATACAATAATTTAACAATGTAGAAAATGGTTTCATAAAATATATATTCATCTTGATGCATTTGGTCCTCTTTGATCTGGTTGGTTGAAAGCTATTTGATATCATAATGGATGTTTGTGATTGGTTGAAGGTTTTCCATAGCGGGAACTGTCATAATCCGTGTCGTGTTTGTTGAACCACTTCCGGGCATCATCCCGGTAACCATGACAACGATATCTCCCGTCTTGAGCAGATTCCACCTGGATGCGACACGGATTCCGTAATGGAAGCGTCTGTCAACATCTTCCCTCCAATCATCGACTTGGTCATCTGAGTCAAAATAGAAAATCCCTTTAAATGTCGATTTAGATCCACTATACAACTTATTTGTTTCCGATAAAAGGAGGGTTCTGTCGGGGTATTTTTATGGAAACGAAATTCGAGGTTGATATCCCTGTTAACACATATTTATTTATAATACATGATTATAAATAAGAATATAATATCAGAAACATTTCAGATACAAATAGGTGTCAGGCAGGGTTGTGTACTGAGCCCTTTCTTATTCTCCTTTTTCATAAACGAATTGGCTACCCAGATCGAGGAAAATTGTACCCACGGCATACAATTACACACCGATATCTTTCAGCTATTTTTCTGCTATTTGCTGATGACATTGTTTTGATATCAAGTTCTATTATTGGTTTACAAAAACAAATACATGAACTGGAACGTTTTTGTAAACAGTCAAAATTAACAGTTAATTTGGATAAAACAAAGGTAATTGTATTTAAGAATGGTGGGAAACTGGCAAAAAATGAAAAATGGTATTATAATGAGTGTAAACTTGAAGCTACAAATTCGTACAAATATCTTGGTGTTTACTTCACAAATCAATTATCATGGCAAACACATGCAAATTATGCAGCAGTGCAGACAAAGAAAGTATTATTAGGAATCTTAAGGCAAATATATATTCTTGGCGATTTAAGTATGAATTCGTTTTTTTTTTAAATATTTGATGCAAAAATATACCCTATCCTTTTATATGGGGCTGAGATCTGGGGATTAAATACATTTGCAAAGTTAGAAATGGTACATTTGTATGCTTGCAAAGAATTCTTAGGTGTTAAACAAAACACCCCGAATGTCATGATCTATGGAGAATGTGGCAGGTTTCCCATATATATTTATTCATACTGTAAAGCGATTCGGTATTGGATAAAGCTATTACACATGCCATCCTATCGCTTACCAAAGAAGTGTTATAATATGATGATTTTATACGATATTATTCTCAACTGGATTTGGAAATGTTTGGCAGAGCCAGGAAACTGGAATATATCCGGAATTCATAAACTCTTTTACCCAGAGACTTAAAGATATATACCTTCAAAATTGGCTGGCAAAATTATCTATCTCAAGTAAATGTGACACCTATCTAATGTTTAAAAGCAATATCCATACCGAACGCTATCTATCTTGTTTAAATGTTAAAAAATATAGAATTAGTCTTGCACGATTCCGATGCTCATCTCACGAACTCCTAATCGAGAAAGGTAGATATGTAAATATGGCACAAGAGCAAAGGACTTGTCAATTATGTCACTCAAATGTAGTTGAAGATGAATATCATTTCCTCTTGATTTGCCCTTGTTACAATAACGTTCGAAGTAAATATAAAAGAAAAATATTATACTTATCCAAACAAAAGTACGTTTGCGCAACTTTTAAACAGCTCAAATACTAAAGAAATTGAAAACCTGTCCATGTATATTTTCTACGCATTTGTACAGAGAAAACAGATTGTTTCATAAATAATTATGTTGAAGCAATAGTATGTATAATGTACTATAGGCCTGAGGCCTCTTGAGTACCAAATAAAGATTGATTGATAGTACATGATTAAAATACAGTAAAATTGAAACATACTAATGATGACTTTATATTTCACAACTTGATAAACACAAGCGCACATTTGTTGAAAAATAAGAACAACGAGAACTGAAGCCATTCATCGGCGCTGCAAGTGGAGAAAACTTCGCTACAGCATAACAGCAAATTGTTTATTAGTTTTATGACATGTTATGTGTTACTGTATTAATACTATATCAGTGTATGTATTTAGTGATTACAAAACAAGTGAAGAAGCGAGTATAACTCACATACCCCCGCTTCTCCTTTACTTCAACAAATTTCATTATCAGTAAAAGACACATCTATAGGTCTATGTTCAATAATAAATTTGAAAATTAATTAAGTTCTAACTCTCAAAGGAACAACTAGGGATCATAGTTGACATGCGAATAAAATTTGATGAAGCTAGCATGAATAGTGTTGGACAAAGGGTCCGCACAAAATGATTTCCTCATAGTCACTTTTTAGTCACATTTCCATGGCAACCATAAAAATTAAAATTCAGAAATAGTTCTAACCCTCAAAAGGCACAACTAGGGATCATGGTTGATATGTATATCAAGTTTGATGAAGCTAGCATGCATAGTTTTTGAGATATACTCTGCACAAAATGACTACCTCACAGTCAGTTTTAAGTCACGTTTCCATGGAAACCGTAAAAATCAAAATTCAGAAATAGTTCTAACCCTCAAAAGGCACAACTAGGGATTATGGTTTACATGTGTATGAAGTTTGGTGAAGCTAGCACGTATAGTTTGGGACATATGCTCTGCACAAAATGACTTCTCACAGATTCACTTTTTAGTCACGTTTCCATGGAAACCGCAAAAATCATAATTCAGAAATAGTTCGGGGGTATAATTAGGTACGATACAGCGTGTTTAAAATTTCATTTCACGCAATGCAAACAATCCAAAATGGGGACAGAACCACCCCTTGGATACGCGGTGGCAAAGGTTGAGTAGCTATTTCAAAACGAATTCGATTTCATTTGAAAATCGATCACAAATACCCCTTCGTGTATCAGTGTCAATTACATAGACATTATTACCCGAGGAAGTGTGTCATATGACTTTTTTGAAACGAGTGTGAATTTTTGTATTGTCCGAGCGAGAGCGGAGCATAAATTTGCACGAGTTCGTAAAAGTCATATTGGACGCTTTCGAGTGTAATAATTTCTTTATTTCCCAATCTATTCACATTTGAATCGTGTAAATATAGCTAGGAAACGGCACACTTCTCTTGCCACGGCAAGCTATAGTGACGTCACTAACCATTGTTTTATGACGTCACAGACGGTAAGTCGAGGTGAAACAATGGTTGCTAGGCAGACGTGATATGTGCACATGTGCTCGTATAGAAAATATGAACTCGGTTATTTCCAATCATATGGGTATAAAATAGTTTACACAAATTATATCACGTGAATTATATATATGTGTTGTCTGGGGATATTACATAAGCGGGAACATGTGTCAACCTCATTCCCGGTGAAGACTGTATGTATGAAGATTATACTCCTGACTGGCTCCCTGCTGCATCTAGCATAAGTCGCCGAATACAGCAACACCCATTCACGTTACTTTTGATCACGTCATGCCTTCTGTTATCAACTTTGCTGAAAAGCTGTAATAATTGTCTTTGTCTTATATTATACAACTCAAATTTCAAGACACCGATTGTACCTTCAAACCTACCTTCATACAAGACCGGAAGTACACCTCTGTGCATGTGCAGACATCGAGCTACGCGGGGGGTCCGGGTGACGGCAATGATGTGACAGGGAGGACGATACTGCGCTATTAGACTGGCAGACCTGTTTAAATATATTTATTAATATCTCTCAAAAGGGGGACACTTGAGCCTTATAATCATATTAAAGAGACAGGACGCCCGATGTATGTTTTATGGAGATGAAATGCGAAAGAGTGATCAGCTTTTTGTAATTATTCAGCGTGCATTGTCCCTTTTAGCATACCTGTTTAAGATTTATAGATACACATATATTACAGGCGCCTCAAATACTCACATTCACATAGCTACGAGCAGAAGAGCTATGTAATTGTAAAATTTGATTCTATTCAAAGACGTAATGTGCAAAATAATATCGTTCTGTTACTGCTATATCGCACTCACACAACGCATCTGCAATTGTTGTCTTTACAGATAGATTTTACGCGCGCTTCACACAACCTACCTGCCTATGGCTGTGACTAGGAGTATGGCAGCAGCGTGTGATCGGATGGCGGCCTCTACGGAAGTGATGGCGATGGTCTGAGTGTTCTCACACGGTGTCGGGGTCAGTTTACGTATGTCCAGAAACTGAGATTCTGTAGAGGTCGCCCCCTCGGCCTGCTGGCATACCTGTAATTTGAATGGCACTTGTATAAGCCTCGACTGTAGGCTGATAGTAAGCTTCTCCAGTGAAGTTCTTATGGGTTTTGTTGTGTTAAATACAAGAGCTGGTAACTTCAGACCTATGTACGATGTTAAATCTATTGGAAACACTAACCATACTTCCGTGTACCGAGTGATAAAGGCGGAGAGAGATACAATGTATTACAACGTGTCGTGTATGGTGTACTTACGAGCTGCTATACGAATGAATCAACATTTCTAATTTTGTATAATTTTGTATGCGTCATGCATTGGTTAGGTACGACCATTCAACCAAATTAATTAAATTGATTAAAAATGAGTTTCATTTAATATTTTTTATTGGCTGATACTAATGACATTCGTGGAAACACTTTGGCATTTTTTGTGTTTAATTGAAAGAAAATCACTCTACTCTCATTACCATTATTTCTGACATGTTTTGAATTGGCTAACTAAAGACGTAGATATTATAGGGACTAATTTATTCCTTACCGCAGTGAGAGTGCGGACAGCCCGAAGAGGGTGTTTCCCCACGGCCGTTTCTCCGGACAACATGACACAGTCGGCACCGTCTAGCACCGCGTTGGCGACATCACTCGCCTCGGCTCTCGTGGGTCGGGGGTTCCGGATCATACTCTGTAGCATCTGTGACGATAGGGCACGTCGTCATCATAAACAGATATTGTGATATCTTGTGTAATACGAGAATATTTTATGGGCGCTTCTCTCCCGACCTTGGTACAACGACACATATTTTATACAATTGATGTTGATCAAGTTCTTTTTTATACATCTATATTTTACGAGGGCTTCCTCAAATTACACTCCTGCGTAGACTCCTACTTTTGCTTTGTACGATGGAGAAATACATAATGCGTAGAATACAGGAATACATGGTAAACAGCCGTCACTAAATGATATAAATAAAACTACTGTCAGTTTAAATACAAAACAACGATTGCTTGCTATCAACATATATTCGCTTCCATTGTACATGTATGTGGATATTTATTCCCCATAATACGCCCCAATCTACCTGAGTAGCGCATATGATTGGCTTGCCTATCTTGTTTGACAGACCAATCATCATCTTCTGTGCTAGGAACACTTTCTCAGGCGGAAGGTCAATACCCAGGTTGCCTCGCGCTATCATCGTGCCGTCAGACACCTTCACTATCTCCTTGAATCTGAAACACAGGGGAGGCAACTCGTACAGCTCTATAGCAAGCTAAATTGTACACGACGAGGGAGATAATTCGCACACCAAAAGCGAGACAGATTATGTATGTATTAATGTAATCTTACTCGTTCGAGACTAGGCTATTGTGGAATACAGGCATATATATCCCAGCACACACAAAACGTCTTAAAAAATTCTCCTGAAAGTTTCAAAGACAAGTTTTCAACGAAATGTATAAAACGTGTGTAGGCTATATCAAATATGTTCTCTCTCGGATCTATCCTTGGAGAAAACGTAATGTTTGGTGAAGTCCAAATATCACATGGTATCATATTATCCCTTCATACCAAATCATATATCAAAGATCTTTTCAGTATAACACGATGATTGTAAGGGATAGGTAATATCGATCTAGACGGAACATCTGTTGGATTCTTTATAGCCTTACTCCATGTTAAATACACATTCGATTTGAAACATTGATTAGAATGCCGTTTTCATAAGCACTAATTGGTTAGATACACGGACATGAATGACCTCGGGAAGTTCGTCTCAATAGAAAACACCAGTGTCGCATGCACTTTGAAGTATCGATATTAGTACCGTTCCTTTCAGTATGCCGAGATCGGGAACACGAACGTGTCGTGTTGTGGACGGTCGTTCTACCGCTGAATTAGTATCTTGGTACTGCAACTGTACTTGTATTTTGTTGTTGGTCATATACACATGGAAATCATTAAGTACCCCCAATATTCAAAACTAAAATGTGATTCTGTGGGAGCGTTACGATAATTTGACTGAATTGATCATTCAGGATCCATATTTTCGAAGCTCTCTTAGTGCTAAGATAGTCGTAGGTCAATGTTAATGTATGGCTTCGAAAATATGGGTCCTGACAACAGTAAATAATAAAAACCAAAAAAATATTTGGGTTAAAATGCACCTCAAATAAGTAGAAAAACGTTTTTAATAAATACTTCATTAACACAGCCGCCAAACGCTTTATTGGCCAATCAGCTGCTAGCGAGAGGTGTGACGTGTTACTCAGGAGTCATGCCCTAACGAGTACCTGGCTTATGTTTACATTATACACTCGTACAGCCGTCACGTATTAAATTATACTGTTTTTTTTATTACCAAAAATAACGCCTGCCCTTGTGCCTCAACAACGTGATAAACTCAGGTTTCAGATGTTGATTTAGATTAGATACGCGGGTAAAAAATGGTGTACGTTATGTATCATGTTATGAATTTTAATGACAAATCGTGTCTAGAAGCCCAATGATGTTGTTACTTTAAAAAAAAAAAATGTTTTTCTTGCTTCATTATGTGTACAGCATGTGACATGTGAATATGCTATTTTAATTCGTTTTCTTCTTCTAACCAGTATGAAAGTAAATGAGACGTGTAACAGACTTTATTGTCACATCATTTTAATTTAGTTATGCAAATGTAAGTCAAGTGAGATGGTTTGAACTCAATTCAGCACATATGATATTTTGACACTATCAAAAACAAATAAAACGTGTCAGCTTCTAGAAACCGGCCCCTTACCTCTTAATACCTTCGTAGTTTTCTATCTTGGCGATGACCTTGACCTCGTCAGCTAGAGTGCCAAGTTCTCGTCTCACCAGCTGGATGAGGTTCGAACTCGAGGCCCACGAGACGAAGATCATATCTACCTGGAAATAGGTAGTTATGAACACAACACTTGTTTATTTATGATTTCCATTTAAGATTTAGGCTGCAAACTGTTTGTTCAAGGACTCTCTACCTGGAAAAAGTTTGTTATGAACCAAAACCTACTGCTATATTTCATTCTATAATTCAGCTACAACCCGTTTGTTCACTTCATATCTACTGGGGAAGGATGGCCTGGCTATGACATATAATTCACTAAATACATGTATATCTTTCATATTACACGTACTAGTATCAAACTTTTCTCTCCCAAAATATATATGAACAGTTTACATTGTTATGGGAGCAATTGTTATCCTCTGATACGTACACGATGAATGGCGTTTGTTCAGATTAAAGCCGCATGTATTCTGTGCATACAGGCTGTTGAAAAACCTGCCTGTTGGGTTTGAAAGGCATTATATCGATCGACGAATACACCATAACTATAGAAATTCATTTTTCATGTTTTATTCATAAGCATTATATTTATAAATATTAATAGATTAGCAAAAAAGATAATAACATCATGCATTTCTGGAGTACATGGATACGTATATGCACCTGGGATCCTCATTACCATAAAGTATAGTCGGTTTTCATCTAATAGCATGTATCTCTTAATGTTTTAGTCATGTCGTGTGGCAAGCTAGAGTCTGCCCCACATATGATGTAAACATAAAACATATGCAATCAATTCCAGGAATTGGCAATATATCAAGGAATATAAGTTTTAAAGCCACAAAAAAAAAATAATAAAAATAAAAAATAAGTACAAGAATACGTATCGCTATAAGTCGTTCAGTTCAATTTCAAATGAATGTTGGACAGAATGTTTCACATTGAAGTTAACAATAGGGCCATTGGTTCTGTGTCTCTATCGGGCTACCGGGCTTTAAACAATATATATATTTGGGACCACATGGTCACAATCTACAGTTTAGAATCCTCATTGGCCAAGGAGTCTTAATTCAACCTTTCAGATTTCTCGAGTTTTTAGAACTGGAAAAAAAATAGGTAAAAAGATTTTAGGTCATAACCCTCAGACACCCATTTGGGGTCACAGGGTCACAAAATCTACAACTGAGAATCCCCATTGGCCAATGAGTCTGCACACAACATTTCAGCTTTCTAGATCTTTTGGTACTGAGAAGAAGATAAAAATAGGTTTTACAAAGTTGTCACCCCTGTGACCCTATTTGCGGTCACGGCGTCAAAAAAATTACTATGTAGAATCCCAAATGGCCAAGGAGTCTGCACATGAAATTTCAGTTGAAGAAGTCGAAAAGCGAAAATATAGGAAGGACGGACGCCATGCCATGCCATAAGGCCTTATAATATACTGACTTGATGAGCTAAAAAGTGGTGTTTCGTCTAGTTAAGAAGATAAAAAGCGCTTTTGTCAGAAACAAACAGATAATGTTTACAACATTCAAAATTTAGTTAAGTTGGCTTCTGAATTTAATTTTGATTTTCGAGCCAGACATTAAATTGAAATTATATTTATATCTATTGAAAACAAAAACAAGTAGTTGTCACTAAGGTGACATGATCCCCCGCCGCAAATTAACACTTCAAAATTAAAAAATAATGTCAAGATCAGCAAAATTGACTGTCAAACATGTCGAAAAAGTCAAAGCTCCACTGTGACCTTGAGAAAAATGTCGAGGTCATCAAAATCTAATAAGCCCTTTGTCTTTCCTAGGAGGTGCATTGTGTAAGATATGATGAAAACTGGTGAATGGTTTTTGAGATATCCCGCTGACAAGCTTTACATGTACATTAACATGTCGAAAAATTCAAAGTTCCGTTGTGACCTTGGAAATAATGTCAAGGTCACCAACATCTAATCAGCCCGTCGTCTTCTCTAGAAGGTGTTTTGTGTAAGAAATGATGGAATTCCGGTCAATGACAAGCTTTACATGTACATTAACATGTCAAAAACTTCAAAGTTCTGCTGTGACCTTGAAAATAATATTAAGGTCACCACAATCTAATCAGCCCGTTGTCTTTCCTTGGAGAAGCTATGTGTAAAATATGAAGAGAATCCAGCAAATGGTTATTGAGATATCCCGCTGACAAGGGTAAAATGACAGTCTCGTTGTGACGTTTTGAAATGAAGGTCAAGGTCACAAACCTTTGTAGGAACATTACTCTTCCTATGATGAACCCATATGCAAAATATGAAAAGAGTCCAGTGAATAGTATTTGAGTTATTCCATTTCGTACGGACGTACGGACGGACGCAGCCGAAATAATATATCCCCCGCTTCGCGCTAAACGCGCGGCGGGGGATAATAACACTTTGTATGAACAATTGAGAATTGAAAAAACGTCTATACACAACAATCTGTTACTCTAGAACTAAGAGCAAAATTCATCTGAACGCTCCTAACCTCACAGTTAGTAAATGTCGAGTTTGTCCTTCTCTGTCAGAAACGGTTGCCCTGGCAACACGCCTGGCACGTGACACTCGTCGAAGTCGTGGATATCACCGCTGACATCAACCTCGCAGTCCAGATAGCCGTCACCTAGGTAACATAGGATATGGTTAGATATAACCCCTGATCTTTATAGAGATTTACCCGAGGAAGTGTGTTATATGATATTTACGAAACGACCGTGAAGTTTTATACTGATCGAGCGAGAACGGGATTAATGGCATACACAAATTTGTACGAGTTTAATAAAAATCATAATGGCATACTTCCGAGTTAATCCTTTTGCGTGAAATTGCCAATAAAACAGCCCACTTCTTTTGCGACGGCAAGCTACAATGACGTCATGAACAATTGTTTCATGACGTCATGATGTCAAAATACGGGAACCCGCGCTGAAATAGTGGTTGCTATTAAACAAACGTAATATGTGCATAGGGGTGCATTTAAGTGTAAAGACTTTTTATAATCAAAACCTGGTATTTGGTATGCTCAAGTCCTTTTGGGCCACATATTGGTCAAACCGCACAACCCATTTGACATTTCAAACCAAAAAAATATTGCGGACTGCACGAAACGCACGTAGGCTAAACCCCAGATATATTGTCTGTTAGAACGATTGTGCTTCCGTTTTTGTATATTTTTAGAACTTCCAAGCTACATTTGAATGAAAAAATAAAATGTATACTCCTCCCATATGCAAAAATCATCAACAAAAGTCCTACCACCCCCGTCACATTTGAAATAATTAACTTTTTATGCAGCCAAGTATTAACCCGCAAAGTATCTATCTCAACTTAATTCCGTTTTGAACATAAGAAGAAGTCGAACATACGGACCACAATCCGTGACGTCACGTGATCCTGATCTATAGATCAAACTGCATTGCTACCTCCCAGAGGGTGTCATGGAATTAGTTACTAATTTGTTTACTTTATGGCGATTTGTCATGCGACTTGAAGCAATTATGGGACCTGGGACAATTGGATTCTTTATTCCTTCTCATCAGTAATGGTAATTGCGGCTGTTATTTATGGACAGGCCGCCTCTATACGTTCTTCCACAAAACGATGGCGTGAAATGTGCTGCTAGACTGTGTTCCACGGGAGATATCGCTTGTCTCCTACGAGATATAGTGTTGACAGTAGAGTTTGCACATCGTTAATCACATGACATTATAATGCTTTTACCTCATCGTTATGCCACATCATAATGCCATGACGTCATAAACAAGATGACGTTACAATGATGTGATATCACCGCACAGGAAGTTTATTGACCTGCAGAGCTATTTTCAGAGACAGAACCTTTTCATTGAAAATCATGAAGAATGATTTAGATGATGACAAATAGAATGTCACCTTCGTGTCTTTAGTTATCAATATATCACCACTCGTTGATAATATTTTTAATATCAAATAATATCAACTCGTGCTGATACCTTAAGACAAATGGGTGAGATTCTCTATCATTCACAATAATTTCGTTTATAAAGGTAATTTGCTTTATTTTTTAATTTAAAGTATTTTCCTTTTCAACTCCTTAAAACGATTTGTTCAAGTGTTCTCAATCAAAGACAAAGTAGTTACAAATTCATCCTCGGACAACATACTTCAACTTAACACTGGTGCAACTTCCCAATGCAAGGCATCACTCTTGCCAGTCTCCATTACTGGCTGATTTAGGTCTTGCAGTATTTCCTTGAGATCTCTGTGCTTGAAAATTCGGACCCACTATGCATTTTAGGTGCAGCGATTCACTAACTATGTACAACAAAGCGAGGGAAATACCTTGAGTCGGCTTCAGCAACCCCATGACGTCATGAAGTGACGTGACGTCAGAGCAGAGCACGTGTTCCAGAACGTCAAGACAGTGTAGTTACCTGTCGCCAGTGCTATTCGTATTGCCAGAGGATAACGCTGCTTATCAAAGCACTACCATCTCCTGATTCGTTAAACAGGTAACTACTAGACAGAGGACAACTGATTGTTGCAATACCACATTCCATCTCCTTTGCAAAGTCTAAGTAATTGTATTAATTGTGTTACCCTTCTCCTTGACGACGAGTCGGAGAGGTCCCATCTCCATATATATCTGATCCCCGACATTCACGCATCGGAGGAAGTCGGCTCTGTTCACGTACACGTGGTCGCGGTCACATGACTTCCGGTACGTGGGGTCGTTCGTCAGACGGATCTTCTGACCTTCCGTCATCGCCATGATGCCGTTCATTTCCTGCAAGAGTGTTGAAAACATACGGCAACCACAAACGAAATAGATATGCAAATGTAATGTTCAGCTATTGACTGATATGTATATCAAATACAGCATTCACTTATTTTACTCCAATACACGTCCCGGGTACTAAGCTTTCAGTCACAAACTTTGTCCGACTTCTGTAGGAGACCAGCGTTTAAACGAACGCCATTACCCGATTTCTGTCGAAAACTTGGTTGAAGACGGACCTGTATCACAGAACATATGACTTCCTATCCTTCCTATCCTTACTTACCTGCCTGACCAATTAAATGTTTTCCTTAAAAGACGCTGTAGCACGTTTATTTTGCATATTATGTTTGCTCAAATTTGCTCAAATTTGCCCTTTATCATTCAAGTTGTTACTTTGGGGCGTAAAACATCTTATTACACGACTCAATAAGCCATATCCATTGAAAACGGATATCCGTATTGGTAGAAAATGTGTGACAGTGGCGTGGAACTCTTCAGTGTGAGGGATAGGCCTAATGCGAATTTGAGAGTAAAATAACATAAATAGTTTTCTCCTCCTAGATTTCTCCTGACATCTCGTCTACGTTTACGATGGAAAAGTGCCTTTAAGTTTGAAAATAAATACAAAACAAAACGTCTGCCGCCTTGTTGATTAGTTTTCAACCTGACCAAATATATCTTATACAGAGTATGTTGTGCATTGATAAGAGTTTAAGAGGTTGTTTGTTGAAGGAAAGGAAAGAGTGTTTATATTTAACGCACTTAGTTATGCTTTAAACCATTAGCAAATGTTCACATAGATAGAAGGTTACTAGTGGCATTAATAGGGTTAACTGGGAGCCTGCTCTGGGTTCAAATGTATTACAAACTGTTACTGTTCTGGCACCATTAACGATCACGTTGAAGAGGTGGCTATGTGATGTATTGCCCAGTCTATGATTGATGTTATTACCCACTCTAGAAACAACACTCGCAAGTATGTGATAGATGGAGTCAATCCTTATTGCCGCATTTCATCAGTAAAACTTCCAGTTCAAATTATGCTTGTTTGCTCCAACGATTACAATTGTATATATTCTAGAAAAAGTTATTATCGAAATTCACGTTAAATTGAAAAAAGAACCGTTTTAGATAAAACCCATTATAAAGCTGTCTTATTACAATGCATCTCATTACTTTCAACCACGAAAATATACTGGACAAAAATAATTAGGGAAATTTACTTAAAAATTAAAAAAACTTTTGAAATTATAAATAGGCCTACTGTTGTATTTATTACTTGACACATTAATGAAACATCTAATATCCCTAACTTATTTAGTCCAGTATATTTCATTACTCATTTACCACAGTATCAAGTACATAGGCACACTAAACATCTCTCAGATGCGTTGTTAGTAGTTACTATTTCGTATTTCATGCCTCTTGTGACATTTAACAGTTTCAAGCCAACAAGTACTCTCATGTAACCTGACATTTCTAATCACAACCGGAGACATGAGTATGTCTAATTCTTTTCCTTCTATTTCCAGTGCCTAATCAACGCTACATCTTGTATTTCCTATAAACTCTCCATTGTTTCATCACATTATTACTTTTCAAGTGTCAAATGGCTGCATCCAAATCTTGTCTTCAGCGTTTTATCACTTAAAAACGTTATATGACATATACATCTTGATTGGCATTTTAGAAGCTGGTTACAGTCGCCAGACCCTAAATATACACTTACCTATACCTACATACCTATATAACCTACAAAGAAGGTAAGACACTGTCATGTTATAGGACCGGGAGTGGAAACTTGGATCAATCTACGAATATTACAAAGCGCATTAAATTGAGCCAGCCAGTTTAACCAAATCCGGTCTTATGGCAGGATCCAAGATGGCGGACAGTGTCATACCTTCTTTGTATGTTAAATAGGTACATGTAGGTAGGTAGGTATAGATAAATTAAGTTTATATTTAGGGTCAGTGTTATACCTTCTTTATATGTTAAATAGGTACATGTAGGTAGGTAGGTATAGCTAAATTAAGTGTATATTTAGGGTCAGTGTTATACCTTCTTTACATGTTAAATAGGTACATGTAGGTAGGTAGGTATAGATAAATTAAGTGTATATTTAGGGTCAGTGTTATACCTTCTTTACATGTTAAATAGGTACATGTAGGTAGGAAGGTATAGATAAATTAAGTGTATATTTAGGGTCAGTGTTATACCTTCTTTACATGTTAAATAGGTACATGTAGGTAGGAAGGTATAGATAAATTAAGTGTATATTTAGGGTCAGTGTTATACCTTCTTTACATGTTAAACAGGTACATGTAGGTAGGAAGGTATAGATAAATTAAGTGTATATTTAGGGTCAGTGTTATACCTTCTTTACATGTTAAACAGGTACATGTAGGTAGGTAGGTAGGTATAGCTAAATTAAGTGTATATTTAGGGTCAGTGTTATACCTTCTTTACATGTTAAATAGGTACATGTAGGTAGGTAGGTATAGATAAATTAAGTGTATATTTAGGGTCAGTGTTATACCTTCTTTACATGTTAAACAGGTACATGTAGGTAGGAAGGTATAGATAAATTAAGTGTATATTTACGGTCTGGCGCCTATGAAGCCGATATGATGAAGTTCTATGGATAGTGAATTTCATTTTTACCAATTTTTTCACCAAATTGTTCAAACTATAATGCACGATATCACATCGACATCATCAAGCAAGTGATACATAACATCTTACCTAGGAAAAATACAAATGTGTCATTATGTTTTTACCCAATCCAGTGTCCAGGTCACGTAACTCACCTCTTTGAGTTGACCCGTGTGGACCGCTTGGCAAGCTATGTCAATCGCTATGGCAACCCTTTTAGGACATTTTTCAAAAGCAAGATTTTCAGCCTCCCGGATTCTGTTGATAGTCGCAAGATGCTCCTTAAAACACAAAATAAAATGACTTCATTTATATATCTATATATATATAGAAAAAATAAAATGTTCGAAGAAATTACGATGATTTAATCAGATTCACAAGCATGCTTTCGACCATTACGGGTCTCATCAGGTCTCTTCCGCTTATTTATAAACCACTGAGCATTCACCTGATGAGACCCGTAATGGTCGAAAGCATGCTTGTGAATCTGATTAAATCATCGTAATTTCTTCGAACATTATATTTTTTCTATATGAGACCTGGGAGTTGGAAGATGTTTAAACTGTTTATATATACATATATATATATGGTGATCACGACGAAATAAAACTTTTGAACTGTTTCTTTGATACCTGCACTTGTATGTTCCGTACTATCATTTGAAATATTAAGCTTATTTATAAACCACTGAGCATATTTTCTCATTAACATGTAGGTTTCTTCTTTCGGGGACATGATAAACCCGGGTACTTTTGACCCTCTACATTTGTAATACAGTTATCACCAAGTACACGGGTTTCCCCAATAGAAGATCCTGGTAATCTACAAAGAACACATTTTTTCACAACTCTATTTTGAACAATTATTACCGAATAGTATACAAAGTTAAAATGTCATATAATGATGGCCGGATTCGAACACAAGCGTTTTACCACTGAGCTAACTAGCTGATGATTAAATATTAATTCACATCTTGTCGCCTCAATATAACGCGAATGAGGAGACATTACTCTTTTTAACGCATTATTGGGAAACAATTATTATAAAATGTTAATTTTGACATTATAAAAGAACATCCCTCCTCACTGTTCTGCTCTCAGAAAAACCTCAAGGGCGCGCTAATTCTCTGAATAATAAATTCACCTGAATTTCACTCTTTTACTATTTTCATCAAGTATCGCTGCTGTGTCAGTTTATAAGACAGATAAAACACGTTTTCAGGTTTTGGCTCAAAACAGAAAGCCTTCACCCCTTAGGCTGTTCCCTCCTAGGCAGGTTTCTATTTTCAACCAAAACCTGAAAACGTGTTTTATCCTGTACTTAAAACATTTCGGCATCCTTATCATTACAATTTACACTATTTCGATTTCGATATTTTTTTCTATTCATCGGTCTCTTAATTTACGCTGCCGTTAAGTATTATAGTCTATCTGATAAGTTCACATCGAAATTATCTTCACAATAGCTTATCGACTTTGTAGTTTAATCCAATCTTGTGAACAACCTAGCATTCTCGTCGCCGTAGGAGGTCTTTGGAGAATAGGAATTCTGCATGACTATGTAATCATATAGAAAAAGTGCAGTGTATATCAACTCGCTGACCAGGCCATCTAATTAAAATCAGATAGGCTATACTGAACACGTAACACTATTTATGAACGCAATTTTGTAATGTTAGACATCTCATTTCATCAAGAAAACCCCTATGTGGCAGCTGATACGTATGATATGGATATTGATTAAGTTGTCTGATGTATCGTCCTGATGTTTTGGAGAACAACCTAGCAATCACGTCGCCATAGGAGGTATTTCGAGAATTCTGAGCTAGTATGTAATCGTACAGAAAGTTTTGCCTCGTGAAGTCAGTGTTTATCATCTTATTGAACACACAATCTCATTAAAATCAGATCTAACGAAACCATCTTATCTCACTGCGTTACGACCTTGCCTGTAATCGTTTACATTCGACAAATTCAACCAATCACAAGCCTGCTTAGATATCGATTCCCACCAACGAAATCCTAGCTCGACAGCTGATTGGCTGGAGTGAACGCTCACGTGACATCACTCTGTCGAGCAGCACTCAGATCGTAACGTGGCGAGGTATAAATGTGACGTACGATCTCATTTTAATGAGAATGATTGGCCACGCAAATATATAAATTATTTTTTTAAATACAAAAACGTAACTATTGTAATCTAATAAATTTTGCAATTAGATACAAAAAACAACAACATGAAGTTAAACTAATAATTAAATAATAAGAAATAATAACTTAGTATTAACTATTTCGTCTAATGAAAAATAAGATTGCGTGATAATTGATACTGAAATAAATGTCTAGCAAGTCCCGAATGTACATCTAGTTTTCAACCTCTACCTGTTGGTTACCTGTAAAACATAAGTCCTGGATTTATTGATGTTGAAGAAAAAAATAAACTAATATATTTTGACGGATAAATATATTAGTTTCCATGGATCAAGGTATGTTATCTGATCTGAAAATGAAGCGACGATTTATGAACACAATTTTGTGATACTACACACAAGTCTCAGTCGTAAATCAAAGTTTGTTTCTGTCTGTCTGTCTGTCTGTCTGAATATCCCATGTGTCAGCTGGTGTATGCACGTGTGTCTAGCAACGCTGCACATATCACACTCATGTGGCTGTTAATTAACTTGTCTGATTTATGATCCGACTGGGTGTGTTTTCAGTGAAATCTTATCGCTTATAATTAATTACATACAGGTTGAAAGTGTTTCCTACGGATAAGAAGACAAACTACTATATTCGATCGTAACCTAGTCAATCGGCAGTTAGGTACATATTATTTTGTGCACTGTCGAATTTGTGCATTTAACCATTTTTTGTGTATTTAACCATCGACTTTTGCTACCAACTGTAACATAGAAGACGTTGGCCTGTATAGTTATAGAGGTTGGAAATACCTTTTAACAGTCATCAAAGAGAGAATTTGAACGTGTATTCAGTAGGCTACTGGTGTGATTTACTCATGTTTAATTGAACAGTCTCATATATGTGATCATTCAAAACAATCACCAGTTACCTAGTTCAATACAAACATTTAAAGGGATATTATTCCATTTTGAGCGAGAACCATCTCTCAAATAGTCGCAAAGCCACTAGTATCCCACAATGCATCTCCCTTTGCAACTCACTGTCCCACAATGCACCATTCTGTAATGATAATAATATTAGTGCATATACATAACGCACACTCTTCCAACACGATTGCTTGCTCAGTGCGCTACTCACAAACTATTACCATGAAGAAATTACACTTCCGGTGATGCTACTAAGCGCTCCGCGCGACCATATAGGTCCGTACTTCTCGTGTTCAGGTACCCATTTCAACAGCTGCTTGGTGTACTGAGTGCAATGTTGATGAAGTGACCTGCCCTGTATGAGACCACATTACTGTTGTCTCCACCGGGATTCGAACCCGTAGCACGTTTTTCGCAAATTTTATTTTTGCAAATTTCCAATTTATAATGATATTTAATGTTATTTATATTTACATAAGACAGTTAAACATCTTATTACACAAACCATTTATCCGTAGTGTTAATAACGTTGTTGCGTATAAAGCAAAAATTGCATGGCGGCCATTTTATTGTTAACACATTTCATTATTTTGAATGACAAAAACGATTTATATAGCTTTAATTTACGGAACCATGTACACTCATTTTTAACTTGATTTTCCAACGAGAAAATAATAATTTTTCTATTAATGACATAATTTTTCAAATATATTTCCTCGACTTATTTGAGTGAAAAAACGTCCTACTGCCCCTTTAATGCATCAAACTTCAACAAACAAACAAACAAAACAAACAAACTTCAACAGAATGGCCACTACCACTACCAAGTGTGAGTTGGAGCCTCACCTGGTGAGTGCCCCGGGCCATCACTATCCGGCAGATCGTCATCCCATTCTCCAGCAAGTCTTGTAGAACTTCCACAGAGTCGCAGGCTGGTCCTGACCAAATCATCATTAGTACAACATTCTAAGCTCTCTTGTAAAAAGTATGTTATATAAAACAACGCTATCCAATATTGTCCATGGCTAAGACGTGTCACAAGAGTCAGACTATATAACGGTATGCAATGATATTTTATTATATGATTGCAGGTGAAATACCGGGATCTATCAATGAAAATAAACCGTGTTATCAGTCACTAGTGAAAATAACAATGGAACGTGTTATCAGTCACTAGTGAGTGATATAACAATGACCTGACGTCATAAAACAATGCTCCGACGTCATGACACGTTCATGACGTCACATTGTTGCTGAGGAGACTTAACGTACATGCAAATCGATTTCGGTGAATATGCAAGCGTTTGGTCATATAATAAATAGAAAACCTTTTTTTGTGTGTGACAAATACCATGTTTTAATGACATATAAAATGTTCTAATTAAACTCACCGACCTCTATTACTGTGATAACCAGTGTATATCCCTAATACCAGTTCGAGATTATCTCCCTCTTTGGCTGTTTATACCCCGCTTGAGATGATGTCAAGGGATTGTGTAAAATCTACTTTCAAACAATTTAGGAGATATCTCTTAATCACTCTGTCACCTGTAGAAGTTTAGGTGATACAAAATATGTCATATAGATACTGGAACCCATCCCATCCTATCGATATAGCCCATTCAGGGTCACAGTTTTGGAAGATACAACATTGAATGTCACGTATATAACCTACTGTAATCTATCTGATGAAATATCGATGTTTGCGTTAAATCATCGATTTATACCAATTGTCAGAATCCTTTGGATGAATTGGAATTGAAAAGGTCGAACTTTTAGAAAGGTTAGTTGACCATGGACCTTTCGCTAGATGTAATACAGATCGTGCGGGGATCACTTATTGCAGCTAGATGTCAACTAAGATTAATAAAACCCATATATTTTACCTATTGTACATGCGCTTGACAGTCCGCATCTACATCCAGTCTACACACGTGCTGGAGTCGACCTTGTCGGTGGCTCCCTCTCGAGCCAGAGTTACCTCCCCTTGTCTCCATCTCGATTTATGTGTACTGGTCCCTGGAATAATAATAAGAGATCATCTCATGTTTTAATCTTTTGAAATGGAAAATTAATCATGCCTTACGAAATATGACCACATGTTGGGCAGATCATGTTCACCACTGTCCCGAACGCCTGATTTTCGTTCGTTCATAATCATCTTTCATATTGATTTTGGCAAGTTGTGTCTTGGATTCTAGCAGGTATTCGACTTTTTGACAATTCCTCAGGTCGATATTGATCTAATAGGGTCAGCTGATTTTTGCCCACTACGAGGGTCTCGTAATTATTGCGTTACAACAAGCGCTATTCCCTGGAACATAATTCCCTGTTGTTTGGATGATACAGATGTGATGAAACATAAAATGAACATCGAGCTGCAAGGTTGCCTAACTATTTAGCACATACCGTATTTGTTTTATTCAACGATATATCAACGTACCCCTTTGGGTGCAATTGCTTGCAGGTTATTTAGTCTAGAACAGAGGCAATCCTCTTAGAAAATTTTAAAAATAAAAAAATTAAAAACATTGTGTCCAAGTAGGTGATTTTACAGTACGTGCTACAGTTTTGAACGGATATAAATGTTTTCACTCCAAGTTTAGTTTAAACCTTCCTCCTCGTCGCAGTCTTGCACTCTAAAAAATAAAAAAAACAATAAAAAAATTGAAAATGAGTAATTTTTTAAATGGAAAATTCCATTTCTTACAGTCTCCTTTTCAAAATATAATAAAATGGTGATATTTTCAGAATAAATACTTGTTTCATAGTCTGAGTGTAAGACAAGCTCTGGCGCCTATAAAGCCGATGTGATGAAGGACAACAAGTTCTATGGCTAGTGAATTTCATTTTTACCAAATGTTTTAACAAATTGTTTAAACTATAATGCACGACACATCGACACCATCAAGCAAGTGATACATACCATCTCAACTAGGAAATTATACAAATGTTTCATAGTCTGAGGGTAAGACTATCCTCGCCGTTAATGATAACGGTTTATAACTCTTTTATTGCATCAATATGAATCTTAATGCTACAGTATGTAATGTACAGTTCGACTATTGCCAACAGGAGTGCACTAACTCAGTGAAAGTGATATCAAAACTTGATATCTAATTCACGTAATCTATCCCATCTTAAGGTAGGATGGGTCCATACTTGCTGCACAAAATTTGACCCTAAAGTGAGCGCCGTGACTCGAAGCGCAAAGAAAGAAAGAATAGTTAAGTACAGTTGGAGTAGGCGTCTCTCATTCTGAACCCAAAATAACAGGTCAAGAATGAAAATAGCTTTGACATAAAGTAAATAGACTCCTCTGTCATGAGACAAATAAGAAAAAGATGACAGATGGGATAATATCCCCAAGAATTATCATTTTACTTCATACATGCAAACATCATGCATATACCAACATATTTACCGACACAAAATGTAAAACAAATATCTCTTAAAAGACAATATCACAAATTTCAAAATAATGAATCATGAACTCACAGAGCTAAATCCCACGCCGCCAGTCTGCACACGCCAAGCTGCTTATCATTCAACAGACCTTGTATTCATGTTTATGGGATATGCGGATACGTGCTGGGCTTTCCATTTGATACGTCCGTAGATTTATCCATAAACTATCGTCATATGCAATAACAAATGGTTACATTATAACCATTTAGACTATAAACTATATTAGACACCAACGCCTACACATATTGGATCTAAAAATCTTTACAAAGAACCGCGTACCATATTGGATGTAAAATCAACATACCTTGTTCAGTGACGGCAGCTACAATACTAACCGCATACAGTTTACATCAGGACTCCTCTTTCTTATGAATGTCACGTATTCCACCAGGCCCACTGCGCTCAATTATATGTCTAGTATGTACGTATATGCTATGTGTTTACTGTTGTAAATATCTATCATTGTACATGGTCGATGGCCTTCACACGAACAAAAGACTTGACATTTCATCTTTTCTTTTTCTGCCTTATGTCTGACTGCACTTGAAGACTCGATTGCGATACAAACAGGCATTGTGTCCATATATCACGATGTATGACTGTGTTATTAAAGGTCTATGTATAATTCAGAAGACAGAAGCAGAGCGTGTAGTTACCCTGTGGTGTAGATACACGGGAGGTTGGTTGATTTTTTAAAGCTTTTATCCTTACTTTTGTTACTAGGCATTATCTAGAAACCCAACCACCCCCAGACTGACAAACCCCAAACAAAACAAAACAAATAAATCCAAATCAGATAGAACTCTCCCTTTAACGTGCATTACACGGGTATTTGTCCTTTCCACTTTCAGAAGTAACAGCAACCTTGTTATACTACGGATTAGTCTATAGTATAACAACTTTTGATTTCCTGCATGTAAGTTAGGTTCCCACTGATCGCTCTAACCTTAGTGCAAACACATTTTCATTTCCTATACCTAACTATTCTATGTTGCGTTTTACACCTTATTTGATTCTCATTTTCGTTTGTGTTTTCGAAAAAAACCAAATGTATATTTCTTAATTTAATTTCCGGGAATTTTCCTTACATTAGAAGTCTGGCTCAACTAACGACTTATGAAGACAGGCATAATGGAGGTTCGTTCAGTTCAATCAATCTTTGATGGACATGAACTACATAACGTCTATAAACGTGAAGGAGTGGTATCAACATAAGCAATTGCGGCCAAATCCACATTCAATTCATTAGAACAAAAATATGTTTACATCATACAAAGTGTATGTACATTCAAACCTTGTATGTGTGAATTCTTTTTCAGCATTTCATAAACATATGATATGACTTTTGACCTATCCACCTATATGCATGGTCTCATTGAATATACATGTCATTATGTAAATGTGGATATCAACATGACATTAGACATGTACAATTATTAACGGGAAACTTAAATTTAAACATTGTTTACCAAAAGTACGTCTTAGCGTCTCTTTAGTATTCAAACTAAAACACACCAATCGTTCATGTAACACTTTCTTTGGAAGTGATGTCAAAACTTGACATGTGAGAGATATACCCATACTTTTCCGAGTGTATCGAATGATATCCTACACTTTTCCCCGTGGGGCCCTTACGAGGCGGAGCCGAGTAAGGCTCCAACGGGGAAAAGTGTAGGGTATCATTTGATACACGAGGAAAAGTATGGGTATATCTGTCTTATACCCCACTTACGGTCGAGTGTAAGTGGATATTATTTCATAATATTTCTAAACAAATACAGCTGTAATCAAGCTTGTGCATGAAACGCACAACCCAAATACGGACTCGTCTGTGACAACGTAGCCTGTGCTGCTTTGTATGGTTACCCATGTTTGGGGCTCGAAATCTAATTGATATGGCCCAAATGACGGCATTGTCAACGCTATAAAAAAGCATGACTAATGTAAACGTGGCCAAAGTTTAGAGAAAACAGAAACAACTTTCAGTATGTTAAGACATTTTGCACCCAACATTAAAGTACATTCTTATATAAAAAGAAAAACATAAAGTTGTGATATTATTTCACGCATTATAAGAACCTAATTCACTTGGTCATGACCATTTTTTCAGAGTTTCAACTGGCTTCGTGGTGTAATGGTTAGGTCGTTCGACCAGAAAGCAACAGGACACGGGTTCGATCCCAGGTTCCTTATATGTTCATTTATAATCTGACGTTTTATAAAGTATCATCACTTAGAATTTTGAAATTTTGAAAATTGACTACATTGTTTCTCAGTTGTTAACATGTGTAGGTATACTAGAAAAGTGTAGATGTATCGGCTAATACACCTACCATTGTAACAAAGGAAACCATATCAACGAGACCGAAAGTGGGGTATAAGGCCATTACATTACCTGAGCGCCATGTGACCCTGCTGGTGCCAAGAGTGCACTGGTTATTCCCACAGAGTAGGTAACTTCACTCAATTCTTCCATCCAAACCACTGTTGCATATAGGTCATATTTCACGGTTTTCGGAAATTCACCTGGCGGTGGAAGCTTGTTACACAGGTAGCGTCGTTATTTTTGTTCATTCAAACATCGTTTAACATCTGCGACCGACTTTCGTAGTATAAACAATATGAGCACATCAGAAAGATTAAGAAACTATAGTTATGTCACCAGTTACGGAATGTTCAGTTTAAAACAACGCCGCTGAACAACAACTAATTCTCTATGACAACCAATCTCTATTCTCTATTTCTAGCTGAGAGAGTCCCCACATGCAACAGAAGTTAGGATGGAAGAACTGAGTGGAGTGGAGCAACATGTGGGGAAAGTATGTGGTTATTGCTGACAATGATTAACTAATGACCTACAGATGCAGCATCGATCCCCACAGATGAAGATGAATGATCGTAAATGTTCCAAGGTTCGTTGCAGTCCCGTGGTAAACAAAAATGAGTTTGTTAGATCAAAACAGACGTCACAAAGAACGTCATCACTGCCTTGACACTCCAACTTTCAATCAATTTAGAGGCAGTATTATGCATCTTCCCTATACAAGGCATAACTCTTGCCCGTCTCCATTACTGGCTGATTTAGGCCTTGCAGTATTTCTTTAAGAAACATGTGCTTAGAAATCCAGGCCTGGTGCAGAGATTCACTATCTAGGCACAACAAAGCGAGGGAAATACTGCAGGGTTAAATCAGCCAGTTATGCAGACTGGCAAGAGTTATGCCTTGCGTTTGGAAGTTGAGTATTATGATGCAGGATGTCTACTTCGAGGTATTTGATTCCCAAGTAGTAGAAGCCTTAACCAAACACTATATTAACAATGCATTCTCTAAACAAATCTGCCTTAACAAATGTAGGCCATGTAGGCACTTTCCAAATTTCTAGAGGCCCTAGAATTTTTTTACCCACGGCCTAATGTTAATTTCCTTCATGTAATTACAGGGTCCTTACACAATTTCATTTCCAAATGTAACACTTCTTATACCTACACTATTACGTTCTACTTTGTGTTCTAGATGTATTATGAAATGGAAATCGGAATGTCGATTGTGACTTTAGATACGTTTCGGGTTTGTTTTATTTATTCTTATTTTCATAAATTTACCTTGCTATGAGACTGATACACGGTTGTTGTGATCAGTTAATCCGATTCTTTGATAAACATATAGGCTAAAATAAAATTATATACCGCCATGCGTCTTTGCGCCTGTTCGAGCGTCTGTGCGTTTATAATATTCAGCAACAGGCAGTACTTTCTGATAACATAACAGGTTTAGGTAAGGGCGAACATTTACGGAAAAACGCCTTCTTAAAGGTATCGGTGTCTGAATTATAGGCGCATGAGTTGTGTGTGTCCATGTTAAGTGTGTCCATATTATGTGTGTCTAAGATGTGGGTGTCTTAGTAATGTGTGTCTCAGTTATGGATATATGAGTTATGGGTGTCTAATTTATGGATATCTGAGTTATGGGTGTCTAATTTATGGATATCTGAGTTATGGGTGTCTAATTTATGGATATCTGAGTTATGGGTGTCGCAGTTATGGATATCTAAGTTATGGGTGTCTAATTTATGGATATTTGAGTTATGGGTGTCTAATTTATGGATATCTGGGTTATGGGTGTCTAATTACTGGATATCTGAGTAATGGGTGTCTCAGTTATGGATATCTGAGTTATTGGTGTCTCAGTTATGGATATCTGAGTTATGGGTGTCTAATTTATGGATATTTGAGTTATGGGTGTCTAATTTATGGATATTTGAGTTATGGGTGTCTAATTTATGGATATCTGAGTTATGGGTGTCTCAGTTATTGATATCTGAGTTATGGGTGTCTAATTTATGGATATCTGAGTTATGGGTGTCTCAGTTATGGATATCTGAGTTATGGGTGTCTCAGTTATGGATATCTGAGTTATTGGTGTCTAATTTATGGATATCTGAGTTATGGGTGTCTAATTTATGGATATCTGAGTTATGGGTGTCTCAGTTATGGATATCTGAGTTATGGGTGTCTAATTTATGGATATATGAGTTATGGGTGTCTAATTTATGGATATCTGAGTTATGGGTGTCTAATTTATGGATATCTGAGTTATGGGTGTCTCAGTTATGGATATCTGAGTTATGGGTGTCTAATTTATGGATATCTAAGTTATGGGTGTCTAATTTATGGATATCTGAGTTATGGGTGTCTCAGTTATGGATATCTGAGTTATGGGTGTCTAATTTATGGATATTTGAGTTATGGGTGTCTTATTTATGGATATCTGAGTTAATGGTGTCTAATTTATGGATATCTGAGTTATGGGTGTCTAATTTATGGATATCTGAGTTATGGGTGTCTCAGTTATGGATATCTGAGTTATGGGTGTCTCAGTTATGGATATTTGAGTTATGGGTGTCTAATTTATGGATATCTGAGTTATGGGTGTCTCAGTTATTGATATCTGAGTTATGGGTGTCTAATTTATGGATATTTGAGTTATGGGTGTCTAATTTATGGATATCTGAGTAATGGGTGTCTAATTTATGGATATCTGAGTTATGGGTGTCTCAGTTATGGATATCTGAGTTATGGGTGTCTAATTTATGGATATTTGAGTTATGGGTGTCTCAGTTATGGGTATCTGAGTTATGGGTGTCTCAGTTATGGATATCTGAGTTATTGGTGTCTAATTTATGGATATCTGAGTTATGGGTGTCTAATTTATGGATATCTGAGTTATGGGTTATGGGTGTCTAATTTACTGATATCTGAGTTATGGGTGTCTAATGTATTGTTAGTTATGTGTGTCGACGTAATTGGCATCTGAATTGTGTGTGTCTGAGTTGTGTGTGTCTAATTATGGGTGTCTGGGATTTGTATTTTAAGTCGAGTTTTGGGTGTCTGAGTAATTGGTATCTGGTTGTAGGTGTCCGAATTATTATGTCTAAGTTATGGGTATCTGGTCGAGATTTGAGTGACTTGGAACAAAAATTTATGGATAAACATACGACTTTAAGGTATGGGCGTCTTATTTATAGGCGAATCAGTTATGTCTGTGAATGTAATGGTTGTCTATGTTATGTGTGTCTGTCTTATGGGTGTCTCAGTTATTGGTCTCTAATCTATAGTTTCCTGAGTTATGTGTGTATGATTAATTGGTATCTGAATCATGGGTGTCGAAGGTATATATGTCTGAGTAATTGCTATCTGAATTGTGGGTGTCGAGTCATGGGTCTCCGAGTCATGGTTGCATGAGTTATGGGTATCTGTATTATTGCTATCTGAATTGTGGGTGTGTGAGGTTTGTGTGTCTGGTGGAATTGTTGGTGTCTTAGTAATATGGGTGTCTGCGTTATCTGATTTATGTGTTTTTGATGGTCGAAGTTATGATGTCTCACTTATGTGGCTGAGTTGTAGGACTCATGTTTTGGGTGCTTGCATTATGGGTGTCTGATAATGGGTGTCGTATTTAACGGATATGAAAAAAATTCAGAGCTTACGAACGTTTCGATAAACCTAGCAATAGAACTAATGAACTAACTTACCAGAAAGTGATTCCCTGTGTGATGGTTTCTGTAGGTACCGCTGTATATCTGAACGGCTTACTGTCTCTAGTTGACGGCGGAATTCTGGTCTACATGTAGGTTATACGATCAATAAGTAATAAGTGCAGGGCGTTCTGACCGGATATAGATGGTGGGTTTACGTTATTAGCTAATGACTTGTGTGTCAACACTACACAGTTTGTTGAATGTTGAGCATTAAGTAGCCAGGTATTTAGAACCGTGCATTAGAAGCATAACACTTCCCTTTAACTATATATTGAAACACTGTTTGAAACACTTAAAAATACAATTTGATATAAAATTGAAATTATTTATTTTGAATCTATTTATTTATTCGTGTATTTATTAATTTTGAAATCATCTAAACTTCGCTCAAGGGCCAAGAAGACTAAACGCTACTGTATAAGAATGGGCATTCACTACCCACAGTGGTTATCAAATCATTTAACCTCAGCAGAGAATGAGGAACAGAAGTGTCTGATTCAAACTATCCATGAAGTAAGTTTTATATCAGAGTTGCATAGTACGTTTCTGCTAGGACCTCGATTCGTCGTATTTGCGCTATCTTATTATACACGTTCATCCACGTACGAGTTTAAATATAGCTGACTCTCAGTAACTCAGAATACACTTCACTGGTCCGGAGTCAGTCACTTACAGTCGAGAGAAAGCATAATAAGTTCACCGAATACCGAGTCCGAACAAAAGACATATTGACTCGAGTTACTAACATAGACGAGATGACGTCAAACCGTTGCTTAATAGCGCCGTATACTATTGTTATTATGACAATTAAACGTAACCTAACAAATAAAACTACCTTTCTCTACTCTACGTTCTTCTCTTTCCCTTGCAGTAATAAAAACTCGATCCAATTTATTCATATATAGCATTGGCTAGTCGTACGTTATTGTTTTTAATACCACAGATGGCAGCTATAACGCCCTTGTTTTCCAATAAAATGAAAATAAAGGAAACATAAATTACATACTGAATAAGTGGATACTTTAGGAGATTACTATTGAGGGGTAATGGATAGACGTTTATTTTTGCATGTTCTCTATATGAAGTCTACACTTTGAGTATTATTTACATCGTATTCGTACGCCCCGCTCAAAATGGTACTTCTTTGTGTTGATCGTGACGTCAATTCCAAAATAGGTTTAGATTAGCAATCAAATGATGAAGCTAGGTCCTAATATATGTTATTGACCATTGACTAAATACTGAAGAATATTACTGTATAAACTATATGAGCGTTTGCGGGACACCCCAAAACTGAAGGTCTTGCCTCCCCCTGTTCCACTTTCTGCACAGACAAAATAAAATGATCATTTTTTACAAGTATACCACAAAATACCACTGAACATTAAATAAAGGATTGAATTTACAACTAGTACCATTCAGACCTCGTGACTATCACTGGGGACCTTCACACAAATTTGAGAATCATTGGAGTCAGTAGAAACAAGTTTCATTATCACTGGGATCACTTTACAAAAAACCTTTTGATCATTGGAGTCATTACTTACTTGTTGAATCATCACTGGTGTCACTACTAATACGTTTGAGTCGATCATCACTAAGATCACTATACAATGTACACAAGTTGAATCATCACTGGTGTCACTACTAATACGTTTGAGTCGATCATCACTAAGATCACTATACAATGTACACAAGTTGAATCATCACTGGTGTCACTACTAATACGTTTGAGTCGATCAACACTAAGATCACTATACAATGTACACAAGTTGAATCATCACTGGTGTCACTACTAATACGTTTGAGTCGATCATCACTAAGATCACTATACAATGTACACAAGTTGAATCATCACTGGTGTCACTACTAATACGTTTGAGTCGATCATCACTAAGATCACTATACAATCTACACAAGTTGAATCATCACTGGTGTCACTACTAATACGTTTGAGTCGATCATCACTAAGATCACTATACAATGTACACAAGTTGAATCATCACTGCTGTCACTACTAATACGTTTGAGTCGATCATCACTAAGATCACTATACAATCTACACAAGTTGAATCATCACTGGTGTCACTACTAATACGTTTGAGTCGATCATCACTAAGATCACTATACAATGTACACAAGTTGAATCATCACTGCTGTCACTACTAATACGTTTGAGTCGATCATCACTAAGATCACTATACAATGTACACAAGTTGAATCATCACTGGTGTCACTACTAATACGTTTGAGTCGATCATCACTAAGGTCATTACACACTGTACACAAGTTGATTTATCACGGGGGTTACCACACGTTTCATTTTGATTGTGAACATGTCAAAATAATTACCAGGGGGTATAATTAACAAATTATTAATATGACTTATTAAACATATTACTGATTTCAAAATTTATCAAAGGTTTAACATGGTTAATATGGTTAATATATTGTGATTATGACCTTTGACGGCCAAGGTCACACAATCAATAATCACTTTCCATTGTGTATTACAATCATGGAATGATTCAAAGTGTCAATAGTTAACGAATTCGAAAGGCTTACTCGCAAAATCATGCCTATGTCGTGACCTAATTGTGACATTGACCTTTGACGGATTTAACCCAAACCATGAGAATGAAATAAAGAATAAAATATCCTCAAAAATTATAATAAAACGTATAGATATAATAGATTATCCAACCTCACAATGTCTTACCATAAAACTATCAGAGATCCACATATTCAATACATTGACGCAGAGGGGTTAATATGGGAGATCTCCAGAATACTCAAATGCCTATTAACCTATAACATATTTTGTTTATTACCTTGCATAAATATATATAACTCATATCATGGTTTTATTAGCTGCCTTGCATAAATATATATAAGTCATATCAAGGTTTTATTAGCTGCCTTGCATAAATAAACATCTTAAAACGACAGTTAACTTCTGATATATAACTGATCTGTTGAGTGTCTGGGGCACCTACCTGTGTCCCCATTGTCTGACTTGAAGTCTTTATTTCATCACTTTCAAACCTAAGCTACATCCGAAACTTGATAACCTATTGAAATCAACTGTCTAGCTTTGGATTTGAACTACTGAAATTCTAATTTCTCTAACCCTTTCCAATACTTTAAACGATAGTATTTTTCCATCTTATTGAAAATTGAAATCGAAATTTGAAGAACTTTAAATTATCTTTTGGAAACAGATCAAACACCCTCTCCTAAAAATCATAAATTACGACTTCTTGGTCAATTAGGTGAAGTTATTGGACTGAAGGAATACGTGCTCAAATTAAAAAATAAAAGCTATTAGAAGACTTTAACAAGACTCCGACTGTGTACTGCATGTACTGGGCCGTGTTCAAGAGAGGTTTCAAAGTAACCGCTCATTTAGCGATTACTTTTAAACCCCTCTTGAACGCGATTGCTTAATGTACCGCTACGTACAAAGCGAGCAAACTTTGAGGTTTTGCAACGTGTCGTTCAGGAGAGAATGAGCGCTACTTGAGCTCTACTTGAGCGCTACATGAGCGATTATAAGCTGTTATGGAACGGAGCCCTGAAGTTGAGGGAGGAGGGTATCGCCATACCCCTGCTGAGCAGAGACTGTGCTGCCACTGTAACCTCCAGCAGGTGGAAGATGAGGAACACTTCCTCCTCACTTGTCCCCTCTACAGATCACACAGGGACACACTGTGGATCTTCGACTCAACATAAATAATCTACCAGGGAAGTTGGACCTAATGAAACTAATGTAACAACCGAGAGATGAAACCAGGTTGATAACATCTACTGTATCCATGTAGGATTTGAGATATAATATGCCACCTATCTGTATGATCATTCATTATAATTAGTGTTTCCTTAATGTTCAATATTTACCATTCCAAGATTTGCCATTCAATTCTGTTGATGTTATTATTGTTTTGTTAGTTTTAGATTTGTACTCTGCCTGAATGAGGTGTTTGCGCAATTAGTAATCTTGAATCTTGAATCTTACAATAGTTAATTGTTTCTCTGGCAATCTTTTTTCCTCCAAAAGTGACGAGGGAGGTAGGACTTTTATTTTATTTTTTTGTTGGAACAATAATGGCGAGGGATGCGTAGGTTTTATTATTTTATATCAGAATATGGTTTGGAAGTGCGAGTATAGAAAACTGAAACACACCCATAATTACAGACCAATATGTTTTCGGGCAAATGGATTTTTTTGCGTGTAGCAAAGGTGATGCGGAAAATTCATAAATCATTTTTTCAAACGGCAGTAATTAAAAAACTTGTCCCAGTTCAAATAAAAATGATACGGCCGAGAAACGTTTCACCTTTTTTAATACCTTATGAAGAAATAATTAAGTGAAAGTGTAACATCTAAAGTGAAAGCAGATTAACCAGACAATAGTAACGAGTTTATCAGAAACTAAATGGTAGTCTAGAGGACTGTCATAAAATACCGTTAAATTGGTTGTAGATAACCGTGTTTAAACAAGACGAGTTCTCTACGTGCGGGAGCATTAAAGGGACATTATCATATTGGGGATGTCATATATATGTCATATGTTATAATTTGTATTATTCAATAGAGAATTATCAACTGTAACCGAAAATAACCAGTTTAAGGTGAATCAGTTCAGTATAATGAAAATACAACCATTCAAAGTCGTGGTCTTGATCAAAAACCGGACAGTGGACCTTGGCATGCTGCAGTCATTAAGTCAAACGTAATTTTGGATACTTTAATAAAGTAAATAGGAAGACAGACTAGCTTCTATAACGTTTAATAGGTCATATAAGGAGTACATACTTGAGGTAGAGTCATAACTGTCGGCGACTACACATGTATAAGACCGTTCCTTGTTATCATTAAAACATGTATATATTTGATAATTGAAGCATTTGGAGGAGAATATGAAAGTCGAGTAAGAAGATATAACCTAAACCAGTGCCTATTGTAATTTGATACACTTTAGAACCAAATAAAATATCATGCAAAAATGTAGTTCGACATGTCCTTGGGTGTGAAACATATCACTTGAGAAATGAGTTGAATAACTGTTCTGATCAAATCTAAATCTTGTGCAGTTCCGTGACATGTCATTTAAAATTGACATTTAACGCGCAGTTGTCTCAGGTTGTTTATAACGAAACGTCCTTGGATGTGAAGCTACATGTATAACTTGATATTCGAGTCGAAGTACTCTTATAAACATAAACCTTTATCTCATGCAGTAGAGGACGTATCGTCGTACTGTCATGGCGTGCCTATTGAAGACATTATCCATCATGCGCTAATTATTGACTGTGTAAACGATTTCACAAAACGTCAAGTCAGAGGATAGTAATAAAACACATATTTAAAAATGCCTATAAGCCCTTGAGAAAGCTTTGACGACTTTACAATATATGATCACTGTTTTAACACCAGTACCATGGGATGTCACACACGTCTTACAAAATATTATTTACAAAAATTACTGGATTTCATGGAGAAAACATTCATTGATTGCCGAGCTTAAGTTAATATATATAAAACCTAGATAAGATGTACCTTTCGAGAAAACACAAACGACTGAAATCTATTCAAAACGTATTATATAGACTGACCTATGTACATTAAGAAGTATGTACATGCAACGGAAAACTGTCTGGAAGTGTATGGAAGCCAAGCAACAGATTGAAAGAGAAACATGTTGAAAGAGGTACCTTGGGGAAACCACGCAGGCATCGAATGTAGTTACAAAGAAGAAAAAATCGCATTCTTCTATCACGATAGGCTGATAGTCTTGTAAAAGGACGATTATAAACGTCTTTTAAAACGACGGCAAAACAGCCATCAAACCCTGTAAAACAACCAATACCGGTATAGCTATACCATCGAAACACCTGTAAAATAGCCTTCACAAAAAAATTGAAAAACGCTCGTCGATATACATTTTACCTGGATTAATATGACAGTTAACGCTCGCAAGTCGTATGATGCTCCTTTATCTTCCTCCTGGAGATGGAGACTGTGCACTAAATCAAGAAATAAGAAAACATGCAATTGTATCTCCAGAAAAGTAGGAAATCGCTAATGTTTTGCTTTCAAATCGGGAAGCAAACCAGAGACTGCGTTTTACTCTAAGTAGCTCAACCCAAATCCTCCAATGGCAACTCAAATTGCTTTGGACTGCAATAAAGGAAGGACGCCGATGGCTCAATGGATCTTTAAACGCATTAATTGCTTTAATGCTCTTTTAGTAAATAGAAGTACATTTTCTTTGGTCCTTCATGTGACCTTCGACATTTCCCAAAAGGTAAGTTTTTATTGTGACATAAAATCAAATAAAAACTTAATATAAATTAACCAACCAATACATATTGTTAAAATAACTTGTCATTTCGGGCCGAGTCCCATGCGGGATTCGAACCCACGCCCTCAGAGTAAGGCAACTATCGCCAGCATTGACTTTACCAACAGCTTACCACATACATGTTGTTTTGTAAATGAAGAAAAACAAGAATATTTTTCGACCTTACAATGATACAATGTGTAAAAAACTTTAATTTATCTCACAATCCGGGCCTATCTAGGGTTGTGAAGCCGGATAACCTCTGCCCTTGTTTATCTCGCGTTTACATTTATATCCAATCCAGTAGACAACACTGTTACAAAATGTCATTCAAACCCTTCATAGGTCAAAGGTCTCGACGAATGTTATCACTTCTTGATTGTCACATTCCAGCGAGATACCTTCAACCAGTCCATCCATCGGTGTGTCACAATCACTTCACTCCCTCGTATAAACTGACTTTCAAAAGAAACGCCACCAACAAAAATATGATATAATATTCCACGGCTAATAAAACGACCAAAATGAATTATTCAGCAATTTCTAAAATTTCACAGAAAACAAGAATACTTAATTATGAAATATAACGCGTCATAAAAATTACATATCTGCATATCATACCATATTGGCTGCAATTGTTTTACTATTTTATCGTTTTATTGTCTGGACATACAGTTATTAGGATCATTCAGATTATAGTTCTTCTTGGTCAAACTTATACACGGTCTCGTAATTACTAAACACAACTGTGGTTTCGCTCAAATGCTTACTTAAAATCTCGTGCACACGGTACGATTTGTCGTTTAGACTTGTTATGTTCAACTACTATTTCATCTTCAATGAACTTAAGTGTTATATATATCCGTGTATACACTACATTATGTACACATGAAGGTTGATCCTACAAGTTGAAACTACATCGATAGTATCGTGAGATAAGGCCTCAAATTAGAACATTATTCCTATTTCAATACAAATTGTTGGATAATAATATTTGTTTCTGGCTTGCATGCTTATTCACAATGTCCGATGTACTCTTTGAAAACATACCTGCATATGTAATATAAAGCTCAATGTCCGATGTACTCTTTGAAAACATACCTGCATATGTAATATAAAGCTCAATGTCCGATGTACTCTTTGAAAACATACCTGCATATGTAATATAAAGCTCAATGTCCGATGAACTGTTTGAAAACATACCTGCACATGTAATATAAAGCTCAATGTCCGATGTACTCTTTGAAAACATACCTGCATATGTAAAGCTCTACTGTTAGTCTGTGTGTCTGTGTGTCTGTGTGTGTCTGTGTGTCTGTGTGTCTGTGTCTACTTCATAGTCTTGTGAAGGGTAATTACTTGTAACAGAACTGACAAGTGTACACATGTTGGTTTTGCTAAACTGTATTGAGATAATATAATATCGCGTCAGTTTATTACCTACTTGATCGTGAAAGCCCACTTCGGTCATCACACAGAATGTATAGATATTATCACCCTTGCAATTCTGACAAAAAAACAAGTCAACTCTCAATGAACATGTACACCATAAGTAATAAATATGTATTGTCGGAACAAGGAGAATGAAATGTGTACTAGAAGCATATATGGGTTCAAGTACAAAGGCCGACATAATCGATAATCGATTGACTGGGAATAATCATTCAGCCGCGACGGGAGTGTAACAGTGTAACGGCTATAAACCAGGACGATAAAGAGACTAACGGTATAGTGAAATCACTCATGCATGAAATGAAGTCAATGACGGAAATAAACCAGCTGTCACAGGCATATACAAATGATAACAGGATATTTACAATATGACCTTATGCTATTGAGTACTTGTATATGAACTTATTGATTACTTGTATTCGTGGTATGACAACTGCAGTTATCTTGGCCAATACAAACCATACACTGAAACACCTCAACCAGCACAGTACATAATTAGTATTTGTCTCAAATCAGACCATGTGTCATTGAAACTGTGTGTACCACTGGGAAATGACAATAGCCAATATCTTACTGTGTATGTGTATAGAATGTAAATACACATATTTTCTATATCTATATTAAATAAAGCGACAATTTTAAGGATAATGTTTTACCTACATCGTTAACTTATCATACTTGGTATATTCTCAATTTTCGGTGATATATTTATGAGTTATCATCTTACGTAATACTTGGTATTCTTAATTCCCTATGCTGTATATATATATGAACTATTATGGTATATAACCTGTACTGCTATGTTGTAATTTGACCACTAAATTGACCATGTTCAATACACCACATACAATCTTTGTATTCAATGCATTGACTATTTCATTGATTAGATTTAGCCGAGAAGTCTTAGCAGATAAAAAAAATGCTTATACACAGAATAGACCTACATGGCAAATCACAGGACCATTAGCGAATGTTGCAGAGTACTAAATAAATAAATGCACTCATCCCAAACTTGTTAAACATGCAGTTATATAATATTCACTACATCATAAGGTTCGTAGACCACCGTATGCGTTACAAGTTACCACGAAAAGTATGTCATTCATAGACACTGTAGACGTTCAAGTAAATTTTTAATGAACACCAAATGGTAAACTAAAATTTAGTCTATGGAATTTAAAAATGATTGTATCTTCAGCTTATATATATAAGGATGAAGATACAATCATTTTTAAAATTCCATATATATTCCAATATATTATATTACAATACTACCAGTTCCGTATGTGTATTCAGTTTATCTAGACTTGCTAAATAAAGATCTAGACTGTATTATAGGCTCTTAATTTTACACAGTCATGGAGCAGGACTAACCGACTGGGAAGACGGAGGAAACAGAAAGCCTCGCACAATATCCATAAGGCCATGTGGTGCCCACACTACCAGAGACACTGTCGGTGTGATGCAGATTACTGAGATACTGACATTCCAGAAAATATGGTACAATATTAAAATAAATCTGTATTCAATAGCATGAGTTACGGCCACTGGACAAGTTCTAAATACTGAGAGAATAAGAACATAATTCTATACTTTCATTTAAATATATGAATTACAAAAAAGGACAAGTTCTAAATATTGGAATAAAAAAAATTCTGTATTCAACATCTTTGAGTTACTTACTACATTGGACATAATATTGATCAACCAAACTCACCGCAAATTTCAACACATGATCATGCACATATATTATAGATATATACTCTTACTGGCTTAATTATTTACACGTGGAAACATCAAAATCTTGATAGTAAAATATTGAAAAATTCTATATATGTATATAGAATTTACAAATGCAGTGAAACTACGTACTGTTCTAGCGAACTCACAGCACTCGAAGCAATGCTTACACTATGTGATAACTATAGTTATTCCCGACTAAATAAATAAATGATTTTATCACTTACCAGTGACTTTAAATAAATTCTAAGCGGAAATGGTCCACGAACTTTCACTTATCCAGTTATCCATTCAAGTGTCCCATATCAGTGCGTTCACAACAACGAGGTACGAGCTACTTCCTATATCGCATGTGTATGTAAATATCGCTCTTTCCAAAGTCACCAGCTAGACTCGCATCAATAGCGACTGCCGATTGGCTCTGACCTTGAGATGTCATGTAAGTTCAAGGTCGTTGGTGTTGAAGGTGAAGGCTAGGCTGTAATGAATGTGCCTCTCGGCCGTGGTCGCAATTAACATCGGTATAGTTCATGCCGGTTGGAGCGGTTAATTTAGTGGATATAGACTTAGCTTTCACACATTGTAGGCAAGTCTAGATTAAGGTTGTCTGCCATTTCCGTTATAGTGCTTTAGAAGATGAAGTACATTCACGGTTTTTGTCCTTTGTGTTACGAGTTAAGAAGAATGTTAGATTTTGAATGTAAACATAGCAAATCTCTTATGTCAATCATTGATATATGTGAGTCATGTATATATATGTGTGTACAAACTACATTTAATTACGTTGTTCAGTAGTAGATATTGCCATTAATGCGTATGCTATTGGCGAGGCAGTTAATTGAGAGCATTTAATCTAGCTCAGGTCCAGTCTGAATAAAATAATCATCCCCAACTCTTTAAACAAGTCTAGATTTTATAGAAGTCGGTGAGGCGGTTCACTTAGGGGATATAGCCTGGCTCACAATCGCCTTAATATTATCATCCATCTGTTACCTGAATGTTCCCAACAAGTAAACTGTTTAAGTGTCATTTTAGAAGTGTAAATGTTTAGATGTTACACGGTTTTATGGATAATCAATTGCATTATTTACTGGCTGTGCGTCAGTATAGATCTAATAGCTTCAACCGGCACGTTATCAATGTTATGAGGGTCTTTACCGACACGTCGATCGAACTGAGCAAGTGAATCATTCAGCCTTATCAGCCAGTCACAGCAAGTCTAGATTTATAACGACTTTACCGATACAGAAATTGGTCCCGTTTCAGTTTGTTCTTTATTACCCCAGATGAAATAGATTAACATAAGAAATTTATAATACGATGAGAATATAAGAATTAAGAAATTGACAATCTAAGTTCAATTTTTAAAATCCAAATCTGTCTGATGTAGAATAAACACTGTTTTCGAAACACAAGGAAGGTCCACAAGTAAAGGATTTTTCTCAAATACTTAGGCCCATAAACTGAGTGTAATAAGCGATACTTTTAGTTATACATTTCGTCTCTGTCTCTGTCTCTCTCTGTGTCTGTCTGTCTGTCTGTATGTCTCTCTGTCTCTCTCTCTGTCTGTGTCTCTCTCTCTCTCTCTCTCTCTCTCTCTCTCTCTGTATATTTTGAAGATAAAACATAAATAAAAAAGAGCCTCAGATATGTTTTCGTTTTCTTTAACTGAGCACTGTTCTCTTGTTGTAAACCTGCCAAGGCTCTTTAACAAATAAGGTGTCTTGATGAATGACTATAGATTACTTGAGTCCGTTAATTTCTTTTGTCGCTGTTTCTAGCTGTGAAAGTCAAGATTAAGACTTGTGTTATAGAGACAGTGAACTAGTTTGCGTTCACCAGCGTGCCGAAGACGAAGCAGGTTGTTTATATTTGTGTGGACGTGCGAGTGTACACGCACATGTCATGTTGACATGGATATAGTCAATAGCGTCATGGTTTAGGATATGCTAGACTGTCTCCTGGGCCTCTTGATCATTATATTGCCTAACTTTTCTCTCTTTACTGTTCAATAAAATATATAGCAAAGATGTACCTAAACATACACTAGTTTGACTACAGCTGTCTTTTTCATCACTCTACCTAAATTTCACCAAAAGACTCTCTTTACTGTTGAATAAAATATATACCAGAGATGTACCTAAACATACAGCTGTCTTATTCATCACTCTACCTAAATTTCACCCAAAGACCACAAATAACAGTCGCTTGGAAAGCAAGGCAAGATCTTGTGGAGAATACCTATTCCTTTCCATACATCATTTGATAATCCAGCTTAAGTTCTAATCTTTAGGCTATTATCAAAGCTCCTAATCAATTTCTAATGCAGGCATATTTCTCCAGTTATACGTCTTTCACAGACCAATTGTCACAGAAGTATACCCAGTGGTTGTAATCAGATTCAATTAATAAACCAAAATTTAATAAATTCTGCGAAATTTAAGCGATAAGATCTCTTTTGATTGGATTAAACAAGATCATGTGACAGGTATACATTCTCATAAACACATACTTGACATTTGAAAAGGATAACCTTAAAACTTTGAAGTTAATACAATTTACCGTGCAGGATTACTTTATCACTGTATCATTGCTAACATGTTATTCTGTTTTCTTATGTATACCTTTTACAACCTTCAAACGTGAATTATATTTCTATTTCGATTAAAAATTGAATTAATACAATATGTAAGAACCATACATTTAGTACTTTTATTATATTTCATGTGAACTATGTTTGGCGCGTGGTGACACACGAGCAATAAGGAACTATTCTGGGAAATAGCTCCGGCATTTATACCAGTTTAACTTGCACTTTTGAAACCGTTTACAAGCCAGTGAAAAAACACATTATACAATCTATTTCTTGAATAACTGTTTGTTTATTCTCCGATCTCCTTTACACAAGTCACATACATAGAACAGCGAATATGAATATTATTAGAGCAATGAATATGTTGCTCAAACTGCTTTGGTTATCTGTTATAATGTTCACTTGTAGATTTCAACTCGCGGAGAAAGTGTTTTGGTACGTCTTTAAGTGCTTGATATTGATAATTATTTCCTCACAGCTGCACAGTTTTTGTCTTTTCTTAAATTGACGTTTATGAAATATATCATGTTATCAGTTTTTTTTACAAAAGAAGTTCCGCCAGTTGACCTCTGTAATTTGCATAGACGATCAGATCCCTACACCTGTACAAAACTACGTTCTATAAATATGTTTAGAATAATGAGTTATTGTGAAAGAAGCATTGTAAGGTACGGAACATTGAAAATGAATAAAGAATATTAATATTCAGACAATGATATACCTGTCAAATTTTCATTAGGCGCGAATATCAAGGGGAAACAAAAAATGTATGCATGAGTGGGTTGGATTTAGTGTATCTTTTCGTGGTGAATAGACCCAGCTGAAAGGTTCGATCTCATAATTAATCAACATAGGGATTTTCAAAATATAACCAATTAAAGACCCAACTGATGTTATGCAGGAAAGGCATGAAACAGGTGACAATATAACTTTCATCAATACGAAAAACGGAGAGAGGAAGCAAGAGAACCGGTTCCGAGGGGATTTTACTGACGCTTCAAGTGAATGGTGTATGTCAGAACTACGATTTAGAGAACACGGATTATTATTTAAAGCAGGTGATTATTCAATGATTTACAGTATATGTATCTTGCAATAATGCAATCCCCTGTTCACCACAAGTCGCACTTACAGTCAGAGAATGGATTCAGGGTTGATAAATGAGAGGATGTAAAAAGTAAATTTGTTTAAATTGGTTATTTACTTATAACATGAATCGATCTTCAACATCTACTAGCTTACATAAGAACTGAAGGCATTAGCAGTAGGTTTTACATACCAAAATTTGTAAGTGTTGAATAACGATGAATCCCGGACAATTTTTTTTATAAATACAACTAGTTATCTCATAAGTAAATACAAAGTAAACAATGACAGAGAGTTATTTATAAGAAAGTTGTAGATAAATTTGTCTTTGCTGGAAAATAATGAATTACAAATATTTATATTATATTTGAAATCAAATACTCGAAAAGGATCAATCTAAATGAATTTAGATTAACAGTTTTATTTTTATATATTTTACAGAAACTTCACGTGGATTCTGTAATGCTATTGTGTCTTTCCAATCATAAACACGTAAAAACAACTGTTTATCTTACAAGTGAAACTAATTAACATTTACTGGCAGTTATAAGGAGTTTAACATGAATTTGCTTGTGTTGGATAACAATGAATCCTAGAATTTTTTACAAACTTAACTATTTAGCTTATGATAAAATTTAAATTTCGAAGGATAGCTAACAGAAGATCAAGACCAATGAATGGTTCTTTAAAGGATTTTACAGAAGCTTCACTTAGATTCTGTAATGCTATTGTGTCTATCCAATTAAGACTGTATACAGCTGCTGAACAAAAGTTTGTTTAACTGTTCCCCCAAATATCATGTAATTCTGTTTTCATTTAAGTTTGATTTATTCCTTAAATATGCCCGCAAAAGTTATGAATCTTTGTTTAGATGTAGAATTTTTTTTTACAGAAGCTTCACTTAGATTCTGTAATACTATTGTGTCTATCCAATTAAGACTGTATACAGCTGCTGAACAAAATTTTGTTTAACTGTTCCCCCAAATATCATGTAATTCTGTTTTCATTTAAGTTTGATTTATTCCTTAAATATGCCCGCAAAAGTTATGAATCTTTGTTTAGATGTAGAAAAATCATGTTTATATCAGATACTTCAATATGATACTAATATTTCTACAGGAGCAAATATGGCAAGGATTTATATAACACCGGAGTCCAAAAATCCCAAACTCAAAAATTTATATTGTTTTATAAAATTGTCATTTTTTAATCATTTAGGGAAAAAACATAATTCCTATCATCACATTGACCAATATTTTCTATTACTGTCGAAATTTTACCGACATTATGTTTAATTAATATTTTATTGCAGAAACAATGGGATCTAAATATTCAAATGTTGACCCCTTGTCTCTTTTGTTGTACGCCAACATTGTTTCTAGCATGTTACATATTTGTCCCTTATATATGTAGTGTAAATATGACTTCTCTACATCTTGGCAAAACATATTATCCATAATGTGTTCTGTTTGGAAACAGTGCCAAATTGAATTGTGATTCTTATTTGAGTTTGTACTTAAAAATATGACCCATCCCGGCTTGATGTAAATCTTTTGATGACCATCCCCCAAACATATACCTATAAAACTACTTGACATTGGCCTAATGAAGATATATTTGGTTCTGCATTAAAAACAACTTTTTTGGACACTTTAAAGAAAGATTGTCCTTCAACAAAAAGGGTTAATAGAATGTTGGAAAATACACATTTAACATACCAGTAATGGATTTTATTATGATATGTAACACCTAGGGATCAAGTATCTGTAAAAACAGAGCCATTGCCTCTGTAGCTCATCACATACATATTATTACAGGTATTGCATTATTCAACATATATCTCTCAGGTTAAGACTATTAACTGAAGACTAAAGGTAAAGGATATGTTAAACAATAAGGCATTACCCAGTCATCAAATTAACAATTTTCAATCCACATTTGTAAACACAACATTTAATTAATTCAAACTCATCCTAAGGAAGAAGTAACAAGTATGTGTGTAATGTTCACCATTCTCATAATGAAAGGGAAAGGAACCAGACACATTGTGCATACAAAAGATATGAAATTGAGATTCATAATAATGTGTCTTACACATGTAATATTTTAAAGGTCTGACCTCTATTGTTTTGTCTTATTAGACTTGTTCACTAGTACCACAATAATCTCTAAGATCCCATCTCTGACCTATTGTTAAACCTGGGTTCTGTTCAATAACAGCAAGCGCTGAAAATTGCTTATTGATCGCTCAATGTAACGCTCAAGTAGAGCTCAAGTAGCGCTCAAGTAGCGCTCATTCTCTCTTGAACGACACAGTGCAAATTCCTCGAAGTTTGCTCGACAACTGCCACCAGAATAAGTATTGTTTTTAGAAAACATGCAAGTGTAATTTTGACAATTCATTCGATTCATGTAATACCCTATCTTTTCAGAAAATTGGGTTAATGACCAAACTGTCTTGGTACAGGGCACCAAACTTTACAAATACTTGTCTCCATCCAACCAAGTTTATGTTCTCCAAATGTTAGCTTCCTAGCATTAATAGTAAAAAGTAAAAAAGATTTCAGTGTGTGGCCACCCTGCCACACCCATATTAGAGGGGGGCTCAAGACAAAATGAAAATTTCAACTTCCTATGCCAACTGGAGATGTTGTTTAAAGGTTTTAGGTAAAATGACTGCCACATCAATATTTGAGGGGAGTCAGGACCAAATGTACAAACTTTAATTTTCTAAGTGCAAGGTACCTATCAAGCAAGAGGGTACGGCAGTTTTGGAAGCGAAGATACACATGTCAAATTATGATGGCCTATACCATGTGGCCATCGGCCTTACTCGCCTTATGGGCTAAAATATAGCAAATGTTCCTCATTTATCAAATATCAACATTGACATTCATACCTGCTTAATATATTTTAGATATATGTATTTAGTCAGAAATTTGCAAAACTCGAGTAATTTTCCAATGTTTCAAGAGTTTATTTTATTTTTTTCATATATATAACTATCATTCAGATTGGTTTTTATATTATTTCAAATGCTTTCAATAAGACTGACTGTTTTAACTTTATATGCCTACAAAGTGACTATACTTTTGAATAACAATGAACAAACGACAGAAATCATGGGGGTCGAATATACTAGCATCAGTTTTTAATATCAATCAGACTTCCTATGAACTTCTCAACGCAAAACATATTTTTCACCTTTTACCTGTTTATCAAATGCTTTACCATACTTTTTCATGCCCTCTTTCAAGTCTGTTAAATAGATGGTTTTATTATTGTCTATTTTAATATGACCCTCCCCAAACCTTTGTATTATTTTTCATGACCCTCCCATTGTGACTGTATATATAGAGGTTATCATGAGAGTGTGTTTTGGGATGGTCAATATCCTGCATTATGAATAAACATTGTATTTTGCGAGCCTTGGCGAGCTAAATACATTGTGTTTATTCCTAATGCAGGATATTTACAATCCTAAAACACACGGGCATGATAACTTCTTTATCATACAATTTCATTATTCGTTCATTTTGTGCAAAACAGCATGACAACATTAATTTCGAAGTTGAACTTTACTGTAAATACGCCTATTGATATATGCAAATGAACTGCGTACTATTCTCACAGTAAAATGACACAAAGTAACGCCTCCTAAATTATAGTATCAGTGTAGGTAATTGTTATTTTTGGTATGATCTTAATTTTCAATGTTTTAATACGTTTTAAAATACGTTTTTCAAATGAAAAATATTTAAGGGTAGGACAGCGAATTCGAACTTGCGTCCTTTCGTGTAATTATGAGTGTAGGGGAGTCCAGCAAGAGTTGCTTCCCTTCCGCCCGGTTGCAAATGGCGACGCACACATCACACGGAGAGCTAAACTGAATGTTAGGCAGCGAATTCTGAAATCTCCTTCACAAAAGTTACATTATAGAACAGTGAAGATTGACGTTCGATGAATGAATATGTAACTTCAACTGCCTTTGTTAGCTGTGAGTATTTATAAAGTGTTTACTCTGTAGTTTTCGACTCGCGATGAACATGTTTTGGCGAGCTTGATCATAATAATTGTTTCCGCGTTATATGCATTGCACTATGTTTGTTTTGTCAATTCTCAAATTAATGTAGATCTATATGAAATGAAGACTGAAGTTTGTCTATTTACATGAAGCTATTACGCTATTACAACTGTTACGGTTATCACAGGCGTTCGAAATTTTAATGCTTGTGACGTCATTTTCAAAAGAAGTTCCGTCACTTGACTTGTGTAATTTGCTTTTTTATACGTATATGACCCCAACGGATACCGAAAATTTTGGCTGCCTTTATCTTGCCGAGAACACCATCCATTGTATGATAAATATTTAAATGTGTTCTCATCGCTGCAGTTTAGTATCACTTTCTCAACACAGTGAAATATCACAGAGGGGATGACGTCATATGTACAGTGGTATGACGTCACGTTTACAATCAACGCAACGTCATCGCTGATGGTAAGTGACAGAGCAACAACGGTACGACGTCGCCAGAACTCGCTCAATTGAAGCAGTTTTGGACGTTAAACACCATATTTCCGACCACACAAGCATATAATAAACACAATATTTTGTGTTTTTAGTGCGATATCACGTATCTCTCATCTCGTGACGGGGTAAAGCCAATATTTTCACTCGTGGCTGCGCCTCACGTAAAAATATTGGCTTTACCCCGTCACTCGATGGGAAATAAGTGATATCACATTGAAAACACAAAATATCCTCTATATCTAAATAACAGTTTTTGAGAAGGAAATAGATAATAATGTTTAAAGACACACAAACATTGTATTAATAGATATCGACATGAGTTTGTTTTCTACAAATACAATAGAGTCAAAATTTAAACTTGATAACTATTGTAGAAAAATATGAAATTTACTTTTATTTTTAATTTACAGGTGGATAATTGTATTTTGTGAAATAAATTTCAAATGGAGATCCTAGATGTTATTATGAATTCAAGCACAGTTTACATCCCCCCTAACAATGGTTATGGTTAACTGTTTTACATTATCCGGAATATGTTGATGTTAACAGTGTTTCAAGTGACACCACTGTCACTACGAAAACATCTTGGTCAGAAACATCTGGTCAAACCTCTTCAGATTAATGTAGACAGAAGATGTTTCATCTCCGTCGTTAGTGTCAGTTCTCTTCCAGATATCAGCTCACTTTTCATCTCAGTGTGTGATGATAAATCAACATACATCAACACCCAGAGTGGTCTATCAAGTGACGCTTCAGTTGTTGTGATGACTTTGACATCAGTAACATCAACAACGTGAATCTTGTTTTCGTCTCTGTCAATCACTATACACAGATCTACGTCACGTGACACACCGACCTGGTACCTGGTAAGAGGGACGTCCGTGAGGAGCTTATCATCATACCACACCTGGAGACACAGCTGATGCTTGTGCGTTTTACATGCTACTATATGCACAATGAGTCCTGAAGCCTGGCCCCAGTCAGTATCTACAGGACTCCGTGTCACAGCAGTCTCCCATATCATGTTACCCTCATCTGTCAGCTGTTTGACAGTGAACACAACTCTGGTAAATAATACAACAACCTGACCTCTCCTTAAGGAAAGTGGTCGAAGTGTCATTGCTATCCTTCCTGACTGGAGTCTGCATCCCGTGTCCTGGGGAGCAGGATCTGGTACCATGTTACTGACCATCCCCGAGGAGATCTGGACATCAGCAGTGGACGTGTTGTGGTCAAACTCCAGATGTGGACCTGTTTGAAAGTTTTTAGTTGATTTGTATCAGATGCTATAAAGAATATGTAAATGAAAGACGAAGTTATGGCATGTTGGTAAACTTCATATCATTACACCAATTAGGATACAATTAACATTTTCTCTATAAAATTATCAATTTATAATAACTAAGTGTTTATCTTTCATCTTTAGATTATCGTTCTCTTATATAAAAAAAAGTAGTACAAAAAGACGCGATAACAACATATCTTAATAAAGCATGAATCCTAATTGTAAGCGTGAACATCTAAGAAAACTACACCAATGTTGGTCGTGATCAACTTATTTTATTAGTCATTTAAAAAGAATATCTGAGTAAAGTATGGCGATATTTCTAATAAAATTACATTGTTTGACAAAAATCCCTGAAATCACTCCTGAACAGCTGCCTTAGCTGCATGATCCACGTGCACCTCGTGTTTCTCGTGCAATGTTTGAGTAATCCGAGCGATTCCTTATATATTATTTTGATTTGTGTAAGTGTGATTGACAGGGATGAAATAAACAATGTCTTGATGCACGATTATCTCGTGCATTCTGAAAATCCAACACACGAACATCACACTCTCAGTTCGTCCAAATAGATTTAAAAAGCTGTGAGCGTAAACATATTTCATGCACATTTTCAGAATCAATCATTGTCGAGTTTGGAAAACACTTTCAGGTTCATATTATGTTCTTGATTATGATTATAAGTAGGTCATATTTTATCTTGTTAGTTGTTTAGAATGTTGCATAATACTATGACAGTTATAACTTATCAAATCTTTTTATTATGAAAGTTATATTTGACACTCATGTTTTGTTTATGTTTAAACTGAACATACAACGTATATTAAACTTCATCAACAAGTACATAACCATCTCACCATTAACTAAAACTTACCAATGACATCTTTACCACCAAGTATTAACTTCACATCAGCTTCAGTAACTGTAACAAATAGTATCAATTCTCAAAAATCATTATATCAATCAGAGAATGATCAATAAGTTCCCAAATAGGCAGATTACCTGAGTATCAGCTAGGAATTTAATCAAATAATCGTCCGTCACCAAAGATGAGAGATTACCTATCAAGAGCTTGGAATTTAAATAAATTATTTACAGGTAAAAGATAATCCGTACTTCTCAGTGTCAAGTTATGTTGTTTAATATACCTTGACCTGAGAAAGGTGACCCCACTCAAACCCGATTGTATTTATTACTCAAAAGACCAATATTCAAATTGTATTATTATGCCAAAGTGCCTGGTGTACAAGAATACATGTAAGACAAAATGTTAAGGATCTCAACTTCTTCTCTATTGTTTCTAGGCTGCCCCTTGTTGTTGAAGAGTCAATAAACAACTAACGATTCCAACTCTAAGCAGTTTGTTTCAAAGCTTTCGTCCTGCTCCAATTCAGCTCATTGATCTGTAATGAGGTTTGATTCTCTACTAAAGTATTTTTACTCAAAATAATATCGCACTTTTATAGAAGAGTTCCTTCCTATATTCAATGCAAGATAAGAATACAAATGAAAGCAATGAAGTGAAATCATATTCAGTGATGTGTTGCAAGATAAACACTATAAATAAAAGACGATTTCTTAACAATTAATTCAGACATTACCTGACCTTCTGAAAATCATTTCATCTTTGCTTGCATGGCACGCCTTCGGTAACATCCAACATTGTTTTCCAATTAAAATTAATGGATTATTGTAGGTATATGTAAGTTCTGTCAACATGTTGCTTCATTCTTAATAAATCTCTAATTTCCCAGCCCATTAATAATCTCTCACGTAGAATATTCCATCCTGCACAGCTACACATATAACACATTTGATAGGCGTTTTATTGAAAAGATACAATTAATTTTTCTCTAAATGAATCTTGTGTTTAAGTTTTTTAGTTAAATTTGTCTCTTTTAGCTTTTCATAATAAAGTTGTGTTTCTGTCTGTTAGAATTTGGAACATAAATATAATTATGACTTGACAAACTACTCTGAACATATTACTGAAATATTTGATTTAATTTTATTTTCGACAAGGCACTGCTGTAATGCTGTAATCGCGAAATATTCTTTAAACAACATTTTTAAAGAAATCTACCATCTTAAAAAAGAGTAAAACCTAACACCGACTGAAGCATTTCACAACATGGATCATACAGTTTTCTTACCTTCAGGAAAGTCATCAGGCGTGAACTTAACAGCATTGTAGAGTTCATCTTCACTGACATAGCTCGGCCTCTGTGTTGGACTGAAGGTGACGAGCCTGACTTGTCCTGCAGATCTGATGGTAGAGAGAAGCTGCTGTATGTTGACCTCTGTGAAGGTCACACCGATTCTCTCAGCTTCAACATCCTCTGGTGTTTCTTGAAGAAAGGAAGCTGCTGAGGGTCCACTTGTGGAGGAAGACTTCAGTTTGTCCCGCAAGTTCTTATGAGATTCCAGAGCTCTTCTGATTGATTTCCGTTCTCTGTCAGCCTTGGCCTCCACCTGAGACAGCAGGATTCCTCTTCTTTGTTGTAGCTCCTCCATCATGTCGTCGAAACGTTTGTTGATTTGTTCTGTGGCTTTCTTCTGAGACTTGTCGATATTTTCTTCGATATCAGTGAGTTTCTTCATCCTCAGGGTTATCTTGTCGAGCTTTGTCTTCACCTCTGAAGGATCAACCCTGCTGGTTCCACCTCTATGGGCGCTTTGTGGTCTTGTGGATCTTCTGCCTGTGATATCTTCAAACGTGGAGGTCTTGTGGTTTCTTGTTGATCTGTTTCTTGCATGTGCCTTGAAACATGTCTCACAGAGGTAGACTCCACATTCGTCACACGTGGCCATGGACTTGTTGTTGTCTGGACAGTCGGTGCACATTGGTACAGCATCTCTTCGAGTCTTCAGGGCGTCGAGGAACCGTAGAACAGTCATGTCCTTAGGTAGAGACTTCGCTCCACCAGGGAGATCAACATCAACCCGACAGAGAGGACAGGGAATTCGTTTTCTTCCTCTGATATATGTGGTGAGACAGATGTCACAGATGGGCTGTTCACAGCAGGGCATACGACGAGGTAGTTTTGAGGTTTCATTAAATTCCTCCTGACAGATGGGGCAGACGGCCAGAGCTTCCGTTAGTGCTGTTACTGTGTCAGACATCTGAAATTGAGGTAAATTATGCATCTGAGAGCAATGAACACATGAATGGACCATCTGCAAAGAGAATGTTACCGAAATCTAATGTAGTCTCAACAGTTGTAAAACAAGACGTGTAAATATATGTAATTACACTTAATATCAAAACGAATTCATCATCTGATATTAATTCTGAGAGTAGGTAAGGTAGGACAGACAGCAAGAGCTTCCGTCAGTGTCTTTACTGTGTCAGACATCTGGAATAATAGGCAACTTAACACCTTAATAGTTTATTTAGAAGCATTTTGATAACTGTTGGTGCCAGAGAACGCATGACTCGTCTCAAAAAATATAAAACTATAGACATATTGGACAGTTGGTTGCGGATGAGTAAACATTAAGTGTAATCTTGAGTTTGACATGGTCAGAAATAGAGATAATACTTTGAGAGAGCTTCAATAAAATAACAGTTTTGTAAATGAAAATACTTTGATGATTAACAAGTCAACATATTACGAAAGATTTTAAATTTTAGAATGTCAAAGTCGACGTGCCTGTTTTTGCACTTTATCTGTTTAAGACATAAACTTTATAACTTACCTTGTGAGTTTCTGACAGTTTGTCTACAAGGATATGCCACACGACTGCGCTCGAGTCGAGAACATAATGTAATAGTGTTGTATTATACCAGGAAATTGGTCATGTTACCACTGACAACAAACATGCACATTCGGGTTGCGTTATGAGCGCTTGAATTGAATGACATGTTAATGTATATCACTCTTAGTCCTCGCTTTTGAGAAGAAATCAACCAGTATTTAATCCTTTAGCAAATAGTGGACTGAAATAATGATTTGAAATCAATATAAAATTACATTGATGAAGGAATTTTTCAAGATGACCATCCTTATTAAATGATTCAAATGTTATTATAATAATTTTTTTTTTAAAAAAGCCTGATCATGTGAATTTAACTTCGAGTTAAAGTTAAGAGATGTAATGTAATAAATGACAGTATGTATGACTGCTAGCGATGTTCACGTGTCTGAAACTTGTATCTTGTTATGAATCATTTTATTTCTTTTAAGCACTTGTTATTTTGTAGACGAGGTACTATTGTACACTGTCGGCCAAACGAAATGCCTACCAGATATATTATCAGATTTCGTAAAAACTATATTGAGCAGATAGCAATATTAAAGCATTATGAAGTTGCACCATTTCTGCATAATATATTTAAATTTCAGAAGTTGTAATGTCACAAAAGAATGGCAATTGTTGAAATGAGAAAATCGAAATTGTTCAGTTTTCGATCAGTGCTTGATTAGAGAACATTTGAAATAGATTTTCATACAACTACGAGCAACAATACACGCGCGTATTTGCATTAAAGTGGTGATGACGCTACAGGTGTATGTTGTTACGTTGTGCAAACGGATCAACTGGAAATAGCAGTCTTTATTGGGCATGGTTTTCATGACTGTTATTTACTCGAATGACAGTTTGTCCACGATTTGATTGACTTTCATATTAATTATTGTTTCAGCATAACGTGGAGACCACCATTAATCATATTTCATCTTTCATTTAAAGGAAAATTAGTAGGCGTTTCTTATGGCCGACAGTATAGGAGTTTACAGGTGACAACGACTAGAATAAAGGGAGTCGGTTATTACAGGACTCAACATTTATAGAAGCCTTCTAATGTATTTATGCTGATTGCCTCACGCCTGAAACTAATGTTAATGCAGGGTACCTTTTAATTGTGTCAGTTTTATATTTCAGGGACTATATGTGTCTGAAGAAACTGAAGTTCACCTCTGTAAATGTGTAGCCATGCTCTACTGGTTTCATATTGGTTGCTTGAGATATCTTGAAAAGATACTGTGAACGGCAAGTAGCAAATGTATTTGAAAGGTTTGCTATTGAAGTAGAGTAATTCTGAAAACACATTTATGTGTACACGTATAGAAACTCATTTTATAGTGTTAAAATATCTTAAATGATCCGATATTTATAGGACTAAAATATTTAAGTCGTTACACAATGTCAGCGTGACATATCCTGAATAGCCTTTATGAAAGGTGTGAGTATCGAATTTGAAAGGCTCAGTTAACTTCAAAATAAGACATACACATATCTCACACCTTCTGAAAGCAGTTTTATGTGTACAGATAATATGGCAAATCACTTGTTGGTAGAACAATTCGAACTTTATAAAAGGTCCCTTTGATTATTGAACGATATACGAGTATGATGGACGAGGATTAAATGTCCTAAATCTCAACTCATTATATCAAGGAAAATCATGTTTATCAACATTAACATTGATACTTCTTTATTAATGTAAAATATCAATACCTGATAAGATAAATGTACATTAAAATTTCTGAGTTCGAAGATCAATGTTTTCTAATTGTTGCTTGTGACTAGCTAAACAATTTTTATGAATGAACTTTACTGACTTTGGTTGAATTCAGAAGTAACCGGGTGCTCGACTCGGTATTTCAGAATGTAAAACTACAGCAACAAATATAAGTATATTGATGTTTAGGCATTCGCATTTTCCTATTTTGTTTGTGTCAAAAAATGAATTCAATACAAACACTTGTCATTATTTTATTCTTTTGTTAATCATAAACCTAGATTCGAGTTAGTTTTCGTCCTACAGTATTTTTGTTAAATTTGGCTGGAGAGTGCTTTTTGACTAAGCAAATGTGCATGATTGAATTCTGCAAAACTAGGGATACAGTTAATATGCAATGAAAATATATGTTAACCGTATCACAACTATCATAATGTGAGTTTTTTAAAAATCGTATACAACTTTAACATTGGTACACTGCCAACGCTTGTTTTGTTTAACTTCAGTGTAATGAACAGGCCAGTTTGATAACTTTGAAAACCCTGCTTGTAATTTGAACTGGATCAATGACAATATTGTGTGACGTGAATGAGGACCTGTTACACTTCACTGCCCTGCGTTTTGGACTCCAGATAAGTTCTACTCTAGTTGTCGGTCTTTGTAAAGATATATCTTGATAAATCTTGCCGTGAGGTCCATTCGTTATAATCAATTGTCTTTGTGTTCTATTGGTATTCAATGCGGATCGTATGGGTTATTCTTTAGTGCCAATATCCTAACTATATCCTCATGCATGTAAAATGCTTTAAATCCTCATATGTTTGTTTATGTTCATTATTATCTAATCTAACAGTAAATGTACAGACGCTTATATATGATATATCAGTGTTTAGATAGTAATGATTAAAGTCAAAATTTCCTTATAATGTAAATCCTTATAACAAGAAAACCAGTGAACATAATTTACATTGTTCAATGATCCTACAGACAATGGATTGACGATGAAAATAATCAAATGAGGCTCAAAATGTATTACTGTTGTAATGACCGTTCAGACGATGTTTTAAGTATATGTTGTAGATATTATCAAAATTAACTTAAAGGGGTGTTCAACTTTTGATGAAGATAAGTAAGTTATATGTTAGATTTATCAAAAGTAGTAATCTTCTCAGTAGCTATGGCTGCCTACATGGACTTCCGACTCGGGTAACATTTTGTAAATATATATCGGTATATGTCTTACTATGAAGCCTCATGACGAACATTAGCTTTCTCTTATATGCTATTGGTTGAGAGATGAAACCCAAATCTGAATTTTTGAAATTGTTTGAAATTTCTAAATACCTGATATAACATTAAAATAATGGAATTGAATGCACATATAATTAAATATCATTCCAGTTTGGTTTTTATCCAGCAACTGAGATCGTCAGTTCGTCAGTGCACGCCCACATTTGCTGAACTTGACTGATACCAGAAGATTACACTAAATAAGGAACTCACACTCACTCACATTATTTTATTGTTTCACAGATCCTAGAGAAAAAGCATATATATCTGACGTGCATTTTTCGTTACAACGAGCTGACAGGTGTTTATAGCTTCTATGTAAGATACATTGTAAGTAAGGTAGATATGTTGGCCAGGAGATAGTCAAATGTTGAGATTACCAAGCAGGATCGTGGTTACTTAACGGTAACACAAACAATGATACAATATACGCAAAAAGCCAATGATTGTTTTTTCCTCCATAAAGTATATCAACAATTACCTTTAGGTCTCAGCTATCAATTCCCCGTTTCAAAACTAAGAGAGTTCTGAACTTATTTGTTTTAAGCATTACTATTTTAAACAAATTTAAATGTTTTTAAATATATACTAGTTACATTCGTTTTATATTAGTATATAGGGATCTGTGATGTGTTTGCGTTGATGAGTAGCATTGTTTGCACTCGATAACACTTTATCAATTCTTATCAGTAACTAAACAGGAGTTGACAATGAGAAATTCATACACACATATACACTGTCATATATTTCATATATAAACAATGACTGCAGGCTGTCGCTTCTAAATATATACAATCATATTCATTCGCTGCCACACTGTTGTATACAATTTGTAATTTGATCCTCGTCTTTAGCATTCTTTACCTTTAGAAAGACAGTGGCTCGACATGCCTCATGAATAACAAATGTGATCTCCAAAATTGGAAATACCGACGACCACTCAAGACCACTATCTAAGAATAGATTAAATGTAATAGAACATGTTTTATGTTATAGCTTGAAATACACATTGGGTCCCATTTATTTTCAACAACGGATGAAATATCAATTGTCTTGTTGTGGTATTCAAATACTTTTTTGATCATAATCTCACCCAAATGTCTTCCGAAATCAAATATATCAACATGATGAAAGTTTTTAATATCCAAGGGTTAGATTATTTTTAGCAGTCCAAGTAATTCTCTTCCACTAAAACATAACAGTGATTTCAAATGCATACCCTGCTCTTCTCGATGTTGCTCTATTCATCTGATCAACGAGTACTAACGACTCTCCTGACAGGTGTCTCTACACCATCTACACCCTGGCAGTGACCCTAGTAACTGAACTTACTTCTAACTTGTATATTCACTCATCACAGTTCACACCAAGTGGTGTTATACAGAGCTTGTGTATTAACAAGCAACTGTTATCTGTAATACTGTTCAAGCAGCAGTAGTCCATTGTTAGGCTGTCAACTCTCTGAAATGGTGTCTTGTTACACGGTAGACTTGCCTTAAGGAGGATATCACGTTTCAGGTTAGTGTGAAGTTATTGTGTAGTAGAATGGAACATTGCAATCTCCATTCAAATATAGAAAAAATAATAGTAGTAGATATCATACCAAACGAATTAGCATAGCGACACTGGGTAAGCTCATTTTTAAATGACAAGAAGACATGATGCAGAACGGAGACATTTATGATTTGTTTTAGCTCAATTTTTTTTTCACACTTTATCTTTTGCGCCACAATGAAATTATTTAAAGTTTCTTAAAGTAACACATGTAACACCAGCAATGGTCAAATATATGATTTGAAATGAGTACATGATTTATCCTTTATCCCAAACTCTGAAATGTTAACACTACACACTGTTGACTTGTCTTTAAAGATGATGTTATGTTTCAGGTTGGGGGAAGTTATTGTATCGGTATGTAAGACAATGGCAATCTCCATCCAGGTATATGAATATCAATAATATCATGAGTATGAATTAAAATGAATGAACATTGCAACACGAGGATCTGTCAAGTAAAGTTCAGGTCCAAGAGGACCTTACAGTTTGTAACGTATTGTGACCTCATAATGCAGCGATATTACAACAGTGGAGTATTAACTCATAAACTATGGCGTGCCAAATGGGACTCTAATCGCTATTTAGTAAGCTTACTAATTCAGGCATGTATTTACTAAGCTTACTAAATCGAATTAGTAAGCTTACTAATTCCGTTTAGTAAGCTTACTTATTGGATTTAGTAAGCTTACTAATTCATTTAGTAAGCTTACTAATTATTTAAGTAAGCTTACTAATTCATTTAGTAAGCTAACTAATTCGATCGATTTAGTAAGCTTACTTATCATTTAGTAAGCTTACTAATTCATTTATACATTCATGATCCGCTTAAAACCAAATAATGAGTACTCCCTCCAATGCGGTAAAATGGCAGGATAATTTCATACGGTAAAACGTGACGTTTAAGTAGAAGCTGGTGGACATTCCAAGCAATGCTTTACAACATTTAACTGCAAATATTCTCCCTATAGTGTGTTTAATGTGTTCCACTGTTCACCGCCACAGTTACAGAACGATTTCACTACAACGTTCAGCAAAGAGTTTCCGTAGAACATCGGAGTTATCTCCCTTTGCAAACATTAGCCACTGGTTACCGCGCATTTTAAAAACGGGTTTTTGTCAGTCTCCCCTATTTAATGTGCTTGTTCAAATATTATCTGAGTGATCTACAGTCTAGAATGAACACTGTACGTGTATATAATTATTATCTCATGAAAACCTGCCACTTGTCTGAAAAAACCTATGTCTGATCGTTCTTGGGAGCAGTCATTTATTGAGATGTCAACAAACCGGAAATGAATTAGTAAGCTTACTAAATCGTGAAACCGGAAGTGATTGAGTAAGCTTACTAAATGAATTAGTAAGCTTACTAATTCATTTTATAAGCTTACTAAATCGTTTCTATTTAGTAAGCTTATTTAATGAATTAGTAAGCTTACTAAATGAATTAGCAAGCTTACTAAATGAATTAGCAAGCTTACTAAATGAATTAGCAAGCTTACTAAATGAATTAGTAAGCTTACTTATTCATTAAGTAAGCCTACTAAATTGATCACATTAGGAAGCTTGCTAAATGATTTAGTAAGCTTACTAAATGAATTAGTAAGATTACTAAATGAATTTGTAAGCTTACTTAATGAATAAGTAAGCTTACTAAATCACTTCCGGTTTCACAATTAATTAAGTAAGCTTAAGCGATTAAAGTCCCGTTTGGCACCCCATAATAAACATTGTAATACCGTATCTTCGACGGGCATGTTATATAGGTTAAGTTAAAATGCATCATACTAAATGCTTACTGATTTTGATTTCCATGGAGAGTAATTCCAATTTGTTGGATGTTTTTCCAAATAATACGTGGCAATAGCAATGGGACATTATCCGCGATATACGTTGTTGTTTTACATATTGCATCATCAATTTCAATATTACGTTCAGCATCCCTGCTATACCATCCGCAGTAGGGGCTGCTGATGAGGAGAACCGTCTTCTCTGTCCGGTACGGGCTCTACGGATATACACGGAGCGCAACCATACTCTACGTCAGGGCAGGCGCAAGCTCTTCCCACCTCACTCCCAAACGAGTGTCAAGGAGATCGACAAGAGGCAGTTAGGGGTGTACCTGAGATCGGCAGTTCTGGACGCCCAGATTAATGCAAAACGCTGGTGTGTCTAAACCTGTAAATAAATACTTCCTTAGACATACTTTATGTGACTGATTATTATTTAACATTTTTGAGTAAATGTCATTTATAAACAATGACTGCAGTCTGTCGCTTCTAAAAATGTACACAATCATATTCATTCTTTTACCACACTGTTGTATACAAATTGCAACTTGTAATTTGATCCTCGTCTTTAGCATTCTTTACCTTTAGTTAGACAGTGGCTCGACATGCCTGATGAATAACAAATGTGACCTCTAAAATTGGAAATACTGACGACCACTCTAGACCACTATCTAAGAATGCATTAAATGTAATAGAACAAATATATAAGCTTACTAATTCTTTAAGTAAGCTTACTAATTCATTTAGTAAGCTAACTAATTCGATCGATTTAGTAAGCTTACTTATCATTTAGTAAGCTTACTAATTCATTTATACATTCATGTTCCGCTTAAAACCAAATAATGAGTACTCCCTCAGATGCGGTAAAATGGCAGGATCATTTCATACGGTAAAACGTGACGTTTAAGTAGAAGCTGGTGGACATTCCAAGCAATGCTTTACAACATTTAACTGCAAATATTCTCCCTATAGTGTATTTAATGTGTTCCACTGTTCACCGCCACAGTTACAGAACGATTTCACTACAACGTTCGGCAAAGAGTTTCCGTAGAACATCGGAGTTATCTCCCTTTGCAAACATTAGCCACTGGTTACCGCGCATTTTAAAAACGGGTTTTTGTCAGTCTCCCCTATTTAATGTGCTTGTTCAAATATTATCTGAGTGATCTACAGTCTAGAATGAACACTGTACGTGTATATAATTATTATCTCATGAAAACCTGCCGCTTGTCTGAAAAAAACTATGTCTGATCGTTCTTGGGAGCAGTCATTTATTGAGATGTCAACAAACCGGAAATGAATTAGTAAGCTTACTAAATCGTGAAACCGGAAGTGATTTAGTAAGCTTACTAAATGAATTAGTAAGCTTACTAATTCATTTTATAAGCTTACTAAATCGTTTCTATTTAGTAAGCTTATTAAATGAATTAGTAAGCTTACTAAATGAATTAGCAAGCTTACTAAATGAATTAGTAAGCTTACTTATTCATTAAGTAAGCTTACTAAATTGATCACATTAGGAAGCTTGCTAAATGATTTAGTAAGCTTACTAAATGAATTAGTAAGATTACTAAATGAATTTGTAAGCTTACTTAATGAATAAGTAAGCTTACTAAATCACTTCCGGTTTCACAATTAATTAAGTAAGCTTAAGCGATTAAAGTCCCGTTTGGCACCCCATAATAAACATTGTAATACCGTATCTTCGACGGGCATGTTATATAGGTTAAGTTAAAATGCATCATACTAAATGCTTACTGATTTTGATTTCCAGGGAGAGTAATTCCAATTTGTTGGATGTTTTTCCAAATAATACGTGGCAATAGCAATGGGACATCATCCGCGATATACGTTGTTGTTTTACATATTGCATCATCAATTTCAATATTACGTTCAGCATCCCTGCTATACCATCCGCAGTAGGGGCTGCTGATGAGGAGAACCGTCTTCTCTGTCCGGTACGGGCTCTACGGATATACACGGAGCGCAACCATACTCTACGTCAGGGCAGGCGCAAGCTCTTCCCACCTCACTCCCAAACGAGTGTCAAGGAGATCGACAAGAGGCAGTTAGGGGTGTACCTGAGATCGGCAGTTCTGGACGCCCAGATTAATGCAAAACGCTGGTGTGTCTAAACCTGTAAATAAATACTTCCTTAGACATACTTTATGCGACTGATTATTATTTAACATTTTTGAGTAAATGTCATTTTTAATACTTACCTGGTTGAAAAACAAACATTGCCTAACGCTTTCTCTTTAAGCGTTCCTCAACATCGATCACACAGAATATAAAAAGGACGCTACCAGGTATAGGTGGTGCTCGAGCCACGTGACATTGGTGACGTCATCATTCCCTAGTGCAAGCGAGCATAAAACCCAAACCTAGGAGGGGAGGAAGGGCCGGTGTAAGATTGAAAACGTACCCGCATTGAAAACATACCCGGCGGGTACTTTTTCAACTTTGAATAATGACCCGGGGTCACTTTTCAACGCCTCGGGTCTTTTGTCAACGTTGAATGATTACACAGTTGGGTAATTATTCAACATTGAAAAAATACCCGAGGTGTTGAAAAGTGACCCCGGGTCATAATTCAACGTTGAAAAAGTACCCGCCGGGTGTGTTTTCAATGCGGGTACGTTTTCAATCTTACACCGGAACTAACGAGCGTTGGTTTTTCAACCAGGTAAGTATAAAAAATGACATTTACTCAAAAATGTTAATTTTTTTAATACTTATCAAGTTTGAAAAAACAACATTGCCCAGATTACCAAAGCAAGGAGGTTGGCTGAAATCTTGAATAATACGCAACTTGACAACTTAAAGGGGTATTGACATGTTTTTTCCGCTGAAATAAGTCAATAAATTGTATTTGAAAATTGTCACCAATAGTAAAACACCCTTCTCTCTTCGGAAAATCAAGTTAAAACATGAGTGTACATGGTTCCTTAAAGTCATGGGAATGGTTTTTGTCATTCGAAATAACAAAATGTGTTCACAATAAAATGGCCGCCGTGCAATTTTTTTTTATACGCAACAACGTTATTACCACTATGGATAATTGGTGTGTGAAATAAGATGTTTTACCATCTAAAGTAAATATAAATATTTTAAAAAAAATCATTATGATTGGAAAATTTGAAAATATATAAATTGCAAAAAACTTGTTACTGCCCCTTTTATAGTTAATTTAGAAGCATTTTGATAGTTTGGGTGATCGTGACAGAGAACGCATGACTAGACCTATCTGACACAGTTGTAATCGTTGTACAATTTACAGACATATTGGAAAGTTAGGAAATGAGTAAATACTAAGTGTAATCGCTAGTTTGACATGATCAGACATTGATAATACTTTAGAGAGAGTTGCAATAAACTAACAGCTTATGTAAATGAATATACTTTGATGATAAACAATTCAACATATTTCAAAAGATTTCACATTTTAGAATACCAAAGTCAACGTGCCTGTTTATACAGTTGAGCTGTTTAAGACATAGAATCTATGACTTACCTTGTGAGTTTTCTCAACCTAGGTCAGTAAGGATATTCCACATACCGAGTCGAGAACACACTGTAATAGTGTTGTAACGGACCAGTTTATCCTGTTACCATTGACAATAAAAGGGCAAATAGGTGTTGAGTTACGAGCGTCCTTATTGAATGACATGTACACTACTCTGTGCCCTAGCATTGGATTGCACCAATATGTTTCCTAATCTTACTTAGTTAATGCACCTCTCTGTCACTTTTGTTGTGACATGCTTAACAACTTCCCTTAGGAATAATACTTCTAACCAGACTGTCTCACCAGAGAATAAGCATCCTTCAACACTAAATAAAAACATATATACATACATAGACATCATGATGTTTAAAAATAAACTGAACCACTGACTGATATTTATAGCTTGTAAAATTTCTACAACGTCCCCCTTTTATTGTCCCGTCGTATGGTTTGAAATTTGAGTCAGATCTTTAACAGTTGTTGCCTGTGAATAGACAGACAGTGGCTGGACATGCCTGACTAACTACATACATGTATACATCTGCATAATATGAAATAACGAAGACAACTTAAAAGCTTTTCAAAAGCTGTCACAACCGTCTGGGAATACATGTATAGAAAATAGGTTATGTTGAGACGTCATGTATAACCTGATGGTGACCAACTGAAATTACTTCTAACATTATTTTCATTCAACACTATTGACCTCTAGATATGTTATATTAAGCCGCAGTACTCTATTTATAAATACTGTTCAAGCAGAGGTACTCCTTTAATGGCTCGACACATTGTAGACTTGCCTTGAAGGAAGATTTCAGGTTTCAGGTTAGGACTGAGTGAGTGTGTTGTAGATTGAAGACACAAATAACATATATATATGAAGATGAATAATATGACATTGAAGATGATGAAAACATAACACAACATTGTCACTTGCGCAAAAAGGATATCATTGTAACTTTACTTGCAGTACCACTCGGAAGTGTCAATTATCCTACCAAATTCTTTATTAGAATTAGGAGGAATATTAAGATGCATTCAGCTTTGTTAGTTATGAAAAATATGATCAGTTCCTACAAGGTACTGAAAAAGAAACAAACAATGATAACATTAAAGCAATTCACTAACACATTTAGTTAATATCATTTTGAAATACAAGTAACTATTACACTCATACAAGTCCAATAATTAGTTTTCAAAATACTGTATGGTGTGTAGTGACAAACAAGGAAAGGTACCAGCCCAAAATCTTTGAATTCAATTGAAAAATAAGACAAAACCTAAAAAAAAACAAATTCTTGGATCCCTATATTCGGGCTAAGCCCCGCCCCCTTGGTTACTGTTGCTAGTTCCCACACGCTGAAAGCTTTTATGTGTCCTTTTTACCAAACTCTGATCAAATATCAACCAAGAGTTTGGACAAAAGGACTTAATTACCACCAACAAGGTTACATTCATGATGTACTATTACAATTCCCAACCGTATCTGTACTCAAATGTTGGCCATCAGCATCGCTCTAAAAAACGATCCTCCTCATTTGTTATCACTTGAATCATCGAATCAAAGAATCCCTCCGTTTATTGTTCATTCAAAGCAGGCAAGACACAAAAAAATACCTTTGTGAATTTTATTATATGATGTTACGGGAATGTGCTTTAGGCAGAAATTTGAGGATAATTTAGGCCCGAGGCTACCCATTGATTTGATGTTTGGGTCCTCAACCTAATTAAAAAAAATAACCCAGAATTTGTTCTTTATTTTTCTGGTGTTATTGAGGTGTTTCTAATTTAAAATTAAAGGTATTTAAAATTTAAGTTAAGAATTACAACACGGTGTCAAAAGTGTTGCAAAAATCTCCGTTTTCCCATAAGGTCCCATTTAATTTCAGTGTAGCATAAATGATTTTTATGATCGTGACAGTGAACGAAAACTTACAAAATTCAACATGATTGTAGTAATCTAACATCTTGGGAGTTGGTTTATAGGCCTAATATTCAAATTCATAATTAATTTTGAGCATGGTTTTGGAAAACGGCAACATATTGACTTATTTTTACAGTAACGTGGCTTCCCCATTGCCACCATTATGTAAGCAGACCTAAGGGGCTGAAAATGGATATACCTCAGTATTAAATTAACTGTTAAGTTAAATAACGTTGTATCCATGTAAATTTCAGTGAAATTTTGAAAATTGAGATAATTGATATTATCTTTGCTACACTGAAATAACTTGGGACATTATGGGACAACGTTGATTCTTGCAACACTTTGAATACAGGATTTTGAAATTTGACCATGTTGGGTCGACTTTTGACATTTTGAGAACAAACTTATAAAACAAAAACCTTAAGAATTGATAATGATACTTTTTTTTAGTTTGTATGAGTACAGTAACTTTCAAACTACAAACAACTACTACTATAACTGAAATAATAATTATTTTGCATGTAGGCCTATTATTGGTTTTCAGAGTCTCCAAAGCTCCCAGGTGTGTGTGAAAAAAACGAACGAACAACACACAACATTGAAATCTACCCATAAACGAATAAACAAGTTGTATGTAATATTTGAAATGAAAAACAGGCCTGTTAATTTCATTTAAATTTTTTATTTTTATCTTGGTTGTCATGCGTCGAAATGTCAAACACTATTGGCCTATATCCTATAGGCCTACTCACAACAGAGACCTAACACAGTTGAATAGGTCAAGATATCTCAATATTACGTTAATATTATTCTTCCAGATCTGAAACATGAAATAATTTTGTAAGGATCATTTTTACTTACAATTTTCAACCTTTTATTGAATTTTATTTGTAAATATGTTTATGTTGTAAATCAATTGAACAATGTTTATGTCCTTATTCTAACATGCAGTGGTAGGCCTATTATTTTTATAAATCGACAGGCACTTTATTCAGTAGCCTACATGGCCACTGACTAAAATACATACATTAGCAGATAAATATTGCATCAGTTTTAAAAAAAATATTTTCTTGCATGAGCCGGGGGATATCCCAACTGAGATATATTTCATCATTGAATGCGGCCTTGAAAAGTAAATAGTTAGAACTTAAGGTTATTATGGAGAGATACTATAAGTCTTGGGAGAGGTTATCAGACACTCACTATCAACTGCTAAAACACTCAATTTAGAAAGTCAAGGATTTCAATTTTATTTATAGATTTGATGTGTCTTTGTCTTTAGTGTTTATCTGGATAGTTTGCGTTGTTCACGACGACGGCCACTTGCTTTTATCCAGCGCTTGCATATTTCTACATTTTTCTTTGTAATACAGTTGGAAAATTTAGAGGAATTTGGAGGAATGTTCCTTCGAATCTTTCAGGATAACACTGGTCACCATTACATGTTCCCCACGCGCGGCGTAATACCATTTTTGTTTTTCAACAAAACCGTAACTAAGGGCAGTCGGGGATAGCTTGTGGGAAAAAAACATGGCGGCCACTCGTTGTCAAGTACGGGCAGAATGAAAGTTTTTTTCTTATTGGCTGATACCATACCCGATCACTGCGCAGGGATCCGTGAATACCCTCTAAAAGATACTAGGTAATGGGCTGTCAGAAAGACGTAATATTATTCACTCATTGTCTTTAGATCACATTATGAAATCATTACAGAATACATTTCTTTTCGAAGATCATACAAATAACTGAATAATGTTAATGAGTGTGTTGCTTCTAGAATTATACGGAGTCCTGATCCGTCTTTAACAACCCTATCCTATACGGTTTATAATTTGAGCAAGATCTGTATAAACTTTCTGATAATTAACATCTCAACATAACAAAAATGGTATAAATATAACCACATGATGGGAGTGATCGCTCTTTAAATATTGAATTTGACACTGACTACTATGATAACCATGCCTTGACTCCAATCGTGCTTCCTGAAATATAGTTCTTGAACTTATTATAGTTAAAGCACGACCCTGAAGACCAAGTGGCTTCACTTTAAATAATTGAAACGTTTACTTATCTGACAAACATATTATGGTTCAGCTACTCTATTATGTTTCTGTCATGTCGATCTTATTTAGATTTAACAATATTCTCATCAAAGTAAACGTACATTTAGGGAAGCAAATTTTGCAGTGAATTGTCAATGTTCGATCAGAAGCACTTCTATTTAGTATTTTTCTTTGAAGATGTAAATTTCAGTTCCCAACCATCGATACCAATATTTAACCAAAAGAAATGTCGAGAGAGTATGCAATGAACAACTAGGATCCTAAATAAAACCATAAACAAATTCTATATTCTATATTTCACGAAAATAGCTGAACAAGATGAACATTTAGAAAAATTAAAAGAACTCATGTTGCAATTATGAAACATAGAAATGATTCACTCCAGTTGATATGTGGGATCTCATTATTTATCAACAAAGGGAAATGTTCAACCAACCAATCAGTAACGTGAGAATAGTCGTACAACATTGACAATAGTATGTTATGACATTAAATACTTGAAGACGTTTGAAATTTGTTACTGTCGCTTCATGTGTATTTTGTGTGTCAGGAGTGTCAATTGTGATTAAAACATTGCAACAGCAATAATCTATTGCGATAGTTTATCAATAATCATAAAGAACACATTCTAGAATAAACAGTCTTTTATTGTCTTTACTTTGAACTTTCTTCTTTCAAAGTGACAGAATTTAGTGCAAAAGCTACAGGAATGATAACTCTTCATGTTGTTATTTTTAACTGTCTGTTGGAGTGTTCCAGCTTTTTTTTAAATCTAAAAGCCACAGTTTTGTGCAGATTTTTTTTTAGGTTCAAGTAAACAACTGGATGTAATAAACTATGGAACTATCTATAGTAAGCCATGGTATCGATGCTATTGATCGTTTTAAAAAAATTACTATTTACAAAGTAATATTGAGGCAGTAACTATTGCGATAAATCGATGGAGAACTGTTCTCTAAGGCAGACAAGTAGAGATGCTGTTGTTGGGTTCTATAAACCTCAGTCATACTTTGGAATCATAAGCACATGCATACAACAGTGCTTAACTTTAAGACAATGTTGTCATATGTTCTCATTGGTTTATTATCTCTCAAAATAATGTCGAAATAAGCACATAGAAATTGAATTTACGGTATTTCAACATACATCTGTTTAAATGGTATTGAGATATGTTTATGAGTCAAAAAGTATAAATTTCATTTCCCAGCTATTTGCTGAAAAATATTAGATATTGTTACTGTATTAATTAGTCGAAACTAATAAATACACATTTCCTCTACTCACTAAACTCATTTTATCAAAAATATTTTCATAACAAAATAGTTTACATTATTGAAATGATAAATAAAATGAAAATTTACAGTAATTAATGTTCACATACAAGCTTATAGGCAAACCAACTTGATCATAATCATACACACACACACACACACACACACACACACACACCATTTGTATGATCTTAATGTGTCGTTGCCCCCAAAACATGGGGATAGACACCAAAACCAACACATTTCATGGGTACAGAGTAATGACCTATAAGAGGATTTTGCGGCTATCTTGGACGCTATCTTGAAAAAAGTATTTTCCGGGGTCCTACTTTGGTATTATGCTAATGAGTAAACTAAACCCTACCAGAATCAGTTGATAAACCTTTTGTACCAAGTCTTTTGGGGTTGACTGTTTTTTTTATCCATATATTGACCCGACTATAAGCCTCACACTCCCGAATATAAATGTTAGGTTAACGTCAATACATGTAGAATGGGTCTGCTGTGTGTTTTTGAATTGAGACTACAGACAGTTTGATTTATGAATATGTCAAGGATCAGAAAGTAAATTCATGTAAGGATCCCTTGTTTGTCACTTTTCACTTCATAAAATACACAGAGAAGGTATCATTGAGGATTATTTCTCTAGGAGGTATATTTTTAAAATATACGTTCCATTTACGTATGTGTCCGAATGCATGTTATTCAATACCAACAAAGAAGTTAAAACTGGTGGCATTAGCCAACTGCGAATTTGAAAATGAAAGTTTCTCATAACAGTGAATGAGGCAGGATAGAGCAGTGGTTAGCGAGTTCAGTCTCAGATCAAGAGGTCCATGGATCAATCTCTCCCGGGGCATTGAAACTTTTGCTGCAGTCGTAGCGAGTAGTCAGCGTAGTACCACCCATGGTTCACTAGTTCCAGTCTATGCTCGCAGGTTTTACCGCAATAGATAGCCACATGATGTTGCGGGCTTTCTCCCTTCAGTAATACTAGCAGCCGTGATATAAGTGGAATACTCTTGGAAGCGGCGTAAATCCCCCAAACACCTCCCTTAATAGGGGCTACAGATACTTGCCATTGTAATTGGTGTCAATCCAACCTCCCCTTAAAACCATTATTCGACCAGTTTTACTCACTATATGGATTGTATAGAGGCCATGGCCAACAGTTTGATGAGTATATACGTTACAAATCAGAACGTTATTCTTAGTCAGTGTACATGACGGTAACCTTTATCGCCACTCGCGTGATGTCTTTGGGACAATGTTATGACGTCATATTGTCAGCTTGCGAAAGCTGTACGTTTACCATTGAAATCACTCCACGTCAACATGCGTCCCCCCGCCCCCTACCCACCCACCCCGCCCCCAACGGCGTTCCTACGCCTATGCTTGGACTTCAAGATGAGGTAACGTTTCGTACAAAGTATTTGCTGAGTTATTCGTTATGTCTTCCCAGGCAACCACTTGTAAATCAAACTTTGTATCTTGTAATGTATCATTTCATTTCTCTATGGTTATTTCTTTTGTTTCAATAATGACTTCTACATGTGACTTGGGCTATAACCAAAGGAACCGGTTATCGGGGATCTGGAGGGGAGTTTTAAAAGATCCTAAGTAAGTCTATTACATTGGGTAGATTGCTCCAGCTTCTGAAATTAAGGTATACTATGAGTTAATTTCACGAGATTTCATGGACAATATGTGCAGGGCGTTAACAGACATGTTCAACTGTGCAGCCATGATATAATTCCCTTACAACTCGGATTTTGATTACACATAGGGCGATTTTGGATTTTCGACATCTTTCCTGAGTTATCTCTTTTAGAAGCCAAAACCTCAATATATCAAGTTCTCTGAAAAACAATCAAGATAATTTCACTAAACTTTCAACATTATCTGGGCAACAACATTATCGAAATAACGGCATATAGCAGTTTCACTTTTGTGGACTTTCGCGGTTTTGAGAGTATGCGTTTTTGAAAATCTTTTCCTCACTAACAGCAATACATACAGCTATATTTCATAGCTTAATTTGTAGCTGAATTACTACTTCATCATGTAAAATCGTCTAATGTTTCAAGAGGCTTTCCTCGATATGAAATGAAGATATTTCAAAGATACGTTACTAAATATTTCAGTTTCAGATCAATGTCCATGGAAAAGTTGATAGTTTGGCCACAATTTAGACATTTGCCAGAAAATGTGAAATTTCATTATTTTGAGACTTCTCGACGGGTATTTTCTCTGGGGAATTTTCCATCATATAAAACTAATGATACCAACATGTTTAATACCTCATTTTAAAGCAGATATGTCATTTTATAAAGGGCAATGGTTGTCAAACATGCATCTGTCATGGTTTACGTGTGAGAGTTTAAAGAAGTATTAAAGAAGAAACAGTAATTTATAACAAACTCTGCTCCAATAGCGAAATAATTACATACGAGGGGAAAGAGTTCTGCGAGAATTGCTGTCAGTTTATCAATATTGAGCCCGAAAACTGTATTCAAAGCTATATAATATGTAACATATGTGCCGTCTGTGGCTATGAATTAAAATGCTCAATTTCCGTGATCCATTATCAATAGTAATAGACTTAATGTCCCTAACCAGCCCAGATGTATACTTTATTGAGACAACATGGTGTGCCTTTGAGCATGCAGATATGCACCGCATAGAAATATATTGATATTTGTCACAAATTACATTTACTAAAACGAGGCCACCATAGGTTGGGGTTGATAAGTGTTTTCTTATTTCACACTTACAAAGAATTGAATGTGGACAAAAGTTATAAGCAAATTGTTAAAATTTTTGATGTTAGAATTCACCATATCAACAAAGGTATGCAGAATTATATGCTTTGGCTATAACAGGTAAGAGTTGTCTCCCTTCCTTCCAATATTATCTAATGAGGCTTCCCATTAGATTCAATGGGAAATGTAGTAGAGCTATAGTGAACAAAAACGCTTTAAAGGTGAATCCATTGTGTTTCATAAAGTTTTATTTGGCCTCAAATTTTTCCAACTGACCATATGTGCTGTCTACAACACAAATAGTTTAACTGATCTTGCATATTTATCCCCAATCGCCAAATATATCATAATTACTAGTTTCCAATTAAAATTGAGTAACATCATTATGCATGTGCAGAAACCGAAACTGCAAATCCAATTTACATACGCACTAGTTATATGACCTATTAAGCAAACAAACTCAAATTTGTCATCTTGTCTATTATAAATAAGATTCCAAAATTACGTTTGACTCATTGACGAGCGCCACACGCTGTACATTCGCCGGTTTTCGATCAGACATCGCTACTTTTACCTTCATATCGTAAATATGCTAAGTCTACTACCATCAAAATGGTAACAGTCGGTACTTCTCGATAATGTAACACCATTTATAACGTTTGCAGTATGTTACCCCCAACAACACAATGGATGCACCTTTAAGGATTTCAGAATCATAATAAAAGAAATGGCAATCACGATTTGTCAAATATGTGTCCAGGCTTTTGGCTGAATTTTGATATTTCTATCAACACTCAATAATTTTAAAAGAATTAAAAATTGAAAATATATATCAACAAACCTCCGACCGAACCTGGAACTGAACTTGATATCAAAACCTGATCTCAAAGATGAGTTCCAATTATCAATTATCTCTCAAAGTGTACGAAATTTATCATTATAATACAAATAAAGGACAATCAACCCAGTGTCATTTAAAAGATTGACCAGTTAGAGGATTATTTAGGGAAGCATTGTTAATAGCTCCCTTGGATGCAGTCTACCCCCAAAGTAGATTTGCTTATAATCAAACTCACCTTAAACGTTCCCTATCTTCTCGCTTACATTGGCAATGTTGAGTGACGACTGCGACGACTCAAGGAGAGTTATTGTGCTTATTGCAATAATGTAACATGTTGCGAGGGAATTGAGTGAGGGCAAGCCAAGAAATCAATGAGGTGTTGCAGTTATGTGAAACATTAATTGCTTGAGGTCAGTGTGACATTTTGTAAAATAAAATGTACACAAAGGAATTTCGGCTCAAGGATAAGGTATATTGACAGGTCCCTGCCCATCTGTTAACCACTGAAAATTTTTACGCTATTGATAATGAGCGAAATACGGTAATATTTTGGTATTAGGGATAGCTTAAGGTAGGGTTATCTCAGAGTTGGTCCAGGACTGGCAATTTAACCTACCTCCTTATTTATTTTGATGTCAAGAAAGACTTAAGACTTTCATAGTCCACATGTACATGTGAAGTGTGACTGTCGTAGGTCTGATTATTACGAAGCATATTGGCAAATTGAACAACAGGTCATTGACAATACATCCAATCATATACACTGTAGATCAAAAACTATCACTGCCTGTCTAAACAGATAGTCAGAAGGAATGAGTGTATCAAATCCCGGCATTTGTTGTCTACCTTTCACATAAAATTACTCTTGTAGGTTACTGTCGACTCTGAATAAGGCTTTTGCACTTATGTAAATGTACATGAGTAAAGGTTGTCGAAATTCCTAATGCCAAACAGCTCACCATTACAAAAAACGGTATAAATATCACCACTGGGTGGGAGTGATCTCTCTTTAAATAGTGTACTTGACACTGACTTATGTGATAACTATGCCTTGACTCCAACTATGTATCTCTTGAACTTATAATATATAGTTGAAGCACGATCCTGAAGATCAAGTGGGTTCCCTTCACATAATTCAGGGCAATATTTACTTATTTTCAAAACACTTGATGCTTCAGTTACTAAATTATATTTCTGTCATGTCGATCTTATTTAGATTTTACGATATTCACATCAAAATAAACGTAAATATGGGGAAGCAATTTTGTTCCGTCAATTGTAAATATTCGACAAGGAGCACTTCAAACTCATGCCACTAATGATTGCTACATCACTCAAAGCCAAACACGTGTTTGAATTTAACTTTGTTGAATGTCATTGTGCATATGAGCAGCCCTTTCAACTTTCAAAACGTTTTATTGTTTCTTTTGTGTAGTGGGGACCATGTCAAGCAGGATACCAGTGTTGTGGCTATCTCCCTTTAATCATATAGTTGCCTCAAGTTGACATAACTTTGTTCAAGGGACTCCACACATATAAAAAAAACTGAATGACAGTATAGCTCGAAGCCGGTGTACGTTTCCCCATTAATAAACTTGCTGGATACGAAGCACTTTATTTGTATTTGTGCGGATCTGCGAGTGTGCACATACATTGCTACGACCTAAGATGCAATAAACGCAGTAAGATGTAATAACTGCGGTAAATTGTAATAAAAACGCGGTAAGATGTAATACTGCGGAAAATTGTAATAAAAACGAGGGAAAAAATGTAATAAACATAAGTGCGGTAAATTGCAATAGGGGGTGCGGTAAATTGTTCAGATCAAAGTTGCGGTAAAATGTAATTACATTAATGAAGAGGTTCTTGTTGATAATTTATTGACAAAGTGTTTTGTTGGAAGTGATTTAAATCAATGTTTTCTGTATATTCTACACATATATTTTGAGGAATGCGAAATTATGTTTATATCATGAAAATTTCCAGCTTTTGAATAAAACATATTCCCGAATTTTGATTGGTCGAGAACACGATCATGTGATCAAAATTTACAGGTGTATTTCATGGGAACTCAGAAATTGTTCATACATTTTTCACTTTTCAAAGTAACGTGAACGTTGACGGAACTACTTTCTCAGTTCTATCGCAGTTCCTCTCTTATTTTTAATGATAATTGTTACTGTGTGATCATGTTTGACAGTGAAATTAAAACGTATTTTTTCTATTAAAAACATATACCAATATACACCATTGCGAAGTTGAGAATATTTTTAATAAAACCTACAGAGTGGAGAATTGAATGTCAGTTTGTGTGTTTGCAATTAAGAATTAATTGTCAGTTTGTATGTTTGCAATGGAAAATTAATGATGTCAAAGCCTCATTCAAAATCTTGTGAACGAAGTGAGCTCTCGACCAATCAAAATTCAAAATTATGTGTAAGTTACAAAGTTGGAAATTATTGAAAAATTAACGATGTAAAAATCTCATTCAAACTCCAATGTGAACGGCTCGCAAGCTCGCTTCGTTTACAAGAGATTGAATGAGTCTTTGACATCGTTAATTGTCCATTGCAAACACACTGAAATTCGATTCTTAAATAACTCTCTAATTAATGGTATCATTTCAGTTTCACTTAATTTCTCGGGTTAATTTAATGGTACTCATTTGGTACTCAATATACGTTCATGTGCTTCTCAAGTCTCTCAAATTACTTGTTCACTCTTTTTTACCAGAATTCACAATGACGAGGGTTTGGGGTAGTTAAATCTATTAAATAACAAGACTAATCGCAGAACGACCTATCACCATTGTACTTGACGTGATACTATTACAATAACTCATTATCTCAATCTCATTAAAAATCTTCAGTTTAACAACAGATTACATTAAGTTATTTAAGTTTGTACTCAATCGAAAAAAATCAAAAATACAAAATCATCATGATTGAGCGGATTCGAACATGCAGTCGTACCCTACCCAACACTACTCTACCAACAGACCACACTAAATTGCTGAGAGGGCTATTTGTATTCATTCTTCTCTAGTTGTGGTGGTTTGAACTATGCAATTGTCTTCTCTCTGGTACCACGTCAGAAAATGGAGTTCTGATAGTTGTCAACTCATGTGTCTAATTTGTTTGTACATAACCATATTCTAAATAAATCTGGAATATTAAATTTATTTTGATATAAGTATTCATGCATGATTTATATACCCAGATGAATGTAAGAAATAATTTAGACAAAAGAAATCAGATGCTACGCATCTGAAAAACGGGCTATTTTCTGTAAAGATGGCAGTCGCTCTATATCACATATGAACGTCATTTTATTTTGATACAGGGGGCTGCAGATTTTCGAATGACATTTATCTGACTGAGCGCCCATTTGTAATAAGTTCACCCAATGCAATTATTAAATAACTTGAACTGAGCATTTTAAAGATCATCGGTTTCAGTCTAACATCGTTGAAGCCTTAAAGAAGCTGTAGGACGCCGTTCTAATAGAAATAAAGAGCTTTCGCAAAAAGGCTAATAAGTGTTAACAATGGCTAGATAATACTCCTGAATCAATAAAAAGAGTTCTAAAACTAATGTACAAGGTTCGGTTAAGCCATTCGAGTTTATTTCCCATCTAGGAGCCATTTTAGGGTGTTCACATTCAAATTGCTACTTTAAGTGAGTTCAAGTAATGTAACTTGTGAAGCAATGCCTTAACACTCAAAGTATATTTTTAAATATTGTTCAATGATGAAATGATAAACCATCTTGTTGTCTGAACTCCCAAAATCGTACAAGTAAACGGTCTCATGAAAATCTAGATCTTGAGTACACTTATTCTCTCCATATATGGTTTGAGAATCTAGCCTAGTTTGAACATTTTTTGGTTGAAAATCTATACAATTCAACTCATTTCAAAACAACACAGTTACGTTTTAACATGAGTGCATAAATATGACCTTAAAATATACAGGTGAATGAACATGTGACTCCTACGGCCTCAAGTATCTGTCTGTACTCGTGTAAAACGTGTATATTCAGTGCTTGATACTTCGCACCTTTGAGAGATTTACAGTAAATTGTGTACATTGTCACCGTTAACCACATGATATCATAATGCTCATGATGCCATCACGTTTAGAAACCTGATGACATCACAACGCCCCAGGGTCATAAACCTAATGACACCACAGTGCAATGACAACACCGCACGGTAAGTCTAATTTCTGTGTTCATGTGTACAGTATTCATTATAAATATTGAACATCGATTTTGGATGATATATAAAATCTCACCCTCATGTCTTCTGATATCAAATATATCAACACCCGTTCATAAAAAGTTTGAACTATTTATCAAAATGCAGATGTAGTTTTGAAGAGAATCCTCACATCAGCTGGAAGTTTGGGGATAGATTCCTGCAGCATCATATCAAAATACGTTAAAATATGGGAGTTGTTGCTTCCTTGCCTGGCGCTCAGTAATAAAAGGATATAACATATATCCCAATATCTGTCTTTTCTTGACTAACACCATGCTTATCTCATTGAGTGGTGTATAATGTTTATATATTCACCAGTCGCTGCCGAGTGTCAAGGGCAAAACAAAAATTAACGTAGTTACATTGTAATGAAAACAGTGAAGTGTTATTGTTCTTATGTTATTGTTAAAGTTGATTCATTTCAGAAGACACGAGAGTTAGGTCCTCTATTCACTAAATTATTCTCAGTTTATCAGTAGAGAGAACTAAATATGTGTTGGAGGAAAATAACAATTTTATTATTTTTTACAAAATGCAGGTATATTTCTTTGAAGAGATAAATAGCATTAACAACCAACTATCCAAGAATCAGGTACATGTAAATTTGAAAAACAAAGAACGAGAAAGTATAAAATGGTTTATCTGGCCCTAATTTAAAAGTATACCAAATACTTTTAGAAAAAAAAACTTTGCAATGCTAATTTCTACAGTCAAACGATACTTTGAAAATAACTGAACATGATTTCAAAATTAGAAAATTGACCAAGTCATCTGCCACATGTTAAGTGGGGCCCAACAAGGTTTTGTTGCGGTGATTATGTCCAGATTATTTGTTCAATCTAATTATTAAGCAAAGGGAAATATTCAACCAAACCATTCAGTTACTTGAGAACAGTTATGTTAAACTGACTATAAATTCTTAAAATATGATGTAATTACATTGAATACTCGAAACAGTTTGAAAGCAGTAGATCAACAGTGTCAGAAACTACACTGTAAGTTGCAATGCTATTGTGTATATTGTACGAACAACGTATATACCTAAATCATTGTTCAAGCTTATTTCCTTTGTACTACACTATATAAAGAAATTGTATATAAGTCCTTCAGTCCGTTTTTAATGTTTTTTTCATATGCGTGAAAAGTAATATCTAAGCTTAAAAATATGCAAAGCATTTATAGCTCTGTTATAAATGTTGTAAACTATTACGGTCCCTTTCTCTTGTATGCATGCCTACAAACAAGTAATAAACCATATAGTGTTTACTGACGCATCATGTTGCGTTTAACACAGTTTTTTTATGAATATTTCAGTTACATCATGGCGTGCATACTATTGTGCTTATATATATTGTGGTGATACCCGCAAGCGTCGACTGGACACGAAAACTGGACTGTACTTTAATTTACTGAGTCTCAATGTAGCAATGTTGATAAACCCACATGGAGAACAAGAAGCGACAATAGTCCTGTCCTTGCATCTCATTGGCAATAAAATAGGAACATTTTCAAATCAACAAATCAGTAACGTGAATGTTGTAAAGTCCCCACTTTAAATACAAAAATTCATTAACATTGTAATTGAAAATCAATTCTCGAAGATTTCAAAACTTGAAAAGTTTGAATAAGTAGATAAAGACAAACGACTGCTCGGGAAAGGATTTTAGTGACGCTTCATGTGGACTTTGACAAAAACTGTAAATAAATCTGCATGGGGAACATACTTCTTCAGTAGACAATGCTAATGTGTCTATCCTGGAAGCAAAGATTTGGTAGTGCTGCACTGAATCTCTGTGTAGCAATATAAACTTAAGTACAAAAGAAAGTACACACATAGTTGGTTTTATCATATGTTAGATTATCAATTACAAATATATCATGTTTTCGACGTCTTACTCTAAAATAACACAGCCAATACACAATTCACGTGAAACCGCCGACGTAGTTTCGATACATCCATAAAATAACAATTTCTGGTATCTGATGCTGATGCTATATTCTATAGTCATGTTCAAAATAAACTTCCGACTATAACTTACACATTATTTCCACCCACGAGCTATACTTTCTACAGAAACAGAGTAAATTCATGTCTTAAAAATTCAGCTTATAATGACTTTGATTTTTTAAAACATTACTTGTCCACATTTCTGAGAAACACATGTTTTAAGGAATCGTCCTTTTGGAATCTACTTAACTAGATGAATCAGGTGTAGAAGTTGCATACATAAGAAAAGGAAGATTTGTTCTGGATAAGAACTTCGTTAATGTGAAAATATATGATGTTTCATAATATATACCCCTCCTTCATCAGGTGGAATGTAAGGAAATAAGAGAGAGATTTTACGAGCGCTTTCCAGCTTTCCAGAAATAAGAAAATGTAATACATTTATATAGCAAATAAAACAATGGTGAAGAAACTCAATCAGGAAGATGAACATACATGAGAATGTTATACAATGAAGATTTGCAATACAAACATGAGGGGAATAAATACTTGAGGTGTGAATAAACAGCGGCCTGTCGGCTTCATTGAAGTAAAGACAACTGATAACACAAAATTAAGTAGACGTGATGATAGTGTCAAAAAAGATTTTTATTTTATGACGTCTTGCAGTCGTGATGCATCAACAAATTTAATTCCTAGCAGGTTATTTATTTTGACAATTTCTTTTATTGATTAAATTCTAAATTTTATATAATTAACTTAACTGCCACACATTCTGACCAAAGGGGGTCTTGAAAACTCGTTGATCCGCCTATCATGTAAAGTTTTAAAGTCACCACGAAATGACTCATTTGATCAATTAATGTTTTATCTTTCATTATCGTTCAACACGGTAATCTATGACATCTCAGTTTAAAGGTATACATGTAAAATAGTTTCAAATATAAACAAGAGACTTCTAACGAACCTTAGAATAAACAATCGAACTGCATAATACGAAATGGGGATATATACATGTTTGAACTGAATATGTGCTTTTGTTGTTGAAAGAATGTTTATTTCTTGAAAATTAAAAAAAACCCAGGGACATCCTCCCAACTGTGATTCCTTTTCAACGGAACAATCCTGGATTATTCTCTGTCCCTTATAATATCCCCTACATGACCTTTCTCACGATTAAGACAAAATGGTTAATATTTTCATACTAATATTGTGCTATAATTTCCACTTAAGAAGATGTAATCATCATTTAGATTGCATACATATGAATGTGTTATCTTTTTCTGAACATTCAAGAAAATACTCAAAAATGCTCAATTTGGACCCCTAGACCACATTTGCGATGTTCGGAGCTTAACTATAAAAATTTTGATGAAAGGGTTCAACAGAAACGTTGTTGTTCTTGAAATTGTGCATAAGGAGGTATGCACAGAATTTCCATAGCTTAATTAGTTAAATACTTATGATTGTTTGAACCTTGCTGAAAATGGCGATTTTCGAAAAATGACAATCTTCTATGACTTGTCATATGTAAACTATGACAGATAAGTGCTTGGCATATATTTTCCTTCATAAATGACGTTTACAATTGAAAATGAGCTATTAAACGTCTTCCTAATTTCAGTAGTTTACGATCAATAATTCTCCAAAGGATGGACCCTTCGAAAATGGTCAAAATCACAAAATTTTACTTTTTTGGAAATATGTCGAAATTGTGAAGAACTTTTATATTATCAGATATGTTATGGAATTGTTAAGCTGGTTATTATAAACAGATTGTCATATATAACTTTGTCATATCTATATTCCAGACAGAGTTAGGCCGCTTTGAACATCGAGCCGATAAATGAGCCTTTAAAAAAGGACCATATTCAAGGGCAGAGAATTTTAATTTTAGGACGAAATTCAAAATTCGGGCTAAAGCAATTTGTTGTGCAGTTATTCAGCTTTAAAATGAGCTATAACACATAGCTGTACGTCTTGCTGTGATTTAGAAAAAGATTTTCAAAGACGCATACCCTCATAACCGCGAAAGTTCACAATACTTTCAGTTTTTGCGAAATAGCAAAAAATCTATTGTTACGGCCGAAACCTAATTGATGAGGAATGTTGTTGCCCACATATTGGGGAAAGTTTTGTGAAAATATCTTAAATAGTTTTCGAGATTTTAAGGTTTAGAGTTTCAACTTCAAGGGGAGATAACTCGCGAAAGAAGTCCAAGATCTAAAATAGAGCTTCGTAGCGCACTAGTCATAGGCTATCATCACTGACAATTTCATGAAAATCGGTCAAGCAGTTAAGCGGGAAAAGGTCAAATGATAATAATAACAACATTTTTTTTAAAAAAACACGATAAGAACAATAGGTCTTCCAGACATAGTCTTGAAGACCTAAAAAACAACACGATAATAACAATTTGTCTTGCAGACGTAGTCTTGAAGACCTAAATATAAGCACAAGCTTATTTCTTAATGACATAACTGAACTTGAATGGAGAATCCATTCAGAGCAGTAGATGCTTATATTATAAACAAATCGCTCTTCATACAGATAGAAAGCATGGCGTACAAGTGTATATAAATGTGCAGGCATCGTTTCATTTTATTCGACGTTGTACCCAAACCTCACTCAAAGAATGTTTCTCTACAGCAGAATCATTGTAGAGCTATGACTCTTACTTTATAAATAAGAATGGTAGAGAATGCATTAAAGTGATCAGAATAACTATCTGACAGTGAACAGGAAAGGGAATATACTTCTTAAAGACACACTCATGAACAAACAATTACGAATACAATCAAGGAAGAGATGAAAATGACAAATGAAATAATATTACATTTACAACATATATATATTTGGATTATAGGTATAACTGTTTACATTGAATCATATTTTTGAAAAGTTATTACCAACCCCAACAATATCTGTACCTAACTGAGTTGCTTATATCCCCTGTTGACTGGTATTGTGAGTTACGTTAACAGGAGCATATGACATAGCACAACTGTCACTATGAACACATCTTATTCAGAAACCCCTGGTCAAATATCTTCAGATTAATGAAGACAGAAGGTGTTTCATCTCCAGTGTTAGTATGAGTTCTCTACCAGATATCAAACCTTTTCAGATTAATGTAGACAGAAGGTGTTTCATCTCCGTCGTTAGTGTCAGTTCTCTACCCGATATGAGCTCACTTCTCATCTCAGATTTTAATGGTGCATCAACATACATCAACACCCAGAGTGGTCTATCAAGTGACACTTCAGTTGATGTGACAACTTTGACATCAGTGACATCAACAACGTGAATCTTGTTTGAGTCTCTGTCAATCACTATACACAGCTCAAGGTCATGTGACACACCAACCTCGTACCTGGTAAGTGGGACGTCAGCGATATATGTACCGTCGTACCTCACCCATAGACACAGCTGCTTGTGTTTAGTGCACGTTACTACTAGAATACTGAACCCTGTAGCCTGAATATGGTCAACATCTAGAGGACTCACCGTCACTGACGTCTCCCATAAAATCTTTAACTCCTCCAACAGATGTTTGACAGTGAACACAACTCTGGTTGATAATACAACAACCTGACCTCTCTTCAAGAAAAATGGTCGCTGTGTCAGTACTCTCCTCTCTGACTGGAGTCTGCATCCCGTGTCCTGAGGAGAAGGATCTGGTACCATGTTACTGACCACCCCCGAGGACATGTGGACATCAGCACTTGACAAGTTGTGGTCAAACTCTAGATGTGGACCTGTTTGAAAGTGATGATTTGAGTTATATAAAATGGGATAACGACTGTTTAAATGAAATATGATGTTATGGCATGTTGGTTATCTTGTTTACATCGATACACTCATTTAGGATGCAATTAAAAAATACCTTCGATCAAATTTTCAATTTATGATCAGTTAGTTCTTATCTGTCATCTTTAGATTAATATCTCCTTACATAAAAGGCAGACAAGCAATACTAACAAAAGCCATTACAAAATATCTTAACGAAGCGTGAATCCGAAACATGAACGTCTAAGAAAACTACACCAATGATTAATCACGATCAACTTATTTTATTAGTCATCTATAAAGAACATCAGAGCAAAGTATGTGAAATTTCCAATAAAACATAAACTGAAGTACAAAAGAAAGTACACACCCACAGATTTTCATATGATTTCATATTCATTTACAAAGTAGCATTTCTTAATGCTCTTTCCTAATGTTTCGAAAGGAAACAATGAAATCATATCGTCAAAACGCATCCGAGGCATGCCAGTTCAGGTAAAAGTGATTTTTTCGAAAATCACGTTTTTTTCAACTTCTACATGACTTAGGCGCGCTAAGGGTATAAAAACCACCGAATTCTACCATTCACTACTAGTGTTCCCAAAAAAGCACGAGAAAATGCCACGTTTAACAGCAGCAGAGCGAGAAAGAGTCCTTGGAATGTCTGAAGTTGGAGTTTCAAACAGCCAAATTGCCAGAAGGTTTGGCTGCACCAGACAAACGGTCATTCGACTCCTTCAACGTCATAACCAGACTGGTAAGACATCGGACCGTCCTGGAAGTGGAAGACCGAGGGTGACGAACCCAGCTGAAGACCGTTATCTGCGCACACTGCATCTGCGGGACAGATTCGTCACCATGACGTCAACGGCATCGACGGCGTTTGGACACCACATCAGCAGAAACACTGTCATGAGACGTCTTCGAGCTGCCGGTATTCGGGCTTGCCGACCGTTCCGCGGAATGACCCTGACTCGCGAACATCGCCTGGACAGTCTACGCTGGGCAAGGAGAGTGAGACGCTGGCAACGTCGTGATTGGGCAAGAGTAATCTTCAGCGACCAAAGTCGATTCAACCTCTTCACAGCAGACGGCAGAGTTAGGGTTTACAGGCGTAGAGGCGAGAGACAGGCTGCAGCGTGTGTCCAAGAAGTGGTACCCTATGGCGGTGGCAGCGTCATGGCCTGGGGCGGGATCTGTGGTGTCCAGAAGACCGATTTGGTGACAATTCGCCAGACCCTTACAGCCCAGAGATATAGGGATCAAGTGTTGCAGCCTGTGGTGGTCCCCTTCATACAAAGGCAGCAGCAAGAGATGATTTACCAACACGATAACGCCAGACCACATACTGCCAGGATCACCATGGACGTCTTTAACCAACAAAACATCCAGGTTTTGCCTTGGCCATCACGCTCCCCTGATTTATCCCCAATCGAGCATCTTAGGGATCATATAGGAAGACAACTTAGACGTCGCCCACAGCAACCAGTCAACCTACAACAGCTGGAACAGGCACTACATGAAGAGTGGCAACGCATCCCTAATGACGTCATCCGACGTCTTACTTTCTCAATGAGGAGACGTGTCTTTGCTTGCATTAACAGTAATGGGGGTCACACCCGATACTAACTCCTCATTTATGGACATCAGACCACGGAATGTTGCAGAAACAATGAGTGTAAATTTCAAAATATACCCCTAGTGGACACTAAGAGAAGTAGAGAAGTGATGTGTGAAGTGAGAAGTAAATACCTGTCCTTGCAATGTTTGAAAATGGTTCAATATTAATATTAAACCTTTGAAATGCTGGAAATTTTGTCCTGTTGTCTTTTATTAACAAATTACTTGGGTGTGTACTTTCTTTTGTATTTCAGTTTATTATTAGACAAATCCTTAAAATCACTCATGAAAAGCTGCACTAGCTGCATGTGCCACGTGCACCTTGTCTTTCTCGTACAGATTTGGCAGAGTAGTCTGAATTAAATTATTTTGATTTGTGTAAGTTTCATTGACAGGGATGAAATTAGTATTCTTCTTAATTAATAACTAAACATTAAACATCATACTCTCACTTCTTCTCCTTAGATTTCAAAAGCTTGGGGCGAAAATAGAGAATACTAAACGACGTTCCGTTTATTAACATATTTATGAAACGAGTGAGTGGTTTGTATTTAACGAGCGAAAGCGATTTAAATACAAATACCATCTCACGAGTTTCATAGATATGTTATTAAACGGAAACGAATTTATTATTTTATTTATTACTCACTGATTTAAATGCCTCTTAATTCCACAAACTCGTCGATAAATGGGACGCACTCAATTACTTAGTGTAACAACACGGTAGATTTATTAAACCATGATATTTTCAACGGGTGAGTAATAAACACATTTCATGCACATTTTCACAATTAATCATTTTCGAGTTTCAGATTCAAATTATGTTTTTGATAAATGATAATCAGGCGATCAAATTTGACCTTTTTAGTTGTTTGATTTAAGATGTGGTTTAAAAGCGTTATACTTCAAGGGGATGTAGCATATTGCTATGACAGTTATGTATCAAATCCTTTTATTATCTGACTATCATGCTTTATTCATTTACAACATACAACATATAATGTATATTAAACTTCACCAACAAGTACTCAACAATCGAACCATTAACTAAAACTTACCAATGACATCTTTACCACCAAGTATTAACTTCACATCATCTTGAGTAACTGTAACAAAACAATAAAAAAGCACTAACGACTCTACCAGAAAGTGGTTCTAAGAGGTTTACTTCAGAACTTTGCATTCAATTAGGCCCTTCTCGTATTTTCTCACATTGTTCTGTAATGAGGCTTGATCCCACACAGAAGGATTTTTACCCCAAATGACATCGCACCTTAATAGAAGTGCTTCTTCATACATATAATTAAAGAAATGAATGTAAGTGAAAGCAATGAATTAACATCATATCCCGAATCATTGATGCGTAGCTTGATTACTACAATGAATAAATAGTAATATCTTAACGGTAAAAGCAGACATTGCCTTCTGAAAATCCTTTCATCTCTGCTGGCATGCCACTCCTAAGGTAACATGTTCTGTCAACAAGTGCTTCATTATGAAATCTGTAATTTCCCAGACCATGAAGAATCTCATGGAGAATATTCAAGACATTTCATTCCATTTTTATTGAAAAAGATCAAGTATTGAGTTTTCTTTAATACATTTTGTGTTCAATGACAGAAGTTTTGGAGTTGATGATTAAAGTTGCATGCCAGTCTGTTAGAATACTGAATACAGAACATTAATATTATTTATGACTTGGCATACTACACTGAACACATGTTTAATTTCGTTTTCGATTAGATCATGCTGTAATCGTGAAATATTCTTAAAACAACATTTGTAAAGAAACGGACCACCTTAAAAAGAATCCATCCGTACACTGATTGGAGCAATTACAAAAATATATCAAACAGTTGTTTTACCTTCAGGAAAGTCATCAGGACTAAACTTGACAGCATTATAACGTTGATCTTCAGGAACATAGCTCGGCCTCTGTGTTGGAGTGAAGGTGACAAGTCTGACTTGTCCTGCTGATCTGATGGTAGAGAGAAGCTGCTGCATGTTGACCTCTGTGAAGGTCACACCGATTCTCTCAGCTTCAACATCCTCTGGTGTTTCTTGAAGAAAGGAAGCGACTGAGGGTCCGTTTGTGGGGGCTGATTTCAGTCTGTCCTGTAAGTTCTTGTGAGATTCTAGAGCTCTGCTGATTGATTTCCGTTCTTTGTCAGCCTTGGCCTCAACCTGAGACAGTAGGATTCCTCTTCTGTGTTGTAGCTCCTCCATCATGTCGTCGAAACGTTTGTTGATTTGTTTTGTGGCCTTCTTCTGAGAATTGTTGATATTCTCTTCTATGTCAGAGAGTTTTGTCATCTTCAGGGTTACCTTGTCGATCTTTGTTTTCAGTTCTGAGGGAATAACCCTGCAGGTTCCACCTCTATTGGCGCTTTGTGGTCTTGTGGATGTTCTGCCTGCGATGTCTTCAAACGTGGAGGTCTTGTGGTTTCTTGTTGATCTGTTTCTTGCATGTGCCTTGAAACATGTCTCACAGAGGTAGACTCCACATTCGTCACACGTGGCCATGGACTTGTTGTTGTCTGGACAGTCGGTGCACATTGGTACAGCATCTCTTCGAGTCTTCAGGGCGTCGAGGAACCGTAGAACAGTCATGTCCTTAGGTAGAGGCTGCGCTCCACCAGGGAGATCAACATCAACCCGACAGAGAGGACAGGGGAATCGTTTTCTTCCTCTGATATATGTCGTGAGACAGATGTCACAGATGGGCTGCTCACAGCAGGGCATACGACGAGGTAGTTTGGTGGTTTCGTTGAATTCCTCCTGACAGATCGGACAAACGGCCAGAGCTTCTGTCAGTGCTGTCACTGTGTCAGCCATCTGAAATTGAGGTAAATTATGCATCTGAGAGCAATGAACACATGATAGGCCCATCTGCAAAGAGAATGTTACCGAATCCTAATGTAGTCTCAACAGTTGTAAAACAAGACGTGTAAATATATGTAATTACACTTAATATCTAAACGAATTCATCATCTGATATTAGTGCTGAGATTAGGTAAGGTAGGACAGACAGCAAGAGCTTCCGTCAGTATCTTTACTGTTTCAGACATCTGGAATAATAAGCAACTTAATACTTATAGTTAATTAATTTTGATAGTTGTGGATGTCAGAAAACGGATGACTCGACCTCGTCTCAAAAGGATATAAAACTATAAATATGTTGGAGAGTAGGTTGCAGATGATTAAATACTAAGTGTAATTTCTAGCTTTTGTAAATGAATATATTGTGATGATTAACAATTCAAAATATTTCAAAAGATTTCAATTCTTAAAATACCAAAGTCAACGTGCCTGTTTATACAGTTGAGCTGTTTAAGACATACAACCTATAACTTATCCTTGTAAGTTTTCTCAACCTAGGTCAGTAGGGATATACCACATACCGAGTCGAGAACATACTGTAATATTGTTGTAACCGACCAGGACGTTTATCCTGTTACCATTGACAACAAACGGGAAAAGTGTTGAGTTACGAGCGTCCTTATTGAATGACACGTATACTACTCCGTGCCCTAGCATTTGCTGATAAGATAATATCAACATATAAAATACACACCGATAATATTTATACCTTAGAAAATAGTTGATTCCACTGACTAGGAATATATTGACTTCCTTCGTTAAATGCTTTAAAAATTGTTTACAGAAACATGTAACTGGTCAGCATTTCGGTTGACCATGTCAGTGTTACTTCGACTTAAGTGTAGGATTTATGCACATTTAATTCATGGCTAAACGGTTGGTCTAGTGTCATGCAACAAACTAATGACAGCTAGCCTTATTCAGATGCTTGATAAGGCTTTCACCTAACGTGTATCTCGTTACAAGGTAAACTAATTGTTATGGAATGTCACAGTTTCATACCTATATACAGCCCTAGTTCATGCATCTACGCAATTATATCAAATGAAAACCTGTCGGAATTTGAGGATACCTTTGTTATTTGTGTGCTTGCTTTAGGTATTTCAAGAGACAAGGTTTACAAACACACAACCCAAGCTCAACTAACAGTCACGAGTCACCATGTGTGTATGTGTATATGTGTGTATGTGTATGTGTGTATGTGTAAAATAAATCTGTACTCAAATATTATATGATAATTTAGGAACAGAGGCAATTTCGTTCTGGTGAGATAAATACACAAATCTCACCCCAAAGAGATGTTCAAAAGAGTTCATTTTGAAAAGTGTAAAATTCATTTCCACAGTTTGTATCATGTTATTTTTTTTCTATTTTAAATTTAATCAATTATCAACAAAATACTGCAATGTGGTTTTCAAGGATTGCACCGCAATAATGGTCTGCTTATCTTATTTAATTAGCATAACATACACTCTTGCCCCCTGTGCTTGAATTTTAGAAAAGATCTGTAGCAATGTCAGTGTGCTGAGAGAGCTGACCTCGATCTTTGCAATAGTGAGAATATTTTCGTTACTAAATGCCTAGCAACGCCAATCACCGTCTAATAAAGTTGGAAGAGTGAACTATTGAGTGCTATTGATTATTGTATTATATCTGTAGATACCCTTTCAAATTGTAAATACTTATCAGTGCAGTCCCAAGTGGAGTCACATCACATGCCTGTTAGTTTACTGTTTACCTTTGACTCTACTGAATATACAAGGGCAGGTAATTCCAGGAATTAAGAACATATAGAGAGGATATTACATGAGTGTCTGTGTCATAGTATGTTTACGACACGAGTGTCTGCGTATTAGTATTTCCCGAGCGAGAGCGAGGGAAATACCGATATTGAGGCACGAGTATCGTAAATATAGTATGACATAGACACGAATGTAATATTCTGTTTATTACCGAAGTCATGACATTAATATAAATACACTAAAATCGAGTTCAACCATAGGCTGGGGCCCGCCGTCACCGCATTTAGAACGCAACGTCACAACCAGAGCGTGACGTCGTAGCAGTTTTATGACGTCACATCAATATGACAAAATTAATATTTTGCCCTAGGGCATCGTATGAAAAATATGAACCCCGATATGATTGCCCTCGTAGGTAATAAATATCGTTCTGTTTATGAGAATCCAATGGACACTTGTTTAGCTCTGCCATGTAAGCAGCAACAAGGGCTTACACATTTGGCAACTATATATGTACATGGGATAAAATTCAGGCTGGTGTTAGACAAGGATACTCAAAACAAACTGATATTATTATTATTCTTTTCGTGCCATTGTTTAGAAAATACCGTTTGAAAATCAGATAAGACAAGACCAATATTGTTGTTTTCGAAAGGGAAGGTCGCCCAGTGATAGCTACAGGTGTGTTTAAATGATGAGTCACAGCAAAAGTTCATAAAAATAATTTTACGTTAGTCCACGAACTCCTACCCTCAGTTTCTGTCAGTGGCTGAACTATTAAATAACAGCTCACAATATTGTGTATACAGAGAATTCAAAAGTCTTTTGCTCCTGAAAAATATTGTTAGGTATTGTTGACAGAATGATTTGTAGGATACTGAATAACTTTTGATGCGGATTATTAAGATTAAAGTATGTTGAACGAGGTGGGAACATATTAATGTAACAAACGTAACTTTCCATTTTGAAATTTAGTGGTACTAAGGACAAGTACCAGTTTTTATTTCTAACGTTTATCAATCCTGTAGGATTAAACTATTTACCATTGGTACATTGTCAGCAGCCTAATTATCATACACTGACATTTTTTATTAAATACTTATAACGACGAGAAGTGCATGTGCACTAACGTATCATGGTATTCACTGTGTAATCAAAACATAGAAATCAAATTGAACTAACGTTTGCGTGTTGCCCGTGACAAATAAATCCCTTGACTTATTGATTCTATTTATCATGTCTTAAACTTAATGACATTGTTTTTCTTGATTGGTAAGATATAAATGAATAAGATATATATCAATCATTAACACCATATATGATATAAATTAATGTGTCATAAACCTTGAATAATAGGCAAATTAACACTTAATAGTTATTAATTTTGATAGTTGTGGGTGACAGAGAATGCATGACCTCGTCTCAAAAGGATAAACTATAGACATGTTGGAGAGTAGGTTGCAGATGATTAAGTATAATCTCTTGTTTGACATCATCAGAAATTGAGATAATACTCTGAGAGGGTTGCAATAGAATAACAGCATTTGTAAATGAATATACTTTATGATTAGCAATTCAAAATATTTCTAAAGATTTCAATGTGCCTGTTTATATATATCAGCTGTTTAAGACATACAATGTTTAAGTTACCTTGTGAGTTTTCTGAAACTAGGTCAGCAGGGATTTGTCACACGACTACGCTCTAGCCTCGAACACACTGTAATAGTGTTGTAAAGGACCAGGAAGTTTGTCCTGTTACCATTGACAGCAAACATAAAACATCAAGTTTAGTGCTGGTATCGATTGACGTTTTAATGTATACCACTCTTAGTCCTCGCCTTTGCTGATAAGAAATTAAAGAGTATTTAGTATTTCTAGAAATTAGTCGAATAAAATAATTCAATTTAAAATTTGATTGCTGAATGAATTTATCAAATGACCACTCTCATTAAATGCATCATCATCAAATGCTCCGTTCCATAACAGCGAGCGCTTATAATTGCTCATTTATTGCTCAAGTAGCGCTCATTCTCTCCTGAACGACACGGTGCAAAACCTCAAAGTTTGCTCTCTTTGCTACGTAGCGCTACATTGATCAATCACGTTCAAGACATGTTTAAAAGTAATCACTAATTGAAAGATTACTTTGAAACCTCTATTGAACACGGCCCAGATAATCATGTACGTGTCAATAAAATCAGATAAACATGTACGTGTCAATAAAACCAGGTGACCAGGCACTTGTAAATAAAACTGAATATCTTGACGTGTTTCATTCCACTTCTTTACGGTCATTACTATTGTTTCAACATGGAAGAAGTAGAAGCATGAGACTTGGACTAGAAGCAAGGGAGTCGGTTATCGAGGACCTAGCCTAAATTTGAGTAAATCTAGAACACTGGGGAGATTGTCCGACCACCTTGGATTTTACATTATTTCTTTCAATTGTATTTATGTTAAACATTGAATACAATTACTGTTTACGTGTCAAATATAGATCTTTAGATTTTCAACTGTACGGCCAGAATTTAGACAAGCTCACAACACACATGCCCAATGTTAATAACACGATAAAGAGTTGAGCTAAAAAAGAACGGTTACCTAACTAACTTCGATGCAAAATGGCAACTTAAAACGTCGATGTTTTCGCTCTAAATCACCCATTTAAAATGATACTTTTCATAAACAGTATGGTATCATTTACAAAATAGCATCATTTAGAAATTTGGCATACAGCTGCGTAACGAAAGTTTTTTCACCTGGTGGTGTATAGTAGTGCAAATATCATGTAATTCAGCATGTCTTTGAAACACCGTATCAACACGAAAACTAGACTGATCACTTTGCAGTATTGCATTATAAGAAGACAGTTGAGTGTTCCATAACATAATCTGATTTTATGTCTCATAGTAAACAGTTACAATTTTGGCAGCTCTTTGAAGTGACCAGGGGTCAATCTTTTCAAAACTACAGATTTTATTTTCTTCTGTGAAATATTCAGTATGTGATCAACTTGGTCTAACATACATTATATACTTTCTGTTATACTTATAATTAGTCAATATATTTGTGATGAGTTTGTTCTCATTTAGTCAATTCGAAAAGTAATGAAATTTGAATTTTCAAAATTTTACCCCTTCTGAATTTTTCATTATGCCAAATTTCATAAACATATACCACTGATCACAGAATATGTTTAAAAATGATTGTCTTATATATAATTACTCATGGATGTATGATGAGTCATTGTCATTGTATGTGATGTATATTTATTGACGTTACAATGAACGTCAATTTACATGATATTTTCACTAACATTCACATGTAGATGAACACACTTTCGGTCCGCAGCTGTATGTGAATCCAAAAATTCACTTATTATACCTTTAAACACAAGATTCTAATGGTGATATATATATATGTGTGTGTAGAATATGTCATTAAAGTAAACAAAATGTCCTCATTCTATCTATTCAACTTTTTAAATAATACTCGGCATTTGAAATGAATGTTAAAATGATACCTACGGTTTGGTATTAGTTACTTGTATTAGTAGTTTGCAGACGTTGGAAATCTTGGTTTAATAAGACATAGACAGAATGCTTAATTTCTCTCCTGTATCTCCGTAATAATTAAATCTCGTTTTCATCATTATGCATAGAGATGTACAAGTTAAATAGTTAAAATTAGCAAGATTGATTGTAGTCGGAAGATTTACCTAAGTTACAACTACATAATAGACTCAACAGAGTGTTAAACACCACAGTTAAAATATATTAAACTTAACGTCCATCCATGTGATACAAACGTTAATTATTTATCATTTATTATTCGGGAAAAATGAAAAACAAATACATAAATAAACATTATTTACCTCAGAGACAGATACTTCTCGTGAAGGTGAACAGGACATATCTTTGGTTTTTGTCGGAGTAGGGTCCTACAACAATACTTTTCATTTCATTTCGCTATCACTGGACATGCTTACCTACGATCTGGAAAGACTGTAATGAATTGATGCTTGAAACACCTTTATATATAATGTCATTATCACGTTTCTCGTCATTATATCAGCGCGTGCATTCCGCATAACAATCGATTTATGTGCTTGTGCACGTGAATCAAACGCAAAAAGAGACGTCATTAGTACACTGCGTGCATTGTGATGTGTGCATGGATAGATTGTTGAATTACATACTTGGTATAGTGATTTGTATGTAAGACAAAACTAAAACCGGTTTCGAATTTAGGTTTAAGTAGAATAAACTCCTCAAACACGTCATTAGTTGTGCACGAGGTTTAGTGTGAGGCCTAACGGCCTCAGGCTAAATCTCTTGCACAACTAATGACGTGTTTGAAGAGTCTATTCTATACGTAAACTGTTTGAGTGTAAGTGTAGAAGTGTAAATGTTTAGATGTTACACGGTTTTATGGATAATCAATTGCATTATTTACTTGCTGTGCGTCAGTATAGATCTAATAGCTTCAACCGGCACATTATCAATGTTATGAGGGTCTTTACCGACACGTCGATCGTACTGAGCCAGTGAATAATTCAGCCTTATCATGCAGTCACATCAAGTCTAGATTTATAACGACATATCAGTCACATCAAGTCTAGATTTATAACGACATATCAGTCACAGCAAGTCTAGATTTATAACGACATATCAGTCACAGCAAGTCTAGATTTATAACGACATATCAGTCGCAGCAAGTCTAGATTTATAAAAACATATCAGTCACAGCAAGTCTAGATTTATAACGACGAGACCGATACAGATCGATATTGGTCCTGTTTCAGTTTGTTCTTCATTACCCCAGATGAAATAGATAAACATAAGAAATTTAGAATGCGATGGGAATATAAGATTTAAGAAAGTGACAATCTTGCAAATAATTTGATTTGTATTTTGTGGTAAAAATACAGAAAGTTCGATTTTTAAAATCCATATCTGTCTGATGTAAAATAAACACTGTTTTCGAAACACAAGGAAGGTACATAAGAGAAGGATTTTTCTCAAATACTTAGACTCATAAAATAATAAGCGATACTTTTAGTTGTACATTTCGTCTCTGTCTCTGTCTGTATCTCCCTCTCTGTCTTTCTTCCTCTCTGTAAATTTTGCAAATTAAAAATAAATAAAAAAGAGCCTCAGATATGTTTTCATTGTCTTTAACTGAGCTCTGTTCTCTTGTTGTAAACTTGCTAAGGCTCTTTAACAAATAAGGTGACTTGATGAATGACTACAGATTACGTGAGTACGTTGTCGCTGTTTCTAGCTGTGCAAGTCAAGATTGAGACAACATTCTAGTGACAGTGAACTAGTTTGTGTTTACCAGCGTGCCGAAGACGAAGCAGGTTGTTTATATTTGTGTGGACGTGCGAGTGTACACGCACATGTCATATTGACATGGATATAGTCAATAGGGTCATGGTTCAGGATATGCTAGACTGTCTTCTGGGCCTCTTGATCATTATATTGCCTCAACTTTTCTCTCTTTACTGTTAAATAAAATATATACCAGAGATGTACCTAAACATACACTAGTTTGACTACAGCTGTCTTATTCATCACTCTACCTAAATTTCACTCAAATACCACAAATAACAGTCGCTTGGAAAGCAAGACAAGATCTTGTGGAGAATACCTATTTCTCTCCATACATCATCTTCATCTACATCTTTCTTCAGTTATAAGTTTTTCACAGACCAATTGTCACAGAAGTATACCCAGTGGTTGTAATCAGATTCAAATTAATAAACCAAAATTTAATAAATTCTGCTAAATTAATGCGATAAGCTCTCTGCTGATTGGATTAAACAATATCATGTGACAAGTATACATTCTCATAAACACATACTTGACATTTGAAAAGGATAACCTTAATACTTTGAAGTTTATACAATTTAACGTGCAGGATTACTTTATCACTGTATCATTGCTCAATTTTTGTTTCTGTTTTCTTATGTATACCTTTTAAAACCTTCAAACGTGAATTATATTTCTATTTCGATTACAATTTGAATTAATACAATATGTAAGACCAATACATTTAGTTCTTTTATTATATTTCATGTGAACTATGTTTGGCGCGTGGTGACTCACGAGCAATAAGGAACTATTCTGGGAAATAGCTCCGGCATTTATACCAGTTTAACTTGCACTTTTGAAACCGTTTATAAGCCAGTGAACAAACACATTATACAATCTATTTCTTAAGTAACTGTTTGTTTATTCTCAGATCTCCTTTACACAAGTCACTTACATATAACAGCGAATATGAATATTATTAGGTAAATGAATATGTTGCTCAAACTGTTTTGATTATCTGTGAGCAAAATGTTAACTTGTAGATTTCAACTCGCGGAGAAAGTGTGTTTGTACGTCTTTAGTGCTTGATATTGATAATAATTTTCACACAGCTACACACTTTTTGTCTTTTCTTAAATTGACGTTTATGAAATATATCATGTCATCGAATCGGCCCAACTGAAAGGTTCGATCTCATAATTCATCAACATAGGGATTTTAAAAATATAACCAATAAAAAACCCAATTGATGTTATGCAGGAAAGGCATGAAGCAGTTGACAATATAACTTTCATCAATACGAAAAACGGAGAGAGGAAGCAAGAGAAGCGGTTCCGAAGAGATTTTACTGACGCTTCAAGTGAATGTTGTATGTCAGGAACAAAGATTTAAACAACAAGGTAGAACGTACACGTACCTACATTTTACATACCGTCAATGTTCAAATCTCTAGGTACCACTCCCGTGTGAGAGAGAAAGGGGGTGGGGGTTATATGCAAGAAGTATTTAAAAAATGAAACAATTACTTGCTTACATTTGCAGGATATCTAACGGCGATTAATCAATTTAGGCAATTATTTATTTCAACGAGGTTTTTGATTCGGCAATTATTTCAAGGCAGCTATTCATGGCAGGCGATTTTCAAGGATTTACATTATATCTATCTTGCAATCCCTGTTCACCATAAGTCACAGTTACAGTCAGAGAATGGATTTTGGGTTAAGAAAAAATCTTTAGAGAAGGATAATAATTCGATAATAAAAGTGATATCTAATCATGTTTACATTGCATTTACGAGCGTACTGATCAGATGAATATTTATATTTACACCAAAATCCGATTCATATATATTCATCATCTTAAGAATCGAATTCATTAGTTCCCAGTTTTACATACTAAAATGTGTTGGTGTTGAATAACGATGAATCCCGAACATTTTATAAATAAATATATTCAACTAGTTATCATATTAGTAAATACAAAGTAAACAATGACAGAGAGTTATTTATAAGAAAGTTGTAGATAAATTTGTCTTTGCTGGAAAATAATGAATTACAAATATTTATATTATATTTGAAATCAAATACTCGAAAAGGATCAATCTAAATAAATTTAGATCAACAGTTTTATTTTTATATATTTTACAGAAACTTCACGTGGATTCTGTAATGCTATTGTGTCTTTCCAATCATAAACACATAAAAACAACTGTTTATCTTACAAGTAAAACTTATTAACATTTACTGACAGTTATAAGGAGTTTAACATGAATTTAACATGAATCCTAGAATTTTTACAAACTTAACTATTAAAAATTAAAATTCGAAGGATAGATAACAGAAGATCAAGATCAATGAATGGTTCTTTAAAGGATTTTACAGAAGCTTCACATGGATTCTGTTGTGTCTATCCAATCAACACTGTATATATACTATTCGTACTTACAGATCCTCAATGTTTATATCCCCAGGTACGACAATTAAGGATTGTTTTACATGTTTTGTGCCTCTATCGAAGTATAACAGCAACAAAGTGTATAACATAGCATAGCGTAGCGGAGCGATGTTATATGAAATTTGTTGCTGTTATACTTCGATAGAGGCACAAAACATGTAAACAATCCTTATAATTACAAAATCAACAAGTTTTTCTTTAAATATTTACACAAATCTAATATATTTGTTATTTATCAGGAGGCAGCAGCATGTTACACGCAACAATACATGGCTGAAGCAAAATTTAGGAATCCTTAATCTAAAACGGCAGAGGATTCAATTTCGTTTTCACAGCATTTACATGCATACAATCAGGGTTCGTTTTTTCTGGTTTACGCAATTTGTGATTAACCCTCATTAGCATATCACGCGACGTTCAAACATGGCTACCATTTGCGAAGTGCTATTGGATGAACAAGCTTGAGGACTTAAGATGAAGTGTTCACGGTGAAATTAATTGTCTCATTCGGAAAAGGAATGTATAGTCGAATTATTAGCGTAGGTTTGAAGACGAAATGACATGTGTATATCTTATTTTGCATCAAAACGTTAGGCTCAGTTGTAAGAACCAACTGACACGTCCGTTTGTTCTGTTGGATTGTGACGTCATAAGGTACGAATGCACGAGGTATGGTAGCACATTTTATCTGCATTCATCGAGAAATGGCAGCAGGTTTTTGAGAGCTCTCGTCCAATCAGAAACGCGGAAATTAGTGTAACAAAAATATTTTGTAATTATTATGTTATAACGATTGGCGCAGTCACCCGTGTAAACATAGGGTTTACCCCGTTACGCGATGAGGGATAAGAGATATTACACTACAGTCACAAAATATCGTGCTATCTATGGTAGAAATATTGTGTTAAAACGTGGAGAGCATGTGATTGCAAGCCCCAAGCATGCCTATCAAGCTCTCCTCGTGCATTTTTACACTAGTACGCTTACCAGTCTAGTGTAGAACACTGAATTTTTACTGACAAAGAATCCTATGGTGTCATGGAGCCCTTCATAGCCTAATGGATAAAAGCTCTGTGGTAACAAACGAAAGGTTGTATGGTCGAATCCAGTGTCATGTCATTATTTTAAGATCGTTTTCGATATACCAAGACAAAATACAACAATTATGAAAAATTACTGGCTTAGTTATAAAACTATAGTGCCCAAAACCAGTTTGTACATAAACATATGACCCTCCAACATATATCTATAAAACTACTTGACATTGGCCTTATGAAGAGATGTTTGTTTCTGCTTTTAAAAATATTTTCTTTGACACTTTAAAGAAAGATTGCCCTTCGACAATTTTCTTCTTATAGAATGTTAGAAAATACACATTTAACATACCAGTAATGGATTTAAAATGATGTGTAACATCTAGGGATAAAGTATCTGTAAAAAAAGAGCCATTGGCTATGTAGCTCATCACATACATATTATTACATGTATTGCATTATTCAACATATATCTCTCAGGTTAAGACTATTAACTGAAGACTAAAGGTAAATGATATGTTAAACAATAAGGCATTACCCAGTCATCAAATTAACAATTTTCAATCCACATTTGTAAACACAACATTTGATTATTACTGTTACATTCTAAGAAAGAAGTAACAAGTATGTGTGTAATGTTCACCATTCTCATGATGAAGGGGAAAGGAACCAGACACATTGTGCACACAAAAGATAAGAAATTGAGATTCATAATAGTGTGTCTTACACATGTAATATTTTAAAGGTCTGGCTTCTATTGTTTTGTCTTATTAGACTTGTTCACTAGTACCACAATTATCTCTAAGATCCCCTCCCTGACCTATTGTTAAACCTGGGTTCCGTTCCATAACAGCGAGCGCTTATAATCGCTTATTGATCGCTCAATGTAACACTCAAATAGAGCTCAAGTAGCGCTCAAGTAGCGCTCAAGTAGCGCTCATCTCTCTTGAACGACACAGTGCAAATTCCTCGAAGTTTGCTCGACAACTGCCACCAGAATAATTATTGTTTTTAGAAAACATGCAAGTGTAATTTTGACAATTCATTCGATTCATGTAATACCCTTAATCCTTTCAGACAATTGGGTTAATGACAAAACAGTCTTGGTACAGGGCACCAAAATTTACAAATACTTGTCTCCATCAAACAAAGTTGATGTTCTCCAAATGTAAGCTTCCTAGCATTACTAGTTCCTGAACTAAAGTAAAAAAGATTTCAGTGTGGCCACCCTGCCACTCCCATATTAGAGGGGGGTCAAGACAAAATGAAAATTTCAACTTCCTATGCCAACTGGAGATGTTGTTTTAAAGTTTTAGGTAAAATGACTGCCACATCAATATTTGAGGGGAGTCAGGACCAAATGTACAAACTTTAATTTTCTTAGTGCAAGGTACCTATCAAGCAAGAGGGTATGGCAGTTTTGGAAGCGAAGATACACATGTCAAATGATGATGGCCTATACCATGTGACTATCGGCCTTACTCACCTTATGGGCTAAACTATAGCAAATGTTCCTCATTGTTCAAATATCAACATTGACATTCATACCTGCTTAATATATTTTAGATATATGTATTTAGTCAGAAATTTGCAAAACTCGAGTAATTTTCCAATGTTTCAAGAGTTTATTTTATTTTTTTCATATATATAACTATCTTTCAGATTGGCTTTTATATTATTTCAAATGCTTTCAATAAGACTGACTGTTTTAACTTTATATGCCTACATAGTGACTATACTTTTGAATTACAATGAACAAACGACAGAATTCATGGGGGTCGAATATACTAGCATCAGTTTTTAATATCAATCAGACTTCCTATGAACATCTCAAAGCAAAACATATTTTTCATCTTTTACCTGTTTATCAAATGCTTTACAATACTTTTTCATGCCCTCTTTCAAGTCTGTTAAATAGATGGTTTTATTATTGTCTATTTTAATATGACCCTCCCCAAACCTTTGTATTATTGTTCATGACCCTCCCCTTGTGACTGTATATATAGAGGTTATCATGGGAGTGTGTTTTCAGTGAAAATAATTGTTATTTTTGGTATGATCTTAATTTTCAATGTTTTAATACGTTTTAAAATACGTTTTTCAAATGAAAAATATTTAAAGAGCAACTCCCGGATGATTTTGCTCCAATTTCTTTCAAGTAACTGCCTATGGTTTACATGCACATTGCAAAGACATGGAAATTATGTGAATCGGTTTATAAACAACAAATTCTCGCATCCCATTACCATTGAAATTATGTGTGACTTTAGCAAATCGTAAAAAAAGTCAGAAAACTGTCTGTTTACGTCGCTTTTTGACGTGTCGGCCATCTTGTTTTACGGAGAACACCGGAAAAATCTCGATTTTCCCTGAAGGAATGTATGACGTCAACTGGAGAAAACAAACCAATGCAAATGGCGACCGCCGTAGTATTAACACTGTCAGACGAGTAAACTGCGCGGGCAATAGGAATCATACCAGTCGACCATTTAATGTCAAAACTTGCAAGATATTTGCATATGACAACTTGAAGAGAAACAGAAAAGGAATAAACTCAATATCAGAGATAAAGTTTAAAAAATGGTTCTTACTAAACCCGGAAGTAAAATCCCAAATAATTAACCGAACAGCTGACATCATACGTGTTTCAGTGCTGACATATCTGGCAAACTTACGTATTTTAGATACATCATTAATAGTGAATGCATGTAGTTAAATATTGTGTAATTTGCTGACAATAATACATAGGTTATTTCAAATTTGGCGAAATAACTTTACCGTGCCTGCATGGTCACGTGATGTCTTCACGGGATGCAGTGAACTCCAATGCATATCCACACGTTTCGCTGAACTTGCAATAGAAATAATTTGTAGTTGTAGTGATATTGTTTCATAAGTATTGAAAGACATTGAATGAAAGAATGAAAATATTGAATCTTACTGATCTGTATTTCAGTGGATAAAATTGGTAAGAATAATGGAATTTTTGGTGATTGATATCTTATTTAAATGATAAGATAATTATTATTCATTTCACAGTTTACATAATATTTTCTGAGTATATTTTGTCAAGTATATATATCTGATCAAATGGAAAATTCAGACATTTATTGATATAATCTGCAATTTTACCTAACCTGTATTTTCAGTTACAGATATATATAAAAAATAAAAAATATACTTCCATCACAATGCATATGATTAATTTTGTAAATAGCATTATCCAAAGGGACAAAGATATTTATTTCTATAAAATAGATTTGTAACTGTGTTGAAATACCTATGTAAGCATGACTTATGTTTTTTACATTTGCCTACACCTACCTGCATATAAAAAAAACTTACCTTGAAACAGACCTAAGAATTCTGAAAAAAATATGTTCAAGTTTTCTATTTTTACTGTGACATTAAAGTCACTTAAGATGCAATATTGCATTTTCACTTTTTAATCATGAATAAAACAAACAACAAATATAAGAGTCAAATTTATTCAACTAAGTATACAACATGTATTGAACATTACTTTGAGTAAGTGTTTGCATTTTAGGAATTACATAGAAACAGTGCACATGAAATTAATTTTATCATAAAATTTATTTTTTATAAATTTTGGAAATATTTGACTTTATTTACTCTCATAATTAAGATGAATATTAATTTGATTTACTATTACACTGTTTTTGTGTAGTCTTTCTATGAGGCAGCTCAAGTTTGCTTCAAAGTTGAATACAATATTTCTTAAACATTGGCACATTCTCATATCCAAGAGAAGATAATGATTTGGATATCAGTTCACACAATCAGCATATATCACTTCTTATGACAATGTTTATACATATCATTTCCTGATAGCAAAGGATCACACCTTCAGCACCGATATTTTAGTGCACAAACAGTCCATTCCTAATGGGTTTTTTGTTGTTGTTGCGTTCTCTTGTATTAGGGACTCCCATCACCTGTAACAACAATAATAAATCTTTCTTGATGCTGCATATATTACACATGATTAATTCATAACATGTTATTATTTCGTGTTTGGTATAGGACCTTTGATATTTTTATGTCAGGCAAGTGAAATAATTCATTCTAAACATCTACAGCCTCAGTCTAATTTCATCACAAACAAATAAATAGTTATCAAACAAAATATTGAAATCTTTTATGGAAAGCCATTTCTTTGAAAATTTAAATATGCATATACATCCATGATCACTAACTCATATACTGTATGGCTTCTAATTTGTAATTTTTAAAAACCAGTAGTAATTTCTACTACATTGTTATATGGATTTGAATTTGATATCTGTCTAATATATTTCATTGGAAGCAAATGTCGATATTTAAAAATTAATTTCCTGAGGTTAATTATATTAATAAAATTAATTATAAAGTTTTTTTAAAAAAGGCGCGTCATGCGCACATTAACATTTTATGAATGAAATGGTGCAAATTAATTATAAGTTCTCATATAATTGACATGTTAATGAATCTCTGGGCTAAAATTAACACCAGTCATTCAACCCGAGGCTAGTAAAAATTACTATTGTTATCAAAATTTGAATACTGCTATCCCTGTGGGCCAGACAAAATTCTTTAAAAAATCACTTTGGAAGATTGTGAGCGCGTATCGAAAAATGGATCTGCAAAACACTCTCGACGAGAGCCACGATTTGAGAGACTGATAATGTTGTTTTTCTCGACTCGGATTGAAAATTCAAGTAATATTCATATTTTCGAAAGAACATGTCCATACACAAACAAATTATGCATCGTTAGAAGAAAGAAATCAAAGACCCACTTACCGAAATCATTCCGTGTCGACAGAGGACAACGACTCCTTCACTAGGCTACAGAATTTGACATGTCCTTTCGGATCATGAATTCTTCTCATAATTATGTACCAAAACAAATATTTAGCTAATTCCTCGTTGCCATTATACTTTCATACAGCAGATATTCGAATTTCACTCTCAGTTTAACTTTATTTGTGACCCAAATCGTCAAAAAGCGATCACCGAAGTGAAGCGCTGTGTTGTTTACATTGTCACGTGGCTGTTATGTCACGTTTGTTTGCCTCAGTTGACTTCACATCCGGTTACATCACCGGAACAAAACGATCGCGGCAAGTAAATGACGCTATTTTTTATAATCGCAAATAAAATAATCTATTGTTTTAAAATTGTTATGACCTAACGGAAAATCATATTTAGCTAGATACTATGCATACAGATTAACATTAGTGTACAATTTACCTTGGTTTAGTCAAACGAATTTTGGTCAATTTTATCCGGGAGTTGCGCTTTAAGGGTAGGACAGCGAATTCGAACTCGTGTCCTTTCGTGTAATCATGAGTGTAGGGGAGTCCAGAAAGAGTTGCTTCCCTTCCGCCCGGCTGCAAATGGCGAAGCACACATCACAAGGAGAGCTAAACTGAATGTTAGGCAGCGAATTCCTCGTTGCCATTATACTTTCATACAGCAGATATTCGAATTTCACTCTCAGTTTAACTTTATTTGTGACCCAAATCGTCAAAAAGCGATCACCGAAGTGAAGCGCTGTGTTGTTTACATTGTCACGTGGCTGTTATGTCACGTTTGTTTGCCCCAGTTGACGTCACATCCGGTTACATCACCGGAACAAAACGATCGCGGCAAGTAAATGACGCTATTTTTTATAATCGCAAATAATCAAATAATCTATTGTTTTAAAATTGTTATGACCTAACGGAAAATCATATTTAGCTAGATACTATGCATACAGATTAACATTAGTGTACAATTTACCTTGGTTTAGTCAAACGAATTTTGGACAATTTTATCCGGGAGTTGCGCTTTAAGGGTAGGACAGCGAATTCGAACTCTTGTCCTTTCGTGTAATCATGAGTGTAGGGGAGTCCAGCAAGAGTTGCTTCCCTTCCGCCCGGCTGCAAATGGCGAAGCACACATCACAAGGAGAGCTAAACTGAATGTTAGGCAGCGAATTCTGAAATCTCCTTCACAAAAGTTACATTAAAGAACAGTGAAGATTGACGTTCGATGAATGAATATGTAACTTAAACTGCCTTTGTTACCTGTGAGTATTTATAAAGTGTTTACTCTGTAGTTTTCGACTCGCCATGAACATGTTTTGGCGAGCTTGATCATAATAATTGTTTCCGCGTAATATGCATTGCACTATGTTTGTTTTGTCAATTCTCAAATTAATGTAGATCTATATGAAATGAAGACTGAAGTACGCTATTACAACTGTTACGGTTATCACAGGCGTTCGAAATTTTAATGCTTGTGACGTCATTTTCAAAAGAAGTTCCGTCACTTGACCTGTGTAATTTGCTTTTTTATACGTATAAGACCCCAACGGATACCGAAAATATTGGTTGTCTTTATCTTGCCGAGAACACCATCCATTGTATGATAAATATTTAAATGTGTTCTCATCGCTGCAGTTTAATATCACTTTCTCAACACAGTGAAATATCACAGAGGGGATGACGTCATGTGTACAGTGGTATGACGTCACGTTTACAATCAACGCAACGTCATCGCTGTTGGTAAGTGACAGAGCAACAACGGTACGACGTCGCTAGAACTCGCTCAATTGAAGCAGTTTTGGACGTTAAACACCATATTTCCGACCACACAAGCATATAATAAACAAAATATTTTGTGTTTTTAGTGGGATATCACGTATCTCTCATCTCGTGACGGGGTAAAGCCAATATTTTCACTAGTGGCTTTATCCCGTCACTCGATGGGAAATTGGTGATATCACTTTGAAAACACGAAATATCCTCTATATTTAAATAACAGTTTTTGAGAAGGAAATATATAATAATGTTTAAAGACACACAAACATTGTATTAATAGATATCGTCATGAGTTTATTTTCTACAAATACAATAAAGTCAAAATTTAAACTTGATAACTATTGTAGAAAAATATGAAATTTACTTTTATTTTTAATTTACAGGTGAATAATTGTATTTTGTGAAATAAATTTCAAATGGAGATCTTAGATGTTATTATGAATTCAAGCACAGTTTACATCCCCCCTAACAATGGTTATGGTTAACTGATTTACATTATCCGGAATATGTTGATGTTAACGGTGTTTCAAGTGACACCACTGTCGCTATGATAACATCTTGGTCAGAAACACCTGGTCAAACCTCTTCAGATTAATGTAGACAGAAGATGTGTCATCTCCGTCGTTAGTGTCAGTTCTCTTCCAGATATCAGCTCACTTTTCATCTCAGTGTGTGATGATAAATCAACATACATCAACACCCAGAGTGGTCTATCAAGTGACGCTTCAGTTGTTGTGATGACTTTGGCATCAGTGACATCAACAACGTGAATCTTGTTTTCGTCTCTGTCAATCACTATACACAGATCTACGTCACGTGACACACCGACCTGGTACCTGGTAAGAGGGACGTCCGTGAGGAGCTTATCATCATACCACACCTGGAGACACAGCTGATGATTGTGCGTTTTACATGCTACTATATGCACAATGAGTCCTGAAGCCTGGCCCCAGTCAGTATCTACAGGACTCCCTGTCACAGCAGTCTCCCATATCATGTTACCCTCATCTGTCAGCTGTTTGACAGTAAACACAACTCTGGTAGAGAATACAACAACCTGACCTCTCCTCAAGGAAAGTGTTCGCTGTGTAAGTACTTTGCTCCATGACTGGAGTCTGCATCCCGTGTCCTGGGGAGCAGGATCTGGTACCATGTTACTGACCACCCCCGAGGAGATCTGGACATCAGCAGTGGACGTGTTGTGGTCAAACTCCAGATGTGGACCTGTTTGAAAGTTTTAAGTTGATTTGTATCAGATGCTATAAAGAATATGTAAATGAAAGACGAAGTTATGGCATGTTGGTAAACTTCATATCATTACACCAATTAGGATACAATTAACATTTTCTTGATAAAATTATCAATTTATAATAACTAAGTGTTTATCTTTCATCTTTAGATTATCGTTCCCTTATAAAAAAAAAAGTAGTACTATAAAAGACGCGATAACAACATATCTTAATAAAGCATGATTCCTACTTGTAAGCATGAACATCTAAGACAACAACATCAATGTTGGTCATGCTCAACTTATTTTATTAGTCATTTAAAAATAATATCTGAGTAAAGTATGGCGATATTTCTAATAAAATAACATTGTTAGACAAAAATCCTTAAAATCACTCCTGAATAGCTGCCTTAGCTGCATGATCCACGTGCACCTCGTGTTTCTCTTGCAATGTTTGAGTAATCCGAGCGATTCCTTATATTATTTTGATTTGTGTAAATTTGATTGACAGGGATGAAATAAACAGTGTTCTTGATGCACGAGTCCCGTGCATTCTGAAAATCCAACACACGGACATCACACTCTCAGTTCGTCGAAATAGATTTAAAAAGCTGTGAGCTTAAACATATTTCATGCACATTTTCAGAATCAATCATTGTCGAGTTTGGAAAACACTTTCAGGTTCTTATTATGTCGGTCATATTTTACCCTTTTAGGTGTTAAGAATGTTGCATAATACTATCACAGTTATACCTTATTTATCAAATCTTTTTATTATGAAAGCTATATTTGACACTCATGTTCTGTTTATGTTTACAACGTATATCAAACTTCATCAACAAGTAAATAACCATCTCACCATTAACTAAAACTTACCAATGACATGTTTACCACCAAGTATTAACTTCACATCAGCTTCAGTAACTGTAACAAATAGTATCAATTCTCAAAAATCATTATATCAATCAGAGAATGATCAATAAGTTCCATAATAGGCAGATTACCTGAGTATCAGCTAGGAATTTAATCAAATAATCGTCCGTCACCAACAATGAGAGATTACCTGATCAAGAGCTTGGAATTTAAATAAATTATTTACAGGTAAAAGATAATCCGTACTTCTTAGTGTCAAGTTAATCATGTTGTTTTATACACCTTGACCTGGGAAAGGTGACCCCACTCAAACCCAATTGTATTTATTAATCACAAGACCAATATTCAAATTGTATTATTATGCCAAAGTGCCTGGTGTACAATAATAAGACAAACTTTTAAGGATCTAAACTTCTTCTTGACTGTTTCTAGGCTGCCCCTTGTTGTTGAAGAGTCAATAAACAACTAAAAATTCCAACTCTGAACAGTTTGTTTCAAAGCTTTCGTCCTTCTCCAATTCAGCACATTGTTCTGTAATGAGGTTCGATTATCTACTAAAGTAGTTTTGCTCAAAATAATATCGCACTTTTATAGAAGAGTTCCTTCCTATATTCAATGCAAGATAAGAATACAAATGAAAGCAATGAAGTGAAATCATATTCAGTGATGTGTTGCAAGATCACCACTATAAATAAAAACCGATTTCTTTACAATTAATTCAGACATTACCTGACCTTCTAAAAATCATTTCATCGTTGCATGGCACGCCTTAGGTAACATCCAACATTGTTTTCCAATTAAAATTAATGGATTATTGTAGGTAAGTTCTGTCAACAAGTTGCTTCATTGTTAATACATCTGTAATTGCCCAAACCATTAATAATCTCTAACGTATGGAATATTCTACACATATAACATATTTGATAGGAGTTTTATTGAAAAGATAAACAAATCATTTTTCTCTCTCTTGTGTTCAAGTTTTGTAGTTAAATTTGTCTCTTTTAGCTTTTCATAATAATGTTGCATTCCTGTCTGTTAGAATTTAGAACATAAATATAATTATGACTTGACAAACTACTCTGAACATATTACTGAAATATTTTATTTTATTTTATTTTCGACAAGGTAATGCTGTAATACTGTAATCGCGAAATATTCTTTAAACAACATTTGAAAAGAAATGAATTACCTTTTAAAGAGTAAAACCTTACACTGACTGCAGCATTTCACAACATGTATCAAACAGTTGTCTTACCTTCAGGAAAGTCATCAGGCATGAACTTAACAGCATTGTAGAATTCATCTTCACTGACATAGCTCGGCCTCTGTGTTTGAGTGAAGGTGACGAGTCTGACTTGTCCTGCTGATCTGATGGTAGAGAGAAGCTGCTGCATGTTGACCTCTGTGAAGGTCACACCGATTCTCTCAGCTTCAACATCCTCTGGTGTTTCTTGAAGAAAGGAAGCGGCTGAGGGTCCGTTTGTGGGGGCTGATTTCAGTCTGTCCTGTAAGTTCTTATGAGATTCCAGAGCTCTTCTGATTGATTTCCGTTCTCTGTCAGCCTTGGCCTCCACCTGGGACAGTAGGATTCCTCTTCTGTGTTGTAGCTCCTCCATCATGTCGTCGAAACATTTGTTGATTTGTTTTGTGGCCTTCTTCTGAGACTTGTTGATATTATCTTCGATGTCAGAGAGTTTTGTCATCTTCAGGGTTACCTTGTCGATCTTTGTTTTCACTTCTGAGGGATCAACCCTGCAGGTTCCACCTCTATTGGCGCTTTGTGGTCTTGTGGATCTTGCGATGTCGTCAAACGTGGAGGTATTGTGGTTTCTTGTTGATCTGTTTCTTGCATGTGCCTTGAAACATGTCTCACAGAGGAAGACTCCACATTCGTCACACGTGGCCATGGACTTGTTGTTGTCTGGACAGTCGGTGCACATTGGTACAGCATCTCTTCTAGTCTTCAGGGCGTCGAGGAACCGTAGAACAGTCATGTCCTTAGGTAGAGACTTCGCTCCACCAGGGAGATCAACATCACCCCGACAGAGAGGACAGGGGAATCGTTTTCTTCCTCTGATATATGTGGTGAGACAGATGTCACAGATGGGTTGCTCACAGCAGGGCATACGGCGAGGTAGTTTGGAGGTTTCATTGAATTCCTCCTGACAGATCGGACAAACGGCCAGAGCTTCTGTCAGTGCTGTCACTGTGTCAGCCATCTGGAATTGAGGTAAATTATTCATATGAGAGTAAGTTAGTCAATATATGCAATTACACTTAATATGAAAACGAATTCAGCATCTGATATTAGTTCTGAGAGTAGGTAAGTAGCTTCCTTCAATGTCTTTTCTGTGTCAGACATCTGGAATAATAGGCAACTTAACACTTATAGTTGATTAATTTTTATAGTTGTGGATGCCAGAAACGGATGACTCGACCTCGTCTCAAAGGATATAAAACTATAAATATATTGGAGAGTAGGTTGCAGATGATTAAATACTAAGTGTAATTTCTAGCTTTTGTAAATGAATATATAGAGAATCTCACCCAAGTGTCTTCTGATATCAAATATATCAACACGAGTTGATAAATGTTACAAATATCCGAGGCTTGCCGAGGATATTTTTACTTTTATCAACGAGTGTTGATATATTTGATATCAGAAGACACGAGGGTGAGATTATATTTATCATCAAAAATCATTCTTATTACGTTTAAGTGAAAATAGTGTACATCTCTGAGCACATCTCTGCCATTTTACTTCCAGTACGGTGAGGTCATAGCATTGTGACTTCATCATGTTTATGACGTCATAGCATTGTGACGTCATTACTCGATGATGTAAAAGCATTGTGATGTCATGTAGCTGACGGCGACAGGGCATTGTGCAAAATCTACTGCCAAAAAGATATCTCCTAGGAGATATCGCTTGATCTCACACAAGAGATATCTCCTGTGGAACACAGTTTTGGTTGATAAATTGTAATGATTAACAATTCAAAAAATTTCAAAATATTTAAAATTTTAGAATACCAAAGTCTATGTGCATGTTTATACTCTTTAGCTGTTAAAGACATACAATCTCTAACTTACCTTGTAAGTTTTCTCAACCTAGGTCAGTAGGGATATACCACATATCGAGTCGAGAACATACTGTAATAGTGTTGTAACCGACCAGGAAGTTTATCCTATTACCATTGACAACAATCGGGCAAATAGGTGTTGAGTTACGAGCGTCCTTATTGAATGACATGCATACTAATCTGTGCCATAGCATTTGCTGATAAGATAATGTCAACATATAAAATACCAACTTCCCAATGCAAGGTATAACTCTTGCCAGTCTCCATTACTGGCTGATTTAGGCCTTGCAGTATTTCCTTAAGAAATCTGTGTTTAGAAATCTTGACACAAAAAAGCGAGGGAAATACCGCAAGGGTTAAATCAGCCAGTAATGCAGACTGGCAAGAGTTATGCCTTGCGTTTGGAAGTTGATAAAATACATACCAATAATAATATTTGTACCTTAAGCCCCTGTCACACTTCTGCGTAACCTCATTCCTTATGAGTTGCGTTTTGATATTTCTTTCATACGCGGCCGTACGCAATAAACGCCACTCATTGGCATCTTATGAGTTTTAGGTCGTTTCTTGTACGTCTGAATACGCATAGACCATTTCTATACGCATGATAGTTTTTGGCATGCTCAAAACTATGCTGCATAGATGATATGCAACTCATAAGTTATTCATACGCAATGCATCGATTTCCCATCGGTCGAGTGCGGTACACGTACGTAATGAATACGTAGTGGGTATGCACTCCATACGCAGTATTTGCTGCTCTCCCGAACCACATATGAATGGCGTATGACAGACGTACACATAGCGTACTTGGACCGAATATAGCACGCATGCTGAACGAACTCAAAACGAATTATACGCATTATAACCGTATTTCTTGCAATCACAAAGCGTATTGTCCTTATGTGGAACGTATGACAAGCATTCACATCAGCACACATAACGTACATGCCAGACAACTGATCAACACAGACGAAATGTCATCGATGCTGTTATTCAATATCAGATGTGAGTCTAGATTTGATGTTCCTAATCATTAATTTGTGTGCCATGATATATCCGTGTAATATATTATTTTGAAAATAGAGCCACTGGCTCTATAGGTTATCAGGCTTTGTAGGATTTATATCAGGCATTGCATGTGAAATAATAGGTTCATAACATAAATGTAATGACTCATCAAATTCCAGTGCATTTAAGCTCATTAGAAGAAGTAGTAAAATAATTCTCTATAACTCCAACTCAGCATCACTAACTCCCGTAAATTTGCTCTAAAGTCATGTTAGAATGCATCTTATGGTTTATGAAAAAAACATCTGCACATATGCCTGATTTAGGAACTCTCTCTCTCTCTTCGACACAGATGATAACTAACAGCCTCTGCTGGCTAGGCTGGGCTATTGCACCTAGGTTCCCTGTAGGTCACATAGATCATTATATATTATATATATAACATGAACCTCTGATTACAAGGATCCACACCCAAGAAGCATGGTGCTTTAAATTTAACTGGTTTTCTCCCCCAGACGCACACACTTATTTAAATATGTTAAAGGCTGTGATAATGAAAGATGATATAATTAATACCATTAGGGGTGCTTTTGGATATTTCATCTAAGTCACAAAAGGAGTGCGTATATATCTCCAGATTTTCAGTATCAATTTTTTCAATCAACCGTTTCTCCTATTCTCCCACATGACTGTGAAGTTTGGGGCTTTATTTAAGCTAAATCTATGGAAAGGGAAACTTATTAAAAATATGCTATATGCTCCATCAACATTCTCATATGGCGGATACATTTCACTTAAAAGATATTCGACTTGTCACGGTTATTAAATATGACCTAAAAGTTTTAAAACTTCACCGGATCGATATATAATTTTGATATACAATACATTATTGAAAGCTTCAGATGAGAAACCTGGGATTGAAAACTTTATTGAGAGATATGTTTTTCAAGTTTGGTTTTGGATATATTTGGGTCACTGATGTTACTAATAGTGATGCTATTGGGTGAGAATTTACACAACGGGTTAAAACTATTTATTCCCAAATGTGGAATAATGAATTGTCAACTAGATTGCATTTTCACATCAAATACCCTTTGCATAAAAAATATTTAATTAATATTGATGTGAAGAACTACAAAATTGCAGTTACACGCTTCCGTCTCAGCTCACATGCTTATGATACCTTTTGTTTTTATATTATGTCTTTTTTGTAATAAAAAAATAAAAGATGAATACCATGTACTCTTAATCCGTCCAAACTATTTAGATATATACAAAAACACTATTTGAGTAAAGTTCTACTGCAAAGTAAGTTGAAGTTTATTAGAAGTGCATTTATTTACCTTTTGTGATTTTGATTACGGAGAAGAAGTCGAAAACGTGAGTCATCTGGTACAACAAATCATGTCAATCTCATTCGCATCTCTTACGCATCTCATATGCATCACATACGCATTTCATACGTATCTCACGCGCATCCCGTACGAATCTTATATGCTATGTTCGCAAACTGTTCGCTTCATGTGCGAAACAAGTAAGGAAACGTACTAAAAATAGAAATTTAATTTTGACCGTGTCGGTTGCGTATACAATATTTCTTATACGCAACGCATATGCACTTCTTGTGTGACAGGGCCCTTAGAAAATAGTTCATTCCACTGACAAGAAATATATTGATTTCCTTCGTTAAATGCTTTAATTATTTACAGAACATGTAACTGGTCAGCATTTGGGTTGATCATGTCAGTGTTACTTCGACTTAAGTGAAGGATTTATGCACATTTAATTTTAAAACCAACGTATTCATGGGAAAACGTTAGATCTGGTGTCACGCAACAAACTAATGACAGCTAGCGTTATTCACATGCTTGATCCATAACTTGTATCTCGTTACAAGGTAAATGTATTTTTTTATGGACTGTCAAAGTTTCTTACCTATATACAGCCCTCGTTCATACATCTACGCAATTATATCAAATGAAAACGTTTTGTTATGTTTGTGCTTGGTTTAGGTATTTCAAGAGACAAGGTTTACCAACACACAACACAAGCTCTACAAACAGTCACGAGTCACCATGTGTGTATATATGTAAATTAAAATCTTACTCAAATATTATATGATACCTTAGCAACAGAGGCAATTTCATTCTGGTGAGATAAATACACAGATCTCATCCCAAAGAGATTTTCAAAAAAGTTTATTTTGAAAAGTGTAAAATTCATTTCCATAGTTTGTATCATGTTTTAATTTTTTTCTATTTTGATGGAATAAGTTATCAACAAAATACTGCATTGTGGTTTTCAAGGATTGTACCACAAAAATGGTCTGCTAATCTTATTTGGTTAGCATAATGTACACTATTGTCCCCTGTGCTTGAATTTTATAAAAGATCTATAGCAATAGAATAACATATATGTTTGTGGGAACTGACATTACATTTCGAATGGACTGTCTTGTCATCTAGCCGTAGACAAGAGTAGGATTGAGATGGTTTCAGTTTTGAATGATCCACAATTTTTTAAAAACTAAAACTTTTTTTTAAAGCCACAAGTGCACACTTTTCGCACTCAAATAGGCTATTTTAGGTATACGAGAGCATATGCACCCACTTTAGCTTCCTTTCGGTGCAATAAAAAAACTTATTATTCTTTAGAATTGACCTGCAGTCAATAATTAAAAATTTGAAACGACCGAAGTCACTCAGGGATATCACAAATAGTAAAGTCGCTGATATACAAAATAGGAAATATAGAGTGTAGAAAACGGCTGAACTAGGATTTCATATATAGTTAAATCTCTAAATTGACAAAAAAAATGGGATAGTCTTCATTAAGTAGTATCTGTTACTTCACCGATTTGTAATACGCAGTGTAAGCATTGTTGTTACATCAATCACAGCGACTGCCGTTTTTGGTCTTCTGGTTGTGTAAAAAATGTTAATATTGATGATATTGTAGTTCATGCGGATGCGATGTTGCATTAATTACTTCCGGTCTTTTAAAGTTAACTTTAAAACCTGAAAACGTTCATATTTCCCAGATAACTAATATAATACATTCCCCGAGGACAGATCGTTTGTAATATAAAAAGATGTGCATTATCTGTGCATTATTTATATTTTAAAGCAATTGGCGTGCCACAGTGCCTTTAAGATGAACTCAGCTTAAAATAAGCTGCGTACATTTTATTATTGTGGAGTAAATTGTAGACATGTACAAGCCTTTTGGCAATGTTTTTTGGAAATTGATAGATAATTTTTCAACAAACAACATGAACATAGACTTGCAGGTAACTGTATTTAAGTTGAGAAAAATGTATACATAAATGCAAGGTTTTTTAAAACTATGCTTTAATAATTTTAGACTGCACAGATAACATCATTCAGCCCTCTGTCTGACCGGTTCTGTTTCTATGTAAGTCTTATAGTCAGTCAGTGTGCTGAGAGAGCTGACCTTGCTCTTTGCAATAGTGAGAATACTTTCGTTACTAAAATGCCTGGCAACGCCAATCACCGTCTAATAAAGTTGGAGGAGTGAACTATTGAGTGCTATTGATATATATATATATAATATAATACATTCCCCGAGGACAGATCGTTTGTAATATAAAAAGATGTGCATTATCTGTGCATTATTTATATTTTAAAGCAATTGGCGTGCCACAGTGCCTTTAAGATGAACTCAGCTTAAAATAAGCTGCGTACATTTTATTATTGTGGAGTAAATTGTAGACATGTACAAGCCTTTTGGCAATGTTTTTTGGAAATTGATAGATAATTTTTCAACAAACAACATGAACATAGACTTGCAGGTAACTGTATTTAAGTTGAGAAAAATGTATACATAAATGCAAGGTTTTTTAAAACTATGCTTTAATAATTTTAGACTGCACAGATAACATCATTCAGCCCTCTGTCTGACCGGTTCTGTTTCTATGTAAGTCTTATAGTCAGTCAGTGTGCTGAGAGAGCTGACCTTGCTCTTTGCAATAGTGAGAATACTTTCGTTACTAAAATGCCTGGCAACGCCAATCACCGTCTAATAAAGTTGGAGGAGTGAACTATTGAGTGCTATTGATTGTTGTTTTATATCTGTAGATACGCTATCAAAATGTAAATACTTATCAGTGCAGTCCCAAGTGGAGTCACATCACATGCCTGTTAGTTTATTGTTTACCTTTGACTCTACTGAATATACAAGGGCAGGTAATTCCAGGAATTAAAAACATATATATCGTTCTGTGTAATGAGCACCCCATGGAAACATGTTTAGCTCTGCCACGTAAGCAGTAACCAGGGCTTACAATTTGGCAAATATATCAGTACATGGGATAAAATTCCTGAAACACAGGTCAACTACCCCCGTCCCTAAGGGGTCGGAGGTCCAGACCATAGGATAGGGCTTCCACGGGTCCACAAAAATGGACTCGAGTACTCGAGAGGTTGGACTCCGACTCGAACTCAAGTACTCGAAATTAATACCTTTCAGCTAAGTGTCAGCATATCACGCTAACATTTTGTTAGTCTTTGAGGTTGTAGTTTATGCATATAGTGGAACCCTGATATACCGCGAACTACTACCCAGTTCGGGATACAATATGGCCCAGTCTGATTAAAATCGACCTTGTTCCGAGGAATAAAATTTGCAAAATAATAAATCTACCGGGATACGGACAGGTACGGTATATCAATTATTACTAAAGAAGTTCGTAACAGTTGCCCACGCGCATCTTTAATTGTCAGATTTTGACTCCAGAACCTAATAAAACTTTCGATGAGGTCCCTTTATCATCAACAGTGTGTTGTGAGAAACCTTAAAAAACCCAATTACCTTTGGATACTAATAAAGAAAGGTAATGATGTTAGGGTTGTGTGAATGTTGAATAATACATATGCCAATTTACAGAAGTTTTCATTCATTTCATTATTGTTGGTAAGAACGTTCAATACATACAGTTTGTAAAATATCATACATGTTTAATGTGTATCAGCTATCAAGAAATTCAACATTACAAGTGGATTCCAGAATACACCATTGAGGACTACTTGCAGATAGAACACAGGTGTTTACGGGTCAATACAGATTACTCAGTGACCTATCTTTCAACATTCGATTGCTACTTTCAAGGTTTACTTATCAATCCAACTCGATTGAAAAATCGATTGTCTCAAAACATTACCGAATATACAAATATTACTTCTATTTCTAGGGCATCGATTGATCTTACTTTTAGTTTACTGTTGACTTTGTAGCATACTTGTTATACTTTATAACACATGTAGTGATTGCTGTCCTTCTATCCACATTAGTGAATAAATAATAACCGGACCAATCAGAATCTATCCTTCTACTTGTCCTTTGTTAGGATAGCCTAGCGCTATGACAAGTCGGAACCTCTATTCGTATTTGTCGTGTGTTTGGATATCCTAGCGCTTGGACAAGTAAGAACCTATCCTCGTTTATTACACTCTCGTTGAAGATACTACTGTTGTGAAACATCGAAATGTTATTCAACACTGTTGTGAAACATTGCACGTGAAAGCGATCGCAGTCGGAACTACTTTCCAGTAGTCGACCACATGCCCTTTGTGATCGCACTGGATGTCTTGGGACATGTTTTTTCACGCAACGTCGTTATGATTAATATTGTACGGACGCTTCTATCACAATTTATGGTCAATCAGTAGATCTATCCCTTGGTTGATTCAGAGTTAGTTCCCTTGACACATATGTTTTCTCGTTACGGCTTTCGGGATTTGACCGCCATTTTGCTTCGTCATGCAACTTGACGTAGCCTCAGTTTATGTAAATTCACAAGGAATAAACGTCACGTTGAATCCACGTATCCTGTGACAGTCGTCAGTTGAACATTATTGCAACTACATTGTAATCCTTAAAGGTTCATTTTGATATTTTCTTCTCCTTTTGAGGAATGGTTTTGATTGTTTAGAATGTAAAAAATTTGCTTCGTGTCGACATGTAAGTTTTCAAGGTTGTGGAGGCATTGTTCATGTCTGTCTGTTGTTACAGAAGATAACATACCAAAATAAATGAATAAAACTGCTTCAAGGTAAGTATCAATGTTGATATTAAATTTTAACGTTTGCTATAAATGTCAGAACTCCTTTTTCGGCGGTGCTGTCAGCATATTTGTGCCGTCAATGTTAACTTTATCGGCAACAAGGACAATGATCCCTACAATTTCGCTAGATAAAACTAGCTGCAGAACTGTATGTAACTTTACTCTCCAGTATCATTGTCATCAGGGTGTTACAGCGCCTATTTTTGCAAAGCAACTGCAGCTACATTCAACTGTAACTAGCCTAACTGAATCGCCCATTCCGATGACGTCACATTCACCTGACATCATTCATAAGATCTAGTGAGATTAATACGATGTTTTTGTTTGCGCTTCTTATAGTTCAACATAAAGACAATGTAATGAGTGTTTTGAAATTGTATTGTTCAAAATTGAAACTGTTATTAACGGATATTTGCTTGGTCTATTTTTGGTGTTTAGTGAGATGGCGTTATGCGTCCATGGTAAGAGATGTATCCCTACGCACATCTACATGAATGAATAGTAAACTTTAATTACATATTTCATTAATTTAGAGCGTGTAATAAATAAAATACTAAACTCCGTCCCGTTTAATAACATTTTTATGAAACTCGTGGATGGTATTGGTATCTTACTCGCTTTCGCTCGTTAAATACCAAAACCATCCACTCGTTTCATAAATATGTTATTAAACGGGACGTCGTTTAGTATTCTCTATATTTCTTCCCATGTGTGAGGATATCCTGACGCTGGGACAAGTCAAAATCCTCATATTTGTCGTTTACTAGGATATTCTTGCCCTAGGACAAGTCAGAATCTTTCCTCGTATTTGTCCTTTACTAGGATATTCTTGCCCTAGGACAAGTCAGAATCTATCCTCGTTTGTGTCCAGGGTAAGGATATCCTAGAGCTAGGACGATTATGCTGAACTGATTAATATATAATAAATTGTCATGTTCTTTACTCTACAGATTTAAAAATCACCAAAGCCGATACTAAACATATCAGTTATCTACCACTCGTGGGTCATATTACAGCTCGTGTTGAGGTCGCTAATTCACCCATATTGACATAGAGCGATATCAAATATCAGCCATTCATTTTGTAACCTAACCTTAAATCATTTTCTAAATATTATTCAATGTAATTACTCGACGAAGCCGAAATTGATGATATTAAAAACACTTATGAGGTATGCAAATGTACAGTACTTACAGTAAATGAAGTAAAAGGTTTGGGTTCCTTCAATTTGTTACTTGATATATATATTGAGTTATATACTTGATCTAGGTATGAACTTTCAATACATGCATCCTGTAAAAATACCTACATGTGTTTTGTACCAGCTATCTTGTTAAGCACCACCAAATTCAGCATAACAAGTGGATTCCAGAATACGGAATTGAGGACATCCAGTTAATACTGTTAGAACGAGGTTATTTTTAAAGGGGTACCTTGTAAAGACACACGAGTGTACCAAGTGACAGTTGCTGATTATACAATAGGGTCACCAGGCGTCTGATACAAAATCACGGGACTACTTATAGATAAAACACAGGTGACTACGGCTAAATAGAGATTGCTCAATGACATCCATATATCTTTCAACAATCATTAGAGCACAGTCAAATGCTTTCGTCCAATCATATGTTTGTATTGTGGTCACGTGGAGTACAATTATATTCCGATAGATGCATATGTACTCTTGTCTGGTTGCGTCCGCATATCATGCTCATAAAACTGGTTCACAGACTTTTATTAAAAACAACAAACAATGACAACTGATTGTTTTATTTGTCTGGAAAATACACAATAAAACACTTATTAGTTTAAATTGAATTGCGGTGCTTCCCTTCCGAAAGGATATAGTCGCTTCCGTCTTTTGGGGTCTTCCATGTTCAGGACCTTGATATTCCTAAAAGAAGAATATTAGCATGTAACTAAAGCAAGTGATGTGAAGTCAACTGCGATTATTTAAAGTGTATTTCATTTACATCACGAAATTAAGAGAAATAGTGGCATGCATCAAACCATGTTGCCAATGATTGAAAATAAAATACATTATTTTATTTTCTGTTTTCCCCAACGATATCGAAAAATAATATTCAGAAGTTATAAAGAGCGATAAAAAGAATGGGAAGAAATTGATATAAAATTATTTACCATTTTGGAGTGTTTGTTAGAGTGACTAAAGCAAGTATAACAGAGCAAATTTCATTCAATTAACGTTTGTCGGCTAAGACTTGTCATAGCGCTTTAGTGTCCAGGAACAAATATTGTTACCCTGAAAATGAAAGTCAATATCTGTTGTAATGTGAGTTCCATTTTTTTCAAGTGAATTGATGAACCTTTAGTAACTGTCTTTTAACAATAAATCACTTGTTATGGCTGGATGAACCTTCAAAATCAGATATTTTGGAAAAATAGACATTTGAAACAAAGTTGCTTACTGATGAAATTCAGTCTAAATCCTGTAACGATACTGCTTAATTATCAAAAAGATCTCTGATTAATTCCGAAACTGTATGAGTATAATAATAATAAAAAATTAACTAATTGTGAATGATTATTGAAAAAAGACGATAGGATTTCAAGAACAAGTTACTTTATTTTGCATGATAACGTATATGTTGATGGGTGAAAGTAAGTTTGGTAACAACATTTTTGTTTTTGTCCCCTGAAACCTAATAGTTTTTGCATATTTTCGGTTAAAAAAGTACCATTGTAGCTTCAGATGCAATTTCCTGAAATGTCAAAATGAGTAATATTTCTTTGAACAAATGTGTAATAGAATACACCACCTTTATAGCGCTAGTGTTTAAATCACTCACTTTATTCTAACATTGTGTGATAGGATATTATTTATGCCGTTATGTCTACAAATCAAGTTGTTTTTCGGAAAAGAAAGAACTTGGTGTTTAATTAAGTAATATGTCAAATTTTAAATTTGCTGAAATCTTTTTGAAACAATATGCTGTATAAGTGTGACAGGGTCATACTATGTATGTCTTTATTGAAATAAGTTAGTTCTAATTAGCTTTTAAGTATTGTAACTAATCATTAATAATCTATCTTTATTTCAGCATCAAAAGACGCTAAAAGAAACCATGTAAATACTATTTTAATGTGTTAATTATACACATGTTTTAATAAAATATAAGCTACTTGATTTCAGCTTTACATCAATACTGAGACATCAAGGACAAGTATTAAAACCAATCGCATTAGTTTTAACCATATTACAATAGTGTTCACCCAACCATGACAGCACCCGCCGTGATTGGTCTATTCAACCTGAGCACCTCGCACCCTGACACGTCACTTCGTCACCGACCCTGACAGCACCCGCCGTGATTGGTCTATTCAACCTGAGCACCTCGCACCCTGACACGTCACTTCGTCACCAACCCTGACAGCACCCGCCGTGATTGGTCTATTCAACCTGAGCACCTCGCACCCTGACACGTCACTTCGTCACCAACCCTGACAGCACCCGCCGTGATTGGTCTATTCAACCTGAGCACCTCGCACCCTGACACGTCACTTCGTCACCAACCCTGACAGCACCCGCCGTGATTAGTCTATTCAACCTGAGCACCACGCACCCTGACACGTCACTTCGTCACCAACCATGACAGCACCCGCCGTGATTGGTCTATTCAACCTGAGCACCACACACCCTGACACGTCACTTCGTCACCAACCATGACAGCACCCGCCGTGATTGGTCTATTCAACCTGAGCACCACGCACCCTGACACGTCACTTCGTCACCAAACATGACAGCACCCGCCGTGATTGGTCTATTCAACCTGAGCACCTCGCACCCTGACACGTCACTTCGTCACCAACCCTGACAGCACCCGCCGTGATTGGTCTATTCAACCTGAGCACCTCGCACCCTGACACGTCACTTCGTCACCAACCATGACAGCACCCGCCGTGATTGGTCTATTCAACCTGAGCACCTCGCACCCTGACACGTCACTTCGTCACCAACCCTGACAGCACCCGCCGTGATTAGTCTATTCAACCTGAGCACCACGCACCCTGACACGTCACTTCGTCACCAACCATGACAGCACCCGCCGTGATTGGTCTATTCAACCTGAGCACCACACACCCTGACACGTCACTTCGTCACCAACCATGACAGCACCCGCCGTGATTGGTCTATTCAACCTGAGCACCACGCACCCTGACACGTCACTTCGTCACCAAACATGACAGCACCCGCCGTGATTGGTCTATTCAACCTGAGCACCACGCACCCTGACACGTCACTTCGTCACCAACCATGACAGCACCAGCCGTGATTGGTCTATTCAACCTGAGCACCACGCACCCTGACACGTCACTTCGTCACCAACCATGACAGCACCCGCCGTGATTGGTCTATTCAACCTGAGCACCACGCCCCCTGACACGTCACTTCGTCACCAAACATGACAGCACCCGCCGTGATTGGTCTATTCAACCTGAGCACCACGCCCCCTGACACGTCACTTCGTCACCAACCATGACAGCACCCGCCGTGATTGGTCTATTCAACCTGAGCACCACGCCCCCTGACACGTCACTTCGTCACCAGACATGACAGACGCACGATCGATCTAAGAGACAGCCAGGTTAGTAATTAAACTAAATACATATCATATATATTAAATATGGTAATTAGGGTGTGTGATAATCATCACACAGGTAAACGCAAAGTATCTCGATTATCACACAGGTAAACACAAAGTATCTCTTTTAAAATTTATCATAACTATCATTTTAATCATATATAGTCAACTAAAACATTAAAGCGAGGCATTGTGAGTATGCTTTGAGTGTGAATGTTGTTTTTAGCATTATTACCATGCGTTGCACAAATAATGGCAAAGTATAAAATTGTGAGGTTTTAGAATCTACAAAGTATATATTTTCATGTATATCATTGTGTCTGTATGGACATTTGGGTTTAAACAGAATTTATTTATTTCCAGCATATGTATTAGCATCGTCTGTTATGGCAGCCAGGCGTGTATACGGGCCCCTGTGCCATACAAAGGGTATTTACAACATGTATTGTATTGATAATATCATATTCATGTATTGCATTACATGAAGTATCATCGTCCTTTGTATTAACAATAAAGGTAGATATTATGATATGCGGCGGTTATCGTTTTTATCTTTTATATCATATGTGTAGTCATGTCAGGAGTTATCTCCCCTGAACATGGTGAAGTTGCTTTTAATATATCATATACTTTTGTAATTCTTTAATGCAAAGTTAATGTTTTGCATTCAACTGTATTAACATTTATGATGTTAATGTACTGACTATTTATCATAAGATGCAATTGTGTGTTATAAACATGCTGAACTTTGTTATTATATTGTTACTATATCATTGTCATAATTCTTTCAGGGTTTGTATTGTGTACCGTATTTCCCTCGACCACCATTCGGAAATAAACTACCGTATTTCCTCTAATAGAACCCGGGCCTCCAATACAACCCGGGGGGTAAGGGTTGCTGAGGTAAATACAACCCGGGTCTCTAATAGAACCCGGGTTTTACGTAACAACTAAATACTCTGTGTTGCAATATAAAATAGTTATACCGGTACACTCGTTTTGAGGGGAAATATTGGTGACTAGTTCAGTTAATTCTCCTTTTACAATGCAAGTTGATGGAAACATTTCACACCAACTTTATAATGTTGGGATTAATGAGAATGTGGGGTGAAATCCCCGTCCATCTATAAACAATTTGGTTTTTTTTTTAAATGAATTTAAGCAGAAATTCAACGAGATATGTAGTACTAGATCACTAATTTTACCTTTCCTATAAGTCACACCAAGAAGATTATAAGTGTCAATTCATGTCTGAAAAAAGATAACCCGGCCTCCAATACAACCGGGCCTCTAATAGAACCCGGGTGGTAATGGGGTGGTGAATGAAATAGAACCCCGGGGTTGTATTAGAGGAAATACGGTAACTCAAACCCTGCATTCACATCCTGTGTTATCCTTGTGAACGTGCTCCATAAGCGCTCAAGGTGTGGTCGGTGTTTGATCATTTTGAATTTGGTCATTTGGAGCATTCATAAGAAGTTGGAATTTATTCTTATCAAATGTTTTACTCGTAGCATATATTATACTTAGACATATACACGCATACATCGGGCAATTATTTTCAAAAAACTACATTGCATATTTTGTGTCTAGTTTAATCATTCCCTGATTCACACAGGACCAGAACGAAAAGATGTTTACAGACTTGTACAGGGTTCTTGTGGTTTATATTGGCAGAAACTACTCCATCGAAGTTCCAGAAACCAAAGTCATGTTGCCAGTGTAACCCACAAGGTGAAAAATGCGAATGCCAACAGGAAACCAAAAAGCGGACCTTACTAACCAAAATAGCCTTGAAATAAATCATTATACGAATGTATTCTTATCTTATCATTCTTTTAGTCAAATTTACACATTTTGATAACTTGTGTGATCTTCTTCCCAATGTTACCATGAGGGAACAATCAACTTTAACCATTTATTTCTACTCTTTGTTTTACTTATAAAAGTATAGCAGCATCATTTGTCTATCAAGAACTATTAACAAATTAATGAAATTTCAGATCTAATTAATAAACCGCAATATGTTTTCGTTTGAAAAACTGATTTTCATCCATTTTTGGGACATCGCCATTGTACAGTTAAAAATGTTACAAACTGCTATGACCAACCAGGTTGTGGGTAATTATGTCAACATCAAGACTATAAAAAATAAATATTATCTAAAACATGTGATTTTTTTTTACAGTGGTTTAAAGGATATGTTCCGTAATGGAGAGCTTGTTGATTATTTTTAACGAATCCATTCTCCATCTTAATCAATGTATGACGTCACCAAACATGCATATGTGATTAGTTTACATAATAAACAATTCATTTCATTAATGTGGCACAAAAGTCCATTATATTGCAAATGTTTGTGCTCATTCATCGGATATGGTACAAGTAGCTTCGATCCTCATGAAATGGATTCCTCCACATGCAGCGCAAAATTTACAAGCGAAGCCTTTCCATGCTGTCCCCGTGAGTCAGTGACCAGTAGATTCTTAAATTATAATCAACTGTTAACACAATAGAGTGACGTCATGACGATGGATTAACACGTCGTGGTAACACTGGGAGGATAAAGGTTAAAGTGACCTACAGCTTTCACAGCTTGGTATAACTTCTTAGTGGTCCATCAGAACTACCAGGTGGTTGGATCATAGTAATTCCCTTGAGGTGATTTTTCATGGAGTCATTTCTGATTCAAATAATGAGTATTTGCATTTACTAGAAAACGGACACACGTTGACAATACGTTCAGATGATAAAACAAACTCAAAGTGATAGTTGACATATCAGTCACTCCAACAATCATACTCATCCAGGTTAAAGAAGGAACACACGAGAGCTCATATTTGGTTTTGATGGACTTCTTGTTGCTTACAGGGTACCATGTCTTTTAGTCCAGATACAAGGTATCGTATTACCTAGAATCTGTCACTGATTCGTGGACAATAAGTTCTTTTTGCTGTTCTTTTACCTTACGAATGCCTACACTGTGGTCAATTACATTGTCCCTCATGTCATAATTCGTGCGCGATCTGATGCACCAATACTGGACTTTGTAACTGGGTCACTATTAGCTCACAGGATATTATAAGCGATTTTATAATATTTTTTTCAAGCGATTATTTTAATCAATTTATTGGGTAATGTGCTAATATGTAAAGCTTTGAAAAATCACGTCTTTGTTATTACAAGACCGATTTTTATGTTTGATAGATTATTGTAAAGACATGTATTGGCTTTGATGTTATATATAATATTGAATGATGATATGATGACAACATTCTGAAATATAATTTTAAACGGACATGGGGTGTTGACCTCGTTACATTCCTTTACTTTTGTTTATAGTATAGTAGACTTCATATGCTTTGTAATCGCTAGTTTTTCGACAATACAAGCTCCTGTGTCTGTGAAAAGACAATGTCAGCATATACAAATATTGAATATACAGTCTTTTACTCAAGTTCTACATGAATAAGCAGAATATAAACATTGCATGTGTTTACAATGAAAATATAAAAGTGTCCAAATCACAATCAAAACTGTCTGAAGCAACAGTGAAGTGGCGATGGGAAGTAGCGTAGTGGCGATGTGAAGTAGAGAAGTGGCGATGTGAAGTAGAGAAGTGGCGATGCAAAGTAGAGAAGTGGCGATGTGAAGTAGTGAAGTGTCGATGTGAATTAACTTTGCATCGCATCTTCGCTCCTTCAAATCGCCAAATCGCTCATTAAAATCGCCACTTCGCTACTTCATATTGCATTTTCACTACTTCGCAACGCTACTTCTCATCGGAAGTGGCGGTCTAGCGAAGTAACGAGGTAATGAAGTAGCGATGTACGGTGGCTGATTTCTGCCATTCGCATCTTCGCTACTTCCTGTTATTCTAAGCAAGGGTGAAATAGCGAAGTGGCAATGTGAAGTAGCGAGGTGGCGATGCGAAGTAGCGAAGTAACGATGCGATGCGAAGTAGCGATGCGAAATAGCGAATGTTTTGCTTCGCTACTTCTCATCGCGAAGTGGCATGGCGATGCTATATAGCCATGCGAAATAGCAATGAAGAGATGCGAAATAGTGATGAAGCGATGCGAAATAGCGATGAAGTGATGCGAAATAGCGATGAAGCGATGCGAAATAGCGAAGTAGCAAAGAAAAACTCTTCGCTATTTCGCTAGTTCGCATCACTACTTCGCATCGCTACTTCGCATCGCCACTTCGTTACTTCGCATCGCCACTTCGTTACTTCGCATCGCCACTTCGTTACTTCGCATCGCATCTTCGTTTCTTCGCTTCGTTACTTTGCTACTTCGCATCGCCACCTGGCTACTTCGCCCTAGGTTTTAATAACACGAAGTAGCGAAGATGCAAATGGCAGAAATCAGCCACCATAGCGATGCGAAGAAGCGAAGCGGCAATGCAAAGGAGCGAAGAGGCGATGCGAAGAAGGGAAGTGCCTCAGTAGCAAAGACGCGAAATGGCAAAGTTACAAAGTGGAGAAGTAGCGAAATGACGAATTAGCGAAGTTGCTAAGGGTTGAAGAAGCAAAAAAGCGAAGTAGTGAAGTGGCGAAGTGGTGAAATGACAAAGTGGCGAAGTGGCGATGCGAAATAAAAAAGTGGCGATCCGAAGTAGTGAAGTGGCGATGCGATGTAGTTAAGTGGCGATGTTAAGTAGGGAAGCAAAACCTTCGCGTCTTCGCTATTTCGCATCATGTCTTCGCTACCTCGCATCGCCACTTCACTATTTCACCACAGCTTGGAATAACAGGAAGAATCGAAGACGCAAATGGCAGAAATCAGCCACCATACGAATGGGAGATATCAGCCACCATACGAAGTAGTGAAGACACGATGCGAAGTAGTGAAAATGCGATCCGAAAAGCAAAGTGGTGATGCGAAGCAGCAATGCGAAATAGCGAAGCGTTTTATTTTGGTACTTCGCATCGCCTCTTCACTACTTCTCATTGCTACTTCGCTATTTTGCATCGCCATTTCTCAACTTCGCTGCATCACGCCTTTGCTGCTTCGCTACTTCGTCGAGGTAGCGAAATAACGAAGTTGCGGTGTGAAGTAGCGAAGTGGCGATGCGAAGAAGAGAAGTTGCGATGCAAAGTAGCGAATTGGCGATGCGAAGTGGCGATACGACGTGGTGAAGTTATGAAGTGGCAGAGTAGCTACTTAAATCGCCACCTCGCTACTTCGCATCGCCACTTCGCTATTTTGCCCTAACTTAGAATAACAGGAAGTAGCGAAGACGCGAATGGCAGAAATCACCCACCATAACTTCGCATTGCCACTTCGCTACTTTGCCCTACGTTCTAATAACACGAAGTATCAAAGACGCGAATGGCATAAATTAGTCACAATAGTTGACGTTGTCAAATGATTACCATCACTATCCTGTCGATATCCACGTCTTAGGGGAACGAGACTTACTTCATGTTTTCTTTTAACAAAAGTTTTTTAATTAAATGTATACTCGATCTGCATTCTCGCTAAACAAAGTCAATTCTTCCTTTCAACCTCTGTTAGGCTATATTTCGTCCGTATTTCTATGCAGTCACATATTCTTATATCACTGACTACTGTGTCTATCCTGTACAATGTACCTACATACTAATATTCAGTAATGGAGAATGCATGAGGAGCTGTGGATTCGTTAAAAATAATCAAAGGGGCGAGTTGATTATTTTTAACGAATCAACTGCTCCGAATGCATTATCCATCTTAATCCATATATGACGTCACGAAACATGCATTTGTGATTATTTTACATTTGAAACAATAAATTTCAATTCTGGGACACCAAAATCAATTATTTTGCAAATTTCGGTGCTCATTCGTCGGATATGGTACAAGTAGCTGCGACCTTCATTAAATGGATTCTTCCACGCACGTGCAGCGCAAATCTTCACGCGAGGCGAAGTGATTGACATCTAAAACTCTGCTTTTCCATGCCTTACAAGACGTGAATAGAACGCGGGATTCTTACTGACAAACAATCCTCAGGTTTCTAACAGCGTCTTGTGGCCTAATGGTTAGGAGCGCTGACTACCAAGCGAAGGGTTGCATGTTCGAATCCAAGCTCGAATTCATGCATCACAATTATATTTTGTCTTGGTGAGAGATATTTTAATATCCTATTCAGATACGCCAAGACAAAATACATCGGTCTCGAAAAGTGTACTCGATTAGCATCTACTGAAAATGTCTCAACCTAACACCCCTCCTGACTGGGACAGTCAATGACCAGTAGATTCCTAAATAATGATCAACTGATAACAAAATAGAGTGACGTCATGACCATGGATTAAAGTTCAATATACTACATTAATGATTTATTTGTTTTACGTGGAAATGTGTGTCACTGGTTCAGATTACTGCCTCTGCTATTTTTTATTTTGGCCTAATTGCTCTTGTACTCATATGCATCCGCAGAACATAAAATATGTTCTGATCTTTATGTTCTATTTGTCATGTAACATATGATTATGTTTTCAAGATTGTCTCACTTATATTTTTGAGTTTGAGTTTGAAACAATACAATTGTGGATATATATTAAACCTGTAAGCATCGACTGAAACCGAATATTACAGCTGCGTACCGAAAGTTTGTTCACCTACTTGTGTATGTTAGTGCAAATACCATGTAATTTGACATGTCTTTGAAGCATCGTATCAACGCGAAAACTAGCCCGATCATTTTGCAAGTTTGCATTATAAGAGGACAGTTGTGTGGTCCATGATATAATCTGATTTTACAACTCATAGTAAAAAGTTACGGGTTTGGCAGCTTTTTGAAGTGACTAGGGGTCAATCTTTTCAAAAGTGATCAACTGGGTCTAACATACATCATACATTTCATCTTATCCTACCTCATGTAAGAATGTCGATCTATGATTGGTCCACGTGACCCTGAACAAATAACCATATTCACCCTCACCCAGGTGGATAAATGTCCCCGAGGGTGATAAAAGCCTTATACCCCGCTACCGAAATAAAGTTTATTTTGACTCTGACCCAGATTTGTTGCTTCTTTGAATAAACGATGTCCAAGCATTTCTGTTTATTTGTTATACTATTTTGAGACATTCGGTAGGATAAAAACGTTATAACATTCAGTGGAGGTTTACATCGTGAATTATAAGACCCTTATTATTTTTTATTCTACTCGCCTCCGGCTCGTAAAATAAAAAATAATGCGGGTCTTATAATTCACGATGTAAACCTCCACTGAATGTTATAACTTATATTATACTCATTCGATGTTTCTCAGCGTTATTATCCATTTGACTACCAAGGGCTATGATTGTCTTCCAGTAGGAACCCTGCGTTCTCAACTAGGCGGATAAAGCATGAAACGCACTTAGTGAATATTGTCAGAAAACTTGAAAGACAGGGATTAGTATGTCACGCACATAAAACTGCGTAGAAAGTTGCTGCACGTTTGTGGAAAATTACAGTTTATGATCAACCAAGCTTAATGTCCTTTATCTTGTGAACGAGCACCATAATGTGAAAAATGCAACATAAGCAATTGGTGTGTCATAAAGGAAATACAATAAATAAATATAAGCACAAGCTTATTTTGTAACGACTTAAATGAACTTGAATGGAGAATCCAGTCAGAGCAATAGACGCTTATATTATAAACAAACCGCGACTCATACTGATAGAAACCATGGCGCACAAGTGTATATAAATGTGCAGGCATCGTTTAATTTTATTCAACAGTGTACCCAAACCTAACTCAAACAAAACGTTTTATCTACAGCAGAACCATTGTTGAGCCATGACTTTTAAATCATAAATAGGAATGGTAATGGAATGGGATCAGAAAATATATATGACGATGTAATCTAAACTATACTATACGAAAGGGAATATACCATTTAAATTCCCATTCATGATTTATTTTCTCTAAATACAATCAAGTGAAGATATGAAAATGACAAATAAAATAATATTATATTTAAAACATAGATATATTCGGATCATGCGTATACATATGTAACTATTTACATTGAATCGTGTTTTAAAAAAATGTATGACAAACCCCAACAATATCTGTACCTTACTGAGTTGCTTATATCCTCTGTTGACTGGTATTGTGAGTTACGTTAACGGGAGCATGTTGGTGTTTACTAGTTCACTACTAACTAGTGACATAACACAACTGTCACTATGAAAACATCTTGGTCAGAAACACTTGGTCAAATATATTCAATTTAATTTAGACAGAAGATGTTTTATCTCCGGTGTAAGTGTCAGTTCTCTTCCAGATATCAGCTCACTTTTCACCTCAGTGTCTGATGGTAAATCAACATACATCAACACCCAGAGTGGTCTATCAAGTGACGCTTCAGTTGTTGTGATAACTTTGACATCAGTGACATCAACAACGTGAATCTTGTTTGAGTCTGTATCAATCACTATACACATATCTATGTCACGTGACACACCGACCTGGTTCCTGATAAAAGGGACGTCAATGAGGAGCTTTTCATCGTATAGCACCTTGAGACACAGCTGATGCTTGTGTGTGTTACATGCTACTACTCCTACACGGAGTCCTGAAGCCTGGCCCCAGTCAGTATCTACAGGACTCCCTGTCACCGACGTCTCCCATATATAATAACCCTCATTTGTCAGCTGCTTGACAGTGAACATAACTCTGGTAAATAATACAACAACCTGACCTCTCCTTAAGGGAAGAGGTCGAAGTGTCATTGCTATCCTTCCTGACTGGAGTCTGCATCCCGTGTCCTGAGGAGCAGGATCTGGTACCATGTTACTGACCACCCTCGAGGAGATCTGGACATCAGCACTGGACGTGTTGTGGTCAAACTCCAGATGTGGACCTGTTTGAAAGTGATGTGTTGCTTTGTTTTAAATAAGATAAAGGTTGTATGAATGAAATATGATTGATGACATGTGGCAAAAATGAATTGTCCAGATTGGTTACAATTGAATCTAGTTGTGCAATTGGCGACGCCGTTGTAAAAGTGACATAAACGTAAGATAAACGTTTTCTCGTTTAATGTGTTTCCTCGAAATATGCTATTTAATTTTGTAAAAACAATTGATCATAAACATGCTAATAAATAAAGAAGACCAAATCAGAGCCAAAAACCCAAAATAGTTTGTGTTATTTTTATCAGACATATTCCAAAGGCATATGCTAATTATAGCAAGACCCTTTAGAGTCAAATGCCTAGATCTTTGAAGTAACCCGGTTTACATGGCTGCTGTAAGATGAGTTTTCAATAGTTAAGAGGCAGGGATACAGTATGAGGTTCCTCTTTCCCCCGCTAGAGGATTATGCTTGAGCCTAGTACTTCATGATCAGGCCATGTAGAACAGAGGTTAGGAGATCTGAAGGGAGTAACCTCTGTGGGAAGAGAATGCAATTTTGTATGCAAATCGCAATTTATCCGATACAATTATCAATTTATAATCATTAAGTGTTTAACTTCCATCTTAATATTAATATCTCTTTATAAACAGTCATCTGTCATCAGAAGATGACATATCCCACCGGTCCCACATACTTTGTAAAACACATTTTTGACAGATAATTCTATATCTACTACCATACTTCAGTTGGTGGTAATACAATTACACATGCTGTGTTTCAGGTTTGATGAAGAGTTCTCCGGGAGCAGACCTATCTCTGAACAAAATTCAAATCCAACGCGTTTCTATGGAAACGGAAGGGAAAAAAACATTTCAGAAAACTAAAAAATATCAAAAGGCACCACTTCAGGTGGTGGGTAATTACCCACATGCAAAGTTTCAGAAAGATATTATGAAGAGTGTACATGTTGCAGCTGTGCTCTGGAAACGAACCTTTCTCTGAACAAAGTTCAAATTCAACATGTGTCTATGAAAACGACACAAAAAATAATTCAGAAATCGTAAAATATCAAAAGCGACACTTCAGTTAGTAGGTAATACACATACACAGTTTCAGGAAGATATGATGAAGAGTTCTGCTCCAAGAAACGAAATGATTACGGACGGACAGACGGACAGACAGACAGACAGACGATGACTATATCCCTCGGTATTACATACCGGTGGGATACAAATGAAGGAAAAACGTGAATATTACCAAATGAATTGTTCCTAAGTATGAACATCAAAGAAAACTACACCAATGAATAATGATGATCAACTTATTTTATTAGTCTTTAAAATAACATAGTATGGTGATGTTTCTAATGAAATAATATTGTCCGACAAATCCTTAGAATCACTCTTAAATAGCTGCCTTGGCTGCATATGCAATGTGCACCTCGTGTTTCTCGTGCAGATTTGGCAGTGTTTGAGTAGTCCAGGGATTCCTTAGTGACTAGTTTGCTAGTTTCGGAATGCCCGAGATATGCGTGCATCAAGAAGGATGTTTATTTCATCCCTGTCAATCAAACTTGGACAAATAAAAAAGTTCGTCTTCATAGATTTAAAAAGATTGGAGCGTAAACACATTTCATGCACATTTTCAGAATCAATATCTTTTTTCAAGTCCAAATTTATGTTTTTGATAGTGAGAACCAGTCGGTCACATTTTACCTTCCATCTATAGTAAACTTCACCAACAAGTACTCAACAATCGAACCATTATTTAAAACTTACCAATGACATCTTTACCACCAAGTATTAACTTCACATCAGTTTGATCAGTAAAACCAGTAACTGTAACAAAACATTATCATTGCTCAGAGATCCTAAAATCAACCAGAGAGGGACATGAAGGCAGATTTCCTGACATTTAGCTAGGGATTTAATAGAATAATTTACATGTAACAGGTTATGCATATTTCTGAGAATCAAGTTGATTATTTTGTTTAATAGTCTATAAGGCTGAGAATAATTATTGGGATGAATTGTATTTATTAATCACAAGACCAAAATTCGAATTTGATTGGTGCCTGGTTCCTTTGCCTGGTGAAAGGGAGATAGACAAAATGTTAAAAATGTCAACTCCCTCTTTGTTTCTTGGCTTCCCCTTGTCCCTTCCTCAAGCGAAGAGTCAAGAAACAACTAACTACTCTAACAGATAGGGGTTCTAATATAAGCAATTTGATTCAGAGCTTTTCATCCTATATGACCTTCTCATATCGTTCTGTAATGAGGCTTGATCCTACAAAGAACGATGTTCACTCAAATAATGTAACACATTAAAAGACGTGACCCTTCATATACAATGCCATGTAGGAATGTAAGTGAAAGCAATGAATAGTGGCACGCGGTCCTGTGTATAGCTCAGTCGACCGCTATCGGTGTACTTCAACAACAACGGACACAGCTCAATGAATAGGTTGGTCATCCGTTGCTGGATAAAACTGAAACTTTCAAGGGATTATTCCCTGCCCAAAACTGACACATGAGTTGAGAGACGTATGCTGTCACCCCAGGTAAGTGACTTTATTCAAAATGTGCCTCTGTTCACCCAGCAGAAGATACAGAAGCAGGTGACCTACTAGCGACAACTACGTCAGCTTGGGTTAGACCAGGGTAATAATACTCCTATAGCCCCTTGAGCAACCACTACGTTGATGGATAAGTGCGTTCTAAAATGGGCATATCATTATTATTATTAATTAACATCATATTCGGTGAAATCCCGAATCCATGATGCATTGCTAGATCGCCACTATAAATAAAATGTAATGTCTTTACGGTAAATACAGACAGAAAATAATTTCATTTTTGCTGGCATGCCGCTCCTATATCATTCAACAGTGTACACGTTTTCCAATTGAATTAGTGGATTATTGTATATAGATAAGTTCTGTCAACAAGTTGCATTGCTTTATTGTAAAATCTGTAATTTCCCAGATCAGGAAGGGTTTCGTGAGCATTGAATGTTCCATCCTTCAAAGCTACGCAATTAACATATATGATATTATTTTTATCTAAATAAATATGTGTCCAATTGCAGAACTTTTGACGTTAATGGCTCAAAAGGGATGACAAATTTTCCGCTTTTCATTTGTTGAAATTGAATAGTATGACTTGGCATACTACAATGAACAAATTACTGATAACGTTTAATTTGATTTTCGATTAGGTCATGCTGTAATCGATTAATACATTGAAGGGCAAAAGAAAGTATATCACTCAGTTGTATTTATCATATGTATAGTTTTCAAAGTCAAATATCTAGAGTTTTCGACGTCGTATTAAAAAACTGACTAGTTTGGGAAATTAGTCCAAAACATTAAATGAGTCAAAGAATGCCTCTACTCGGTTTTTAAAAATTACATTTTGAAATTCCCCCAAATGCCTCTACTCGGTTTTTAAAAAATACATTTTGAAATTCCCCCAAGTTAATTTTGATTAAACACAACTGTTCATCGACATAAAACACGTACTCTGTGTGAAGATCAATAAATGTGCCTCGTCCTGCACACATTTACAACATTTTGAACATGGTAGGGGTGATGTTAGTGTAAATTTCATTTCTTACCCCTGTCTACTTTAATTATTGATTATTGAAAACAGTCACCAATTAAGTCATTCAAACTACTGCCGAGAGGTGTTATTGTATCGTGCAATTATCAAATGCATCTAATTTCTTTAAAATATTAAATTAATTGAAAACAAGTGAGTGTTATACTTTCTTTTGCCCGTCAGTTTATTTGGAAAGAAACGGACCACCTTAAAGAGAATGAAACCTTACACTGACTGCAGCATTTCACAACATTTATCAAACAGTTTTCTTACCTTCCGGAAAGTCACCAGGACTGAACTTAACAGCATTGTAGAAATCGTCTTCGGGAACATCGTTCGGCCTCTGTGTTGGAGTGAAGGTGACGAGTCTGACTTGTCCTGCAGATCTGATGGTAGAGAGAAGCTGCTGCATGTTGACCTCTGTGAAGGTCACGGCGATTCTTTTAGCTTCAACATTGCCTGGTATTTCTTGAAGAAAGGAAGCTACCGAGATTCCACTTGTGGAGGCAGACTTCAGTTCATCCAGTAAGTACTTGTGAAATCCAAGAGCTCTTTTAATTGATTTACGTTCTTTGTCAGCCTTGGCCTCCACCTGAGACAGCAGGATTCCTCTTCTGTGTTGTAGCTCATCCAGCATGTCGTCGAAACGTTTGTTGATTTGTTCTGTGGCTCTCTTCTGAGACTTACTGATATTCTCTTTGATGTCAGAGAATTTGTTCATCCTCAGAGTGACCTCCTCGTACTTTGTCTTCAGTTCAGTGCGGTGTGGCCCTGTGAATCGTCTGGCTTCCCGGAACCTTAGTACAGTCATGTCCTTTGGTAGAGACTTTGCTCCACCAGGGAGAACAACTTTAGCCCGACAGAGAGGACAGGGAAATAGTGGTCTCCTTTCGATGTAGGTATTTAGACATACTTCACAGATCGGTTGTTCACAGCAGGGCATACGGCGAGGTACTGTGGAGACGTCATCAAGCTCCTCTCTACAGATCGGACACATGGCCAGAGCTTCCGCCAGTGTGTTCATTGCGGCAGCCATCTGGAATTAGGTAAACTACATATATTTTGGAAGTCTTTTAATTAGTGTGAATACCAGAACAAAATCTGTATTATCGGATATAACAAGAGTCATAATGGCTGCACAATTTGACAAAATGTATTTATCATCAATCTATCAATAACGCAGGACGTTTTGCATATGTTATTAAATTGACTGAACAGCACTCACATGTACAGTTCTTCCCAATCCTCAATTCATTTCAATATCAGCCAGAGGAAAGCTAGATTTGATAAGTGGGAATACCAGAGAGTGCATGTTAAAGGGATGGTTCTGTCGCCATCTGGGATATTATGCATTACGTGAAATGAAAACACGCTATATTGTACCCAATTTTGCAACTTTTTGATTACTTAAGACATATTCTGATATAGTATTCACATAGTAACACATAACGTGTAATACAACTAATAAACAAGTTGCTGTTATGCTATAACGAGGTTTTCCCGACTCCAGCGCCGATGAATGGCTTCAGTTCTCATTGTTTTATTTTTCAACAAATGTGCGCTTGTGTTTATCAAGTTGTGAAATATAAAGTCATCAAAATGTTACCTTTATTAGAATCTTTCAATTTCACTGTGTTTTAATCATGTATTAATAACAGACATGTGTAAACAGGAATATCAGCCCGAATTTCGTTTCCACAAAAATACCCGGATAGAACCCTCCTTTTAAGGTCGTTCTGTCAGTATCGGATACTGGAGTAGTCAACACCTATACAACTAGAAATGTTGACTGTTTGACCTGAGGATATCTGTCTTTTCTTGACTATATACCTTGTTTATCTCATCGAGTGAGGTAGAAAGGTTATATTTTCATGAGTGCCACGAGTGAAAATATATCACTTTTCTACTCCAAGATATGAGATATACATGGTATTTGTCAATAAAATACACATTTTCTATTTATTATATGACCAAATCTTTGCATATTCACCGAACTAGACATTCATTTACGTAAGTTCGGCTCCAGAATGAGCCTGTCGCCTCAGAACGTGTCATGACGTCGGAGCATTGTTTTATGACGTCAGGTCATTGTTATATCAGTCACAAGTGACTGATAACACGTTCCATTGTTGTTTTCACTAGTGACTGAAAACATGGTTTATTTTCATTGATAGATCCCGGTTTTTCACCTGCAATCATATAATAAATGCAAGTAAACTAAACATAAAGGCGAATTTATCATATTGTTTTTGAAAGATGGCAAAGTGTTGATATGAAGTTTGCAGATGGTTCAGTATCCGATTATTCACTAATATGTATAATCATTTACATTCATCCTTTGATATTTGAGGGAGAGGTAAGTAGATAAGATGTTGAAATGAAGATTACAAATATTAAGTTTGGTGAGGTGCTATTACAAGTATGTAATGTAAAATTAAAACTCTGAGGTATTCTTCAGGCATGTGCAGCTATGATGTTTGAAATTAAACGTTCAAAACTCACAAATACAAATTCTTACATACAGTGTAAACGCTCGGTCTATATGATATTGGAATATGACTTCGAGAGAATAGCAAATAAATTTTATCAGACTTACCTCACAGTAAAACACTTGATTCTGATTGGTCAGTAGCCGGGGTTCTCAAACTCTTGTAAACCTCCTTTTCGCTTGTACCCCGCTCAGGCGGAATACAAATATTCGGTCTATTTGCCGAACTGCCAAACATTTGTGGAACTACTTAACAGTAAATTCTTAGTACACTTAAACACATATAATTTTTTCTTGTATTTTTGTTATTATCATTAAATGATGAAACATGACGGTAATATAAATTTGTTGTCAAACTGTACACGGGGCTCGTACTATATAGACACTCAAGCGGGTTACAGGATTGCATCTACCCTGAGAGGCGGTCTGACAACTTAAATGTTTGTCAATGGATATACTTTAACAATCGCATGTATAAATCCTCAAATAATACATAACACACATGTCTCTTTATACAGTTTTGCTTGTTATAAATGTAAAACTTACCTTGAACGTTTTCTGAAAGTAAGTTTACAGGGATATATCACAAGACCACTCCCTGGTTGAGAAGAATACTGTTATGTGTTAAAATGCAACAGGGAAGTGTGTCCTGTTACCGTCGACAACAAACCAACACATGGTTATTGAGAGTTTGTATTGAATAACATTCATTCTAATTTCACTTCTCTGAGCTCTAGGTCACGCGCGTTTTTAAGTGCCTCGCTGAAGAGTTATACACCGATTTAGAAAATGGGTAAGGTCATTAATTGTATTTGATTTGAAGGTAAGTCATCAGTGTTTTGTGAATAATCTCAGGTAATGATAAAGATGCAAATGATACATATATATACTTATTATACATGCATTTAGGTATCGTCTTTATTGAATCTTTAATCAATTATGTTATTAATCAACGAAGGTAGATTATGTAGATAACATGTTATTAACGTAATGTCTATAAATTACCTATTTTTATCTTGAATGACAGATATTCTGTCTAATGACTTTTTTAAAATATCAATTGCAGCATATCATATGTGTTTGACATACTAAATTAATACAATTTCATTTCATGTTGAATGCATTTGTATCTAATTCTTTAAAACAAGTGTTTTTTGGTTATCTTTTTGGAGAATTTTGTATAATGTTTTTATCCTGTAGTTTATATTCTGAAAATACGAAATGTCCTATGTCACGTTCTCGCATACAATGTGTTACACACGGTAGGTGTAGCGTACTCTCTAAACCAGTCAAGCATAACGAAGCTTAGGTTGTAGAGTGAGAGCAATCCACAAAAGATATTCAAGTCATCCAGAGGGTGAAGGCGAACACGTGTGCTCGCTATGGAACATAATGCATCTAAAGAAGTTCAATGAATGACTGTGCAGTAATACAGAAGCATGGAAACATAACTGTATATGACACAGGCTGACTTGTATATAGAGTACATGGGGATCTATCGAATATGGCGAGGTCAACATGAATTATTTGTATGGCACGAAATGAGTCTTTAGAAAACTTACATATCAATACATATATATATCCCTATGCTAAAACTGTTTAAGAGTAATTATGTTGTTTGATCTGAGCTCAGATATTGTTTACACAGAGAAACTGACAACATGTGCTTAAACTGAATAAGATGTATTTGCTCTCCTCCATAATATACACGTGGAAATGGTCTGTCTTGTGGTAGTGAAGGGTCACATGTTTTAAAAATCTAGTCACGTCCAACCCAACGCAGTTCACCCCAAACTGTTTTCACTCTCGTGTTTTATACCCTTTAGAGGTTGTTTCATCCTAGGAAAAAAACTGCCTATATATATATATATATATATATATATATATATATATATATATATATATATATATATATATATATATATGTGTGTGTGTGTGTGTGTGTTACAGTACATCTGTGAAATCAGTAAATACATGTATTTACTAACACATTTAGTAAAAACACGTAATTACTGTTTCACTCAGTACATACACGTATCTACTAAAATTATTAGGAAATACATGTATTTACTGAAAACAGGAGTATATTTTTTCAAACATTTACTGAGCAGGTTTAGTAAATGTATGTAACAAAGATGAGCGAAAACCTGCTTATATCTTGATTGATGAGCTGAAAGCTCACTTGACTAATCAGCTTATCAACCGATTAATCAAGGCATATAAGCTTAGTTGTGTCACAGAAAACTTTACAAGTCTTGCTTTAACTACGAACAGTCATGACATCTGATTTTGAAGAGAAATTCAAGAGTGAAATGTATAAACGGCACAATATATATATATATATATATATATATATATATATATATATATATATATATATATATATATATATATATATATATATATATAAATAAGATGAGTTGCTTCTCACGTGAAGTAAGGTTATATATAGAAAATAGTAAACATCAGATGGTTTTGACTGGATCAATCTTCTTTTATACAATACGATGAGCTCATTTCGACCAGTATATCGAAATGAGCTCATCGTATTGTAGTTTCTATATATATATATATATATATATACGTTTCATGGACTTTATGCTCAAGTTTCAACAGAAGGAAGTTACCATTTCAACGTTAAGCATGGTCCAGCCTTGGACACAGCTTTTAATTTTATTGCATACCTACATACTGTGTAATAACATAACCTTAATATAGGCGTAGGAACGGTTCAAAAGTTGGGGGGAGGGGGGGGGGGGGGGGCAACATTTTGAATATTGTAAGGGGGTGGGGGGGGGGGGGGGGAGGTCTAAACAACTTGAGGTATCTTGCAAAAACAAAGTTTGTCTCTCTATATTTGCCCTGTCAATAAACACTTTACATTGATGATAATCTTTTAACCATAAGAGGGACATCATTAGATTATGTGACGTCAAACTGTCAGCTGTCAGAGAATGCCATAAACGTTGTTCATACAAAAAAACGGTAAAATATAACTCTATGTCTCACTTTTTCGTGTCTCGTTTTTTTGTTTATACTTTACTTTACTTTGAGAACCTGACGTCACGTGACTTCCGTTACTGGCGTGTAACACGATCTACAGCGGAGGAACATTATATGTAAGCACATTATACATGGTATATAGCCAACAACAACCACATTAAAGAAAATACCATTTCCTGAAAATTGAGTTTGATCATCATTCAGTTCATTGAGTTTGATAATCATTTGGGATAAATGTCATGCCCCACTAATGAATATGTCATTAATGGTCGTATAATGTCAATGAGTCAGCATAAAGGGGGCGTGTCAAAAGACACAAGAAGTAGTAAGTTACATGAGATAACACAAACGGGACCTGTAGTCCTGTAGTTATATATGTAATGGGCATATGTCATGTTAGTGTAACACATTAAGTTAACCGTTATCAATGATGTTGTTTTATCCTGAACAATGTATTGCGACTTGCTCAGATAAGTCAATCGTAATTTTGAAAACTTATCTAAAGCAGATTAATAGATATAAATATGGCATTTATTGGATAAAATTAAATCAGTATTTTCACTGAGTTAAATAACATTATTCTACTGCGTGAAAGAGTGTATGACGTCATTGTGACAATAGAATCACATCATGAAATGACCTCAATGAAGTTACTGGAGAATGGATGTTTCTTTCCTTGTAAAAATCCAATTTCGACCTATACATAAATGAGTAAATATAATTAGTAAAACATTTGACATTTCTCGTGAATATATGATTTTAAATATCCTCTATTTCTTTGCCATTTCTCGTCTCATACCATCGACTGAGAAGTAATGTTAATGTTCATGAGTTGCACATCTACGAGTTGATATAGATTATATCTATATCACGTGATGGGATAAAGATCGTATGTAATGGAGAATGCATGAGGAGCTGTGGATTCGTTAAAATAATCAACGAGCCCCGAAGGGGCGAGTTCATTATTTTTAACGAATCCACTGCTCCGAATGCATTCTCCATCTTAATCCATGTATGACGTCACGAAACATGCATATGTGATCATTTTACATTTGAAACAATAAATTTCAATTATGGGACACCAAAAGCAATTATTTTGAAAATTTCGGTGCTCATTCATCGGATATGGTACAAGTTGCTGCGACCCTCATGAAATGGATCCTTCCACGCACGTGCAGCGCAAAACTTCCACGCGAAGCGATGTGATTGACAGATAAAAAACTGCCTTCCGTGCATTAGAAGTCTTGAATAGAACGCGGGATTCTTACTGACAAACAATCCTTAGGTTTCTAACAGCGTCTTGTGGCCTAGTGGTTAGAAGCGCTGACTACAAAGCGAAGGGTTGCAGTTCGATTCCAGGTTCATGCATTACACAAAATAATTTGACTTAAGTAGTCTAGATATTTTAAAATCCTATCCTATACACCAAGACAAAATACATCAGTCTCGAAAAATGTACCATTACTGAAAATGTCTAAACCTAAGACCCCTCCTGACTGGGACAGTCAATGACCAGTAGATTCTTAAATAATAATCAACTGATAACACAATAGAGTGATGTCACGACCACTGATTAATCGACGAGAAATGCCAATGTTCCATTAATGAGATTTAAATGTATGCATAGCTCGTAAATTACCCTTAATTTAATTAAAGGAGCATCCATGCTTCAACTTGATTTATCACGGTCATTGTGTAACGTCATCCTATTGTTACGATGACATAATAAAATCCAAAGTGTTATTTCTCATATAGAACATTTAGTCAATAAAATTTTTATAATGACCTTATACATCCTTTTTGATTATATATATTTTTGATACTTTCAGTTCCATATCACTTGCTGAATAAAGATCTAGACTGACTTACTAAAGGCTCTTATTTTTTACACAATCATGGAGCCGGACTATTTCTCACAGTACAATAACCTACTCACAAGAGTACCCGATACTACCCTACCTACTCACACGAGTGGCCGATATTACCCTACCTACTCACATGAGTACCTGATACTACCCTACCTACTCACAAGAGTACCTGATATAACCTGACCTACTCACAAGAGTACCTGATACTCCCCTACCTACTCACACGAGTACCTGATACTACCCTACCTACTCACACGAGTAGCCGATATAACCCTACCTACTCACACGAGTACCTGATACTACCCTACCTACTCACATGAGTAGCCGATATTACCCTACCTACTCACATGAGTACCTGATACTACCCTACCTACTCACACGAGTAGCCGATATAACCCTACCTACTCACAAGAGTACCTGATACTACCCTACCTACTCACACGAGTACCTGATACTTCCCTACCTACTCACATGAGTACCCGATATTACCCTGTCTACTCACAGGAGTACCTGATACTACCCTACCTACTCACATGAGTACCCGATATTACCCTGTCTACTCACAGGAGTACCTGATACTTCCCTACCTACTCACATGAGTACCCGATACTACCCTACCTACTCACACGAGTACCTGATACTACCCTACCTACTCACACGAGTACCTGATACTACCCTACCTACTCACATGAGTGCCTGGTACTACCCTACCTACTCACATGAGTGCCTGGTACTACCCTACCTACTCACATGAGTGCCTGGTACTACCCTACCTACTCACATGAGTGCCTGGTACTACCCTACCTACTCACAAGAGTACCTGATACTACCCTACCTACTCACACGAGTACCTGATACTACCCTACCTACTCACATGAGTAGCCGATATTACCCTACCTACTCACACGAGTACCTGATACTTCCCTACCTACTCACATGAGTACCCGATATTACCCGACCTACTCACAGGAGTACCCGATACTACCCTACCTACTCACACGAGTACCTGATACTACCCTACCTACTCACATGAGTACCTGATACTACCCTACCTACTCACATGAGTGCCTGATACTACCCTACCTACTCACATGAGTACCTGATACTACCCTACTTACTCACATGAGTACCCGATATTACCCTGTCTACTCAAAGGAGTACCTAAAACTACCTTACCTACTCACATGAGTACCTGATATTACCCTACCTACTCACAAGAGTACCTGATACTACCCTACCTACTCACATGAGTGCCTGGTACTACCCTACCTACTCACAAGAGTACCTGATACTACCCTACCTACTCACACGAGTACCTGATACTACCCTACCTACTCACATGAGTAGCCGATATTACCCTGTCTACTCACAGGAGTACCTGATACTACCCTACCTACTCACACGAGTACCTGATACTACCCTACCTACTCACACGAGTAGCCGATATTACCCTACCTACTCACATGAGTAGCCGATATTACCCTACCTACTCACACGAGTACCTGATACTTCCCTACCTACTCACATGAGTACCCGATATTACCCTGTCTACTCACAGGAGTACCTGATACTACCCTACCTACTCACATGAGTACCCGATATTACCCTGTCTACTCACAGGAGTACCTGATACTTCCCTACCTACTCACATGAGTACCCGATACTACCCTACCTACTCACAAGAGTACCTGATACTACCCTGTCTACTCACAGGAGTACCTGATACTTCCCTACCTACTCACATGAGTACCCGATACTACCCTACCTACTCACACGAGTACCCGATATTACCCTGTCTACTCAAAGGAGTACCTAAAACTACCTTACCTACTCACATGAGTACCTGATATTACCCTACCTACTCACAAGAGTACCTGATACTACCCTACCTACTCACATGAGTGCCTGGTACTACCCTACCTACTCACAAGAGTACCTGATACTACCCTACCTACTCACACGAGTACCTGATACTACCCTACCTACTCACATGAGTAGCCGATATTACCCTGTCTACTCACAGGAGTACCTGATACTACCCTACCTACTCACACGAGTACCTGATACTACCCTACCTACTCACACGAGTACCTGATACTACCCTACCTACTCACATGAGTAGACGATATTACCCTACCTACTCACACGAGTACCTGATACTTCCCTACCTACTCACATGAGTACCTGATACTACCCTACCTACTCACACGAGTACCTGATACTACCCTACCTACTCACATGAGTAGCCGATATTACCCTACCTAATCACAAGAGTACCTGATACTACCCTACCTACTCACATGAGTAGCCGATATAACCCTGTCTACTCACAGGAGTACCTGATACTTCCCTACCTACTCACATGAGTACCTGATACTACCCTACCTACTCACACGAGTACCTGATACTACCCTACCTACTCACATGAGTAGCCGATATTACCCTACCTAATCACACGAGTACCTGATACTACCCTACCTACTCACATGAGTAGCCGATATAACCCTGTCTACTCACAGAAGTACCTGATACTTCCCTACCTACTCACAGGAGTACCTGATACTACCCTACCTACTCACAAGAGTACCTGATACTACCCTACCTACTCACATGAGTACCCGATATTACCCTGTCTACTCACAGGAGTACCTGATACTTCCCTACCTACTCACATGAGTACCCGATACTACCCTACCTACTCACACGAGTACCTGATACTACCCTACTTACTCACATGAGTACCCGATATTACCCTGTCTACTCAAAGGAGTACCTAAAACTACCTTACCTACTCACATGAGTACCTGATATTACCCTACCTACTCACAAGAGTACCTGATACTACCCTACCTACTCACATGAGTGCCTGGTACTACCCTACCTACTCACAAGAGTACCTGATACTACCCTACCTACTCACAAGAGTACCTGATATAACCTGACCTACTCACAAGAGTACCTGATACTCCCCTACCTACTCACACGAGTACCTGATACTACCCTACCTACTCACACGAGTAGCCGATATAACCCTACCTACTCACACGAGTACCTGATACTTCCCTACCTACTCACATGAGTACCCGATATTACCCTGTCTACTCACAGGAGTACCTGATACTACCCTACCTACTCACATGAGTGCCTGATACTACCCTACCTACTCACAGGAGTACCCGATATTACCCTGTCTACTCACAGGAGTACCTGATACTACCCTACCTACTCACATGAGTACCCGATATTACCCTGTCTACTCACAGGAGTACCTGATACTTCCCTACCTACTCACATGAGTACCCGATATTACCCTGTCTACTCACAGGAGTACCCGATATTACCCTGTCTACTCACAGGAGTACCTGATACTACCCTACCTACTCACATGAGTGCCTGATACTACCCTACCTACTCACAGGAGTACCCGATATTACCCTGTCTACTCACAGGAGTACCTGATACTACCCTACCTACTCACATGAGTACCCGATATTACCCTGTCTACTCACACGAGTACCTGATACTTCCCTACCTACTCACATGAGTACCCGATATTACCCTACCTACTCACATGAGTGCCTGATACTACCCTACCTACTCACAGGAGTACCCGATATTACCCTGTCTACTCACAGGAGTACCTGATACTTCCCTACCTACTCACATGAGTACCCGATACTACCCTACCTACTCACACGAGTACCTGATACTACCCTACTTACTCACATGAGTACCCGATATTACCCTGTCTACTCAAAGGAGTACCTAAAACTACCTTACCTACTCACATGAGTACCTGATATTACCCTACCTACTCACAAGAGTACCTGATACTACCCTACCTACTCACATGAGTGCCTGGTACTACCCTACCTACTCACAAGAGTACCTGATACTACCCTACCTACTCACAAGAGTACCTGATATAACCTGACCTACTCACAAGAGTACCTGATACTCCCCTACCTACTCACACGAGTACCTGATACTACCCTACCTACTCACACGAGTAGCCGATATAACCCTGTCTACTCACAGGAGTACCTGATACTACCCTACCTACTCACATGAGTACCTGATACTTCCCTACCTACTCACACGAGTACCCGATATTACCCTGTCTACTCACAGGAGTACCTGATACTACCCTACCTACTCACATGAGTGCCTGATACTACCCTACCTACTCACAGGAGTACCCGATATTACCCTGTCTACTCACAGGAGTACCTGATACTACCCTACCTACTCACATGAGTACCCGATATTACCCTGTCTACTCACAGGAGTACCTGATACTTCCCTACCTACTCACAAGAGTACCCGATACTACCCTACCTACTCACAAGAGTACCTGATACTACCCTACTTACTCACAGGAGTACCTGATACTACCCTACCTACTCACATGAGTGCCTGGTACTACCCTACCTACTCACATGAGTGCCTGGTACTACCCTACCTACTCACAAGAGTACCTGATACTACCCTACCTACTCACAAGAGTACCTGATACTACCCTACCTACTCACATGAGTGCCTGGTACTACCCTACCTACTCACATGAGTGCCTGGTACTACCCTACCTACTCACAAGAGTACCTGATACTACCCTACCTACTCACACGAGTACCTGATACTACCCTACCTACTCACATGAGTAGCCGATATTACCCTACCTACTCACACGAGTACCTGATACTTCCCTACCTACTCACATGAGTACCCGATACTACCCTACCTACTCACAAGAGTACCTGATACTACCCTACCTACTCACATGAGTGCCTGGTACTACCCTACCTACTCACATGAGTGCCTGGTACTACCCTACCTACTCACAAGAGTACCTGATACTACCCTACCTACTCACACGAGTACCTGATACTACCCTACCTACTCACATGAGTACCCGATATTACCCTACCTACTCACACGAGTACCCGATACTACCCTACCTACTCACATGAGTACCCGATACTACCCTACCTACTCACATGAGTGCCTGATACTACCCTACCTACTCACATGAGTGCCTGATACTAACCTACTTACTCACATGAGTACCTGATATTACCCTACCTACTCACAAGAGTACCTGATACTACCCTACCTACTCACATGAGTGCCTGGTACTACCCTACCTACTCACAAGAGTACCTGATACTACCCTACCTACTCACACGAGTACCTGATACTACCCTACCTACTCACATGAGTAGCCGATATTACCCTGTCTACTCACAGGAGTACCTGATACTACCCTACCTACTCACATGAGTACCCGATATTACCCTGTCTACTCACAGGAGTACCTGATACTTCCCTACCTACTCACATGAGTACCCGATACTACCCTACCTACTCACACGAGTACCTGATACTACCCTACCTACTCACAGGAGTACCCGATACTACCCTACCTACTCACATGAGTACCCGATATTACCCTGTCTACTCACAGGAGTACCTGATACTTCCCTACCTACTCACATGAGTACCCGATACTACCCTACCTACTCACACGAGTACCTGATACTACCCTACCTACTCACATGAGTACCCGATACTACCCTACCTACTCACATGAGTACATGATACTACCCTGCCTACTCACACGAGTACCTGATACTTCCCTACCTACTCACATGAGTACCCGATACTACCCTACCTACTCACACGAGTACCTGATACTACCCTACCTACTCACATGAGTACCCGATACTACCCTACCTACTCACACGAGTACCTGATATTACCCTACCTACTCACACGAGTACCCGATATTACACGACCTACTCACGAGAGTACCTGATACTTCCCTACCTACTCACATGAGTACCCGATATTACCCTACCTACTCACACGAGTACCCGATACTACCCTACCTACTCACAAGAGTGCCTGATACTACCCTGCCTACTCACATGAGTGCCTGATACTACCCTACCTACTCACACGAGTACCTGATACTACCCTACCTACTCACATGAGTAGCCGATATTACCCTACCTACTCACACGAGTACCTGATACTTCCCTACCTACTCACATGAGTACCCGATATTACCCTGTCTACTCACACGAGTACCTGATACTTCCCTACCTACTCACATGAGTACCCGATATTACCCTGTCTACTCACAGGAGTACCTGATACTACCCTACCTACTCACATGAGTGCCTGGTACTACCCTACCTACTCACATGAGTGCCTGGTACTACCCTACCTACTCACAAGAGTACCTGATACTACCCTACCTACTCACACGAGTACCTGATACTACCCTACCTACTCACATGAGTACCCGATATTACCCTACCTACTCACACGAGTACCCGATACTACCCTACCTACTCACATGAGTACCCGATACTACCCTACCTACTCACATGAGTGCCTGATACTACCCTACCTACTCACATGAGTGCCTGATACTACCCTACTTACTCACATGAGTACCTGATATTACCCTACCTACTCACAAGAGTACCTGATACTACCCTACCTACTCACATGAGTGCCTGGTACTACCCTACCTACTCACAAGAGTACCTGATACTACCCTACCTACTCACACGAGTACCTGATACTACCCTACCTACTCACATGAGTAGCCGATATTACCCTGTCTACTCACAGGAGTACCTGATACTACCCTACCTACTCACATGAGTACCCGATATTACCCTGTCTACTCACAGGAGTACCTGATACTTCCCTACCTACTCACATGAGTACCCGATTCTACCCTACCTACTCACACGAGTACCTGATACTACCCTACCTACTCACAGGAGTACCCGATACTACCCTACCTACTCACATGAGTACCCGATATTACCCTGTCTACTCACAGGAGTACCTGATACTTCCCTACCTACTCACATGAGTACCCGATACTACCCTACCTACTCACACGAGTACCTGATACTACCCTACCTACTCACATGAGTACCCGATACTACCCTACCTACTCACATGAGTACATGATACTACCCTGCCTACTCACACGAGTACCTGATACTTCCCTACCTACTCACATGAGTACCCGATACTACCCTACCTACTCACACGAGTACCTGATACTACCCTACCTACTCACATGAGTACCCGATACTACCCTACCTACTCACACGAGTACCTGATATTACCCTACCTACTCACACGAGTACCCGATATTACACGACCTACTCACATGAGTGCCTGATACTACCCTACCTACTCACACGAGTACCTGATACTACCCTACCTACTCACATGAGTAGCCGATATTACCCTACCTACTCACACGAGTACCTGATACTTCCCTACCTACTCACATGAGTACCCGATATTACCCTGTCTACTCACAGGAGTACCTGATACTACCCTACCTACTCACATGAGTACCCGATATTACCCTGTCTACTCACATGAGTACCTGATACTACCCTACCTACTCACATGAGTGCCTGAAACTACCCTACCTACTCACATGAGTACCCGATATTACCCTACCTACTCACATGAGTACCCGATATTATCCTGTCTACTCACATGAGTACCTGATACTACCCTACCTACTCACATGAGTGCCTGATACTACCCTACCTACTCACAGGAGTACCTGATACTACCCTACCTACTCACATGAGTACCCGATATTACCCTGTCTACTCACAGGAGTACCTGATACTACCCTACCTACTCACATGAGTACCCGATATTACCCTGTCTACTCACAGGAGTACCTGATACTTCCCTACCTACTCACATGAGTACCCGATATTACCCTACCTACTCACATGAGTACCTGATACTACCCTACCTACTCACATGAGTACCTGATACTACCCTACCTACTCACATGAGTGCCTGGTACTACCCTACCTACTCACATGAGTACATGATACTACCCTACCTACTCACAAGAGTACCTGATACTACCCTATCTACTCACATGAGTGCCTGGTACTACCCTACCTACTCACATGAGTACATGATACTACCCTGCCTACTCACACGAGTACCTGACACTACCCTACCTACTCACATTGGTACCAGATACTACCCAACCGACTCACATGAATGCCCGATATAACCTGACCTACTCACATGAGTACCTGATACTACCCTACCTACTCACACGAGTACCTGATATTACCCTACCTACTCACACGAGTACCCGATATTACACGACCTACTCACAAGAGTACCTGATACTTCCCTACCTACTCACATGAGTACCCGATATTACCCTACCTACTCACACGAGTACCCGATACTACCCTACCTACTCACAGGAGTACCTGATACTTCCCTACCTACTCATACGAGTACCTGATACTACCCTACCTACTCACACGAGTACCCGATATTACCCTACCTACTCACACGAGTGCCTGATACTACCCTGCCTACTCACACGAGTACCTGACACTACCCTACCTACTCACATTGGTACCTGATACTACCCAACCGACTCACATGAATGCCCGATATAACCTGACCTACTCACATGAGTACCTGATACTACCCTACCTACTCACACGAGTGCCTGATACAACACTACCTACTCACACGAGTGCCCGATATTACCCTACCTACTCACATGAGTACCTGATACTACCCTACCTACTCACACGAGTACCTGATATTACCCTACCTACTCACACGAGTACCCGATATTACACGACCTACTCACAAGAGTACCTGACTACCCTACCTACTAACATGAGTACCCGATATAACCTGACCTACTCACAAGTGTACCTGATACTACCCTACCTACTCAAACGAGTGCCCGATATTACCCGACCTACTCACACGAGTACCTGATACTACCCTACCTACTCACACGAGTGCCTGATACTACCCTACCTACTCACACGAGTGCCCGATATTACTATACCTACTAACCTAGATGGCCGATATTACCCTACCTACTCACATGAGTACCTGATGCTACCCTGTCTACACACATGAGTACCTGATACTACCCTACCTACTATAACGAGTGTCTGATACTACTCTACCTACTCACCTAGATGGCCGATATTACCCTACCTACTCACACGAATACCTGATACTACCCTACCTACTCACACGAGTACCCGATATAACCCGACCTACAAACATGAGTACCCTATATTACCCTACCTACTAACATGAGTACCTGATACTATCCTGCCTACTCACACGAGTACCTGATACTACCCTACCTACTCACATGAGTACCTGATACTACCCTACCTACTCACACGAGTACCCGATATAACCCGACCTACAAACATGAGTACCCTATATTACCCTACCTACTAACATGAGTACCTGATACTATCCTGCCTACTCACACGAGTACCTGATACTACCCTACCTACTCACACGAGTACCTGATACTACCCTACCTACTCACATGAGTAGCCGATATCACCCTACCTAATCACAAGAGTACCTGATACTACCCTACCTACTCACACGAGTACCTGATACTACCCTACTAGGTCGAGAGGCTCTACCTGCAACCCCACTGGATAGCAGGTAGAGAGCGACTATGGTTAAAACAGGGGGGATTTGCGCATACTGTACAGTATGCATCGTTTTTGCTTTGTTGCGGTTATTTCGCATGACGCACGCATATTCTAATTATGCCCTATCGATTGGAATCGCTTGCAAGAATTGTTTTCACCTATTTATAATGTCGACATCGCTTGTTTATTTTCTTTATTCGGCCGCGAAATCTGCTAGCGTCCCGGCCGACTGAAACATCAACAAACGCCGCCATCTTGTATACCGGGTGTTTGCATCGACCAATCAGATTGCGTCATACGATTCTAAAAATAGATACAGCGTGGAGTTAAATTATTCATGGTGACCTCGCATGTTGACGATGTTGGGAGACCCAGCAAGTGAGGGAGATCTAACGTAAATTCTTCTCGAACTGTTGAAGAGGAGAAACTCTGAGAAATGGAAATATAATGTTAAGAAAAAATACATTCTAGTTACTGTTTGTTTTCCAAGAAATAAATACAATTACGTACACCTGTAGCATGCGATAAAATCTGTTTCCTTTTAAATATTACAGCAATTAGAATCGCGACATAATTTTCGAAAAGATAAAACTATCTTCACGATAATGTTTTATAAATAAATGTGGATACAACATGTGTTTATCAATTTTCAAAATTTTAATTTTATAACTATGAAGAAAATTATGTACGAAATCGTATGGTGTACACAACAAATACGAGTCAACAATGATAAAAACAAATCACGGCTAGATACGCTAATTCATTATCAGTCTGATTAACATTACGTACGGCAAAAGTATGTTAAGACAATCATAATTCATAATGTATCATAATAGTGTACCAATTTATTTATAAACAGGTACGATATTAGAAGATAAAAACATATGCTGCAATCTACTAGTATCACGGCGTTGCACGAATAATTTTAATAAATCAAATGTGATTCTTACTATTGCCAATTTTTGCAGAACGTTTTGAAATAAACTTACCTAAACGTACATAATATTACGTTATCCCTCCGTTGATTACTTGTCGCCTGAAAACTGATTGACGGAGACCATATTCCAATAGATCACCATGAAAATAAGGATATGCGGCATGCATTATAAGAATCTACATCCTCATTGAATTTATGTGTTTATAGCAGAGATGCTTGCCGATCTATGGGTAAATATTGTAAAGCATATCGGCAGTCAGATAATTATAAACCTATTTGTGTATTGGTCATTTAGCAGGTACTAGTCATGTCTATGACATTTACGGCACCTATTGTACCATCACATGGAAGTCCGACAATTTCCAAACTTTCTTCCAATTTTGTATTGTCGTGCGAAAGTAATTGTTCGCAATGTAAGTTTTATTTCAGTAATTTTATATTTTATCTATTTTTTTAATCTCTTTTTATTGCAATTTGCTAAAGATACGGCTTCATATTGAATACATCTAAACATATTAATAAGGCTGATGAGTTTTACAGAAAGAGACTTGAGTGATGTAAATGCGATATGTGCGGCAGCCATGTTATCGTGCATATCAGCTTGGTATTCATAAGATAAACGTTCTCATTTTTAGCTCATCAGGCCTGAAAGGCCCGATGGGCTTATGGCATGGCATGGTGTCCGGCGTCCGTCCATCCGTCCGTCCATCCGTCCATCCGTCCATCCGTAAACTTTTCGCTTTTTCGACTTCTTCTCCAGAACCAATGATTCCACAGAGCTGAAATTTTATGTGCAGACTCCTTGAATAATGGGGATTCTAAATTGTAGATTTCGTGACCACATGACCCCAAATGGGGTCACAGTGGTCATTATCTAAGAACCCATCTTTTGCTTGTAAACAATAACTTGAATAACTTAAATATTCAACTTTAGATAGTAAATCAACGAAATCCTGATGAGCTACAGAGCCCATGACTCTATTTTTATTAATGAGCTATTCTCTAAATAAATTTTGGAAATTAAAGTGAATCATATTCTAAAAATAATTTAAGCTTTAAAAGAAATAAAGCATATGATTTTTGAAAACTATGTGACCACACAAGGTAATGTGGTTATGCAAAAGCCATAAGAAAGAGATATGTCGGACTGACAATGATGTAAAATACGACCGTGAGAAAACATATTTTTTCTTTAAAAGGCTGGAATAAAACACAGATGATGAAGTAATTTCCACTATAGAGTGTAAAATATCACCTTATTGTCAAAATAATTTTACCCCGTATTACACCAATAGTTACGCTCGTATTTTATAAGCGTCGATTACTGAGCACGTCGCGCGATGTATCAAGTCGATTATATTTTGTCAGCAATGAGCATATACTAACAAATGATTTGTTATTGATCAACAACACCTTATCGTAACAAAAATATGTTGTGATTTAATTTTCATGGATATAAAATTATTCTTCGGGATAGGATCGACTACAAGACAACAGTTTGTTCCGTTTGGACCACTTGCATGCACGCCTTCTAGACTACATGTCGGCACATCGACAGTCTATTCATAACGGGAATAGCCAGTAGTCAAGGCATTTAATGAACTTTATCAACTAATCAATGAATTACATAATCAATTAATCAAACTGCTGAAGAGTAACAACCATATTTATAAATAATTTATTTTACAATGTTCACAAATAATGCCAAATTCAAGCTAATTTTATTCATAGTGACCTCGCTAGTGATCGAGATCGTTTCTGATTGGCTGCCGCTTTCCAAAATGGCAGCGCCCAACGTTGTTTCGACAAGTGCCGAGGAGTGAAATGTTTACCTTGAATTGTAAAACAGAACAGCGTTGATAGAACAATATTAAGTTATGAAATATTTTAAAATATTATCAAGTAGTGATTCTCGGATTTTAAGCAAACTGTCACATCAAAATCAAAACATAAGATTTTCCCCCAGTTTTAACCATAGCCGTCTTCTGTCGTTAGTATGCGGCTCGCTGTGTGAGGTAGAGCATTCGGACGACAGAGGTTTCGGTCTACTTCCCTACCTACTCACATGAGTAGCCGATATTACCTACCTACTCACATGAGTACCTGATACTACACTTCCTACTCACATGAGTACCTGATACTACCCTACCTACTCACACGAGTACCCGATATTACCCTACCTACTCACAAGAGTATCTGATTCTACCCTACCAACTCACACGAGTACCCGATATTACCCTACCTACTCACATGAGTACCTGATACTACACTTCCTACTCACATGAGTATCTGATACTACCCTACCTACTCACACGAGTACCTGATACTACCCTACCTACTCACATGAGTAGCCGATATTACCCTACCTACTCACACGAGTACCTGATACTACCCTACCTACTCACATCAGTGCCTGATACTACCCCACTTACTCACATGAGTACCCGATATTACCCTGTCTACTCAAAGGAGTACCTAAAACTACCCTACCTACTCACATGAGTACCTGATACTACCCTGCCTACTCACATGAGTACCTGACACTACCCTACCTACTCACATGAATGCCCGATATAACCTGACCTACTCACATGAGTACCTGATACTACCCTACCTACTCACATGAGTGCCTGATACAACACTACCTGCTCACACGAGTGCCCGATATTACCCTACCTACTCACATGAGTACCTGATACTACCCTACTTACTCACACGAGTACCTGATATTACCCTACCTACTCACACGAGTACCCGATATTACACGACCTACTCACAAGAGTACCTGATACTACCCTACCTACTCACATGAGTACCCGATATAACCTGACCTACTCACAAGAGTACCTGATACTACCCTACCTACTCACACGAGTGCCCGATATTACCCTACCTACTCACATGAGTACCTGATACTACCCTACCTACTCACACGAGTACCTGATATTACCCTACCTACTCACATGAGTACCCGATATAACCTGACCTACTCACATGAGGAGCTGATACTACCCTACCTACTCACACGAGTACCTGATACTACCCTACCTACTCATATGAGTACCCGATATTACCCTACCTACTCACAAGAGTACCTGATACTACCCTACCAACTCACACGAGTACCCGATATTACCCTACCTACTCACATGAGTACCTGATACTACACTTCCTACTCACATGAGTACCTGATACTACCCTACCTACTCACACGAGTACCTGATACTACCCTACCTACTCACATGAGTAGCCGATATTACCCTACCTACTCACATGAGTACCCGATACTACCCTACCTACTCACATGAGTACCTGATACTACCCTACCTACTCACATGAGTACCTGATACTTCCCTACCTACTCACATGAGTACCTGATACTACCCTACCTACTCACAAGAGTACCTGATACTACCCTGTCTACTCACATGAGTACCTGATACTACCCTAACTACTCACATGAGTACCCGATACTACCCTACCTACTCACAAGAGTACCTGATACTACCCTACCTACTCACACGAGTACCTGATACTACCCTACCTACTCACATGAGTGCCTGATACTACCCCACTTACTCACATGAGTACCCGATATTACCCTGTCTACTCAAAGGAGTACCTAAAACTACCCTACCTACTCACATGAGTACCTGATACTACCCTGCCTACTCACATGAGTACCTGACACTACCCTACCTACTCACATGAATGCCCGATATAACCTGACCTACTCACATGAGTACCTGATACTACCCTACCTACTCACATGAGTGCCTGATACAACACTACCTGCTCACACGAGTGCCCGATATTACCCTACCTACTCACATGAGTACCTGATACTACCCTACTTACTCACACGAGTACCTGATATTACCCTACCTACTCACACGAGTACCCGATATTACACGACCTACTCACAAGAGTACCTGATACTACCCTACCTACTCACATGAGTACCCGATATAACCTGACCTACTCACAAGAGTACCTGATACTACCCTACCTTCTCACACGAGTGCCCGATATTACCCTACCTACTCACATGAGTACCTGATACTACCCTACCTACTCACACGAGTACCTGATATTACCCTACCTACTCACATGAGTACCCGATATAACCTGACCTACTCACATGAGGAGCTGATACTACCCTACCTACTCACACGAGTACCTGATACTACCCTACCTACTCATATGAGTGCCCGATATTACCCGACCTACTCACACGAGTACCTGATACTACCCTACCTACTCACACGAGTGCCTGATACTACCCTACCTACTCACATGAGTGCCCGATATTACCCTACCTACTCACCTAGATGGCCGATATTACCCTACCTACTCACATGAGTACCTGATACTACCCTACCTATTCGCACAAGTACCTGATACTACCCTACCTACTCACACGAGTGCCCAATATTACCCTACCTACTCACATGAGTACCCGATACTCCCCTACCTACTCACACGAGTACCCGATGTTACCCGACCTACTCACATGAGTACCTTATCTTACCCTACCTACTCACATGAGTACCTGTCACTACCCTACCTACTCACACGAGTACCCGATATTACCCGACCTACTCACATGAGTACCTTATCTTACCCTACCTACTCACATGAGTACCCGATACTCCCCTACCTACTCACACGAGTACCCGATATTACCCGACCTACTCACATGAGTACCTTATCTTACCCTACCTACTCACATGAGTACCTGTCACTACCCTACCTACTCACACGAGTACCCGATATTACCCGACCTACTCACATGAGTACCTTATCTTACCCTACCTACTCACATGAGTACCTGTCACTACCCTACCTACTCACACGAGTACCCGATATTACCCGACCTACTCACATGAGTACCTTATCTTACCCTACCTACTCACATGAGTACCTGTCACTACCCTACCTACTCACATGAGTACCCAATACTACACTACCTACTCACATGAGTACCCGATACTACCCTACCTACTCAAATGAGAACCCAATACTACACTACCTACTCACATGAGTACCTGATACTACCCTACCTACTCACACGAGTACCTGATACAACACTACCTACTCACACGAGTGCCCGATATTACCCTACCTACTCACACGAGTACTCTATATTACCCTACCTACTCACATGAGTACCTTATCTTACCCTACCTACACAAACGAGTACCCGATGTTACCCGACCTTCTCACACGAATAACCAATATAACCCCTCCTACATACACGATTACCCGATATTACCCCTCCTACACAAACGAGTACCCGATATTACCTGACCTACTCAAACGAGTACCCAATATTACACGACTTAAAGACATGGATACCAAATAATACCCGCTTTAAAGACACGAGTACTCAATAATACCCGAAATAAACACACGAGTACCCAATGTTACCAAACCTACACACACAATTATCCGATGTTACCCGACTTAGACACGTGAGTACCCAACATTACTCCACCTACACACTCAAGTACGTGATATCACAAGACATGCATCCACGAGTACGCATATTCTAAGAAGAAAGCATGGGGTACACCTGAACTAAAATCATATTTATGAAATATATTAATTTCTCTACCTTTATTCAGTTGGTTATATTTTTAAGTTCCATTTTGTATTGACATGCTATATAAGGATCTAGATTGTATTAAAGACTCTTTATTTTACACAGTAATGGGACAGGACTAGGGGAACTCCCTACACCGCCTGTGTTTAAAATTGGTCAGGGCCGTTCTCCATATATATTATATAGTTGCCAAATGACATAACTTAATACAAAAGAATTGAAACAGTCTGATAATTTCCACATTTATTCCACATAACACTGATGGCAACAACAATATGCACAATACAACATAACATATCTACAAACCATTGGCTAACTATTTTTCTTAAACATGTGGTTATGTTCCCAATATTACAATGATGGCAAAAACAATATGCACAATACAACATAACATATCTACAAATCATTGGCTTACTATTTTTCTAAAACATGTGTTTATGTTCCCAATATTACAATGATGGCAAAAACAATATGCACAATACAACATAACATATCTACAAATCATTGGCTTACTATTTTTCTTAACATGTGTTTATGTTCCCAATATTACAATGATGGCAAAAACAATATGCACAATACAACATAACATATCTACAAATCATTGGCTTACTATTTTTCTAAAACATGTGTTTATGTTCCCAATATTACAATGATGGCAAAAACAATATGCACAATACAACATAACATATCTACAAATCATTGGCTTACTATTTTTCTTAACATGTGTTTATGTTCCCAATATTACAAAGATGACAAACAAACCTGCACACTTAGACCTCACTGTCCTCCTGTCTTATAAACCATTGTGGGTTGTGTAGCTATGAGTAATAATGAAAAGGCTAAATACAAATAGTGAAATGTTTCTCCGGAATCGATGCATCACTGTTATTTGTTCGAATGAAAGCTATTTATTGTCATTTTTAAAATGAATAAGAATTTGCCGCATCATGTTTGCTAAACCCAAACATGCATTTGTCTACCAAAAATATATGGGTCTTCAGGAACGGATACGCTTCCGGTGTGTATACTTCTATCACTACCAAGCTAAATGATAAAATGTACTCCTACGTAGTCATTATTTTTTCCAACATTACATGAAAAGAAAGAGCTGTGTCCTCGTCACTTTTGCCCAAAAAATTGGCCAGATACTGTTTATGCAACTACGAGACCCATTTACTGGTAGCTTCTCTAAATAATTTAAAACATGCATCAAATCAATCATTCAACAGAACATGTATATATCCAGTATCATCAGCCACATACCTACATAAGATTCACCTAGGCATCTGTAAATGATCCTGACTCTCCAGTGTATTTGAAGGACCTGACAGGTGTCTACACCCCTGCATGACTCTCCATTGTATTTGAAGGACCTGACAGGTGTCTACACCCCTGCTTGGCTCTCCAGTGTATCTGAAGGACCTGATAAGTGTCTACACCCCTGCATGGCTCTCCAGCGTATCTGAAGGACCTGACAAGTGTCTACACTCCTGCATGACTCTCCAATGTATCTGCAGGACCTGACAAGTGTTTACACCCCTGCATGACTCTCCAGTGTGTCTGAAGGACCTGACAAGTGTCTACACCCTTGCATGGCTCTCTCGTGTATATGAAGGACCTGACAAGTGTCTACACCCTGCATGACTCTAAAGTGTATCTGAAGATCCTGACATGTGTTTACACTCCTGCATTGCTCTCCAGTGTATCTGAAGGACCTGACAAGTGTCTACACCCCTTCATGACTCTCCAGTGTGTCTGAAGGACCTGACAAGTGTCTACACCCTTGCATGGCTCTCTCGTGTATATGAAGGACCTGACAAGTGTCTACACCTCTGCATGACTCTCAAGTGTATCTGAAGGACCTGATAAGTGTTTACACTCCTGCATTGCTCTCCAGTGTATCTGAAGGACCTGACAAGTGTCTACACCCCTTCATGACTCTCCAGTGTGTCTGAAGGACCTGACAAGTGTCTACACCCTTACATGGCTCTCTCGTGTATATGAAGGACCTGACAAGTGTCTACACCTCTGCATGACTCTCAAGTGTATCTGAAGGACCTGATAAGTGTTTACACACCTGTATGACTCTCCGGCGTATCTGAAGGACCTGACAAGTGTCTACACCCCTGCATTGCATTCATTACATGGCCTCTACGTAGTTTCGACGTCAGATCCAGTCTCAAACATCCTATTAAAGGGGCAGTAGCACCTGAGAGGATCCAGACCATAACCCCAAAGATTACACCAAATTCCACATACAAAGTGTACAACAAGTCAATTAGGATTTGAATTGACAATATCCCGACCATAACCCCCAAGATTACACCAAATTCCATATACAAATTGTACAACAAGTCAATTAGGATTTGAATTGACAATATCCCGACCATAACCCCAAGGATTACACCAAATTCCATATACAAATTGTACAACAAGTCAATTAGGGTTTGAATTGACAATATTCCGACCATAACCCCAAGGATTACACCAAATTCCACATACAAATTGTACAACAAATCAATTAGGCTTTTAACTGACAATATCCCGACCATAACCCCCAAGATTACACCAAATTCCATATTCAAATTGTACAACAAGTCAATTAGGATTTGAATTGACAATATCCCGACCATAACCTCAAGGATTACACCAAATTCCATATACAAATTGTACAACAAGTCAATTAGGGTTTGAATTGACAATATTCCGACCATAACCCCAAGGATAACACCAAATTCCATATACAAATTGTACAACAAGTCAATTAGGGTTTGAATTGACAATATCCCGACCATAACCCCAAGGATTACACCAAATTCCATATACAAATTGTACAACTAGTCATTTGGGCTTTTAACTGACAATATCCCGACCATAACCCCCAAGATTACACCAAATTCCATATACAAATTGTACAACAAGTCAATAAGGCTTTGAACTGACAAGATCCCGACCATTACCCATAAGATTACACCAAATTCCAAGAACGTGCAATATACAATATGTACAAGTGAAAAAGATTTTTTCTGACACAAAAGGACACAAATTAAAGATATAAACAAATGAAGATGAAGCTGACAATTATAACTATTCTCTTAGACTCAACTTCATCGTTTCTTCTCTCTATTATTGAAGTGTCAAAATGTGAAAGGGCATTCTCTTGCCGATTGTGATAATTACCAAATTAGTTTGAATTGTCATCCTACCTTGCCAATTTTGGATTTTATGGTTTTATTGGAGATAACGATATACAGTTACAACACCAGTGCAGCTTGAAAACATAAATCACAAATAACATCTGAGACAGCATTTATATACCAAGGATCATCAGCCACGGACGTAAATGTCCTTTAATAATGATCAACTTCCTAATATTAGGACAACTTCACTCATGTTGCAAAGTTATTCAATAACACTGCCTCAGTGTTCCGATGTGTTTAGTTCATACCGACCACTTATCACTAACTAAAGGTTATCAATGATAATTGCCCAAGTAGATTCAATTGCCCTCCTCTCCTGCCATCACTGTTGACAAATGTGCTCACATCTAACATATATAACACCATCTACGTACCATGTTTCATCGGCTACATACGTGCATGTCTTCTAAAATAACAATAAATGTTCAGAAATTATCAACTTCTTCTTTTAAACGTGGTTACCCAATAGCAGAATGGTCTCCTCAACCTTGAACAACGTTCTCTCCGAAGTGTTGATGATAAATATGTGTTATACACCTAACATTGTTATTAGGGATTAAACTATCTTCAATAGTATGAATTCTTGTACTTTTTCGGGGCGAGTCCCTTGCGGGATTCCAACCCACACCCTCCGAGTCAGGCACCTATCGGCAGCACTGACCGTATCAACAGCCTGCCAGCAGCAGAATGGTCACCCCAAACTTGACCAATGTTCTCTCCGAAGTGTTTATGTTAAATGAAAGTTTTAAACGTTTTGCAGATTTATGATTCAAAGTCTCCCTCTTTCGGAATAAAATCATAAAATATCACTAATTGAAAAACTTATAGTGGCCATGCCTGGTTTTGAAATCTGAATATACAATTTAATCCGTGTTTATGTAAAAACCAAACATTCAAATAAGTTCTCAATTATATCTTGATCAGTAAACAAGTGAGGTAAAAGAGTGAATATGTTTGTTTTTCCCTGGTCACACTTTCAATACATTCAATAACATGCCTTTGGGATTACTTATCTTTTGAGACGTGGAAAACATATAAGAACCATTTTCTTTCTTGGTGAAGTTAATATCATCTGTGAGGACACGTGTGTTCATATCTTAACATATATTTAAATCTACGAATTAATGTCATTTAGTTTTGGAAATGCCAATAAAGGCGCCGTATACTTCAGTTCAGTTGAAAACACTCTCATCCCAACACTACAGTTCCTGCTCATCTGTCTTGCTTCCACTCTACTTGACCCCCGAAATGTATAGAAGATAAGATCACCAACAAGGTACGTGGACTTGAGATTTTTAAATTCGGAACTTCTTGTTTCACAAACAACCTTTTTTTCAGCATTAAACTTTGTCACCCTGATGATGTGAATTTCTTCATCCACTTCCTCTGTCCAGGCAAACAGCGAAGCTTTGTTGTCCCCTGTCAGTGACATTCCCGCTATGAGTACAGGAACGGTATGGTTAAATATTCCGTGTTTTGATGATATGTCAAGACATTGTAAGATACTTTGTTGAGATGTTATGAGGAACCAGCAGAGCTTGGGTCCCTGAACACTTAGACAATTGATTCTCCTGTGTCCTAATTTATGCCACATAGTCTCATGCCTGTCTCTCCTTGTCATGTATCTGTCTATGTGATAGTGTCTTCTTTTATACACCAGAAGAAACAGTACATCATTGTACATAGCCAGTTGTTTATAATTACTACTGGTCCTAATCGCGGAAAACCTGATGTTCAGGATTTGTTTAAAAAATCCTTTACTGCCACACCAGTATAGAGTACGGGTTTCTTGTCTATAAACCATTGAATAAACTATTCCTTTGACGTAAACTCCAATTTTCTCTGTTCCATTAGATGTCATTGAGATGTTCAGAACTTCCCTGGCATCTTGTCTTCCCCAACCGTCAACCGCAAAAAACCATGTGTAACCCTTGGATTGTGTAGCTGTATCGTCCCTGTTCTTCATAAGGGCAACAACATAGTTCTTTACCAGATTTGTGCTGAGGTTCTGTTCAGTCTTTTTGTACAGATTCCCAGAATCCAGGTCTCCAAGATCACATCCCGGCGTACTCATACATCCTACGGCGCACTGGATAGCTGTCTTACAAGTGATATTAGTCAGACACAGATGGTGTGATGTGTTAAGAGAATCATCCCTATGGTATCTGAATTGCAATGTTCTCATCTGGTCTGTGGCTGTGAAGGCAACTAAACACAACATGCAAATGCCCATCATACAAACGTGATTCAAAAGCAATGGTGCTATGAGACTAGCCATGGCTACGATCCTGTATGCAGAGTCTCCTATTCCTAGCTGTCTCCTCACTGTCCTGGATACCTATGTGTCCTATATACCCGTCAATACGATACCTATGTGTCTTATATACCGGTCAATACATTTTAAAACTTTGCGTGGATGTAAATGACACACAATGAGCCATATCATGTTCCATAATGAAATTAGACACGCGCTGTCTATGTCTTTGTGTATTTGTAAACTATGTTTCAAAATGATGAATTGGAGTAAAACGTAGCAATTAAAATTATACTCTTCCAGTATTCCAAAAAAACATTTGTATCGAATTACAAGCTTATGTTCCTCATTTAAAGAAATGTATGTTGTTAACATTAGTAATTTAAGGGATATGTATGTGATGTTTAAAACAAAAGAAACAGGATAAACGCTGAAGCTGAAGGTCACAAAATGTCACAATTGACGAAAGCAGCTTTCTTTTCTTGAAAATTGGAATATATTTACACTATCAAATATTTACGGAAGCGTATTAGTGTCACGGTGACAAACAATCTGTCAAACTATCTGCTACGTAAATATTGAAGTGTTACAAGAATGGAATCATACCATTCAATGTAAATGTAGGTTAATCCCTCATTGCTTTGGAGTACCGTAATTCTAAAAGCACCCCAAACCTCAGGGGGGTACGTTTCGCGGCAATGATTTTGACAACAGTAACAAATAAAGACACAAAATTATTGGATTAAAAATCTACCCCAAAATAGTAGATTTATTTTTTTTAAATGCTTTAGTTACACAGCCGCCAAACGTTTAGCCAATCAACTGCTAGCGGAGGTGTAACGTGTTACTCATAAGTCATGCCCTAACGAGTATCTGGCTTATGTTATTGTTTACATTATACACTCGTAAACCCGTCACGTATTTTTCACTGATTTCACTTGTCAAAACAGCCTCAAATTGATCAAAGTTCTAAGAAACAATGTCGGCATATTCTGTTCACTGGTTAACTAACTTTGGTTGTTTTACACATGTGTTTAGATTGTTTAATCTCCGATTACTCCCATTGTCTTTTCTTTGTGGCGTTTTAACAAATTTGTACAAATTAAGTCAAGCCATGACGAAGATTTGTATGAAGAACAAGCTTATGTACCAAATGATCAGGATCATCTTGCTCCCCCCCCCCCCCCCCCCCCCCCCCCCACTGAATCCACCACTTACCATATTTAAAACTATAGCAAATTGTTTAACTCTCACAAAGTACTGGGCATTCATAATAAATAACTTAACAATTTTAAGAAAGAGAAATTATTAAAAAAAATATGGTGTTAAGGTTACTTTCTGATTGCATGGTAATCCGTTGTCACTAATTATTAAGGTTGATAATGATGGTGAAACACTTGTTTAACGTCAGGTTTGACATTGAAGGCTGTTTATTGAATTCTTCTTGTTGAAGATATTCGTGCCCTGCCGGGGTGACGGAATTATTATGGACATAGTTCTTTGGATTTTCATTGGCTGTTTGCTTTGACTAATACATTTCAACATGGTTATATTTGGGATAACACTACCTTCAAGTCCCATGCGGGATTCGAACCCACGCCCTCAGAGTACGGCAAATATCGTCAGCATTGACCAACAGCTTACCACACGACCATTTCGCCTCGTCAAACATCGAGGTCCAACAATCGATAGTTAAGCTAATTTTACATTCAATACCCCTCTGATAGACGTAAATTTGGCACAAATCCCTAGGCTGAATGCATTAGAAATACTTGCCATTTAGATAGAGACAAAATATAACATGGTTATATTTGGAATAACACTACCTTCAATAGTACAAATTCTCGTACTTTTTCGGGCCGAATTCCATGCGGGATTCGAACCCACGCCCTCAGGCGAAATGGTCCAACTATTTACTAAGTCTTTTCAATACATAGATATCCTCTGTTTCCTCATAACTTTCAGTTACTGATTGGCGAATTATTCGCGCAGATTTTTAGATGACTGTTTTATATTATGACCTTTTAGTAAGACCAATCTGGATTCATTCCACAAGACATTGAATAACATGAATGAACACATTGTATTTACAATGGAAACAAGTGACAGTGAACTTTCTTTCTTGGATACTGTTGTGAAAATATCGGAGGGATGTTTAGAAACGGACATATATTATAAACCTACCGATACTAAGCAATATTTGGAGTTTTCATCATGTCACCCATCACATACTAAGAGAAGTATCCCCTACAACTTATCCAGACTTATCTGCATGATCTGTTCTAATGAATATACAAGGAACATCAGACTCGGAGAACTCAAAGTGTTACTACATAAAAGAGGATACCTACCATTTCTCGTCGAGGATGGAATTAATAAGGCATTATCCATCGATAGAAAAGAACCCGTACAAGTAAAGAAGAAAGAAAAATCCGAAACAATCGACATTGCATATGTCTCAACTCCTAACCCACTCAATCCGATGTGTTCCACAATATAAAACAAAATACACCTATTTTAATGTGTGATGAAAACATGTGTAAAATTGTTGATAATGTAAAGTTTATCAAAAGTAAACGCCAGGGCAAAAATTTAAATCAAATATTAACTAAGGCTAAATTTGAGATAAACAGTACTCCTCTGGAGTACGGAGTTTCCAGGTGTAACAGAGGAAATTGTTGACCAATTTTTGCTTTAAACGCATTTGTGAATTTTAAAATAAATCATTATACTCTAGCCGAGATTGTAGTCAAATAGGTCTTGATGATTTACTCCCTGAACAAGAAAGTAAAAAAAAACTTGACGATAATGATTTAGCACGAATTGAAGGAGAACTAACTTGATATGAAGTACTTGCAGCTTTAAAACATATGAAAAATGATAAAAGTTCAGGCCCAGATGGTTTCACAGCAGAATTCGTTAAGTGTTTTTGGGGGAAGATTTGAACAAATACTTATTAATGTCACAAAAGTGTGCTTACAAAACAGGTTCCCTTTCAGTAACTCAAACGCAAGGCGTTATCACCTGTATTCAAAAAGAAAACAAATCAAAACGATTTCTAAAAAACCGGAGACCAATCTCTGTTTAATGTGCCGTATATAAGCTTGCCTCGGTTGCAATTGAGCGTCGTCTTAAATCCGTCTTTCTTACCATAATAAGCGAAGAGCAAAAGGGCTTTCTTCCGGGGAGATATATAGGTGATGTTACACGGCAAATTTATGATCTAATGAAACATACCAAAACATACCAAACTCCGTGTCTATTGATGTCAGTTGATTTTGAAAAATCTTTTGATTCAATTGATTGGAAATCCATACAAAATGCTCTTAAATTTTATAATTACGGACCTTCCTTTCGGAAATGGGTTGAGATTCTTTATCACAATTCAAAATCATGTATCCTCGTCAATGGATTCCCTTCCTCATTGTTTAAGTTTAAGTAGAGGATGTCGTCAAGGAGATCCGATTTCTCCTTACTTATTAATTCTTTGTATGGAAATATTGACAATGTTATTAAAAGCTAACAAAGAAGTCAAAGGTTTAAAACTAGGAAATATTGAACATCTTCTAGCTCTATTTGCTGATGACATATCCCTAATGTTAGATGGATCTGAAAAAAGCCTCTCCGAAGTTCTCAGCACTTTGACATATAACTGTACCTGTGTCTTCATATCTCTACACAATCAGATACATTGACTCTCCTGTTTGCCTATTCTGTAAATATGGCATTTGGAAATTGATCATTTATTTTGGGAGCGTCCACATATAAACTATCTTTGGAAAGACAGTGGATTAATCCAAATGCACATTTAAAAATAATGTTAACAAAGAAAAATATTTTACTTGGATATCTAGCAAAAACAATGTCCCTTCAAATGTATTATTCTTGTAACTAAGAATCTTATCTTGAATTATCATAATAAACACTCTGATCTAACTATTGGTAGAATCCAAAGAGAGTTATCACACTATTATGATATAACAAAGGCTATAGCATCGATATTCCTCAAGCCAGTGCGACAAATTTGTGAAATTTTGGTTACCACCACTTGTTTATATCATGTCTTGTCACATAATACTTTCACATAATTATCATTCAAACAAATGTTTTGTATCAAATGTACCCTGTACCCAATCTGTGAAACCAACCAACGGTGAATGTTTGTAAACCTGTTAATAAAAAAAATGTGGAATAAAAAAAAGTACGTCACAATGGGAGAGCTAAAATATCTTTAAAACAAATGTATTTTTATACACAGGGAATATTAATTTCCTTTGACCTTTCATTAGATATAACACCACAGTACAAACTAAAAAAATTACCATAGAACAAAAAGTAATGCATACTGTTATGATACGATCACCTCGGTAGAGTATAGAAAAAGTCATCTGAATATTAAATATGCATGTGTTTTTCAACGGGGTTTATAAACATCGAACAGAACTACAAAGGCCCGAAAACTATTAACCCTGGGACAAAGAAACTATATACCAACACAAATGCAAGATATCTTATTCACAGGGGGATAAAGCCAACTAAACTGAATTTGTAAAAAAAATAGAATCGGACTCATTGTTTTGAAATCTCATTTAAGATAATAAAACCCCTCTGTGTTGTTCGATGTTAATTCGTTTATTCATATAGACAATACTTTCAAGTAAACGAAACACAAAAGATTATTTCGAAGCGTCATCTACTTATATCAAGATATCACGGTTCAAAGTGAGTAAAATTGGCCTGCTAATTATCTCCTTCTTGAAACAGTTTTCCGCGGCCCCTTCGTGTAGCATAACCTAAGTTAGCGATGTGACGTCATACACAGGAGTTGCTTCAATGGAATCCTTAGGCGAGACATCATTCAGCAATGATGCGTCATTGATTTTGATGTCCAAACGGGAACATTATGACGACAACAATTTGTACTAACATGATTTCCATCTTTGATAAAGTTTTAACTTAAATACCAAACAGTATGTAAAAAGAAAACCCTTTGAAATAGCAGTTTCAGCACCCCGTGCATGTGTGTTTGAACAAATATCATTTTGTCATGAATTTTCATTTTAATATCTCTTTACGAGATATATATTCATCACAGACGTTCAAAATGGAATGTTTGACTGTGCTGGGAATCTGGTGGAAGTATAAACTCTGGAGGGAGAGAATGTTATGTTTCCATGCACACGAGTACAGAAGAAATTGAAAACCCATAAGCACATCTACACATGATGACAGTTCAACATACCAAGTTTCATAGAGCTAGGCCTTACATTATTTTAGTTCTGATACGGAAACAAACCTTTAAGTTATGTATTCTATATGGATAAACATAAAACTCAAATGTTTGAAAACCCTAAAGACACATCTGCACATTATGATTGTTCCCCATGTCGAGTTTCATTGAGTTTTGCTCTACGGTTTTTTAGTTAGGATCCGAAAACGAAACACGGACGTACGGACGGTCATTTCTATATCCCCCGCCAACTTCATTGATGCGAGGGGTAACTACAAGAATCAAACACCAATCACAAATATTTCAATATAGTGGAGACCGGGGCAGGTTGGTTCATTAGGTAGGTTAGGACACCATATACATCTATTGATTCCAAGTAAGGAGGAAGAAACTGTTTATATCCCAGGATGTACCATCATTTATCATCCAAAACTGGGTTTCACAGGAGATATTGCTTGTATGAGATCAAGCGATATCTCCTAGGAGATATCATTTTGACAGTAGATTTTGAACAATGTCCTGTTGGAGCTAGCTACATGACATCACAATGAGTTTGCATCTTCAAGTAATGACATCACAATGCTATGACGTCATAACTGCAATGACGTCACAATGATATGACATCACAGCATCGGAAGCCAAATGGCAGTTTTGTGTTCAGATATTTTCATGTATCATTAAAAACTAATGAAGAATGAGTTTGGATGATAAATAGAATCTCACCCTCGTGTCTTCTGATACCAAATATATCAACTCGTGTGGATATATTTGATATCAGAAGACACTTGGGTGAGATTCTGTATATACCATGTGACATATGATGCTGATGACTGAAACTATGATGTGGTTCAAACACTGGCAAGCAATAACGGTTTATCTATGGTTGGACTACAATTTTAGCATCTCAGTAATTATGAACTGGTGTAAAGACGAGTAAGCAATCCTAGTTGATACCTATTGTTCTGGAAAGTTAATTTAATGGGGCAGGTTGGGACACTGGTTGAGAAAATGTTACCACTGTAGGCTTGGACAGTGGGGTTTGGACAGTGTCCCAATGTGGCCCGGTATACTTTGAGAGCGTCCCAATTTGCCCCATCTTGATTACTATTCTCTTGAATACAAACTGTTTGTTTTTGTTATGTACAATATCAAAAATCATTGTGATAAGTATTGAAATCATAATGCTTCTCTCTTAGGTATGGGCATTGCCCCAATGTGGCCCGGCTCATGTCCTAACGTATCCCAGAGTGGGGCAGCATTTTTCACATTTTTAGCTCATCAGGCCTGAAAGGCTCGATGGGCTTATGGCATGGCATGGCGTCCGGCGTCCGGCGTCCGTCCGTCCGTCCGTCCGTCCGTAAACTTTTCGCTTTTTCGACTTCTTCTCCAGAACCAATGACTCCATAGAGCTGAAATTTAATGTGCAGACTCCTTGGCCAATGGGGATTCTAAATTGTTGATTTCGTGACCCGGTAACCCCAAATGGAGTCACAGGGGTCACATCCTTAAAAAAACTATTTTCATCTTCTTCTCCAGTTCCAAAACGTCTAGATAGCTGAAAAGTTGTGTGCAGACTCCTTGGCCATTGGGGATTCTAAATTGTTGATCTCGTGACCCGGTAACCCCAAAATGGAGTCACAGGGGTCACATCCTTAAAAACCTATTTTCATCTTCTGCTCCAGTTCCAAAACGTCTAGAAAGCTGAAAAGTTGTGTGCAGACTCCTTGGCCAATGGGGATTCTAAATTGTTGATCTCGTGACCCGGTAAACCCAAATGGAGTCACAGGGGTCACATCCTTAAAAAAACTATTTTCATCTTCTTCTCCAGTTCCAAAAGGTTTAGAGAGCTGAAAAGTTGTATGCAGACTCCTTGGCCAATGGGGATTCTAAATTGTTGATCTCGTGACCCCACAAATGATGCAGATTTTCATGTTATATTTTGTGTGTGTTTATTGTAAAATGCGTTTTTATTCAACAAATTTATTTTTTTATATTTTTTTTTATTACATATATACATGGTATGTAGTTCAACAATCTTCAGCATATCAATATATACTTGTCAGTTACATTTATGAAATGTTGTATACACTATACACAAAATGGTTTACAGATCAACATGGTGGTTTTTTCTCACTCACTATACATAATATGGTATATAGTTCAGGATAGTTCATTCAATTCAGCTACATTTCAGTTGTACTTGTCAATGTCTATCCAAGTTTCCCAAGATATCCGACTGCATCTAAGAATTCTAGTGGATTCTTCTGACCGGTGGTGAGCTGATCTTTCAAATGTTGAAGTCTCGGGTCCAGTTCTTTGTACACTCGTTTCCTGGTTGGGGGACGTGCGCCGTGTTGGCACTGGACCGTGTAGTCGTTGAAGGGGATGGCCTGTGGTATGTTGAGGGTTTCATCCATGGCATCCATCCATCCATCCTGGACTTGTTGAAGCGGCAGTAGCGGCAGTGCAGCAGCTCGGCGGATCCATCGGTGAACTTCGGGGTTGCCACGGTAGATGTTGACCATCTCTAGGTGTTGGACCCTTCTTCCAAATAGCCTGGGAGTAGTGGAAGAAGCAGCCGCGCAGTTGGGTGTTGGGGAATTCCACTGTTGATGGCGGCAGCTTCGAAGTCTAGATCTGTCTGTCTGGATGGTCTCTGGTGCTAAGGGGTGACCTGTAACGGGAAGTACCACTTCCTTCAGTTTCTCAAAGAAGCGTGTGTAAGTATCAGCTCGGCGATTTGGAAGTAGGCAGAAGGCAAGTTGTGTCATCTTGTCACCAATCAGTCCATGAATCACATAGAGTTGGTCCCAGAGGGCAGGGCAGGAGTAAAATGTACTCTACATCATTGGACACAAGCGGGTCTATTCCATTCCAGTGATAGAGGTGCATACTTTGACTGTAGGCAAACTACCACCCCGACTGTAGGCAAAGTGCACTGTAGGCAGGAGTAGACCTAACCGTCAAGAACTGGTTTGAACATTACAATAAAGTTAACTGATGAACTTTGAATTGTTTGCCTATCATGAGAAATTACTCAAAGCAATGTTTATATATATTTATATATTATTTGTCATACCATATACTCCAATAAATACTTCACAGGTACATTTCTCATTCAGAGATGCATACTTCATGTTAATAAACACCACTGAAGCATAATCCGAAACATATATTTATATTTCTTCTTTTCATTACATATTCTTCTTAGAAGTTGACCATTGTTTTCATATTAAAATTAAATTAGGTATTTTATATTTTAGGGAAGGAAGCTCCCGTTTTGTAAAGATCAAAACCAAATCAGAGGTTTTTTCTGCGAAAGAAAGCCCTCGGTAGAGGGAAATTGGGGAGGGCCGATCCAATTTCCCGAGGCCGAGGGTCTTTCCTCAGGAATTCCCCGGGCTGGGCGTAGATAAACACGTTAGTTTGTCAATGTGTCCTGTACAATTCAGCATCAACAAGATTTTTGGTAAACACGAACACTCCTACGGATACTTTCCAATTGGTTATTACTGGCCCTCCATCACGTGACCACACTTAGAACACATCGAGAAGAAACAACATGTGTTCGACATGTGTAGGTTATGTCTATCTAGATGGCAATTTAACCGAAAGATCAGGCCAGTGATGCCTTCATCAATTGGTACGTGCATGTGGATTTTAGAAACCAACGAATAACAATTTCCCTAAATGTTGAGCTGACTTGTATAACATTACAGCAAACGTTTACATATTCAACAAGTTACATGTACATTGAATTCCTCATCAGAACTCCTCAGGTTGATTCGAATGAACATTAGATGCGTTGACCGTAATCTTGAATGTGTGAGTTCCCATGGGAACATATATCTGTGATCAGGATGTTGAAAACCTCGGTGAACAATGGCGCTATAATTAGTAGTGCCTACTGATCTGTGATTACTACATGTACACCTTAATGCAGACCTGTTGATTACAGTATCGATTGGGAGGAGCGTCTCCTTCAGTTCAGCTTTATAATCTCTCGTAATGTTCCCTGTACAAATGCATGTTCTTCAACTATTTTAGGCATTTCTTGTCAACAGGTTTGTTGTTTACATTGATAGTTAGTCCCTAAAGTAAATGCTTTGGGATATTAAAGAGCCATCAAGGATGTTGATGAACATATCGAAAATTTTCCAAAAATCTATCTCCGTGAAATAAATACACTTAATTTTTCCAAAAAATTTTCAACCTAAAATAAGCCGAGAAATTGCATTCTTTAGTAAAGGTGTTTTCCAGTCTAAATATAGATCCAGTCTATTTTTTTCAAGCACAAAGCATTATGGTCCAGCTCACACACAGTATACAAAGACACGAAAGAATAAAAAAAAATTATGAGCACTGAAAGAAATCGAAATATATAATTTGTTGGCGGTTATTTATTTACCATTTCATTTAATAATGTATTTGCTATAGATATTCGAATAATTGTTTTACCAAACTAGGTATTTTTCTTGAATTTTATAATTAATGAGAGTAAAAATTTGTCATGATTTGCTGGTCTTATCTCAATAAAAAGTACATTAAACAGGCAACAATTTGTATATTCTCATGACATTTAGAAACATTGTTTGTAAAGCAATCGTCACATTCAGTAATGTGTGACAAGGGTAACTTGCAAGAGAGACACGTGCAGCACGTGCAGCACGTGCAGCACATAGGTTGTTATGGCGACTTGCGCTAGAGTTGAGCTTTCACGCTTCGGAAGCGCTAACTGTTTGTGTAGTATGTTTTACGCAAAAAGGGGATTATGTTTATATGACGTCAGATACCCTAAGTGCGCTACTCGAAATGGTACTTCTCTTTGAAACCAAATTGCATTACATTGTCCTGATATGAAAATTATTTAACATATGCCATGTTTTAGATAAAAGATTTCTCTGGCGACTGACGTTATAAAAATATATTCTCCAAAAATTATTTTTACTTTGAAACACTAACATCCTTGATGGCTCTTTAACGGAAATTATTCAGATTCAAAGTAGAGTGGTTTTTACTTTGAAAAGGGTTGGTTATACATACCAGATATAAGTGTTATATTCAAGTGACGTTAAACCTCATATTACCAAAATACAAGATCTTACACGATTGTAGAATAAATAAAACTACTTTTTGGTTTGTTGTGTTCATACACCAGTTCTGTTGTTCCTAGGGTGCAGTTCAAGAAAACCAGTCTCCTTTCCACGTTGTTGTGTTGTGCTTGACTGAAATATAAACTGGATTTACGGTGCGTCATAACACCGATTTCTTCTGGAACAATGTGTTGTCGGAAACAAACATTCTCCGAGTTCTTGAGGTCCTTTTTGGTTATTTTTACACTGATTAAGGAATCAATGCCATCACTACTGTGCCAAGTGAACATCCGAAAATCACCGACTGTCTCAACACTAAATTGACGTATTCTATTAAATTTCATACCAGGTACTCTCTTCGCCGACCCCCCGGGTAGTCTCGATACCCACACCTCGAAGTCTGCATCCCTACTTGTCCAGAACATATCGTCACCATCAATTACAAGATTTTTGTAGTTTTTCAAACTGTCATGGTACACCTTTGAGCTCCCGTCTGGGGCAAGGTTCACTGAGTTAACATAGATCCCTTTTGTAGACGCGGTGTACATCTCATCTTTATAAATCTGCATTGATGAGGCGGTAATATGAGTCAGTACAATCGCTTTGGTTCCTTTGTCAAGAACTTGTCCATAGATCTTTTGGTTGCAGGACCAGTAGATCGTGTTATTGGGTCTGTAGTAAACCATGGATTTTACATAGTCACATGGCAGTCCTATAGCAGTCTTCTGCATCTGAGAGTTCATTATTGGATACGGTCCTTGAAGTATATCCATCTTTCTCCGTAATTTATTTACCATTACAATAATGTCTTGCCTCACTACTTTTTGATCACTACCTCCAGACGAAGCATTGTCCCATGTGCTTTGTGAAAGAGTCACTGCTAACAAATACTGTTTAAGAATCAAATATTTGGAGGCAACGCCATCGCTATCAGCATACACAGCTCCAGTATCAACATCGACTAAGCTGCAACCGGAAGTAAGCATGCACCCGGCAGCACACTGCAAAACTGATTCACACCCGACTGTCTGCAAATAAGCGTATCTTGAAGTGTTCAATGCATCCGTGATGTGCACAAAGTTCTTGTGTTTGAATTGGGATGTTAGATGTACCAAGAGTAAAACAATATATAAAAGCTTCATTTTCTTACTGTAACTTGTATCTGTCCCCTTTGCTCTGCATTTCAAATCCAGATCAAGTCTTTAAGAGATTAGTCTGTATACAATGGTCATTGTTATTTCAAAGGTTGACAGCGATACGTTAGTTACCCCAACAACGTACATGTATGCACTGTCCTTTATTACTTAGTGATCATCTGTTTACATAAATTTACGTTGTTTCTATGGAGCACCAGTGACTTATTTATTCATCACCAAACACTCAGCAATAATCTGCAGATATTAAAGAAACAGAGCCAATTGGTTTTGTTAAAAATAATGTATCCGTATATCGCTCAGAAAACGTTCAATTTGTAAAGAATTTGCTGCAAGCTTTGGTATTTTAGGTCTGTCTTAAACTCTATTCGACACAGACAGGCGGAATAAAAAATAGAAAACGGTTTCTCAGTTTTGTTCACAAGGTATGATAATTTACATTCCTCTGTTATAAACATAGTGTCGTTTAAGTAAAAGTTCGTACTTAAAAACGATCGTGAGCACCACAGGAGTCGCCAAGGGTCGCCAAATCCAGAATTTAGATTCCCCTTTGGCTAAGGAGTATGTACATCAAGGCACATCATAATATGGGGAGGCTGAATTTGGCGCGAGTTTTACAAAACTGCTCCGGAAACAAACCCTACCCTTAAAATAGGCAAAGTTAAAATTGTTACGATGGAGACAAAGAAAATAATACTTCTATAAAGATGAACTTCCCAAAAGGCACATTTACATGGTATTGGGAGGTTAAGGTTTAGATTTTATGGCACCACATTTTAGTGAATTGCATGCTAAGAAAATCGTAACGCTAAGATCGGTTTTACAATATTCGTAGGGATATGAACTTTAGTGAAACTGCACCCAGAACTACACATCTCATTGATTAACCCACAAAAAAGCGCTCACAACATATAAACAGATTACTTGCCAGCTGGCGAAGAAGAAACTTGACTCTTATTGGGAAAACCACTGTTATCAAAACTCTAGCAATCTCAACTTTAGTACACATCTTTTCTGCACTTCCTAACCCACCTAAAACATTCATTGATGAACTCAATAAAATAAGTTATAATTTTCTTTGGAGCAACAAAAGGATAAAATTAAAAGATCAAATATCAGTAGGACTTATGGTGATGGAGGCCTCAGAATGACTGACATAGAATGTTTCATCAATGCTCTGAAATTATCATCATTGAAGTGCCAACTAAAAAAGAAATCCAGTTTTAATAACATCTTTCCTTTAAGCTATATATACTCTCTTGGTTCGAACGCTGCAGATTGCTTATCGGACAATGATAATCCTTACTGAAGAGATGTTTTATTTGCCTGGAGAATATATTATAAGAAACACACCTTTGACAATGAGGACTTAGACCAAATCTTAGCTCAACCACTCTGGTTAAACCATTTCTTTAAATCTTCCTACATTGTTCGGAATTGGTTAGATCATGGTATCCAATGTATCAGAGACATTTATGATGGAAATGTTTTTTTCAGCTTTGAAGTTTTAAAACAGAAACAAAATAAGAGGAACTTTCTTGGATTATCAACATTTGTTAAGTAATATTCCACAGACCTGGAGACAGCAATTAGAAAACAGAACTTATGGCTTGAACCATCTAATCATTAATCATGTTCACAAAGATATGATCTCCAAAAGCAAAGGATCAAGGATATTTTATGACAAACTGATAAAAAAAACACTAACACTCCAAAAGTACTAGAATATTGGAATACTACATTTCAACAGGACATAATTTGGAATGATGTTTTTGGTTATTATAGGAAACTGACAAATGATTGCAAGCTTTTAGATTTTCAATATCAGTTTATTTACAGAACAATATATACAAAGAAAGGACTTTTGAGGATGAAGTTAGTTGATGATGATACATGCTCTTTTTGTAAAAATACCTCAGAAGATATATCACATGTGTTTTTTTACTGTGACTTAGATAAAATCTTCTTGCATAATGTAGAATATTTCATAAATACTCATCTCCAATGTAGTATTACCCTTACAAAATTCATTATCATGTTCGGATTGTGCTCACACAATAAAATAGTAAACCATATTATTCTACTAGCCAAAAGATTCATTTATGTTTCAAGTATCAAACAACATGCTCTTTCTTCTGAGACATTTTTTAAAATCTTAAGAGAAACATGCAAAATTGAAAAATTCATAGCTAGAAAAAACAACAGGACAGGTTCCTACGCTGTGAAAGGGAAACATTTACCTGTAATATTTGGTATAGGTTGAAGCGCCCATAAAATGTCAATACCCCACCCAGTGTGCAAATGATAGTTCTATCTCTGGTCAGCTAGCCTCAATAACTTTGCATTTTTATCCTTATATATGTGTTATATCAAAACGAATGTATATTCAATGCCTTTGTTTGTCATATGAAATGAATGTATGAATTGGAAAAGGAATAAAAAAAAAACTCTTTTTAGCTCAGCAGGCCAGAAAGGCCCGATGGGTTTATGGCATGGCATGGTGTCCGGCGTCCGTCCATCCGTCAGTCCGTAAACTTTTAGCTTTTTCAACTTATTCTCCAGAACCAATTAATGACTCCACAGAGCTGAAATTTTATGTGCAGACTCATTGGCCAATGGGGATTCTAAATTGTAGATTTCGTGACCCCGTAACCCCAAATTGGGTCACAGGGGTCACATTCTTAAAAACCTATTTTCATCTTCTTCTCCAGTTCCTAAAGGTCTAGAGAGCTGAAAAGTTGGGTGCAGACTCCTTGGCCAATGGGGATTCTAAATAGTAGATTGTGCGACCCCACGACCACAAATGGGGTCACGGGTCATGACACAAAAACCTATTGTTATCTTTAATTCAAGTATGTAAAGGTGAAATGTTGTGTAGAGACTCTTTGGTCAAAGGTGATTCTTAATTGTAGGATTGGTGACCCTGTGACTCCAAACGTGGGTCACAGAAGACATGATCTAGAGACCTATTTTTTTGCTTGTTAACAAATTATTACTTGAGATAACTTAGATATTCAACCTTAGATAATAATGCAATTCTGATGAGCTACAGAGCCCATGGCTATATTTTTTTAAATACCTATATGTTGACTAGATCTACCATGCCTTGCCTCCCCCATGCAATGATAAACCAACCTTAACAGACGAAACTTTGAAGAAGTGTTGGGGAAGGGTAAAATCCCTCCCAAGGGGCAGTAATCCCACGGTCTCGTGACGTCACTCCCATGATTCCTCACACTCCTCCATGTTGTCAGGCTTAGTTTGTAGACACGGTTTGTGTTGGTCTTTACTTCACACTTCACGCTACTTCACCTTCCTAGTACCTGCTGATTAAAGTAGAGGTATTTGTTAGTAGCTCTATTGTGTTGTTTTTTGCAGTTTATCCTCGTTAAACTGTGTGTTTGTCAACAGTTTGTCTGTGTTGAGTGGCTGGGGTGACATGGTTTGATCTAATTCCCACGCCGCGTGAGAGTCAGCTCACCAGTGGTCACTCAGTGCAATGTTGCAGTGATAAGCCATTATGCCTGTTCACCGGCTTGGTTCTTACAGACGATATCAGGAGCCATCATTGCACTGAGTCACTCGTTTCACTCACCTCTCTCGTCGATAGACGGACCTTCCGATAATCTCACCCTCAGATATTCGGACCTTCCATTAGTCGGACCCTCCGAAAGCCCCCTATGTCTTGGTTCGGATGGGCCTCACTTTAGCGTGTTCATCTGTCTCATGCTTGGTGAGTTGACTTCACCCCTCAGTGGGTTGGCTTCCGACCCTCCGTCTGCTTCCGTCGTCACGCCTCAGCGTCACTTGCTTTCGGAAGGCCCTCGCCTTAGTGTTTCTACGGCTTCCAACACGCGTTCGTTCGTCTCTCGTAGTTACTTCGACTCTCGGTCTCAAAGGGTCTCGCTATAGCCCGTCTTCACCCTACGTTAGTGTTGACACTCGCTACCTAGGGTCCTCGCTCTAGAATGATTGCCTGTCACTTGGTGAGCCTCTCGACTTGTCTTTCACCTCTCGTACTTCGATATGTACTTGGCCTTTTGCACCAACTGTGGTAGTCAGAAGTCAACACAAAGGGATCCACATTTCTTATGTAGGAAATGTAAACCTTTATGCGATCAGGACACTCGCTGTGACTTCCATGCCTACTTTGCTGACATTCGTAAGTCCCTAAGCAACAGGACATACATGGTCAAGAGTTCTGCTCTACCTCGGGAGTATTCACCCATCAGGCATCGGTCCCCAGATATAGACGGTTGACATCACACTCACCTGATACTGGGTCGGGTCTTCCGTATCGTCTCACTCCTTAATATATATGCACCTCTCCAGTGAAGTTGCTCCTTGTCTTCCGATAGCTTTCGACGTCACCTTCCGATGAAAGTCATTTTTCTGATTCTTCCGTCTTTCGAAATTGAGTCTTCATATCTCACTAATGAGTCGCCTGTTGAGTCTCTCACAAATGAGTCACCTCTCACTACTGACCACAGTCCGTCGACTCTCACGTAGCCTGTGTCGTTTGTCCCGCATGCAGTGAGTGGTCTTCGACTCTCACTCAGGGTGTGTCGTCTCCTGATTTCGTCTGTAAGAACAAAGCCGGTGACGAGGCATGTTGGCTTATCACTGCAACATTGCAGTCTTGGATGTCATGCCGGAGTGCTTTTGGCGATCTTCGGAAGTTTTTGATGATTTGTTCAATAAACTTTGGATCGCATCGTTTACCTTGTTGTGTTTTTTTTATTGCTTCGGTTATGTCTGCCTCCTCCCATGGGGGGGGGGGGGGGGGGGGGGGGGGGGGTTGGGGAGGAGGGGGGCTAGGGTGTGTGTTAATTTGAAGTTGAGTGGGTGAGTTGTCTCTTCGACCCGCGTAAGTGGTAGAGACACGGTCACCCGGGCCTTACCTTGTCCTCACCCATGAGATGTCGGAGGAGTCGTAGGTTAGCTTACACTCAGGGCTAGTATTCCCGTCTCGTCTCGTCTCTCCCCTGTATTCACTGACCCGCCTCCGTTCTGTGGGATTCTAGGCAAAGTAGGTCTAGTCAACAGATATGCATTTAACTAATGGTACATTTTTTATAAAACGTAATTATTTTTACTTACCTGTTGACTAGACCTACGCTCTAGTCCCGCCCAACCTCCCCGCTTCTAGTCTACACTTGGGCCTGTTTGAAGAGTGAGGAATCATGGGGGTGACGTCCCGAGACCATGGGATTACTGCCCCTGGGGAGGGATTTTACGCTTCCCCGACACTTCTTTAAAGTTTCGTCTGTGTTAAGGTTGGTTTAGCATTGCCTGGGGGAGGCAAGGCATAGTAGGTCCAGACAACATGTAAGTATAAATAATAATGTTTAATCAAAAACGTACCATTTTTGAAAACAAGGCAGTCAATAAGCGACAGTTGCAAATTACGATTGAGATATGACATTAATGTTGCCAGGACAAACTATGTTATTTTCTATCAAGACATAGGAGAATAAATGAACATATATTTAATTGACATTTAAGCCTGCAAAATGAACACATAAAAAAATATCATTAAGGTATGAATGACGTTATTATTAAGACTTCTGAAAGTGTTGACTGTTATTTACACGTTTATGTATCATTAATCACATCATTATTGATAATCTATCCTATTCTCATAACATGTTGTAAATATATGACACTGCCATAACCTTTATGTGTCTGGAAGGTTTCTCATTATGTCCAGATCATTCACATGTGTATCCTAGGTAAGGTTAAAATATCATAAACATATACAAATTAACGAATTCTATAAAATTAATGAAGGACGCTTGTCCAGTCACAGTCTTGTAAGAGCTCATGTGCGATATGAATATAGTCACGTATTACTTGCAATGGAAAAGGCCAATTTGGATTTTTAGCTCATCTGGGCTTATGGCATGGCATGGTGACCGGCGTCCGTCCGTCCGTCCATCCGGCCGTCTGTAAACTTTTCGCATTTTCGTCTTCTCCTCCAGAACCACTTGGTCTAGGGAGCTGAAAAGTTGTGTACATACTCCATGGCCAATGGGGATTCGAAATTGTAAAATTGGTGACCCTGTGACCCAAATTGGGTCACAGGGGTTTCGACTTTAAAAAACTTATTTTCAGCTTCTTCTCCAGTTCCAAAAGGTCAAGAAAGCTGAAAAGTTATGTGCAGACTCCTTAAAGTGCTTCGTATTTGCTGTACCTCTCACCTAGAAGTTGACATTTTGAATTAGTAAATGTATATAAAGCCTGATGAGCTACATAGCCAGTGGCTCTATTTTTGTTTCTTGTTTTTACAAAAAGTTTGTTAATATATTTTGTTGTTTTATGTTTTCATATTTTGACAATAGAGGTTGCTTTAAATATGCCAAGTTTCATAGATTACGAAAAAAGACAAGGAAGATTTAGTGTTTTTTGTCCCAAAGTGCCTCGGTCTCCTGTCTTCAACTTGGGAGCAGTGATCTAAACGGAGATGGTGTATTGGATAAGGGTAACTCCGAATGTATTTGCAGACATCACAGTAATAGCAGAGTTCCATTTTTTCCTCATTTGTCCAAATTTTAATCACATAAGATTGAATGCACAGTTCTGTACTAGAGGGTTTAATTTGTCTCAATTTTATATGACCACCAAAGGGCCTCTGAACATGTTAATCTAGCATTATGAAATGCGTATTTAGTTATATAATATAATCTAAGAGATTCTCGAAAGTCAACTAAATTATTTGAATATCGCAGAATGGATTGAATCAAAAACACAGTGTAAATTAAACATATCAATCAAACTGTTACTTTCGGATACCTTGAAAACAGAAACAATGTCCTTAATCTTATATTGATAATAATAAAGTATAATATATTCAAAGCAAAACAACAAAATACATTACCAAACACCCATACAATACATTAAAAAACGATAACAGCAACCAATATAACAGACAAATTCTCTGCGTATACGACATGTAGCTGGTCATCATGTCACAATATTTTCTAATAATATATAGATAAGATTCCTATCCAGCCATTGTGATAGTCCTTATGTCCATCCTAAGAAATTATATTAGATCATGAAAACTGTCTGTTATTAAAATGAGTTTGTTTTCCATTTCACTTGATGTCATTGTTTGTATGTCCTAGCTGTATATATATATATATATATATATATATATATATATATATATATATATAATCACAGGCCCTCGGGTCATTGCTTTTCACACTATTTAAACAATTTTTTTAAAAGTTTGAGATGCTTCTCACCCTGACACATATCCCCCCCCCCCCCCCCCCCCCCCCTCCACAAAGTGACTCGTCCTCGAGTCAAGCTTTTGCCAGTTAGCAAGCACCTCAGTTCGACGTACTCGGGGTGCAGTGAGCACTAGGGAGTTGCCCCCGCCCCACGTTGGGCGCCAATTTGTGGCCGGGTTTACTTGTTCGACTCTGGGCCGCTTCATCCAAGACACAACAATGAGTGGTGATATTATGAGTTTATTGGCGATGAGTTGATGAGGCTTTTTGTCGAGCAACTATCTGTACAAGAATTGATGTGCAAACAGCAAAGAAGTCATAAAATTTAACATTCAAATAAATAATAATTTAGCAATGAATATTGTGTAACTATCACATTAATATTGCAAATATATATCACTTGTACATATTTTAATAGAAATAGAAATGTTGTACTTGAAAAATATACTTTCAAAAAGCACATTGTCATAACCATTATTATTATTTTACTTTTCATTAAATACTGAAAATATCAATTAAATCTATATTTTACAAATAAAATATTATCATTAATAGTTTAGAAATATTATTTGGAAGACATAATGCACCTTATTGAAGAAATGTATTAAGTATTGAGACAGATGGAAACAGATTAGAAATATGGATATATACCTGGAAACAAGAAATATGTAATTTATATCTCGACAAATGCCGCAGGGGAAAGCCATTGTGTGTTTGTTGTTTTATCTGGTGATAGATGTAGAGAGAAGATGTGTCCAGCTCGACAAACAGTTAATGAGTGAGCTGGACAGAAAGGTAAGCCAGAAAGTGATGTCAGAGGACAACAGCCAATTAGAGACAGGAAACATCTGATGTGACTTATAAATAGAACAGGGGAAGCCCAGGTGGGTGACAGTTAAAAATAGAAAGGAAGTGAAGCGAACTCCTTGTTGTTAGGCTCCAGTAGCAGAAGAGAGAAGGTGAAAATGAATAGAGGTGGCATTCAACGGCAAACGTAGACAATAAGAGACAATGAACATTGAACATATAATGGGATTTGAAATGATATGAATTATGATGATCATATAGGTATTATAGGTAATTATTACACCCTGCTACATGTATATAGGTATATACAGGCCTGTAGCACCAATTTTGGGAGTGGGGGGGGGGGGGGGGATTCATTGTATTAATTGTTATTCAGATACTTAAAAAAGCGATGTCACCTTTTAATATTGAATACAGTGTAGAGCTTCGTACTTAAACTTACTCATACTCATACAAGTACTTTGGGTAAACGTTGCAATAGTTCTCTACGCAGTATTAGTTATACTCAAACATCCACTTGCACTACCAGAATTTTCCAAATATAAACATACTATCTTCACTTCTTACAAAGTATATAGAGCCAGTTGTGTTTATTGTCATTGTCTATTGAGATACGGCAGATACGATACTTGTAACTTACATGCAAACGTTACGTTCATCAACAGAATTGTCCATTAGTGAAAAATATTTTTTTCACTTCTCTCACACAGTTATTTGCAATGTCTTTCAGGTTGAAAAACACTATGGAACAGAGAGCCAACAAAAATTGTTCTCCCTAAAACTTGTTGGGACTCGCGACCTCAGGTTTCCGTTCCAGGAGCCGTTCGCGGGTACGCGCGTTCACCGCAAGCGAGTACTCGCGGTCCTGAACTACGATCATTAAATTTGCTGATGATGCTGCAGTGGTAGGCCTAATTAGAGAATCGGAAGTTGCCTACAGATCTGAGATGATAAGATTTATAGATTGGTGTAAAGCTAATTCTTTATATTTGAACGTTCAAAAAACTAAGGAAATGGTTATTGATTTTAGAAGAACTAAGTCTACATTAGATGCTGTAAGCATTGATGGAAATGATATAGGAAGAGTAAATGAATATAAGTATTTGGGTACTATCCTTGATTCTAAAATCTCCTGGAATAAGAACACTGACAAAATACATAAGAAGGGACAGCAACGTTTACATTTCTTGCGGAAACTAAACATTTCAAAATTGACCATCGTGATGTTATTTTACAGAACCTTCATTCAAAATGTCATAACGTTTAACTTTTTAAGTTGGTACGGAAACCTGTCTGTTCCAAACAAAAACAAATTGGCAAAAATCGTTAATACGGATTTTAAAATCATTGGGCTTCCTATTGAAACTATCGGCAGTTGTTATGAGCAGCAGATATAAAAAAAAAAAGCAAACACAATTTTAGGGGATTCTACGCATCCTCTTTTTTCGGAATATTCAATACTACCTTCTGGACGTAGACTGCGAATGCCGACTTTTAGAACAAACAGGTTTCGCCAATCATTCGTTCCTTGCAGCATTAGAGAAATAAATTCTGATAAGTGCAATGTTGCACGATAAACACTTTCATGTATAGCATATTCTAGTCTCTGTAAACTGTGTTAATATGTATTGTTTTGAATGATATTTGTATGTTTTGTATGCTGGAGAATTGTAATTATACACAATAAATTTCCCTTTTGGACAATAAATATTATCTTATCTTATCTTAAAGGGACACCGCGTCGAGGATAAAAATCAGATAATGTGTATCTAGGCTACCTATGCTAATTAACATGTCTTCAAACAAGTCACAGACATCCAATTTCAGACAATTGACGTAATTGATAATAAAAACGTCTGCATGAAGACAGTGAAGCGAAGCGTAACTCGTTAGCAGACACTCTAATCAGCTTAGACTAAATAAAGATGAGACTCATTTTTATCCTCGACCCAGTGCCCCTCACGGGGAAATGAGAGATCATTTTCACCGGACCGATCCTCGTTTATACTTTGTTCACTCTTTGTATAAACTTCTCATGAAAGGTTAATTTTGAATTTGAGAATACGTTAGTTGTAACGAATACATAGTGTACAGCATGCATCGAAGGACGACATTAGATTCCGTTAACAAGATGACTAAGAAATAACTGACATAGTTTTTCTCCGGATTTTAAGAGGATTTCCTGTTCAGGCGGAACTTCCGGCCACGTTGAGTATCGCCATTTTCCAACAACAGACCGGCGAATATACATCTCCAGACGTTTACACAAGTTCTGTCGTGTTTCTCACTGCCTGGGGTTGTTTTTGACATCATGGAGTATCTAACGATGATATCCATGCTTGTTTTAGTGTTAGTGAAGCTCGCTTTGGGGACAGAATTGACGTTTGAACTACCTGACAACGAGCACCAGTGTTTCTTTGAGAAGATTGACAAGGCTACAAAAAGTACACTCGAATTTCAGGTAGGGATCGCAAATTTGAAATACCAGATGAATGAATAAATCATGTATTTGCAAATCTGTATTTTGATATTTTATGATTTTGTACATTGACGTGGAATTTTGAGTTTTCCCTGATTTGGTATTATGCTTTTCAATTAGAACAACAGCTGTTTGTTTACTAAAGTTGTCATTAAATTGAAAAGCTATTTGTTGATAGGGATCTTAGGAAATATCTAGATAGTGGATGGTAATTCCGAGCAGAAGTATTTTATAAAAATTCTGAATGTCTAGTTTATATTTTTAAATAGGTGCTGTTACTGTTATATTCATACCTTACTGTAATACATTATAATTTACTGTAGAAAAAGTTGTCTGCATGAAATCACTGTTGTCAAACTTTGCTGACTCAGAGTTACAGATAAGCTGCGTATTTGTGTAAATTATAAGTTCTAACAACTGCAGTATGAATGTTGATGAAATTGTTATTATTCATTCCTAGTACTGTACTAGCTCACAGATTTGAAAAGTATGAGAAAAGAAAGACAGTTAAATGTATTTATGCTACACTAGATGATTATATTAATAATGTCAAGATAGGATTATAACAGGCATGACACTGTATTTGATATATTTAAATTTGGCATAATCTTTAGACATAATCCATACATCCTTTTTCTTTTTCAAATTTACAATCAGCTTAAAATGTTAAACATATTTATGTTAATGACAGTAAAAACTGCCCTTCAAGGAATGCTAGGTATTTTCATTACTCATTACACTAGATTGATGCTCACAGGTGATAACTGGCGGACAATATGACGTCGATATGGAGCTGATGGCCCCGAATGGTCAGATCCTGTACAAAGATGTGAAGAAGCAGTACGACAGTTTCACGTGGACAACAGACATTGGGGGCGTCTACAAGTTCTGCTTCAGTAACGAGTTCTCCACCTTCTCACATAAAGTCGTCTACTTCGATCTGGAGGTCGGGGAGGAGAAGCCCATCGTGGAAGATGGAAACGCTCATGCTACCGCTATGACGCTGGTATGTCACAAACCTTTAACTCTTCTTTTGTAATCGTTATGATTATCGTAAACTCATACACTGTCTTCAGGGGTTAAAAATCTGACGTCCCAGCAGTATTGTTCCTAGGTGATCTGCTGAGGAGGTCATTTTGGCCATTTCTGAACAAGTAGGACCATTTGCAATGGTAATACCGTAATAGTATCCTACTTCTCCAAATTTTAAGGCACACCAAGCCAAAAAGGTGGGCAAATGTCCCCAGGACCCCCTGAACACTGTCCGCGGTCAAATTTTACCTTTGACTCGCCAAAACATCAACAAAAAGCTATGACTTGCCTGTGATATTTAGGCCATGCAAAATTAATAAGATGGTTTACGGATTAACACCGAATGTATTTTTTAACCCCTGTCCTGCCAAGGATAAGTGAGAAATTAGAGTCAAAAGTTTAATTGCCTTGAGAAAGTGATGCTGAACAATCCTGAATGTGAGTGCTTGTAACAATAAGGTGCTTGGCTCAGTTGATGCTGTTACATGCACCTGCTGTTTGATCACGGTTCCACTCTAATGAGTTGCATCATCCATCATAGTATACATTCTCTTCCCACAGAGGTTACTCCCTTCAGATTTCCGATCCTAACCGCTGTTGTTTTACGCTTGAAATCTTGAGCAGAAGCAAAACCCCCTAACGGTGGAAAACGGAATTTCATTCTGTATCCCTGCTTCTTAAACAATGAAAATTCATCTTTCAGTGGCCATGTCGACTGGGTGACTTCAAAGATCCAGGCATTTTACTCTTAAGGGTCTTGCTCATTACCATATGTCTTTCAAATATGTCTGATGTAAATAACACAAATGAAATATTTTTGGTATTTGTCTCTGATTTGGTCTTCTTTATTTATAAGCATGTTTATGACCAATAGTTTTCACAAAATCAAATAGCTTATTTCGAGGGAAAACACATTAAACGAGAAACGTTGGTCTTACGTTTATTTTATCATTATGACATGTCATTGGCAAATGTCACTTTTACAACGGCGTCGCTGATTGCACAACTAGATTCAATTGCAACCAATCACAACACTCCCTTTCTGCCCCCGATTTCAAGAGTAAAACAACAGGTTAGGATCTGAAATGTGAAGGGTGTAACCTGTGGGAAGAGAATGCATAGTACAAGGATGACATTATTTTACATCCAGGAGCAATGATTAGTTTAACACACACAATAGATACACGACAGTTTAAAGAGATTGAATGTTGTTTCTGTGTGTTGCTGTGTGGAATCTAATTCAAAGTCTATCTTACTAACTTCAGATTTTTTTTTACGTTTGAAAATCACCAAGTCTTTTGTACACATCAACATATAACCTGAATGTAGCCACTTTTCTTATTTATTTTCTCACCACATCTTTTTATTCTTTTGACAGTATTTCAAAATATTTGGGGGAGATCTCTTTTTCAGTTTAGGTGTAAACTGCTCTTTGTTTTTAGATGAATTCTCTCAGGTATAAGACCGAGGGGACAAAATAACCCCAACCAGTACAACCCATTGAAAAGTGGGGGTGGTCTAAGACTCGAGTGTGGTCTTATACCCTTATACCCGAGAGAATATGGTAGACGAATTCTGAATGTTTTGAGGATTTGAATTAATTCAAGAGATCAGTCAGCCCGAGGAATATCCTTGTCTTATGCTAAACGCTAGATTTCAAGAGAAAAGTACCGAAATACCAAACAGCAGCCTCAAGACATAGCTAACATGAAACTTTTTTTCTTGGTCTTGAACAAAATGAACATACAACTATTTTTTGTTAATTTAAAAATGAAATTGTTTTGTTTTAAAATTGGAAACTATGATTATTACATTTAGTGAACTTGCCTGGGCTTTTGTACGTGTGATAGTAAATTGTGTCGTTATACAGGCAGGGCATTCACATTGTGTTTGATGGAATGTTCATATATATGGGTTGGCTTTACTTAACACATTCTGAGGCAGTGTCCAAAACATTTTTCTCAGCGACGACATTGATATTTTAAAATGAACTATTTTTTAAGTCATTGAAGGGCAATTTGAGAAGTGGAATACGTAAGAACATGTACCATCCCCGTGAAGAAGCAAATATTCAAAACGATTCTCGTCTGTTCACAATAATGAAGTTGTTATCCAGAGATCCCATTTATATGTCATATGTTACAAGGAGTGACTTTTGAAAGAAAAACTTAACTATCAAACATTTATTTTAAGGAGAACGGGTTCTATGGATGATACTTTTTTTTTATTGCAGGAGAGTGACATTTCGGTAGAGATTCTAACACGGTTATCAAGCAAAAATGTTATCAAGCAATCATTTGCTTCAGTGTTAGAATCAACACTGAAACATCGCACACCTGCAATAAAGAAGTTGTATATCCAGAGAACTCGTTCTCCTTCATCTGACCAGCTTCTAAATGCCATTGAAAGAAATCTATTTTTGAGATTCCAAAACTTCAATTTTGTGTACTGTAAGTCTGCTTGTAGTCAAATCGTAAAATTCATACTTTTGCATCGTTTTCTTTACTTTTGGACACTGCCCTTTGTTACTGCCTCCTCTGCATGTGTTCACTATTTTTGTTATTGTTTAAAGCCATAAAATCACTGCATGTCAAAGATGTGAAAGAATCAATCCTTTTTTAACTAACTTATCACAAAAGCATATAAACTGTATCAAATAACTGTATTGGCATCTTCTTTTGGTAACGAGACCAATTGGATTGACAGATAATGTGACATTTTCTTTGTGACATTTGAAAAAAATATAGATCTATTTGAGGGTTTTTTTATAAACGCTTTTCACTTTCCGAGCCAATTGATAAAATAATCATGCCATTGAAGTTAGTATCTTTGAATTTACGATCATTTCTTGAGGCAGTTTATGCATGTGAACAAGGCTACAACAACAACAAATTCATAAATTGAGATGCATTGAATTTTAAATGAATACACAAATGTAAAAGTTATTCTTGAGTTCAGTAGTTGAGTGTGCATTCTTCCACATGTTGATAGACCAAAGCATGCTTACACAAGTGCTGATGGTTAACATACCCCACGACTCCTGTACAGAGAAACAAGCTTTTGCACATTCCTTGTGTGGAGCCGAGCATTACGTCTTTGAGGAAGTGAACAATAGTTACCTCCCTTGCAACACTCTTTTGTGATTAAAGAAATATATGGTCTCTGATCCATAACACGGAGCGCTTAAATTGCTCATTGTAGCGCTCAAGTAGTGCTCATTCTCTCTTGAACGACACAGTGCAAATTCCCCGAAGTTTGCTTGCCTTGCTACGTAGCGCTACATTGAGCAATCACGTTCAAGAGAGGTTTAAAAGTAATCGCTAATTGAGCGATTACTTTGAAACCTCTCTTGAACACGGCCCATATTAGAGATAGGTTCCCTTATCTATTGAAAGATGGAACTCAAGTGACCAAGGGAGATAACTTTCACGCTCTTCAAGCTCTTTGATTCTCTACACACGAGTGGTGAGAAATGTTTTTCATCACATTGACAAATAGCATGCTGACCTACCTACCTACATTCTTTCTTAACAATTCTACCTTCACTCTACTAACAATTGACAATCATTGTGAATGATGTTGTGTGAGTTTCTTAAGAACAATTTAAATGAGGGGGGCGGGAATGAAAAATAATATTTTTTAAAAATTTGACGACTGAATTTTGATTGGACAATCTGTAGCATTACAGCATCATTTTCAATAAATTAAAAAAATCTCGTTTGTACTTGCCTTAAATCCTGGGTGCTGTGAATAATTTATGTGATAAGTGAAATAAAAATGTTTTGTCTGGTGGGTATGTCCTGTCTAGGTACAGGAATGCTAGAATACTCAATATCTAATAGTAGATAAACAACGTAAAATGCTAAAATGTTATCTGACTGTCCCACACTCCGAAAACATATGCCAGAAATAACGAGTGTCTCACGAAAAATACGGAAAATTTAAAACAATAGTGACAGACTTGCATAAAGGAGTATCGACCATGAACATTTCCAGAAAATATTCTGAAAATGTGAGGGTAAAAATATTGGAGAAGTAAAAGTAATTAAATCATTTTATGTAATGACATGTGCTATATATATATATATATATATATATATATATATATATATATATATATATATATATATATATATATATATATATATATATATATATATATTACCTATGAAGCATGATTATGAATATTTCTAATTACACTTTATCAAATCTATCCCCAAGAACGTCATTGATTCTACCTCCTCCTTGTGCTACGTTAGTTGCACCGAGTTGGCTTCTTAATTTACTTTTAACATTACTTTTATTGTTCTCTTCTTTTATGTTCAATGAATAGTTAATGTTGAATTGTTCTTTCTGATGAAGATTTTATTTAAATATTATTGTGATTTTTCATTCAGTTTGCAAATTAGAATGGAATGGATTGGACCCAAATCTCTGTCATATCCCTTGTCTGCCATCAGGGTGCAAAATTTACTCTTCAAAATGCTTGGCAAAGTAACAAGTGTTATCGATGTATTTGGAATTCTCAAATTACATTTGCAAATGCAAGTAATTCTCTAATACTAGCTCCCGTGACAAGTGAAATATTTTTTAAGGCTGTGTTAAACCAAAATCTTGTCCCCTCCTGCACTGAGTTCAGCTTGTTATGCAATACCACATACTAAAGGTGAAAGATGAAATGGGAGTAATTCATCGTTATTCCAATCCATTCTAATCTGCAAACTGAAAGTTTACCCTGTGTTTATGGTATATGGGACTGTCTCCATGGTGAAAAGGGATGAAATGTATACTACCTTAATCATCTTTCTTTCTGGAGCCATCTTGGACTTTCACCTGTATTTTTCATCTCCAAAACAAAATTCCATAAACTAACCGCAAAAATCTTACATTTCTGCATATATTTTAGAACAGATGTCTATGAAAAAAATGCTCTTAAAGTTTTTCAGATCATTTAATTTTTATCTCTTGAATATCTCAACATCTTTGAAAATCAATCCAAAAGAAATTTATCAATATTTTATAATTTTCTCCATATTTCAAAGCTGTCGTTAATACCATCTTCCCAGCAAGTCATAGCCTGGCGCCAATCTCCATAACTGGTTAAGGCCTTGCTGCATTTCTTTAACTTTTCTGTGCTAGCATAGCAGCACACGCTATCACGTGACGGAGACTGGCGTGAGGTATGACTTGCAAGGGAAGCTGTTGAGATGAGAATTACAAACAAAGCGAATGGCTTCAAACCGTTTCATCCCTATTGGTTGCGTGTTGCACATGGTGTTGCACATGGTGTTGCACATGGTAGAACTGTCCTGCCTGTATACATGTCCTTTCACACCAGATACACGCAATACCGTATTTGGGCGTGGCTAGTTACACGATCCTTATTTCCTTTCTAGATGGAAACGTCAGCTGTGGATATCCACGAAGGACTGAAAACGGTCGTTGATTATCAGACACATTTTCGGCTGAGGGAGACGCAGGGTCGAGCATTTGCGGAAGATCTTAACGAGAGAGTCATGTTCTGGTCGATTGGGGAGTCTATCGTAATCGTTATCATCGGCATCGGACAAATTCTAGTGCTGAGGAGTTTCTTTACGGACAAACATAAAACATCAACCTTCACATGATTCTATGCAACGCTTAGGATGTTCAAATATATCTTATAGCTTCTTGTCAATTAGGATAAAATATGAAGATATTGCAGGGCGGGCTCTTGTTCTAAGCTTCTTTGAGTGGTAAGATCGTTATGATGCAGCAGAGGTATTTTTTGTTTAATTTCATAGTAATAAATGTAATACGAATCCTGGATGCTTTGCCAAACAATTTCAAAGGTTACCTAATATTGACACTTTTGAAGCTGATCTGATTTTGTTTTTGATAGGAATCTTTTTAGGGCAGGATAGCGCAGTGGTGAGTGAGTTCGGCTTCTGATCTAAGGGCCCTGGGTTCAAATCCCGCCATTGGCACGACAACTTTGTCTGCTGTAGAGAACTGTTCTACACGCAGTCAGGTTTGGGTGCAATGCTTCATTGAATATCAACGCAGTACCACCCATGGCTTGCTTGTTCCAGCTGATGCTGTCCCCGCAGGTTTCACTGCAATACATAGCAACACAGTGTTTGCAGGCTTTCCCCCTGCCATGAGACTAGCAGCTATGATATAAGTGAAATACTCTTGGAACCACAAATCACCTCATCTTTACCACTAGTTGGTCTCCCCGTCAGATCCATTACATTATCGCTGTTTAATGTTGAAAAGAAAATCTGTACACAGCCCAAGTAACAAATCCTATTTGGAGTTCCCAACACATATGTATAGTCATACTGATGTGATATGTCTTCAAAACTAATAAATAATCAAACTGAGTTATTTGAACATGAACAAAAGCAGACAGACACCCTATAGTTGGGACTAGAAGTTTTCACCCTGCAAGTATGTGACTTTTACTGCTCAAAGAAATTTGAACATAAGGGGCCAATTTTCAAAGTCATCTCTCCTAAGCATGTAGATTCAGATAGTTTTGAAATAGTGTTGATGTGTTCGGGCTTTCTCAACTTCCTTATGCAAGGCATAACTCTTGCCAGTTTCCGTTATGGGCTGATTTAAGCCTTGCAGTATTTCCCTTACTTTTCTGTGCTAAGATAGTGCTGCACCTGAAATGCACATAGTACAGAACCTTAAGGAAATATTGCAAGGTTTAAATCAGCCAGTGATGGAGACTGAAATTGGGAAATTGGGGCTTTCTTGAGCTTGGAATTAGTTTTGAAACTTTTAAATTTTTTCAAGAAAATAAATGGTTTGATTACCTATCTTCGTAGATCCGAAAGCTGTGCAAATAAATAACATAGTTTCCTAAAAATTGTCATTTTTTGTAAATTTCAATTTTAATTGTGCCATTGCATGATGTCAAAAGAGTTTTGTTTAAGTTGATGCCTCTAAGTAATTCAAAATATCAGTTCAGTACTTTTTCTCCAAAAATAATATATTTTGTTTATGAAATTAACAGACAAAAAAAAACAATGTAAATGTTTTTGTATTTGTATAATCATATGCCCATTTGACATGCCATTGTGTTTCTGTTGGTACATCCAGATATTAATTATAATGAAATATTTGCAAATTTTATTTTAATCATGGAAGGTTAAATCTTGAACATTGGTTGAAAATTGAATCAAACTCTATCGATCGATTGAATCCTCATTATCCTGATTGAATAATGGTTGAATTTGGCTTTGTTTACAAGTCTGAGTCGTGGTTGAAAATTCACCAAACTCATTGAACAAAGTCAGAATCTTAAATATTCAAATCATAAAATCAAATACTCAACCATTATCAAGGTTTTACTCAAATCATTTCTCAGAATATGTCACTCATTCTGACAAACAGTTAAAGTTTCCATTTACGATTCAATGTGATTTCTGTACGTTTCTGGTTGTCATGGAAACTTAATGACATGTCAATCTCAAGCTGGGCTGGTGTACATATTTGAAGAGGATTTTATTTTGTGTATTACCTATGTTCAGTGAATGGTCATCAATCAGTGTGTGTGTTATCATCGTTTATTAACATGCAAGCGGGGGATACATTGTTGTTTGAAGGGTATCGTTATGAACTATATTGCCTGGAGTGGGATTGAATAAATCTTATATTTCATCTCTAGCTGTGCCAGATTGAAATTCAAGATGGATCAAACTATTTGGATAAATCATGAATCAATAATTATCTAATTCATTTTCTCAAAGCTTATCTTCCAGAAAAGATTTTGATATATGTTGATACTTTTGATAAAAAATGATCAAAATAACAATTATGGAAATTATTCTTAGTAAATTTGTAATATGTTCTCAACGTGTGAAATCTAAGACCTTTTAAGAACAACTTAACTTCAACAAATTAGTTTGAGAATGTTTCAATATATATTAACGGTCTTTTTGTGGCATCTTTGTTAAATATCAATCATAAATTCTTTATTATTTATTCTGCAAATATATTTCAACACAGATTTTGGTATTATCACCAAAATAATTTACTAGTACCATGAAAATTAAAAAAGTGGAATGATAGGTATGAAATAATATTTATTCTGTATAATTCAAATTGCAAACACAAAATAACCAAGGCAGGTAGAAGGGGATGGGGTACCAGGCAAAAAGCTCGTCAAGGATCGCACTCAGGTATTGGTTGGTTTGCATTGATCACCTCCACCAGCCGACTCCAATCCATCAAGGTATCTGTATCTGCTTCTTTGATCACCTGATCCTGCAAGCAGCTTCTGCCTCGTATGATGAATAGAAGATACTAAAACGACCTTCTGTTTAATACCATTTTTATTAAATGAGTTAACGATTTTGTATTGAATGAGCGAAAGCGAGTTTGATACAATATCATTCACGAGTTTAGTAAAAATGGTATTAAACAGAAGGAAGTTTAGTATTCTGTTTACTATTCGCCCACCTATAATCCAGCAAAATAGCTGACATGGCTCTGAAACTTTTATTCTCACAAGTCTGATACCATTGTGATGATGTTACTCCCATTGTGACGGCTGCCAAAGCGGCGTTAAACAATAACTCACTCACTGACTCCCATTGTGACGTCATAACCACAAGCTATTGTGACGTCTTACGTGCAGCGGTATTTCACTAGTTTAATATTGTCGTATAAATATTACACTGCAGTATCTTACAGTATAAATATAAATAACCAGCCAGTAAATGTCTTTAGATTGAGCAAGTGGTTCCTGGATGAGAAGTACATCAAATCTCAAATTGCGACATTTCATTGGCTGATGAAAGACATACAATGAGTAACCAATCTTCAGTGAAACGAGGCAGAAGTTGTTTCTGGGTCAGGGTGTACAGATCCTCTAATGGGACAGACTGCATATCTCATGAATCCATATTTCTCTCGTGTCATGTCAGGAAAATATTATCAATGAGTAACCAATCTAAGTGATACGAGGCAAAAACTGTTTAGGGGATCAGGGGATGCAGATACCCTGATGGAGAAGGTATTGTATGTCCATGAATCCATATTTCTCTCTAGTGTCATGTGAGGAAACTATAAGCCGAATTCCATGTTTAAATCAAATGCTGAATGTTTGAGTGTTTCTCCTCTGCTGTTAGCTCTACTGTAAAGTTTATTTGCTTAGAATCTGTGGATGAATGTTCATGTGTAAAAGCGTAAAAACACATATTTTTTTCTGTCGTAGATTTTAAATCTTGGTAAGATGTTGGTTTTCTTGAAAGGGCCAAGACCTCCAGCTAAGTGTAGATATTTATGAGGAATTCCATACCTTATTATTTGTGCATATGTGATGTCACTCCATCTGAACATGTAGGTTGAATGTATTGTAAAAAGTTTTTAAATGCATAAATGTGTGAAAAAAACTGTTTTTTGTTGTCTTGTTTGCCATGAATGATTTAATATTGGAGGAAGGATATGGATGCATATATTTTCACATATGGTCATGCCTGTAGACTTAAGTCTCAGAAATAAGTTTTTTCCTGATCAACAACGATATGTTACAAGCAATTCACATTGTTGTACAAAAATGTGCCCTAAGCTAACTAAAAAGGAAATGTTTCTTGGGCATTAGCACTTTTATTTCAAGCGCATGGCAGTTTTTAGCATCATTCAAAAATATTAATTGAGAATTTGCCGCATTAATTTTGATAAACCCCAAAATCCATTTGTCCATCAAAAAGCAGGGTCTGCAGCAACAGATGTTCTTCCGTTTTGTACACTCCTACCACTGCCAAGCTATATTTTGATGAGGAAAAATGTAAACCACACTCATCAACAAAAAATAAAATAAAATCCTACCACCCTCCTCATTTTAAAAAAAAAATGTACCCAAGAATCGTTTAACTTTTTTATGCAACCTAGAGATACCATGATTTCTGAGAACTGAGGTATCTAGACTTGCTATCATTTTCTAGACCGGGGTAATCGTCCATTGAATATTTTGCTCTAGGGTCTTGAGGAAAGACTACTGGCCCCCACTCTAGAGGAGATTATATAAATATCAAATCAAGGGAATCTCCAAATGAGCAAAACTTACTAAATTTGACTTGCCTAATAATGAGGGAGCAGGGGGTAGGCAGCAGGATAGTGCTGTGGTCGGAGCAAGAGATCGAATTGCGCCAGGGGCTCAGCAACCTAGTCAGAAGAAGAGAACTGTTCTACATGCAGTAAGGTTTGGGTGCAATCAAATTTAAAATCACAACATTTCATTGGCCGATAAAATGAATGTTATACGCAACGATGAGTAACTTGTCTTGTGAGATACGATGCAAAAATTGCTGAGACAATCAGTGGATTGAAGTAGTGGATACAAATACAATGTACTCTGATGGAGCAGGATGAGAGACATATATAATCCAAAAACACTGATTTCCAGATTTCCAAAATTTGTTTCCCCCACAAATTTTGGAAAGGGTGGGTCCAGAACCCCCTCGAATTGAACATCTCAAACCTAAAGAGTAAGAGGGTTGCGATTCCCACTGAGGGTTATATAGGGCTTAATTACATGGTAAAGGAAACATGTCTACTAAGGGACGAGGGATGGTGCGCGACAGTAGGAGACGATAAGCAGGGGGTTTACCAGTGGTGTTCTCATTAATCAAGTTACTTGTTTGGAACATTTGACCACACAATCGTGTATGAATGCAACCGATCTAATCGATCATCAATCAGTTATCACACCCGCTGATTGGTTATAAAATTCAACCCATTCCCAACCCTAGATGGTACCATCCAACAGACTTGCAAAGTAACTTGTATGTATTGGTTACATTTTCATTCAGACCAAATAATTAATAATTTAAATATAAAATCTCTAACTATGTCGATATCCAACCATTTTCTTGTAGATGGAAACCTACGCATACTCCGTGCACGAAAGCCTCAAGTACGTCTCGAATGAACAGAATCACTTCAAACTGCGGGAGACGACGGGCCGAGTGTTTGCAGACTCTCTCCACCATGGAGTGACGCTGTGGTCAATCGGTCAAACAGTTGTCATCCTCCTCATCGGCATTGGTCAAGTGCTGGTTCTCCGGAGTTTCTTCACTGACAGGAAGTCCTCGATGAATGTCACCTCCTAAACCTATTTCGTTTCGGTTGAATTTAGGTTCAGAGTATTTTATAATATACGTTAGTTTTATTTTTTTAAATTGACAGTTTGTCAGTGCTTTTCAATGGTTTCAAAATGTTCTATTCATCTTGTGGTTCAAAATCCTGTTAAATTGTGTTAATTGATATTTTTGGTATAATTTGAATTTCTTTTTGTAATGTTATAAAAAAGCAACTCTCAATTGTTTCCATTTTGAGATTAAATCATTTTGGATTCTTAATTACTCGGAAGAACATTTGAATACAGCATAGAAGTATTTTATTGAAAGTTTCCATCTTTAACTTGTGTAATACTCTGAGCCTGATTTTAACACACAATTCATAACATATATTTACTCAGATCTTTGCTTTGTTAGAGCATCCCATCATTGTTTACAAATCAAACTAATAGTCTAACAGTCTTTATTTTCATTGTACAAAACCATCTCTATAGTCAACCTTTAAGCTGCTGACAGAAATCCTGCATAGGTTAAATCTGCACATAGCTTACCAGGAATATCCAAAGTTACTGCTGCTAAATCCTGGATAAGTTAATACTGGTCCTTGATAGGTTCATACTGGCCGTAGCTACCGTCCTCTTACCAGGAATATCCTAATATTAACTTGTTACTGCTGCAAGCAAATCCTGGATAAATTAATACTGGCCGTAGCGACCGTCCTCTTACCAGGAATATCCTAATATTAACTTGTTACTGCTGCAAGCAAATCCTGGAAAAGTTAATACTAGCCGTAGCGACCGTCCTCTTACCAGGAATATCCTAATATTAACTTGTTACTGCTGCAAGCAAATCCTGGATAAGTTAATACTGGCTGTAGCGACCGTCCTCTTACCAGGAATATCCCAATATTTACTTGTAACTGCTGCAAGCATATACTTGATAAGTTAATACTGGGCGTAGCGACTGTGACCTAATTACTCCCATCAAAATTCTGGCTGACCAGGAATTATCGTGAATGACCTAATTACTCCTACCGAATCCCGGCTCACCAAAGATATTCTATGATGACCTAAATACTCCTCATTGACTCCTCATAAACTGGATTATTGCTCTGTGACCTAATTAGGGCTCCCAGCCAATCGCAGCTCATATCCCGGATGACCTATTTAGTACTCCAAACCAATCCTGGCTGACCAGGAATATCAATCAATGATCTCAGGATAACTGCTCCTGGCAAATCCTGACTGTCTAAGATTAATTTTGGAAGTCAAGAAATTGTTTGTGCCTCTGATCAAATTATTTTGCTGAAATCAAAGATGTCATCACAAAGCTGATCACAGAACAAATTTAATATATAATCAAATATGTATGCATCCTCAAATTTTCAAGGTTTGTTTTTTTTCTGAACCACGCAAGGCAGTTAATTCAACTTGTTTCTCTTTCTGATTGAATTTCTCTTTAAAAATCAAGAATAATATTCTTGAAATGTCAGAAAAACATGTTCAGAAAAGTGTAACAGGAAAACAAGCCTGAAGCTTAAGGATATGCTTTTATGAATTTGAATATTTACAATTTACCATTTGCTGTTATTTGTTGTTTGTTCAATCAAAATGTTTATATATAGCTATATACAGAGTTTGATGACTTGTTTTAATGTTGTCTTGTTCATGTCCCTGCATTATTGAACAGTCACAGGGTAGTAGCTGATAGTGAACAATGTAAAACATAATCATGTGTAGTTTAAAGTAAATATTAGTGATATACATCGACACTGTGTGGAATAAATAGACGTCACGCATTTAACATGTGTATATAAACCCTAAGAATGCTTTTTATTTATTTTTGAGATGCTGAAATATGCCAATAGATCGCCCAGTTAGTTCTCACATTCAACAGGGCTTGGTAGTTTTCTAGTCACTGATTGGCTGAAAGATAGCCAATCAGCAATTGCACAGTGATACCCCCACTTCCTTTCCAACTTTCTTTTCTTGATCTTTATAGGCCCTATATCATGACGATTTTTAACACTGTTAAAGAGTCTGTATGATATTTAACGTATTCATTTCACTGCTACAGTTTAACTGTCAAGCATGGGGCCACTGCCAGTTACTTATAAATGCAACATAATTCACTAAGACCCGGGTTTTCTAAGTGGACCTGACGCTTAAATCCTGTACGGAAAGAAAGATAGATTTTCCATTGCTAATTTAAGTGTCTAATATCCGGGTATTGCTGTAGGCTGCTCCTTAAACATGGAGCCAACATTATTATTTTTAGAGAATAGAGACTTTGAAGGACCATTTGTTTTGCCTAATTTTATTTTCGAACAATTGGTAATATGAATTTTATAACACTGCAACTTTTAAAAGATTTGATTTAAAGTGACGAAGTTTAGGGAATGTGCATCGCTGAAAGGTTAATGGGTTTAAATAATAAAATCTTGAATGTAAACACGGTTCTAGTCACTCGAGGTGGCTATTTCTACGATCTTTACCCCCAGCCAGTGTTGGATACAAAGGGGTGCAGGGGTGCGCACCCTCATTTTCGTGTGAAAATTTAAAAACATTACCACTGAAACCAAAGTCAAAACAATGGTGGACCCCCTTTTGCGAGAGAGACGGTGCACTTGCACTACAAGTACTGTAGTGTGTTCCTCTTTGTGCCCTATCACAGTGCTTTCTGTTTTAGAAGCCATCACCTCGTGCTGAAATCAAAGAAATATTGAAGATACATTTTATATAAATAAAGGTTAATATTAATTTTAAAAAACGCAATCTAAGAACAGAATTAAGGTGTTGAAGTTAGAATAATGATGGACGTGTGTTTATATGGGAAGCTGCTGTTTAAATAGGAAGTCAATATATCACTTTACATCTCATCCTGTACAACCGTTTCTTGTACATAAATAAAACAACTCTCTGCATAAACATCTTTGTCTCGTTTTCTTTTCTCATTAACGTACATACCAGTACTCGAACATTGGTGATTATTATAAGTTGTATGCTCTCACGAGGGTAATACGGTCTCATTTACCATCTTTGTACCAGGGTCTCCCGAGCCATCAGGCGAGTGATGAACCTGGTACAAAGAGGCGGGCTTTCTCCCTGCCGTAACGCTAGCAGCCGAGATATAAGTGAAATACTCTTGAAAGCGGCGTTAAAACCAAACCGATCTCACCTCACCTGGTACAAAGGTGGTACATGAGATCGGGTTAATTTGGATTGGATTGGATTGGACGCATGGTAATGCAAACTAGAACATATTTCCAGAGTAAAACTAAGAAATCATAAGGCTAAGGTTTTGCTACGATCATAACGTGTAGGTTTAGACCGTCTGGCGGTTGATTCGTACACGTTCGTAGACAAAGGAAAAAATCAGTGCTGACGAGCTGGAAGATTATAAGAATGACGAGACCTTGAGATATGATAATATGGGCGAAGTATAGTTGAGACAACGAATTTCAATTTTAAAAAATCAGATACTCTGTGTTGTCGTTACCTTTTGTTGGAGAATGTTTGTGTTTGAAATAAGGTCATTTGTCTATTCCGAGAACAGTATTAACTAACATTACATAACTTTCATCATGCAGCTCACATCATGTTTTAAAACATCAAAAGTACTTGATTTATATCAATAATAATAATCCGTATACAAATCCATCGCCTACGAATCCTTGTGTGCCTTATTTAATTAAACGTATCCGAATGAACGTGCATACGGGAGATAGCACTCTAATGGGAATCCAACACACGCCATGGCTACAAGGGTAAGAAGATGGTCTATTATTACGATGCATGATACGGCATAATAACGATGCTGCTAAACTGTGGACACGCTTACATATTGGACGAAGCATTCGTAAAATATAGAACTGGAGGGGTCAAAATAGTCTGTCTTTTAATCATTATGTTATATAAGGCCTAAAAAAATGTTTCTGGTCTTTACAGGCTAACACAAATGATGCGATGACGCGATTTATTTATTTTTACGACATTTTTTTTTTTTTTGGAATGAAGAGTCAAACAAACAAAATTGATACAATTATTAATATAAATAAAGCACAAACTCTCTTAAATATGTGTTACTATTCCAAATAGTCTATAATCTCACCTCTACACTCCATCTCAAAAGAAACGAGTGACATTTTCTATGTCCAATGTTTTCTGAGGCTAAACAATTACAGTAATCAGCCCCCTCCTTTTGAAAACCTAGACAAAAAGACCTGAGGCGTGGGTTTGAAACTGATGCGGGCGGAAACCAGAAACAAATTCAAATTCAAATTCTAATTATTGAGGTAACATTTATTTATACACAATATATAGACTAAATTATAGTCTATTATTTCACATCTTTATTTTCCAGTGGATTTGAGCATTCCCCAGATTGTCTTTGAAGATGTTGCACTCAAGTTATGTATTCTGAATGAGAGTAGGCTACAATATCCGATGATTATTTATTATAAAGACATAATCCTTTTCAAGAAACATACGTCACATGTATTTAGCCTTACTCCGAACTGGTGGAGCCAAACTTTAGGTGGATATTGGACGTCGAAATAATATACCTAATGAAAATAAAATTTGTTAATTGTGTTAAAGAAGACGAACTTTATGTCATCTTAAAATGTACATTTTATCACGAAATGAGAAAGCAGTATACCTTCAAAGAAATACAAACAGTTCTGTAATTTTGAAATGTTCTGTATCCTGATGTCGGATACTAATGCCAGAATTGTTCAGAAGTTGTCTTAATTATGTAAATGTGCCATTTCTATTGGAAATGAAAGAACCAAAGAAAACTTGTGTACCGTAGCATTATTTGTGATAAAGCACGTTTTTTGGCTGAAATAATTTGACAGTTATTTAAAAAACAAGTTAACAAAGAGTGTACATGGATCGATAAAGCAATGGGAATCGTTTTTTGTCATTCGAAATAATAAAATGTGTTCACAATAAAATGGCCGCCATACAATTTTGCTTTATAAGCAACACAGTAATTACCACTACGGGTATTTGGTTTGTGTAATAAGATGTTTTACCCTCTAAAGTAAATATAAATGACATAAACTATCATTATAAATGGGAAAATTGAAAAAAATAAAATTGGCAAAAAATGTGCTACTGCCCCTTTAAATTTCCATTGCCAATGTTTATTAACTGAGGTAGAAAAGAACGTTATACTCTATTGTTTCACTCATACAGTAAAAACAACAAAACAAATTGATATGATAGAACCGAGATATTATTTAATGTTCAATGTTGACTGATTCGGCAAACAATCATACTCGTTTTTTTAAAACATGCAGAGTTAGAGTCACTGAAAGGACCAAGGGGTATAAAATCATGTTTACACCAACATGACCCCTACCATGTTTATAATGCTGTAAATGTGTGCAGAATGAGACACATTTATTGATTTTCACTTAGCAGATGTCTCATATGTCGATGAACAGTTGTATTTTATCCAAATTATTTTTTGGAAGAATTTATTAATTTAAAATTTCAATTTTCCCCAAAAATTAAAACCACATAGAATTATTCCTTGTTTGATGGATTAACGCCTGCACTTTTCAGTTTTAGAGTACGGCTTCGAAAACATAAGATATTTGTTATTGAAAATCAAACATATGATAAAACCAACCGAGATGGAAACTTTCTTTTGTACCTCAGTTTATGTTTGTCATTATGTTTATTTGTATATAACCCTGAGGCCACGAATACAATAAACTGAACTGAAATTCATCGCGATATACGAGGCGAAAGCTCCTTAGTGAATCATGGGATTGGCGTATCCTTGCGGGTACAAGTCAAATACCCTCATAGAATAAGCTGGGCAGCAGTACAGCTAACACCAGAACAAACAATATCCGCAAACAGTAAAGCAACCACATCCGGACAATCTTGAGATATGAAATACAATTCACATCGATCAGCCCCCGACCATTAAATCTCAACGATTTATGAACATGACACATATTACGTGACTTCTGAGCCTAGCCCCATACTTGAAACACTGTTATTCATGATAAATATCATATACATTTGGTTGTTAGTGGTTCAAGGGAAGCAACTCTTCAGTGACTATGCCTCAGTCTGGCTCAAGTTCATTTCGCGCCTCGAATGTGAAGGACTGGATTTCGTCTGCTGCATTCATCCCTAATCAAAGCGCACCGGTAACTCGAGCCAGTCTTCATCATTAGCTAATTTAAGTCTTGCATCATTTCATTAACTTTAACAGTGCGGCAGTGATGGATTTTGGCGCGAGTTATGCCTAGGTACAGTCTGGGGTCAAAAGTTCTTCCCCACCCTTGCTTTTCCCATAGGCTTAAATGTTAATTAACCTTTGCAAGAATATTTTTCATAATTTAAGTTTAAGTCAAATTGTTGTAAAATTCAACCAACATCTTTGAAAATATGTTAGCTGTGCATCCGTTATTTCGTTCTTCATTATGTTGATCACTCATCAAATGACATCCGACTGAAGAACGTATATACAAGTTCATGTACCAAGGTCCCATTGGCCGCCATGTTAAAGTAGTGACGTATGATGTATATGCTTTGCTTATATGAAGACAATTTTCTTGACACTCAACGGAAACTAACGTGGAAATTATGTGTATTCCAAATGTTATAATGGTGTTACTTTATCCAGAAGAACCGACTGTTATCGAAAACTACCAGTAGTGATTTCTGATCGAAAATTGGACAATGCATCGCGATTGACGCGCGCCAATGAGTTAAACGTAATTTTGGAATCTTATTTACAACAGACAAAATAACAAATTTGGACTGATAATGTTTAATAGGTCACATAACTACTGTGCATGTAAATGCAGATGCATAATGATGTTACTCGATTTTAATTGGAAACTAGTAATTGTGATATATTTGGCGATTGGGGATTTATATGCAAACTGAGTGAGAAAAGCCAAATAAAATATTTTGAAACACAATGGTTGCACCTTTAATTGCGGAGGGCAGTTGTCTTCATGTGTCCTTCAAACACTTGTGCATACGAAATGAAAACAAACACAGAAAGCAATATTTAGACGAAACATGAGTTACCTGCATGAGTCAATTATCACTCAGCTTCCCAACTCACATCACTGCTTTAAATATATGGCTTGCTGCATTTCGCCGCCTGTCTGTGCCAGAGATTTCTGATTTCTGCTTGCACCAACAAGTCTATACGCAGCACGCTGACACAGAAAAGGTGACATAATGCAGCAAAGCTTAAATTACAGCGGCGGTGGTTATTGTTCAGAGGATTTAAATTGCTGTTAAAATATGGCAAGTGAGTATACCCATACTTCTCCGAGTGTATCGAATGATACCCTACACTTTTCACCGTGGGGCCCTTACGAGGCGGAGCCGAGTAAGGCTCCAACGGGGAAAAGTGTAGGGTATCATTTGATACACGAGGAGAAATATGGGTATATCTGTGTTATACCCCACTTACGGTCGAGTGTAAGCGGATACTATTTCATAATATTTCTAAACAAATACAGCTGTAAACAAGCTTGTGCATGAAACGCACAACCCAAATACGGCCTCGTCTGTGACAACGCAGTCCGTGCTGCGTTGTATGGTTACCCTTGTTTGGGGCTCGAAATCTAATTCAAATGGCCCAATGACGGCATTGTTAACGCAGATGCACGTGCATCTTGCTGAAATGTACAGCTAACGCTATAAACAGCATGGCTAATGTCAACGTGGCCAAAGTTTAGAGAAAACAGAAACAACTTTCAGGATGTTAAAGACATTTTGCACCGAAAATAAAATTACATTCTTATATAAAAAGAAAAACATAAATTTGTGATACTTAGGAATATATAGTTTTGATATGATATAATATTATATAATGTGTAGTGAAATGTTAGTGTTTTCTATGTATAAATGGTTATTTATAAAGACACAATCCATGTAAATGTGTTTTCTAATTATATTTGCATGGGCCATGATGGGGATACCTTCGAGCTAGTTTAGAATTACCTCCCTTTGATTGACATATCGCATTAACTACCCCCTAAATCGAAACTCGATAAACTCCCAAAAGCAAGTCTGTATTAGGACAATTTCCAACCACACTTGAAACAATATCCAACAATGAACAGTCTTAACTTTTATGTTACAATCAAACGATACAATTTAAGTAATCTTCTTGTCAAGCTACATTCCTCACTGCATAACATTGAATATAATGCATGCTATGTATACTCATTCAAGTTTAACTATGTATTTTTGGCCAGTGGCCTTATACTGAATAAAATCTGTCTGATTATCCCCCCCCCCCCCCCCCCCCCTCCCTTTTTTTAGGCCCTTTTCGAATATATAATACAAATTCATTGTAAAATTAGAATTAAATAAATCAGACTTAAATTATTGTTACCCTGTCTAGGATAAGACATGATGATTGTATCATTAAATTTAGTAAAGTAAAGTAAAGTATTCACATACATTGATTTTAAAGCAAGTAGTTGTCACTACGGTGACATGATCCCCTGCCGCAAATTAATACTTCAAAATTGAAAAATAATGTCAAGGTCAGCAGAATCGACTGGGCCCTGAATTTCCCCTAAAAGAACCATTGGTGTAAGATAATTATGAGAATCCAATGAACATTTCTTGTGATATCTATGCCCCTGACAAGTTTAACTTGTCGAAAGGTTCTGCTGTGACCTTGAGAATAATGTCAAGTTCATATTTAAATATCTAACCAGCCCTTTGTTTTCCTTAGGAGGTGCTTTGTGTAAGATATGATGGAATTCCAGTGAACGGTTCTTGAGATATCCCGCTAACAAGCTTTAAATGTACATTATCATGTCGACAAACTCAAAGTTCCGCTGTAACCTAAGGAATAATGTCAAGGTCACCATGGAGAAGCTATATGTAAGATATGAAGAGAATCCAGTGAATGGTTGTTGAGATATCCCGTTGACAAGGGTAAAATGACAAAGTCTCTTTGTGACCTTGAAATGAAGGTCAAGGTCACAAAACTCTGTAGGAACATTACTCTTCCCACGATGAACCCATATGCAAAATAAGAAATGATTCCAGTGATAGTAGTTGAGTTATTCAACTTCGTACGGACGTACGGACGTATACGGACGGACGCAGCGACCGAATACTATATATAAAAAGCATTGTATATTTCGTAGTGTTGATTTAAATAAACGTTTTCATCATAATGGCAATAGGAACATTTCAGTTAACAAGAAGACATATTCAGTGAGTGTAGTTTCGTTTTCTTACCTTGAAATAAAGAATTTGAAATATTCGTTTCAGATATAAGATAGGCCTATATATTATACATGTAAATTCAATCGTGTTGAATTTTGGGATCACACTATCTGCAACAATACTAATTAAAGGTCCATCCATTGTGTTGTTGGGGGTCAAATATGCCAAACGTTATAAATGGTCTTACTTTATATCGAGAAGTACCAACTGTTACCGAAAACTACCATGTTGATGATACTCGACTTATTGGCGATATGAAGGTAAAAGTGTCGATTTCTGATCGAAATCCGGACAATGCACCGCGTGTGGAGCGCGCCAATGAGTCAAACGTAATGGAATCTTATTTAAACCAGATAAAATAAAACATTTGGGTTGATAATGTTTAGTAGGTCATATACTACTGTGCGTGTAAAAAGGGCATGCACTTTCGGTTTCTGCACATGCATAATGATGTTACTCGATTTTAATTGGAAACTAGTAATTATGATATTTTTGGCGATTGGCGATGAATATGCAAGCTGAGTGAATTTGTTTGTACTGTAAACAGCACATGGTGTGTTCGAACGTATTGAAGCCAAATACAATTTTATGAAACACAATGGATGCACCTTTAATGTACTTTTCCGGGTCGAGTCTATTTGCAGGTTTCGAATCCACCCCCTCTAACTCTAGCACCAATTACCAACACTCTCTGTCCAAACAGATTTTTCTCTTTGCCACCGAGACTTCGAATAACAGTAAAATGAGACAAGTTTGAGTTCATTTTTCGCTGTCATGGATCGTGACAGAAAAACACGTGTATCTCTGCGGAACTTCAATGATATTGACAACGACACGAACTCCTGCAGGTTTAAAACAGTCAAACTGTTTTTAAATACCCTAATGATCTCCGGCATTGGTAAGGCTCAATTTGAAAAGAAAGAAAAAAAGAAATGTTTCTCGGGCATCAGCGCATCAAGTTTTTTTTAATTTTTCGCCAAATATATGGATCTGCGGGAACTGATATGCTTTAGTTGTGTATACTTCTATCACTTCCAAAATGAAAAATGAAATGTACTCCTCCCGCGTCATTATTTTTTTCCAACCAAAAATTAAAAGAAAGTTCCACCGCGTTGACGCATGCGATTTGGGGGTATAAATTTACACTATACACGCGTTTTGCATGCGACTATAATGCGAATATCATAAGTGCGATTGTTTTAGTTCCATATGTTATGTATGTACATGTATATGTATGTGTGTCTAGACGCATGTAATTACTGTAGGTGTGTGTACAGGTTTTATGTATAGAATCTGCATGTAGGCTTACGGTATATGTACAAATGTACGTACATGTATGTAGGTGGGGTCTACATATTATATGTACACATGTGTGTATGTATACAAGTCTGAATGTATGTTTGTATGTATTGATGTACAGATGTCTGTTGACATACTTTTTTTATGACTGCTTTGCCTACACGTGGTGGGAAATACCCCTTCAGATGATGAAAATATGACGTCATATAGGGAATTCCAATGCGATTGTGAATGCGATGCGAATAAAATAGAACAGGTTCTATTTTACTCGCATCGCATCGCATCGCATCGCATCGCATCGCAACGCATGAAAAACACGGACGTAGTGTATGTCAACATATTGAAAATAACGTGTTGCGTTCTGATGCGATTATTTTTAGCGCATCGCATCCAAAAAACGGACGTAGTGTAAACCCCTCCTCAGGCGCACTCCGAATGCTCCGGTTTGAAATGACCGGCGAAGGCGGCGTATAATGGCGGACAAGTGTTATCCTTGCGACATTCAATAACTATCTATTACCGAGTTAGTTTACATTATTCGACTGATTTATTTTAAAATATTACCGGTTCCTTGAAACAATGCATTATACGCTATTAAAATATTAATTCATGTTTTGAAATAATTTCAAAAAAATACTTGTATGATATTAATGATATGTTTATTGAAGCTACTTTGAGGTATGATGACGTCTTCCTGTCTGACGTGTACGCCGATACACTTGTTTCAACTTAAGCCTATTCGAGGAATGGCGTACGCCGGACACGTGGTCGGTGTATACGCCGCTTAAACGAAGTGTTAGCACCTTCATAAACCAGACACCTCACACCAATGACACAACACGGGGTGGTTCTCCTTACATCCGCCTCCTTGCCGCGACAGTTCCAGTGGTGCTGCCACGAGTATGCACAACGGTTAACAGAATCAAGCATAGCCAATGACCGCCGTCGTCACTTTGGAAAAAAAAGTGTCCCAGAAACATTAAACTTTTTTGAAGCAGCGTGACTGTTTATCAACTCTCAAGAACAGTAGTGACGACGACAGGAGGCCTAATAACACCCAACTTCCAAATGCAAGGCATAACTCTTGTCAGTCTCCATAACTGGCTGATTTAGGCCTTGCAGGAAGAGCCTGGAATCCCAATATCACGAACATTTCTAATGTCTTTCAGCATCATTGCGATTTGTTTTACTAATATATCCGTCTTTTGTAGTGAGCTTCTGAAGAAGAGGTCTTGGGTTCGAATCCCGCACAGGACAAATTTGTCTGTTTTACATGCAGTAAGGTTTGGGTGCAATGCTATACCAAGGCTGTGTTCGTTTTGACTCACTCGAGTAAACTTGCACATGCTCAGTTGCCACCTCAGTTGACAACCGAGTATCACACCGGTTGCCCGGGATCAACCAATATGGCCGACAAAATTACATAGGTGCAGCATTTGTTAAAATTTCATTTTACTGACCCTATTTATTTATTTATTCAATCATTCATGTGTTTAATTCCATTGTGTTTTCAAAAGGATTACCGAATTACGGACCCGATCTACAATCGTCTACGATTTCACTGCTCAAACCGTCCCAGAATGCACCGGAATCGTAAGTGAAACTGTAAAATTTTATGGTCTCCCTAAACAACTGTCGTGCCTTTAACCCACATTTTTCATTTACCCAAATCAAAATCTCACATCGACTCGAATAGGATCATATATGTAAGTCGGGAGATTGGGAGGAATATAGACAATTATCGCTGTCCATGCAGGTTGTAAAAATCACCGCATCAAATGACGTACTTCCGTTACTCTCACGACTTCCGACGGTTTAGCAGGAGGGGCTTCGAGTGACTCCAGAGCGCACACGAGAGTGATACTGGGGTCGTTCGGCTATAGGATTTTTATCGTACGTGCGACACACCTGGTGCAAAACGAACGCAGTCATAATTTCAGTGCAGAACCACCTATGATTCGCTTGTTCCAGCCGATGTTCGCAGGTTTCAATGCATACAGCTACAGTGTTGCGGACTTTCTCCCTGCAATAAAACTAGCTCCTACTACTTCAACCCCTGATCATATAATCAACTGTCGCCTCGTAACAACGAAGGTTGTTTACTCGTCGCTATTCATAGCAAGTGTCTTTTCAGCTATCGAAACGTTGCCAATACACGGCAGCTCGATTTCAAGATATTTTATTGGGTGGTTATTTATAGAACGATACGAGGCAACATCTGAGTAGAGGATCAGGGGATTGAAGTGGCCAAAGTTGCCTCTAAATACTCTAAAGAGTTAGAAATCTGATGTCCAGCCTAAGGCACGTACAGAGGACTTCATGGAGTGCTTCAAGAAGGAACACCTCATTTCAGAGGGAGAACACGTCGCTATACAGTTGCCATCTTGTACAGTGGGGACAGGTGCACGTCGGGTCGAGCTCTTACATCTTCATTCTCTCCCCACAAAGGCTATTGAAATCAGGCAGCATTCTTATAGAGGATTTGGGCTTCAAGACTGTTTCACTTGTATCACGGCTGCTAGTATTATTGCAGGGAGAAAGCCTGCAACACCATGTGGCTATGTATTGCCGTGAAACCTGCGAGCAACGGCTGGAACTAGCGAACCATGAGTGGTACTGCACTGAAATTCAGTGTTGTATTGCGCTCAAAACTTCCTGCGTGTAGAATAGTTTTTTTCATATGTTTTTTTTCTCAAATATTTATTATCGTCGGATATGTGTTTTTAGTGTCTCAAAGGCCAGTTTGTGGTCCGACGCAGGTTTATACTATTGTACAATGTATATGTAAGTAAAATGTTCTGGTGCGTGTGACACTTAAATAAAAATTTACTACTACTACTACTACTACTACTACTACTACTACTACTACTACTACTACTACTACTACTACTACGCTATATACAAGACATCATTCTTCTGCATTTGGATCGTTTACATTGAACGAGAAGATGTCATGGAGCCGGGGGAAACACGGGTAGCTATTGCATGGCCAGCGACGATGTTTTGTATTTAGGATGGGAAATGTGAAGAGACTAACCTCTGTGGGGAAAAGAATGAGTCAACTATAAATGTGTGGCTTTCTGTCCAAATCCAAATTTCTTCAAAGAACCCGACGGACCTGGATGTCACCCTCTGGCAGCAATATGCCTCTTGCAAATGTCACCTACAATGAAAACGACTTCCTCTTTAAACCTGAGGAAAACTCCAACGACGTAGCCTGCAAGCATGGTCCCTTGTACAAGAATGAATTGAAATAAATCTTCAGGTGACAATTAGGTCTCTAAGAGCAGTTCTGTTACTTAGCGGAACCATGGCCCCGTTGGCTACTTGACTGCCCGAACTGATCTTGTAACATCTTGATTACTTCCATAAATTGACCCACTGGATTCTAAATCACATAAAGCTCGCTCTGCTTCACCTTTAAAAGGAGGGTTCTTTCGGGGTATTTTTTGTGGAAACGAAATTCGAGAGGATATCCCCGTTTACACAAATGAATGATTCAAGTTAAAATATATTAATAAAGGTATTATTTGGATGAATTTATATTTCACAACTTAATAAAGACAAGCGTGCATTTGTTGAAAAATAAAAAAAAAAATGAAAACTGAAGCTATTCATCGGCGCTGCGAGTGGGGAAAAGTTTTCTACGGCATAGTAGCAAATTGTTTATTAGTTTTATGACACGCTATGTGTTACTATGTGAACTTTCTATCAGTGTATATCTTTTATCATTTAAATGTTGAAAAATTAGGTAAAATATAGCATGTTTTCATTTCACGTAATGCACAAAATCCAATATGGCGGATTTTGTCGACAGAACGGCCCCTTTTAGGTGTTTCCTAGTTGCACCATCCTCAAGTCCATGTCGTCCTTTAATTGGGTTTGTCATGAAAATGAATTTTAAACCGCTCAATACACTCAACATAATCTAGAGGGTTGTCATCATATTTGCCGAGCTTAACATGGAGAAAGTCCTTCATAGCATCAAGCCTCAGCCACAGACATGATGCTCACAGAAGACGGTAGGGTTTTCAGAATGGCTGGAATTAAACTGTGTTCAGACACAGGCATGATATCTATTCAATGCGATTTGATCCTTTTCGGGTCTTCGCCCACATTTCATACTGATGATACTTTTGATTTGATATTACTTTTATAAATGTAAACTGAGGAAGAAAACACCAACATTACTACATTTCAAGAAGGAATTTAGATACTATTATTTAATAGAAAAGGTTAGATATTGGGATAAGTGTAAGTTTAAGGAATTTGAAAATAAATGGGCAATGTATGATAAACTTGTAGAAGATTGAAAAAATTGATCCAGAATTGTTAAGAGAATGAATGGGTATGGATTCAATTCTCTATTTCATTGTTTATTCTCTGATAATTTATATAAAACTCTGTTATCAACACTATGTAAGTACCTGCAACACTGTCCTCATGGAAACTGATATCAAGTGAATAAAAAAAGATGGACAGCTTTCAACATTTCTCTGTTCAGGTCTAGTCGTGGAGGCTCTGAATGTTCATCATGTGTTTCTCTGGACAATAACAGCAGGTGCTGTATCATCCCTCTCCAAGCTGTGTTAACCTTTCTTTCTTGTTAAACTGGTACTTGTGGACCCTACTTTCCCTTTTGATGGCTCTTTCTCTGACTAACCCTTATCATTTCAAGATATCAAATAATCTTCTACTGCCTCCTCTATAGTATACATGCTCTCTTTCAGAAGAAAATAATAATCTTACACTCAGACAAAGTATTCATTCTGAAAATATCACCATTTTATTAAATATAGAAAAGGACACTGTAAGAAATGGAATTTTCATATAAAAAAAGGCTCTTTTTCAATATTTAAAAATTGTTTTTAAGAGACTAAGTGTTAGACTAGAATAAGGGTCACCATGGAAGTTACCAACTTCCCAACGCAAGACTCTTGCCAGTCTCCATTACTACCTGATTTCAGCCTTGCAGTATTATTCAGGTTTCCGTGATAAAAATAAGGATCACTGCATCTAAAATGCATAGTGAGCTCTGCTTTTCAAGTACGGAAACCTTGAGGTGCCATAAGGCTTAAACCAGCCAGTAATGGAGACCGGCAAGAGGTATGCCTTGCGTTGGGAAGTTGGAAAGTTACATGACGGACCATAGTCTGACTTTATATTTTTTTCTCATTTTCTCATAAATCCTCTTATATTTGTACTTTCTCTGAATAGATTGTCTTACTCTATTACTACTGCTATCTATATCGCCCAAGATTGTGGAGATGTGAACTACTTCCTACGACTATTTAAACAACTTTGTATATAGATTTAGAAATTCACAATTGGTGCCAAAAAATCAATAGTTCAACATTTCTCTGTCACTATAGTTCCTACAAGTCATTGTTAACTACAGAATTGGATTTATTATCAAATGCAATAGATACAGATTTTAAAAATTTCTGACAAAGTTTAGAATACTCTTTCATAACTTGAACATTCAGAAACACCGTTATGAGAAATCTAGGGAAGAAACTAGTCTATCGTATTAATTTGTGAGAAGTGTGACACTATGACTGTCGAAGATGAATTCCATATTATACTATAAGTAGAAACAAATTCATTCCAAAATATTTTCATCAATATCCTACAAGGGAGAGAAACTACAACAACTTATGTCTTCTACAAATATCAATGTATTGAAAGGACTGGCACTGTATTTGAAACAAAATCTGTATGTAAAATGAGTTTCATATTATGACGTTTTTTGAAATTGGTGTATCATTCTTTCATTATTTTGTATAATATTGATAAGAAATCCACACACAAAATTGTATTCAACATTTGTACTCTGTTCACGAGGCCTTCAATGCCGAATAAAAACTTTGACATTTGACTACTGATAATCGTGCCTCTTAAAGGCACTGTAGCACTTTTTTGGATATTTTCTTCTGTCAAGTTTGTCCCTTTTTTAAGTTTATGCAATATATCGTAACGTTAGAGGGTGAACATATCATTGCACTACCCGATAATCCGTATCCATAGCAAACGTGTATATCCGTATTGGAAAAAATGGTGCGCCGCATAAAGCGACGAAGCTCCGAAACTCTTAAGCGTAATGCGATTTTGAGGATCAAATGGAAAGCAACCCGCATGGCTCAACCAAACCATGTATGTTCGATTTAGAACTCTTTTTATTGATTGAGGAGTATTATTTAGCCTTTATTGCCACTGTTTTACCTTGAGATCACTTTATTTCAGCAAGGACAACGTGACAGTCATTTTAACGCTATTCTCTTGTTCTAATGTCACCCTCTAGTTGGATCCACTGCTTGAAGAATTCTGACAAGTATAGTACCACTGTCACTATACCCTCTGTACCCTGTCTACCTGTATCCTCCTCTCTCATCAGCCTACCAACGGTGTCTACTTGTCTCTCAATCTTTCACTCTTGGCTCTCAGTCCAAACTTTCCCGTTGCCTGCTCGTTAGACACAGAAATGAGGAATCGCTCTTTTTTTATATATCTCTTCCAAAATAGTTGGTGCGTAGATGAGGTGAGGTGAAGTAGAGGTGAGTTGGGGTTTAACGCCGCTTTCAAGAGTATTTAACTTGTATGAGGGGTACTAGTGTTATAGCAGAGCGAACACCTGCAACACCATGTGACTATGCATTGCAGTGAAACCAGCGAGCATCGGCTGGATCTAACGAGATATGGGAGATACTTCGCTGAAACTCAATGTAGCACTGCACCCAAACCTTACTGCATGTAGAACAGTTCTTTACTGCAGACAAAGTTGCCGTGCCCCTGGTGGGATTCGAACCCCGAACCTCTTGATCCGAAGCCTTTGCATGGTGTGTTGGTCAAAGAAGACTAGACAAGGTCTCATTGGATAGAAATCGCCTTACTGCACATGTATTCATTCCTCAACTGTTTGTTGTTAGCATGTGTTTGGGATTGCTATCAAATCAAACGTCTCGTCACGAGCGACACATATGTACAGAATCAAAGGCGTTTCAATATCCAATTACAAATAGTCTTGCCGCGTTTCCTTAACAGTTCTGTGCTAGTAAATCGAAGCCGACTGAGCAGTTCGCGTACAACGCTCTGCTATGCTTGTTGCATATTGTTTTGAAATCAATTCAGATCATATCATGAGTCGATCAAACATCAGTTAATCCTTCTCTGACATGACTATGTGTTATGCTCAATAAACATGTTAGCTGTTTCTGTATAAATGTATAACTACATGAAGCTATTAGTAAAACGGTTAGTAAATGCAAGAATTAAGGTACTCTGACTTGAATATTTGTAATACTAAACAAACAGGTTAATTGTTTCTGTATGAGCGTGACTCTGTTGTGATGTTAGTAACTGGAAAATGGGTTGTTCCATTATGCTATAGGTAAAAAATCATTTCCCAAACTGCCTACACTATTTTTTGTAGGCAGAGTGAGATGTAGGCAGATTGGGACTGTAGGCAGTATGAGACCTAACCCGGACATGTAAAGGAAATGTTTTAAGACTAATCATCCAGTGAAGAAGACTGGCGAGAGTTATGCTTTGAGTGGGAAAGTTGACTCCATCTATACGTGTTTCAATGTATACTGTAAATTCGTAACATAACGTTCATTGGCTAGGTGTTGAATAATTAAGGAGGAGTAATAATGTCGACTAATTCCACACCCTACAACACGCACCGTTGGAAAATGAAGGCACTCGTAGCTATAGGAAGGTAATTAGCGCGCTACGGAAGGCAAATGTCCCTCATTTCATGGATGTGACATTTTGAAATTGGATATAGGTCTATATTAACTGTTAAACTAAAAACAGTTATCACCTTCATTGATGTTTCAAATGTCCAGTTACATGGTACAATGCATAAAATTGTTGAAGGGAATGTTTTAAGCCTGTATTTTAACATCATATAACAGATATCGGATGTTTAGTACATTATCTGGAAATATTATTCATTATCAGAAAACAGTTAAGCTATATAATATACTTTTCAGAGTGTTTGAATATGTGTTGGGGTTCAGTCAAACATTTCCTGCAACATATGTCCCGATAAATGTCGTGATGAAAACAAAAATGTATTTATCACACCAATGTGCTGTGTTAAAAATGTAACGGGGGCTACCTGCACCAAAATTTCCTATTATCCCTTCTGTATTGAAATACATAAAACCTTCCGTATCGTATTTTTCTACACACTTCGGGTAAAACAACGTCCGATTGTGTTGTTAGATGTTCAATAATAGTCAAAATGAAATAACTGATTCTTTAATGCATACCCTTTAGTTCGCATTAATTTAATTATATTAGAATATAACAAACAAAATGTGCAATTATGTATTCATAAAAACGTCAAAGTATCTCTTTACGCTTGATATACTCAACAGATGAATTATTTATATAATAACATCCAGCATATTTGATACAACAATACTTTTATGGACAGAATCCTGAAATTTTCCCAGCAATTTTCCATGTAGAGTTTCTTACATTTGGTGTTAATGAGCGATCATACTGTACATACGGGTGGACATTTTCCTTCCGTAGCACGCCATTGCATTCCGTACCTACGACCGAGTGCCTTCAACTGTGCGTATTATAGGGTGTGAGTTCGCTTGATGTATATGAGAGCACGCGAAAGTAAGCAGCGGGCTAATATAACCCCCTTCCATACAATACCATGTTTATTAAGCTCGTAAATGAGTTAGTTTCGCGTAATGTTATCATTTACTCGTTAAATAAAAATACTGCTATACACGGAAGGTCGTTTACTAAACTTTATAAATTACCCTCCTATCACCCCAAATGAAAACACAATAAAAGGTTTAAAAGTTTATTGGCCGCAAACGCAAAACACCGGTTACACATAAACATGGACATAAGCATTGACATAAGCATTGACATTGACATAGACATAAGCTTTGACATACGCGTTGAATGAAAAAGTATGTGAAACTGTTGCGCGTGATGCACGTGCAAATTTATAGCTGAAGGCAAAGAGGGAAAAAATTAGCAGAGGGTCCACAGGCGTACCCGTAGGGAAATTAAATATTTTGATAAGATTTAACAAAATTGATACATCTCATTTACAATATTGTCAAGGGCGTGTCTCATTGCGAAAATGTATACGGTATCTTTATACATGCATGAAGGCCACATGCCCATATACATATACATACAACACATAATAATCATACATTTGAGTGAGTGAGTGAGTGAATTATTGCTTGTAGCCGCTTCGGCAGTATCGCAGCCATTAGCGGCGACATACATTTGAAGAGGAAGTTATAATATCTTTAAATATAAATGAATTCGGAGTCCGATTATGAATGTGTGTAAGAAAGCGAAGTATTTCTGCTGAATAACATTGATAAACTAAAAGAACATGGAATCCGTCCTCTATGCCTAATTGACATACCGGACATGTACGTACGAGATACATCAATATTTAACCGAAGCGAAAGTGTACACATCTTGTCAATACAGTAGTCGTGGACTCTGCAGCTCATTAGGCCAGGGATTAGGTTACGGTGAGGTGAGGTGATTTGGGATTTAACGCCGCTTTTCAAGAGTATTTCACTTATATCCCAATTACAATATTCATAATAAAGTTTTTTAAATATGGTCATTGACTCTGCAGCTTATCAATTTTAGATGAGGTTTAAGATTTAAATATGTAATAATAGGTTTTTATTGGGTAATGCATTGTCATCAAACATGGGCAATTTTGATTTTCTGGTAATTGTATGTGTGTTCACAAACGACCAGCAGCCGACCTATAACGTCAGTGATCTAAATATAAGTTTTAATCTTTCAACTATCCCATTCTATATATCATTGGGTAAAAAGTGGAGTGATCCTTTTCATAAATTTCAAAACTTTACAACGAATTTGATATTAATTATATTCAACATCAACATTTTTTTTACAATTTCCAAGTAAACATGCATTGTACACTGTGCAATGAAGGGCGTGCCTCCATCTCTACCTTGTGACGATTCTCCGAATACCCGTGAACTCCAGGGTGCATATACATACATATATTAGACTATAACTGTATTGTTGTCAAGATTCAAGAGCCACACACTTAATGTTCGTTCTGCACAGAATACACAGTTAGTTATCTATCAATTTCATCTCAACTCAAATCAAAAATTTAAAATATTATTCCAAGTCTGAGTTGGGATTGTTTCAAGGCAAAATCAACACGACAATGTAGCCAATACATGTCTAAGGTCTATATTGTCATTCAGTGTAGGTAAACAGTTGAAATTATTTAGCTGATTTTCATGTTTATAAAATGTCACAAACGCCCATCCAAACCTCCATTCAAAAGATTAAATCATTTCACATATTACGTCAATTAAATCGGTGTGGTACGTTATTGCACGAGACACACACGCACACACCTGTCCATAGAGTCAGTAAAGGGCAAAAACGAAGGCGAGGTCACCCTGACCCCAGTGAAAACTTAGTCCCAACTATATAGGCCTACACCCAAAACTCCCCCATTGTCGTAGTAATTGCGCCAGATGTCCGACCAGAATAAGACATTTCATTTTCATTCACAAAACTGCTCGGTATTGTGGCGGGAAACTTGTTGCAAAGCTGTTGGATCATTATGTCAAATGACGTAATCGAATTGTTTACCGAACAAAGAAATTGGTCACGATAAGCATGCGTTGTATTTTTTTCAAAGCCGCGGGCAATAATTTCCTCTATCCCTCCAAGGCCCGTTGTATTATTGCCCATTATCCCACTCCGTGCAACCCCACCACGAGACCGCTATGGCGCCTGCACCTACGCCGAGGTCATGGCGAAGTTAGTAGATGCGCAGCTTTTCTTATTTACAGGGAGACTAGCCTCTGTATCTACATCGTCCCAAATGCCGAACCCGATGAAAACAAGTCCAGTTTGTTTGCGAGCCAGCCTCACTGAGTATGCTGGCGTGGACACGCCTAGCGTAATGCAGTGTCAATCAACAAAATGGCGATTCACTCACGAGCCGAGAAATCTGACGAAGAAATGGTCGCTACGATTTCATGGTCGTCTGATATTAAAACCGATTGTAAACTCTAACCAATCTTTACATTAAGTATATATATACACGATGCGTCTCCAAATGGATGAAATCGATTTATTTACCGATCAACACTAAAAGTCATACACACTCATTCAAAATATTGCCTGTACAGAACAATATTTTCAATAAACAAAGAGGTAAGAGTGATATTCCATGGCTCCGGGTGTAGATACAGGCGTTATTCACCAGCAAACGAGGTAATGACGTGAACAAAGAAAAGCAATATGGCAGCTGAGTGGTTGACTGCAGGATGCAGTTATAGTGTTCAGTAATGACCTAGTTGTGACAGGCGTACAGCATACTCATATCTAACAAGCTATTGAATCCGTTTTACTGAGCACAGGTTTGCAAGTTGAAAGCGTCGAGTCTCTATCGACTTGAAGCTCTCTCGCATCGCCGCAATGAGCCGTAGAGGGGGGTTGTAGTAATCTAGCTCTCTTCTGCTGGCCAGACGAACGAGAATGCCGATCGTGGCAGCCATATTGAATCGAGGGTTGAGAGAACGAACGTTTCCTCCTGACCTCCTCTCGAGTCGTGGAAAAACGATGTTTCGTGCGAGTGGGGATGGTGTGTGCACTAGGCCTGATGAATATATTCTAGGAACAAAATTCTTTAATGAAGGAATTTTTCTATATACCAGATTAATTTCGGCAATTACATGACAAAATGCTAAGGTCACCTCTCTAGGCTCTTTCCTTTCGATATTTCTAAATTTCGGACCAAGCCAAAGTGATTAACGGCGGCGATATGAGGTAAGAATGCTTTCCTAGCAAATTTTGTTCAATTTTCTCTCGAAATGTCACGATTTTCTCTGTTTTCCCCCATTGTAGGCTAGCCACTATGCCTGCCCTTGTCCTTGTGACTACGTCACACGGAGAGTCACGTGATATTTCGCGCCAAATTCAACACGGAGTTGATGCAAAACAAAAACCAACAATGGCGACCCGTGGAAGACAGGTTCTCTCCCAATTAAGAGTTTACTACTGAAGTGTTAAACCAGATTTGAAAACAGCATGTTTAAAATATGTTACTAATATACCTTTTATATATTTAACACTCTGCGAAGTTATTGTTAATTTACGAATGGAATATATGTTTTAAATGAATTGTTGTGCAATAAATGTGTTTGACTCCCAGTCATGAATAAACTTTTACCATGGTAAGTACACAAACGCCTGAAATTGAAAATGAAAACTGAAAAATCTTAACATTCATATTTACAAGAAAGACAAAGTTGAAATAATACATATTAATTTCATATAAATTCACTTTGAAAATATATTAATCACCTACCCATGTTTTTAAAGTCATACCTGAAATATTCCCAAGAAATGTAACAATTCATAAATCAATCAATAAAACAACAGTGAAATATTTAAAGAGAAGGTTTATGGTTTGTTTTTTTTATTTCACAAGTAGGGACACATCTATTAGATATCAATACAGCTATTTAACACCTTTATTATCTTCTGAAACTGTGTCGATTTGTCTGTCAACGAATTTAAATAATGACTTTATCAAAATTGATATCACGTACATATATATACTAGTAGGGGAAAATGCTATAATAGATGGAGAAGTGATGGAAATCATAAACTCGCATAAAACAAATAAATACAGGACATTGATACCAAACAACGACGTGTTTCCTTGGAAATTCTGAGTATCTTATTTTGATACGCAAAAATGATATTTATTAAATGAGATTTTAGCGGCCAGAGAATACTTCAGAATGCTGTGCTATTGTCAGCACCATTCGGTCTACAGGATCGAGAAAAACAAGCAATGATGTATGAACTTCACATTTTGACGAAGCGCCTAAACGAAAATTAAATTTAAGTTACTATTCGCAATTCAATGCAATAGAATATAAAAAATGAATGTAATGTTATTTTTTTCAAAAACAAAATTACTGAAATATTTTTAAAAGTTGACCATTAATAAACCCTTAAGATTATATTTTTATATGTATAATACATTTTAAAAAAATATTTGAATTGGCATATTTAGATCTAGTCCAATTAGACTCGCTCATAATCGGTCAAACATAAGGAAGCATAAGGAATAGGAGCCCCTAAATTTTGGCAAATCTAGATTAACTCGGCTTTAGGCTGTCCGTTCTCCTTGTTATTATGTTAATACCATAGACTTTGTAACAGTCCCATTAGTATATCCACGATTAAAGAATAACGATTAAAACATAGGACGTTTTAAATTGTCTTGATTAAGTCATACTCTATGTCATATATGCTAACATCTATCTTTGTGATATCGAAACCTATGAAACAAAATTATATTGAAATGCTGGTCATTTATAAGACTTAATTTTTAAAATGCATTAACAGGTTCGAAAAGTAAGACATTTCTCATAGAAAAAAACAAGCCTGTTATAAAAAATGTGACGATGAATTTTCTCTATTATTAATCATCTGCATAAGGATGAACTAGTTGTTGTAGAATGTTTATGTTGAGGGTAAGATATAAGATAAGTTGCTTCTCACGTGAAGTAAGGTTATATATAGAAAAGAGTAAACATCAGATGGTTTTGACTGGATCAATCTTCTTTAATACAATACGATGAGCTCATTTCGACCGGTGTATTGGTCTCTTCAAGTATGCTACTGAGTAGAGTAACCTCTGTCAGAAGTGAATGACCCAAATTGTGCCCTCAAAGGTCCCCAAGAAAATGCCAGTCACTTACTAAAATTCTGATGGTGGTTAGAAAATGTTACTCAAAGTACATGCCGAATGAGATTAACCAAACGCACGTGCGCTCTTGAATGTTTTTACATTTGTAATCATTCTTAGATCAATGTATCACTCAAACAAAATCAAGTTTCTAGGTGTAAAAGTCATGAATGTGAACAAGACAAGAGTTTCAATGATAGTGAAAAAGTTCAGAGGTGTTAAACAGTGGCTGGTTGAAATATCAGACAGATATCGAAAACCACCATGTTTCAGTCTATATCATCAAATCTTACTTACTTAGATTTAAAGGGGCAGTAGCACGTTTTTTCGCTGAAAAAGTCGATGAAATGTATTTGAAAAATAATGTCACCAATAGTAAAACACCCTTCTCTCTTCGGAAATCAAGTTAAAAAATGGTTCCGCAAAGTCATTGAAAATAATAAAATGTGTTCACAATAAAATGGCCGCCATGCATTTGTTGCTGTATACGCAACACCTTTATTACCACTACGGATAATTGGTTTGTGTAATAAGATGTTTTACCCTCTAAAATAAATATGAATGACAGAAACTATCATTATAAATGGGAAATTTGAAACAATAAAATTTGCAAAAACGTGTTACTGCTCTTTTAACTACACTCTGCGTGGCTCCTTTGGATGAAATCAAACAATAATGTTAAACCAATTTAAAAATAAGTTGTTTGAAACTAAACGTTTAATAAAAAAAAATGACAGAAAGCCCAAGCCAATTGTAAGAAAATGTACCATAAGCTTAAATATATACACATGCAAAAACGTAAAGCACCCACGCTTTTTTCTCTTGCAAAGATTGTCTGATAAGAAAGAAGACGATGTGTCAGTAAAAGTTACCATATGGTATTTGAGAATCATAATCTAGCAGTTTAAGAGAGAAATATTCATTCAGATAACGTTTCGCTTCTTATGGATATTTGCATTAACAAATGTTGTCATTTTGATCTAAAAAAAACGTGTTACGTTATATTTTAAGAAATGAAAGTGAATATTTGTTGCTGTTATGCGAGTAAGTCAACTGGTCAGAATTGTTTTATCTGCATTTTAGTCAAAAGTAGCTGGTAACAGTATTGTGAACCTTCAAAATCACAAATGGTAAATATAATTTCAATGAAAGTGGCCTACTGACGAAATCTGATCAGTGTTTAAAACTGCTGTGACCCATCTAAAACAAAGAGAAGCGTTCAATTAACTGATTGAACTGGAAAGAACCAGAAATGAATTAAAACTCGTATGATGATAGCCGTTTTGTCAATACTTGTTGAAGAAAGGGATGACATTTAAACAACCAATTACTTCCTTATTTTGCCAGACAAGAGATTTTTTGATATTTGAAAGACAACTTGGTAAAAGAGTAAAAAGACACTCCACCCTAGAACATAATATTCAAGTGACGAGCAGCCCAGACAATTTTAGCAAGTCTAGGTTCCTCAGCTCAGAAATCAAGCTATCGTTAGGGTTCTAGTATAACATTTAGACTCTGACACGAATATTTGTAAAATTTCTAAATTTGAAGAATTATATATATATAATATTTGTAAAATTTCTAAATTTGAAGAATTATATATATATATATATATATATATATATATATATATATATATATATATATATATATATATATATATATATATATATATATATATATATATATATATATATATATATATATATATATATATATAAATAATAGAAAGGAGCCTCTAAGATGCATTCATTTCCAGCCTTAAACTGAGCTCTGTACTACTACTTGGATCTGGGTCTGGGGTCTGGGCGACAGACTATTAGGGTTTACCTATTAGGTATTACTATTTGAACTGATTGTGAAGTATTCTTGTTAAGGAAAATACTTATTTCTGACACTGAATGTGATTGTAAACCGACAGGTTAGAGAGGAGGGTTGGGGCCCAGCTGGATCCAGTGTCTTCTCTGCAGTGTTATACATGTAGGCAATTTATACATATACAATGTATATCTACATTTCTAAGTTGCAAGTCCAGCTAGTCATAAGAATATACGAATGTATATGAAATCGCAAAAACAAGGAACAGGAAGTCAAAACAAGTGAAGGGATTAAATTTTAATGTTTTTCTCAAAAGAATAAGACCACGTTTTCCTGGTTTCATGGGTAATAACGTATAGAGCAATTATTAAGGTGTGGCAGCATTAACCAACTAGTTGAGAAGAACTTTAAAAGATATTGATGACCAACAAAGTCCTTTTTTGAAATCATTGTTATCATTTAGAATCCAGGTAATAACAAGTGTCAGAAAACAGTAGACACTTGAAGTCTGGTAAACTGGTCATTTTAGAAATGATGTGTTTCATTCGCTTCCCATTCTCTTCGTACGCTGTTATTGACATATAGCGTCTATGTTCCCGCTCAAATTTCCTCTACCATTTACGAATGCTTCAACTAAATGATCCTTTTGCAAAGGCAAGGTGTTGTCGACTGCTAGTCAAACAAATCTATAAATTTATTATTTTTTGGGAACTCGAACGTCATGGGTAATGTGTCTGGAATGAACCGAAATTTAGTATGTTTCACTCCTGAGTGATTGATTAAGATTTAAATATATTATAAAATGAAAATTTTAAAGGTGTAAAATAATAAATTATTAATTATGGGATAAATACTGAATGTTTCGTTCTGTGACCAACAATAACATGCGTATCATTCTCACTTTGATATGAATTGCAGTGTTTTAAGAAGCTTTTCTAACCAAATAAATAAGGATACATTTCTAAAATGAAATATATATTCTCGTATTAAAAACAGTAGTTCTGTAAGGCGAATGAGACTGCCAAAACAGTTCAAGTAGACAACCGCGTGTCTTTCATTTTGTAAACAACACACCACGCGGTTTCTATTTATAAAAGTCACATGACCATAATCTACTCTGGCCCCGCCTACAACATGAGTTCGGCAATTGGGCTGCCGAGCTGGTTTGAGGCAGTTTTATGTATTGAATATTCTGCTTCGAGTTAGGCGAATGGTGGGTCAGTCCCGACAGCGAACGAAGGGTGGTTTGGAATTCGGGTGGGAGAATCAAATCAAATATGTTTCTTTAATTCTCTAATTTTTCTGAAAAACATGTTTTACTTATGATGTTTGAGCAAATGCGCGACTTACTTCGAATAAGAAAACATTGTTTTGACTACTTTTACTATCCTATGATGTTTATGTATTTATACATTCTGAAAACAACAGTTAGAACAACACATCTAATTAACAGTTCATGTGCCCCTAACAGACTTTTCTTGGTCAATACTAGACACTGTTGAGATGGTGTATTCATAATTACTTTGATTACTAGATAAAGACAATTGATGTGCAACTACATTACACTACAATTCAGACATCATAATTTGATAATCATGATTAATAACCATTAATAATCATTGTATAATCATAATTTAATTAATTCTATTTTAAACTATTCACTATTCTAAAGTGACCAATTTGATATGATGCAACGGAAATACAACGGAGGAGACATTTACACCTTAAAGTTTTAATTATATCCTGCTAAAAACTTATTTTTCAACTTACGTGGGGCCGGGGGGATACTTTGATTTTTCTCGTCGAATACCTTGTAGGCCTATATCTCATCGAATGAAATACAAATGTATATTTTCACGAGTGGCGCTGCCACGACTGTAAATATTATATTTCAAATTTACGAGATGAGATGCACATGGTATTCGGCGAGACATGTCAAATATTCTCTCTTTATTAGATTTGAGAAACTATGCACAGTTTGTAAATGACGTTCAGTTTGTGAGTGGAGCATCCATGATCGCATTGCTTTATCGCGGTATTTCTTTATGACGTCAATTGTTAGATTGATTAGAATAACATACTATTATATTTACAGGGGTAAAATACGGCATTTATCGGTTAAAATAAAACCCGTAACATGATATTCAACTCAGTGAAATAACACTTTCAATCATATGACGTCATCGTAAGAATATGATGACGTCATAAGATGAGTGCGATAAAGTAAGGCGTGCTCGTGAAAATACAAAGTTCCTACCTCACGAGGTTGGATAAACATGGTATTAGTTAAGAAAAGACAGATATCCACTATTTATCAGTTAAGTAAACTGTTCATAAGCAACAGTGAAGATATCTTGTACTTTCACTGTGAGAGGATATCATACAGCCAAAACTGTTTCCACTGTGTAAGCAAATGAGAGTTACTTCGGTATGTGAAAGTACTAGCTTTTAATAACATATAAGTTATATAGAAGTATATGATAACTAGAATGCTGAATGGATTTGTTAATTACCAAGCTAATTTCATCATGTGGCATGGATACATTTGGTATAGGACTCTTTTATGGATGTGCCCACTCGTGAAATATTAACTTTACCTATATATGACACTCTATGAAATAAAACTGATATTTGACAAAACCCGGACGCTATGACTTTATTCTACTGTTGAGTTTGTTAGATGCCACCAACGATGACGTCATATGATTGATTTTAGAATACACGAAATTTATAACCCAAAAATGCCGTACTAGTATTTCACTACTGGATATATGCTGCTGATGCATTTAGTCTTTCGTCGCGCAACAGCATGGAGTACATTTCCATCCGTATTTGATCCGATTAATCGTCTGTGTTTGTATTATACAGGGATGGCAGTTATCAGCTGTTCGGCTGATTTCAGCTGGTTTTGGGTTGGTCCTAACTGTAGTTTATTCATAAATTACCACCCTGGAACCTTAATTGAATAATTCCATGCATTTCAACTTTTTTCCAAAACGTCCATTGCCATTCCGAAAACTTCAATTTATAACTCATTGTTTCTATTCGATGACAGATCAAGTTGTCAGAAGGAAAAACTCCGGTGCTACGGACATCACGGACATCACGGACATCACGGACAGCCGGACATACTACTACTGCTACAACTGTCTGATGGAATCTCGACCCTTAAAAACAAAATCTGGTAAGTCGAGTCAAGTTTTTTAATATCCCCCGTCAGGAAGTAGAAGGGGTATAGATTGAACTCCGCCGGAGAAAGATCCCTTAACAGAAACCGTTTAAGATAAGATAGCCCATCCTCGATAATCCAGAGTATACGATCCGATAAATCTACTCAGTACAGTCAAACAGACAGACAGACAGACATACACTAAGTAGATTTATCGGAGCACATTCTCTGGATTATCGAGAATGAGGATAACCTTAACGGGGTTCGAAAATAAAAAGCCCGCAGTTATTTTACCTGGAGTTATTGCCCTTGTTTCGGTTTCGGGATTCATTCATCATGCACAGGGGTCAGCTTTCCTCAGAAACTGACAGAGATAGGTTTACCAAAGTTGGTGTTTGGAACGGGGATGAAGCTCGGTTGGTAGAGCGTTCGCTGTATAGGTCGGAGTTCGATTACCGTTAAAGGCGTGTTGAACTGGGAGTTGCTGCTTCGTTGATTGGCGCTCAGCATTACAAAGATAGAAAACGCTTGACACAAACCGATTTTCCGAATTCATTGTAAAGAGGACAGTAAAGTGTAAAGATCGGAAATCTGCAGGGAGTAACCTCTTTTGGGAGAGAATGGTTTGGTACAAAATCATTAACTTTAAATAAAATAAACTTGGTTTAACGTGGCAGATGGTTTCGTATCCAACTTTTGGGAAGTTTATGAATTATATTTCTCCCGTAGGGTCGGGATATAGTTTGTTTTTTTGGTAAGGTTTCCGACGGCGTCGGAGTTGACATTCACATTGTTGATATTTTAAAACAATTTTTTCTGTTTCCATGGCAACAATTTGGTCTAACTTTTAGACGGGTAATAACTGACTTTGAATTGGGGAAAGGAGCAGACATTTGTTTTTACGAGTAAAACACCTTCTAGTTAAATATTGAAGCAATTGCAGAGTCAACAAAACAGCTTATAAATTGAGGATTTTTATGAAGAAATTGAAAATCAATGAGACCGTCTGATCAGAATTACATATCTGATGCTACGCTAAACATATCTGTGCTTCTGAAGGATCTCCTACCCCTTTGCTTTGTGCAATACGTGAAATCGCTGCATGTCTGTATATATGCAGGTGCAACGCGCTGCTATGATTGTGCAGAAACGAAATGCGGCAAATTGGTGGTGGAGACTGGTCTATATAACAGTTAGCCTCTGAAATGATTTTTGGGGTGAAATTTGAAAATTTCAAAATTTCAATAAAATAAAAAGGAGCCTATAAGATGTGTTAATTTGAAAATTTGAATAAAATAAAAAGGAGCCTCTGAGATGTGTTAATTAACATTCCTTAGAGGCTCCTTTTTATTTCATTTAAATTTTCAAATTTTCAAATTTCACCCAAAAAAGCATTTCCTTAAAATGAGCTCTGAGTTTTGTTGTAGACTTGCCTAGCTAGGCATTTAAAAAAAATAGGGGTCTGAATCATAGGCGCCAGACCCTAAATATACATATACGTATACCTTCATACCCACATGACGTATAAAGAAGGTCAGACACTGTCCGCCATCTTGAATCCTGCCATGTCCTAGTTTGCTGGCTCAAATACGTTTTGTCACATATCTTGGACTGATCCGAGTTTCCATTTCCGGTCCTATATGGCAGGATCCAAGATGGCGGACAAATGAGTCTTACCTTCGGTATATGTATATTTAGAGTCTGGCGCCTGTGGCCTGGCTGACAAACTAGAGTTAGGACTTGCGAGGGAAGGTCGGAATACCTTCACTTCTCACTAGCTTATCAGATACATGCATCATGCATGGGCTTTTGGCGTAGACCACTGACCGACGTCCGTAAACTTTTCTCCAGAACCTCTGCATCACCGAAGCTGAAATTTAGTTGGGAGGGAGCCTGCATCTAGAGGATCAAAGTTTGTACATTGAGTCCTGGTATTTCACTCAACTCCTTAAATGACTATGACAAAATGGTGAATCTAATCATATTGGCCTTGTAAACAGCCTTCAAACAAACCCAATTGCATCTCTGTAGCACCAGCTATCTGTAATGTCATTTACGTTACTTGAGATTACGTTTTTAGATGTTGAATCTTATAGAAAACGGTTCTATTTTTTAAATAAATGAAATGTTCGTACCGTTTGAATGATTGTGGGCTATTCTTTGTCAAATTGTCAAATCTTAAGTCACCAACTTTCATCAAATGTTTCAACTAGATTGTATTCAAATAGTGTATCAATAAAATAAATGTAAACAGGGAAGTCCCCGCTAATTTCGTTTTCACTAAAAATATATATACTGATACTGTCCTCCTTTTAAAGGCGCTGTAGTACGTTTTTGCATATTATGCTTTCTCAATTTTGCCATTCATTGTAGTTTATATAATATAGTTATATAAGTTTATACAATACAGTTTACGTTAAAGGGTAAATCATCGCATTAGACGATCCCCATATCCACAGAAAACGGTTATCCGTATTTGGAAGAAAACGGTGCGACGTATTAAAGGTTCAGTAGCACGTTTTCTTCGCTGAAATAATTCGATGAAATGTATTGGCAAAATGATGTCACCAATACTAAAACACTCTTCTCTCTTCGGAAAATCAAGTTAAAAAATGAGTGTACATGGTTTGGTAAAGCCACGGGAATCGTTTTAATTATTCGAAATTAGCACTTAGGATAATTGGTTTGTGTTATAAGATGTTTTACTCTTTAAAGTAAATACAAATGACATAAATTATCATTATAAATGAAAAATTATAAAAATATAATTTGCTAAAATGACGTGCTACAGCCCCTTTACGGTAAAGTTACGTCGAGGCTTTATGTGGCGGGAACCAGGTTGAATAGGGCTGATTCGCAGATAAATTATTTCCCGAATGACTTTGATCTATGATACATGCACAGGCTACTATGAAAACAGCGTGAAAAGTTCTTCCTTGTGTCGTATTTGCCGAACTGATGTATTTATACGCCTCTCGTCGATTTTCATTAGGATCTCGTTTTGGGATTATTTTAATCAGAGCATATTCGAAGTATTCGATGAATGTACCAAAAGTATATAATTGCTGAATTTAATCGATAACTTGAAATATTGTTTATGAACATTAAAGTTTATTATTAAAATAAAAAAGTGAAGAAAAAAAGCCAAATGATTAGGTACCGATAGCAGTGTTGTTTAAACGGTTAATTGAAACTTCGGTAGTTCATATCATGCAGTGGCGCGTCATTATGCATTATGTACATTTCTTGATGTATATGACTTTTATTTCTCTTGTTTCAGTCTTATTTGTCTTAGTTAATTTAAAAAAAGAAATCAATTACGTTATCAGACATATTTATACAAGGGAACTGAGTTCACTGCATATTTAGTTAATCTGCTTGAGCAACAATCTAGGTACAATTGAACGGGGAAAACGATAACAAATAAAGTTGTGGTTGAAACTGGAATAAAGTGTTTTTTAAAAATATAGTGTGATAGATCGAAAGTTGAAAGTATGTTATTGTCAGTTCAAGTTCGAATCTCAAATGACCTGGATTAATAAGAAACGTAATGTTCTTATTAATTGCAACCATTTACCGTTGTCAAAGCATAAAGATAAGTTCATTTAATTTTAAAAAATTATCGATTTTAGTAGATATGGCTAAATACGTTTTATTTAATATCTTATAAGAAATACTATCTGTTGAAGTGCCCGACAGTTTGTATTTGTGTTTATCTCTCAGATGGCCGACTGAAATATGATAGTCCGTAGAAAGAACACTTGAAACATATTGACTTCTTTGGTATGTAGTTGCTTTAATAAGACATATTAAAACGTTTTAAAAACGTTTTCCAAAGATCTCATTTTTCAAACTACAACAAGACATATTTTCTGGAAAGTAAATATGCATGAAGTTAAATCTAGGTTTCCTTAACGGTGTTATTAAAAATTATAATTTCAGTAAATATATAACGGGGTGTTCGCGTAAAAACTTCAGTTGCTAAACTCTGTGTAAAGTTTCAAAGTAGTCGCGTAGATTTTACTAGTAGATTTGTACAACAGTTCGGCAAAATAGTGACGTCAGGTCCATTCTGTGCAGCGATTGGCTATTTTGAAGGCCGGCTAATGCATATTCATATTCTTTCACGTGTACGAGGCTTTGGGACCAGCCAATAAAAAGGCGCGCTAGTCTACCATTGAGTTGATCGCGCGCATTGAAGCCATTTGTCTACAGACTCTTCTGCTAGAAGGGAGTTGGTTATAATATTCACCATTTCTGGAAATCGACTAACAAACATGAAAATTGACAAGAGGGTCGAGCTTGAGATGAGGGGGAAGAAGTGTGGTCAGGTAGGAGAATCATTCATAAGACACTGTATTAATTGTCTCGCTCGAGATCAAGTCCTGTGCGCAAATATCCAGTCAACATGGACTCGAGCATGTGGTCTCCATTCCATTTCGCGTTGTGATTTTGCTGAAACTATAATACCGTCGTTAATGAACGTAATCAGACATGCATAACTATTTCCCCGTTGTTCCGTATACTTAGTCCTCACTGATTGATGTTGATTTCATGTCGAGAAGTTCTCGTTCGGTCACTTGGTCCTCGTGTGCTGTGTTCTCTTGTCCATGGTGAAAGCTCAAATATGGCGCCATTTCTCAATGTGAACATCGTAGGTTATTTGACGAAGGGAGCTAGAAATCAGTGTGAAACAATCATTTTGACATAAATGAGCACATCGTATAAGGACTCTTACCATTATCTGTGTTATTGTGTTCACGAGGACACTGTTCCGCGTCAAAATATTTTTAAATGAAGGTTTCTGTCCTAGCCTTGCTTGGGACCCAGGCTAGCAATGTCGTCGACTTTTGTAGAACCATTTTAGAATGTGATCAGACATTCGATGCACAATGCTGTTAAAGAATATGCTAAATTGTCGTTGGAATGTTGTGATGTTTTCAATGCGGAAGCATTTAGCATGGGATGTTTTGTTTACAAAACAACATTCACCGTTAAGAACTTATTTAATATTCTCCTTGTGTGATGTCGTTTGCAAACGTCATACTGCTGCCATTCCAGCTTAAATGAGAATGTATTTGTAAAATGTGCACGGATTGACTAATGCAAGTTATGATATCGTCGTCTTCTAATGCACGAATTAATGTAGCTGATGGCAAGCCAGTCATCGAGAGCCGTGACTGTGAGCGAGGCAAGGGAGAGAAATCTGCACTGGCTTCGTCATTACATTCGCTCTGTGCTGGGCGGAAAGGCGTGATGCCGCCATGTTGGATAGCTAAATTGAAAATGCAGCATAATCATTAAATAAACGCGATTGAGCCGATAACTTGACCAATTTTGGTCGGTATTGTAAATGTTTGTTCTTGTTTGCTCACTCTAAAGATGCCTCAGCGTTTGTTTGCAGTTCATATTGTCTACAAGCATTTGACCTACATAATGGATAAAGCCACGCGCAATAAGATCTCACCTGGTGCAAATAATAATAAGTTTAACGATGATGGCAGCATATACGATTTCATAGGAAATAATTTGTTGTATGATATAAAAGTTTTCATTCATTCCATTCAGGATTATAGTTTTTCGTCTGTTTGTTTGAAGTGTTGAAATTGGATTGCCTTTCATGTTTGTCATTGATTCTGACCCGATTCGACTATTGATGTGGGCCGGTTTTAGTTAGAGAATCGATATCGTTGAATTGTCTCTTGGGCATACATGTTGGTGTACTTTTATATTGTTTTCTTTTTTGCAAATGACAACATTGGTTTGAACTTATCCAACCCTATGAAAATACTGCGACCGCCTCTCAACATCAAAATGGAGTGTCAAGTCACGTGACACGAACCGTATCACGTGACTTTTGCCAGTGCGCTAGTTTAACTAATGTATGTTACTTTGATTTAGTGTATGGAGGAATTAATGCAATGACGTTTTGTTAGTAAATAGTTTCTTAAAAAGATAACTATTTTGTGTAGACAAACGATTGCTTGAATTTCAAGGTGTCATTTTTTGTTTGTCCTGATACACTGTAGCCATTTGAAGTATTAACAATCTTCTAAGTCACATTCGTGTTTGACAACTTACAGTTTGTCATTGCAGATAAATTAACTACCGTATATTTTGTAATGACAAACTACCCCCCATAGATTTGAGACTTGTCTCTATCATAGAGATATCCAATCCATTATCAGTAGTACTATTGAAAAGAAAACAATTGCAATATCAATACTAGTTTATTATCCCCCGCCGCACGTTTAGCGCCAAGCGGTCTTATATAGTATTCGTCTGCGCAAGTCCGCACGTACGCCGGACGAAATGGAATAACTCAAATACTGTTCACTGGATTCTTTTCATATTTTGTATATGGGTTCATCAGAGGGATAGTAATGTTCCTACAGAGGTTTGTGACCTTGACCTTCATTTCATCATTCGCTGGATTCTCTTCATATCTTACACATTATAGCTTCTCGAAGGAAAGACAACGGGCTGATTAGATTTTGGTGACCTTGACATTATTCTCAAGGTCACAGTGGAACTTTGAAATTTTCGACATGTTAATGTACATGTAAAGCTTGTCAGTGGGATATCTTAAGAACCGTTCACCGGAATTTCATCATATCTTAGACAAAGGGCTAATTAGATTTTGGCGACCTTGACATTCTTCTCAAGGTCACAGTGGAACTTCGAATTTTTCGACATAATAATGTACATGTAAAGCTTGTCAGCGGGATATCTCCAGAACCATTCCCAAGAATTTCATCATATCTTACACAAAACACCTCCTAGGGAAGACAAAGGGCTGATTAGATTTTGGTGACCTTCACATTATTCTCAAGGTCACAGTGGAACTTTCAATTTTTCGACATGTTCAACAGTCGATTTTGTTGATCTTGACATTATTTTTCAATTTTGTCAAATTGAGTATTAATTTGTGCCGGCGATCATGTCACCTTAGTGACAATTTCTTGTTGAATTTATCAGTGCACCCCTAATATTTAATATTGAGGAAAGTAGTATATATAATATTTCTACCAACTTGTATGGTGATACATTCAGGAATTTCTGTGTAACATTTTTCTGCCTTTATATTCTTTCCTTCAGTCGCAGTGACTATTGAAACATTTGATTTAAAGTCATGAAAGTCTGGATCAAAGCTTTGAGCTCTGTGCATCCAAGATATTAAAGTTGACAGCTCTCCTCTGAGCTTTTAAAATTTGGTGTGTACTCTAGGCATTAATACCTTGACAAAGTTCAAACAAGAAGCAGTCAATTATTCTCAGTCTTCATGTTGATGACCACATCTTCTTGTTTCATATACTTTTTAAATTAAATCTTGACATCAGGGCTCGACATTCACGCTATCCCACCGCCCGGGTCTAGTAAAATGTTGACAGGACCAGTTGTGCCTCCATAACCATAAAGTTTGATTGAAATTAGTAATATAGAATAAATCTCTAAAAAAAAATTGTATTAACATTTGCAGGTGACAGAACTAAACCTTGACAATTGTCGGATCAGCTCGGACAAAGAGCTAGAAGCGTTGTCGGCAGAGTTTACCAGTCTCGAGGTCCTAAGCATGATCAACACCAACATCAGTTGTCTCGACTGCTTCCCTGAAGTCCTACCTAACCTTAGAAAGGTAAGGGGATGTCCCACCCCTGTTTAATTTTATTTATTTATTTTTAGCTAATTCCTTTATAGCAACTGTCCCCCGATATCAGGAAAAAGTTCGACACACAAAGTTAAAGATTCCCATCCATTGTGTCTATAAATAATGTTATGATCTTCTGAAAACCTAGTTATCTCTTCCCATTCTTTGAAGTTATCAGTTGAGGTGAAGAAGTTGCTGGACCCTTTTAATGTTTGACTGATAGTCCAGTTTACAAGATACATTCATCAGTTGAAATAGCTTTGGACTTTAAATTTTAAGAAATTAACTAGTCTGATCTCCTGTATTGTGTTCATTTATTTTAGATTTTTTTTCTCATCAAGACTTTGTCAAGTGATCAGCTTTTTTTTAACACCAAAAATTTAATATCATGTATTTGTCAAATCATATTGTACTTACTACGCATCATATCGGGAAATTTTTAAATCGTCCCACCCAGTTAGGAATCAATCCCATTTTGGAACATTGTGGTGAGAATGACGAGAGTCGAGTACTGGGCTATGATAAAATATGATTCCTGTACTTTTCTGACTTACCATAATGTTTTATGGCTACATGGTAGTTTGTTTTTTTAACATAGTTTACCCATCCTGCATGGGTAGATCCAAGTTCAATAATTTAGATTTATTGAGATCTATTAGTTTTAAAGTTAAGAACAAATATTGAGATATTATTGAGGAAAAGTGTTGCCCAGTTTAATCTTTAAATCGTCTTTATGAACACGATTTAGGATTTCATTGTGCCAATTCATTGACAAATTGTTAACTGAATGTTTCTATTTTCCAGCTTGAATTGAGTGACAACAGAATATCCGGTGGTCTCGAGAAATTAAAAGGATGTCAGAAGCTCACTCATCTTAGTTTAAGTGGAAATAAAATAAAAGATTATTCAGATTTGGAGCCTTTGGTAAGGATTCCTTCATTTTCTAAAATATAATCTTTTGATTTGTTAAAGGGTCCGTTAATGGCCTGGATGGAAAACGTAGCTGATCCATAAACTGTTAACCATTCTGTGATATCGGACTTGATTTGTCAACTGCTTCGAGTCACTACAAATTGAAAATGCTGCATTCATGTTTAAAAATTTCTTAATTATTTTGTCAATAACAACACTACGAAGGTTTAAAAATCTAAATTTAAGGTTTCAAACTTGCCTAAAATATTGCGGAAATGTCAATGGCAAACAATCGACTATAAGTATTGGCTTGACTTCTGTATTACAATGACTTATTTCAACCTGTTTCACCTTTCAGAAAGCATTAAGAAATTTAAGGAACCTTGATCTGTTTAACTGTGAAGTAACAAACCACGAAGATTACAGGACGAAGGTGTTCGAGATGCTTGATCAGATTGTCTATCTTGACTCGTTCGATCGGGAAGACAATGAGGCAGAGGAAGAAGATGATGACGGTAAGAATTGTCAGTTGAAGTTGACTCCCAAAAATTCAAAAGGGGCTGAATGTTTATTAAACTACATTCCTTTTTCTCTTCGACACTGAACTTTGGAATATACAAACATTAGACACTCGTATGTAGAAAATGTCATTCTTGGGCGTCAACAAGTCCTTTACAACAATGTTAAATATGTTGAAAATTAGTGTTGGAATACCAAAGATGAAGAATTCAAAAGATAAAATCATAAGTATCATTACAAGTTTTTCTTAAGGAATATCAGCATATCAACAAATTAGTTTGCCAATTGCAGACACTTTCATTAGAGATGTATTACATTCAAACTACATCAGATAACAACAGTTTTAAAAACCATTTAAAGAATAGTAAGATATTAAATTTTTCTGACAAATATCATTCTGAAAAAGGTAATATTGTCTAATGGAATAAAAACCCGTTTTCTCAAACTTACCGCATACCACTTCATTGAAAAACCACGGTTTTCCGGTATACTGCTAAAACCAACCATCTCTAATGAAAATTTATTATGTATATGTATGGCACCTTCAAAGAGTCATTTTCAACTCTGCTATTGAAATGTGGAATTTGTAGTGTTCAGTGGTTCAGTTTTCCAACATATTCAGGAGTCTTTTTCAAAATTTGAGGGGGTTGGGGGATGCCAAAGCTAAAGCTTCAACCATGGATTCATTAAAATTGAAGTAATATCTTAATACAAACATACAATTAAACTACTGACTCCACTACTGTTTTCAGGTAAAAGCAGAATTACTTGAAATTCACATCGAGAACAATCTTTGGCTTACCATTTTGTTTGAAAATGAATGTTTTACACGGCCGGGTGACTACATTTCCAGTTCAGTGTAACTTGATACTTACAGTTATGTTTCTGTTCAGGTGATGACATGGATGGTGAGGGAGAAGATGACGATGATGATGATGGTAAGACAAAACGCTGAGGAACCATTTTCTGTATTTCTTCGTTGTGTTGAAATTTGATGACTATCTATACTCAACTTCGTGTTACTGTTAACTTATATTGATATCTAGTGATAAAAATAACACTTATCCAGGGATTGGGAAAGACACCTTTGACAATGGGACATTTTAAGGGCTTTTAGACATTTTCAGAAATTTGGATGGGCCATTCCCCTTTGCAGCAATAGTAAAATTTCAAATTTGAATGGGCCATTTTTTCATCCTATGTGCAAAAAGACCCATGGCCCCTACTTTTCCTAATCCCTGCTTATCACTTGGTTCAATACTTTGCAGATTATTGAATCTTGATTTGGAATTGTGATAAAAGAAACAAATTTATCATGGAGTAACATGATCTTGAACACATTTAGCTTTTAAAAGATGAGTTCTTGTAGTGGCATTGAGACGGAAATCAGATGATTCTAAGAATGTGATGATTTGCTTGATAACCAGAGCGGCTGTTGCAAAACACACATTCTCAGAATAAAGATGTTACGCGTAAAGTCTTGTTCTTAAAAATGATGAGTGTATCAGTGTTGTTCCTGGATGGTCAGCTGAGTGGGGCATTTTGGCCATTAATGAACAGATGGGACTCTTGCAATGCAGGGATCACTTTAGGCAGGGATTTGGGGACATTTACCCGTTGATGTACCAAGATATCCCATAATAAATACTGACAAGGGGAGAAAATCCCATTGCAAAAATTTAAAATTCTTAAAATCAGTATTATTATTTTGAAATATCCCATTGCTTTATCTGAAAATCCCATTGTAAAGGCAAAGGGGAGATTATTCTCCCTTTGACACTCTGCTCCAGGGTGATCCCTGCAATGGTAGAAGTATCAAAAAAGCAGGGATCGACACTCGCGCTAGTCCGCTGGCCCGAGGCAAGTGAAAATTCAGAAGGGCTAGTGAAATTTGTTTGTATCACTACAGATTAACATATGTCACTAGCCTGAAGAGCACTTCAGGCTAGTAAAGATTTCCAGCGAGCGTCTACCCCTGTTTTAAAAAGGTGGGTAAATACCCCCAGGAACCCCTGTAGGAACAACACTGGTGTACAGTTGTTAAAATTCAAATATTGTGTGTAAGATTATTGCTAACAATTAAGTTATCTTGACCTTTAGATGATGGGTAGGATGCAGTTTATGATATATTAATTTTGCTATTTGATTTAAAAAGTGTTGAAACTATTCTATAAAGAATGTTTTAGATAGCCGACACTCGATAAATTATTTACTGCTGTCAGTTTGTATACGTGTGTAAAAAGATTCATGTGTATAACTTGGATATCAGATTGTATAAATAATGTTACAGATGATGATGATGAGGATGACGATGGCGATGATGACGAAGTGGACGAGGTTGGTCTAAGTTACTTGACCAACGAAAACCTTGACGTTAGTGACACGATACCATACATACATACCCTACCTGTCTCTCTAGACTGCGCTCTGCTGTGACCCCCTAACACTCCCCAGTAGTCGGTCATCCCCTAATATTAACTTTGTCGGTCCTTTAACAGGTGATAATGAGAATAATCATTACAATTTGAGAAGGTTCTTTTTAGAGTTGAGAAAACCTCTCGAAAGCAATGTAGTTTGAGCAAATTTATTTTCTTACACATTCTAGTATAAAATCACACAGTAAACCTTGAACAACCTTGTAACAATATCAAGTTTCCAAATACCCTGGTCAATTTTAATTTGACTCGATGGTTCATAGCACAAACAAGTTTAAATATAAAGTCACTAATCTGTAAGGGATGGCTCTTTCAATGAAATATTTCTTGACCCCGATTTTAATTGTTACCCCAGAAATAAGGCTATCAACATTTTGTTGTCACTTCTCGTAAATTTATAATATCAGTTGTTGGCAGTAGTTCTAAAGTAAGGGGCGGAATCGTGCAGTGGTTAGCGCATTCGGCTTAGGACCAAGAGTAAAGGAAGGCAAAATATCCGTGTTCCCCTGTGAAGTTCCATCTAATCTGTTATGTACATGCTGCCTTCAGTTGGTCAGATGTTACTCATTTTGCTGAGGAAACATTATTAATGGTGAATGAATATTTTACTGCGCTTATGCATGGTGATAATGGTATGTAAAGGATCTTTGTGGAGACGGAGCTAATTATAACTGTTGAACACACTAGCCAATCACCTTTTCCGTCAACTTTCGGCAGCGAGGTAGACCTCGTGCCAACTACATCCGGGGTCGAAATTAACCTTTTCAATGCCATTCGGACTAGTGCATTTCTAAAAGTACTAGTCCAGACTTATTCCAGCTAATAAGCTACATCTCCATGATCATTTCACCTCAAGTCCTTCGGACTACCAGTTCTTACATTCTACCAGCCCAGCTTCTTTTTCACCAGCCATGGGCTACCGGACTAGTGACAAGGTTTAAATTAGCTCAATACTTTTTGAAATTATCGTTGTCTCCACAAAGTCATCCTTTGAGCTTTTGTTCAATTATGCTTCTTTCAATTTCTGTTTTGATCAAGCAAGTAGTTCAAGGTTTTCTCTATTTAAATAGGGAATTTGTTGTTTTGCACGTTTAATTTCACGTTAGGGTGAGAATGATGAGAGTTGAGTACTGGGCTATGATTAAAACTGATTCCTGTACTTTTCTGACTTGCCAATGATAAGTTCCAAATATTATGGTTGATTTTATTAAAAATATCAAGTTTTCTTAAATTGATCCTTTCATTTGGAAGTTTTTCCACTTTCCACTTTTGTAAGATTATCAATCATGCCTTCAGTTTGTGAAGGTAAAGAAACGTCATTTATATATCTAGGGTGTTACGGTCAATTTGATTTAAGGAGTTTTTGGATTGTTCAAGAGCAAAATAACCAATTGCCCAGCAAATTTGTTAATCTTGTGTACGATAATTTATTTCAATTGTATATCATAACATCATTTAATGGAAATTGTCATGCTTTACTTGTGGTTCTTCCTAATCTCTTATAAGAGTAAGAAACTATATTAATCAAAACAAGAATCTTTAGCAGACAATCCATGTTGTTTCCAATGTGTTGTTTTCAAGTAAGTTACAATGGCACTAAAATAAGTGACCTGTCGTGCGTGGCTATCCTGATAGCCGATAGCGAACATGTGTTTGAATATTTCTTTGAATTTAAAGCAGTTACTGATGATTTCTAAATGTTTCTGGCAGTTTCTTATGTTTTTTATATGTTTCAGGAGGACGAGGAAGATGACGAAGATTTCGACCATGAAGGTGATGACGACGGAGAAGTCGTCGAAGAAGTTGATGATGACGAGGAAGAAGATGATGGTAAGTGTCTGCCAAGCTTGTCAAAAAGTATATATGAAAATATATGGATTTTAACAAATCTAGGCAAGAATGACGAGAGTTTGAGTACTGGGCTATGATAAAACTGATTCATGTACTTTTCTGACTTGGCCTCGCTAGATCGATGGAGTTGTCTCCCTTGGAACCTTTTTTTCTCTTTTGTCAATTTGCAAAATTTTACTCCCTTTTGATTAAATCCAAATCATCAAATTCACATATATTTTCCCTTCTCTTTTTAAAAAAAAATGTTTACCAAAAAGTGTTACTGGACTGAGGGATGATAGTTTAGAACAATTTGTGCCCTTATTTATATTCAGAGCATGGATTGTGTTGTAACTTCTGTCATTGAACTTAGTACATGCATTCCTAGTCAGTGTTCCCGTTTACTGGTAAATACCGGTATTTTACCGGAATTTTCGAAGCTGGACCGGTATTTCTCATTACTGTCTGTCCCAAGGACCGGCAATTTCAAAATTGTTAATTTGTGTAGAAATTATCCTAAATGACCATATTTAAATAATATGTCCTTAATTTTGTATTTATGCTAAACAAACATTTGTCAATCTTATAATTACACCCAAAACAAATCATAAATTGATCAAAACAAATGCTTATCAGTGCTGCATGGCAACTTCTCTCGGACAGGAAACGTCAATCAAGGTGTTGACCTAATTCCATGCAATTCCCCAAGAGGGACTGGTTTATTTTTGTATAGGGGTGACAGGAGTTGCATAGTTAAAATATAATAGAGCACCGTAACTTATTAAACGATTATTACTTATAGAAAATAAAGATTGATTTTAGTCTAAACTTAAATAACATAATTAGAAAAAAGATTTGTCAAACCAAGAAACAGTAATCAAATTTGTTTGAAGTTTTGTCAATTGCCACCCCTGTGTTGAAAATGGATTATCCGGGCGTCTGCACTGTAGTCAACATGCAGATTTTCTGTTTTCATTGTCGTAGATTTAGACAGCCATGCAGCTCAATTGTTACCAAAAACTATATGTTGAGGTATGTTTCAAAATATCACTGATGAAATGTTTGCAGGTGTAAAACATTTGAAAAGCTTTACAAGTTTTTGGTTTAGTATTTATGTACAAATCCTGCAAACGTGTGATGGCTAAAAATAGCACTGTGTTGATACCTGGATACTACGATTGCAATTGAGAAATTATCAGTATAAAATAAAAATCAAATTAAATTAAATATAACATTACTTTTTATCAAGAACTTTGACAATCTAACAATTTGATTTGTAGTATTTGTATTGATATATGCATGATTTTACTTTTGAGTAGGAAAACTTTTAGTACCTGCTTACGTCACTCAGATCACGCTGTTAGTGTCATGTGACCAGCATTTCACTGATATTTATAAACAATATGAACTTCGTTCACAAGTGCACACATTTATTATTGTTTTTATAAAAACATATACTTAGTCTTTTCCAAACATGAACATTTTAGGACTGGTTAATATTGCTGGGGACCGGTATTTTTAATTACTGCCAGTCCCGTGGACCGGCTGTTAAAAAAGTCAGCGGGAACACTGCTAGTTTTGAGTCCCTGGCGTGACTCTGCGGCTTTGTCTGCAGAGGACTGTTCTATATTCTGGGTGCAATGCTACACTGAATTTCAGTGTAGCACAACCCATAATTTCCTAGTTCCAGCCGATGCACTGGAATGCATAGCCACCATACATTGCAGGCTTTCTTCCTGCAATAATTTACAATGAATTTCAGCATAGTACCACCCATGGTTCGCTAGTTCCAACCGATGCCACATGGTGTTGCTGGCTTTCTCCATGCCATAATACTAGCAGCCACGATTTAAGTGAAATACTCTTGAAAGCGGCGTTAAACCTTAACTCACTCACTCACTCCTGCAATAATTCTTGAGCCACAATAGAAGTGAAATAATCTTTAAAGTTGTGCAACTCCCCTCACCCAGTGGTGAGACCTTTCAGGTTACTGGTGGATATAACCTCATTCCAAGTGTCAAATTTACAGGAATGAACTCCTTAAACAAGGGAATAATCCAGTGTTTGCCATTGGGTAAACTAAATAAATTAACCATCCAAGAGAGTCAGAATATTTGGTCACGACCTGTACTTGTCTTACTTGTTAATTTATTTTTAGGTGAGAATGATGAGAGTTGAGTACTGGGCTATGATCAAAACTGATTCCTGTACTTTTCTGACTTGCCAATAAATTTGAAAAATGCCTGAAGTATTTTCACTTCCTAGAAAAATGTTTTAATTATTTTGAATTCGATCCTATCCTGTCATGAGTATTTTTTAAGTAGACAGGCCTTTACTTACTTCAGTGCGGTGGTTAGTGCGTTCGACTTCGGGTCAAGAGGTCCAGGTTCCACTCCCAGCAGGGTCCAGGCAACTGTCTGCTGTAGAGAACTATTCTACCTGCAGTAAGGTTTTGGTGCAATGCTTCACTGAATTCCAGCATTCTACTGCTACCCATAGTTCGCTAGTTCTAGATCATGCTCGGAGCTTTCATTGCAATGCATAGCCATGATGGTGTTGAAGGCTTTCTGCTTGCAATAATAATTGCAGCATCTTTTGTAGCGGTCTTAAACTTGAATTCAACTCCAGCCATGGGTGTTGAAAAACCACAGCAGTTTCAAAGCACCCACACTCATCTACAAGTTACTAAATATTGCAGACTACCAAGCCTGTGATCCATTCTTGAGTTTTTCTCAAGTCTTTGCAACTCAAAATGGTTTTTCATGATAAGTGTTACAACATCTTGTAAAATCTTGATTGTGATTTTGAGGCCAGTCCAAATTTTTTGCAGTATTTAAATTTTGTGTGGGAGTAGCTTTATTTTGTAAATTTATCAAAATAATGTAAGGATGACCCATAAGCCAAGCTAGAATATAAAATGTTTGTGCCTAAAGTTATAATACTCATGAATTACTTACTTCAGACGAGGAAGATGAGGAGGAGGAAGGCGAGGAGGGACAGCAGGTCAGAGGTCAGAAACGAAAGCATGACGAGGAGGAGGAGGAAGAAGACCAATAAGAGGAATGTGTGGGTCACCATGGTGACCGTGTGTTTGACATTTGAACTTTGACCTTAACCGGGTGGGTCACACGATGTTACAGACGGGAGTTGTCAGGAAGGCAGCCACCTTGGAAATCCATAGTGCTAGAAACGAAATTGGAAAATATTTTCTGTATTTTTGGGGAAAATTCTAAATTTGTAAACGGAAGATTTGTGAGGTGGATGTCACGCCCTTGACGAACAAATCACGAGACGATTTCCTCTGTATCACAAACAGATTTCATTGTATATATATATCAACATGTTCATCATCGGACCCGGTAGCGGCCAGCACGTCAGCGGTTTGCAGCACATCTCATCAAGATCAAGATCTACTGTGCTTGTGAAAGGACTGATTCCATTGGCTGAGTGAACACCAGCAGTTCTTGTTTTAATCTATGGGCAACTTAGTTCGTAGATTGATCCTATCTCTTGTTTAAGACGCGGCAAAACCATTGTATCATTAGTTCTCGTTTCATATTTTTTCCAGATTTTTTTTCTAGTTTGAACAATCAAACATTTTTTTGTGTTTTTTTTTTTTTTTGGCAATTGACCAAATTAAAGATGCAAAAGGTAAATACCAAAGGTTGTGACCTTGAACTAACTTAAATTTTCAAAAGCCATGGCCCAAACCTGGCTAAATGTACATTTTGAATTGTAAGTTTGGGTCAAATTATAACATTCATATTGAGTGTATGTTAGGAAATTGGCAACAATGACTTGATTGAATATGTAGATCCCTTTACCGTTAATCATTCTTTTTTTTAAAGAAAATTATGTTAGTGTTAATCCCATATTGCACCGAGGCAACAACTTATAGAACATGATAACCATATCTAGGGCAACCTTAACGAGTAATGGGATAATGATCAGACTGTGGTCCCGTAAGTTACGAAATCAGTTACTTCAGCATTCATTTCTGTAAAGCCAGTTCACTACAATAGACGGGGAGAGTCTGGATGCATTAAAATCATTAACCACCGACGTGCTATGTAATATGTGTTGTCACGGCTTGCTCCCAATTTGAACAGATTAAGACTTACGGGATCACAGTCTTGTGTTAATTCAGAATTGTTATCTTTGTTGCTGCAATAAATTTTTATAGAACACACCAATGGTGTTTGTTGAATGTTGCCGCTTGTTGTTGGTTATGGTTGGATGAAGGTCGGCAGTCTCTGATTAACCAGCTCAAGATCAGGGCCAACTTCCCAACACAAGGCATAGCTCTTGCCAGTCTCCATCACTGGCAGATTTAAGCCTTGCCGCATTTCCTTAAGGTTTCTGTGCCAATATGGATTTCAGGTGGAGAAATCAACAATTTTAGCACAGAAAAGCAAGGGAAATACTGCAAGGCTTAAATTGGGCAGTTATGGTAGGGAAGTTGGGGTTAATAACAACCACTTACATACTGTAGAAGGGGCGGGATAGCACAGTGGTGAGTGAGTTCGGCTTCTGATCTAAGGGCCCTGGGTTCAAATCCCGCCAGGGGCACGGTAACTTTGTTTGCAGTAGAGAACTGTTCTACACGCAGTGAGGTTTGGGTGCAATGCTACACTGAATTTCAGCGTAGTACCACCCATGGTTAACTAGTTCCAACCGACGTCGCAGGTTTAACCGATATGCATAGTCACATGGCATTGTGGGCTTTCTCCCTGCCATAATACTGGCAGACGCGATATAAGTGAAATACTCTTGAAAGCGGCGTTAAATCCCAACTCACCCATTACATACTGTAGGCTTAAACCAGCCAGTGACGAGAGATATGCCTTGAATTGGGAAGTTGGCTCAGGGTTTGTCATGAATTTGAAAAAGTCTCCTAGCCAAAATGGACTGGCCAGTAGTTTTACTAGCTCTAGCTCTAGGAAAAATTGTTGCATAATATTATCAAATGGTAATAATCAGGAGGGCTAGTAGTTTCAGTTTTAATTAACCCTGAATGAAAATTCTGCCCCTACCATCATCAACCATTTAACAAGGTGTGAAGTATTTGCCCATCTATTACTAGTCACACATGAATGTAATTGCTGATTGTAAAGAAACTTTGTTTTTGTTGAGTACTCGACCATGTTCTAGTTCGACCTCGACATCTCTTCCCACTGTTACCAAACACAAGTTTTCTATGGTAACTTCTGTTGTAGGGCTGTAACGATTCATCGATACCTACGATACAATCGTAGCTTGGGAAATCGTGATTATTGTATCGTGAGTTTCCTGTATCGTGATACCCAAAAATAGATTTCACTTACTTAAAATGAAAAGGAAAAACACACAAAACAAGCTAGTGTTGTGCAATAACAGTAACTACAGTAAGCATGGAGCAATCTGATTTATAAATAACTGTTTTTAGAAGAAGAAACTGTTTTTAATCTTTGATTTTGGATCATCTCATAACACAAAATATCCACCATGATATCGTATCGTGAGATTTCCCATGATACTCGGCCCTACTCTGTTGCATATTCTGCATTTTCTTAGCTTGAAATCTATAAACTTGATTGGTTGCATCAGAAGTTAGTTGTGCAATCAGGGACAATGTTTCAAACATAGCATTCCGTAACTGTTAATAATACTTCATCTGTGCGATGCACTCGTTGCTTTCAAGATAAATTTCATTACAAGTTTTGTAATGTATCACCGCTGGGATGATGTGAATAACCATTGCCTTAATGCAACTAGTTGCTGTAGAAAATCTATGGAGTAACTAATGTGGAGAGAAACTAGTGACTGTTGCCATCGTTATTGCCAGCTCTTCATGCAGTCTAAGTAAACCTAGCCTCAATAATAACACTTGCTGCGGTCAATATCGGGAGTGTAGCAAGTATTGTTATTGAGGCTAGATTTAATATCGGGAGTGTAGCGAGTTATTATTATTGAGGCTAGGTTTAATATCGGGAGTGTAGCGAGTTATTATTATTGAGGCTAGGTTTAATATCGGGAGTGTAGCAAGTATTATAATTGAGGCTAGGTTTAATATCGGAAGTGTAGCGAGTATTATTATTGAGGCTAGGTTTAATTTCGGGAGTGTACCGAGTATCATTATTGAGGATAGGTTGAATATTTGGGAGTGTAGCGAGTATTATTATTGAGGATAGGTTGAATATTGGGAGTGTAGTGAGTATTATTATTAAGGATTGGTTGAATATTGGGAGTGTAGCGAGTAGTATTATTGAGGATAGGTTTAATATCAGGAGTGTAGCGAGTATTATTATTGAGGCTAGATGTAATATCGGGAGTGTAGCAGGTATTATTATTGAGGATAGATTTAATATCGGAAGTGTAGCGAGTATTATTATTCAGGCTAGGTTTAATTTCGGGAGTGTAGCAAGTACTATTATTCAGGCTAGGTTTAATATCGGAAGTGTAGCGAGTATTATTATTGAGGCTAGGTTTAATTTCGGGAGTGTAGCAAGTATTATTATTGAGGATACGTTGAATATTGGGAATGTAGCGGGTATTATTATTGAGGATAGGTTGAATATCGGAAGTGTAGCAAGTATTTTTATTGAGGCTAGATTTAATAACGGAAGTGTAGCGAGTATTATTATTGAGGCTAGGTTTAATATTGGAAGTGTAGCAAGTATTATTATTGAGGCTAGGTTTAATATCTGAAGTGTAGCGAGTATTATTATTGAGGCTAGGTTTAATTTTGGGAGTGAAGCGAGTATTATTATTGAGGATAGATTTAATATCAGAAGTGTAGCGAGTATTATTATTGAGGCTAGGTTTAATTTCGGGAGTGTAGCGAGTACTATAATTGAGGCTAGATGTAATATCGGGAGTGTAGCGAGTATTATTATTGAGGATAGATTTAATATCGGAAGTGTAGCGAGTATTATTATTCAGGCTAGGTTTAATTTCGGGAGTGTAGCAAGTACTATTATTCAGGCTAGGTTTAATATCGGAAGTGTAGCGAGTATTATTATTGAGGCTAGGTTTAATTTTGGGAGTGTAGCGAGTATTATTATTGAGGATACGTTGAATATTGGGAATGTAGCGGGTATTATTATTGAGGATAGGTTGAATATCGGAAGTGTAGCAAGTATTTTTATTGAGGCTAGATTTAATAACGGAAGTGTAGCGAGTATTATTATTGAGGCTAGGTTTAATATCGGAAGTGTAGCAAGTATTATTATTGAGGCTAGGTTTAATATCGGAAGTGTAGCGAGTATTATTATTGAGGCTAGGTTTAATTTTGGGAGTGAAGCGAGTATTATTATTGAGGATAGATTTAATATCGGAAGTGTAGCGAGTATTATTATTCAGGCTAGGTTTAATTTCGGGAGTGTAGCGAGTATTATTATTGAGGATACGTTGAATATTGGGAATGTAGCTGGTATTATTATTGAGGATAGGTTGAATATCGGAAGTGTAGCAAGTATTTTTATTGAGGCTAGATTTAATAACGGAAGTGTAGCGAGTATTATTATTGAGGCTAGGTTTAATATCGGAAGTGTAGCAAGTATTATTATTGAGGCTAGGTTTAATATCGGAAGTGTAGCGAGTATTATTATTGAGGCTAGGTTTAATTTTGGGAGTGAAGCGAGTATTATTATTGAGGATAGATTTAATATCAGAAGTGTAGCGAGTATTATTATTGAGGCTAGGTTTAATTTCGGGAGTGTAGCGAGTACTATAATTGAGGCTAGGTTTAATACCGGAAGTGTAGCGAGTATTATTTTTTAGGCTAGATGTAATATCGGGAGTGTAGCGAGTATTATTATTGAGGATAGATTTAATATCGGAAGTGTAGCGAGTATTTTTATTGAGGCTAGGTTTAATTTCGGGAGTGTAGCGAGTACTATTATTGAGGCTAGGTTTAATATCGGAAGTGTAGCGAGTATTATTATTGAGGCTAGGTTTAATTTCAGGATTGTAGCGAGTATTATTATTGAGGATAGGTTTAATATTGGAAGTGTAGCGAGTATTATTATTGAGGCTAGGTTTAATATTGGAAGTGTAGCGAGTATTATTATTGAGGCTAGGTTTAATATCGGGAATGTAGCGAATATTATTATTGAGGCTAGGTTTAATATCGGATGTGTAGCGAGAATTATTATTGAGGCTAGGTTTAATATCGGATGTGTAGCGAGTATTATTATTGAGGCTAGGTTTAATACCGGAAGTGTAGCGAGTATTATTTTTTAGGCTAGATGTAATATCGGGAGTGTAGCGAGTATTATTATTGAGGATAGATTTAATATCGGAAGTGTAGCGAGTATTTTTATTGAGGCTAGGTTTAATTTCGGGAGTGTAGCGAGTACTATTATTGAGGCTAGGTTTAATATCGGAAGTGTAGCGAGTATTATTATTGAGGCTAGGTTTAATTTCAGGATTGTAGCGAGTATTATTATTGAGGATAGGTTTAATATTGGAAGTGTAGCGAGTATTATTATTGAGGCTAGGTTTAATATTGGAAGTGTAGCGAGTATTATTATTGAGGCTAGGTTTAATTTCGGGAGTGTAGCGAGTACTATTATTGAGGCTAGGTTTAATATCGGAAGTGTAGCGAGTATTATTATTGAGGCTAGGTTTAATTTTGGGAGTGTAGCGAGTATTATTATTGAGGATACGTTGAATATTGGGAATGTAGCGGGTATTATTATTGAGGATAGGTTGAATATCGGAAGTGTAGCAAGTATTTTTATTGAGGCTAGATTTAATAAAGGAAGTGTAGCGAGTATTATTATTGAGGCTAGGTTTAATATCGGAAGTGTAGCAAGTATTATTATTGAGGCTAGGTTTAATATCGGAAGTGTAGCGAGTATTATTATTGAGGCTAGGTTTAATATCGGGAGTGTAGCGAGTATTATTATTGAGGATAGATTTAATATCGGAAGTGTAGCGAGTATTTTTATTGAGGCTAGGTTTAATTTCGGGAGTGTAGCGAGTACTATTATTGAGGCTAGGTTTAATATCGGAAGTGTAGCGAGTATTATTATTGAGGCTAGGTTTAATTTCAGGATTGTAGCGAGTATTATTATTGAGGATAGGTTTAATATTGGAAGTGTAGCGAGTATTATTATTGAGGCTAGGTTTAATATTGGAAGTGTAGCGAGTATTATTATTGAGGCTAGGTTTAATTTCGGGAGTGTAGCGAGTACTATTATTGAGGCTAGGTTTAATATCGGAAGTGTAGCGAGTATTATTATTGAGGCTAGGTTTAATTTTGGGAGTGTAGCGAGTATTATTATTGAGGATACGTTGAATATTGGGAATGTAGCGGGTATTATTATTGAGGATAGGTTGAATATCGGAAGTGTAGCAAGTATTTTTATTGAGGCTAGATTTAATAAAGGAAGTGTAGCGAGTATTATTATTGAGGCTAGGTTTAATATCGGAAGTGTAGCAAGTATTATTATTGAGGCTAGGTTTAATATCGGAAGTGTAGCGAGTATTATTATTGAGGCTAGGTTTAATTTTGGGAGTGAAGCGAGTATTATTATTGAGGATAGATTTAATATCAGAAGTGTAGCGAGTATTATTATTGAGGCTAGGTTTAATTTCGGGAGTGTAGCGAGTACTATAATTGAGGCTAGGTTTAATACCGGAAGTGTAGCGAGTATTATTTTTTAGGCTAGATGTAATATCCGGAGTGTAGCGAGTATTATTATTGAGGATAGATTTAATATCGGAAGTGTAGCGAGTATTTTTATTGAGGCTAGGTTTAATTTCGGGAGTGTAGCGAGTACTATTATTGAGGCTAGGTTTAATATCGGAAGTGTAGCGAGTATTATTATTGAGGCTAGGTTTAATTTCAGGATTGTAGCGAGTATTATTATTGAGGATAGGTTTAATATTGGAAGTGTAGCGAGTATTATTATTGAGGCTAGGTTTAATATTGGAAGTGTAGCGAGTATTATTATTGAGGCTAGGTTTAATATCGGGAATGTAGCGAATATTATTATTGAGGCTAGGTTTAATATCGGATGTGTAGCGAGTATTATTATTGAGGCTAGGTTTAATATCGGATGTGTAGCGAGTATTATTATTGAGGCTAGGTTTAATACCGGAAGTGTAGCGAGTATTATTTTTTAGGCTAGATGTAATATCGGGAGTGTAGCGAGTATTATTATTGAGGATAGATTTAATATCGGAAGTGTAGCGAGTATTTTTATTGAGGCTAAGTTTAATTTCGGGAGTGTAGCGAGTACTATTATTGAGGCTAGGTTTAATATCGGAAGTGTAGCGAGTATTATTATTGAGGCTAGGTTTAATTTCAGGATTGTAGCGAGTATTATTATTGAGGATAGGTTTAATATTGGAAGTGTAGCGAGTATTATTATTGAGGCTAGGTTTAATATTGGAAGTGTAGCGAGTATTATTATTGAGGCTAGGTTTAATATCGGGAATGTAGCGAATATTATTATTGAGGCTAGGTTTAATTTCGGGAGTGTAGCGAGTACTATTATTGAGGCTAGGTTTAATATCGGAAGTGTAGCGAGTATTATTATTGAGGCTAGGTTTAATTTCAGGATTGTAGCGAGTATTATTATTGAGGATAGGTTTAATATTGGAAGTGTAGCGAGTATTATTATTGAGGCTAGGTTTAATATTGGAAGTGTAGCGAGTATTATTATTGAGGCTAGGTTTAATATCGGGAATGTAGCGAATATTATTATTGAGGCTAGGTTTAATATCGGATGTGTAGCGAGTATTATTATTGAGGCTAGGTTTAATATCGGATGTGTAGCGAGTATTATTATTGAGGCTAGGTTTAATACCGGAAGTGTAGCGAGTATTATTTTTTAGGCTAGATGTAATATCGGGAGTGTAGCGAGTATTATTATTGAGGATAGATTTAATATCGGAAGTGTAGCGAGTATTTTTATTGAGGCTAGGTTTAATTTCGGGAGTGTAGCGAGTACTATTATTGAGGCTAGGTTTAATATCGGAAGTGTAGCGAGTATTATTATTGAGGCTAGGTTTAATTTCAGGATTGTAGCGAGTATTATTATTGAGGATAGGTTTAATATTGGAAGTGTAGCGAGTATTATTATTGAGGCTAGGTTTAATATTGGAAGTGTAGCGAGTATTATTATTGAGGCTAGGTTTAATATCGGGAATGTAGCGAATATTATTATTGAGGCTAGGTTTAATTTCGGGAGTGTAGCGAGTACTATTATTGAGGCTAGGTTTAATATCGGAAGTGTAGCGAGTATTATTATTGAGGCTAGGTTTAATTTCAGGATTGTAGCGAGTATTATTATTGAGGATAGGTTTAATATTGGAAGTGTAGCGAGTATTATTATTGAGGCTAGGTTTAATATTGGAAGTGTAGCGAGTATTATTATTGAGGCTAGGTTTAATATCGGGAATGTAGCGAATATTATTATTGAGGCTAGGTTTAATATCGGATGTGTAGCGAGTATTATTATTGAGGCTAGGTTTAATATCGGATGTGTAGCGAGTATTATTATTGAGGCTAGGTTTAATATTGGAAGTGTAGCGAGTATTATTATTGAGGATACGTTGAATATTGGGAATGTAGCGGGTATTATTATTGAGGATAGGTTGAATATCGGAAGTGTAGCAAGTATTTTTATTGAGGCTAGATTTAATAACGGAAGTGTAGCGAGTATTATTATTGAGGCTAGGTTTAATATCGGAAGTGTAGCAAGTATTATTATTGAGGCTAGGTTTAATATCGGAAGTGTAGCGAGTATTATTATTGAGGCTAGGTTTAATTTTGGGAGTGAAGCGAGTATTATTATTGAGGATAGATTTAATATCAGAAGTGTAGCGAGTATTATTATTGAGGCTAGGTTTAATTTCGGGAGTGTAGCGAGTACTATAATTGAGGCTAGGTTTAATACCGGAAGTGTAGCGAGTATTATTTTTTAGGCTAGATGTAATATCGGGAGTGTAGCGAGTATTATTATTGAGGATAGATTTAATATCGGAAGTGTAGCGAGTATTTTTATTGAGGCTAGGTTTAATTTCGGGAGTGTAGCGAGTACTATTATTGAGGCTAGGTTTAATATCGGATGTGTAGCGAGTATTATTATTGAGGCTAGGTTTAATATCGGATGTGTAGCGAGTATTATTATTGAGGCTAGGTTTAATATCGGATGTGTAGCGAGTATTATTATTGAGGCTAGGTTTAATATCGGATGTGTAGCGAGTATTATTATTGAGGCTAGGTTTAATATCGGATGTGTAGCGAGTATTATTATTGAGGCTAGGTTTAATATCGGATGTGTAGCGAGTATTATTATTGAGGCTAGGTTTAATATCGGATGTGTAGCGAGTATTATTATTGAGGCTAGGTTTAATATCGGATGTGTAGCGAGTATTATTATTGAGGCTAGGTTTAATATCGGATGTGTAGCGAGTATTATTATTGAGGCTAGGTTTAATATCGGAAGTGTAGCAAGTATTATTATTGAGGCTAGGTTTAATATCGGATGTGTAGCGAGTATTATTATTGAGGCTAGGTTTAATATCGGATGTGTAGCGAGTATTATTATTGAGGCTAGGTTTAATATCGGATGTGTAGTGAGTATTATTATTGAGGCTAGGTTTAATATCGGATGTGTAGCGAGTATTATTATTGAGGCTAGGTTTAATATCGGATGTGTAGCGAGTATTATTATTGAGGCTAGGTTTAATATCGGATGTGTAGCGAGTATTATTATTGAGGCTAGGTGTACTTAGACTGCTCGTCATGCTTTTGGAATGGTCAGTCCTGGAAATGAGTGCTTGATGTTTGATTTCCCCTATGCATTAATAAGTCTTAAAACATCCATTCTCTTCCCACAGAGGTTACTTCCTTCACATTTCTGATCCTAGCACGTGTTCTTTTTCGCTTGAAATCGAGAGTAGAAGCAAAAACCCCTAGAGGTGGAAAGCTGTATCCCTGCTTCTTAACCAATGAAAACTCATCTTTCAGTGGCCATGTCGACCGAGTGACTTCAAAGATCTAGGCATTTTACTCTTAAGGGTCTTGATCATTAGCATATGTCCTTTGAATACGGTCTGATGTAAATAACACAAATGAACTATTTTTGGTATTTGTCTCCGTTTTGGTCATCTTTATTTATAAGCATGTTTATGATCAATGGTTTTCACAAAATCAAAAAGCATTTTTCTAGGAAAACACAAACGAGAAAGCGTTGGTCTTACGTTTATTTTATCATTATGACGTGTCATTGGCAAATGTTACTTTTACAACGGCGTCGTTGCTTGCACAACTAGATTGCAGCCAATCAGGACACTCTCTTTCTGCCCCGATTTCAAGCGTAAAACAACAGAGGTTAGGATCTGAAATCTGAAGGGAGTAACCTCTGTGGGAAGAGAATACGCAACATCTGGACCCACCACCAAATTGAACTAGGGAGTCATTCCTTACTGAAGAACCTTGAGATCTTCAAAATAAAGTACTTTTTCGTAAGATTTTATGAGTGGTTCACGAAACGGTTGTTGAATTGCTTTGAACCTTCCCAAGAAGAAAATGAGAATCTATCAAGTGTCTTCTGGTATCGATTGTATTGTATGTCTCACTTCTCAACACAGATGAACAAAGTTACACATATTCGAGCTAAATGGTCTGTCATTTGGAAATGGGTTAATTGTCACGCAGGCCAAAAGTAACTAAAAAAGTGAATTAATTTACTAACAAATAAATCCAAACAAAATTTGTTTAAACAAGATCATTAGCCAAGGATTTCTTTGGCTAGAAGGCCTGTTTACTGAAGGTATAATAAATGTTAATAAAAACCTGTTTTGTCAAGTAAATTTCACTATTCCCATGTCTTGACTACAATTATTAGCTCATCAGGCCTGAAAGGCCCGATGGGCTTATGGCATGGGATGGTGTCCGGCGTCCGTCCATCCCGTCCGTCCGTCCGTCCATCCGTCCGTCCGTCCGTCCATCCGTAAACTTTTAGCCTTTTCGACTTCTTCTCCAGAACCAATGACTCCACACAGCTGTAATTTTATTTGCAGACTCCTTGGCCAACGGGGATCCTAAATTGTAGATTTCGTGACCTCGTGACCAAAAATGGGGTCACAGGGGTCACATCCTTAAAAACCTATTTTCATCTTCTTCTCCAGTTCCAAAAGGTCTAGAGAGCTGAAAAGTTGTGTGCAGACTCCTTGGCCCATGGGGATTCTAAATTGTAGATTTCGTGACCCCATGACCCCAAATGGGGTCACAGAGGTCACATCCTTAAAAACCTATTTTCATCTTTATCTCAAGTATGTTAAGCTCTAGAAAGGTGAAATCAATGAAATCCTGATGAGCTACAGAGCCCATGGCTCTATTTTTTCTGGTTACCGTGTAAATTGCATATATGGAGTCATTCTTGAAGAGATTGATCAACATGTTTATGTTCACAAAACAAGTTTGCGTAGAGATTCTTATATCGTTTTCAAGAACATACACATATACTTGTAATATATTCAGACATGTATGATGTTTTATTTGCGTTATAAAGATGATTCGAATTCACCATGAATCGTTAGTTCCAGTCGATGCTTGCAGGTTTCACCGCAATACGTAGCAACGATGATGTTGCGGGCTTTATCCCTGCAATAATACTAGCAACCGAGATACAAGTGAACTAATCTTGAAAGCGACGGTTGTGTTTTGTATGAATTAATTCATTTTAAATCTATTTTATTAACCTATATCACGTGTACAACTTTTACAAACTCTGCGATACCCGAGACCAGATATGCTTGCCCAAAGAATTATGTGGACCAAGGGAGACAACTCGTGTTACCATGTCGTTTCACTTTATCGCATATGGTCAGGGGACAGGAACTCGATATCGTAATTAAAACGTAGGTAAAACATAGGTACACAATCCTACCCCCTATATAACATTGAGTAAAGGAGCAAGGGCAGCATTTTGCCGATCTAAGGGTCCATTTAAAATTAGGTCAAAAGTTACGTTAAGAATTATTGGTAACATTCACAAATGAACGTACGTACCTATCAATTATACATTTCTCAGCAAAACCCTTATCAGCTTATCAGATCTGAAAGGCCTAGTAAGCCCACATTTTGAGCCAATCAGGTCTGAAAGGCCCGATAGACTTATGCCATGCCATGGCGTCCGTCCGTAAACTTTTCACATTTTCGACTTCCTCAAGAACCAATTTTTTCACAAATCAATACTTTAAACGCTTAAATTGTGTATTACCTAATAATCAAACCTTTACAATGCGTTTAAGTGTAGCAAATTTCATTTTTTTAAATGTGGTAATAATAATGCGATGTTTATTCTGGGCATGTTGAGAATAAAGGACATGCATTTATCATAATGTTGACAACATAACCAGTTGACATGATTGTTGTTGAAAGATTGAAAGCTATAAGAAACACTATTAACAGTTCTACCCATCATGTGTCCAGATACAAGGGCATCAGATAAGATGTTAGGAGGTGACAAATTAAGCATGCCATGATATCGCATTTGTTCATTTAATGAACTATTACTTATAACATGTCTATAAGATTAAATGTCAAAATCTCTTCAGTAAATAGTTTTGCTGACACTGACAGACGAACCAATAGACCATTAAACCAATTTCAAATATGATTTTTATTTTAGTTTGAGCAACTTGAAGAAAGAGTATGTGCAAATAAATTGTGGATTTTGATTAAACCATGGAATAAGTTCAATTGGGTTCGGTTTATACCATTTCGGGTTCTTTCAAATCGATCTTTCTTACGCCTAAAGAAAGAAATCGTCAATTTGAGTAATAGTTCCTGATCATTTTGGCCGATTAAAAAAATTAATGTAATCTTAGATTTTCAGGGTTTCATGGCACATTGTCTGTGAAGGAAGATTTAGGTATCTGCCTCTACTTTCATAATAGTTTACAGTCAGTATCTTAATTTTGGTCATTCTATGGAATTGTACATTAGTTTCTTTGAAAGTACCCATTACAGAACAATATCCACACCCTACAGTATCTTCCACGATGCCTGACTGGAAATGGATTACAAATTCCTCTTTTGAAATTCAATTAATCATCGATTCTGATGCTCAATTTGAAGTATTTACTAATTTCGTACAGAAAATCACGATCACTGCACATTTATCCAAACCACGATCACTGATCTGTACTGATCACTATCACTGCGAGGTATGTACAGTATACAATTTTAACCATACCTTTTCACAGAATGAGTACATATCTCCCAAAATTATACAATGTGGTTTGTGAAGGCTAAAGTTCGTGTTAATTCTATAATTTGGTCGATATGGTGCGTAGTATTTGCATACGTATTCAACTAAGGTTTTACTGTGACGGCCCCGACTAACAAACCACATAACCACGAACATATGCATCATTAAAAGGTTAAAGTAAATACACTTATGAATGGGCCATATAGATTCAGCTTGCCATCAGTCACAATCACGTACTGTGTATAACCTATATGTTGCTTTACAGCTGTATTTTGTACACACAAACAGCAATTATCCTCGCTTATCCGATCACTATCACTGCATCTCTCGCTGTACAAAATCACTGGAGCCCTGCAGTACAGGGTTCCAGGGGGTGGAACCAATAAATCTAAAGAGCTGAAATTTAATATGCAGATTCCTTGGCTAAAGGGGATTCTAAATTGCAGATTTAGTGACCCTGTGGCATCAAATAAGGGCCCTTACAGCCAATAACCATAACCATATTTTTATCTTCTTCTCTAGAACGAAAAAATCTAGAAAGCTAAAATGTTGTATGCAGACTCTTTAGCCAATGGAGATTCTAAATTGTAGATTCGGTGACCCTGTGGCTCCAAATAAGGGCCTCACAGGCCATGAACTAAAAACCTATTCTCATCATCTTCTCTGGAACAAAAATATTTAGAAGGCTGTAATATTGTGTACAGACTCTTTAGCCAATCCGGATTCTAAATTTTAGATTTGGTGACCCTGTGAGTAGTATGGAATGTAAGAATTTGGACACAACTCGAATGGTGCTCCTCGTGTTAAACGCCAAAAGCACCATCTAATCCCATGTTAAATTTTGGACACGGTTTGAATGGTGCTCCCCATGTTAAACGCGAAAAGCACCATCTCTCCCATTGAGTCCATAACCGTTCCTACCCCTCTAGACTAATTGCAACCACGCCTAACATTTACTTTACAACTTATTCTAACAAACCCTCCTTATGCTAAAAACTCTCATCGAGAATTATTTACTCATCCAACACTAGTTATCCACTCATTGTTAAGATATACTCATAGTTTAAAATAAGTCTTATGAAAGAGATTGCATGTAACCAGGAAATATGGGAAACGAAAAAACACCAAATCAAATCCAGTTATATATCATATCAAATATGTCTAACAAACAGGAATGCTGTTCATCATCATCCATGGGTTCGAGTAGAAACAAGGAATATAAATGGGTAGCCTTAGCATTTCCTTCTAAAAATGCAAGAGATCATTTCGGAGCAGAAGTAATCATTTCAACATCTAACAAATGGACTACTTCGAAGTCAACGTGTTTGAACGATCTGCAGACTCGTAGAAGACTTATTGATAGTTACGATATTCCAGACTCATGGGGAAGCATTCAATTTTTCACTTATTCCAGAACACGGATTGGATAGACGCTGTATTTCAACAAGTTGAGAGTGAGCAACCACTTGTGTGTTAAATCTTCTCCATGGATGATATAATAATAATAATCGACAAAGTGGAACACCAGTGTATCGTTTCCTATTTGGAAGAACATTTATTCCAAGCCTATATGAAGACACTTTTACACTTTTTAGAAACACAATCTATCCTCAGAGAAGAGGCAGAAGATGTATACATAAAGAGAATTGTGCTAACATCGCTTGACGAAGACGAAGTTATGAGACATTGGAAAGAAAGCATACAACTCTCACCAAATTTGAGATTAATATCACCGTTGTAATATGAATGTCGTGATTATCGAGACACACACTTGAAAAATGATGAGTGGATGAGGAGAATTGTGAAGACCTGTGTTAATCATAATCAGAAAAAATGGTAAACGAGGAAATATTAAGAAGGAGCTATTACAACCCTCGTAATGCGGGAGGATTTGGAGGGGCACAGAAGTTTATTAAATCACTGCAAGCTACGCACCCTAACTTAAAACCATATAGAGTTTTAAAATGGCTGCAAAAACAAGATGCCTACTCGCTACATAAGAACCCGAATAAAACGTTCAAGAGAAATAGAGTTGTAGTAGGTGGAAACAGGATACAGCCAGACGCTGATCTATGTGACACGAGCAACATCTCGGAATACAACGACGGTGCGAGGTATATTCTCATACTGATTGATTGTTTTTCGAGATATGTATGGTGCGAAATTATCCAAGACAAATCAGCTCAAACAGTAACAGATGCCATGAATAAGATATTAAGGGGTAAGTATAGAACTCCATTTCTACTGAGAACGGACAAAGGAAGCGAATTCAGAAATAAAAGATCCAAAAAGTTTATAAGAAATTTCACATCAAACACTTCTCAACTCAGAACTCCGATATCAAAGCCGGATACGCTGAACGCTTCATTTGTACTTTGAGAACAATGATGCACAGATATTTCACGTACAAAAACAGCTATAGATACGTAGACGTGTTGCAAGATCTCATTTATAACTATAATCATAGAGCGCATAGTGGATTGAACGGAAGGGCTCCTGCAGATATCAACCCCCAAAACGAGGCTCAGGTGTGGTTGGAAACTCATCCTCTCAAGCTAACTACTACTACTACTACGAACGATGTCACCTCAGATAAGGATAGATTACCCTCCAACAAACAGCGATACAAGAAAAAGAAATTCAAATTTAAAATAGGAAATTACGTGCAAGTTTCATTGATCAAGAGAACATTCGAGAAAGAATACGAACAGAAGTGGTCCGAGGAAATATTTAGAATTACCAAACGCAAAGTTAGAGACTATGTACCTATATATTGGATTGAAGACTTACAATCAGATCCCATAGAAGGAACGTTCTACCAACAAGAATTACAGAAATATCACAAATATTCGGATGAAGTCGATTGGCGTATAGAAAAAGTGATTAAAAAAAGAACACTGAAGAAGCGAGGTAGCGAGAGGAACATCAAGCAAGTGTACGTTAAGTGGTTGAATTATCCTAAGAAATTTAACTCGTGGATAGACGCAGAACAGGTAAAAGATATGTAAAATAAGGGAAAACAACTATGGAATGGATCATGGCCACAAGCATGGATATAATCTGGTTTTCGCTGAAACAACCTGATGATGCGGATGATGCTGATGCTGATGCTGCTTATGATGATGATGCGGATGATGTGGATGCGGATGATGTGGATGCTGATGATGCTGATGCTGATGCTGCTTATGATGATGATGCGGATGCTGATGATGCAGATGGTGATGACGCGAATGCAAATGATGCGGATGATGCTGATACTGCTTATGATGATACGGATGATGTTGATGTAGATGTGCGGATGCGGATGCAGATGCTGATGATGCTAATGTGGATGCTGATGATGCGGATAATGAGGATGATGCTGATGATGCGGATGCGGATGATATATGAATGCTTCGGCTGGTGATGGTAATGGCGAGGCTTTATAAATATATATTTCTCCCTACCTTCTTTCACTTCATTTAACAGATAGCGCCAGAGAGAGGAAGGAGGGCGAGAGTGTGTCCATCATCATGTATAAATGTACTGCCTGTTCTAAAGTCTATGCCTGGCCACACAACTTGACGAGACATACACGAGTTAAGCATGGGCAAGATAACAATCCATCAATACTGAACCAAGAGTTACAAGAACAAAAGGACTGTGAACAACTTAAAAGAAAGGATCATCAAGGATCATCAATTAAGATTCTCTATCACCCATTTACGTGTTTGTGTAGTGGACCCACATCGTCAGGTAAGACATCGTTAATTAAACAGATGTTAAAACACGGCAATATACAACCCAAGTCACAACGTATTCTATGGTTGTATAAACATTGGCAACCTCTTTACGAGGAAATTCAAAGGTCAGTGGCTAATCCTCGGGTGGAATTTATTCAAGGGATACCAGTTGATTTGGACCAAAAAAACATTTCTGAACGTTAAAATGAGAAACCTTATCACTCTAGACGATCTGATGTCCAGTGCCAGTAAAGATCAACGAATCAACAATTTATTTGCAGAAGGTAGTCATCATAGGAATCTCTCCGTCATTGCTATCATTCAAAACTTATATCATGGGAAAGATCCAACACAGCGTAGAAATTCGCATTATATGATACAGAAGAGGATCGCCTTTGCCCAAATGCACTAAACAACACTTATGAAAAAGACGAGAGCGCAGAAACAGCTTCTCAGTTCAAACTTCAGTGGTCGTCGGAAGGAGAAAAAGAAGAAGATATGCAGTCCTGTGATGACTGCGGTCTTGTGTTTGGCGACGTACATGATCTACAGAGACATGTGAAACGATGGTGTCCAGAAGGCAAATCTTTGAACAAACGGAAATTGGAAATTGATGACCAGGAACCTGCTGCTAACAAACTGAGTAAAATGAACGACATTGCGGAGACTGACAACGATGAAGTAAGGTATTTCACCATGCTGACAAGAAAAGCCCGAAAAGAGAACGAATCCCAATGGCGGGTAAAATATGACAAGTATGTACAGGAAGCCTTGTCAGAAAAAGCTGCTGAGGCCAAAGCAGAAAGGAAACTCAGAGACGAGGATCTTAGAGTTTTTATGAATAACTATGCCAGATTTTTAAAGCATTTGTTTTGGTTGGAACATGGAACTACGCACAATAACATGGTTGAATACATTCAACAGTTGATTGACAATGGAACAGGTTTAGAAAAGGCAATTAAAACAGCTTTAGAAAAGAAGAAAAGTGAATTGGTGGTCTGGTTTGAGACTAACGATGACGTAGATGATCAGACAGAAGAAGAAGAAGAAGAAGAAAAAGAAGAAGAAGAGGAAGAAGAAGGAGACAGTGGAGAAACGGAAGAGGAAGGACAAGACTCTGACTAAAACGATCTTAACAGATACTATGAATACACTCAAAATTCTCAGTTGAAATTTATTATACCACCCTTTCGCAAAGTGTTAACCCAAACTATGCCGGCACAGGTAGTGAGCTAATTATATTTAGCGATGAGTCTTGATGAACTCAGATCTTGCAGAGTAAACATATTTCTTACCAATGTGTTGAAGCTTAGACAATGGGAAAAAAGAATATAAATGAGTTGCAATTCTATTTCCTCCACCAAAGAAACCATTAAATTCAACGAGTGAGAAATGGTTCCCAACATAGTCAACTTGTATAAATGAGTGGAGAAAGCAACAACGAAAATTTGGTGAGAGGATCAATACGTATCTTTGAGTATTTCAGAACATGGATAATGTACTGAAGACATGATAATAAATCAAGTTAAATATTCAAAGAACAATGGAATGGATTGTAGCAACAAGCACGGATAATACGGATTACTTTCCGGAAAATAAGCCTTACCGGTTTTCGGTTTATTTGAAACAGCCACTTCAGTTAAACGGAAGATGGATAATCTCGCTGAGAGAATTTTACGCAATGGGTTCACCTACTCCGAGTCGAGCAATGACCAGAGCCAGAAAGAGGAAGCAGAAAGTCACTGAAGATTTGCTGTACGTTTATTGTTCCTTATGCGAACCCATAACAGTCGGAGGTCAGCGACAACCACTTCTCAGACGAGTATCTTCTACCGAGGATTCAAACTGGAAAGTGCTATTTTCGGACCCTTACGAAATAGGTGTAAGGGTAATAAATGACGCCGTTCAACAATTTGACGTATATATAACGGATAGTAATGGGAAACCAGCCACATTTTTAACAAACGTATCATCAGTAACACTACAATTAAGACACTATCCTTTTATAGTGTAACCTATAAAATGTTTGAAGGGGAATACCAGGAGGAAAAAGCAGATCACGATTCACTCTACGTTCCGAACCCATCGATCTGGCAAAAATATTATGCTAACCTCGCTCAAGGTAAAGCCAATCCCTTCTTCATAGGAAGCGTCGGGAATATATCTACTAGGATGCGCAACATCAAGCCAGCAACACCTTTCCGCGTCAACAATATCGTCACTAGTACACAAACGGATGATGAAATAAAGCTTGTGGCTCCAGCTGAACAAGCAGTAGATCAAGCCAAGGCCGAAGTACAGAGGAACCCCGAAAGCGTGTCACTTCTAGCGATAGAGGAAGGGATGCGTGTTAAAAGACTGAAGCACAGCCAGAAAGGTGGTAGTGGAAGACCAGCCTCGCACAAGATAGGAAGGTTTGTGAAGAAGAAGAAGAGCAACAACAAGAGCAGTAAGAAGAAGCAGACTTCTCGAAAACGACAGAACAATACGAAAAGGAGAAGGACGATTAAATATACGAAGTCGTTGTTCAGAGACATTTTAACTAGGAAGTACTCCGCCTATATCAACGATAATGTCTGCAATAATACCCAACTCTAAATACTTCACAGAAATTCAATAATGCTGTATATGTTATTTAAGAAAACACACCTAAATCTTGTTGGTTTAATACCTACTAACTAAATACCGAAATAAAAAAAGACAGACACGAGAAAATCGACTCATTCCGTGGCCGGACGCGCTTTGAGCAACAACAAGGTTTATCGCTGGGATATCGTGTGTTCGCCTCCCGTTCATATCATGTCTGAGAAGTCTGCCTTCCTCTTTCCGGTGCGAAGACATTTTGTTAAAGTCGAGTCCGCATTGGTTCGAAACGAAGGAAGAGTGCATACAGTCCCTTCGACACGCATGAAGAACGGGAGAAGATCTACCCAACGCATACGGCGGACCTTACTGTTATATCATTTCGAAGACGCATTTCACGAGACTATGACTGCCTTGGAGCTTATTCGGGAAAATGTAGACATGCTTCGCGTGTTGGAAAAAGCCAAGCCGGCGAAACGCAAGACCCTCTTAGCCAACCTTTGTTCGAAACAGTATCGCGCGATTGTGACGATGTTGTTCAATATTAACATGGGAATCATTCCATTGGCGGAGCAGGAGAAAACCAAACTGTTTCGGTACAGGAAAGCCATTCGTCTATTGACCATCAAGCGAGGAGGACCTAGACCGGGTTTACTCTTGAAAAAAGCGGGATTCAAACACGAGAGCTTGCTGAGTCTACTCATTTATCATCACTTTATCATCCCGACTTGCGTGAAAGCTCTAGACCGATATCTACCATGAAAACCATGAAAGAAGAGAGCAACATGCGAGCGATGGTGGTGGTGAGCCGAGACAGGTACCATTAACTTCAAACTCTGTATGAATAAAACCGTGATATTATCGTATTATCTTTATCACGTCATTTAGCGTCACTCAACGAAGGAAATAATGCACTGTAGAAAAAAACGTAGGTAGGATAGCTGCTTTAAAAAAATCACGAACTTGGTGACGTGATATTTTTATCATAGGCGAAATGAGATATAGGCGCCATAAGAAAGCTCAGTTTTAATGAGTCAAAAGTGTGTTGATATGAAATACATCACGTCCTGTAGCATTTAGCCAACGATTGAAAAGCAGTTAAAGAAATAAACTTTTGACTGTAGGCAAGACAAGAATAATCAGTAACGTAGTATAGTTTCTTTAAACTACAAAAAAAAGAACATGTTTTAAATTCGAACGAAACCATGACCTAAGAGCGTAATGCAATGACTAATCGTGATGTTATGCGACGTGATGTGTTTGCCATAGGCGACATGAGGTGTAGGCGATATGAGAAAACTTATCATTCCGTTTAAAAGTTAAAGGGATGATACTATTCCTATATGACAACGAATAAAACTAGATAGGCCTATTCTTTTCTAAAGATCATTCAAAATGACACAGTTTCTAGAGTGGACATAACATAAACATATAATATAATCTTTGATATACACGATTCTTATAGAAAAGTATCATAGTCAAGAACATTAAAAAGTTTTCAAGGTTTTAAACTTCTTGCCAATCCGCATCATCGGGTTGTTTCAGCGAAAACCAGTTACCCACTAAGGCAAAAAACCTTGCTTTACATTACATATAAATTCAATCCGAGACGTGTTGCAAGGGTTGATGTTTCTATTAAGGGAGATAACTCGTTCATCCTTGTTGTATCGGGTGTGCTGCCGTATTCTCCGAAATAAATACACCCCTGAAAGAATATTGGGGATGTTGACTGACTAGTTGTAGAATCTTGGAGAACTTTCTTCTTGATGTGTCTTTCTAACAATACCCAATAAGCATTCATGTCGCACCTTGCAAATATAGCCTGACCATTACTGACCCAGTAATATAGTTTCACTGACCACAACCCAAAACAATGTCAACATTGCTCCTACTGTACGACACGAGTGTTACCACACGTTCCTGTTTACTCAACCAACAAACCTTACCGAGACATGTGTGTCTTCAACAAACAACAAGGAAAGCAAGTCTCTGCTCGCTCGCAATGGAGAGAAAGATGGTGCAGTTTTATTGCATTGATCTCCTATCATGAAGGGTAACAACAGCATTTTGTGTTACCTCCTAGTAGATTTAAAAAATAAAAAATAAAAAATAAAAAATTAATAATCTCTTTCCTCTGTTATAATAATAAGTTAAATAATGTAAAACTATAATAGCGTAATACGGTTTTTACACATTTCTTCGGAGAGGTGGAAAGAAATATCTGAAATATATTGCAAACGTTTTTCCATTGAAAAGTGTATAAAGTATACTATTTCGTGTGTTAATGAGAAGCTTAATTGGATCTCGCTTCGGTGCGAGAGTTGGTGACAAGTAGATAGCTACCGTGAAAGTAAATATTCAGCGTCGCGAGGTTTGTTGCTTTAGGGTGGGTGGGTAAACAAGATAGCCGTGCAATTAGTCCGGAGGGGTAGGATCGGTTATGGACTCAATGGGAGAGATGGTGGTCTCCAAAATTTCATGGGAAAGCACCATTCAAATCGTGTCCTCATTTTAACATGGGATTAGATGGTGCTTTTCGCGTTTAACATGGGGAGCACCATTCAAACCGTGTCCAAACTTTAACATGGGATTAGATGGTGCTTTTGGCGTTTAACACGGGGAGCACCATTCGAGTTGTGTCCAAATTCTTACATTCCCTATTACTCCTGTGATCCCAAATATATCACATTGGTCATGACGTATAAAAACTATTTTATTCATCCTCTCCACTATGAAAAGCTCTAATTTATTTCTGTTTCGCTACGTCAAACAATACAAATCCTGGGCTACAGAGCCCATGGCTCTAATTTTTTATTCCTACAAATGTGTTGTTCTCAGCATGCTCAACAGGTGGCTTCAGTTGTCAACGACTATGCCGGTGTCAGTCCCTATAGTGGTGTCGGTGGTTGTAACCATGCCGGTGTCTGTCTCTATAGTGGTGTCGGTGGCTGTAACCATGCCGGTGTCTGTCCCTACAGTGGTGTCGGTGGCTGTAACCATGCCGGTGTCTGTCGCTATAGTGGTGTCGGTGCCTGGAACCATGCCGGTGGGTGTGAATATGGTGGATGTGGGTGAAGCGATCAGTTCGTACACTCTACGGCCCTTACAGCGAACTCGGATTTCCTGTGGAATGGAGTCGACAGTCAACTCAGTGGCACTTCCACCAGCGAGCATATCAAGCATATTGATCTGCAACCAAACAATGAACACAGATTATTTCACGAGCAAATCTGTACTGAATCTTACAAAAGGATTACGAAGAATTCTCATTGAGAGCATACAATAACTTTAAAGTATTAATGTACAGTAGAGTCAAGCAATGAGAATTAAGTTCTGGTCAAGGTAAAAGCTTTTGAAAATTGCGCCCTACAAGGAAAATGTCGTAAGGTATAAGCATTAAGGCGCCAATTTGAAAGTCTTGTTACCAGGGATACGAGTGTCATCAACGTGTCTTTTGACATCAAATATATCAACACGAGTTGATTAAAATTACAATATCCGAGGCCTGTTGGAGAAGATGATGTAGCAAGACGGGTACATCTTCCAATGATGACGGACAGACAGATGGGCTTTGACATGAAGAGTTTTCTCCTTTGCTAGTGACCTTTACTTCATGGTAGATCTGGGCAGTTTATGACAAATTTAGGATGTGACATCAAGAGTTTTCTCCATTGCTAGTGACCTTCAACTCATGGTAGCTCTGGGTGTAAAGGACATATGATATGAAGAGTTATCCCCCCTGCTAGTGACCTTCACCTCGGGTAAAAATGCAAGCCAAGCAGAAGGATGAAACCTAATTTTATCTGACATAAACACGTTAACGATAAGTTATAAAGTGGTATCTCGAATGTCAAACTATCTCTGGACAGGCACCAAGTGACGTGCTTGTGTTCCCCACGACGAAATAAAAATAAAATGGCCAGCGTGTGAAACAAGTAAGTTACTGTTTATTTCTTTGTGAAACTCAATCAGTAATAAAATCAGATTTAAAAAAAACTGAATTCGAAGCAATAAATACTATCACGAATAAATTCAGGGTAAAGTAAAAAACTCGGTTCAAATTAACTGCTTTAGTCATAGGTGCTTAACCACTTGTGACATGTTCGCCTTTCAGTTATTCAACTAAACATCGGCCTGCATCCATAGTGAATCGTGTCGACGATTTCCTCGCTTTGTCACTGATTGGCTGGAGTGAAAGGTCACCAGACATGACCCCTGCCAAGGCGTACTCAGATCAGAACACAGAGTGTTACATTCATTCTGATTTACTGAGAATGGTCGATAGTTATACAGTAGAGGATTTAGCTGTAAAGCATAAACTTGTTATTAGGGATCAATTAATTAAACTTGACAAATAAAGTAACCCTATTCCATGCCTTAGCAGTCGCCATTTTGATGTTATAACCAACTTTACATTCTTTATCACCAGGTACTGTACAAAATGCGAATCAAAATGGCGCCATCTCGCTTAGCGGGCTTATTTAGAATCTAATGAATATGCGGATCAATATTTGTGATGAGATGAAACCCCTTGACAGTGAAATGTTTACTTGCCTCGACTGGTATTACGGCTGCTGGGTTCTCCATGTTTGCGACATCAACGTCATCAAGTTTCCACAGGTAACAGCTACTGGGTACCCTGAGTATCATATAGCCCTAAAGGGATAAACAAATAAAAAAATACATGGTCATCCTCACAATCGAATGTATCAAAGATTACTGCCAAACTACGGCAAGGATGATTGTATTGTTTTGTAAGGTAACGTTTGTACTTTTCCCGGTTGTGGCGGGTACTTGTTTTTACCAGCACCTTAATTCTCAATGTAACGTTGTCGTTTAGGCCTAAACAATAAAAAAAATCGTTCTGGTCTTTACAGACTGACAAAAATTATGCGATGACGAGATTTAAAAAAAAAAATTTCGACATTTTTTTTTTTAAATGAAGAGAGAAACAAACAAAAAATATACAATAAATTATATAAATAAAGCACAAACCCTCTTAAATATGTGTAATATTCAAAATAGTCAATAATCTCATCCCTACAATCCATCTCAACAGAAACGAGTGACATTTTCTATGTCCGATGTTCTCTGAAGCTAAAAAATATAGTTATCTGCCCCTCACTTTTTGTTTAAAATCTAGAAAAAAAGACATAAGGAATGGGTTTGAAACTCTCTCACATTTTGCAAGAATACATGTTATAAGTTATTAGGTGAACAGTAAGTAACACTATCTGCTGGGTACTATATGTCTTAATCCAAACCAATCGCCCTCAATTTCTGCCTCAAAAGATTCAGTTGTGAGTATACGTTAGAAACCAGAAAATTGGCAGTGTAGCACGTTTTTGCATTTGTATGACTCGATTTTCCGTAGACGTAGAAAACGTTGTCATATATAAAACGAGAACTGATTGTGGCCATTTTAGTATTAACGCCTTTTAATAATTCGATGATGAGAAATGTTGAAATAATCATTCTATTTATTATTTAAACTGTATTCATTTATTTATTGATATATTTTTCATTTTGAGAGGTATCTCTATATCCATAAAAATTAATTTTAATCGCTTTAACATATTCAGAAAGTGGATGGATTACAATGGATGTAAGAACATTTTAGTAAATGGAAACTTACTATTCTGTCATCATACTCGAAGTTATACTCGGGGTTGATTTGTTCACTTCCCAATCCGCGATGACACTGGAGGAAAAAAATGATTGAATGTTAATTAAAAAAAGAACGATGATTGAATTTTAACTTACTTACTTAAAAGGAAATTGAATGTTCACTTGAAATGTTATTTAATGTTAGCTAAAAAGGTTGAATGTTAACTAAGAGGAGATTAAATTTTCATTAAAAAGTAATTGAATGTTAACTAAATAATTGAATGTTAACTATGTTAAAAGTGATTGAATGTTGACTAAAAGGTTTTGATATCAGGGCACAGAGTATTGGATTTGGAAACGATTAATTTGCTATTGAAAATAACTATATGGTTGTGCCAGGGTGCCAACTTATTTTGAAATGTTTTAGAAATTTGAACAAAAACGAACAAATATCTTGACTTTGATATGAAATTTCGAAATTAGTTATGGAAGGTTCCTACATGTATGTGATGGTCACATGGCTTTTAGTGGGTTCCAGTGTCCATTGAATAGTATTTTCATTCGTTGTCATGGATGACTACATGTATTTTCAAAGTATTGGTCATATTACAGGCGGGGATAAAACATGCTTAGACGCTGTGATTACATTGTCATGACTATCCCATCTTGGAAAAACTCTCCCTTAAATATGATTTTATATGATCGAAAACCGAGTTTGGTTTAAACATATTTTTTTTTCACTAAATGAAATTTGGATTTGCACACAGGCTATACAGCAAATTTAAATGTGTTAATGGAACTGAATTATCATTTATTGTACAGCATTAATATTCCCCGATGTAAATATTATAGCATTATAGTTAAATACAATGAAACATTGTTTTAGCATTTAAATCAACATTTTTAATTCTACCCTGAATTCTACCACAGAATAAAAACAAACGCCAGTAGCTTACTGTTACGAAGGCAATGAGACAAACATAAAGTGTAGGCCTCATCATAGCGAAGGAGATTTCGGACATGTAGCTTCAAACCCAACTGACTGCTGATATTTCCTTTATTTCAACGTATCATTCTGGTTTTGGCTGAAATTTCTGCTAATAATTCCTTATTTCAATGTATCATTCTGGGATTGGCTGAAATATCTGCTTATAATTGCTTTATTTCAACGTATCATTCTGGGATTGGCTGAAATGTCTGCTCACTTCGTGACAATGCTGTACAAAGGCACCATATGGTAGCAAGTTGAACTACTTTGTTCTTACGAAAACCAATATACCATTTAGAGGTTGATTTTAGTTTCATACCCCTGACCAATGGTTCGAAGGTATAAAGTTAAACCAACGATTCCTTCCATCCATCCGTCCATTGACAGACATTTTTTTCCGATCAATAACAGAGAATTTTGTTTATCAGTTTCTCTTAAAATGCACAAATCGTTTACACTACTTGGAGAGATGCAGTGCCGAGCAGCGAGTGTGTGAGTTGTATGCTTTGATTACTTTTTTTGACAGCAGCATTTGTCCGAATGATTGGAGAAAAACTATCCTGTCAATTCTTTTCAAGTTTTGCACATATATACCACTATAAACATTACATATACTAGAAAAGGCGCAGTGCAGAATCACACGCACTTTTGATAAAACCTTGTCATTTTCTACTTGTACCTCCTAATCTTCTGAAATCCTCATTTTTATTACAGAGAGAAAAATCTGTATGAGATTGGACATACTAATAATTCAATAATACATTAAAGGGGCAGTAGCACGTTTTTGCAAATTTTATTTTTTCAAATTTCCCATTTATAATGATAGTTTATGTCATTTATATTTACTTTAGAGGGTAAAACATCTTATTACACAAACCAATTATCTGTAGTGGTAAAAACTATGTTGCTTATAAAGCAAAAAATGCATCGCGGCCATTTTATTGTGAACACAATTTATTATTTTGTATTACAAAAACGTTTTCAACTTTATTTTCCGAAGAGAGAAAGAAGTTTTACCATTGAGGAAATTATTTTTCAAATACATTTCAACTTATTTGAGCGAAAAAACGTGCTACTGCCCCTGCAAATTTTATTTTTTTAAATTTCCCATTTATAATGATAGTTTAGTTTACTTTAGAGGGTAAAACATCTTATTAAACAAACCAATTATCCGTAGTGATAATAACGGTGTTGCCTATAAAGCAAAAATTGCATGGCGGCCATTTTATTGTGAACACAATTTATTATTTTGAATGACGAAAATGATTCCCATGGCTTTACGGAAACATGTACGCTCATTTTGTTACTTGATTTTTCGTAGAGAGAAGGGTGTTTTACTATTGGTGACATTATTTTTCAAATACACTTCATCGACTTATTTCGATGAAAAAACGTGCTACTGCCCCTTTAAACGAATGTATTCATCTGATGAAGCTTGATGGGAATTTCCAACAGATATCTGCTCACAGGTTGAATCAAAGAACACATGAAGGGTCAGTATATTATAAGAGCTTTTGTATACTCTGTTCCCGATATCAGGATTGAAAATTTTATAATATGCTAATGTATGCATGACGCCATAGGTCACACTATGCTAATGTATACATGACGTCATAAAAGCGACTGATGGTCTTAATGACGATTTATCAGTAATAACCAGTTTGGCTAAAGAACAAGTGGAATTCAATCCAAATCAAACTGTTTCTGTGACATTTACTCCTAATATTAATGATACTATAAAACCTGGTTAAATAATGGATAACGCTTGTATCAATGATGACACTTCTCATAACCATTTGGGTGTACATATAATAACATGGTTACATTTGGGATAACACTATCTTCAATAGAAAACATTCTTGTACGTTTTCGGGCCCTTGCGGGATTCGAACCAAAAAACCTCACCGACCGTACCAACAGCCTACAACACGACCACGGGGCCTCGGCAAAAAACAAGGTCAAACAACGATAATTAAACTAATTTTCGAAATCACTTTTCTATTCTGATAACATTCTATTTATGAAAGAAAACAATAATACAGCTCTGAATGATTGTCACATTTTAAAACAAAAGTGACTTTAACAATAATAAAACAAGTTTGCCCCCTTTTAAAGCATTACCATCATTTTCCAGAAAAAAGGTCCGTGACATGTACTTTTTCTTTTTGAATCTTTAATAATACATATTCAAATCGCACCATGCCAGTTTAGAGCAATTTTTCATTTAAACTCATTGGCAAAAGAAATTTATCACTTTTAAAATAAAATTTTGCGATTTATAGAGACTGCAATAAATTTTCAAACATGCAGAAAACATTCACCAAAACGCATTCTGTGGATTTCTAAAAGTCATTATTTCATGATTTTAGGTAAATGTCGTGCACTCATTTAAAGACAAAAAAAAACGGAATAAGTAGGATTTCTCATTCTGCTAGTGCTAAATGTTTGTATAGATACCGACGTCTATGAGAACAGTGATGCAGTATAAAAAAGAACACGAACGAACGAAACCTTCACAACGAGACTGCGACAGCCATTGGTGTGACAGAAATGGGGGCCACATAACGTCACATTGCAAGACCCGTCAACTGCAGCCAAGCAACCATCAGCAACTTGTTGAATTGTTGTCAGCAGACAGGCCAGATAAAAGACCGTACAATATCGGGTCGTCGACTTTGGGTTTCTTTGCAGCTTGAATGGGTCTTGTTTGATTTTGTGGTGACGTCATCTAAAGACTGACGACATCCATGCGGGGACGTTTTCTAGCGTACATTGATGCAGAGAGTAGTCACACACGCTACCGAGAACATGTTTGACCATTTGTAGAATTGTGCTGCCTTTTTGTAAACACTGTCTGTTACTTTGTATTTTTTTATTTTGACCCAATGTCATTTTCCTCAAAGTTATAATACATGTACGATTGATAGAGCAATAGTGACTTTATACAGTGGTTAGAAAATGATTCGTGTCATTAAATTGATAATAATGCATATCATATCTGTCTTATTGCCACAAAAGGTGGTGATACGTTTCTTTTGCCGATGAGTTTATTTTGATTATTGTTGAGATGGTCTTTTAATTAAGGTGAAAACAATGAAAGGCGTGACTTAGAAAAATTACAAAGGGAGAAATTCCATCTATTCATATGCGTATGCGAGTTGCAATACCCTGTAGCATAATACAAAATATTGTGAATAGGATTTAATCTACAATTACTTGATAATAGATTATTCATGAAAATCTTCATTAATTCAATGTGGCATTGGAGTATGTGATTTGAAAATGCTTTCAGATAAGGTTTAAACAATGAAAGGTGTGACTTGGAAAGAACACAAAAGCAATATATTCTTTCAAAAGTTATTTAGAAGGATGCAGTTCACCATACACCATTATGATAAATAGTTTAATCAAGAGGTAATTATAGTTGAATTATACCACGTATACAGTTTGATCTACAGAAATAACTTAATTATACATTTCTGGAAAGAATAGTTCATACATTAACATTTCATAAGCGTTTGATCCTAGACTAAACTTCGTGCACAACTAATGACGTGTTTGAGGAGTCTATTCTACTTAAACCTAAATTCGAAACCGGTTTTAGTTTCGTCTTACATACACATCTCTATTCCAAGTATGTAATTCAACAATCTATCCATGCACACATCACAATGCACGCAGTGTACTTATGAAGTCTCTTTTCGCATTTGATTCACGTGCACAAGCACATAATTGTTACGGGGAATGCACGCGCTGAGATAATGACGAGAAACGTGATAATGACGCTTTATATAAAGGTGTTTCACGATTAATTCATTACAGTCTTTCCAGATCGTAGGTAAGCATGTCCAGTGATAGCGAAAAAAAATGAAAAGTATTGTTGTGGGACCCAACTCCGAAAATCCAGAGAGATGTCCTGTTCACCTTCACGAGAAGTATCTGTCTCTGAGGTATATAACGTTTCATACTATTTATTCATTTGTGTTTAATTTTTCACGAATAATAAATGCTAAATAATTAACGTTTGTATCACATGGATAGACGTTAAGTCCAATATATTTTAACTGTGTTGTTTAACACTTTGTTTAGTCTGTTATGTAATTGTTACTTAGGTTATGTAAATCTTCCGAATACAATCAATCTTGCTAAAAGTAATAGAGAAGATGAATTACACTACTTAACTTGTACATCTCTATGCAGAATGATAAAAACGAGATTTAATTATTCAAGAGATACAGAAGAGAAAATTTAGCATACAAGTAACTAATACAAAATACAGCTGTTACCGAAAATGTGTTCATCTACATGTGAAATGTAAATTGAGGTTCATTGTAACGTCAATAAAATAACATCAGATACAATGACATTGAATCATCATACATTCATGAGTAAGACAATCATTCTTAAACTTATTTTGTGATCGCCACGGCAGTGGCATATGTTTATGAAATTTGACATAATGAAAAACACAGAAGGTGTAAAATTTTGAAAATTCAAATTTCATTAATTTTCGAAAAATTGTTTTCAGAATGACTAAATGAGAACAAACTCATCACAAATACATTCAATAAGTATGGGAGAAACTAAATAATGTATGTTAGACCAAGTTTATCACCAACTGAATATTTCACAGAAGAAAATAAAAACCGTAGTTTTGAAAGGTTGACCCCTGGTCACTTCAAAGAGCTGCTAAATAGTAACTGTTTACTTTGAGATATCAAATCAGATTATGTTATGGAACACTCAACTGTCTTCTTATAAAGAATACTGCAAAGTGATCAGTCTAGTTTTCGTGTTGATACGATGTTTCAAAGACATGCTAAATTATATGATATTTGCACTTCAATACACCACCAGGTGAACAAACTTTCGGTACGCACCTGTATGCACAATTTTTAAAATGATGCTATTTTATAAATGAGAACATACTGTTTATGAAAAGTATAATTTGAAGGGAAATCGGTGCTTAAGAGCAAAAACATCGACGTTTAAAGTCGTCATTTTGCATCGAAATCAGTTAGGTAACCGTTCATTTTTAGCTTAACTCTTTATCGTGTTATTAACATTGGCCATATATGTGAATAAAAAAAACTCGTTTACTCAACCTTCGCAACTACTTCTGTGAATTCTTTATTAATAAAGTTACAAGGGGACGAGTGACGAAATGCTCCGCATGGGGGCAACCTGGTGCAGAGGAAGACAGGAACAGCCTCGGCTCTAACCCGCCCTGGACCTGCCACGCCTACTGACCACACGACCTCTGACCCCTCTCCTCTCCCCACACTACCAGGACCCGCACCGACTTTTTCTGCCTCCACCCCACGAGATGACGAAACCCATCCAGTTCACGGGCGTAATGGAGCAAAGATTACTCTCACAATGTGAAGGCTATTGAATTTTGCTAGTAAAATGTTGAACCTGCTAGTCTGTTTTTATTATTTTCAGTTAAATTAATGTCGCCTTGTGTGCTAATGAATAAATGGGGGTATATTGAGGGGTATATTAATATCTTTTCTTAAAGGGACAGTTCTATATGGGGTATTTTTTTAACGAAATTCAAGGGGACGTTCTTTCTTACACATATACGCTATTAAAGCATGTTTATAAAACAACCCGGTTGCACATCTTAATAAGTGCAATATTCGGAGCATGTATTGATAACACATATGTATCAAATCGACAATCCACTTGAATTTCGTCTCCACAAAACATATCCTGATAGAACTGGCCCTTTAACTATCCCAGTGCTGAGATAATCAATGGATCACATGATGTAAATGCATTGTAGTTTTCTTATTCCACCCATCATTACCTAATGTCACAGCGATACTCGTGGTTACATCATGGCTATCCAAGCTTATCGAGAATAAAAAAAAATGCATGTGTCAATGTGTTGGTGCAAAATATAATGACGAGTTATATATCTATTGACGTCTCGCTGAATACTAATGACGAGTTATCTGACACTAATGACGTTTTAAATGTGAACATTTCCCAACTATTGATGATTAATTTAGGTTTAAGTCTGTTGTCAGTCAGTGTGTGGTGGACAATTATCAATATGTAGAAGTTCTTCTAATATTGTATATCAGCTATAACAACATGGCTAAAGCTGCTCTAAACCCCCGGACAATGCGCTTGGAATACTTATAGCGAACTCTAAGAGTATGGGCGGGCTCGCTTTTATGTATGTACCTAACATTCTGGGCTCCTTTCCATAACGGTGAGCGCTTATAATCGCTCATTGATCGCTCAATGTTGTGTAGTGCTCAATGTAGCGCATTCTCTCCTGAACGACACGGTGCGATTCCTCGAAGTTTGCTCGCTTTGCTACGTAGCGCTACATTGAGCAATCACGTTCAAGAGAGGTTTAATGTAGCGCTCAATGAGCGATTATAAGCGCTCGCTGTTATGGATGTTATGGAACAGAGCCCTGATTCCATGGTTTGACCAGTGATAGAATATGGAGCGCCAAAATGGGGAACAAGCTCTTGACATATCTTTATAGCTTTTCATGCATAAACGCTCCACCGGGCTGACACATCTATATAGCTTTTCATGCATAAACGCTGTTCACCACCGGGCTAACACATCTTTATAGCTTTTCATGCATAAACGCTGTTCACCACCGGGCTGACACATCTTTATAGCTTTTCATGCATTTATAAACGCTGTTCACCACCGGGCTATTCCCTCCTATCTCGGATAAGGAAAACCTGACGGTAGGTGAGGTTATTTGGGGTTTAACGCTCCTTTCAGGAGTAGTTCACAACAGCTTTGTGGCTATGCATTGCGGTGAAAATCGGCTGGAACAGGCGAAACATGGGTGGTACTGCTCTGAAATTTTAGCGTGGCATTGTAACCAAACCATATAGCTTATAGAACATTTCTGCAGACAAAGTTGCAGAGCCCCAGACCTCTGGATCCGAAGCAGAACGAGCTAGCCACTGTGCTATCCCATCCTCATAGAGAAAGGTGAATCTGGATTGATACGACCTGTGGTCGGACAAGGGACTAGTGTTGCAAGACTATATATGGAAAGACAAAGGACATGATACGACAACGGCTGGTAGAAACTTTGAGGGACCGGTACCTCCTAAAGAAAGAACTGGAATCATAGTACGTTGCAAGTTTTAAAGAGAATTATTTGTACCATATAACTACTTTTAGTCACATAAAAAGCCGCCTACTCGTCAACACCGTTGCCACTATCAACGAGAAAGAGAAAGTCAGGTTTAAGCAATTAAGCAATATTATCGCAATACCAATATATTGCAATACAGATTGTGCAATACAATAATTGCAATAGGATTTTTCATATCGCAATATATCGCATCATAAATGTATTCATCTATCTTGCTACAAATTTTTATGGGGGTGCAAGAATATGTGTTGAACTGTTTTACAAATGTTTTCTAAATATATGCCATCGAAATTAACTTATCATGTTGACTAATTGTCTATTTTTCGAAAGATTTGAAAGGCTTTTTACTAAATGTGTAATGTTTAAACTGCAAACTGAAGTATAAAATTGAATGTAGAGTTCACTCAATATATTGCAATACGTATTATAATACAGGTTGTATGTAATGCAATATATCGCAATACGAAATTTGATGCAATACTCAGCCCTAGTCTGGTCCAATCAGAAACTGGGCGAACAACAGAACTGAAACGTACATACAGATTGTTCATGACGACAACATATTCCACAGAACCATACCCAGACATTCATCACCGAAGTGCCCTTGCAGGGTTAGACGCAGTGTCGCACTCTTGCACAGTAAAGGTACATCCATTGTGTTGTTTTGGGTAACATGTGCCAAACGTTATAAAGTGTATTATTTTATCGAGAAGTACTGACTTGTGCCGAAAATTGCCGTTATGGTGATAGTTGACCCAGTATACCGGCCATATGAAGGTAAAAGTATCGATTTATGATCGAAAACCGGACAATGTATACAGCGTTTGGCGCGCGTCAATTAGTCAATCGTAATTTTCGAAACTTACTCATAATCCTGAAGAAAAATAGAGCCATTGGCTCTGTAGCTTAGAGTTTGTATTGTTTAATGTTGAAGACTGAATTAGATTGAATCAGACTCTGAAAATGTATTAATTCTGAAAATATCACCGTTTTAATAAACTTTGAAGAGGGGACTGTAAGAAATGGGATTTTCAGAAAAAACAGGCTCCTTTTCAATATTTTTTCAATAATTCTTTTCAGGGTCTAAGTAGCATTATTTATTATCCCTAGCCCTTAAAAATGTTCAATGCATAACAAAAGCTTGACACTGGTTGTGTCAGTATCACAGTTCCTGCAAAGATATTGCAAAGATATGTAATGTATGTATGTAATATTTCGTTACCAGCACTCGTTGTGTGGAAGTAGACTACATGTACACAGTGTCGCTGTCGCACCGACACGTTGAACACAGCAACACAATCAAATTCAAATCGGGAAATAAAAGAAAATGACTTCAGACATGCACAGAAATTGAAGATGACGTATCCATACCCTATAAAAACAAAATATTTGTCATCATGAATAATAAAATAAGTTTTGTTCCAGAAGTATATGGAATATCAAAAAGCAACACTTCCGTACGTGGGTAATATACATACAAAGTTATAGAAAGATATTCTGGAAGAACGCTGAGTTCTCCTCAAGGAGCAAATCTATCCAAAGCATTTTAAAACCTGTTGAGACGAAAAAGAATAATTTCAGAAAATCAAAAAATATCAAAAGACACCACATCAGGTAGGAGGAAGTACACATGGAAATTTTCAGAAAAATACCATCAAGGGTTTTCGAGTTCTGCTTCTGAAATGAAATGATTGCGGATGAACGAACTGACGGAAATACGGACAGAGCGATGACTATTTCCAATGGTATTACATACCGGTTGGATTAACATGCCAAAACATAGCAGGATTGATATTTTTTAGGTTGTCACAACAGTAATGTCGTAGTTAAGATACTTTTATTTTAAGGGAGGGCTCCGTCGGGGTATTTTTGGGGGGAAACGAAATTCAAGCGAAATTTCTGTATTGATTATAACACAAGCCACCTGAAAGATATAGCTGAGGTTAATAATTTGATGAATGTTGAATAATTATTTAAACAGTATAACCTTTATCATCAGTGTGTTACTGGAAATGTCAATTGGTGATAACATATTATTGATATTTCAATGCCGATATCGAAAGTACGTTTGCTGATTCGTATTTCTATTGACATCATAATGAAACAATAATGAATTCTTACTATTGAAATATCTTATCAATGTCAATATAAAGAAGAAAATATTTTATGTATCTATTGCAATGTTTCTGTGAATACTAAACAACAAGGATTCCATGAGGGAAAAACACAAGAAGAGAAGACAAATTCTATAAATGAATAGAAATCCGAAAGCAACAATTACTTTATGTTTTAAGCTTGCATGTGAGGTTATTTCCGTCTTATCTATTTGAGTTAAAAATTACATTACTCTCCAAAATAGGTCTTTAACTGAAGCTGAGAAACTATAAAGCCTATATTGTATTTAATCATTTTAATCACCAGCGTTAATACTTGTATACATTAATTTGAATTAAGTCCTTATCTTCGAAGTGGGTGCATTCATTTTCGAGGACTTAATTACTAAATCCTAGCTGCAGTAGGTTTCTGAAACTTTAATTGCCTCTGTTATCACGTTTCATGTTGCAAACAAACTCAACGAAACATGATTATATTGGAACACATTGAGTTGCAAAGTTTAACTTGCAGACAGAAATCACTCAGCTCTCAGTGTCGTTAGGCAAGATTTGACCAAGTTACACAGATCTGAGATTTTAAGATTTAAAGGTAAGTTTTATTTACTGGATTCAAGTGATGAAGTGATCGCTAATGGTTTCCATGTTCCGTAGCATTTTCGATGTCGGATTAAAAAAAGTCCGATGTTCGAAACCCATCAGGGGATTACAACCTTGCTGTCAAGAAGTGTTCTAAATGCAGCAAGGCTAAATGCTATGCTTGATTTCAGTGGAGTTTCAAATATGGCTCTCTCTCTATAGGGACGATGTACATGTTTGTGTCAGCACTATTTTAGGAACAGGAAGGCACAAAAGAAGAACTAAGTTACACTGATTAAATGTTTTGTTGTACAGAAGTAATAAACTCACGTGCAAAAGAAACGTCCCCATACAAAATACCAGATATTTCAATCGAAGGGCGATAAATACGACTGAAACAGCGTTAGATCATGTCTTCAGAATCCAACTATACTAAATATGAATTTTCAAAACATTATCTATTCATTACTCTGAGAAACACAAGTTTTAAGAAATCGTCGTTATGGAATCTCCTTAACTAGACGAGATAGAAGCCTCAGAGAGCCAGTTTTGGCTTGTTTTGTGACGTCCTACAGTAATGACGCGTCAACAAGTTTAAATCAAAGAAGGTTATTTATGTCGAGGATATCTTTAATCAATTAAATTTCTACTTTTTCAATGTTTTAATCTTAAATACCAAATATTTTGGGCCAAAAACATCTTTAAAAAGCGATTTTAGCACCCATGTGTATTTGAACAGATGTAAAAATAAAAGAAGCATACTCTGATTTATGAAATTGTGAATACTTCTATACAAAACATGTGGCTACCAATATACATTCAAAATCTACTTTCTCCGACATCAATATTAAATTTTATACTGTTTTCAAAATGAGGGGACGTTTCTTTTGTTTACGTTAATAATCAATTGTCCGTCTGTCTGCCTGTCTCACACTATAGAATCGCTATCGGGCCGATGTTCATGTTTGTCTCAGATATATTTTATTGACAGAACGGTACAAGTGGGTCTCCTATATACATACAGATTATTACCCGCGGAAGTGTGTCATAAGACTTTTACGGAACGAGTGTGAACTTTTGTATTGCCCGAGCGAGAGCGATGTTTATACATTATTTTCACGAGTTTCATAAAAGTCATATGAGTGTAACCATTTCTTTATTACCAATATATTCCATTTGAATCACGTAAAAAATAGCTAGGAGACGGCCCTCTTCTCTTGCGTCGGCAAGCTACAGTGACGTCACGAACAATCGTGTTATGACGTCACAGACAACGAAATAAAGTCGCCTTGAAATAATGTAAATGGACTATGTATAGTTGATACAGTAAGAAAAACCATGATAATTATGTTGAGTAAACCAGTAAGTGAGTACATTCACATCACTATAAGTATATGTCTGAAATAAAATATAACAGTACAATTAGAAATTACTAATTTAGTTAAAGACACAAGAGCATGTATAATTAAAGCGGTTTTCGAAGTTGGCAAGTTATCTAGTGCAATTGAACGTATAGTTGGAGTGTCGCAAGAGCAACCCCTGTTCTTTCCACATCTTTCCAATATTGGATAAATGATCAGGTATTCATTTACGGGACAAAAGGCACGCTGTTCACAAGCATTGTTTCAAAACAGATATGTGAAGCATTCATAACGTCTTCACTTTACGTTTTGGTGACATCTATCATATTATATATTTTGTCAAATTCATGTTACTGTATTGCAATGTAAAATAGTAATCCCTTTAGCAAAATTTAGTATATTATCAAGAAAACATGTTAAAGACACTGCTTTACTAAAGTAAAACGTTGGATTTGGTTATGCTTTAAAATCAATAGCTGGATTCAATTTCAATATTTTTATATAAAAGCAAATGTGTGTCATGAGGAAAACAAAGTTGTTTTAATGTCAAGCTCCAAATATTTCTTTCAAAGGTTCTACCAAGATTAAATCAAAGACTTGATTTGATCTCAGTCAATACTTGGTTTCAAAATTGTAAAATAATTTTTGCTCTATTAAAGTACAATTCCACAGGGGTTTGTATTGCTGAAACAAAACAGTTCCTGGGTCAAATACTTTGATACGATACACCCTATACCAATAAATAAAGAAAGGGATCCAACGTGAGTTTTCCCCCCTGTCCATACAAGTCCACATTAAAAAATGTTACCACACATTTTACATGTAATGCATATTACAGAATTAAAGCAAAGTGATTTATCTTTCGATTAAAACAATCATCAATAAAATCGGTGCATTATTTTTCAAGCTATGACACTCGAAACACGATTTTTTTTACTCGAGTGGGCCAAAATGGTATCTCAGAAAAACATCGATAAAAATTGAGAAAAAAGTCGATATTTCATTTCTGGCAAAAGCAAACAATCTCGAAAAGAGTTTTCTCCTTTCACTTTTCATCCCTGATACATTTGACATACTTAAAACGTCTGTGGTATTTTACCGTAACAACTTTATTGCAACTTTATAGTAACTACAAGCAAATCTTGGAGGAAGTGTGTGTACAGATACGGACTGAATTAACAGCATTCAGCTGATTGATAAAATAAAAATTTAGCTGAGAGCTGTAAATTCAGTGCGTTGGAATTGTAGGCCACCATACGTCACTTCCTCCAAGATGGTGGAGCTGGCTCGAAGATTTGCTTGTGACAAGTGTTGGAGGAAGAACTTCATGGTGGAAAAACTTTGAGATTTTCCATTATGTTCTATTTGATCTATTTTATCAATAAATCATCATATCTTAATTACGTTGTTAATTCCACTATTTATTCAATTTCTACCGCATCGAAAACAGCAAAATGTGACGCGTCATACCTAACAAAAATGGATTCAACTGATTATATCATCACTCAGGGTCAAAGAAACATGTTAAAAATACACTGATAACTCGTGGTGGGATTAAGATAAACCTACAGTGTTTTTTCCTTTTTGTGAGTAGGCTTATCTCCTACTTTGTGTTTAGCATAATTCCCTTTAAATGTGGTTGTAGCTATTCACTGCAAAGTGACGTATGTGAATACAATCTGACACAATAATCCATTCTTCTGTTCCTCTTTGTATTCACCTCTCCCAAACATCTAACATGTTTCTTATGATTTTAGTGAGACACACACTAATTGTTGATTTCACAGGCATGTATGTATCGAATCTTATTAAAGAATGTCAAATACATTTCGTGCTTTCAATTTAAACTCATTTAGGATTCCATTTCCGTCCTCTTCACAACATCACAGGCGTAACGAAAAGATTTCCATATCTTCTCCTTCCGCTCTTGACCTCAACCCTCGCATTTTCAGTGCGAAAAGCCAATCAGAAGACAGTTGTATTGCCTCTTTGACTGTGTCGATCGTCGCTTATTTTGAATTGGTTCCGAATGTAAACGGTTTTTTCATTGGCTGAATGTTAGCAGATGGTAAGGGACGTAACTCGTGATCACAGAAGGTGTCGCTGATTCGTTTCACCACTTCTGGCAAGGTAAAAAATGGAGAGATCTCGATACATTTTCACCTTGCCGTGGGAAGATGATTTTCGTATGATCAATACGATATCAGGATTTGCATTGTGTGATGGCACATACATAAATGTTTACTTTTCAAGTTACAGCACAATCCCTTGGCATGACTTCAAAACAAAGATCACCAACGTCTCCACCGTCAGTGCATGAGATAATCATAATTTTACACTTGACATAAAGACAAATATCACAAATCTTGAATGATCTCGAAAAAAGTATTTCAACTAGTGTAAACACAATACCCAAAATTTATACAAATGGTACGAGATTAAGAGAAAGGAAATATACTCGTGTCCTGCTTGAGGTTGTTCAAGAAGACCCAACTAGCCCTACCAGATTTCAGATATACAGAGTCCTGGTAAAAGGGGTCTCAATGTAAATATATATTTTATGTTCGACAAGGAGCTTCACATGCCAACAACATAAGAACCTTTGGCTGCATTCGGGTATGCATCACCAGGCAGGTTCAACAGCAGGCAGACCGAGAAGAGGGACACCACGGGTCACCATGACCATGACCTACATTCGCGGAATCCACGCCAGAAACAACTTCCACCCTGCAACAGAAACGACAGTGATGGCGATCGGACATTTTATCAGTTGACAAACAAGTCTAATGGTGACTGCGAGAACTGGGTATAAGTGCACGGTGTCCTTGCTGCAGAGTATTACTGACACAACAACACCAACACAACAGGCTCCAATGGGCAGGGCAAGTTCGATGTTGTCAGGTCCGAAACTGGTCAGTGTCTTCTTTTCTACTGAGAGAAGATTCTGTTTGGTCAGAGCTGTTGGTCATCAACGCGTATACAGAAAATTCATGCGTGTGGCGGAGGTGATGTAATGGTATGGGGAGGAATCTGTGGTGAACTGAAAACAAGGTTGTTCATCATGCATTGAAACCTGAATGCATAGATGGATGAGGTCCTGCAACCAGTTCATTAACCAACAGCCCCAAAGTATTTCAACAAGACAACGCAAGGCCTCACATTGCTAGTCTGACCCAGGAACACCTGAACAACATGAATGTGGAAAAATAGCGTGGACTTTGAGTTTACCAGTTCACCACCGTACTGTCAGATTACTTTTGGAAATTCAATCGCTATCAATCCAGTGTAACCTGTCTCTGATTTTTAAACAAAGTAGATTCATCCCCATACTACCATGTTCGTTTCAAAACGGAACGCTTTTATGTTGGTTGCTGACAGTGCGTACAACGGCACCCCGTAATCTCCGAATTGAGAACTCAACTAAACGACAGAAGATTTTATTTTGTTTTCCCAGCATTGACTTTCATAATACCAAGATTAATTTTTTCATTGATTCATATTTTTGGAATTACTCTAATTAGCACATATCCTGAGACATTCAAACTGGTTACCGTTTGGCTGATTCGGGAAAGGAACGGACATTCTAGTTATAGATGTAGGTGTGTAGATGATGTAGATATATATTTCATTAAAATGTGACTCTCAGTTGTCAGAACCGTCTGACCATTGCTTGAAACGCCATTGCCCTCGCTTGCCTTCCTAAAGTCGTAGCGTCATTTGTCACTATTTGGATATATCTTAATTACTGACGAAGTTTGACTAATCTACCCTAAAAAATGGATCGTAAACTCTCTACAGGCAAGATTCGCTTGATCAAGTATCAGTCATTTAAATACAAATGCATGTAGAATCGGTCGTTTGTATATACATAATTTGAAAGAAGATGAAAGCTCATTTATGTGTGAATCGGAAAATGGTTTTTTTTTAAAAAAGGATTTACGAAACTTATTCACATACGTTTATAAAATGTATGTACACGATTTCAATGGGTAAAAAGTAGGGGTGTAACAATACATCGAACTATCGATGCATCGCAATAGTTCGCTTGGTAATAGTACTATATCGATAGTTTATACAAAAACACTATCGCTATTGCAATAGTAAGTTAACTATCGATACTATCGAAACTATTAAATTTCCCTTAATTATGAATGATTTACACAAGCCTCACTGCATTTTTATTCAAGATTTTTCACTTAAGATTGTCAAAAGGGAAGAACTAGAGATAGGAAATAGCAAAATGACAAAAAGTCTTTTCATTTATGATTTCTTTACTGATTTTGGTTCCATAAACTTACATCAATTAAACATTTCAATTAAAACCTATAAGAAATCTAGCTGATTATTGAGTATTTGTACAAAAAAACCTATCGAAATAGTTATTGCAATAGTAAGTCGCAATAGACTATCGCTATCGCAATAGTCTCTTTAGGTCAATAGTCACCCCTAGTAAAAAGTCACTAACATGTCAATATATCAAAACTATCGGGAGCGTAATGCGACCAAGAGCAGAGGACGTTTCTATGGAAATGCTGTCAGCTCTTAGACACCGAAATGTTTTGTTTTGTTTCATTTGAGTTCAATTGGTTCTATGTTTACAGAGTGCAGGTCGACCATTTGGGGTTGAATAAATCTGTGAAATCTTGTGTGTGTATCTTTCAATAAGGTATATGTTTGGCACTTTTCCCGTATTTTGTTTTAATATCAACATACTCAAAGTCGCTTTAATTCTGTCTTTAAAACTGTCAGTTCTCTTACCCCTGTTATTTCCAAAGATGATTTTGAAATCGATTCATTCATTTAATTCAAATGCTCTTTCATTTGGAGGAAAAGGAATGTCTACACATGCAGGCATGTGGATGTGTCTAGACATGCCTTCAAACAGATTCAGATCGACACATCTTTATTATGTGTTTACATTCTGACCATGTATACCTTGTTGTCATCCTCGGTTACCCTGGGTTGTATATATGCTCCGTTACTCTCCGCTATATCACCCATGGGAAACCTTATCAAGGGAATCTGTACTCAAATTACCCGCCCTTGGCCGGCGTGAGCCAATCAAACTGCTGCGCAGCTTGGACCTGCGAGCCAATGACAATTCATATCACTTTGTTTCAAAGCAAGCGAGGTCATCGTGTTAGCCATCCGTCACCGGTTATCTCCCTTGACCATTTCCGTCTTATCCCATTGAGCATTTTCTTTGGTTACTAAATTTGTCACGCTGGCCAAGGGCGGGTAATTTGAGAGATTCTCCTGATAAGGTTTCCCATGGGTGATATAGTGGACAGTAACGGAGCATATATAAAACCATAGGTAACCGAGGATAACCTTGTTGTCAGATGAGACACCAGCTGGATTTCTTCTTCATTTGGCTCCTGTGTCCTGAACTCAGAAGAACCACCTTACTGCATGGGGGTCCTATCGGCCTGAACCTGTGCATAAGGATTTGTAGTGCAACGTTTGGTTGTAAATCTTACATCTATCTGCCTGTCAGCTACTCTTGCCACGGAGTCAAATTCAACAAAATGTCGGAACACCAGGCTGTGATTGGAGAGATTGAGGTAAATTATTTTCAACACGTTTGGTACTTTTATCAACTTCTATCGACAGTATTCGCCATCTTGTTTTATTACATTACTCAAACTGAAAAACATGCTGAATTTTACTGAACTTTTTGACAAGAAAACATATACGTGTGTAGCATATCCAGAAACTATTTTAACATTTGACTAATCAACATTGTCCTTTCATGCCTTAGCAAAGTTTTCCACGCCTGTTGAGTTCATGAATGTTTAACATTTCACTGTTTTATTGTTTAATGTATGTGTCTTAATGAAATTGTCAAATGTAGAGTCATCACAATAAGAACCCCACGAATAGCCCTTTCTACCTTATTGAAAACACTTTCCACCGCACGCTGAAAACCATTTCCACCGCGCGGGGGAAACTCTTTACATTAGCCATCAAATATAGATTTACAGGCATTCCTACTTAATTCAAGTGTTTGAACCACTTAATCTTATTGAGCAAAAGACAAAATTATTAACAGAGAATACTAAACGACGTCCCGTTTAATAACATAGTTATGAAACGAGTGGATGGTTTTGGTATCTAACGAGCGAAAGCGAGTTAGATACCAATACCATCCACGAGTTTCATAAATATGTTATCAAACGGGACGAAGTTTAGTATTTTATTTATTACACGCTCTAAATTAATGAAATGTGTAATTAAAGTTCACTCTTCATTCATGTAGATGTGCGTAGGGATACATCTCTTACCATGGACGCATAACACCATCTCACTAAACACCAAAAATAGACCAAACAAATATCCGTTAATAACAGTTACAATTTTGAACAATACAATTTCAAAACACTCATCACATTGTCTTTATGTTGAAACGATAAGTAGCGCAAATTGGCGAGTAAACAAAAACATCGTATTAATATCTCACTAGATCTCATGAATGATGTCAGGTGATTGTGACGTCATCGGAATGCGACTGTTTTCAAGCGCGATTCAGTTAGGCTAGTTACAGCTGTACGTAGCTGCGGTTGCTTTGCCAAAATAGGCTCTGTAACACCCATATGACAATGATACTGGTGAGTAAAGTTACAGTTCTGCTGCTAGTTTTATCTAGCGACATTGTGGGGATCAGTGTCCATGTTGCCGATGAAGTTAACATTGACGGCACAAATTGCCAACGGAAACGCCGAAAATGGAATTCTGACATTTTAGCGAGCGTTAAAATGTTAGGCCTATATCAACATTGACAGTTACCTTGAAGCATTTTTTTATTCATATATCTTGGTATGGTACCCTCTGTAACAACAAACAGACATGAACAATGCCTCCACAAACCTGAAAACTTAAGCCTACCGACACGAACGAACCTACAACCTGGAAAACTTGCGTGTCGAGACGAAGCTATTTCTTTACATTCTAAACAATCAAACCCATTCCGCAAAAAAAGGAGAAGAAAATATAAAAACGTACCTAACGTACGTCACAGGATTCGTTGGGTGAACATGAAGTTTATTCATTATGAATTTAGAATCTAGACTGCGTCAAGTTGCATGACAAAACTAACGAGATTACATGTCAAGGGAACTAACTCTGAATCAACCAAGTGATATTGATTGCCAGTTGATTGAGATGTACAATATAATCATAAGACATTATGCGATAAAACGTGTAGGTAGAAATCCAGTGCTATTCCAAAAGCCATATATAACTACTGGAAAGTAGTTCCGACTACGATCGCTTTCACGTGAAATGTTTCACAACAGTGTTGAATAACATTTCGATGTTTCACAACAGTAATATCTTCAACGAGAGTGTAATAAAGTAGCCTTAAATACCAAACTTGCTGTATCTTTTTTTCGTTGTGTATATCAAATTGAAATCTTGTTCACTTTAGAATGATATCAAACATTAAAAAAAATATAACATAAACATAAAAGGTATATAGCACTCCGCGTGTCCGTGCATGCGTCTGTCCGAAATCGTTTTCGGAGCATATCTTAAACACTATATGACCTGGAAACTTCAGAGAGAGAGAGAGAGAGAGAGAGAGAGAGAGAGAGAGAGAGAGAGAGAGAGAGAGAGAGAGAGAGAGAGAGAGAGAGAGAGAGAGAGAGAGAGAGAGAGAGAGAGAGAGAGAGAGAGAGAGAGAGAGAGAGAGAGAGAGAGAGAGAGAGAGAGAGAGAGAGAGAGAGAGAGAGAGAGAGAGAGAGAGAGAGAGGAAGAGAGAGAGAGAGAGAGAGAAACGTCGCCTCAACCGTCTGAGATTGGGAAAACAGTTTAACATTGACATGAACATCGCGGTCCCCTATAAACCATCTGTGAGATAATCTTTAAAGTCAGGATAAACAGCATCGGCAACAGCCTCAGACAACACCAGAAGTTGCAGGTGCTTTGTGTGGAGTGGAGAGAAGAATTTCTACAGCTGTCATCCGACGCCTGACATATTGCATGAGGTCACACAAGATAAGGAGAGGGTTCAAGATTATACTGATAGACTACATCCATCACGAACCTAATGAACGCAAACAATCACATGTCATCAGTTATTAAACATACTAACTGTGATACACTGTTTTGTTTTATGTCATGTAACTTTGGATATGAAGCGACAAATGATTGAAAATCAATACAGCATATAAATCACCAGTGTTTTTGTTATTTTATTCTATATTTTATTTTATGAAACTGCGTTTCTCCTACGTGTAAGCACATTTCTTATCCAATCTCAAGAGTGTATGTGTTGTTCATATGCCTATACTATTGTTAAACAAGTAATAATGTTTTGTCCACAGACCCAATGTTCACGGGACCAACTGTTCGAGTTTATTGTTGAAAAAAATAGATGTTGAAACTTTTGTCAATATATCGGATGATGATGATGTGTTTCTTATGTTTTTACTCGGGGGAACAAATAGATAATCTTGATGTAAATATTTGGTTAAAGTGTATTAAGATGATTAGCAATACTGTAAGAAAACATAGTTTGGTAAATGTGTCTAAATAATGTACATTTCTTATATAATATACATGTACTTTATTATACAACAAGTAATGAAATATGTGATTATTTAAGGAAAATATAATCCATATTTGCACATAAACAGTAGAAAGTTATATTTTCACTGCAGTGACTGACGTGTGGCCGGAATTACTTTTCATGATTGTCTCCCTTTGAAACAAATTTATCTCCCTTTGTAAAGTGATTACCTCCCTTGCTCTCCACGTCTGACGTGACAATGTTGTTATGTTTCAGTCAGTGAATGTTGACCTTTTGTGGTGTTATATTCTGAACTCCATTTATTGTTGATAATGTTGCATAGTAGTTCTTTTACTCGTGAAAAACGAGAGGCGAGAGGTATATGACAGACAATAATTCTAACGAACGTCACTCGCTGTATCACATCGCGTTTGGAATATAGACAAAACTGGCGTTCTTCAATGTCTTAGGCATCTTCACTTGACTAGATGGTACAGTAAAATATTATTGATCTCAAATTTATAAACATTCATAACAGATTTATTTTTGTAAAACACTGTCCTGTTTTATATTGATTTATTTCAGTCGAATTATTTTCTCACTGCATTTACCGTGAACTTATAGCGGGGAGTTATTTTGACAATGACAATCAAGACCGCTCTAACCTTTCAATGTCACATTTTAATTTTATTTTATTTTATGTAGACTAGTTCATTGTTTTGGTCGAATATCATTTCACTCGTAAAAATATCACTTTCTCACTCCACTCGATGAGATAGAAATGATACCCGGCCAAAACAATGAAATAGTCTCTATGTATTATATCTCTGACATGTGAACTGTGATTTATATCTATATGCATATGTAAGAAAAGAATATCTATCTATCTATCAATAACCTTTACAATATACAACCTCAATAAGGCTATAAATCTCTCTTCCCGGCAGGATTCTTGTGTCTTACACCGATGTCATATTGGACACACTCATAAATGATTTGTTTCTTCTAAAGAGGGAAGATCCTTTCAAAATCATTAAATCAACTTTATTATCACTTTGGTCAGCACAAAAACACTCATGACAAACTATAATTTTTTATATTACCATTCAGCTTTTATTTAACACAGACTGTTATATTTTGTTGATGTGTTTATGCATCTGTGTCGTTTCCTGTTTGCTTTTGTAATTATTTTTGACTTTCTAAATGTAATTAAAGTCCCCGCTGCTAATGGTTGTGATACTGCCGAAGTGTCGTTACACAATAATTCACTCACTCACTCACCCATAAGATGCGTGCATATCTGGTACCTATTTCTCCAACAGGATGTTCAGCTGCTGAACAGTATGCCAAACAGAACATGCCTCATTTGGTCACGTGTAGTATTCAGCAGATCGAAGAAGCCAGTTTGCCTCAAGCTTAGAAACAGGCAAGGTAAGATAGTATCATCGAGAATTGGAGTAAAAATGAGTAATACAGTACAGCTAGCAGATGATATTATAGTTTTCTTGTGTGAGTGTTGACTGACTGCAATCAACATTAGTGGGTTTTTAAAAAAAAAAAACTAATCATGCATCTTCCCACAACTATCAGTTGGAAATGTAAGATAATGGGACTTTGCAGAAGAGACATATAGCATGTTGATCGTGTTCCTATTGAAGGGCAAGCTGGACCAATGAAGTTGAAGTACCTTGATGTTAAAGTTAAATTCGATGAAGCTAAGAAACGCTGCCAAGAGGAGGGGGGTTCATTAGCACGCTTCCAGGAGGGATTCGATCATGCTACACTCAATCGGATCCGTCGGGACAAGGACGGTAAGTTAAAACATTCAATTGGATATCACTAATTGCTTGCAATGAGTTGGCGTTTGTCTGGGTGTGGTAGAGGTAGGTGTTTGTCCATTCAATTACACCTGTGATGTCATCCTAGTGTTCTCTTGCTCCATTATTTTTCAGTAATAGATAGTTGCACTCTACATCATGTAACAAGAAATTTAATGTATTTAGTTTTTTTAAGGTAAATATTTTAAAACAGGAATGCAGTGAATGCAATTAAAGTAGGTTAATGTTTGGGTAGCTGTAGAACTATTTGTAGTGAGACAACAGTAATAGAAAGAACTGTACTATACATAAAGAAATTAATCAAGCAACACCCAATTTTCTAACAGCAAAATTGTTCTGATTTAAAAGAAAACAATATGTCAGGTTAGGTTGAACAATCATTTTGCAGTGTTGAAACGAAATGTCACTCAAATAAAGGTTCACTGTCTTTTGAATAACGGCTGTTACAATAATTGGATATTTTGGTGTCAAAATCCAAGTTCCATTATGAATTGCAATGAAAGTCAATATTTGTTGCTGTAATGTGATTAGTGTCATTCTTTCAAGTGAAGTGGTTACACTTTACTAACTGATTTTTTAAACACAAGTCACGCGTTAAAACAGTATGCACCTTCAAACTAACAATTTATTGACAATTTATTTTCGCAATGAATGACCAATGACTTGCGATTTTATTTCCAGTACTGAAAGGCCACATGCCTATAGTACAATGTCAATGATATTATGCACACGCTCATTTAATACAATGAAGATGATATTCAACAATTATGTATAACTTATATTATGTGTAGACATATATGCTCTTCTGAATACCATAGCATGGTAAAAAAAACATAGCCAGAATTTGAATAACTGCAATTTTTGTGTTATTTAACAAGTCTGAAAATGTATAAAGGTTCGGATGGACATAGTAATAGTTTTTAATATACAACTTCCTCAGTGAATTATAAATAGGGCAAATTAAAACGAAATGATATTCATCTTCTATTTGATTATTATTACAAAGTCTGCATATTCGATTCTCTCTTTGGACTGATTTGAATCTTCCACTTTCGATATATAAATCATGTGAAGGGCTTGAAAAATACACTTTCATGCAAGTGCAAATCCTAGTTTGCTTTTTCAAACTATGACTTTCTCAAGCTCATTCACTGCTATTTCCACAACACACCGTCGCGAGGTAACGCTCTTTCCCATTAGCACCTAGTATGACGTTGCCCGCGGTCAAGGGCGGATAACTCTAAATGTCAAAACTGGAAATAAGGTCAATCTCATCAATTGTATTTATTTACATCTAAACGGTGGATACAGAACTAAAATGGTTAACTCCCATTGAGAATACAACAATTGTTTCCATTGCCACTGCCGTAGTAGCAGTAGATGTGTGGAGCACAGTGGTGTAGTGGTTAGCGTGTCTGCCTCTCACGCCAACGGCCCGGGTTCGAATCCCGGTGGAGACACCAAATATTTGTGACCTGGGTCTTATATTGTGTTGTGTCCTTGGCACTTCATCCATATTGTACTCAGTTCACCCAGCTGTACAAATGGGTAGCTGGAAATGGGAATGTATGGACCTAATCGATCGCGCGGAGCGCTTCATAGGCAGCACCGAAAGTATAATTCCTTCAGGGTAATAATTGTGTAGCGCCTTGAGCATGCATTGTGCATGGATATGTGCGCATTATAAATATACTATTATTATTATTAGATGAAGTAGCATCGTTAACAGCAGCAAAAGTAAATCTTCTTCTCTACTTATTTTTTTTCAAATGAAAGTAAAAGCTTTATTTATGCCTGAAAGTTGAAGAGTTGTTGTGAAATGTTGAATGCTTTAAAGGCGCTCGATTGGCAATGGATTCGTTTAAGACTCTTTTTTTTTTTTATTGTTTCTTGAGTATTATTTAGCAATTGGTAAAATTAATTTATGTTTTTGAGAGAACACTTTATTTCAGTAGGATAAGGGTGCTACAGCGCTTTTAATGACTGTGTCTTCCTATTTGTATAGAGCTGGGGATGTAGATCAGTGGGTAGAGTGTCCGCTCATCACTCGGAAGAACGGGGTTCGATTCCCGGTCGCGTCATACCAAAAGACGTTAAAAGATGGGAGTTGTTGCTGCCTTGCTTGACACTCAGCATTATAAGGACAGAACAAAGCTTAAACTGGCGCTGCACAGAAGATACTGATTTGCAGAGCGCAGATTGCTTGTTGGCCGATATTCGTGCAGGAGTTTGCTGAGGTATGGCGGCACAAGTACCCTCGCTGCACCTGAAGGTCAAGCACAATATCTTATACTTGATTCTGGCCTCTACAGGTAGCCAATGAAGACTCTTTAGAACTGGGGTTATATGGCTCATTCTTGAGACACGACCGACAATCCTAGCAGCGGTGTTATGCATCATCACGAAAATAATTTCGTATTTACTTTGAGGACAATAAATAGTTATTATTATTATTCTTGTTATATAAGCTCCCTCTGCATTAGCACTAATAAATGCTGTTCCAGACTGTGCATGGATTGATCTGACGTACAAGAAGCAGCTGAAGCAGTTCCAATGGGGCGATGGGACACCTTACCTTGACAACGACACATGGTCGACTGAGGAACCAAGTCACTTTCTGTTTAGCTTTCTTGAAGAGAACTGCGTCTGCATAACAAGGGCATTACTGCTTATGGACTTCTCGTGTTCACGTGGTATGAATTTCATCTGCCACGTGCCCGTGTAGATCTGTGAAGAAACCATTGAATCAGTTATTTCACATGCATTTCATGTAACCTTTAGGAACTTGCTAACTTCAAAATAAATTTACTAATTTGTTGTCTTTGTAAACATGTTATTGATCTGAGTTGGACGAGTTGTCTCACAACTTACTGATGGGATAGGTTTCTGTAAGATGTAATCTTTGTATTTCACTCTGCAGCATCAAATTAAAGACTGAATTAATGAATATCGTTTTGGTTATATATACATTTTCTTTTCTGTATGAGACCTGAGACTGAAGATATTTTTAAAGTGTATATATATTTAAAAAAAAAAAAACGATTTGTAAGAAATCATGATGGCTTATTTACATCCAGGAAAAAAAAATAGATGCCATACAAACTACAAGATATTGCAATTCACGAGAGTCTCATGTCTACAGATGCCTACAATTTCTAAACATCATCTGTTCATGTTTCTGAGAAAGACGCACTATAAAAAAAACTGTCTTTTTCAAATCTCCTTAAAAAGACGAGATAGGAGAGTAAAAACTGGCTGTTTGGTCTGTTTTAGGACATCCAACAGTAATGATATTGTGTAAAAAATTTAAGAAAGTACATATTGATGTAAAGGAAAGACAAGGATATATTTAATTGGTACCCTCACTCTGCCTTTGCCCTCTCATCCGCCCTCTGGCTAATTAACTTACTACTTTCTGGTTTCCTTGTTATCACAACTTCACTTGTTCAACCTTTTATGTCATTGTTATCTCATCTTCTTGTATTTGTTATCTCTTTATCATACCAACATGTATGTAACCTGCTGTTTCACTAACTCTTCCATATGTTTGATGACGGTGTAAGGACCTATACCGAAACGTCGCTATTGTGAAATAAAGAAGTTGAACATCCACAAATATATCTTTGTCTTTCCATAATTTCTGTGTTTAATCAAATCTTATCTGAAATACCAAACATGTCCAATTAAGTATCATACTCTCATGAATGAAAGTTTGTATATCTCTTTACAAGATATTTCCTCATCACAGACATTCAAAATCGACTTTATCCGGCAGAAATATTGTATTTTTTAATTTTGTATCGTTTCGTTTGCCCCTTGGTTTATATTCACTTGCAAGCTTTCAACCAAAATAAATATAAAAACTAACATTGTGATGAGTCATTAGAGTAAGAGGACGTTTTGAACTCTGAACAAGTTTCACACCATGTTGTGATCAATATGGGGTCGCTAAAGATGATTATCAATACATAGTAGCGGTATTCAGATAAGCTATTGCAGCTCGTCTACCATTCCACTTCTTTGTGAAATAAATATGTTTAAACCACTGCATAATATGAAACCAGTAAGGGACTGAACACATTTCAGACTATTTTTTAAATTTGGTGAAGCTCGGCCTTGTCACACAAATTGTAAAGTGCTCAACGTTTGGGAAATGGAGCTATATATAATGTAGAAGTTAGAAGTCACAACGTTGTAGTGACACCTCATGACCATGTAGAAAAACTGATTGAAACTTCTACATATTTTATTTGGAATGGCTCGACACTATCGATAAGCTTATTGATGTATTTCAATGTGTAGAAGATTTCTTCGATATGTATTTGATATGGGTACAAAGCAAATAGCAATGAAAAGGGGATTTAGAATTTGATTTTATCTTCTAAAACTTTGTTATGCAGGATATATCGTCTGGGTGCGATAAAGCAATATCTCCTATTGATTTTGCACATATACCATATCACTGTGACCCGCATGACATCACAATGATGTTTCCTCGTCAAATAATGATTCACAATGCAATGACATCAAAACAGATTGGCAACACAATGCCAACGTCATTGAGAGTAATAAAGAATTAGTTTAGATGATAAATAGAATCTCAACCTCAGCAAGCCTTGGCCTTTTTTTAAATTGTATTGTTTTCTTTGACTGAGATTCTCTATATCTCAAATTAAAACTGATCAATCAACAGAGAAATGACTGCCCATGAAAAAGGTGCTGTTTAATCCAAGATAATGAACTGATCAATGGGAAAGCTGTCATGTATGAACATTCACCTCCGCATAGAGAAGAGGTAGGTACCAGACACGGGGGCTGTGAACTTGCCTGTTGTGCTGTTGTAACCATGTCCTCTATGTAATATATTACTAAATATTATTGAATCCTATTTCAGTAAATAATAATTCCAAGTAAAGTTTTTGGTAATTACTATCCCGATTAGAATTCCGGTTCCACTTTTAGTAATAACGCTTGCATCATGGCTGTCAATGTAAACATGCTTGAATAAACATGGATCAGCATAATCCACTGTTCGTCATTCCTTGGAAGTGCCATCCCTGCCTCATAACAACATAACATGGTGTCAGAAGTGGGATGCTGTTATTGTAAGTGATTATTTTCACTAAGATGGCAGCCAAAGTGGACATTCAGCCCTTGAACTTTGAGGCCAACAATTTGGCTGATAGTTGGAAGAAGTGGAGGCAGACTCTTGAACTGTTGTTTTCTGGTCCTTTAGCTAGTAAGGATGAATCTGAGAAATTCAGCTACTTCTTGTTGTATATAGGACAAGATGGACGTGATATCTATAATACATGGACATTAACTCAAGCTGAGCAAGGGAAAGTGAAGACATTGTTGGACAGGTTTCAGACTCACTGTGTTCCTCGTCAAAATGTCACCATCAATAGATACAGATTCTACACTAGAAACCAGGGTCAACAGGAGAGTTTGGACCAATATGTGACAGAGTTGAGAACATTAGCTAAAGACTGTTCATTTGGTTTGATTACTGAAGACATGATCAGAGATACGATCGTGTGTGGCACAAACTCTAAGCAAGTTCAAGAACGTTTATTGCAAGAACCAGACCTAGACTTGATGAAGGCTCTAACGATAGGTAGAGGTCTAGAAGTCAGCAAAATTCAGATGAAGGAAATTAATTCCGAAGCATCTGTTCTTCATGTTTCAAACAGAAAATTTGATCATAAACATTCAAAATCATCGACACCCAAGGGTAGACAGCAAAATGGTGGTAGACGCGATAACTCCTCTCCTCCATGTCCAAGGTGCGGCAAACCACACTGGAAGTCAAGTAGGTGTCATGCTGAAGGTATCGAGTGGTACAATTGTCACAATAAGAATCACTTTTCATCGATGTGTAGAAACAAACCCAGTCAGAGACCTCCACCCAGTTCTAGGAATAACACTGGACAAGATAGACGTTCGAGACACAATGGCGCTAAAGTACATGCTGTCGACGCTGAAGATGGTGATGAATTCTTCATAGGGACTGTTGATGTCGACAGAGACTCTGATGATCGAGATAGAACAGAGGTGTTTGCGAAAATTAAGATAAATGGAAAACACACAGTTAGCATGAAACTTGACACTGGTGCACAAGTGAACATTTTATCTTACAGAGCCTATGAAACATATGCCAATTCTCTAGGTCCTCTTGAGAAACCAAATTCAACGCTGCGTGCATATGGTGGTAAGGTGCTCGAACTTCCAGGAATTATTATGCTCAAGTGCGAGTACGGCGGCGTCACAGGTACACTCAAGTTCTTTGTGGTGCATGATGAAGGCTCTTCAGTCTTGAGTTTGTGGTCATGTGAGGACATGAAACTCATAAAGCTGCTACTGTCGGTCGAGGCAGACAAGATACTTTCCAGTACATCATGTCACTCAAGTCATGCAGAAGAAATAGTAGGAGAGTATAAGCATCTCTTTAAAGGACTTGGTCACTAATGACGAATACTTCATACGAGTTGATGACAGTGTATCTCCAGTTGTACATGCATCACGAAAACTTCCTCTAGCCATACAAGAGAAAGTTAAGACAGAACTTGAACGCATGCAAAGTTTGCAAGTGATATGTAAGGTGGATGAACCGACAGAATGGGTCAACTCCATGGTGGTCGTGACGAAACCGTCAGGTGATATCCGTCTGTGTTTGGATCCATCCGATTTGAATCGAGCTGTTCGCAGAGAACATTACAAAATGCCGACCATAGAGGATGTTACAAGCAAAGTTGCTGGACACAAATATTTCACAGTGCTGGACGCTAAATCATCGTATTGGCAAGTTCCCCTTGACCATGGGTCGTCACTGATGACAACGTTCAACACGCCGTTCGGGCGATATCGGTTCCTTCGATTGCCGTTTGGAATTAAGAGTGCTAGTGAGGTATTCCAAAAGCGTATGGACAATGCGTTCGATGGACTAAAAAACACATACGCACTTGTGGATGATATTCTCATCTCAGGAAGAACAATCAAGGAACACAATGAAAACTTGCGACGGACACTTGAAACTGCAAGTAAGAAGGGAATTCGACTCAACGCAGAGAAACTGCAATTGTGTCAAACTGAGGTCAAATTCTTTGGGGAATTGCTCACGTCTGAAGGTATGAAACCTGACCCGGAGAAGGCTTTCAAGAGTCAGACAAACTGCCTATAACCTGAACTCGTTAGATGATGATGTGAAAAGATATGTACACATGATCACTTCCTACCTGCCAATCTCCAGTCAGAAAATGTCGGACATACGGTCAGCGACGATGGAGGACGCATCACTGCAGGCAGTCACCAGGTACGTCCATAGTGGATGGCCACTGAGTGTCAAATAATGTGCACAGAACACCCGTGAATTCTGGACTTTCCGTGACGAACTCAGTTACATTGAAGGTATTCTGTTCAAAGGGAGTAAAGTTGTTATCCCTAGTGTCACGAGGAGTTAAATGTTAGAGAAAATCCACACAGGTCACATGGGTATGCAGAAATGCAAGGACCGAGCGAGAGATCTACTCTACTGGCCCAAGATGTCGGACGACATTGAGAAGATGGTTGAGAAATGCAGTGTATGTCAACAGCACAGAAGTACCCCGTGCAAGGAACCAATGATTCCAACTGATGCACCAAGTCTTCCGTGGAAAGTGATAGCGACAGATCTATTTTACTTTCAAGGACATGACTACTTGCTTGTAGTATACTACTATAGCAGATACATAGAGATTGCTTTATTGACAAACACTAAGGCAGTCACAGTGATCACCCACTTGAAATCGATATTTGCAAGGCATGGGATACCAAGTGAGATCATATCAGACAATGGACCTCAATACTCTTCGAAAGAATTCATGGACTTCGCTAAGTTATGGGACTTTAAGCATGATACATCATCTCCTCTCTATCCTCAGGCAAATGGACTTGCTGAAAAATCGGTCCAAACAGTTAAAAGAATACTTCTGAAATCAAAGGAGAGTCATGGAGACCCTTACCTGTCTCTGCTAGCATATCGGAATACTCCGGTGTGTGATCTCGGATCCCCATCACAGCTCCTGATGAGCAGGAGGCTGCAGACAAATCTACCGTGCAACGAGAAGCTACTCGAACCGAAGACAATCAACCCTGACATCGTACAAAAGACAATTGTCGAGTCCAGAATGTACCAGAAACGGTACTATGATCGAAGTGCGAGAAGCCGTGAACCACTACAACAAGATGACAAGGTGCGTGTCAAGATGGGGAATGAGTGGGTCCCAGCCACCATCATGAGAAAGGCTGACACGCCCCGACCGTATTATCTCCGGACGTCCAGTGGCGGAGAGTACAGGAGAAATAGACGTGACATTAATCATACGAGAGAATGCTTCATGTCTAATGATGTCTGTGGCACACCAGTCTCACAGTCACAACCCGAGATTGAATCGATGCCAGCCCCGTTGACACTGCAGTCACCGATGAAGCCAGCGATACCATCACCACCTGCATCCAGTCCTGCGAGGAAACCTACAGGCTACACCTCCAGTGGCCGCCCTGTGTTCAAACCTCAACGGTTTGATAACTGACATTAAACTCCTGCCTAATCGAGATGACTGAATTCTCTCTGACTCTATTGTGTTACTAGTTTCTTGAAAGTTAATGGCGTTCTACGTTAAATTCAGAAATATTATGTTTCTACTGACGAGGTAGTCATTTAGTTTTTTGCTTCGGAACATTTCTTTCTTAAAGGTACATTTTGAGTGAATATGCTGTTTACCATATTTTGTCGGAAATCTTAACTTCAAAATTTTAACTTGTAAAACAGAGGGGATGTATTATATTACTAAATATTATTGAATCCTATTTCAGTAAATAATAATTCCAAGTAAAGTTTTTGGTAATTACTATCCAGATTAGAATTCCGGTTCCACTTTTAGTAATAACGCTTGCATCATGGCTGTCAATGTAAACATGCTTGAATAAACATGGATCAGCATAATCCACTGTTCGTCATTCCTTGGAAGTGCCATCCCTGCCTCATAACAACATAACACTCTATTCGAACCAACATCATCAAAAGAGATGGTACTGTTGTAGTATGCATAGGTGAAATGTTCGAAATGATACCTTCCTTGAATTTGAATTCCCAACAATTGCCCACGTACATCTCCAATTGTCAGATATATGACTGTCGGAACATAAAAGAAGCTTTATAAATCAGGTCCATTTTCAACAATAGTGTGTTCTGAGAAACATTACAAAGCATATTATATTTGGATACTAATAACGAACAGAAAATTTGTTATGGTTGTGTGAAATGTTTTTTTATTTTTATTTTTTATTGTAAAACAATATTTTCTCCTCAACCTTATATAAATGAATGATATAATACAAATTTGAATGTTCAAGTGAAGAGTTATTTCCCTTTGTCAATAACTTTTCATAAATATTCAACTTCAGCACCAAATAATTCAGAAGATAGGTCTTTGACATATTATTTGTTTACTTTTATTTATTTTACAACAATATGCTTTTTACAATTTTTATCATGTTTGTATTATTTTTTATTTATTTTTATTCTTGAACAGGACTTGAACAGAAGTTATTTCTGCAGACTCCATTCTTGACATTGTATTTTTATCATATTAGCTTAATGAACAAAAGCATCATACAAATTGCAGAAATAACTTTTCTACTCTAATACCATTCCATTTTTAAAAACTGACTTTAACAAAACAATACAACATTTTGCAAAAAAGGTCCGTGACATGCACTTTTTCTTTATGAATATTGAATAATACATATTCAACTTGCACCATGCGAATATACAGCAATTTTTCAATTATTTTGATTAGTGTTGGGAACGTCATTAAAAGATAGATATCGACAATGATGTGACATGAAATTGCTCTATCTGGAATACGGTTATTCTGCTTTAAAAATAACAAGTTTTGTATTAGCCCTAAAAGTATTTTTTTTACATCAGTTGCTGTTAAACATTGTATATTGAAAGATCATGCAACAACAAACACACGAAACACAGGATTTGATGTAACGAAATGTACAATGTGAACATAACTGTACAACTTCAACGAGACAAATGAACATTTGAATACACTTTCACTTTATATAACACTAACATAATTATTATCTAAAAATATCAATCAAGCTAATTTAAGTTATCTATAATTTGAGATTTAAGTACCCCAAAAAAGTACTATGGCTTTTTAGTTAATTGGACAGACTGTCCAAGTAGAAATCAAAAATCAAAAATCCTTCCAATTTAGACTGTTGGTTTCGGACCATTCATTTAAAATTGGAATGTCCACTCTACCGTTAGGATGTTTAATGCTGGGCCAGCTAGAAAGATACCATTTGGTTTAAAAGTGTATTACTTTCTCACAACCTTCTCTGTTAATGAGCTTGGTCGTGTATTCAAAAAAGGTAAAAATAACACTTAGAATTGTGTCCATATGGAATCAAATGGAAATCATTCAGCTTTATGACTACTTCATGCAACAGTAAATAACGATTATTGATCATTTGGCATCTATACGCAAGATATCGAGCCCCTAAGTTGACATTTCTGTTTTATGGTTACCATTTTCTGTACATCTCTGTTCGTTTCTTTTTATTCCGTATTTTTCTTCTAACCAGAACAAAAACACCTGCCATAAGTAAAAGCGTAAAGATGCAAACAACGTAGACTGCAGCTTTGGGCCATGTTAATGATAGTCAAAATCATCACGGCGTTTATGATAAATACAACTAGTTTCAATATGTCACCTTCAGGGCTCGATACTAAAAGCCGTTTCAGATAGGTCTATTCGATGTTCTTCAACACAGAAGTACGATGAAAACATTTGTCTGAAAGGCATCAAATATAAACGTTTACATAGAAATATCGAACATTACTTAACCTTGAAACACATTGAAACCATGGTATTTTGTATTAAGATTTTACAACAAAATAAAGAATATTATATAGCGTCCATTGCGTAATATATTCATAACACGAGTGCCTGGATATTGGTATTTCCCGAGCGAAAGCGATACCGATATTCTGACACAAATGGACACAAATATAATGTTCTAATTTATTACAAGCACGCCAAGAACTATAATTGACCCTAAACTCTATTACTCTAAATGAGTACAAAGTCGTTGATGGCAATTTCATTTCATTAAATATTCATGGGATTTTTTCACTATCATGGGAGACTTTGCTTCCAATGATATGCAGTAAAACAATTTATCATTCCTCAAAAACACTGAAGTACCAAAATGTAACAACTAAAGAATCAGGAAAGATCTCGGTCCTTTTTGTGCTTAATTCATTTAACTATAGGCATATATGTCACTCACCCAAAATCAAGGTCTTATTTCATGCATCCAAAAGGAAAATAAGCCAAATAATTTTCTTAGGAATTCCCTATCCATAACAGGTTTGAACACATTCTATGATATACTTTCAGCAGCAATTACAACATCATTAAAACAGTTCTGCCATCTATTATTAACGAGGTAGATTTACAGGTAGATTTACAGGTAGATTTACAGGTAGATTTACAGGTAGATTTACAGGTAGATTTACGGGTAGATTTACAGGTTAAGTTACCAAATTGACCTATGATTTCATGGACCACACCGAATTGTATCAGATACCAAGACTTCTACTATTGGTAGACTTTCAAAACACATTTGATTCAGTTTATAGACATTATGGATACGCTGACGAACTTTTTTCTACCTTAAAATTTAGTTCGACTATTTGTAAATGGATTACCACTTTTCATTATGAGATAGAGTCAATTAAGATTATGATCAATGTATTTGTCACACGATCTTTTATGATTTAACGTTGGTGGGGGACAAAGATATCCTATTGTCCCATACTTGTTTATGTTTTTTTCTGGACATGGAGAATCTCACCCAAGATATAAAATATATCGTCACAAGTTGATTGAAGTTACAGATAACTGAGGTTGCCGAGAATAGTTTTACTTTAATCGACGAGTGTTGATGTACATGTATACTATATATCAGGAGATATACGAGGGTTAAATTTTATTTATTGTTCAAAATCTTTCTTCAACAATTTTAGCGAACGAATGAACATGTCTGAAATACAAAACTACCATTTAGTTTCTTCAGCAGCGATCTCAGTAAGCATTGTGATCTCATCAGCATCATGACATCATAGTCTTGTCAACAGTGATAACGGTTATGTCAAAGCCTGTTTAACAAATTGATAATGATAAAGGATTACGGCGATTTGATTGTGGTGATATCTCAAATGCAGATATCGCTTGATATTACATGATCTGCATGGGTTGATTAGAATTTAATGGTTTTTAACATATTTTAGTCAATAAACTGAATATGGACAAGCAACACTGGTTTATGAGAAGAACATATGTTACTATACCAGAAAAATGATTTCATCATTTCCGGTGTTTCCGCCATTTTGATTGAGGTCAGGGGGGCTCAGGTGACCTTGGAATGTTAGGTCATGGGATCCATTATAACATATTTTTAATTTCTGTGATTACGTCATATTATTAGACACTTGTATTAATGACACTGTCAAATCCATGGTCCCTTAAGTTCAATCTATGAACTGTTGACATCGGTCAAATATGACAGATAAAAAATATGAATTGCTGATGACAACAAAAATGGAGGGATTTGATTGATGGGAAGATATATTTGAATGACTGACATCATTCAAACATGGCAGGAAGATCTCTATGAAATGACTATTATCATTCAAAGTGTTGGAAAGATAGGAATTAAACATTAGTCATAATAGATCCCATGACCGAACATTCCAAGGTGCCCTAAAGGTCACCTGAGCACCCTGATGTCATTCAAAATGACGTAATCACAGAAATTAAAAATATGTTATAATGGATCCCATGACATAACATTCTAAGGTCACCAAAGGTCAACTGAGCCCCCCTGACGTCATTCAAAATGGCGGAAACACCGGAAATGATGACGTCATTTTTCTGGTATAGTAACATATGTTGTTCTTTTATGTAAATACCGCTAATTACATTCATCTGGATGTCATCATAAAATAATGATGAAAGTCCATGGTACGTGTTGCCCGAGGAGCTTATTTAAAGCCTGCTTCATTGTACACTTACATATTGGATTACAGATTATAAAACAGCAATACATAAACATATATTATCTATCATAATGGTAATGCATGGATACCAGTTGGTGCAATTGACAGTCAATATGATACCACTGAAAACTGTTGTCAAACTGATCAGATTTCGCAATAAAGTGATGAATCGATTTTAATAATCTATGCATATCGTTGCTTGTAAGCGATGCAAATCAGCGGAGAACAGTGTTGATACTAAATCCCTTTGAATAAAAGAATAATTATAATTTGTGTCTTAATTCTATATATTTCTTTAAATGGGCAGTAGCACGTTTTTTCGCTCGAATAAGTTGATGAAATGTATTTGAAAAATAATGTCACCAAAAGTAAAACAGCCTTCTCTGTTCGGAAAATCAAGTTAAAAAATTAGTTAATGTGGTTTTGTAAACCCGTGGGAATCGTTTTTGTAATTCGAAATAATAAATTGTGTTTACAATAAAATGGCCGCCATGCAATTTTTGCTTTATACGCAACATCGTTATTACCACTACGGATAATTGATTTGTGTAATAAGATGTTTTAACCTCTAAAGATAATTTAAATGACATAAACTATCATTTTAAATGGGAAATATGAAAACATAAATTTTGCAAAAAACGCACACCTACGTAGAGGTAATAACGGTGTTGCGTACAATGCAAAACATTGCTTGGCGGCCATTTTATTGTGAACACATTTTATTACTCGGAATGACAAAAACTATTTCCATGGCTTTAAGGAACCATGTACAGTCACTCATCTTTTAACTTGATTTTCTGGAGAGAGAAGGGCATTTTACTATTGGTGGCATTATTTTTCAAATACATTTCATCGACTTATTCAGCGAAAAAAACGTGCTATTGCTCCTTTAAAGTCCCTTAGAAATTAGGTAATGTATTCTGTAGGTAAAGCTAAAGAAGCATATCAGTAGGATAATATTTCAGTTAAAATGTATCATGTATCAAATATTATATTCATGTACATGATATAACTAGACAAACGTTGATCTGTTCTTTGAGGGCACGCAACTTGTTACAGAAATATTGTGATAATTTGTTTTACTCAACAGTTTTGAATTGTACTTAGTGTTTATTAATTTGCTTTTGGAGAATTTCTTGGTCTGAAAGCATGGTATTGTTACATTTGCTTGTACTTCTACAAATTATAATTATGTAACTTGAACTTGACTTGATAAACACATAACCTAACATCTAACACATTTTCTTCTTTATTACAATAAATAAACTTACATTTTGACATACAATTTTAAAGTTCATAGTCGAATGCATAAAAGTTTAACGTTAACCTACCTATTTACTTAAATCCCAACCCTGCCAATAAGCAGGTACCACTTTTAACTCCTGACTTTAAAAAAGTAGCATACATATGAATATGTTTGCCATCCAAAAAGATGTTTTATTACTCGCCTATGTAAGATACTGCAGTGTAATATTTATTTAAGAAATAGAAGACGAGTTGGCGTGCTTTATCGTTGAATAAAACATAGCAGGGAGCATAAAACACGAGGGGCGCAGCCCTGAGTGTTTTATGCTCTCTGCTATGTATTATTCTACGATAAATCACGACAACGAGTCTTCTATTTATTATATGAGATGCCTTTAAATAGTTACTCGCTTTTCTATAAAAACCGTGGAGATATTATGTTGTTTGTATAAACTTTATTAATGCCTCCCGTCGTAGAACACATTCACTAACATTGAACAATCGAAGTGACGTAACATATGACGTCATTTGCTAAGCGACGCTCTGACTGACGTCTAAAATCACGAGCATGTTTTATTGTCTCATAAAGCACGCTGTAGGTCCCATTGACCGCCTGTGTTTTATTGCCGTGGGTATCTTATATATGGCAATATTAAACTAGTGTAATACCGCCGCACGTATGACGTCACAATAGTTGGGGTTATGACGTCACAATGGGAGTAACGTCGTCACGATGGCATCGGGCTTGCGGGAATAATAGTTTCAGAGCCATGTCGACTATTTTGCGGGATTATTGGTGGGCGAGTAATAAACAGAATACTAAACTTCCTTTTATTTAATACCATTTTTTATTAAACTCGTGAAAGATTAAGTATCAAACTCGCTTTCGCTCGTTTTATACAAAATCATTAACTCGTTTAATAAAAATGGTATTAATTAGAAGGTCGTTTAGTATCCTCTATGTGTTTTTTTTACACCGGTATGTGATTCCGTGGGATATATTCATCGCCCTATCCGTGTGTATGTCCGTCCGTCCGTCCGTCCGTCCGTCCGTCCGTCCGACCGTCCATCCGTAAGCATTTCGTTTCCGGAACAAACTAGAAAACGGTTCATTATATCTTTCTGAAACTTCCCATGTATTTTACCCACTAACTGAACTGGTGCCGTTTGATATTTTCAGATTTCTTTAAAAAAAATGTTTTTTAGTTTTAATAGAAATGTGTTGGACTTGGACTTTGTTTAGGGATAGGTTCCCATCTGGAGCAGAACTTGAAAACCCTTTGCCATATCTTTCTGAAACTCTGCTTGTGTATTAACTGAAGTAGTACTTTGAAGATACACACTCTTTCAAAGATGTGTTTTACAAATTATATGGTACCAGTGGGATATGTCATCTCCTGATGACTCGTGTTTGTCAACATGATAAGCATACATCTGTGGCGATGTCAATATTTTGCCATTTTACTTCCAATAATCGAATAATTGGAGGGCATTCAAATGTTAAAGAGTTCAAAGTAAGAATGTAAGTTGCTAGAATTTACCCCTTAGCAACTGTGCAGAGGCATATCGACTAGGGACTTTTTTAAATGACAGCTCAGATTTAGCTAAATCACAAAGGTCAAAACGCTACAGAATCCAAGATTTAATAGAAAACCGCCCCATATATTCTCTGCTATACTGTCAGCAAAATCATGATTTTCTGGGTAAGAAGTAAGCATTATTCTCCATTATTACTCCCGTAAAACAGTTTATTGATATATGCCCTCCCGGATGACCGCGGCCCCATTCAAGCCGCTTATGGGTTGTTTACAAACTTGCTGCACGTGCAACACGTGAACGAGATAATGTTCGACACGTTCACAGATTGACCGTTAAGAGTACTGACCCTATCAACTTCCGGGCCAATTTCGAAAAGCAAGGCAAAACTCATGCCAGTTTGCATTACTGGCTGATTTAACCCTTGAGGTATTTCCTTCGCTTTGCTGTGTCAAGACAGTGAATCGCTGCACCAGAAATGCATAGCGGGCCTGGATTTCTAAACACAGATTTTGTAAGGAAATACTGCAAGGAGCAAGGCCTAAATCAACCAGGAATGGAGACTGGCAAGAGTTATGCCTTGCATTGGGAAGTTGCTTCCGGGCCGGGATGCCCAAGCCAATTGCCGTCAGATTTGTATCTGCGATCGATAAGCAGCGAGTATTCAACGCAACATTAAAGTTTCAAGATTTCTCCGGGATTAGAAGATCAGCATTAGGACAGACTTGCCGGTGATTCTAAAGAAATCGTGCGTATGAACTGAGGAATTCCGGAAAGATTCAGGCCCGGATCATAGAGCGAGATATCAATCTCAAGTTGGAAATAAATCGTCCGGAGACCCGTGGACCACGTTTGGAGATCGTAATTAGGAGAAATACGGTGCCTGGATAAACGTGGAAATATCTCAGTTTCTTATATTCATGAATGTGCCTTATATAATTAGTTCGATATTTGGTTATTCTTGGATTCCGGACTGTGACAAACCAGTGATTACTGACAGTGGATTCCTATTGTTTTATATCTGAAATAACGAGACCCCCCCTGTCGTATATTTTATGAACGCTTCATAAACGACGTTACATTACATTACAGGATACGGTAATGTTTTCTTTTAGTTCAATAACATTATCGGTGAAAAGAACGTTAATTACATTCTGTAGAAAAAACGCAATAGACACTTATTTCTCACGCCTAAAGACTGCTTTACAGTACTAAAAAGTACAAGGGCAGTGAGTATTGACAATTTAGCAAATATTCATTTATTATAAGGACTTGGGAGAATCCTGGAGAGGCAACGAACCAAGAGGTTCATATAGACATTTTACGGACGCTTTTTACTGATGCTGAGAGAAAATTAATCGCCCAAGTAATCGTCTTGCAGGAGTGAAATGTTTTAGTTTAGCAATTTTTGGCGACTTAATTGCCTATTTTGTTCTACTGTTCTAATATTTTCTTATATTTGATTCTATTGTTGAGTACTATATGCATTATCTTACTTATATCTTACTTATGTCATTGTTTTCGATAGGAAGATAGGGTAGGATACATGTATGATAAAGTATCATATTGGGAGGAGACTTTGTGACATTTTTTATTTTTTTATTAATCCTGTTTACTATGAACATTTTATTTTATATTCTAAATATAAAATTTTTATTATATGATTGCAGGTGAAATACCGGGATCTATCAATGGAGCGCGTTCGGCTTCGGATCAAGAGGTCCGGGGTTCGAATCCCGCCAGGGGCACGGCAACTTTGTCTGCAGTAGAGAACTGTTCTACACGCAGTTAGGTTTGGGTGCAATGCTACACTGAATTTCAGAGTAGTACCACCCATGGTTCGCTAGTTCCAGCCGTTGCTCGCAGGTTTCACCGCAATGCATAGCCACATGGCGTTGCGGGCTTTCTCCCTGCCGTAATACTAGCAGCCGCGATGTAAGTGAAATACTCTTGAAAGCGGCGTTTAACCCCAACTCACCTCACCTCACCTCTATCAATGGAAATAAACCGTGTTATCAGTCACTAGTGAAAATAACAATTGAACGTGTTATCAGTCACTAGTGACTGATATAACAATGACCTGACGTCATAAAACAATGCTCCGACGTCATGACACGTTCATGACGTCACATTGTTGCTGAGGCGAAATTTATGATCAAAATAAGTCAATGTATTAAATAACCAAAGGCACATAAATTGTGGTGCTATGTGCATAGTGGGTTATAATTTATAGAGAACACAAGAAAGGGGAGTAAGCCGCTTCTTATCGCCTTTCACGATGCAAGTTGAGTTCATGATTTGATTTTAAGTTTTGTTTTGTTTTAGTTTTGTTTCCCTATTCAATGATAACCAGGAAGTCAGACATTTTACCATATTTTTTTTTATTCTATACTAAGTACCACCATTTCACAGAAAACCAATGTGTTGTTCAAATGGTTATCATATTACCGGTATACTGCAGGTTGTATAGTTACACTATCATTACATTGTTAAACAACATACAATGAGAGGCATTCAGGAAAGGTCTAAAATATTATCTCTTAATTGTAGAGGCCTAAATAACACTTTTAAAAGAAAACAATTTTTTAGATTCTTAAGGAAAAAGAAAGCACAATTTTTTCTGTCTCCAAGATGTGCATTTTTCAAAAGAACAGGAACAACTTCTTAAACAACAATGGGGTTATAAAGAATGCTATTTTAGCTTTTATAAAAGTAATGCAAGGGGAAGTGCTGTTCTCTTTAATAATGATTTTCAGTTTGACATATTGCAGACTGCAATGGATAAAAAGGAAGGCAATTATATTGCCTTAAAATTAAGAATTAATGAACTTGTATATTCACTTGTGAATTTTTATGGACTTAACACGGATGACCCTAAGTTCTACAAACATATTAAATTGATAGTATGGAAACTGAGAACGCAATCATATGTGGTAATTGGATTTTGATTCTAGACAATGAGAGAGATACATATAATTATAAACACATCAATAATCCTAAAGCTAGAACTGAGCTTCTGGAGGTAATTGATTCATTGGATTTAAAAGACCCTTGGCGTGAGTTTCATCCTAATGAAAGGCGTTTTACTTGGAGACAACCAACACCCCTGAAACAATCACGTTTAGATTTCTTTCTAATTTCCCATAATTTGATGTACTCCTGTCTCGGACACAGATATCATCCCAGGTATTAATTCAGACCACTCAATCGTATCTATTACTATCAATTCTTCACATATGGAAAGAGGAAAACGATTTTGAAAATTTAACAATTTCTTATTGTATGATATAGGATATATATAAGAGAAGTTAAAAAACAATAAAACTAACCTTACAAAAATATGAGGAGACAAATATGTAATTAATGATCAGCCACTGTGGGAGATGGTATTCTTGAAATTAGAGGAATGACTATTTATTATTGATCAACTAAGAAAAAAAAGAGACAGAAAGAGGAGATGGAACTTGAGAACAAATTACAAGAATGTGAAATTGAATTAGACAAGGAGGAAATCATGAATGAAAAGCAATACATTTTGAATAAGATAAATAGGATAAAAATAGACTTAGAAGAAATAAGTAAGGGAACAACTAAAGGACATTTCATAAGATCAAAAAGCAACATGGATAGAGTATAGGGAAAAACCAAGCACATCTTTTTTTGCATCTAGAGTCTAGAAATGTCTTAAATAAATCAATAACAACACTTGTAAGAAATGATGGTACTGAAATAAATGAGCAAAAATATATTCTAGAAGACCCAAACCAAAAATTGTATCCTAAAGAAGAATGTGGATGAATTGATCTTGAAAATCTGTTTACCAGTGAAGATGTACCAAGATTAAATATCAAAGAATCGTCCAATTTAGAAGGTAAAATTACGTATGAAAACTGTTTACATGCATTAAAAAAAATGAAGAATGAAAAATCACCACGTCTTGATGGCTTCACAACTGACTGTTTTAAATTGTTTTGGATTAACTTAAATAAATATTTAATTAACTCTTATGCATATCATTATGGTTCCTTATCTGTAAGTCAAAAACAAGGATTAATAACATGTTTACCAAAGGCCAACAAGATAAAACAGTTTCTTTAATCTTGGCGCCCCAGTCTATTGAATACTTCATATAAAATTGCATCCGCAGTAATTGCCAATATGATAAAAATAGGATAATGCCATCCATCATTAATGAAAATCAAAAGGGCTTTGTTTCAGGGAGATATATCGGAGAGGTAACTAGACTTATCTTTGATATCATGGAATCGGATTATACTGAATATTCCAAGTCCCTCGCCTGTTGTTGATGATTGATTTTGAGAAGGCATTTGATTCAGTGGATAGCAATTTTCTGACGTTTTTCAATTTTGGACCCAGTTTACAAAACTGGATTTCAATTCAACTTCATGACATAAAATCATGTGTTCTATTAAATGGATTTGGAAGTTCTTTCTTCAAGGTACCAAGAGGTTGCAGACAAGGCGATCCGGTGTCACCGTATTTATTCATTTTATGTGTTGAAATTTTGGCGCTTTTGGTAAGAAAAGATAAAAGGATAAAGGGGATTAAGATAGGGAATATAGAAAGTCTTTTAGTTCAATTTGCGGATGATACCTCTTTGACCTTAGATGGAACTGAAATATGTTTATATGCAGTTTTAAATGTTTTCAGCCTTTTTGCAAGATTATCTGGCCTCAGAGGTGATACCGAAAAAACTAGACTGATATGGATAGGTTCCAAAAAGAGATCTAGATTCAACTTATGTAAGGAGTACAATCTTGATTGGTCACAATCACAATTCAATATTTTAGGCATAAAGTTTGAGTTTGACCCTGAACTAATGATAGACATAAACTATTCTGAGAAATTTGACAAAATAGAGAGAGATATGAAAAGTGAGAATCGAGACTATTAACACCAATGGGTAGGAATGTAGTGTTGAAATCTCTACTGCTTTCAAAGCTAAATCATATTTTTTCATCAATACCTAACCCACCAAACAATGTAGTACAATCTTTTCAGGAAAGATGTTTTGAATTGATCTGGAAGGGTAAGAGGGATAAAATAAAAAGAAATATTATTACATCTACAGCTTAATATTGAGAAATCAATGTCCAAATTGTAAAAAAAATAATAACGGCATCTCAAAAACTAGCATGAGTTAAATATTGCTCTATGATAACTCTACATGGATTGATAATGCATCATTTTATATTCCAAATATTGAGAGATTATGGTTTGCTGATGGATTATATATCAGAAAAATTGTGCTTCCAAATATTTCAAATATATTTTGGAGGGATGTAGTAGAGGCATGGTCAGATTATTTAACAATATGCTATCAAAATGAGTTTACTAGTGTTGAAGTTTTAAACCATTCTCTGTGGCACAATAGCAATATTTTGATTGGTGGGAACACAATATTATTTAGAAATTGGGAAAGAAAAGGAATAACGTATTTGAGTAATATTATTAATGAAGATGGCAATATACTGACATTGGCACAATTGAGTAGTAAATATGATATACCTGTTGACTTTCTTACATACCAAGGTGTTAAGAGAGCTTTGACTGTATATTTAGAAGAAACAAATTTCATTTTTAGTAATTTGGAAAAAATCATACGCATATCCTATCTTGCCATACAATGTTTCTAAAATAACAAATAGTAAATATTTTTATAAAGCACTATGCCAACTGAGCTTTTTTAAATCCAATGGCCAATTAAAGTGGGAAAATATATTTAGAAAAGAGCTTCAACAGAATGAATGGGAAAACATAAATTTGATGGCGAGTAGATGTACTCAAAGTGTCAGTTTGAAATGGTTACATTACAAAATAATTCATAACTTCTTGACAACAAATAACTATTTACATAAAATAGGATACATTGATTCACCTATATGTTCCTTGTGTAAACAGGTGTCTGAGAGTGTTGTCCATTTTTTATGAGATTGCATCCATTTTACAGTCAGGGACACGTCGGCTTTCCGTCCTTGATTTAAGACGGCATGCCGTCTCAAACACTAAAAGATAGCTTAACCATTCATTCAAGCATATAGAAAACACAGGATCAGACGAAGCCCCAATATTTTGGAAACAATCAATGCCCTCTTCCCTGTGATAATCTGAACTACAAAAAGATGGGTAATCTCTTTCAGACCAGATAAAATTACGAAAAATTGAAAGTGAGGATTGGTAGTGATTTTATCGAAATATCTCAAAATATGTGCCCAGGAATTAACTCAATGAGTGCATACTCAAAGATAAGATATTACAGCATAGGGATATGCAAAACATGTTTATCATTTCTTTTATTAAGAGAATCATTTCGTATAGTAAATGGGCATATTTTGTGATATCAGACAGCATGCCGTCTAAAGAGAACATGATTTGGACGACATGCCATCTTTAAATAATTTGGACGACATGCCGTCTTTATTATCATAAGGGCGACATCTTTATTTGAAATTTAAATTATAAATATATTTGTATGAATAAATGACGGCTTTCCGGCTCTTTACAAAAAGACGGAATTTCGTCTGTAATATTGACTTATTAAGATGGTATGCCGTCTAAAAAATATTGTCTTATAAAGATGGCATGCCGTCTAAAACCACGGACGTCACGGAAAGCCGTCACTGTCCGGCGTCCGTCCTTCCTTCCGTCTTTTTGCTTTCAATGCTCGACTTCTTAAGAAATGCTGGCTCTTGAAATCTGAAATCGTGTGTAAAGACTTTTTGCCCATGGGAATTTGGACTCTGTGATATCAAGCAAGGACCACAGGTATACAAATCAACATGTGTCGTCTTCTTCGTCGACAGCTTGGCAGATGGGGATTATAAATTGTAGATCTTGTGTGGCCCCCAAATAAGTGTACAGTCGTCTTGGCAAATAGGGATTATAAATTGTCGATTTAGAAAATGTATGGTTTCAACCTCATATATTGTTTTGTCTAAGGTCTGATCAGTTATGGAGCCAAGTATGTTTGGACAGTATGTCAGCAAACAGCTATGTTCGTTTTACAATTAATGCAAGTTTTGATGGTATTTTAGTTTTAGTAATTGTAAATTATCTTAACCTTGTTATATGGTATGGTGAAACAAGTTCTCCACAATCGAATAAATTGAGATTCATATCCAAGTGGGGATGTCATAATGTTTTTACAACACGAAATGCTGTAAAATTATTTTTTCCCGAGGAAGAGCAAGGGAAACATAATTTTACTGGCACGAGTGTTGTAAAACAACATGACATCCATGAGAGTGTGTTAATGTATATGTTAATTATCGATACCACTGAAGGCATTCATTACACATAATAGAAAGGTATCAGCATCATCAATGGTGAATGTAATCGTGTCAACACAAATAGAAACATCTCTTACACTGTTACTATTGAACGCTAATGATGCAGGCCATTTTCAAACAACATAATTCAAACTCAAAGATCACTGTTGTTATGTAATAACTCGATTTCCACAGACAAAAATGTTACATATTTCGATGTAAAATGTTAATGCTTCCTCATTTGACATAAAACTTTGTATAAGATGGCAGATGTTTTTTAAACCAATACGGATAAACAGTTTTCTACTGATACGGCTTATTGGGTCGGGTAATGAGATGTTTTACCCACAGGGGCTTGTATTGTCGAAACTAGCGATTACAAAGAATATGAAGTCGACGATCCAGCCCCATATACTATTTTTAAAAAGTTTAATTATAGTATATGGGACTGGATCGTCGATTTCATATTCTTTGTAATCGCTAGTTTCGACAATACAAGCCCATGTGGTTTTATCCTCAAAAATTAATAATTATATTGTATAAACTTTAATAAAAAAAAAATAAAAAAATATGACACAATGGAGCAAAAAATGTATGCAAAAAAACGCGCAGCAGTGACTTTAAACGGAAGTGCACAATTTTATAAACACAATATGTTTTGTGATTTTTTATTTTATGTTAGCTGATGATATTGACATTGACAGTACCAACTTGTACATTTCCACGTGTGAGCTGCCTAACATAGACACTTTTTTTATGACAAGGTCTCTTTTACCCTTATATGTCAAAACAAACGAAGACTGAATATAAAACTAAACTTGTGTCAATTCTGTTTGTGGTTTGATTTAGTGTTGAGATTGGTTTCAAGTTAGATGAACCATCGAGCACGTGAAACATGAACATCTCAGCCTCGTGATTCACGTGCGCGAGGGCTCTAACTGGAACACCTCGGTCTCAGTCGGTAACTCCCAAGTAAGCTCAATACAGTCATACTGTTATATTTTAAATATGAGACAGCATGCCGTCTTGTGAAATATGAAGATGGCATGCCGTCTGAATTTTAACATTTTGTCACAATGAACTCTCCCTGAATCATTAAGACGGGATACCGGCTAATACATTTTATAGACGGCATGCCATCTTTATAAGACAATAATTTTTAGACGGCATACCAATGAGTTGCATCATTCCCATATTTAGGATAAGCCACGTTCCTCCTTTTCATTTTTGCAAGAATCTGATGAGCCACAACAAACATGGCGTCCAACATGCTTTCTGACGAGGATGTATTGCCGGAAATGACATCATTAACCTATGATAATGACAGCAAAAGTGATCTAACTAATGTGAAACCATCACAGGAATCAGACTATGCAAGTTCTGACGATATAATTTATATAAAGACTATATTTTTCATCATCGATTCTTTTATGTAGTTTATCATGTCTTTGCTAAAGTTTGTTATTTAAAAAAATTTGATATCCCACAAAAAAACTTTAAACTCGATTTACTCAAAAGTAAGTTTTTGTGGGTTATCGACTTATTACCCCGAGCCATTCATTTATTGCCTTTACAAACAATACCCAGCATAAATTCTTTGCTTTTTGGTCATCTCGCCACACATAATTTTTTTTTATTAGGAGAGTGATGATAAACTTTTAGAGCACAGTCACATGCTTTCATCCAATCATATGATGGTATTATGGTCACGTGGAATACAATTATATCCCGATAGATGTAGACTTGTCTGGTTGTGTTCGGGTATCATGCTCATAAAACTGGTTCACAGACTTCTATTAAAAACAACAATCAATGCTAACTAATGGTTTTATTTATGTGGATAATACACAATTGAACATTTTTAGATTGAAAATTTAATCGTGGTTTTCCCTTCCGAACGGAAATAGTCGCTGCCGTCGCTGGGGCTGGGGGTCTTCTATATTCAGGAGCTTGAGATTCCTAAAAGAACAATATAAGCATGTTAGCAAAGCAAGTGATGTGAGGTCAATTGGGATGGTTCAAGTTTATTTCATTTATATTACGAACTTAAGTGAAACAGTGACACACATGAAACCTTTTTGCTAATGTTTGGAAATATAATAGGTTATATCATTTTCTAAAAAACAATTTCCAAAAATATAGTATTCAGATGTTATAAAGAACGACATGAAAAATAGGGAAACGTGACATAAAATTGTATATCTGTTTCGAGTGTTTCTTAGAGGATGGAGGCTGCAGGGTCGTCTCACTGAAACTCCTGTATTGTAACACAGCGTCCGAGCGATACCCAGTGCGATGACAGTTTTAGACCGTTTTAGAACTCCGTTGCTGCAGTCACCTGAAATAATTCATATTCAATATCGACGTGATGCACTTTAGCATATGCAACAATAGATAGTACAACTCGTAAATTGGTAAATACAGCTCAACAACTTAACATAATGAGAACATATTTGAAATACAAAAACAACAACTGTTATTAAATAAACCAATTTCGTAAAAATTTGTTTGACTTTTTTAAAATACACTTGTAAAAAGTAGGGAGCTCTAAGATAGATAGAGAACTCGTAGCAGTACATTATCGGGATATTATTGTACGGTTTTGAGAACCGTACATTTATATCCTGATAATGTACTGCTACGAGTCCTCTATCTATTGCTTGTAGTCCAGTATTTGTAAGTCTCGCATGAATTAAATACAGCTGTACCTGCATTAACCTGTGGGAACCTTTGTTTGTATTCCATAAGAACAATATTGAATGTATACAACTTACTTTCTGTTCATACTTATGTACATTGTAACAACTGATTGGGAAATAAAAGTATAAATGAAAAATAATTATACTTCATTATGATTTTGTATGTTATTATTATCATGTTGTTGTCAAGAAAATCATGATTTACTTAAACATAGAGGGTTAAATACTTGATTGGTAAATCTAACACAGGACAGTAGGCTTTATTAAAGTGACAGTTACTAAGTCCGTGTTAGGGTTGATTAGTCTGATGATGAGGGTTAGTAATGCATATACAAATCGCCTTTATTGCAACAGTAGAGACAGTTTAAACTATACCTTTGATTGGTGAAAGCAAACGCCAATGACGGATAACAGTAGAGGTCGATAGATTGTTTGGAAGTAGTGGACACAGAAGGATTGGTGTTCAAGAAACAGCAAGTAGTAGCTGGTCAACAATACTTAGATAACAGTTCACGATAGATTGATATTGTTAAAGATCGCAATATTTAAAAAGTATGGTTATTACATTTTACCGCATATTGCATTATATTTTAACACACCCTTCTATTAAAAGTCCCCTCATCATTTTCTATTACATTTCAAGGCAGTTTTGTTTCAATTTTCCACGCGATGGGATAGCGCAGTGGTTAACATGTTCAACAAACAACATAACATACATTGGAAGGCTATGCTGTGCATCACCGCGATTATTGCGTGAAACATGAATAATATGTACATTTGAAGAAAACTCAAATCAAATCTGCACAACACACACAAACCTGTAGCTGGCACAACCTCACAACCTCACAACCCGCCAATGAAAAAGGGGATTACAAACCTCCCCCTTATCATGCGGCGGCAAACTCCGCCGGCGGCGACTAACCTCAGACAGCGTCAGGCCACAAAACAGGCGACAGGCCATACAACAGGCGACAGGCCATTCAACAGGCGACAAGCTCTTCAAACGACATCAGTACTCTCGATGCCAGCGACAAGCCTCAAGCAAGGCAACAAGCCTAGCATACGGCGACAAGCCTCAGGCAAGGCAACAAGCCTAGTATACGGCGACAAGCCTCAAGCAAGGCAACAAGCCTAGCAACGGCGACAGGCCTCAAGCAAGGCAACAAGCCTAGCATACGACGACAAGCCTCAAGCAAGGCAACAAGCCTAGCATACGGCGACAAGCCTCAAGCAAGGCAACAAGCCTAGCAACGGCGACAGGCCTCAAGCAAGGCAACAAGCCTAGCATAAGACGACAAGCCTCAAGCAAGGCAACAAGCCTAGCATACGGCGACAAGCCTCAAGCAAGGCGACAAGCCTAGCATACGGCGACAAGCCCCAAGCAAGGCAACAAGCCTAGTATATGGCGACAAGCCTCAAGGAAGGCAATAAGCCTAGCATACGGCGACAAGCCTCTCCATCAGCGTCAGAATGACCTGAAACATTTACAGTAAATACATTGAACATTTTTAAAATCCATAACGCAATTTTATCGCAGTGCACAACAAGCAAGAATGACCATTCAAAATATTGACACCTTTTATACTCTCTTTAAGCGCCACCTATACCCGATTACATCCCTTTGTTGTATTACTACGCTAGAAGAAAGTAATTTCCATAACATTCGTCCCTCAAACGATATAAATAACATATCACCTTTAGTATCAACATTTAACTTGGTGATAACATGTTATTGATATTTCATTGCCGTTAACAAATATTGAAAGTACGTCTGCTGACTTGAATTGCTATTGGCATCATTATGAAAGAATAATGCATTTAACTATTGACATGTTGTATAAAGGTTAATACCTAAGAAAGTAACCTTTATTGCACTCAATGCGTTTGTGAATACACAATGATGAAGACAGAAGAAGAGAAGGTAAGCGGAAAACTAATTATATAATTTAGGATAGTTCAGCCAGCCACAGTTATAATATGTTTTAGCTTGCATCTGAGGCTATTTCCGTCTTATCCATTTCATTTAAACATTAACAACAACATAGATCTTTAACTGAAGCTGGGAAACTATAAAACTTATCTCTACATTTGATTTAATCTTTTATCATCAGCGTTAAAATGTGTATGCATTAAGTTCCTTATCTTCGAAATAGGTAGGTTATTTTGCCAGAACTTAATTACCAGATCTCGTAGTCGCGTTTATATTCTTACGTTTCTGAAGTGTGTTTTGGCTCTGTTATTTACGTTTCATGTTGCAAACAAACCTAATTAAATAGATTGATTACATCAAAACATATTGAGTTGCAAAATTTCACTTACAGAAATCACTCGGCTCTCGCTGCCTTCAGGCCAGATTTGACTCAGAGCACAGATTTAAAGAGTTAAGGTAGGTTTTGAGCTGATACGATCCAATAGTTATATGGATATTAAGTGTGTTGTAATATCAAGTAAACGTTATACATTATTCTATAGAGATGTACTGTTTGATGCGGAAAGTATAAATGTCTTGCTAGTTTATTCAGAATAGTGACAATTTAAAGGGAGGTCTCAATTCAGGATTGAAAATAGGACAATGGCGCACGTCATTGGTCAAATATAATTTTCGAGACTTACCTTTAAATTATAGATGTGGGTTGGCGGTGCATTCTATATATACTGTGCGTTCATGTATAAATGTAATTTCGGTTTCTGAACATGATTTTCATTAGAAATGTGGCGATTGGGGATGAATATATACGTTAGGTGAAATCAGCATATATGGTAATTTGGCACGTATTAAGGGAGCTGTAGCACGTTTTTGCAAAATTTATTTTCCAAATTACTCACTTTTAGAGATAATTGTATGTCATTTTTAAAAAAAAACTTCAGAGGGTGAAACCTCTTATTTCACAAACTAATTGTCCATAGTGGTAATACCAGAATACTAGTGTTACATATAAAGCAAAAATTGCATGGCGGCCATTTTAATGTGAACACATTTTATTATTTCGAATTACAATGGCTTTACCGAACCATGTACACTCATTTTTCACTTAATAATCCGAAGAGAGTGGGGTGTCTACAATTATATATTTTTAAAAATATCCCAAAAGGCATCAACAAACGTCAATCACAAATATCCTTAAATGAGGAAATTGGGAAAGGAAATTGCTTGACTACTACCAAGCAAAAATGACATCTGACAATTAAACATATATATATATATATATATATATATATATATATATATACATGTATATATATATATATATATATATATACTCTGCTCACTAGACGTTATTTTAAAATTACCTTTACCCTTTGACATCATGTACATACATTTGACAGTATATGATGAAGTTGCGTTCATTTTGAAACAAAAATAACATTTACCGATTCACAAATTAATGAGGTTTTATATGATTTAAACAACGTATGAACTATATATATATATATATATATATATATATATATATATATATATATATATGTTGCTCTATATGATTTAAACAACGTATGAACTATATATATATATATGTATGTTGCTCTATATGTTGCTCTCACAGAATCAGAGTTGAAAACAAGATTCAACATTCAACATTCCTAGCAGCAAAAAAAACACTGCCACAGAACTAAGTAATAACATTTGGCAACTCACAGGCCAAAACATATTCAAACACCCAAAAAAGGTGCACCCTTTGCATATACGAACAGCTTATCATTATCTGCAGACCCAACCCTGCTGTCGTGGAAGCAATGGTTCAATGAGTTTGAATAACAGATTCCATCACATCTTCGAGTTGAAGGTATGGCTTCTACCAAGTTTTAAATCCTTCCGAGAACAGATAGTAGCAGCGTCACAGGAGCATACCCCGTTCTTTCCAATTATGGAAAGATGATCATTAATTCTTTTTAGGGAACGAAAAGATAGCTGTTCACAAGCATCGTTTCAAACCAGATAAGTGAAACATTAAGAAAACCCAAAACCCAAACCCGTACTCGACGATTCATAGACGTTTCATAGTTTCATAGTTTCATAGTTTCATAGACGTAATCACAAATTATATTCATATTATATTCATATTAGACTACATTATGTTTGAGAGCATTCCTTTGCAATTAATTCAAATCAATATTCAAACATTAAAATTGATAACATGAATGCCTCTTCAAATTTATTATACAATCATTTCACATAGATTAGATTAATCATTTTGTATTGATTGTACAATTTGCACAAACTGGTCGGTTTCACCGAGTATTTAAACTATACATATATTGAATATTTTATATTGTGTCATATTCGTTTCCTGCTTTCAATTGAAACTCATTGGTGATTTTAGTTTCTGATGATCATACTATTATTCAGCTTTGCAATTTTATTATGTTGAATACTTAAATAATTACTTCTCAAAATAAAGCACAATTGCTTGTCATGACTTTGAAAACAAAGAACATCCTAACTGTCCAGTGTCAGTGCATGACACAATAAATAAATATCTTGAAAGATCTCGAAAAAAAATCAAAACATATATGAGATTATTAGTGAATTATGAGTTATTACATATACTTGTGTCCTGCTGAAATTATTCAGAAAACCCCAACCCCCTCACCTTTCACAGCCTTATTTTGTGCATATCTAATGTTTGTCCTTTTAAATCATGTATTTCTTACTATTTTTAAATTCTAAAAATAGATACACATCTACAGCATTAGCACTTTTTAAATTATCGACTGTGCATATGTATTATACATGTATTCTACTAAAGGTAATTGTTTGATATTTTATTTGCCGACATTGCCGTGATTGTCCCATTAATTCAAAATAAGATAAGGCTAAAATTTTATTATCCAACGATTGTAAAGATTCTGAGGTTATCATGCACTTGTTATTGAATTTCAGCACTATTATTCAATTTTATGTAATTGCGTTACGCGCGACTGCACATATAAACATATGAAAATGAAAATATTCTTATTCTTCATTCATTATTTCTCAATATGAAATAGATTATGAATAATATGTTCATACGTTATTTAAATCATATAAAACCTCATTAATTTGTGAATCGGTAAATGTTATTTTTTTCAAAATGAACGAAATTTCATCATATACTGTGCATGATGTCAAAGGGTAAAAGGTAACTGAAAATCGAAATCTAGTGAGCAGAGTAGTTAAGTAAGGGTAGAGAAGGTTTCTATTGAAATGCAGCCAGCTCGTTTTCACCAAAACCTTATATTTCCTTCCTTGATAACTATAAACTTCGTTCATTTCTTCCTTTGTTACAACATGTTTTGCGCAGTTAGTAAAAGACTTGATCTATATGTATTTTCTAATCAGCGCCACGATCATGACTTCCAGTTTGAGGTTTAACAAAATCGGCTAAATATTATAGGCATATTCCAATATGCCTATTTCTGCTTCTTGTTTCGAAGCTTCAACACACATATATATGTATATATATATATATATATATATATATATATATATATATATATATATATATATATATATATATATATATATATATATATGAAGTTTCGAAACAAGAAGCAGAAATCGGCATATTGGAATATAAAGTATTGATTATGAAAGTTGTATTATTTAAATTGACTTATACACTTCTCCACGTTTGATACTACAAACCTATTTCAATAGGGCATTAATACGCAACTCAAGTGTATTTATATGAACTTAAATGTGCAGTAGCACGTTTTTTCACTCATATAAGTCGATGAAATGTAATCTCGCCAATAGTAAAACACCCTTCCCTTTTCAGAAAATCAAGTAAAACCTAGATTAGCGTTTGCGGGACACCGCAAAAACACAGCACCCCAGAAACTTAGGGTCTCGCCTTTCCTTGTTTAGCCTTCTCCACAGCAACAATAACATGAGGATTATTTAAAACAAAAATTTGTTCATTATTGGAGTTATTACTAACAAGATGAACCATCACTGGGGTCATTTTACACCAGTTTGTTCTTAAAACCTATTTCTGATTTCAAAATTGGATCAAAGGGTTAACATTGCTTTAAACAATATCGCATGACCTTGACCCTTGACATTTGAACTTCAAGGTCACACAATCAATGTTCACTTTTCATTGTGAATAACAATCATGTCATGAATCAAAGTTTTAATAGTTGAAATAAGGCATTTTCGCAAAAGCATGCATAAGTCGTGACCTCGCTGTGACCTTGACCTTTGACGGATTCAAATACTTTTCAAATTTTCTCCAAAGTTGATGTACACCAAATAAGAGTCTCATAGCACAACTATTTTTCAAGTTATCGTGTTTACAAGGATTTATTTAGCGTTTTCAGAACTCGTGACCTTGACCTTTGACCTTGAATATGAACATGTCAAAAGGATTCCCCAGGGGTATAAGTAAAAAGTTATGTATATGAGTTCTGAAAAGCTTCTTTAAAAAAGTTAAAGCCAATACAAAAAGCGGCGGTGGTGGCAGAAACTGTAGTCGGGGCTGCTAATGAGCGTACATGTTTTGGTAAAGTCATTGGAATCGTTTTTGTAATTCGAAATAATAAAATGGCTACCGTGCAATTGTTGCTTTATACGCAAGATCATTATTATTCACGGATAATTTGTTTATGTAATAAGATGTTTTACCCTCTAAAGTATATCTAAATGACATAAACTATAATTATAAATGGGAAGTTTGAAAACATAAATTTTGCTACAGCCCCTTTAAATCAGCACAGGTTGTATTTCGGAATTGTTGACTTGTCTGGACAAGCCTTCAACCTGAATATTGACATTTCCATATCATTTAAATAGACCGTCGATCTAGATTTTTTTACATTCTGACCTTATCAAGGAAATCTGTTCTCAAATTACCCGCCCTTAGTCAGTAACCAAAGAAGATGCTCAATGGGATAAGACGGAAATGCTCAAGGGAGATAACCGGTGACGGATGGCTAACACAATGACCTCGCTTGCTTTGAAACGAAGTGATATGAATTGTCATTGGCTCGCAGGTCCAAGCTGCGTAGCAGTTTGATTGGCCGACGCCGGCCAAGGGCGGGTAATTTGAGTACAGATTCTCCTGATATGGTTTCCCATGGGTTACATAGTGGAAAGTAACGGAGAATATATAAAACCATGGGTAACCGAGGATGGCCTTGTTGTCAGATGAGACACCAGCTGGATTTCTTCTTGATTTGGCTCCTGTGTCCTGAACTCAGAAGAACCACCTTACTGCATGGGGGTCCTATCGGCCTGAACCTGTGCAAATGGATGTGTAGTACAACGTATGGATGTAAATCTTACACCTATCTGCCTGTCAGCTACTCTTGCCACGAAGACAAATTAAACAACATGTCGAAACACCAGGCTGTGATTGGAGAGATTGAGGTAAATGACATCCAATCTTTTTGCTAATCAACGTTAATACACTCACTCTAGGTGCAATATGTATCCTGGGATGTCATGCGAGTTGTCTCTTTATAGTAGAAGAAAATTGGATGTACCTTAACATATTGTGTAAACTGGAATATCCCCTCGAATATCATTTCTGTAAAAACAAGAACCCTTTCTTTAAAACACAGTTAATTCTGAAGATGTAGCATGGGGATGTCATGCGAAGCCTGCATCAGTATCTGATACGTATTTCCCCAACAGGGTGTCCAGCTGCTGAGCAGTATTTCAAACAGAACATGCCTCCTCTGGTCACGTGTAATATTCAGCAGATCGATGAAGCCAGTTTGCTTCAAGCTTAGAAACACGCAAGGTGAGATAGAATTGTCTAGAACTGGATATGATAAAAGTAATACCTCACTCCTAACACATGGTAGGTTACTGTTCAGATGACACTATAGACAGTTTTCTTGTGTCAGCAAAAATGTTGATGTTCTGCAATGATAGTTAGTTGCGTAATCAAACTGAGCATTGGCTGTGTTCCCATAACTGTCAGTTTGAAATGTAAAAAGCGTTTCAACGATATATATATATATATATATCGAAGGACTCAGAGTTGCAAATTTTCACAGCTAGTGCATTTTACAAGAACAGAAAACATAATTCGTTACAAAATACGTTACGTGGGAAGATAAGTGTTGAGTAATCACTGTTGGGAGTTAATGGAATGTTGCAGAAGTGACATTTAAGATGTTGATATTTATTGAAGGGCAAGTGGGTGAAACGAATTTGAAGTATTATGCTGATGGAGTTCCATTCGGTGAAGCTAAGAAACGCTGCCAAGAGGAGGGGGGTTCACTAGCACGCTTCCAGGAAGGATTCGATGATGCTTCACTCAAACAGATCCATGGGGGAAGTGAATTAAGTATGTTACATTCATTTACATTGTTTTAGTGCTTGATTCGCATTGTTTTACTGCTTGATTCACATTGTTTTACTGCTTGATTCACATTGTTTTCACATTGTTTTACTGCTTGATTCGCATTGTTTTACTGCTTGATTCGCATTGTTTAGTAGTGTGTTTGTCTAGTAGCAGTACTATTATTATTAGTACAAGTAGCAATAGCAGTAGTTGTAGAAATACGTAATGGTAGCAATATTAGTAGTAAAAGTAGCAATGGTTATAACAGTAGTTGTAGACGTAGGTAGTAGCGGTAGCAGCACAGTAAGTTGTGACAATGGTTGTAAAAGCAGCAGCAGTTACAATAGCGGAAGAAGTAATACTATCTCCAGCAGCAGTAATAGAAATAGCAGTAATAGTAATAGTAGTAGTAGTAGTAGTAATAGTAGTAGTAGTAGTTCTTATACCAGGAACAATCACCAATACTGATAAGAGTAGCAGCAGTAGTAGTAGAAGTAGTAGAAGCTGTAGCAGAAGCACTAATGTTAATAGTAGCAGCAGCAGTAGTAGTAGTATTAGCAGTAGTAGTAGCTGTAGCAGTAGCACTACTATTGTAGTAGTAGTAGCAGCAGCATTAGCAGAAGAAGTAGAAGTAGTCGTAGCAGTATCACTTATCTTAATAGTAACATCAGCAGCAGCAGTAGTAGTAGAAGTAGTAGTAGATGTAGCAGTAGAACTGATATAAGTAGTAGCAGCAGCAGTATTATTATTATTAGTAGTAGTAGTAGTAGTTGTTGTTGTAGCAGTATCACTAATGTTAATAGTACAGCAGCAGTAGTAGTATAAGTAGCAACAGTAGTAGTAATATTAATAGCAGCAGTAGTATAAGTAACAGCAGAAGTAGTAGTAATAATAATAGTAGTGGTAGTAGTAGTAGTAGTAGTAGGAAGAGAAGAAGCAGCAGTAGTAGCATCAGTAGTAGCAGCAGCAGTATAAGTTTCAGCAGTAGGAGGAGCAGCAGCAGCATTAGGCGGAGGAGCAGCAGCAGCAGTATTAGTTTCAGCAGTAGGGGAAGGAGCAGCAGCAGTAGTAGTTTCAGCAGTAGGAGGAGCAGCAGCAGCATTAGGAGGAGCAGCAGCATTAGGAAGAGCAGCAGCATTAGGAGGAGGAGCAGCAGTATTAGTTTCAGCAGTAGGGGGAGGAGCAGCAGCAGCAGGAAGAGGAGGGGCAGCAGCATTAGGAGGAGGAGGAGCAGCAGCAGCAGTATTAGTTTCAGCAGTAGGGGGAGGAGCAGCAGCAGCAGGAAGAGGAGGGGCAGCAGCATTAGGAGGAGGAGGAGCAGCAGCAGCAGTATTAGTTTCAGCAGTAGGGGAGGAGCAGCAGCAGCAGGAAGAGGAGGGGCAGCAGCAGTAGTAGTAGTTTCAGCAGTAGTGGGAGGAGCAGCAGCAGTAGCAGTAGGAGGAGGAGAAGCAGTAGCAGTTGGAGGAGGAGGAGGAGGAGCAGTAGTAGTAGTAGAAGTAGTAGTAGTAGGAGGAGGAGGAGGAGGAGCAGTAGTAGTAGTTTCAGCAGTAGGTGGAGCAGCAGCAGCAGTAGGAGGAGTAGCAGCAGCAGCATTAGGGGGAGGAGCAGCAGCAGCAGTAGTAGTAGGAGGAGGAGGAGGAACAGTAGTAGCAGTAGGAGGAGTAGCAGCAGCAGCAGTAGGGGGAGGAGGAGCAGCAGCAGTAGTAGTAGTTTCAGCAGTAGGGGGAGGAGCAGCAGCAGGAAGAGGAGGAGCAGCAGCAGTAGCAGTAGAAGAAGGAGGAACAGTAGTAGAAGCAGTAGGAGGAGGAGGAGGAGCAGTAGGAGGAGTAGCAGTAGCAGCATTAGGGGGAGGAGGAGCAGCAGCAGCAGTAGTAGTAGTTTCAGCAGAAGGGGAGGAGCAGCAGCAGTAGGAGGAGCAACAGCAGCAGCATTAGGGGGAGGAGCAGCAGTAGCAGTAGAAGGAGGAGGGGGAGCAGCAGCAGCAGTAGTAGTTTCAGCAGTAGGAGGAGCAGCAGCAGCAGTAGTAGTTTCAGCAGTAGGAGGAGCAGCAGCAGCAGTAGTAGTTTCAGCAGTAGGAGCAGCGGCAGCAGCAGTAGGAGGAGCAACAGCAGCAGCATTAGGTGGGGGAGCAGCAGCAGTAGCAGCAGCAGCATTAGGAGGAGGAGGAGGAGCATTAGCAGTAGGAGGAAGAGGAACAGTAGCAGTAGGAGGAGGAGCAGCAGCAGCAGTAGTAGTTTTAGCAGTAGGAGGAGCAGCAGCAGCAGTAGGAGGAGCAACAGCAGCAGCATTAGGTGGGGGAGCAGCAGCAGTAGCAGCATTAGGAGGAGGAGGAGGAGCATTAGCAGTAGGAGGAAGAGGAACAGTAGCAGTAGCAGGAGGAGCAGCAGCAGCAGTAGTAGTTTTAGCAGTAGGAGGAGCAGCAGCAGCAGTAGGGGGAGCAACACCAGCAGCATTAGGGGGAGGAGCAGCAGCAGCAGCAGTAGGAGGAGGAGCAGCAGCAGCAGTAGTAGTAGTTTCAGCAGTAGGGGGAGGAGCAGCAGCAGTAGCAGTAGTAGGAGGAGGAGCAGCAGTAGCCGTAGGAGGAGGAGTAGTTTCAACAGGAGGAGGAGCAGCAGCAATAGTAGTAGTTTCAGCAGTAGGGGGAGGAGGAGGAGGAGCAATTGGTTCAAATAATTGCTAAAAGAGGCCTGTTCTATAACACAACCGTCGAGTACGCATGTACCGTCTTGATGACCACTGGGAGCCGCAACCTGCGCTATGAGGGCGATCCGCTAGTGGCACTACTGAACAAGTCTTCCACTCTCATGCTGACTTATTATTATCTCGTCAACATGGCCTCTGAATGTCAAAAGGCATCAATGAAAATTTGGATTTTGGACTTTATCAATTTATTTCAAATACTGTATCCTCTGATTTCCCTCTCACTATTTCAGTCTCGGTACATAAAGGTATTTAACTGTACATAGACGTAGTTAGAACCAATCCATGTAATGTATAATGCTCACACTTACACGATGTCATAGACGTGCTTATTACGAGGTGCGGATTATCGTAGTAAAAGGTATTTTATACTGTTTACAAGAACAAGATACGATGTACCGCAAGTGTATCACTAACACGTTACCTTCACATCAAGTGAGACTTACGTTACTACTCTTGCAATGGGCTTTCCTGGACCATGCATGTCAAATATGCTGCGTATACTGAAAACAATCGATACACTATATGAATTATAAAACCTTCTTCAATATTTGATGCTAAAATAAATCCAATTTTGACTTATGGAGCAGAAATTTTGGGATTAACTGATTTTCACCAAATAGAAAGAATACACTTGTGTATACTTCGTCTCTTCTCGTGTGATTAAACTGAGCTTTTAGTTCTGCTTGTGTGTAAAGTTCAAATAACATATACACATATATGCACTCATTTGTCTCAACTATCACTCCACGGGTAAATAATATTTAACATAATTTACAAAGTGGTAAATGTAGATTTCGTGATTTTAATAACAACCAATACACTGCTATCAGGCCTAGATCTCTTAGGGCTTTTATGGCAGTATTAAATTTCCTATTCTTATGAAATTCTATTCCTAGGTAAGTATAACTATCTGATTTTGTAAATAACGTCACCAACAAAATATTGTCGAAAATTCACCCTTGCAGTTCCGGATCCAAACACAACTACTTTAGTCTTTTCAATATTCTCTTACAACCTCCACATTACACAATATTTCTAAATACATTTATGCTCTAACTCATCCGGCGTACTCCTTAACAACAATTAAAATAAGCAGAATCATTTCCCCCTTATGAAACACTTAATTTCATCATACATATTACAAATAACTTTTAAGATCTTTCCTGAAATCACATCATTGATAAGATTTTGCCAAAGTAAATTATCAAAGGTTTTTTGCAAATCTTTAAAGGCACTATATAATGTTTTCAACAAGAGATGTTTATGAAGAAACTGTTTTCTTAATAAAACACATGCTTACTCTGTTAACTGCAACTTCTCAATTAAACAAGTTTGTTTTGATAAGCACCCCCCTTCGCGGGTTGTGTTTTGACAAGTAAATACCCTTTTTCCAGCTATCATAATACTTAACGGCACTTTGCCCCAAACTGAAATTATATTTGGCGGGACTTCTGAAATTTATATTTTATAATTCCCGGGTCGACACCGAATGCACAATATGAAGAATTTCACACACCGTCCATTCAGTCATTAACTACAAGACTTAAAGATATCTATCTTCAAACATGGAGTGAAAAAAATCGTTATCAAGCAAATGTTTGTATTATTCAATGTTCAAAAATGATATTATCCATGAATTATATTTATCATGTGTTAACATAAAGAAATTAAGACGTTCATTAGCACGAATTAGATGTTCATCTCACGACCTATCATTTCCTTCTCATTTGCCCTTCGTATTATACATTATGTTGTAAATATATTTAAAATATTACTATGTCCATCCAAATACAATTAAATAATCAACTCTTGTCAGCATTATAATTTCACGATGTTTCCCGATGATCGCGAAAGTTTTGAGCATGTTCAAAACATTTTACCCAATCGTAGCTCAATACGACCTTCGCCGAAAAGCCATGTGCACATCAAGTTCGTTGTAAGTGTGAATGGCGTGTGTATCCAGAACATATAGGTGCATATCAAGATGAAGTTGCACGTGATACATCGCGGATGACATCGTGTAAATGTGACCGTAGCATTACAGGTCGAGAAATATTGCGTATTCACGTGCATGGTTAGGCTCATTAGCTGTGTGTTTAGATTTTATTTCAGAATGGAGGGACCGTCACAAAATAAAAATATAAATTAAAGGTACATCCATTGTGTTTAATTTTTTTTTATTTGGCTTTAATACGTTCCAACACACCATATGTGCTGTTTACAATACAAACAAATTCACCTCGCTTGCATATTCATCCCCAATCGCCAAACATATCATAATTACTAGTTTCCAATTAAAATCGAGTAACATCATTAAGCATGTGCAGATACCGAAAGTGCACGTCCTATTTACATGCACAGTAGTTATATGACCTATTGAACATTATAAACCCAAATTTGTTATTTTGTCTGTTTAAAATAAGATTCCAAAATTACGTTTGACTCATTGGCGCGCGACACGCGGTGCATTGTCCGGTTTTCGATCAGAAATCACTACTTTTACCTTCATATCGTCAATATACTAAGTCGAGTATCATTAAAATGGTTGTTTTCGGTAACAGTTGGTACTTTTCGATAAAATAAGACCATTTATAACGTTTGCCATATTTGACCCCCAACAACAAAATGGATGTACCTTTAAAGTATGTACTCAGGTGCCCCAGGTATATCTTTTGAAAGGATGTTCTTGTTGCCTCGTAAAATGTTAATTGTATAATTGTTGTGTATCCCTGTTTGTATAGACGCAAGCACCACCTGCATTTGCAGTAATTAATGGTGTTCCAGACTGTGCGTGGATTGACCTCGGATACCAGAAGCAGCTGAAGCAGTTTCAATGGGGCGATGGGACACCTTACCTTGACGACGACAGATGGTCTTATAAGGAACCAAGTCACTTTCTGTTGAGCATCGTTGAAGAGAACTGCGTCTGCATAACAAGGGCATTACTGCTTATGGACTTCTCGTGTTTACGTGGTATGAATTTCATTTGTCAAGTGCCGAGGTAAATCTGGGAACTCTCTGTACGTCACTGGATTAGTTATTTCTCATTTATCATATATCTATCAATGATATGGGCTGTTTTGCATATGTGATAGAGGTCAGAACACCACACCCATATCGCTGCCCGGTCCGCAAATCCATATCAGACATATCAGCCCGGTCCGCAAATCCATATCAATATCAGCCCGGATGACGTTAGGTCAGAGTGATCTCCCTTTGCTTACATGCGTGAACACAGTAAAGTCACAAGCGAAGCAGTGTCAGAGTAACTAGTTCATTTGAATCCTTTCAGAGTACCCTCCAAACAAGGATGTTGTTGACGCTTTAATTTATTAAGTTAAATATGCTTTTAATTTGAATAGGAGGCACGACTCACATAATTTTAAAAGAAAAATTACCCCCAAAATATAAATTGTCGCATAACAACAAATTATTATTATTTCTGTAAATATTTTGTCATGTTTTAAAAAAAAGTATGATATATGATAAAAAGGTCACAACATGTCATTTTTCATACCATACCCCATATCAGCCCTCGACCCATATCAGCCCTCTGGCCTGCGGCCCTCGGGCTGATATGGGGGTCTCGGGCTGATATGGGGTATGGTATGAAAAATGACATGTTATAACCTCTAAATATTTTATTTATATATGTTTTTGTTGCTGATTTCAACACAAAGCTGCTAATCAAATGTGAGGATACTGGATTCTGGAGTTGAACAACGCGTTGACAACTAACTATTGGGATATGTTTTCGGTAAAAATGTACACTTCTTCTCGACAATGGGACTCCCATTTTTCAACATCACATTAAAGCCTGAATAAATGAAAATTGTTTTGGATATATAAATATTGTTTTACAAATCTGTTTTCTATATTAAACCTGAAACTCGAAAGATGTTTTTATTTATTTATTTATCTGTTTAATCAATAATTTGTGAATAAATCACTAAATGACTTATTTTATATTCACTATATTCACTATATTCACTATATCCTTTCGACCAAAATCAAAAGAAATCATTGTGGTTTCTTCACTAATTGATTTTTCTCTATGAAGTCTGAGAATCGAAAGATGTTTTGCATATTATTATTTATTCAAATATGCTATTTATTATCAAAGTTTATACAATATATTACGGTGAAGGGAAAACATCCCATTACACAACTAGATAAACTATATTCACAGAAAACGTTATCCGTTTTGGAAGACTGTGAAAGACAAGGCTGCGGCGTATAAAGCGACAATTTTGCGGGGAACTTCTCAGTGAACACCTGGTGAACAACTAGTCACCAACATTGACTCGCATGGCTTAACCCAAAATATCTATATTCCTATTGGAACTCTATAAATTGATTCAGGAGTATTATTTAGCTATTTGGAACACGTATTTACCGTATTTACGTCAGATCACTGTATATACTGCACAAAGAAAGTTAGGGATATTCATTGTTTTATGGTTACTATTTCATTAGTATGTCGAGTAAATATGGTCATATATGGCCCAAAAATGGGTCTTTGAATGTATACCTCACACTACTCCGGTAGTATCTTTGTTAAACTTTTGTTAAAATACTAAATATAACAAGCAATTGTCGCTAAGCTAAGACATGATCCGACGCCGCCAATTGTCACTTCAACAACAAAGTAAAGCAATTAAATCTCAACAGAAACATTATGCACTTGAATGTTCCTGATTGGTTTCAGTGTGGTTATTCTGAATCACTCGAAACTTTTGGTATGTTAGTCACTGATGTATATACAAAGAATGTGTAACACTTCAGAAGATGTCTTTACAAACAAATGGGTTTAGAATCAGATTTTCTAAATCTTATATGCAGTATAATCACATCGCCTGTGTGAGATCGGGTGATATCTCCAAGGTGATCTTGTTAGTTTTTATAATAGATTTCCCGCAAAGCCTTGTCACTGTCAGCCGCATGTCATCATAATGATGTTTCCTCATCTAATACTGATTCACAATGTAATGACGTATAAGGCCGGGTGGCAGCACAATGCCATGACGTCATACACATGATGACTATGCTTGAACTTCAGCATACTCGATGTATAAACTAGCAGTACTGCAGTCATATTTTTCATCAAGGGTAAATTGAAGAATGATTTTGGATGATAAATAGAATCTCACCCTTTACAACTTGTATCAACTAGTATATACTTGGGTGCGATTCTCTTCTTCAAACTCAAACTGATCAACGGGAGAGAGAGAGAGAGTAGACTGGCTAAGTCACAAGTGTTCTTTAATCCAAAATATTACACCGACCAATCAAAACAGAGAATAGGTTGCCTAAGTCACAAGTGTTCTTTAATCCAGATAAAACATCGATCAATCGACAGAGAGAAGATAACCAATGAAACAAGTGTTCTTTAATCCAAGAAGATAGAGCGAGTCCGTCTCCGCCCACACCTCCTCTCCTTTGTCGAGATGTGGAACACTTACGAAGGATGTCGACTTGTAACCATCCGCTTTGATGATTTTGATGTATTCCTGAGACAAAACAGTTCCAGTTTTCATCAACGATAGATGTCCTGTATGGACATACACTTCCGGGCAGTACATAGAAGCGTGGACAGAGAAGAGGTAGGTACCAGACACGGGGGCTGTGAACTTGCCTGTTGTGCTGTTGTAACCATGTCCTGTATTGGAACCAATATCATCAAAAGAGATGGTACTGTTGTAGTATGCATAGGCGGATATGCATGCTCGAAATGATACCTTCCTTGAACTGCAATCTAAAGGATAGAAATCGACAATTATGCGACATGACATGTGTTATCTCTCGTATACGGTTGTTATAGTTTACCAGATGATAGCTCTAAAGAGTGAGATTTATAATGTATCAAGTTGAAATAGTAACTGTAGATTTAACTTGCAAAAACGATTCTGGTTGCATATGTAGCACAAGTATAAACACAAGGGTATGAACTGAGAGCACGTCATTGCCCACTGTATATACACCTAACATTCCTTTTAAACCATTTAGTAAATCAGCTGAAATACTTGCTTATTGACGACACGTTTGATTCCAAATCTCGGATATCCTCAGTCGCTGTATTGAGATCAGACTGAACAGCCGCCATGTTGGTTTCCATGTTGCTAAGGAGACGAGAGTTGTTCAGCAGAACTTCATGGGAGGAATGAACATCCTGTTGAAGCTGGTGAATGTTTGCCGAGTTAGAGCTGACATCATGACCCATCTGGTCCGGTGACGATGAATTTAAGTTCACCTTTAGTGACAGCAGTTCGGCCTGTAGTTTCTCAACATCTGATTTTGCGGCGATTGCTTCATTTGACGTCATCCCAAGCTCCACCTTGATAGCAGACAGTTCTTGTTTCGCTGAAGTTAGCTCCTTGTCGGTTGTTTCTTTCCCCGACCGTGTCTTTTCTAAATCCGTTCTTGTGCGATTTATGTCACCTGTTAGAATATCCACCTGAAATTCCAAGTCATCCATTTTTGTTTGCTGTGTTAGAACCATTTGTTCCAAGACGTCCAGATGGTTTACCAGCTCGTGAAGATCCACGCTACCGTCCGAATTAACCAATTGCATGATCAGCCCATCACCCTGGGGACAGGACAGTAAAACCAACGACAGGAACGAAATGTAGGACATGTTTTAAGCTAGTCCAACAAAAGAGATAACACCTGGTGTATGACTGACTTTTCTCAGAAACCACGTTGATAATGGAGTAGGTCGTGTATTTTAAGCAGTTGAAAGATCAATGTAACACTAAGATATGGTTCCGTATGAAATCAATCGGAAAGCATTCAGCTTTGTGATTAAGTTAACGCAACAACAAACAGCGAATACTGATAGACAGACAGAGGCCACCTATGTCTAGAATCCCGCCAGGGGCACGGAAACTTTGTCTGTAGTAGAGAACTGTTCTACACGTAGTAAGGTTTGGGTTCAATGCTACACTGAATTTCAGCGAAGTACCAACCATGGTTCGCTTGTTCCAGCCGATGCTCGCAGGTTTCACCGCAATGCATAACCACATGGCGTTGCGGGCTTTCTCCCTGCCATAATACTAGCAGCCGCGATATAAGTGAAATACTCTTGAAAGCGACGTTAAACCCTAACTCACTCACTCACTCGACTCGACCCACAGTGACTGGATGGTCTTTAAACAGAGGTACGGTTGAAACACTTTCGTCTGAAAGGCAAAACGAGATGTGAAAGTCCATGTTGAAAATATGCATCAATAGTATACCCCCTACCACATACCAGAGAATCTCACCAAAGTGTCTTCTGATGTCACATATTTAAAGTTGTTGCAGATGATATTTTACTTTGATGAGCGAGCGTTGATATATTTGATTTCACTAGACACGAGGGCAAGATTGTATTCGTATGAATTCTTATTCATAAGTTATCACCAAGCAAATGAGAAATATGAATATAAAACTACCATTAAAAGTGATGTTGAAGTATTTTGACGTCATTAGCATTGTGGAATCATTAGCACTTTGAAATATCGTTGTTAACTAGCATTGTTACATTGTCAACTTTATGAAGTCATAGCATTATCAGTTTTAAACGACAAAGCCTTGCGAGGTTATCATTGATGATGTAATAGTTTTATAAAGATACATCTGATATAAATTGTTAGGCAATTGCATTTATTATTACGAGGCCATGATGTTTCCATCTTGCAGCTGCATTTAAAGGTGCCGTTCTGTCGGCAAAATCCGCCATATTGGATTTTGTGCATTACGTGAAATGAAAACACGCTATATTTACCTAATTTTACAACATTTTAATGATAAAAGATATACACTGATAGAGAGTTCACATAGTGACACATAGCGTGTCTTAAAACTAATAAACAATTTGCTGTTATGCCATAGAAAACTTTTCCCAACTCGCAGCGCCGATGAATGGCTTTAGTTCTCATTGGGTTTTTTATATTTTTCAACAAATGTACGCTTGTCTTTGTTAAGTTGTGAAATATAAATTCACCAAAATATTACCTTTATTGGTATCTTTAAATTTGACTGTGTTTTAATCATTTATTAGTAGCATATTTGTTTAAACGGGGATATCCTCTCGAATTTCGTATCCACAAAATATACCCCGATAGAACCCTCCTTTTAAACACATTTCCCATGTCCACGTCTGATGACCTTGAAACATGTTCACTACTAAAATCTACAAGGCTCGTGAACATAACGGTTTCCTAGTGATAGTGATATTTAGTCAATATTATCTGCTGAAATAACTGAACTAATTAAGCGAATACACTAATCATGAAGATCACACAATAGACCAATTATCCTATTCTTAATAGATAATATCAGATAACAGATAAAGGAATTGACCAACCGTAGACTAAAATGAGCAACTTAAATCATAAGAAAGTGCTGATTCGTTCAGCTGTTTCGTACAGTTGGTCAAAACGTCTTTTTGGTAACCCAATAAAGCAGTCAGGTCGCCTCAGACAGACAGCCTGTCACTTAGATAGTTCTTCATCTCGAAAGAAACACAAAAACAAAGTTCAATGATAAAAGTTATTTTAAAAACTACACACATTGTAAAGCTAAGGGTTCTTGTGTTGGTTAATTTGTTACCTTGTAGTGTCGTTGCATAAATCATATCAAGTTTGATCTCTTGTGACATCGACTAGTAAATATCATAATGTGATGTACCGACGTGGTTTAACGCACACCTGCAGTCCAATTATATTGAGGAGAGAGAATACGTTTAATAAAGCAAAACGTGTTGTCGAAAATGTCCGTTTGTTATATGTTTCTTATCATCGTAAATTAGATCAAACGTTTTTGTAAACTTGATGATGAATGACTTCCCTCGCATAACAGCAACTGCAGATATCCCGAGACCAAATATACAAAATTTGATCCCCTAGATGCAACTTGCCTCAACATAAAATATCAGTTTTTGGGTGCAGTGGTTCTGAAGTGGAAGTGGAACATGTGAAACGTTTATCGACCACGGAGGACGACAAGAACCTGTGACAAAGGATTAGATAAACATTGTTTAAAAGAATAAAACGCATTTGTCAGTAGTCAATTATGCAATAATGAATAGTTTTGCAACTTTCACTTTTCTCACCTTATCAACCTACCACCCATATAACGTGATACTTGAAACGACCTTTCTAAACCGAATCACCCGGTACGAGGGACTCACAACATTGTAATTCCCTCCAGAAGGGTTTACACCCACAGTTGTAAACCCTGTTTGAAGGAATTATAATGATTGTAAACCCTGATATAATTGCTAAGATGACGGCTTGAAAGTAAATATCTGAAGAAACTATCTTTAACTATTTTGAAAAAATTCTTAAATATCGCACATTATGAAACGCAAATGTTTTGACGAAAGTGCGTTTCGAACCCGTACCCGGTAAGACCAGTCTTTCATAATCCAACGCCTTCGACTGCTGCGCCACGAAGGCACATGGAAGACAACGGTCAAGAAGAACCTTACATAAAAATCTTTGTCGTACTGGGATTGAGACAGTGAACAAGGATTTTACGAACGACTCTATATCGAATCCGGGGTTTTCGATAACGGGATAAGAAAGCGTCTTTTATACTTAAAAACGGTTGATAGTAGAGATAAGGCATTCTACCTCGGATATGGTAAGGTTGTAGACCTCGGGTTTTTCCTTCGTTTATGTTATTTAATTTAAGAGGGTGAAACATCTAATTATCCTCAGTGGTAATAACGGCGATGCATAAAAAGCAAAATTGCATGGCGGTCTTTTTAATGTGAACACATTTTATTATTTTGATTTACAAAAACGATTCCCCTTTACCGAACAAAGTATACTCATTTTAAACTTGATTTTCCGAAGAGAGAAGGGTGTTACTATCTACTATATTTACTATCATCGACTTATTTCAGCGGAAAAACGCCACTAGCGATTGTAAACTATAGCTATCAATAGTTGAAACAAGTTGATATTGTTAACATCATTCAATGGAAAATGTTCAAAACTAACCAATTTCGGAGCTCACCCCAGTTGAAAAAACTACTGTCTGTCGAGAAAATGGTTGTTGACGACTGCCAACTTCCGGTTTAGCATGGACAGGGCTTACCCCCTGTGAATCTGTCATAAGCAGATTATGGTCCAGATATCGTGATACACGTTCTGTAAACGATAGACCGCGCTCTAGTCGACCAAGGGCGACAACTCATGCCCAGGATAGATTTATCCGTACCACAGCCTTAAAGGTACATCCATTGTGTTGTTGGAGGTCATGATTAATTTAAAAAAGAAATGAAAAGGGAGTTTTCTTTTTCGGTACACATTTTCTTTCATTCCGTTCTAACATTATAAAGTTATTTGGGTAAAATCTACGAAATGTTAGTGTAGACTGCTATATTAAAAAAAAAAAAATTCTATATTGTTGAGAAGTTATAGTCCTGAATTTAACAATCTCTAATTACACATTAACACCTTTTCTTTGATGCCTGACATCTGCCACTTGGCCGGTTCAATTATATAAGGCGGTGCGTCAAGCATATTGCCAAGGTCCTGTCATATGATGTAACTGACGACACTAAACCGACCCTTCGTTGATTGAAGATACACATATAGGCGACATTCAGTCTAGACATAGTGAGCCAATAGAAGTAAAGAACATTATATTCAACCAATGAAATTTAGGAATATGGTTAGTTTCGTTTTTCTGTTGTTTCGTCGGTGATCGCAGCCAGTCATTTGCTATTATGTATGACGTACACCAATGTACATGGATTAGCAATCACGCTGACAACAGGTTCGTTATTAAAAACATTGAAGACATCGGAAATTATTATTTACATGCGAACTTGTTAGGCAACCATCACAGTATAAAACAATTTGTTGATAGCTATTAATTTCTTTGAATCTGTAAAATGATATAGATATGGATACGTTGCATAACACTCGTTTTTCGTTGAGAAGGATTAGCAAAAAATCTTGGCTTGTTTGTCGATCCAAATTTGTATAATTATGGAAACATATTGATAAAAAGCATTATTACCCATATGGTTGAAAATAACCGAGTCAATATTATTGATATGAGCACATGTGCACATATCACGTTTGCCTAGCAACGATTGTTTCACCGTGGCTTCCCGTATTCTGTCTTCTGTGACGTCATAAAACGATTGTTCGTGACGTCACTGTTGCTTGCCGTCGCAAGAGAAGTGGGCCACTTTCTGACTATTTTTTACGCGAATCACATGGAATAGAACGGGTAATAAAGAAATTATTACACTCGAAAGTGTGTCATATGACTTTTACGAAACTCGTACGAATTTGTGTATAACCCTCGCTCTCGCTCGGGCAATACAAAAATTCACACTCGTTTCGTAAAAGTCATATGACACACTTCCTCGGGTAATAATCTCTATTTAGCATGTAAAACAAAACAGACATTTATAGTAGTAGTCTTATAATTATATTCGGTTAAGTAAGACGCCTGGACGCCCGTCTGTCTTCGCGCAAACGCAAGGTGCGTAGGTGCGTATAGCAGATAGAACACTAATTGAAATTTTCGGCTCGCCGCGGTGTGGTGATAATTAATCTTGGATCGTTTAAATTACCCCCATAGTGCTCCTTTAAGATTGCTTGTTTGAGAGATCATCACATCAGGGCAAGACGTCGTTGGTGTAGGGAACGTCAACATTGGGATAATCGACGTTGGAACAATGTGATGTTTTCAGATGAATCTAGGTTCACTGTGGACTTTCTGGACAGGCGTAGGAGGGTGTGGCGTCGACGAAACGAGCGCTTCCATGGCGTCAATTGCAACGTCATTCAACATGATCGATTTTGTGGTGGGTCTGTAATGGTGTGGGGAGGCATCACTGCTGCTGGAAGAACGGCATTACATGCTGTTGCCGGACGTGTGACACCCAGTACTATCGGGACAGCATCATAGCAGCCCATTTTGTGCCCTTCGCACGTCGTCCGGGCCGCCGTTTCATCTTTCAGGATGACAATGCAAGCTGTCACAGAGCAAGGATTGTTAATGAGTACCTCCAACAACAGGATTTCACCACACTACCATAGCCAGCACTGAGTCCAGACCTCTCGCCCATCGACCATGTCTGGGACATCCTGGGACAGCCGTTACGTCAACGTCAACAACGTCCTGCCAATGTCCAAGAACTTGCTGCTGCGTTGCAAGAGGAGTGGAATAATCTTGGCCAAAATGAATTAAGACGTCTTATAAGGAGTATGCCGCGTCGTATCCTTGCCTGTTTGGCCAACAGAAGAGGGTTTACCCGTTACTGACTTTGCTTTCATGTTATGGTAATTCTGATGTTGCGCCCCGAGTATGGTTTTGTCCTCAGTATGGACATTGTGTGTGTCATTTTCAGCACCAATGGTGAGGAATACGTCGATATGTGTTCCCTTAATTTGTTTCCGTTATTTGTTTCTTCTTTGGATTCATAATTTTCTTTGAATAACACTTATAAATCCAATATCTTCTACTTTTTTTGCATAGTATATACTTAAATAGCTGAACAAGACACTGGTGGCCAACCTGAGCAGTTTGCACTGGACGGTCAGTGGTGTGCTATATATCTTGAAGGATTCAAGAGACACGAACTGGGTCCGATTAAAAAAGGGATTCAGACCGTCAGCGCTCTATTCTCCTGGCGTGTATCTGACAGAACATGAATGGGAAATGTACCTCAAAGCAGTATATTTCATCAAAGTCAGACAAACATGGCCATCAACTATTTAAGATTGTTGAGGCAATTGATTTTAGACATTGAAGGCATACTCTTCTATTCGAAAGGAGGATTTACCGCAGTTATTACAATGTCGTAACAGATGTCAGTATAAAAGATGGTCTTGAAGAATAGGTTGTCATGGATCGGGAGGAAATATATAGGGGATATTTGACTTTTCTTAAAAATACTAAGTTTATCTCATCGAGTGAGGTAGAAAGTTTATATCATCACGAGTGGCGCAGCCGAGAGTGATAATATTTAAAGTTTCTATCTCACGAGGTATTTGTCAAGAAACGACATATTTTCTATTAATTATATGACCAAATCCTTGCATATTCACCGCAATCGAGTCGGCTCCAGAATGAGCCTTTCGCCTCAGCAACAATGTGACATCATGAATGTGTCATGACGTCGGAGCATTGTTTTTGACGACAGGTCATTGTTATATCAGTCACTAGTGACAACAACTGTCTGATATCCCTTGTTCTCTATGTTACAGCTCCACAGTCGCCCAAAAAGGAACAACCGTCTGATATCCCTTGTTCTCTTTGTTACAGCTCCACGTCGTCCAGAAAGGAACCACTGTCTGATATCCCTTGTTGTCTAAGTTACAGCTCCACGTTGACCAGAAACTAAACACCGTCTGATATCTCTTGTTGTCTATATTACAGCTTCACGTCGTCCAGAAAGGAACAACCGTCTGATATCCCTTGTTGTCTAAGTTACAGCTCCACGTCGACCAGAAACGAAACACCGTCTGATATCTCTTGTTGTCTATATTACAGCTCCACAGTCGCCCAGAAAGGAACAATAGTCTGATTTCCCTTGTTGTCTTTGTTACAGCTCCACAGTCGCCCAGAAAAGAAACACCGTCTGATATCTCTTGTTCTCTATGTTATAGCTCCACGTCGACCAGAAAGGAACCACCTTCTGATATCCCTTGTTCTCTATGTTACAGCTCCACAGTCGCCCAGAAAGGAACAATAGTCTGATTTCCCTTGTTGTCTTTGTTACAGCTCCACAGTCGCCCAGAAAAGAAACACCGTCTGATACCTCTTGTGCTCTATGTTACAACTCAACGTCAACGAGAAGGAACCACAGTCTGATATCTCTTGTTCTCTATGTTACATTTTCAAGTCGACCAAAAATGAACCACCGTCTGATATCTATTGTGCTCTATGTTACAGCTCCACGTCGACGAGAAGGAACCACAGTCTGATATCTCTTGTTCTCTATGTTACAACTCAACGTCAACGAGAAGGAACCACCGTCTGATATCTCTTGTTCTCTATGTTACAACTCAACGTCGACGAGAAGGAACCACCGTCTGATACCTCTTGTTCTCTATGTTACAACTCAACGTCGACGAGAAGGAACCACAGTCTGATATCCCTTGTTCTCAATGTTACATTTTCAAGTCGACCAAAAATGAACCACCGTCTGATATCTCTTGTTCTATATGTTACAGCTCCACGTCGACGAGAAGGAACCACAGTCTGATATCTCTTGTTCTCTATGTTACATTTTCAAGTCGACCAAAAATGAACCACCGTCTGATATCTCTTGTTCTCTATGTTACAGCTCCACGTCGACGAGAAGGAACCACAGTCTGATATCTCTTGTTCTCAATGTTACATTTTCAAGTCGACCAAAAATGAACCACCGTCTGATATCTCTTGTTCTCTATGTTACAGCTCCACGTCGACGAGAAGGAACCACAGTCTGATATCCCTTGTTCTCAATGTTACATTTTCAAGTCGACCAAAACTGAACCACCGTCTGATATCTCTTGTGCTCTATGTTACAGCTCCACGTCGACGAGAAGGAACCACCGTCTGATATCTCTTGTTCTCTATGTTACAACTCAACGTCAACGAGAAGGAACCACAGTCTGATATCCCTTGTTCTCAATGTTACATTTTCAAGTCGACCAAAAATGAACCACCGTCTGATATCTCTTGTTCTCTATGTTACAGCTCCACGTCGACGAGAAGGAACCACCGTCTGATACCTCTTGTTCTCTATGTTACAGCTCCACGTCGACGAGAAGGAACCACAGTCTGATATCTCTTGTTCTCAATGTTACATTTTCAAGTCGACCAAAAATGAACCACCGTCTGATATCTCTTGTTCTCTATGTTACAGCTCCACGTCGACGAGAAGGAACCACAGTCTGATATCTCTTGTTCTCAATGTTACATTTTCAAGTCGACCAAAAATGAACCACAGTCTGATATCTCTTGTTCTCTATGTTACAGCTCCACGTCGACGAGAAGGAACCACAGTCTGATATCCCTTGTTCTCAATGTTACATTTTCAAGTCGACCAAAAATGAACCACCGTCTGATATCTCTTGTTCTCTATGTTACAGCTCCACGTCGACGAGAAGGAACCACAGTCTGATATCTCTTGTTCTCAATGTTACATTTTCAAGTCGACCAAAAATGAACCACCGTCTGATATCTCTTGTTCTCTATGTTACAGCTCCACGTCGACGAGAAGGAACCACAGTCTGATATCCCTTGTTCTCAATGTTACATTTTCAAGTCGACCAAAAATGAACCACCGTCTGATATCTCTTGTTCTCTATGTTACAGCTCCACGTCGACGAGAAGGAACCACAGTCTGATATCCCTTGTTCTCAATGTTACATTTTCAAGTCGACCAAAAATGAACCACCGTCTGATATCTCTTGTTCTCTATGTTACAACTCAACGTCAACGAGAAGGAACCACAGTCTGATATCCCTTGTTCTCTATGTTACAACTCAACGTCAACGAGAAGGAACCACAGTCTGATATCTCTTGTTCTCAATGTTACATTTTCAAGTCGACCAAAAATGAACCACCGTCTGATATCTCTTGTTCTCTATGTTACAACTCAACGTCAACGAGAAGGAACCACAGTCTGATATCTCTTGTTCTCTATGTTACAGCTCCACGTCAACGAGAAGGAACCACAGTCTGATATCTCTTGTTCTCTAAGGTTCAGCTCCACGTCGACGAGAAGGAACCACCGTCTGATACCTCTTGTTCTCAATGTTACAGCTCCACGTCGACGAGAAGGAACCAAAGTCTGATATCCCTTGTTCTCAATGTTACATTTTCAAGTCGACCAAAAATGAACCACCGTCTGATATCTCTTGTTCTCTATGTTACAACTCAACGTCAACGAGAAGGAACCACCGTCTGATATCTCTTGTTCTCTATGTTACAGCTCCACGTCGACGAGAAGGAACCACAGTCTGATATCCCTTGTTCTCAATGTTACATTTTCAAGTCGACCAAAAATGAACCACCGTCTGATATCTCTTGTTCTCTATGTTACAGCTCCACGTCGACGAGAAGGAACCACAGTCTGATATCCCTTGTTCTCAATGTTACATTTTCAAGTCGACCAAAAATGAACCACCGTCTGATATCTCTTGTTCTCTATGTTACAGCTCCACGTCGACGAGAAGGAACCACAGTCTGATATCCCTTGTTCTCAATGTTACATTTTCAAGTCGACCAAAAATGAACCACCGTCTGATATCTCTTGTTCTCTATGTTACAGCTCCACGTCGACGAGAAGGAACCACAGTCTGATATCCCTTGTTCTCAATGTTACATTTTCAAGTCGACCAAAAATGAACCACCGTCTGATATCTCTTGTGCTCTATGTTACAGCTCCACGTCGACGAGAAGGAACCACAGTCTGATATCTCTTGTTCTCAATGTTACATTTTCAAGTCGAACAAAAATGAACCACCGTCTGATATCTCTTGTTCTCTATGTTACAGCTCCACGTCGACGAGAAGGAACCACAGTCTGATATCCCTTGTTCTCAATGTTACATTTTCAAGTCGACCAAAAATGAACCACAGTCTGATATCTCTTGTTCTCTATGTTACAGCTCAACGTCAACGAGAAGGAACCACAGTCTGATATCTCTTGTTCTCTATGTTACATTTTCAAGTCGACCAAAAATGAACCACAGTCTGATATCTCTTGTTCTCTATATTACAGCTCAATGTCAACGAGAAGGAACCACCGTCTGATACCTCTTGTTCTCTATGTTACATTTTCAAGTCGACCAAAAATGAACCACAGTCTGATATCTCTTGTTCTCTATGTTACAGCTCAACGTCAACGAGAAGGAACCACAGTCTGATATCTCTTGTTCTCTATGTTACATTTTCAAGTCGACCAAAAATGAACCACAGTCTGATATCTCTTGTTCTCTATATTACAGCTCAACGTCAACGAGAAGGAACCACCGTCTGATACCTCTTGTTCTCTATGTTACATTTTCAAGTCGACCAAAAATGAACCACAGTCTGATATCTCTTGTTCTCAATGTTACAGCTCCACGTCGACGAGAAGGAACCACCGTCTGAAACCTCTTGTGCTCTATGTTACAACTCAACGTCAACGAGAAGGAACCACAGTCTGATATCCCTTGTTCTCAATGTTACATTTTCAAGTCGACCAAAAATGAACCACCGTCTGATATCTCTTGTTCTCTATATTACAGCTCCACGTCGACGAGAAGGAACCACAGTCTGATATCCCTTGTTCTCAATGTTACATTTTCAAGTCGACCAAAAATGAACCACCGTCTGATATCTCTTGTTCTCTATATTACAGCTCCACGTCAACGAGAAGGAACCACAGTCTGATATCTCTTGTTCTCTATGTTACAACTCAACGTCAACGAGAAGGAACCACAGTCTGATATCTCTTGTTCTCTATGTTACATTTTCAAGTCGACCAAAAGTGAACCACCGTCTGATACCTCTTGTTCTCAATGTTACAGCTCCACGTCGACGAGAAGGAACCACAGTCTGATATCCCTTGTTCTCAATGTTACATTTTCAAGTCGACCAAAAGTGAACCACCGTCTGATATCTCTTGTTCTCTATGTTACAGCTCCACGTCGACGAGAAGGAACCACAGTCTGATATCTCTTGTTCTCAATGTTACATTTTCAAGTCGACCAAAAGTGAACCACCGTCTGATATCTCTTGTTCTCAATGTTACAGCTCCACGTCGACGAGAAGGAACCACCGTCTGAAACCTCTTGTGCTCTATGTTACAACTCAACGTCGACGAGAAGGAACCACCGTCTGAAACCTCTTGTGCTCTATGTTACAACTCAACGTCAACGAGAAGGAACCACCGTCTGAAACCTCTTGTGCTCTATGTTACAGCTCAACGTCGACGAGAAGGAACCACCGTCTGATACCTCTCGTTCTCAATGTTACAGCTCCACGTCGACGAGAAGGAACCACCGTCTGAAACCTCTTGTGCTCTATGTTACAACTCAACGTCGACGAGAAGGAACCACAGTCTGATATCTCTTGTTCTCTATGTTACAACTCAACGTCAACGAGAAGGAACCACAGTCTGATATCTCTTGTTCTCTATGTTACAACTCCACGTCGACGAGAAGGAACCACCGTCTGAAACCTCTTGTGCTCTATGTTATAACTCAACGTCGACGAGAAGGAACCACAGTCTGATATCTCTTGTTCTCTATGTTACAGCTCAACGTCAACGAGAAGGAACCACCGTCTGATACCTCTTGTTCTCTATGTTACAACTCAACGTCAACGAGAAGGAACCACCGTCTGAAACCTCTTGTGCTCTATGTTACAGCTCCACGTCGACGAGAAGGAACCACCGTCTGATACCTCTTGTTCTCAATGTTACAGCTCCACGTCGACGAGAAGGAACCACCGTCTGAAACCTCTTGTGCTCTATGTTACAACTCAACGTCGACGAGAAGGAACCACAGTCTGATATCTCTTGTTCTCTATGTTACAACTCAACGTCGACGAGAAGGAACCACAGTCTGATATCTCTTGTTCTCTATGTTACAACTCAACGTCAACGAGAAGGAACCACCGTCTGATACCTCTTGTTCTCAATGTTACAGCTCCACGTCGACGAGAAGGAACCACCGTCTGATACCTCTTGTGCTCTATGTTACAACTGAACGTCAACGAGAAGGAACCACAGTCTGATATCTCTTGTTCTCAATGTTACAGATCCACGTCGACGAGAAGGAACCACCGTCTGATACCTCTTGTGCTCTATGTTACAACTCAACGTCAACGAGAAGGAACCACAGTCTGATATCTCTTGTTCTCTATGTTACAACTCAACGTCAACGAGAAGGAACCACCGTCTGATCTCTCTTGTTCTCTATGTTACAGCTCCACGTCGACGAGAAGGAACCACAGTCTGATACCTCTTGTGCTCTATGTTACAACTCAACGTCGACGAGAAGGAACCACCGTCTGATACCTCTTGTGCTCTATGTTACAGCTCCACGTCAACGAGAAGGAACCACCGTCTGATATCTCTTGTTCTCTATGTTACAGCTCCACGTCGACGAGAAGGAACCACCGTCTGATACCTCTTGTTCTCTATGTTACAGCTCCACGTCGACGAGAAGGAACCACCGTCTGATATCTCTTGTTCTCTATGTTACAACTAAACGTCAACGAGAAGGAACCACAGTCTGATATCTCTTGTTCTCTATGTTACAACTCAACGTCAACGAGAAGGAACCCCCGTCTGATACCTCTTGTTCTCTATGGTACAGCTCCACGTCGACGAGAAGGAACCACAGTCTGATATCCCTTGTTCTCAATGTTACATTTTCAAGTCGACCAAAAGTGAACCACCGTCTGATATCTCTTGTTCTCTATGTTACAACCCAACGTCAACGAGAAGGAAACACAGTCTGATATCTCTTGTTCTCAATGTTACATTTTCAAGTCGACCAAAAGTGAACCACCGTCTGATATCTCTTGTTCTCTATGTTACAACTCAACGTCAACGAGAAGGAACCACAGTCTGATATCCCTTGTTCTCAATGTTACATTTTCAAGTCGACCAAAAGTGAACCACCGTCTGATATCTCTTGTTCTCTATGTTACAACTCAACGTCGACGAGAAGGAACCACAGTCTGATATCCCTTGTTCTCAATGTTACATTTTCAAGTCGACCAAAAGTGAACCACCGTCTGATATCTCTTGTTCTCTATGTTACAACTCAACGTCAACGAGAAGGAACCACAGTCTGATATCTCTTGTTCTCAATGTTACATTTTCAAGTCGACCAAAAATGAACCACAGTCTGATATCTCTTGTTCTCTATATTACAGCTCCACGTCGACGAGAAGGAACCACAGTCTGATATCTCTTGTTCTCTATGTTACAGCTCCACGTCAACGAGAAGGAACCACCGTCTGATATCTCTTGTTCTCTATGTTACAGCTCCACGTCGACGAGAAGGAACCACAGTCTGATATCCCTTGTTCTCTATGTTACATTTTCAAGTCGACCAAAAGTGAACCACAGTCTGATATCTCTTGTTCTCTATGTTACAACTCAACGTCAACGAGAAGGAACCACCGTCTGATACCTCTTGTCCTTAATGTTACAGCTCCACGTCGACGAGAAGGAACCACAGTCTGATACCTCTTATTCTCTATGTTACAGCTCCACGTCGACGAGAAGGAACCACCGTCTGATATCTCTTGTTCTCTATGTTACAGCTCCACGTCGACGAGAAGGAACCACAGTCTGATATCCCTTCTTCTCAATGTTACATTTTCAAGTCGACCAAAAATGAACCACCGTCTGATATCTCTTGTTCTCTATGTTACAGCTCAACGTCAACGAGAAGGAACCACAGTCTGATATCTCTTGTTCTCTATGTTACAGCTCCACGTCGACGAGAAGGAACCACCGTCTGATATCTCTTGTTCTCTATGTTACAGCTCCACGTCGACGAGAAGGAACCACAGTCTGATATCCCTTGTTCTCTATGTTACATTTTCAAGTCGACCAAAAGTGAACCACAGTCTGATATCTCTTGTTCTCTATGTTACAACTCAACGTCAACGAGAAGGAACCACCGTCTGATACCTCTTGTTCTCAATGTTACAGCTCCACGTCGACGAGAAGGAACCACAGTCTGATACCTCTTGTTCTCTATGTTACAGCTCCACGTCGACGAGAAGGAACCACCGTCTGATATCTCTTGTTCTCTATGTTACAGCTCCACGTCGACGAGAAGGAACCACAGTCTGATATCCCTTGTTCTCAATGTTACATTTTCAAGTCGACCAAAAATGAACCACCGTCTGATATCTCTTGTTCTCTATGTTACAGCTCCACGTCGAGGAGAAGGAACCACCCTCTGATATCTCTTGTTCTCTATGTTACAGCTCCACGTCGACGAGAAGGAACCACCGTCTGATATATCTTGTTCTCTATGTTACAGCTCCACGTCGACGAGAAGGAACCACCGTCTGATATCTCTTGTTCTCTATGTTACAGCTCCACGTCGACGAGAAGGAACCACAGTCTGATATCTCTTGTTCTCAATGTTACAACTCAACGTCAACGAGAAGGAACCACCGTCTGATACCTCTTGTTCTCAATGTTACAGCTCCACGTCGACGAGAAGGAACCACAGTCTGATACCTCTTGTTCTCTATGTTACAGCTCCACGTCGACGAAAAGGAACCACCGTCTGATATCTCTTGTTCTCTATGTTACAGCTCCACGTCGACGAGAAGGAACCACAGTCTGATATCCCTTGTTCTCAATGTTACATTTTCAAGTCGACCAAAAATGAACCACCGTCTGATATCTCTTGTTCTCTATGTTACAGCTCCACGTCGACGAGAAGGAACCACCGTCTGATATCTCTTGTTCTCTATGTTACAGCTCAACGTCAACGAGAAGGAACCACCGTCTGATATCTCTTGTTCTCTATGTTACAGCTCCACGTCGACGAGAAGGAACCACCGTCTGATATCTCTTGTTCTCTATGTTACAGCTCCACGTCGACGAGAAGGAACCACCGTCTGATATCTCTTGTTCTCTATGTTACAGCTCCACGTCGACGAGAAGGAACCACAGTCTGATATCCCTTGTTCTCAATGTTACATTTTCAAGTCGACCAAAAATGAAACACCGTCTGATATCTCTTGTTCTCTATGTTACAGCTCCACGTCGACGAGAAGGAACCACAGTCTGATATCCCTTGTTCTCAATGTTACATTTTCAAGTCGACCAAAAATGAACCACAGTCTGATATCTCTTGTTCTCTATGTTACAGCTCAACATCAACGAGAAGGAACCACCGTCAGATATCTCTTGTTCTCTATGTTACAGCTCCACGTCGACGAGAAGGAACCACCGTCTGATATCTCTTGTTCTCTATGTTACAGCTCCACGTCGACGAGAAGGAACCACAGTCTGATATCCCTTGTTCTCAATGTTACATTTTCAAGTCGACCAAAAATGAAACACCGTCTGATATCTCTTGTTCTCTATGTTACAGCTCCACGTCGACGAGAAGGAACCACAGTCTGATATCCCTTGTTCTCTATGTTACATTTTCAAGTCGACCAAAAATGAACCACAGTCTGATATCTCTTGTTCTCTATGTTACAACTCAACGTCAACGAGAAGGAACCACAGTCTGATATCTCTTGTTCTCTATGTTACAACTCAACGTCAACGAGAAGGAACCACCGTCTGATATCTCTTGTTCTCTATGTTACAGCTCCACGTCGACGAGAAGGAACCACAGTCTGATATCCCTTGTTCTCAATGTTACATTTTCAAGTCGACCAAAAGTGAACCACCGTCTGATATCTCTTGTTCTCTATATTACAACTCCACGTCAACGAGAAGGAACCACAGTCTGATATCTCTTGTTCTCTATGTTACAACTCAACGTCAACGAGAATGAACCACCGTCTGATATCTCTTGTTCTCTATGTTACAACTCAACGTCAACGAGAAGGAACCACAGTCTGATATCTCTTGTTCTCTATGTTACAACTCAACGTCAACGAGAAGGAACCACAGTCTGATATCTCTTGTTCTCAATGTTACATTTTCAAGTCGACCAAAAATGAACCACAGTCTGATATCTCTTGTTCTCTATATTACAGCTCCACGTCGACGAGAAGGAACCACAGTCTGATATCTCTTGTGCTCTATGTTACAGCTCCACGTCAACGAGAAGGAACCACCGTCTGATATCTCTTGTTCTCTATGTTACAGCTCCACGTCGACGAGAAGGAACCACAGTCTGATATCCCTTGTTCTCTATGTTACATTTTCAAGTCGACCAAAAGTGAACCACAGTCTGATATCTCTTGTTCTCTATGTTACAACTCAACGTCAACGAGAAGGAACCACCGTCTGATACCTCTTGTTCTCAATGTTACAGCTCCACGTCGACGAGAAGGAACCACAGTCTGATACCTCTTATTCTCTATGTTACAGCTCCACGTCGACGAGAAGGAACCACCGTCTGATATCTCTTGTTCTCTATGTTACAGCTCCACGTCGACGAGAAGGAACCACAGCCTGATATCCCTTGTTCTCAATGTTACATTTTCAAGTCGACCAAAAATGAACCACCGTCTGATATCTCTTGTTCTCTATGTTACAGCTCAACGTCAACGAGAAGGAACCACAGTCTGATATCTCTTGTTCTCTATGTTACAGCTCCACGTCGACGAGAAGGAACCACCGTCTGATATCTCTTGTACTCTATGTTACAGCTCCACGTCGACGAGAAGGAACCACAGTCTGATATCCCTTGTTCTCTATGTTACATTTTCAAGTAGACCAAAAGTGAACCACAGTCTGATATCTCTTGTTCTCTATGTTACAACTCAACGTCAACGAGAAGGAACCACCGTCTGATACCTCTTGTTCTCAATGTTACAGCTCCACGTCGACGAGAAGGAACCACAGTCTGATACCTCTTGTTCTCTATGTTACAGCTCCACGTCGACGAGAAGGAACCACCGTCTGATATCTCTTGTTCTCTATGTTACAGCTCCACGTCGACGAGAAGGAACCACAGTCTGATATCCCTTGTTCTCAATGTTACATTTTCAAGTCGACCAAAAATGAACCACCGTCTGATATCTCTTGTTCTCTATGTTACAGCTCCACGTCGAGGAGAAGGAACCACCGTCTGATATCTCTTGTTCTCTATGTTACAGCTCCACGTCGACGAGAAGGAACCACCGTCTGATATCTCTTGTTCTCTATGTTACAGCTCAACGTCGACGAGAAGGAACCACCGTCTGATATCTCTTGTTCTCTATGTTACAGCTCCACGTCGACGAGAAGGAACCACAGTCTGATATCTCTCGTTCTCAATGTTACAACTCAACGTCAACGAGAAGGAACCACCGTCTGATACCTCTTGTTCTCAATGTTACAGCTCCACGTCGACGAGAAGGAACCACAGTCTGATACCTCTTGTTCTCTATGTTACAGCTCCACGTCGACGAGAAGGAACCACCGTCTGATATCTCTTGTTCTCTATGTTACAGCTCCACGTCGACGAGAAGGAACCACAGTCTGATATCCCTTGTTCTCAATGTTACATTTTCAAGTCGACCAAAAATGAACCACCGTCTGATATCTCTTGTTCTCTATGTTACAACTCAACGTCAACGAGAAGGAACCACAGTCTGATATCTCTTGTTCTCTATGTTACAACTCAACGTCAACGAGAAGGAACCACAGTCTGATATCTCTTGTTCTCTATGTTACAACTCAACGTCAACGAGAAGGAACCACCGTCTGATATCTCTTGTTCTCTAAGGTTCAGCTCCACGTCGACGAGAAGGAACCACAGTCTGATATCTCTTGTTCTCAATGTTACATTTTCAAGTCGACCAAAAGTGAACGACCGTCTGATATCTCTTGTTCTCTATGTTACAACTCAACGTCAACGAGAAGGAACCACAGTCTGATATCTCTTGTTCTCTATGTTACAACTCAACGTCAACGAGAAGGAACCACCGTCTGATATCTCTTGTTCTCTATGTTACAGCTCCACGTCGACGAGAAGGAACCACAGTCTGATATCTCTTGTTCTCAATGTTACATTTTCAAGTCGACCAAAAGTGAACCACCGTCTGATATCTCTTGTTCTCTATGTTACAACTCAACGTCAACGAGAAGGAACCACAGTCTGATATCTCTTGTTCTCTATGTTACAACTCAACGTCAACGAGAAGGAACCACAGTCTGATATCTCTTGTTCTCTATGTTACAGCTCCACGTCGACGAGAAGGAACCACCGTCTGATATCTCTTGTTCTCTATGTTACAACTCAACGTCAACGAGAAGGAACCACAGTCTGATATCTCTTGTTCTCTATGTTACATTTTCAAGTCGACCAAAAGTGAACCACCGTCTGATATCTCTTGTTCTCTATGTTACAGCTCCACGTCGACGAGAAGGAACCACAGTCTGATATCCCTTGTTCTCAATGTTACATTTTCAAGTCGACCAAAAGTGAACCACAGTCTGATATCTCTTGTTCTCTATGTTACAGCTCCACGTCGACGAGAAGGAACCACAGTCTGATATCCCTTGTTCTCAATGTTACATTTTCAAGTCGACCAAAAGTGAACCACCGTCTGATATCTCTTGTTCTCTATGTTATAACTCAACGTCAACGAGAAGGAACCACAGTCTGATATCTCTTGTTCTCTATGTTACATTTTCAAGTCGACCAAAAATGAACCACCGTCTGATATCTTTTGTTCTCTATGTTACAGCTCCACGTCGACGAGAAGGAACCACAGTCTGATATCCCTTGTTCTCAATGTTACATTTTCAAGTCGACCAAAAGTGAACCACCGTCTGATATCTCTTGTTCTCTATGTTACAACTCAACGTCAACGAGAAGGAACCACAGTCTGATATCTCTTGTTCTCTATGTTACAACTCAACGTCAACGAGAAGGAACCACCGCCTGATATCTCTTGTTCTCTATGTTACAACTCAACGTCAACCTGAAGGAACCACAGTCTGATATCTCTTGTTCTCTATGTTACATTTTCAAGTCGACCAAAAGTGAACCACAGTCTGATATCTCTTGTGCTCTATGTTACAACTCAACGTCAACGAGAAGGAACCACCGTCTGATATCTCTTGTTCTCTATGTTACAACTCTCAACGTCAACGAGAAGGAACCACAGTCTGATATCTCTTGTTCTCTATGTTACATTTTCAAGTCGACCAAAAATGAACCACCGTCTGATATCTCTTGTTCTCTATGTTACAGCTCAACGTCAACGAGAAGGAACCACAGTCTGATATCTCTTGTTCTCAATGTTACATTTTCAAGTCGACCAAAAGTGAACCACCGTCTGATATCTCGTGTTCTCTATGTTAAAGCTCAACGTCAACGAGAAGGAACCACAGTCTGATATCCCTTGTTCTCAATGTTACATTTTCAAGTCGACCAAAAATGAACCACCGTCTGACATCTCTTGTTCTCTATGTTACAGCTCAACGTCAACGAGAAGGAACCACAGTCTGATATCTCTTGTTCTCAATGTTACATTTTCAAGTCGACCAAAAGTGAACCACCGTCTGATATCTCTTGTTCTCTATGTTACAGCTCAACGTCAACGAGAAGGAACCACAGTCTGATATCCCTTGTTCTCAATGTTACATTTTCAAGTCGACCAAAAATGAACCACTGTCTGATATCTCTTGTTCTCTACGTTACAGCTCCACGTCGACGAGAAGGAACCACAGTCTGATATCTCTTGTGCTCTATGTTACAACTCAACGTCGACGAGAAGGAACCACCGTCTGATATCTCTTGTTCTCTATGTTACAACTCCACGTCGACGAGAAGGAACCACCGTCTGATATCCCTTGTTCTCAATGTTACATTTTCAAGTCGACCAAAAATGAACCACCGTCTGATATCTCTTGTTCTCTATGTTACAACTCAACGTCGACGAGAAGGAACCACCGTCTGATATCCCTTGTTCTCTATGTTACAACTCAACGTCGACGAGAAGGAACCACCTTCTGATATCCCTTGTTCTCAATGTTACATTTTCAAGTCGACCAAAAATGAACCACCGTCTGATATCTCTTGTTCTCTATGTTACAGCTCCACGTCGACGAGAAGGAACCACAGTCTGATATCTCTTGTTCTCTATGTTACAACTCAACGTCAACGAGAAGGAACCACAGTCTGATATCTCTTGTGCTCTATGTTACAACTCAACGTCAACGAGAAGGAACCACCGTCTGATATCTCTTGTTCTCTATGTTACAACTCAACGTCAACGAGAAGGAACCACAGTCTGATATCTCTTGTTCTCTATGTTACATTTTCAAGTCGACCAAAAATGAACCACCGTCTGATATCTCTTGTTCTCTATGTTACAGCTCAACGTCAACGAGAAGGAACCACAGTCTGATATCTCTTGTTCTCAATGTTACATTTTCAAGTCGACCAAAAGTGAACCACCGTCTGATATCTCGTGTTCTCTATGTTAAAGCTCAACGTCAACGAGAAGGAACCACAGTCTGATATCCCTTGTTCTCAATGTTACATTTTCAAGTCGACCAAAAATGAACCACCGTCTGACATCTCTTGTTCTCTATGTTACAGCTCAACGTCAACGAGAAGGAACCACAGTCTGATATCTCTTGTTCTCAATGTTACATTTTCAAGTCGACCAAAAGTGAACCACCGTCTGATATCTCTTGTTCTCTATGTTACAGCTCAACGTCAACGAGAAGGAACCACAGTCTGATATCCCTTGTTCTCAATGTTACATTTTCAAGTCGACCAAAAATGAACCACTGTCTGATATCTCTTGTTCTCTACGTTACAGCTCCACGTCGACGAGAAGGAACCACAGTCTGATATCTCTTGTGCTCTATGTTACAACTCAACGTCGACGAGAAGGAACCACCGTCTGATATCTCTTGTTCTCTATGTTACAACTCCACGTCGACGAGAAGGAACCACCGTCTGATATCCCTTGTTCTCAATGTTACATTTTCAAGTCGACCAAAAATGAACCACCGTCTGATATCTCTTGTTCTCTATGTTACAACTCAACGTCGACGAGAAGGAACCACCGTCTGATATCCCTTGTTCTCTATGTTACAACTCAACGTCGACGAGAAGGAACCACCTTCTGATATCCCTTGTTCTCAATGTTACATTTTCAAGTCGACCAAAAATGAACCACCGTCTGATATCTCTTGTTCTCTATGTTACAACTCAACGTCAACGAGAAGGAACCACAGTCTGATATCCCTTGTTCTCAATGTTACATTTTCAAGTCGACCAAAAATGAACCACCGTCTGATATCTCTTGTTCTCTATGTTACAACTCAATGTCGACGAGAAGGAACCACCGTCTGATATTTCTTGTTCTCTATGTTACAACTCCACGTCGACGAGAAGGAACCACCTTCTGATATCCCTTGTTCTCAATGTTACATTTTCAAGTCGACCAAAAATGAACCACCGTCTGATATCTCTTGTTCTCTATGTTACAGCTCCACGTCGACGAGAAGGAACCACAGTCTGATATCTCTTGTTCTCTATGTTACAACTCAACGTCGACGAGAAGGAACCACCGTCTGATACCTCTTGTTCTCAATGTTACAGCTCCACGTCGACGAGAAGGAACCACAGTCTGATATCCCTTGTTCTCAATGTTACATTTTCAAGTCGACCAAAAATGAACCACCGTCTGATATCTCTTGTTCTCTATGTTACAGCTCCACGTCGACGAGAAGGAACCACAGTCTGATATCCCTTGTTCTCTATGTTACAACTCAACGTCAACGAGAAGGAACCACCGTCTGATACCTCTTGTTCTCAATGTTACAGCTCCACGTCGACGAGAAGGAACCACAGTCTGATATCCCTTGTTCTCAATGTTACATTTTCAAGTCGACCAAAAATGAACCACCGTCTGATATCTCTTGTTCTCTATGTTACAAGGAACCACGTCAACGAGAAGGAACCACAGTCTGATATCTCTTGTTCTCTATGTTACAACTCCACGTCAACGAGAAGGAACCACCGTCTGATATCTCTTGTTCTCTATGTTACAACTCAACGTCAACGAGAAGGAACCACAGTCTGATATCCCTTGTTTTCAATGTTACATTTTCAAGTCGACCAAAAATGAACCACCGTCTGATATCTCTTGTTCTCTATGTTACAGCTCCACGTCAACGAGAAGGAACCACAGTCTGATATCTCTTGTGCTCTATGTTACAACTCAACGTCAACGAGAAGGAACCACCGTCTGAGACCTCTTGTTCTCTATGTTACAGCTCCACGTCGACGAGAAGGAACCACAGTCTGATATCCCTTGTTCTCAATGTTACATTTTCAAGTCGACCAAAAATGAACCACCGTCTGATATCTCTTGTTCTCTATGTTACAACTCAACGTCAACGAGAAGGAACCACAGTCTGATATCTCTTCTGCTCTATGTTACAACTCAACGTCAACGAGAAGGAACCACCGTCTGATACCTCTTGTGCTCTATGTTACAGCTCCACGTCGACGAGAAGGAACCACAGTCTGATATCCCTTGTTCTCAATGTTACATTTTCAAGTCGACCAAAAATGAACCACCGTCTGATATCTCTTGTTCTCTATGTTACAACTCAACGTCAACGAGAAGGAACCACAGTCTGATATCGCTTGTGCTCTATGTTACAACTAAACGTCAACGAGAAGGAACCACCGTCTGAAACCTCTTGTTCTCAATGTTACAGCTCCACGTCGACGAGAAGGAACCACAGTCTGATATCTCTTGTTCTCAATGTTACAGCTCAACGTCAACGAGAAGGAACCACCGTCTGATACCTCTTGTTCTCAATGTTACAGCTCCACGTCGACGAGAAGGAACCACAGTCTGATATCTCTTGTTCTCAATGTTACAGCTCAACGTCAACGAGAAGGAACCACCGTCTGATATCTCTTGTTCTCTATGTTACAGCTCCACGTCGACGAGAAGGAACCACAGTCTGATATCCCTTGTTCTCAATGTTACATTTTCAAGTCGACCAAAAGTGAACCACCGTCTGATATCTCTTGTTCTCTATGTTACAACTCAACGTCGACGAGAAGGAACCACCGTCTGATATCCCTTGTTCTCTATGTTACAACTCAACGTCAACGAGAAGGAACCACAGTCTGATATCCCTTGTTCTCAATGTTACATTTTCAAGTCGACCAAAAATGAACCACCGTCTGATATCTCTTGTTCTCTATGTTACAACTCAACGTCAACGAGAAGGAACCACAGTCTGATATCCCTTGTTCTCAATGTTACATTTTCAAGTCGACCAAAAATGAACCACCGTCTGATATCTCTTGTTCTCTATGTTACAACTCAATGTCGACGAGAAGGAACCACCGTCTGATATTTCTTGTTCTCTATGTTACAACTCCACGTCGACGAGAAGGAACCACCGTCTGATATCCCTTGTTCTCAATGTTACATTTTCAAGTCGACCAAAAATGAACCACCGTCTGATATCTCTTGTTCTCTATGTTACAGCTCCACGTCGACGAGAAGGAACCACAGTCTGATATCTCTTGTTCTCTATGTTACAACTCAACGTCGACGAGAAGGAACCACCGTCTGAAACCTCTTGTTCTCAATGTTACAGCTCCACGTCGACGAGAAGGAACCACAGTCTGATATCCCTTGTTCTCAATGTTACATTTTCAAGTCGACCAAAAATGAACCACCGTCTGATATCTCTTGTTCTCTATGTTACAGCTCCACGTCGACGAGAAGGAACCACAGTCTGATATCCCTTGTTCTCTATGTTACAACTCAACGTCAACGAGAAGGAACCACCGTCTGATACCTCTTGTTCTCAATGTTACAGCTCCACGTCGACGAGAAGGAACCACAGTCTGATATCCCTTGTTCTCAATGTTACATTTTCAAGTCGACCAAAAATGAACCACCGTCTGATATCTCTTGTTCTCTATGTTACAAGGAACCACGTCAACGAGAAGGAACCACAGTCTGATATCTCTTGTTCTCTATGTTACAACTCCACGTCAACGAGAAGGAACCACCGTCTGATATCTCTTGTTCTCTATGTTACAACTCCACGTCGACGAGAAGGAACCACAGTCTGATATCCCTTGTTTTCAATGTTACATTTTCAAGTCGACCAAAAATGAACCACCGTCTGATATCTCTTGTTCTCTATGTTACAGCTCCACGTCAACGAGAAGGAACCACAGTCTGATATCTCTTGTTCTCTATGTTACAACTCAACGTCAACGAGAAGGAACCACCGTCTGAGACCTCTTGTTCTCTATGTTACAGCTCCACGTCGACGAGAAGGAACCACAGTCTGATATCCCTTGTTCTCAATGTTACATTTTCAAGTCGACCAAAAATGAACCACCGTCTGATATCTCTTGTTCTCTATGTTACAACTCAACGTCAACGAGAAGGAACCACAGTCTGATATCGCTTGTGCTCTATGTTACAACTAAACGTCAACGAGAAGGAACCACCGTCTGAAACCTCTTGTTCTCAATGTTACAGCTCCACGTCGACGAGAAGGAACCACAGTCTGATATCTCTTGTTCTCAATGTTACAACTCCACGTCAACGAGAAGGAACCACCGTCTGATACCTCTTGTTCTCAATGTTACAGCTCCACGTCGACGAGAAGGAACCACAGTCTGATATCTCTTGTTCTCAATGTTACAGCTCAACGTCAACGAGAAGGAACCACCGTCTGATATCTCTTGTTCTCAATGTTACAGCTCCACGTCGACGAGAAGGAACCACAGTCTGATATCCCTTGTTCTCAATGTTACATTTTCAAGTCGACCAAAAGTGAACCACCGTCTGATATCTCTTGTTCTCTATGTTACAACTCAACGTCGACGAGAAGGAACCACCGTCTGATATCCCTTGTTCTCTATGTTACAACTCAACGTCAACGAGAAGGAACCACAGTCTGATATCCCTTGTTCTCAATGTTACATTTTCAAGTCGACCAAAAATGAACCACCGTCTGATATCTCTTGTTCTCTATGTTACAACTCAACGTCAACGAGAAGGAACCACAGTCTGATATCCCTTGTTCTCAATGTTACATTTTCAAGTCGACCAAAAATGAACCACCGTCTGATATCTCTTGTTCTCTATGTTACAACTCAATGTCGACGAGAAGGAACCACCGTCTGATATTTCTTGTTCTCTATGTTACAACTCCACGTCGACGAGAAGGAACCACCTTCTGATATCCCTTGTTCTCAATGTTACATTTTCAAGTCGACCAAAAATGAACCACCGTCTGATATCTCTTGTTCTCTATGTTACAGCTCCACGTCGACGAGAAGGAACCACAGTCTGATATCTCTTGTTCTCTATGTTACAACTCAACGTCGACGAGAAGGAACCACCGTCTGATACCTCTTGTTCTCAATGTTACAGCTCCACGTCGACGAGAAGGAACCACAGTCTGATATCCCTTGTTCTCAATGTTACATTTTCAAGTCGACCAAAAATGAACCACCGTCTGATATCTCTTGTTCTCTATGTTACAGCTCCACGTCGACGAGAAGGAACCACAGTCTGATATCCCTTGTTCTCTATGTTACAACTCAACGTCAACGAGAAGGAACCACCGTCTGATACCTCTTGTTCTCAATGTTACAGCTCCACGTCGACGAGAAGGAACCACAGTCTGATATCCCTTGTTCTCAATGTTACATTTTCAAGTCGACCAAAAATGAACCACCGTCTGATATCTCTTGTTCTCTATGTTACAAGGAACCACGTCAACGAGAAGGAACCACAGTCTGATATCTCTTGTTCTCTATGTTACAACTCCACGTCAACGAGAAGGAACCACCGTCTGATATCTCTTGTTCTCTATGTTACAACTCCACGTCGACGAGAAGGAACCACAGTCTGATATCCCTTGTTTTCAATGTTACATTTTCAAGTCGACCAAAAATGAACCACCGTCTGATATCTCTTGTTCTCTATGTTACAGCTCAACGTCAACGAGAAGGAACCACAGTCTGATATCTCTTGTGCTCTATGTTACAACTCAACGTCAACGAGAAGGAACCACCGTCTGAGACCTCTTGTTCTCTATGTTACAGCTCCACGTCGACGAGAAGGAACCACAGTCTGATATCCCTTGTTCTCAATGTTACATTTTCAAGTCGACCAAAAATGAACCACCGTCTGATATCTCTTGTTCTCTATGTTACAACTCAACGTCAACGAGAAGGAACCACAGTCTGATATCTCTTCTGCTCTATGTTACAACTCAACGTCAACGAGAAGGAACCACCGTCTGATACCTCTTGTGCTCTATGTTACAGCTCCACGTCGACGAGAAGGAACCACAGTCTGATATCCCTTGTTCTCAATGTTACATTTTCAAGTCGACCAAAAATGAACCACCGTCTGATATCTCTTGTTCTCTATGTTACAACTCAACGTCAACGAGAAGGAACCACAGTCTGATATCGCTTGTGCTCTATGTTACAACTAAACGTCAACGAGAAGGAACCACCGTCTGAAACCTCTTGTTCTCAATGTTACAGCTCCACGTCGACGAGAAGGAACCACAGTCTGATATCTCTTGTTCTCAATGTTACAGCTCAACGTCAACGAGAAGGAACCACCGTCTGATACCTCTTGTTCTCAATGTTACAGCTCCACGTCGACGAGAAGGAACCACAGTCTGATATCTCTTGTTCTCAATGTTACAGCTCAACGTCAACGAGAAGGAACCACCGTCTGATACCTCTTGTTCTCAATGTTACAGCTCCACGTCGACGAGAAGGAACCACAGTCTGATATCTCTTGTGCTCTATGTTACAACTCAACGTCAACGAGAAGGAACCACCGTCTGATACCTCTTGTTCTCAATGTTACAGCTCCACGTCGACGAGAAGGAACCACCGTCTGATATCTCTTGTTCTCTATGTTACAACTCAACGTCAACGAGAAGGAACCACAGTCTGATATCCCTTGTTCTCAATGTTACATTTTCAAGTCGACCAAAAATGAACCACCGTCTGATATCTCTTGTTCTCTATGTTACAACTCAACGTCAACGAGAAGGAACCACAGTCTGATATCGCTTGTGCTCTATGTTACAACTCAACGTCAACGAGAAGGAACCACCGTCTGATACCTCTTGTTCTCAATGTTACAGCTCCACGTCGACGAGAAGGAACCACAGTCTGATATCTCTTGTTCTCAATGTTACAGCTCCACGTCGACGAGAAGGAACCACAGTCTGATATCTCTTGTGCTCTATGTTACAACTCAACGTCAACGAGAAAGAACCACCGTCTGATACCTCTTGTTCTCAATGTTACAGCTCCACGTCGACGAGAAGGAACCACCGTCTGATATCTCTTGATCTCTATGTTACAACTCAACGTCAACGAGAAGGAACCACAGTCTGATATCTCTTGTGCTCTATGTTACAACTCAACGTCAACGAGAAGGAACCACCGTCTGATATCTCTTGTTCTCTATGTTACAGCTCAACGTCAACGAGAAGGAACCACAGTCTGATATCTCTTGTTCTCTATGTTACAACTCCACGTCAACGAGAAGGAACCACCGTCTGATATCTCTTGCTCTCAATGTTACAACTCAACGTCAACGAGAAGGAACCACAGTCTGATATCTCTTGTTCTCTATGTTACAACTCCACGTCAACGAGAAGGAACCACCGTCTGATATCTCTTGTTCTCTATGTTACAACTCCACGTCGACGAGAAGGAACCACAGTCTGATATCCCTTGTTCTCAATGTTACATTTTCAAGTCGACCAAAAATGAACCACCGTCTGATATCTCTTGTTCTCTATGTTACAGCTCCACGTCAACGAGAAGGAACCACAGTCTGATATCTCTTGTGCTCTATGCTACAACTCAACGTCAACGAGAAGGAACCACCGTCTGAGACCTCTTGTTCTCTATGTTACAGCTCCACGTCGACGAGAAGGAACCACAGTCTGATATCCCTTGTTCTCAATGTTACATTTTCAAGTCGACCAAAAATGAACCACCGTCTGATATCTCTTGTTCTCTATGTTACAACTCAACGTCAACGAGAAGGAACCACAGTCTGATATCTCTTGTGCTCTATGTTACAACTCAACGTCAACGAGAAGGAACCACCGTCTGATACCTCTTGTTCTCAATGTTACAGCTCCACGTCGACGAGAAGGAACCACAGTCTGATATCTCTTGTTCTCAATGTTACAGCTCAACGTCAACGAGAAGGAACCACCGTCTGATACCTCTTGTTCTCAATGTTACAGCTCCACGTCGACGAGAAGGAACCACAGTCTGATATCTCTTGTGCTCTATGTTACAACTCAACGTCAACGAGAAGGAACCACCGTCTGATACCTCTTGTTCTCAATGTTACAGCTCCACGTCGACGAGAAGGAACCACCGTCTGATATCTCTTGTTCTCTATGTTACAACTCAACGTCAACGAGAAGGAACCACAGTCTGATATCTCTTGTGCTCTATGTTACAACTCAACGTCAACGAGAAGGAACCACCGTCTGATATCTCTTGTTCTCTATGTTACAGCTCAACGTCAACGAGAAGGAACCACAGTCTGATATCTCTTGTTCTCTATGTTACAACTCCACGTCAACGAGAAGGAACCACCGTCTGATATCTCTTGTTCTCAATGTTACAACTCAACGTCAACGAGAAGGAACCACAGTCTGATATCTCTTGTTCTCTATGTTACAACTCCACGTCAACGAGAAGGAACCACCGTCTGATATCTCTTGTTCTCTATGTTACAACTCCACGTCAACGAGAAGGAACCACAGTCTGATATCCCTTGTTCTCAATGTTACATTTTCAAGTCGACCAAAAATGAACCACCGTCTGATATCTCTTGTTCTCTATGTTACAGCTCCACGTCAACGAGAAGGAACCACAGTCTGATATCTCTTGTGCTCTATGTTACAACTCAACGTCAACGAGAAGGAACCACCGTCTGAGACCTCTTGTTCTCTATGTTACAGCTCCACGTCGACGAGAAGGAACCACAGTCTGATATCCCTTGTTCTCAATGTTACATTTTCAAGTCGACCAAAAATGAACCACCGTCTGATATTTCTTGTTCTCTATGTTACAACTCAACGTCAACGAGAAGGAACCACAGTCTGATATCTCTTGTGCTCTATGTTACAACTCAACGTCAACGAGAAGGAACCACCGTCTGATACCTCTTGTTCTCTATGTTACAGCTCCACGTCGACGAGAAGGAACCACAGTCTGATATCCCTTGTTCTCAATGTTACATTTTCAAGTCGACCAAAAATGAACCACCGTCTGATATCTCTTGTTCTCTATGTTACAACTCAACGTCAACGAGAAGGAACCACAGTCTGATATCGCTTGTGCTCTATGTTACAACTCAACGTCAACGAGAAGGAACCACCGTCTGATACCTCTTGTTCTCAATGTTACAGCTCCACGTCGACGAGAAGGAACCACAGTCTGATATCTCTTGTTCTCAATGTTACAACTCAACGTCAACGAGAAGGAACCACCGTCTGATACCTCTTGTTCTCAATGTTATAGCTCCACGTCGACGAGAAGGAACCACAGTCTGATATCTCTTGTGCTCTATGTTACAACTCAACGTCAACGAGAAGGAACCACCGTCTGATACCTCTTGTTCTCAATGTTACAGCTCCACGTCGACGAGAAGGAACCACCGTCTGATATCTCTTGTTCTCTATGTTAAAACTCAACGTCAACGAGAAGGAACCACAGTCTGATATCTCTTGTGCTCTATGTTACAACTCAACGTCAACGAGAAGGAACCACCGTCTGATATCTCTTGTTCTCTATGTTACAGCTCAACGTCAACGAGAAGGAACCACAGTCTGATATCTCTTGTTCTCTATGTTACAACTCCACGTCAACGAGAAGGAACCACCGTCTGATATCTCTTGTTCTCAATGTTACAACTCAATGTCAACGAGAAGGAACCACAGTCTGATATCTCTTGTTCTCTATGTTACAACTCCACGTCAACGAGAAGGAACCACCGTCTGATATCTCTTGTTCTCTATGTTACAGCTCCACGTCGACGAGAAGGAACCACAGTCTGATATCCCTTGTTTTCAATGTTACATTTTCAAGTCGACCAAAAATGAACCACCGTCTGATATCTCTTGTTCTCTATGTTACAACTCAACGTCAACGAGAAGGAACCACCGTCTGATATCTCTTGTTCTCAATGTTACAACTCAACGTCAACGAGAAGGAACCACAGTCTGATATCTCTTGTTCTCTTTATTTACAACTCCACGTCAACGAGAAGGAACCACCGTCTGATATCTCTTGTTCTCTATGTTACAGCTCCACGTCGACGAGAAGGAACCACAGTCTGATATCCCTTGTTCTCAATGTTACATTTTCAAGTCGACCAAAAATTAACCACCGTCTGATATCTCTTGTTCTCTATGTTACAGCTCCACGTCGACGAGAAGGAACCACAGTCTGATATCCCTTGTTCTCAATGTTACATTTTCAAGTCGACCAAAAATGAACCACCGTCTGATATCTCTTGTGCTCTATGTTACAACTCAACGTCAACGAGAAGGAACCACAGTCTGATATCCCTTGTTCTCAATGTTACATTTTCAAGTCGACCAAAAATGAACCACAGTCTGATATCTCTTGTTCTCTATGTTACAACTCAACGTCAACGAGAAGGAACCACAGTCTGATATCTCTTGTTCTCTATGTTACAACTCAACGTCAACGAGAAGGAACCACCGTCTGATATCTCTTGTTCTCAATGTTACAACTCAACGTCAACGAGAAGGAACCACCGTCTGATACGTCTTGTTCTCTATGTTACAACTCAACGTCAACGAGAAGGAACCACAGTCTGATATCTCTTGTTCTCTATGTTACAACTCCACGTCAACGAGAAGGAACCACAGTCTGATATCTCTTGTTCTCTATGTTACAACTCCACGTCAACGAGAAGGAACCACCGTCTGATATCTCTTGTTCTCTATGTTACAGCTCCACGTCGACGAGAAGGAACCACAGTCTGATATCCCTTGTTCTCAATGTTACATTTTCAAGTCGACCAAAAATGAACCACCGTCTGATATCTCTTGTTCTCTATGTTACAGCTCCACGTCGACGAGAAGGAACCACAGTCTGATATCCCTTGTTCTCAATGTTACATTTTCAAGTCGACCAAAAATGAACCACCGTCTGATATCTCTTGTTCTCTATGTTACAACTCAACGTCAACGAGAAGGAACCACAGTCTGATATCCCTTGTTCTCAATGTTACATTTTCAAGTCGACCAAAAATGAACCACCGTCTGATATCTCTTGTTCTCTATGTTACAACTCAACGTCAACGAGAAGGAACCACAGTCTGATATCTCTTGTTCTCTATGTTACATTTTCAAGTCGACCAAAAGTGAACCACCGTCTGATATCTCTTGATCTCTATGTTACAACTCAACGTCAACGAGAAGGAACCACAGTCTGATATCTCTTGTTCTCTATGTTACAGCTCCACGTCAACGAGAAGGAACCACCGTCTGATATCTCTTGTTCTCTATGTTACATTTTCAAGTCGACCAAAAGTGAACCACTGTCTGATATCTCTTGTTCTCTATGTTACAACTCCACGTCGACGAGAAGGAACCACCGTCTGATATCTCTTGTTCTCTATGTTACAACTCAACGTCAACGAGAAGGAACCACAGTCTGATATCTATTGTTCTCTATGTTACAGCTCCACGTCGACGAGAAGGAACCACCGTCTGATATCTCTTGTTCTCTATGTTACAGCTCCACGTCAACGAGAAGGAACCACCGTCTGATATCTCTTGTTCTCTATGTAACATTTTCAAGTCGACCAAAAGTGAACCACTGTCTGATATCTCTTGTTCTCTATGTTACAACTCCACGTCGACGAGAAGGAACCACCGTCTGATATCTCTTGTTCTCTATGTTACAACTCAACGTCAACGAGAAGGAACCACAGTCTGATATCTCTTGTTCTCAATGTTACATTTTCAAGTCGACCAAAAATGAACCACCGTCTGATATCCCTTGTTCTCTATGTTACAACTCCACGTCGACGAGAAGGAACCACCGTCTGATATCTCTTGTTCTCTATATTACAGCTCAACGTCAACGAGAAGGAACCACCGTCTGATACCTCTTGTTCTCTATGTTACAACTCCACGTCGACGAGAAGGAACCACAGTCTGATATCTCTTGTTCTCTATGTTACATTTTCAAGTCGACCAAAAATGAACCACCGTCTGATATCTCTTGTTCTCTATATTACAGCTCAACGTCAACGAGAAGGAACCACAGTCTGATATCTCTTGTTCTCTATGTTACAACTCCACGTCAACGAGAAGGAACCACAGTCTGATATCTCTTGTTCTCAATGTTACATTTTCAAGTCGACCAAAAATGAACCACCGTCTGATATCTCTTGTTCTCTATGTTACAACTCAACCTCAATGAGAAGGAACCACAGTCTGATATCTCTTGGTCTCTATGTTACATTTTCAAGTCGACCAAAAGTGAACCACCGTCTGATATCTCTTGTTCTCTATGTTACAGCTCCACGTCAACGAGAAGGAACCACAGTCTGATATCTCTTGTTCTCAATGTTACATTTTCAAGTCGACCAAAAATTAACCACCGTCTGATATCTCTTGTTCTCTATGTTACAGCTCCACGTCGACGAGAAGGAACCACAGTCTGATATCTCTTGTTCTCAATGTTACATTTTCAAGTCGACCAAAAATGAACCACCGTCTGATATCTCTTGTTCTCTATGTTACAGCTCCACGTCGACGAGAAGGAACCACAGTCTGATATCTCTTGTTCTCTATGTTACAGCTCAACGTCAACGAGAAGGAACCACCGTCTGATATCTCTTGTTCTCTAAGTTACAACTCCACGTCGACGAGAAGGAACCACAGTCTGATATCCCTTGTTCTCAATGTTACATTTTCAAGTCGACCAAAAATGAACCACCGTCTGATATCTCTTGTTCTCTACGTTACAGCTCCACGTCGACGAGAAGGAACCACAGTCTGATATCCCTTGTTCTCAATGTTACATTTTCAAGTCGACCAAAAATGAACCACCGTCTGATATCTCTTGTTCTCTATGTTACAGCTCCACGTCGACGAGAAGGAACCACCGTCTGATATCTCTTGTTCTCTATGTTACAACTCAACGTCAACGAGAAGGAACCACAGTCTGATATCTCTTGTTCTCTATGTTACAGCTCCACGTCGACGAGAAGGAACCACCGTCTGATATCTCTTGTTCTCTATGTTACAGCTCCACGTCGACGAGAAGGAACCACCGTCTGATATCTCTTGTTCTCTATGTTACAACTCAACGTCAACGAGAAGGAACCACAGTCTGATATCTCTTGTTCTCTATGTTACAGCTCCACGTCGACGAGAAGGAACCACCGTCTGATATCTCTTGTTCTCTATGTTACAGCTCCACGTCGACGAGAAGGAACCACAGTCTGATATCTCTTGTGCTCTATGTTACAACTCCACGTCGACCAGAAAGAAACCACCGTCTACAATCCATTGTTCTTTATATGACAGCTCCACGTCGACAAGAAAGGAACCAACGTTTGATATCCCTTGTTTTTTGTGTTACAGCTCCACGTCGCCAAGAAAGAAATCACCGTCTGATTTCCATTTTACTCTATGTGACAGCTCCACGTCGACCAGAAAGATACTAGTGTCTGATATCCCTTGTTATCTATGTTACAGCTCAACGTCGACGAGAACGGAACCACATTCTGATATCCCTTGTTCTCAATGTTACAGCTCCACGTCGACCAGAAAGAAACCACCGTCTACAATCCATTGTTCTTTATATGACAGCTCCACGTCGACAAGAAAGGAACCAACGTTTGATATCCCTTGTTCTTTGTGTTACAGCTCCACGTCGCCAAGAAAGAAATCACCGTCTGATTTCCATTTTACTCTATGTGACAGCTCCACGTCGACCAGAAAGATACTAGTGTCTGATATCCCTTGTTGTCTATGTCACAGGTTCACATCGACAAGAAAGGAACCCCTGTCAGATATCCCTTGTTCTCTATGTTACAACTCAACGTCGACGAGAAAGGAACCACGGTCTCTTATCCCCTGTTGCCTATGTTACAGCTCGATATCGCCCAGAAAGGAACCTCTGTCAGATATCCCTTGTTCTCTATGTTACAGCTCCACGTCGACCAGAAAGGAACAACCGTCTGATATCTCCTGTTCGCAATGTCACGGCTCCACGTCCACCATAAAGGAATCACCGTCTGATATATAGGGCAAACTGACCGAGGTTCGGACAGTGTTCCGATCTAGATACTTTCGCTCGTTGTATTTTCAATATTTGACTCTTTAACAGCCAACAATAAGTGGCGAAAGTCGAGAATGGGAATATTGTTCAAAATTCCAAACACTATATTCGTTCATTATATGAATAAATATGTAATTTAGCAGTTTTAGGCGAGGATACCAATTCGCCCAAGGTTCGGACAGTTTTGACCTTGGTTCGGACAGGGTCGCCCGAAGTTCGGACAGTTCGTTTCCAGTCCAGCATGGACAGAGAAAGGATGAAAGATAAACTGCAGTGCGCTATTTGTTTCAGCCTGTAATGTAATTTAAATAATTTGTGAAAGTAATTAGTAGGCAGGATAATTAATTACATCTATTCACATGCAGGTGAGAACGTTTTGTGTCACGTGTAAAAGCTGTGAGCAATAAGAATAGCTCACATTTTTTAAATCTATTCAAATTGATTTCACCTTTACCATGGGACGGGTACAGTATCATTTGGTTACTACTTGCTTACAATTTAATACACATGTATCTGTTAACAAAAAACTTTTCAGAGCACCGTAAATCTACATAAAAATTATCAAGGAGTCTAAGCAGGCTTTCATTGTAATCATAATCGATCAACAGCCGTGTTTATCCCGCCGTCCTGCGCATCATATTTTAGCGTTTGTGGTTCAAATACATCTTAAGAAATTTCGAACAGTATTAAAACAAAGAAAATATATGCAGGTAATGGTTCAAGTAATTACTCGGCTATAATTAAATGATTTACGGTACTCTAACCACGTGTAGACGTAAATAAAACCTCTCGGGGGGACCGGGAGGGGGTGTGCGTTAGCAACAATGTTGTACATGTGCATTAATTCTTTAATTGTTATTCTTTTCATACGTTATACAATATGATAATGCTTAGTAAAAACTACAGTGTAACACATTGAAGTTATGTAATAGATAGAGGACGAGTAGCAGTACATTATCGGGATATAAATGTACGGGTTTGAGAGGGTTGGGCGAGGCGTCAGCCGAGCCTAACCCTCTCAAACCCGCACATTTATATCCCGATAATGTACTGCTGCGAGTTCTCTATCTATCTTAGAGCATAGTCAAATGCTTGAGTCGTCAAGAAAATGTCTTAAAATGAATTTATTTCAAATATTTTGTCAACAAATTTGGGAAACATTCTCTCGAACACAACAAGCAAAACATTGACATCTCTCATTTTCATATGCAAATGTTAGGGACATTGACGTCATCTTCGGCACTGCGAGCACTGAATTTCTGAAATTGTCCGAGGTGCATGAGGCGTACATTTTATATAAAGCGTACGAGTCGTGCTACAGCATAAGCGTCGTGCTTGAATCACGCACATGCATGATTTAAGCACGTTTTTATTCAGCAACCTTGAGCAGTAATACATTTCATTGCCTATAAAGACTGAGTGGTTTGTGGAATGAATCAGTTCACACAATGGCTTCATCGTGGACAGTCCAAGGACAAGTACACTATTCTTTCAGGAAAGGTAACTTTACTTTTTTACTCCTTACTTTTTAAAGTGTATATTTTTAAAATTCAAAGTAAATTACATTACATTGGTTTATTTAAGAAAAGTTATTGTCTTTTGTATTTCAAATATTTTTGTTTGTTGAGCTGTATTTATCAATATGCGAGTTGTTATATCTATTGTTGCATATGCTAGTATGCATCCCGTCTATATTGCATATACATTATTTCAGGTTACTGCAGCAAAGGAACTCGAACTGTCTGTAGGAAAGAATGTAACGTCGTACTGGACATCTCTCGGACGCCGTGTGACGGTACAGGAGTTTCAGTGAGACGACAATGCAGTCTCCACCCTAACACTCCAAGAAGGTAATTTTATATCACTTTCTTATTTCTCATTTTTATGTCGTTTGATATTTATATCAATATATTTATTTGATATTTTGATATTATTTTATATCGTGGTTGAAAATATATAAAACATTGGTAACATGGTTTGATGCTTGTCATTGTTTCACTTACTCGTGATATAAATGAATTGACCTCACATTACTTGCTTTATTTACATGCTTTTATTCTTCTTTTAGGAATATCAAGCTCCTTAATATAGAAGACCTTCATCAACGGAAGCGACTATTTCCTTTCGGAAAGGGAAATTTGTCAATGTAATAAGTATTTAATTGTGTATTATCTCCATAAATAAAATAATCAGTTGACATTGTTTGTTGTTTTTATGAAAAATCTGTGAACCAGTTTATGAGCATGATACCCGAACGCAACCAGACAACCGTACATCTATCGGGATATAAATGTACTCCACGTGACCACAATACACTCATATGATTGGACGAAAGCATTTGACTGTGCTCTAATAATCCTTATAGATACAGTTGGAGTTACGTGATACGCATTGTTCATTTGTAATTCATTTGTAACACATTTAGATAACTTGGTATTCTTTGTTACATTGAGCCAAACAAAAGATGAGAGTCGACAAGTGAGACAACACAAATATTTAATCAATTATTTCAACACCATACAATGCCCTGTTAGCGGGCATGTCGATCAGTTTCCTCCCGTCAGTGTCGGTGAGTTGAGGTTGTACCCCATTCTGAGCATACATAACCCTGACTTTATTTATTTACATTGACCCGATCAGAAATTGTAGATTTCGCAACGTTATACATCTTGGCAGCTTTTCTTATAAACAGCAAAACTGTTTCATAAGCCTGGGGACTTGACATGTTTCTAACGCAGCTTTTACTTGTCTGGCTGACTGGTTACCGGAGATACGGCCACTATGACGTCACTGTAATATATGACGTCATACGGGCATCGCATATAATGGCGCCATATCATTAGAGTACTGTCCCATGCAAAACAATCTTATTTTGTTGTTTTACTGTCCATTATGAAATTCCCGCGTGAAACCAAAGATGTTCCCGCCATTTTATTTAGCAGCCGGAAGTGTCCGAACCTTGGTCGATTTGTGTCCGAACTTTGGTCTACTAGTGTCCGAACCAAGGTCAAACCTGTCCGAACCAAGGTCATTTTGACATGTTATCAAAATCGCAATTCTAAACCTAAGAATAAATTTGAAAGTACTAAAATACAAAGTTAATCGACTACCTAATTATTTCTTCATGTACGTGCATATATTTGAGAGAATATGATCGATTCCTTCATTCCCTGAATTGTCACACAAAATTTACGTTCACAAAAATATTTCGTCGATTTCTTTCATGAAACCGGTATTTGTACCACTCGCTTAATTTCGTTTTTGAAATATATTTTGAAAAGTATTGTCCGAAATTGAACAGAAATATTTAGAAACCAACGGAGTGTTACACTTTGCTTTGTTTTTGCGTTAGCTGTAACTTGAAAGTGTCCGAAGTCTGGCGTCTTTGGGTGGTGTCCGAACCTCGGTCAGTTTGCCCTTTTGTTCTCAATGTTACAGCTCCACGTCCAACAGAAAGGAACAACCTATAATATCCCTTGTTCTCTATGTTACGACTCCACGTCGACCAGAAAGGAACCACCGTCTGATATCCTTTGTTCTCTATAATACAGCTCAACGGCGACCAGAAAGGAACTACCGTCTGATATCCCTTGTTTTCTATGTTACAGCTCCCCGTTGCCAAGAAAGGAACCACCGTCTGAAATCCCTTGTTCTCTATGTTACAGCTCCACGTCGACCAGAAAGCAACAACCGTCTGATATATCTTGTTCTCTATGTTACAGGTCCACGTCGACCAGAAAGCAACAACCGTCTGATATATCTTGTTCTCTATGTTACAGGTCCACGTCGACCAGAAAGCAACAACCGTCTGATATATCTTGTTCTCTATGTTAGGCCTACAGGTCCACGTCGACCAGAAAGCAACAACCGTCTGATATATCTTGTTCTCTATGTTACAGCTCCACGTCGACCAGAAAGCAACAACCGTCTGATATATCTTGTTCTCTATGTTACAGCTCCACGTCGACATGAAAGGAACCACACCCTCCTCCTGGTAATCAATTGAAAATAGAATAAAGATAGTATTCTTTTTGACATGAAGTCTTTCAATACTCGTTTCACTCCTTACGCTTACCTGAAAGGCGTTCCAGTAATAGCTTGCAAGTAAATTTCTTCCACAGGCCAGCTTCTGGTGGGCATACAGGATCCTAAATCAGGAATCTTTGATATCAGAATCAACTCTTTGTACAGCAATATCAGTTGGACATTTCTTCATGATTACTTTGCTTTATATTTGGGGTTGACAAAGAGTTGGTGTTTTTCGATGGAACATCGACATTTCTTATTGCTGGATCTATTATGAGAATGACAATTAATGGAGATGATGTCGAAATCTTGAAAAATTTGTGATATCCGAAGAAAAGACTCGCTCTTGATGTGTTTCATAAACTGATCTATTGGACAAGCGAAACACAATCCACTCTCTGACTTATGATGGTGAGGAGGGCAAGTCTGTCATTAAAACAGATAGTGATAAACTCAATGTCCTATTTGTAGATCCGGTCTGTTCAGCATTGTACTACAGACATAGGACCCACGTAATAAGGATGTCCTCCACTGCTCTAAGAGAGATTACAATGGCACTGCCGTTAAGTGGGGACACAATGATTGGCTACAGGATTGAAGTGTTCTCGTTGCTCTAAGAGAGATTACAATGGCACTGCCGTTACGTGGGGACACAATGATTGGCTACGGGAGTAAAGTGTTCTCGTTGCCCCAAGAGAGATTATAATGACTGCCGTTACATGGGGACACAATCATTGGCTGCGGGAGTAAAGTGTTCTCGTTCACCTTGGGACGGCAGAGAGTGGATGTAATTGAAGATGAGGTTAACACATTTATATGTTTCCTTTCAAGTGTTGGTACCTGTGTACACTTCCCTAAAATAATTTACTGAATATATACGGATTTTATTTTATTTTGAAAGCAGCTGAAACAGGCAACTTGTATCTTAAAGATGCATCCATTGTGTTTCATAAACGTTTATTTGGCTTCTGTACGTTCCAACACACCGTCATCCAGACCATTGTGATAGTAGCACCAACATTGTGATTGTTTACCATTGTGACCTCATACAGTAGGAAATGCATTCGAAAAAGTCTGAAGCATAAAAAGGTACAAACTCGAGCAACATTATCCAGTTGTAGATCAACTTATTCATATTTAGGGTCATATGTGCGTACACGGAGTTTAGAGATTCTTACTGAGGCACGGATTAAAGCAATATCAACATAAGATGCTGAGTATTTCACTTATATCACGGCTGCTAATATGTTCACAGGGAGAAAGCCCGCAACACCATTGTGGCTATGGATTACGGTGATTCCTGCGAGCATCGGATGGAACTAGCGAACCATGGGTGGTACTACGCTGAAATTCAGTGAAGCATTGCACCCAAACGTTACTGCGTGAAGAACAGTTTTCTTCTGCAGACACAGTTGCTGTGCCCCTGGCGGGATTCGATCCAAAACCGAATGCGCTAACCACTGCGCTATTGCGCCCCCATAATAAATAAGGTAAAGCACGGAGGTCCGTTGGTAGAGCGAGAATCATGCATCTCAAACTCAAAGATGAAGGGATTAGTTAAGCCAACATTATAACACTGTAAATGCCCAAAACAGTATGTGGAGGAAAGGGCTATTGATTGCAATGTATCCAAATCGCAAATGGAAGCCAAGTTGATTCAAATAATTTATGTTTGGCAGATGCGGATTTTGTCAGCAATAACATCACTCCCCATGTTTCAATTTTTTTTGGAGAGCTATGATAGTTGTATGCTATACCTGAAAAGTTGTTAGTCAAATGTGAAAACAATGCCAAACATTTGTTGCCAGTCACAGTAGTTAAATAACATCAATATTGAGAGAGATTTCATTTATATATATAAAAAAAATGCTACTAAAAAAGGAATAAATTGTGTGTGTGACATTTTGGGCAGCTGGATGCAGACAATCATTGACGGTCTTTGGTTTTAAAGGAAAAATAGCAATTGTTTTGTCTGGACCTTATTTGCTGAACACCGTCATAGAAATTCTGTTCATACCTGTATAAACCTAAGTTCATGACGTCCCATCATTTAGCCACGCACCCATGACGTGAGGTCCATGGCCAGTTGCGTTCAGTATTTTCATTGGCTGATAAACAAGTTGTAGGCGACCTTATAGTACAATGACTTTTGTAACTCTTGTCTCTTTTATGTTGTTGAGCTTTGAATTCATACGGGTAAATAGTGCAGCTCTAATTGTTGCAAATGTATACATTTGGAGTACATCGAGTATGAGTATATTAACTCATACGAATTTACGCCAAGTTTGCACAGCGGTTTTTAAGTTTATACTTCCATTAAATAAATAGATTTTGGAGTCAATTCTAAAATGAAATATTTTTTGTATAAAACAAGCGTTAAAAGGCCATATTTTACAGTTTTCTTTGAATATCTTTAATATTTGTATGAGCTCATGTATACTGTTGACTGTATTTTGTACTGATAACTCTGTGAAATAATAATATACACTTTAAAAAAAAAGAGTATTCCTTGTTACTGTAATAGGCGCCCTCTAATAGGCAGCCCGGTGACAGGAGTTAACTGGATCGTACCTTGATCTTAAACTGTTACATGTTTTATGTGTTGACTTTGCGTTGTGTATTTTTATTATTGATGGTAAGTTGTGAAAACTATGGAACAGTGTACAATCCCTTCAGTTCAATAGCATTTGTCAATCCTTTCAACCAATCAAAAAATCAAGACAGAAATGTAAATAATCAACAATTTATTCAGAACAACAGAAAATAAAGATAACGAAACTCAACAACATATATGCTCTCTACTTACTTACCTTCCTACACACTATAGTACATTTGTATTCCTATTTCTTTCCTAACGCTAATTTCTCCCCCGAACCACTAGCCTACCTACATCTATACCTAACTCCCATATGTCATGTTGACCTCTTTGAAAATACCCCTATTTCTACGACTTGCACTTTCCCTACATATTTCTAACTATATTCTTCCCCACCTGTCTACATGATAATTTCTAAGCTTAACCTTTAAAACACCTAATTCTAAAACACCAGAGGGAAATCCCCCGTATGGCAGTGCTTGGACTTACTATTGACGGAACACCGCTAAGCAAGACAATGATATCGGTCGCTCCAGGCCCTTATATACCCACTGCGCTAACCTCTGAAAAGTCATGTCAAGTGTTCCCATTGGCCAGCAACAGTAAACAACTTTACTGCGGTACTGTGTACCTTCCGGTTCAACCCAAAAGAAACATGGTTGACACCGAACCGGTTCACGAGATACCCAGGTCAAACACAAGACCAACAAACGAAATTCACATGAAATTTTACTGCCAAAGTAAGTAATAAGTTGAATAAATTACTACAAGAAAACGACGTCAATAAATGACTTACATATTAGTGAAAACGTACGTAAAATCCACCCAATTACCCCACGTTCTATTTGTTTACATTACACGTGTGTAAAAAACCACCCAAATACCCGATAATTAAATAATAATGACCCATGATATTACGTAACTAATTTATAACACCAACCAACCCATATATAATGAATAAATTACCCGATTTCCTACCTTACAATTAACAGGATTATTAATGAAGTCTCCTTCAAATGAAAAAACAACAATTAAAGTATTATGATTAATTAAAATTATCATTATTATGACTTAAAGGGGCAGTAGCACGTTTTTTGCAAAATTTATTTTTTGAAATTTTCCATTTATAATGATAGTTTATGTCATTTAAAATAAATTTAGAGGGTAAAACATCTTATTAAACAAACCAATTATCTGTAGTGGTAAAAACTATGTTGCGTATAAAGCCAAAATTGCATGGCGGCCATTTTATTGTGAACACAATGTATTATTTTGTGTTACAAAAACATTTCCCATGGCTTCACCGAAACATGTACACTCATTAAAACGTTATTATTTAATATACTCTCCTCGATAGTTAACAATATGCCCGATTATCCTAATCTGTCTAATTCCGACAACCTTCACACAGAGTAAGGATAGAGTTATCGCCGCTCTACCCTGTACCGAAACTCGCCACCAGGTGGACAACCCTACGTCAGCATTGCTTTTCTGTCAGCCATCAAGTACACTTGTGTTTTTGGTGGCTCTGAATTTCGAGTATTTAATTAACCTTTTCACTTACTTATTTCTGCTTTCCTTTGCGTTTGCGTGTTGTTGCGGGACCTAGCTACTTCTGTCGAGGCAGTTAGCGTCTCTCTTCGTCGGTTACTTGGGTTTTGTGCTTGACTGCAGTGACTCTGTCTACTGTTGTCTGTTTCAGCCCGCCCGGGCCGCACGTGCTTTTCGTGCCGGTTCACCTAGGCTGGTTAGCTCTGCTGGGCTTTCGGTAGACCTCCCGTCCACCCCTTGGCCGTGTGCGCTTGCTTGGACAGCGGTAAGGTAAGGCGCGGCGCCTCTCTAGGCGGCCTGTTTGGAAGCGCCTGTCGTTGGACAGCGAGTGGTGCTTAGCAGCGCCTGGCGCCTGCCTTGCGATAGCGCCTGGCGCCTGTAGCTTCAGGCGCCCTACCGCCTCACTCTAGCGGCGTCCTTGGAAGCGTTTTGAGTTGGACTGCCGTCTCGGAGGGGTGTTACGGGGATGTCTGATCCTTACTCAGGTTTCTGTGGTGGGTGTGGGTCCAGGAAGTCAGCGCGCTTCGACCCACACTCACTCTGTCGCCTGTGTCGCAACTTGTGCGGCGAGTTGGACAGGTGCAGAGAGTGTGAACACCTCTCACCTACGGAACATCGTGATTACCGCGCGGCGGTGAAGAAATCTGAGGCGCAGCACAAGTTGAGGGCCGCCAGGCGCCCCTCTTCGTCCGCTTCCGCTACCGTCACCACGGGCACCGCTGATGACGCCTCCCGGGGCTCCGACCTGGTCATTTCGGAGGATGTGACTGAGTTTGACCTCTCGGATCCAGGTGTGAGGTCCGACAGGAATTTATCCCCAGTCAGGCATGTTGGCGGTTCCCCTCCCTCAGGCGGGGTGGAACGATCTCCTGGCTTGAGGTCCTCTCCTGACACTGCTTCCTCGACGAACCCTCGGAGGGCCGTCAGGAAGAAGGAGAAAAGGAAACACAAGAAGAAGAAGAGGTCGAGGATCTCCTCTCCCCCTTTTCTTGACCAGAGGAAACTGACGGATGACATCATGTCCCCAGTGAAGGATCTGGTTTCTTCTATGTTCGTGGCAAGAGAACGAGCTCATGCCAGGGTTGAGGAGGAGGATGTCTGTTCTCCGACCTCCCCTGTGGCGCCCTCCACTCCCAAGAGGAGGCGTGTGGTGGTTATTTCCCCGGGCGCCACACCTTCGGACCACGATTCCACTGCTGTTAGTGACCGAGAGGGGGGGGGCCTCTGACTTGGGGGACGGGGCTCCCCAAGCGCCTTCCACTCCTCTGGCGGGCCCTGTGGAGGCGCCCGATCTCAAGGAGCGTCTGACAGCAATCGCTGATTGGTGTCAGGTGGACATCCAAGAGTTGGAAGAGGAATCTTCGTCGACCAAGGCAGCCAGGCTTGAGACCTTCTGCTCGGAGGAGGAGGCGCCTACGCAGCATCTGGTGGCGCTGCCAGTGCACAGGCTCCTACAGGCGGCAGGCAGGGACTTCGACTCTAACGTTGCTGCTGCAGCTCCTGGTCGCCTCCTCCCCCCCTTAGTTCTCACTGACAAAATCCGGTCTGGCCTTCCCGTTCATGGCAGTTCCTTATCTCTTTCCCCTCCCATCCTGGACGACGACATCCGTCGAGTTGCCGCTCCCTTAGTACCTCACCAGGTTTCAGACTCCCATTTTTCAGACCTGGACAAAGAGGCAAGGAGCATCCTTGGTCTGGCTAACCACGTGGCCCACGCTTGCCAGGCGATGGCAGCTTTCGCCAAGGAGGCGGGCATGGAGCAGGGGGCCAAGGCTCTCTACCGCGGGTTCGGCTCTGTCGCTGGGAACCTAGCGCAGATGACCAACCTTCCGGCGGAGCTCCGGAACCGCCTGAGGTCTGCCCCGGCAGGCTCCTCCACCTTATTCGACGGTCAAGTCGGGGAAACGCTCAGGCAGCGCCAGGAATGCCAGCAGCAAGAGCTAACCAATCGGTTGGCCTCTGGCGGACGCAGAGCATCGCCTCAAGGGACGACGCCCAAGAAGAGGGGAGGGGGCGCACCCTCCTCTACCTCGAAGACTGGAGGCGTGTCCTTTCAGGGAAGGGGTCGACAGGATAGAAGTCGCGTCTTCAGTGCCGGCCCCTCGCCAAAACGCACCCCCAAGAAGGGCATCCAACGTGGGAAGGGTCGCGCCTACGGAGCTCCCCCCAACAGGCAGTGACTGGACACCTCCGGACCTTCCACGCCGCCGCCCCCCGCTGACCTGTTCGCCTGTGGAGAGCGCGCTGGACCCAGATGGGCTCGCGCTGACCTTGGAACAGGTGGGAACTCTAATTTCCAAACGGGCGGTGGAGGAAATCCCGCTCCAAGACCTTTCTCCAGGCTACTACTCTCCGGTGTTCGTCCGAGCGAAGCGGGAGCCGGGGAAATGGCGGCTGATCCAGGACTTGAAGGAATTCAACCACTCCTTCCTAGATCCGCCGCCATATTTTCGACTCTTGACAGTGCCGTCAGTGATGCGATTACTGGAGCCCTTGGACTCGATGATATCCCTAGACCTGCAGGACTCTTACCTGCACATTCCCATCTATCACGGGGATCGCAGGTACCTACGGTTCGTCTTAGCGGGTCGCCACTTTCAGTGGAACGTCCTTCCGTTCGGGATTTCATCGGCTCCATGGCTGTTCACTCGCGTGACCAAGCCCATCGTCCAATACCTCCACACGGTGGACGTTCAATTCGCAATGTATTTGGACGACGGGTTTGGTCACAACAGGTCCCCGTCTGTTCTGGAGGCTCAACGGGACTTTGTGATAGCTTTGTTCAGGCGGTTGGGGTGGCTGGTCAATCTGGGGAAGTCAGACCTGCAGCCCTCGACGTCCTTGGTGTTCCTGGGCGCCCGCCTGGACACCGCTATCTACAAGGCCTTTGTGACTACGGAACGGATGGAACGTTACCGAGATCTCCTGGAGCTGGCACTTCGGGGGCCTCTGCCACTACGCCAGTGGCAGAGGCTGCTAGACTTTCTGAGCGCGACTCAACACTTCACCCGAAGGGGAAGGTTGCAGCTCAGGCCCCTACAGATCTTGGTAAACGTACATGTCCGGGAGAATGCGTGTCGGCACGTGTTTTCCATTCCTCTGGAACTCAGACCGCACCTCTCCTGGTGGCAGCAGGAGTCCAATGTGTTGGCGGGGGTTCCCCTCAGGGAACCGCAAGCGACACGTCACCTATTCGTGGACGCCTCCTTTCAAGGCTGGGGAGCTCATCTCGATGCAGAGCAAACAGCGGGGGTGTGGTCGTCGACACAAGTGAGACGCCACATCAACGTCCTGGAACTGGACGCCATTCGATTGGCAATCGACCATTGGTCAGGTCAGCTGCGGGGGCAGGTTCTGTGTGTTCATACAGACAGCTCAGCGGCAGCCTGGGCCATCAACAAACAGGGGTCGACCAAAGCAGACTCTCTCCTGCAGTTGGTGATGCTGCTGTTTCGCCTAGTGGACAGTCTCGAACTCTCTCTCCGTGCGGTGCACATCCCGGGAGCCAAGAACGTCCTTGCAGACGCGTTGTCTCCCCAGACAAGCCTCCTTCCACGGAGTGGATGTTGCACCCGAGAGTGTTCGAGAGTCTATGTCTGAGGTTCGGCAAGCCTCACATAGACCTCTTCGCGACTCGGCTCAACCACCAGCTACCGACATACGTGTCTCCTGTACCGGACCCGTCCGCATGGGCACTTGATGCGCTCGCGTTAGAATGGGAGGGGATGGTCGCTTACGCCTATCCCCCTCCCGCCATCCTGAACCTCGTGGTGGCGAAGATACAGGAGACGCGGGTGCTCCAGTTACTCCTGATAGCTCCGCTGAGGCCAGCCAGAGCCTGGTACGTTCCCCTCCGGAGGGCGTGCCCCCTAGACCCGATCCCCCTTCCTCTAAGGTGGGACCTTCTGACGAGCAAGCCAAGCGGGCGGGTTCACGAGAATCCCCAGGCCCTACAGCTTCACGCTTGGTTTGTCTTCAAAGGGGTCTGACGGGGGCAGGGTTCTCCAAATCCGTTGCCGAGGCAGTGGCGACCTCCCAAAGACCGTCGACTAGGAATCTCTACGACGCTCAGTGGGGGGCCTTCGCGACCTTCTGCAGCAAAGAGGGGTACGACATCCAGGCAGTAACGGTCCCTCAGGTTGCTGAGTACCTTGGTCTCAAAGCCTCGTCCATCAACACCAACCTGGCGGCGATTATGTCCGTTCTCCGGAAGCGGGACCCCCAGGTGGACATCTCGGTCCTTAAGGACCTTGTTAAAACCTACCGGAACGTGGATGGGCGGAGGAAACTCAGGTCCCCAGAGTGGGACTTGGCGGTGGTCCTCAACCACCTCAAGTCGGACCTCTATGAACCGTTGACGGAGACGACCGTCCTTCGCCTTACCATCAAAACGGCCTTTTTGGTCGCCATGGGGTCCGCAGCCAGGATCTCAGAGCTTCACGCTCTCCAAGCGGATCTCCTGCGTTTTGAGGTGGGGGACGGGGGTTCGGCCACTCTGGGGTTGGCGCCGGAGTTTGTGTGTAAGAACCAAGCCGCCGACGAAAGGGGTAGGACTTTTTCCCTACCGTCCATTTCCGGTAACATAGATCCGACGGACGAGGAGAACCGCCTCCTCTGTCCAGTCCGAGCACTTCGGATCTACACCGAGAGGACCCGGACGCTGCGTCAGGAGAGGAGAAGACTATTCATCCCTCATTCCCAGACCAGCGTACGGGAATTAGACAAGAGACAATTGAGCGTCTACCTCCGTTCGGCGGTGCTAGACGCGTACAAGGCAGCGGGTCTAGACCCTCCAGCGAGGGCCAATCCGCACGAGATAAGGGCCATCTCAGCGACGATGGCCCTCCATAGCAACTTGGCGGTGGCGGACATCATGGCTGGCTGTTTCTGGAAGTCAGGCCTGGTGTTCGCCAACCACTATCTTCGAGACATCTCCAACGAGGACTTGGAGGGAATCAACCGGCAGGTGTACGCCCAACAGCGAGTTCCTTCGGGCCCTCATCACAGGAGTCACCCTCTTGCTCACTAATGTTTCGCCTCTCAATAAACCCGAGGTTGATTCTATTTGTGTGTCTGTTGTCTCTTATACCAGTTGGCGACTTCGGTTGCGGGCCTCCTCGCATAGCGAGGTTGAGCCAGGGCTAGTCCGATTGACTAGTGGGCCTCATGGGGGTCACTCTAGTTCGGCCTTGAGTCACCAACTCTCTTCCTGTAGGATAGAGCTTTATCGCCTTAGCCTCTCGCACCCACCTCCAGCAGTGGGATTCGGGCATATTGTTAACTATCGAGGAGAGTATATTAAATAATAGTATGTTTTTGTTTAAACATCATTATTTATACTCACCGTCGATAGTTAACAATCGTTAGCTCCCACCCAGCCTCCCCTCTGCACGATCGGCTTTTTTCTCTGACCGTCAGAAGAAGCAATGATGACGTAGGGTTGTCCACCTGGTGGCGAGTTTCGGTACAGGGTAGAGCGGCGATAACTCTATCCTTACTCTGTGTGAAGGTTGTCGGAATTAGACAAATTAGGATAATCGGGCATATTGTTAACTATCGACGGTGAGTATAAATAATGATGTTTAAACAAAAACATACTATTTTCCGAAGAGAGAAGGATGTTTTGCCATTGGTGAAATTATTTTTCAAATACATTTCATCAACTTATTTGAGCGAAAAAACGTGATACTGCCCCTTTAAACACAAACTTAATCAGATTAACAATTCGTACTTTCAATTGAGATACAATGGCTGTTGTTGTTATTTAGCTCTTTCTATCCCAGTTTGGGCTTGGAGAGAGTTTTTTTGGTTCCTACTGCAGTGTGCAGCCACCGGTCTAAGTAAGATTGGCTTATTATAGCACAGAAATGGGTCACTGGCTTGCCTTTGTTATAAATAGATCCCATACTAAAACTCCATAGTGACGTCACAGTCACGTGACCAGAACAGCCCTCAAAATCATGAATTATGTCTATACATTTTAAATCAAATACAATCAAATCTGTACAAAAACTGCTACTTTCAACTGTTCACACACATTCTCCAGCTAATAAATTCCTTATGTAGAGAGAAAGTAAACACTTGAATAAGATATGTGCTTTAGAACAGCCTATTTATTCAGGTCACGTGACCAGAAATTTTCTCTCAAATTGTGACATCCAATTAGGAAATCTTGGGTTCCTCTCATCTCATCCGTGGGAGGGACCAAATTTCAACTTTCCTGCAATCACAAGTCATTTATCTAGTTCATTTCACATTGAAAGAGGTGGAGCAACTTGATGGACACTTGTTTAAGTGGATAATTGACGTTAGTAAATATCTCTGAAAAAACTCCCAGTTTGTCTCTGAATTAACTGACCCAAACATAAACAATCTGGGCAAATCTGTGATAACATCACGTTCAGCTGACAGATATATCACTCTGGGTCACATTAACACTCTTTGTTTTGATATGACCCCAGTGATATGTCATTGTGGCTCTAATTTGTGAAGCAGGGGTTAAAACAGCTAGACTGAGGGTCGGGGGTTTCAATGATGGGTTCCTCTTATCTCAAAAGGTGTTGGTGGCTGCAGTAGAGACTCTGATAAACAACTGTCAGTTCTGTTTCAATTCATTAGAATGAAAATGTATACAAGTTATTACTTTGTATACTATTTATGACAAAAGTGACCGTATTTCTAGAGGGAGCGTCTAGAAGTTTAGTCACGTGACCTCTACGAGTAATATGATTGGCTAGCAGCATATCGTCTGCTGGTTGAAGCCTTGGCGAAAGCGATGTCACTTTATAACGGGAAAAGATATTCATTTCATATATGGTAGTTAGGTTGCTGGCTGGTGTGGACTTCACTGCAGCGGGTTATCTAGGTCAGCGCTCTTGGCTGTGTCGACTGGATACATGTTATTCTCAGCTCGTATGGCACGTGCAGACCCGTGCGCGAGCTGTTGTTACATTGTCTCGGAAGACTGACGCTACCCGATATTAATGTTGTCACGTTTGGCGTGTCGTTTGACTGCCTCTGGTTGGCCTTCAGACGCTCTGTCGTCTGTCCACTCGTTCGCCTTCCTCCGATGGCGTTTCGAGACGACGCCTTCAGAGGTTTTAGGCCTTTGTCATCTGACGGATAGGCAGGGCGGACAGAGTGTTTCAAAACGAAATTGACTGGCGTTAGGCCTGCAACCCCGGAGCGGATGGAGGATTTCGAAACGAATACGTTTCGTAACTACACCTTATCGAGCCTACACTCTCTAGGGGCTTTATGGTCACCTGACGGGCATTTGAGCCTTAGGCTTCAGCTACTCTCTTAGTCGTTTTCATCGGTGGTGCTAGGTGACGTCTTCTGACTACGTCTGTACTAGTGATTTGTTGCTCCGGCGTCGGCGTCGGCGTCGACTGATTGTATGTGCTTCCGTGCGTGACCGGACCAGTCGCGTTGTTATTCGTTGACATGCACTCCCGTGTCGGTTGGCAAACTTGACATCGGATTGTCAGACATGGCTTCACCCAACTCTGGGTTTTGCGGTCAGTGCAGGAAGTCTTTACTACTGCGGTCGGTGCGGGAAGTCATCCCTGTACGACACTCACGCTTACTGTCGCCTCTGCCGCACAGCTAGTCCTGCTCGATGACTGTATATTATTAAGAGCCTTTAATACAGTCTAGATTTTTATTCAGCAAGTCTAGATAAACTGAATATGGAACTGGAAGTATTAAAAAAATATGTAATCAAAAGGATGAAGGTAAAGTAATTAAAAAAATTCCATAGACTAAATTTTAGTCTACCACACAGCCTGTGGTGAGGATAACCACTGCGAAGAGTGGCTGTCCCTCACGGCGGGGCAGCACAAAGCGGACCGTGCAGCCTTAAGGTCGAAGCGAGGGTCATGCAACTCGCAGAAGGGCGGACAGACCACGTCCGGCCCTCCTAGTTCTTCACCCGTTTGCTCTCCGTCGGACTTGGTGATTGCGGAAGATACGACGGAGTTTGACTCCCCCCGTACATAGTTGGGGTAGGACGCGCCTTACATGTTGGAGGACAGGGAGGTGACGCCACTCCGCGAACGCTCGCTGGTTCGTTCCCCGTCGGACAGACACAACTCAAAGTCGTCAGGGCGGAGGAAGAAGAAGAAGCGTAAGCGCTCGCCTTCGTCGCAATTGATGCTAAGGGGTTGAAGGAGTCTATTTTGGGCTCCGTCAAGGATATGGTGTCCTCCCTTATTGACGCCAAGCCTGGTAGCACTACGGTGCCCTCGTCACCTGGCCGTCGGTTTTAAACTAAATTTGCGGTTGTTGAATACAATGAATCCTGGAAATTTTACAAACGCAACTATTTATCTAATAAATAAAAAATTAGCTATCTAGTTGTCAAATGCAAAGTCATAGAAGAAATATTTTTTGAATGCCGCAAGGATAGCGTTTGTCAGCCATTATACAATATATATTATATATATTATACATATATATTATTTCAAACCGGAGGATTCAGAGTATGCCTTAGGCATATGCCGGTTTCACCATTTACCAGTAGCCATAGCCAGTAAAAACATATTCACCAAACGGAACGTAGTTTCTGATTCTGGAATGGACAATTATGTACTAAACTAGTACAAAAGTGTCATATTGATTTGATTATCAGATTAGGTTGATCTTGTTGATTCTAAGGAGAAAGTATAGAAAATGTCTGTCGATACGACAAATAGTGTTTGTGCAAAATATTTCGGATTAACCAGAATGTCACGTGATTCATAATTTGCTACAGCTTTGTTCAAAGATACAAAGACAACGCATATCATTGGCTGAAGATTCTATTGGAAAATTACAACAGTATGAAGGGAAAAATTCAACATATTACTACACTGTGCGTCTACGCCCCAAGCATAAATACGATATGGAATAAGTACAGTAACATAGACTGCATAGGGGCGGGATGTATATAAACGCTTTGGAAATCTTATTGGAATTTTTTTGGAGCATGAAGTTGATTTCTCAAAGTAAACTTATCGTAACTGGAGCAGAATATCAACTGCTGCAACATAACATGTGCATTGACAAGTCTATCTAGTTTTATCATATAACGGAGGGTGTTATCGATGCAATAAAGCAATCTGATAAACTTGGTATCCTAATCTGATAAATATGCAAAACAGGTCAAAGGTCAAATACACGAACTACTTTTGCAGAACTCCACTCTTTTCATGCGAATCCTAAAACTGTTTACGAGTCATTGAAAAGTGTAACCGGGAGTTTACCCGAATATTTCCGCTTGAAAGAATGGATATTCGAAAACACGAAATCATCTGATATGGTACACTATGTGCATTTATAGTGTTAACAAAGTCAAGATAATTGTAGATTCGTTTTAAAAATCATTCAAAACTTCAGTGCGCTATTGACCAAGAGCATCAACAAGTACCTGCAGTGTCCTGTGTACAAAATGAATCTCGACGTGTCACTGTCAGTGTGGCCTACCGACGCGCCTCGTCGATCGCACTAGCATTTTGGTTGTTCTTGAGGGATGAGTATACATACACGGTATTAGATACATTAATAGGAAACAACCCCACCTCACAAATAATTACCGTTAAAGTGCGAAAGATACTGTTGTGCAGCAATCCAAATCAACCCGGCAACGCAGCTTCCAAAACGTTGAAACTAGAGTTACTTCCCTTGTTCTAGCAACGTGACCAAATTATTTGTGAGTGCTTTAGATAGATGCTTATGAACTGATTGTAAATGAACAAGAAAACAGGGACCAATTGTTTATTTTTGAAAGAATCGCGCACATGTGTTTTTAAATTGTTTTAATTAAGAACTATTTTAGGCACTTCACAGCCGATGTCGTGACCATTACTTTGATGTACCGTCTGTGATATTACTCCGCTAAAATTAGGTCAATTCTCTTTTTTCACTTTAACCACAAAAACACGCTTATTTTAATAATGACAAATATGATAAAGAGATTATTAACCTCGCGTGTTTCCGTATAATTAATATCATATATTTGGAATAAAAAATAATGTATTATGGACGCCAGAGGCTCGCATAATACAATTTTTATTCCAAAAATATGATATTAATGATACGGAAACACACTTGGTTAATAATCTCTATATACGTGAAAAATAACAGCTAATACTCATATCAACAGAGAATATTAACAAGTGTAAGATCATCAAGGATGTGAGATGTTCTGACGATTCTTGTTTCACATAGTGATGACAAAGTTCAGTGAAAACTCTTTCCACTTGTATTTCATGCTTATAACGGTAAGATCCATGTGTTAAACGAACAAGTAGTGAAGAAGACTTCAATCGAATTAATAAATCATGTAGCAGAGTGTTGTTCGAGCGAATCATACCAAGTCATTCAAAGCATTCCCTTCTGTGCTCTGAAGATGTTTTACATCATGGCTTACGTTTTCTGCGTTTTACAGTGGGGTAAGATTGATGGAAAAGACCTAGACAAGACAAGAGTTAACTTATTTTCAGACAACAGAACATTGGGTCCGGAGGATAGTCCTTTGGTTCGTTGTACTGTTCTGTGTGTACAGGATAAAACTTGCAATGGTGTCATCTTCGGTAAAGCGAAACCGGCCTGTGTAGTAGTAGACGACCCAATTCGAGGAAAATTGAGGAAGGAGTACACGTTCTACGAGAAGAAGGTAAATAAGTGTTAAAGGTGCATCCATTTGTTTCATAAAATTGTATTTGGCTTTAATACGTTCCAACTCACCATATGTGCTGTTTACAGTACAAACAAATTCACTCAGCATGCATATTCATCCCCAGTCGCCAAATATATCATAATTACTTGTTTGAATCGAAATCGAGTAACATCATTATGCATGTGCAGAAACTAAAACTGCACGTCCCATTTACATGCACAGTAGTTATATGAGCCATTAAACATTATCAACCCAACTTTGTTATATTGTCTGTTTTAAATAAGATTCCAAAATTACGTTTTAATCATTGGCGCGCGTCAATCGTGATGCATTGTCCGGTTTTCGATCAGAAATCACTACTTGTTCCTTCATATCGTCAACTTACTAAGTCGACTATCATCAACATTGTAATTTTCGGTAACAGTCAGTACTTCTCGATAAAATACACCATGCAGAACATTTGGAAATATTTGACCCCCATCAACACAATGGATGTACCTTTAACTGATAATTGTTTCAAAGTACAGACGTAGCTGATGCTAATTACCCGATTTAAATACTTCTGAGAAGGTAAGCAAGTGGTAACGGTGTTTAATACAGATGGGGATTATTGTATTCATCAGTTATAAAGTAAATATATGTCCATTAAGGTAGCTAAACAGAATTTAAATGTCAAATAATTTGGTAGATAATGTTCTCGAAATATTGTCATTTGACCAATATCTAAGGAAGGAAAGTTGGTTTGATGAAATATTTTGTTCATTTAGTTTGTATTTTTCTAGTTATGTAAAATGAAGAAATGTCTTCACAATCTTGTGAAAAAACATGTTGTGAAGTAATGTATGATCGAGAAAATTCGCTGTAAGAAAAACCTATATAAACTACTTCCAATCGGGTCAATCTAAACCCCAGAATCAACTGCTGCTAGTTCTTTCTCCTGCAAATTTGGTCAAATGTTGGTTCAAACCATGAAAATTTGGATACACACACACACACACACACACACACATACACACACACAAATATATATATATATATATATATATATATATATGTATATATATATATATATATATATATATATATATATATATAAAGATGAGTTGCTTCTGAAATGAAACAGAGCTTTCAACCTATATATACCGACATCATATTTCGAACGTGTGTAAGTTAAATGAAAAAGTGAATATTTCTCAATGATGAAGAAAATATATAACTGTTGATATAAAAAATGGTTTGTTGAGAATGCATACTAATTAAGATCACTTATATCAAAATATTCTCTCCAGTTTTGAGGTAGGTCAGTTGAGATGCTTTCTAGATTATTGCACTTGAAAGGATAGAACAACGCTTGAACTGGCGCTGCACTGTGGCTGCCAGGTGCCATTGGCACAAACTCCAAAACAATATTGTGTTATCTTTATATCACGGTTGCTGGTACTCTTGTAGGGAGAAACCTGCAATACTTTTGTGACTATGCATTGCAGTGAAACAAGCTAACATTCGCTGGAACAAGTGAACCATGGGTGGTATTGCGCTAAACCTCAGTGTAGCATTGCACTTATACCTTGTAGAGCTGTTCGCTACAGCAGAAAAAAAGTTGCATAGCCCATAGCGGGATTCGAACCCCGGACCTCTTGATACTCCAGTTTAAAATTAGCACAGGGGATTGGTATCCATGCAAAGCTTCTATAACATTTTATTCCTATTTTCAACATCCATTTAAAAAGTAACTAACAAACGTTGGAGTCGGAACATTTTTATTCCCACCTAGTTGAATACCTAAAATCTATATAAATGACGTTCTATAGTCAATGAAGGTTACATAAATTTGTATTGTTTTCTGTTTTAGATACAGGACATAAATAGCGAAATCAGTCAGGATCATTTTAAGGTGAGGTCAAATATGTTGGTTGGTGGTATGTTTAAAGTAAGTAGTAAAGTGAACTGTAGAATGTAATGCAAATCTCTTTAACTTAAACGTATTTGAGAACAATGTTATTGTGGATATGCAGCAAATAAGTGTACTTAAAGGGGCAGTAGCACGTTTTTTCGCTCAAATAAGTCGATGAAATGTATTTGAGAAATAATGTCACTAATGATAAAACATCCTTATTACTTTGGAAAAGGAAGTTTATAAATGAGTGAACATGGTTCCGTAAAGCAATGGGAATCGTTTTTGTCAATAAAAACAATAAAATGTGTTCACAATAAAATGGCCGCCATGCAATTTTTGCTTTATACGCAACATGGTTATTACCACTACGGATAATTGGTTTGTGTAATAGGATGTTTTACCCTCTAAAGTAATTATAAATGACATAAACTACCATTATAAATGGGAAATTTGAAAAAATAAAATTTGCAAAAAACTTGCTACTGCCCCTTTAATCGTTTCCTCAATTCATAACACTATAAATGGCAAATTTAAAAAACATGTGAAATGACCCTAAACGAGATTTCAACACATTTTACTGGCTATGCTTGATTCGTTTTAGCGGCGTCCGGAGTACACCATTTGTTGACCCGGCTGAAGTTGAAACAAGTGTGTCGGCGCACAGACAGGAAGACGTCATCATCCCTCCATCTAGCTGCAATACAAATTTCATTTAAATCAAACAAGTGATTCTTTTGAATTATTTCAAAACATGTTTTTTATTTGTATTTTTATTCTTTTTTATTTTCAACTTTTTTCATAGTTTACAACATATAATTGACAATAGTGTACATATAAACAAAATGACATACGTGAGATAAAAAGGTTAGAGTGACCTTAAACTATATACATACAAGGACATAGGTAGTACATTCAAATAAAGTTTCATGTAAACATGACATGAAAATGAGGTATCAATGTTGTATTCAGAGATGGACAAAGTTGTACAGATAGGTATAACTGTTAATTAAGAAGCTCTTACTTTTTCAATATGGCATGTAAAGATGTCCAGAATTCAACAAATACATCATTTTCACCGGAAACTAAATAAATAGATTTGGTATGTCGTAGTATTGCTTAATTTGGTCAAGTATATACTGGAACTTTGGCATATTCATTCTTTTACTGTATCTAAATATAATGTCTTTAACTAGTAAAATGATTGCATTAATTGGATTGTTATTTCTTCCTTTGATTCCTAGCATAATCTTTGAAATCGTAAATTGAATATAACTTTGGCCGGTTTCTAGCCATTTTTCTAAACTTTTCCAAACTTTGAAAACCGGATCACAATACCAAAAAAGATGTTCTGAAGTTTCTAACTCTGTATTGCAAAACCGACAGAGAGGTGATTCCGATAGCTTTATCCTGTATAGGTAGCAGTTTGTAGGAAGAATGTTATGAATAATTCTATACTGCAGTCATTTTAAGTCAGTACTACGACTACATTTTATGGGCTATCATATTGAAAACCATCCAGTCTTTTTCGGACAATTCACACTCTAAAGTTCGTGCCCATTTATTATAACATGGTAATTGTACGTATTAAGAATCAACTAATTTCAAATATATATGTTTATTGCTTACATTTGCACCAAAATAAGTTAAAAGGATAGATCGGATGTGGACTTACATTTATTTGGTTCTTATATCAAACTTGGATATATATGACAAAACGGCCCTTTTAATACCTTCATAAGTTAAGAAATTTGTTTTAATTTCATATTTTCTTTTGAATTCATCAAAGTGTAACAATATACCACCATGGTACATTAGATCATTGATAAATATTACACCTTGTGTGTACCATGAATGGTACATAACAGGTTTTCCAGCTAGATTTTTTTTATTCCATCGTTATTCCACAAAGATTGACTAAGAAGTTCGCCTTCTGAAATGTTTGGACCTGTACACTTATTGAGAAAGATTGTGTAAGACAGAAGAACATCTTTCCAAAAAACATTAGTTATTTCTTGAATAACCTTATTTCTAATATAGTTGCTATCTGAAAGCCAAAGTAGACTGGTTGTAAATATAGTGCTTCATTTTTGTTCTCCACTGTAATCTACTTATCCACCTTAGTTTTTGAGATGCAATAATTTCTTTGATATTCGGTGCTTTTATTCCTCCATGCTCAGGTTTGAGAACTAGAACATCTCGTTTAACTTTATCAGGCTTTCCCCTCCATATGAATTGGAAACATTTTTTTCGGAATTTTTCAATTATCTGTTTTGGTGGATCTGGTAATGAAGAAAATAAATGATTTAATTTAGGGAGTATGAGGGACTTGAGGATAGTATTTCGACCGAAAGGCGTAAGGTTACGGGCTGACCAAATGTTCATTTGGTTTTCAATATATTTAAAATTGTCATCATAGTTTTTGTTACCATGTTGTCAAGGTCAATGTCAAAGTTGATTCCCAAAAGAGAAAAGTTCGTTTCGTTCCAATTAAAGTTCCATTCTTGGCATAGTTTGTATCTTGATCGTTTCTTAGATCCGATCAATATCAATTTGGTCTTTTCTACATTTACTTTTAATCCAGAAAAACGTTGGAAAATTTGTAAGGTATTTAGCGTTGCATAGAGGCAAATTGTGCAAGTAGGTATTAAATATTTCCTAAATTTATTCCTTTTATGTCCTTATTATGTTTAATCGTAATGCTTAAAATTTCCACGCAAAGTATGAATAGGTATGGGGCAATCGGGTCACCTTGGCGACATCCGCGTCCAATTTTTAAGGACTCTGAGGCGAAACCGTTCACAAGTACACGTGATTCTATACCATTATATAGAGCTTCAATCCACTGTATAATACATGGGCCAAAATTAAAAAATCTAAGCACCTTTGTCAGATATGTTCTGTCTACTGAGTCAAAGGCCTTTTCAAAGTCAATTAACAACAATAAGCCAGGAACCTGAAATGTTTCCGTGTATTCCATCAAGTCGTAAATCAGCCTTGTTACCTCTCCTATATATCTACCTTTAATGAAGTCTTTGATCCTCACTAGTAATATTTGGAATTATTTATCATAAACAAAAGTATTGTAATTATTTATCATAAACATAAGTATTGTAATGAGTTATCATAAACATAAGTATTGTAATGATTTATCGTAAACATACGTATTGTAATGATTTATCGTAAACATACGTATTGTAATGAGTTATCGTAAACATAAGTATTGTAATGATTTATCATAAACATACGTATTGTAATGATTTATCGTAAACATACGTATTGTAATGATTTATCGTAAACATAAGTATTGTAATGATTTATCGTAAACATACGTATTGTAATTATTTATCATAAACATAAGTATTGTAATGATTTATCATAAACATAAGTATTGTAATGATTTATCATAAACATAAGTATTGTAATGATTTATCGTAAACATAAGTATTGTAATGATTTATCATAAACATACGTATTGTAATGATTTATCATAAACATAAGTATTGTAATGATTTATCGTAAACATACGTATTGTAATGATTTATCATAAACATAAGTATTGTAATGATTTATCATAAACATACGTATTGTAATGATTTATCGTAAACATACGTATTGTAATGATTTATCGTAAACATAAGTATTGTAATGATTTATCGTAAACATAAGTATTGTAATGATTTATCGTAAACATAAGTATTGTAATGATTTATCATAAACATAAGTATTGTAATGATTTATCGTAAACATACGTATTGTAATGATTTATCATAAACAAAAGTATTGTAATGAGTTATCATAAACATAAGTATTGTAATGATTTATCGTAAACATAAGTATTGTAATGATTTATCATAAACATACGTATTGTAATGATTTATCATAAACATAAGTATTGTAATGATTTATCGTAAACATACGTATTGTAATGATTTATCGTAAACATAAGTATTGTAATGATTTATCGTAAACATAAGTATTGTAATGATTTATCGTAAACATAAGTATTGTAATGATTTATCATAAACATAAGTATTGTAATGATTTATCGTAAACATACGTATTGTAATGATTTATCATAAACAAAAGTATTGTAATGAGTTATCATAAACATAAGTATTGTAATGATTTATCGTAAACATAGGTATTGTAATGATTTATCATAAACATACGTATTGTAATGATTTATCATAAACATAAGTATTGTAATGATTTATCATAAACATACGTATTGTAATGATTTATCGTAAACATACGTATTGTAATGATTTATCGTAAACATAAGTATTGTAATGATTTATCGTAAACATAAGTATTGTAATGATTTATCGTAAACATAAGTATTGTAATGATTTATCATAAACATAAGTATTGTAATGATTTATCGTAAACATACGTATTGTAATGATTTATCATAAACAAAAGTATTGTAATGAGTTATCATAAACATAAGTATTGTAATGATTTATCGTAAACATAAGTATTGTAATGATTTATCATAAACATACGTATTGTAATGATTTATCATAAACATAAGTATTGTAATGATTTATCATAAACATACGTATTGTAATGATTTATCATAAACATAAGTATTGTAATGATTTATCGTAAACATAAGTATTGTAATGATTTATCATAAACATAAGTATTGTAATGATTTATCATAAACATAAGTATTGTAATGATTTATCATAAACATAAGTATTGTAATGATTTATCGTAAACATACGTATTGTAATGATTTATCATAAACATAAGTATTGTAATGATTTATCATAAACATACGTATTGTAATGATTTATCATAAACATAAGTATTGTAATGATTTATCATAAACATACGTATTGTAATGATTTATCATAAACATAAGTATTGTAATGATTTATCATAAACATACGTATTGTAATGATTTATCATAAACATAAGTATTGTAATGATTTATCATAAACATAAGTATTGTAATGATTTATCATAAACATAAGTATTGTAATGATTTATCGTAAACATACGTATTGTAATGATTTATCATAAACATAAGTATTGTAATGATTTATCGTAAACATACGTATTGTAATGATTTATCATAAACATAAGTATTGTAATGATTTATCATAAACATACGTATTGTAATGATTTATCATAAACATAAGTATTGTAATGATTTATCATAAACATACGTATTGTAATGATTTATCATAAACATAAGTATTGTAATGATTTATCATAAACATAAGTATTGTAATGATTTATCATAAACATAAGTATTGTAATGAGTTATCATAAACATAAGTATTGTAATGATTTATCATAAACATAAGTATTGTAATGATTTATCGTAAACATACGTATTGTAATGATTTATCGTAAACATAGGTATTGTAATGATTTATCATAAACATACGTATTGTAATGATTTATCATAAACATAAGTATTGTAATGATTTATCATAAACATAAGTATTGTAATTATTTATCATAAACATAAGTATTGTAATGAGTTATCATAAACATACGTATTGTAATGATTTATCGCAAACATACGTATTGTACTTATTTATCCTAAACATTACTGTTGTGCTTTCCTAAACCTGTTTGTGACCTGACTTTGTCCAATTCTTGATTCTGATTGGTTGGTTTGAAACTTGGATTGGATTGATATTAGAAATCACGCAAATGAGCTGGGGAAGCCATTGACTTATGAATATTCTTCACGAAGATTTGACTGAAGATTAAATTCTTCTATTACTCTTTATATTTTCAACTTGAAAACATTAATGAATTTGACGCACTGGTCGATTTGCTGTTCCGATTTCACAACGCCACAATACTTAAACAAGCATATTTTACAGTGTTGTAGTCACTGTCACAACAGTATCAGGAAAGGTTAAGATTGTTATTTTTGGGGCTTTTACTTGATACATGATCGTTTAACTCAGCAAATGGATATTTTAGCATTTAAAACCTTTTGCTTATGCTTTTGGCTCTTAATGAAATTTAAGTGTGTTGAATAACGATGGATCGAGCAAATGTTATAAATGCTACTGTTTATTTTCAAACTGTTCTGCTTTATTTATGACCTTTACTGTGATGCTTTTTTGTAACTGTGACTGTTGTGATTCATTCTAACCTTTACTTTTGGGCTCTGTTGTAAACATTACTGTTGTACTTTATTGTATCCATTATTGTAGTGCTTTATTGTAATAATTTCTATAGTGCTTCATTGTAAGCATTACCCGTAGTGCTTAATTGTCACCATTACTATAGCGCTTTATTGTAAGCTTTACTGTTGTTCTTCATTGTAACCATTACTGTAGTGCTTTATTGTAACCATTATTGTAGCGCTTTATTGTAACCATTACTGTTGTTCTTTATTGTAAGCATTACTGTAGTGCTTTATTGTAAGCATCACTTTTGTTCTTTATTGTAACCATTATTGTAGTGCTTTATTGTAAGCATTACTGTTGTTCTTTATTGTAACCATTAATGTTGTTCTTTATTGTAACCATTACTGTTGTTCTTTATTGTAACCATTAATGTTGTTCTTTATTGTAACCATTACTGTAGTGCTTTATTGTAACCATTACTGTTTTCTTTATTGTAACCATTACTGTTTTTCTTTATTGTAACCATTACTGTAGTGCTTTATTGTAACCATTACTGTTGTACTTTATTGTAACCATTACTGTTGTTCTTTATTGTAACCATTTCTGTTGTACTTTATTGTAACCATTACTGTTGTTCTTAATTGTAACCATTACTGTTTTTCTTTATTGTAACCATTACTGTTGTTCTTTATTGTAAACATTACTGTTGTTCTTTAATGTAACCATTATTGTATTGCTTTATTGTAACCATTACTGTTGTTCTTTATTGTAACCATTACTGTTGTTCTTTATTGTAACCAGTGTTGTAATGCTTTATTGTAACCATTACTGTTGTACTTTATTGTAACCATTACTGTTGTTCTTTATTGTAACCATTGTTGTAATGCTTTATTGTAACCATTACTTTTGTTCTTTATTGTAACCATTACTGTTGTTTTTTATTGTAACCATTACTGTTGTTCTTTATTGTAACCATTTTTGTAGCGCTTTATTGTAACCATTACTGTTGTTCTTTATTGTAACCATAACTACTCTAGTTTACCGTACCGTTGTGCGTTTGTATCATAGGTACTACTGTGTTATTATGATTGGTTGATGTAATGCATTATAGTAACATTTACCCTTATGCTTTATTGTAACCATTACATTAATTTCTCAGCTACCAAGCAATAATAATCTCGGAAATGCTGATATAACATATATCAACCAATGATATATAAGTCATGACATGAACTTGGAATAAATATCAGTTCATCTTGGAAAAGTTCCAAATTGGTTATCACCTTCTCAGAAATATTTTAAAGTAACTGTTGGAACATTCTCCAAATGCCTTATGTGGTCCATTGTAACTAAATGACTTTTGAGTATGGTTAAAAACATGTGTAACGATTTTTAGGAATTCTAATGCTCTCTGGGTATCTCTTTGAAGTATTTAATCTTGGAAAATATCTCATTTCAACGTTTTAACTATTTCTTAATTGCCTTAAGCTTATTTTCTAATGGTGCTTTGAATATATTCGTCCTCTCTTAGTTAATAATTATTTTTTAAACCTTATTTCCTTCTGTATCTTCTGATTATAATTAACCATTTTCATTCTATTTAAGTCTTGCAATCGTACATCAACAGCAATGTGCTGAATAATATATGTTTATTACAACTACTTCTGAGTGTATATCAGTTGTTTCGAATCTTATTATCAAAGCAAACTAACAACTTTTTGCTCCATAACAGAATTAATAATGTTAAATATTACTCTGTTGTACTTAATATAATTTCACTATGGATGTTTTTCACACTTTACCATCTGGACACTGATATCAACAAAGTGTAAGTTTTTTTAATTAACTTTTAATTATTATGCTACATCAGGGTGTTCCATTGCTAGAATCCGAGGCAGGTACAGTGAACATCGAGATTCCTTTATCAGAAAATAGGATTTGATTGACTGCACTGAACAAAAAAATTAATAGTTGCTTTGCAATAGTTGAAGATATTGGCAAATAAACCAATGTGTTTTTTTAATCGGAACAAGGGAGACATTGGAAAAATGCAGATTGTATGGCAGCCATGACACTGGTATACCTACAAGACAAATTACACAAATACTGTGAATAAACACATAAATCTTGATACAGTTGAGTTCAGCCATGTCCAGAGAATGGTTTCAGCACCCAAACTCAGAGAGTTGATGACAAAACGATTATTCAAGATGCTTAGCAGGGCAAGCAACTGTTGACCCACTGGCGCACTTTCCAGGGGCGAACCAATAGTGACAAGCTGACTTTGATTCGACTGTGACTGTCCAAGAACAATTATCTGACATCCCTTGTTCTCTATGTAACAGTTCCACGTCGACCAGAAAGGAACAACCATCTGATATCCCTTTTTGTCTATGTTACAGCTCCCCGTCGACCAGAAAGGAACAACCGTCTGATATCCCTTGTTCTCTATGTTACAGCTCCCGTCGACCAGAAACGAACAACCATCTGATATCCCTTGTTCTCTTTGTTACAGCTCCACGTCGACCAAAAGGAACAACCGTCTGATATCTCTTGTTCTCTATGTTACAGCTCCATGTCGACCAGAACGGAACCACCGTCTGATATCCCTTCTTCTCTATGTTACAGCTCCACGTCGACCAGAAAGGAACAACCGTCTGATATACCTTGTTCTCCATGTGACAGCTCCACGTCGACCAGAAAGGAACCACCATCTGATATCCCTTGTTCTCTATGTTACAGCTCCACGTCGACCAAAAGGAACAACCGTCTGATATCTCTTGTTCTTTATGTTACAGCTCCACGTCGACCAGAAAGGAACAACCGTCTGATATCCCTTGTTCTCTATGTTACAGCTCCACGTCGACCAGAAAGGAACAACCGTCTGATATCTCTTGTTCTCTATGTTACAGCTCCCCGTCGACCAGAAAGGAACAACCGTCTGATATATCTTGTTCTCTATGTTACAGCTCCATGTCGACCAGAAAGGAACCACGGTCTGATATCCCTTGTTGTCTGTGTTACAGCTCCCCGTCGACCCGAAAGGAACCACCCTCTGATATCCCTTGTTCTCTATGTGACAGCTCCACGTCGACCAGAAAGGAACAACCGTCTGATATCTCTTGTTCTCTATGTTACAGCTCCACGTCGACCAGAAAGGAACAACCGTCTGATATCTCTTGTTCTCTATGTTACAGCTCCCCGTCGACCAGAAAGGAACAACCGTCTGATATATCTTGTTCTCTATGTTACAGCTCCATGTCGACCAGAAAGGAACCACGGTCTGATATCCCTTGTTGTCTGTGTTACAGCTCCCCGTCGACCCGAAAGGAACCACCCTCTGATATCCCTTGTTCTCTATGTGACAGCTCCACGTCGACCAGAAAGGAACAACCGTCTGATATCTCTTGTTCTCTATGTTACAGCTCCACGTCGACCAGAAAGGAACAACCGTCTGATATCCCTTGTTCTCAATATTACAGCTCCACGTCGACCAGAAAGGAACCACCGTCTGATATCCCTTGTTCTCTATGTTACAGCTCCACGTCGACCAGAAAGGAACAACCGTCTGATATCCCTTGTTCTCAATATTAATGCTCCACGTCGACCAGAAAGGAACCACCGTCTGATATCCCTTGTTCTCTATGTTACAGCTCCACGTCGACCAGAAAGGAACAACCGTCTGATATCCCTTGTTCTCAATATTACAGCTCCACGTCGACCAGAAAGGAACCACCGTCTGATATCCCTTGTTCTCTATATGACAGTTCCACGTCGACCAGAAAGGAACCACCGTCTGAAATCCCTTGTACTCTATGTTACAGCTCCACGTCGACCAGAAAACAACCACAGTCTGATATCCCTTGTACTCTATGTGACAGCTCCACGTCGACCAGAAAGGAACCACCGTCTGAAATCCCTTGTACTCTATGTTACAGCTCCACGTCGACCAGAAAGGAACCACCGTCTGATATCCCTTGTACTCTATGTTACAGCTCCACGTCGACCAGAAAGGAACCACCGTCTGATATCCCTTGTACTCTATGTTACAGCTCCACGTCATACAGAAAGGAACCACCGTCTGAAATCCCTTGTACTCTATGTTACAGCTCCACGTCAACCAGAAAGGAACCACCGTCTGATATCCCTTGTTCTCTATGTTACAGCTCCACGTCGACCAGAAAGGAACCACCGTCTGATATCCCTTGTACTCTATGTTACAGCTCCACGTCATACAGAAAGGAACAACCGTCTGATATCCCTTGTACTCTATGTTACAGCTCCACGTCGACCAGAAAACAACCACCGTCTGATATCCCTTGTTCTCTATCTTACAACTCCACGTCATACAGAAAGGAACAACCGTCTGGTATCCCTTGTACTCTATGTTACAGCTCCACGTCGACCAGAAAACAACCACAGTCTGATATCCCTTGTACTCTATGTGACAGCTCCACGTCGACCAGAAAGGAACCACCGTCTGAAATCCCTTGTACTCTATGTGACAGTTCCACGTCGACCAGAAAGGAACCACCGTCTGATATCCCTTGTTCTCTATGTTACAGCTCCACGTCGACCAGAAAACAACCACCGTCTGATATCCCTTGTACTCTATGTGACAGCTCCACGTCGACCAGAGAGGAACCACTGTCTGATATCCCTTGTACTCTATGTTACAGCTCCACGTCGACCAGAAAGGAACCACCGTCTGATATCCCTTGTACTCTATGTTACAGCTCCACGTCGACCAGAAAACAACCACAGTCTGATATCCCTTGTACTCTATGTTACAGCTCCACGTCGACCAGAAAGGAACCACCGTCTGATATCCCTTGTACTCTATGTTACAGCTCCACGTCGACCAGAAAGGAACCACCGTCTGAAATCCCTTGTTCTCTATGTTACAGCTCCACGTCGACCAGAAAGGAACCACCGTCTGAAATCCCTTGTACTCTATGTTACAGCTGCACGTCGACCAGAGAGGAACCACTGTCTGATATCCCTTGTACTCTATGTGACAGCTCCACGTCGACCAGAAAGGAACCACCGTCTGATATCCCTTGTACTCTATGTTACAGCTCCACGTCGACCAGAAAACAACCACCGTCTGATATCCCTTGTACTCTATGTGACAGTTCCACGTCGACCAGAAAGGAACCACAGTCTGATATCCCTTGTACTCTATGTGACAGCTCCACGTCGACCAGAAAGGAACAACCGTCTGATATCCCTTGTACTCTATGTTACAGCTGCACGTCGACCAGAAAGGAACCACCGTCTGATATCCCTTGTTCTCAATATTACAGCTCCACGTCGACCAGAAAGGAACCACAGTCTGATATCCCTTGTACTCTATGTGACAGCTCCACGTCGACCAGAAAGGAACAACCGTCTGATATCCCTTGTACTCTATGTTACAGCTGCACGTCGACCAGAAAGGAACCACCGTCTGATATCCCTTGTTCTCAATATTACAGCTCCACGTCGACCAGAAAGGAACCACAGTCTGATATCCCTTGTTCTCTATGTTACAACTCCACGTCGACCAGAAAGGAACCACCGTCTGATATCCCTTGTACTCTATATGACAGCTCCACGTCGACCAGAAAGGAACCACCGTCTGATATCCCTTGTTCTCTATGTTACAGCTCCACGTCGACCAGAAAGGAACCACCGTCTGATATCCCTTGTACTCTATGTGACAGCTCCACGTCGACCAGAAAGGAACCACCGTCTGATATCCCTTGTACTCTATGTGACAGCTCCACGTCGACCAGAAAGGAACCACCGTCTGATATCCCTTGTACTCTATGTGACAGCTCCACGTCGACCAGAAAGGAACCACCGTCTGATATCCCTTGTACTCTATGTTACAGCTCCACGTCGACCAGAAAGGAACCACCGTCTGATATCCCTTGTACTCTATGTGACAGCTCCACGTCGACCAGAAAGGAACCACCGTCTGATATCCCTTGTACTCTATGTGACAGCTCCACGTCGACCAGAAAGGAACCACAGTCTGATATCCCTTGTACTCTATGTGACAGCTCCACGTCGACCAGAAAGGAACCACCGTCTGATATCCCTTGTACTCTATGTGACAGCTCCACGTCGACCAGAAAGGAACCACCGTCTGATATCCCTTGTACTCTATGTTACAGCTCCACCTCGACCAGAAAACAACCACCGTCTGATATCCCTTGTACTCTATGTTACAGCTCCACGTCGACCAGAAAAGAACCACCGTCTGATATCCCTTGTTCTCTATGTTACAACTCCACGTCGACCAGAAAACAACCACCGTCTGATATCCCTTGTACTCTATGTTACAGCTGCACGTCGACCAGAAAGGAACCACCGTCTGATATCCCTTGTACTCTATATGACAGCTCCACGTCGACCAGAAAGGAACCACCGTCTGATATCCCTTGTACTCTATGTTACAGCTCCACGTCGACCAGAAAGGAACCACCGTCTGATATCCCTTGTACTCTATGTTACAGCTCCACGTCGACCAGAAAGGAACCACCGTCTGATATCCCTTGTACTCTATGTGACAGTTCCACGTCGACCAGAAAGGAACCACAGTCTGATATCCCTTGTACTCTATGTGACAGTTCCACGTCGACCAGAAAGGAACCACCGTCTGATATCCCTTGTACTCTATGTGACAGCTCCACGTCGACCAGAAAGGAACCACCGTCTGAAATCCCTTGTACTCTATGTGACAGTTCCACGTCGACCAGAAAGGAACCACCGTCTGATATCCCTTGTTCTCAATATTACAGCTCCACGTCGACCAGAAAGGAACCACAGTCTGATATCCCTTGTTCTCTATGTTACAGCTCCACGTCGACCAGAAAGGAACCACCGTCTGATATCCCTTGTACTCTATGTTACAGCTCCACGTCGACCAGAAAGGAACCACAGTCTGATATCCCTTGTACTCTATGTGACAGCTCCACGTCGACCAGAAAGGAACCACCGTCTGATATCCCTTGTTCTCTATGTGACAGTTCCACGTCGACCAGAAAGGAACCACCCTCTGATTTCCCTTGTACTCTATGTTACAACTCCACGTCGACCAGAAAGGAACCACCGTCTGATATCCCTTGTACTCTATGTTACAGCTCCACGTCATACAGAAAGGAACCACCGTCTGATATCCCTTGTTCTCAATATTACAGCTCCACGTCGACCAGAAAGGAACCACCGTCTGATATCCCTTGTTCTCTATGTTACAGCTCCACGTCGACCAAAAGGAACAACCGTCTGATATCCCTTGTTGTCTATGTTACAGCTCCACGTCGACCAGAAAGGAACAACCGTTTGATATCTCTTGTTCTCTATGTTACAGCTTCACGTCGACCAGAAAGGAACAACCGTCTGATATCCCTTGTTGTCTATGTTACAGCTCCACGTCGACCAGAAAGGAACAACCGTCTGATATCCCCTGTTCTCTATGTTACAGTTCCACGTCGACCAGAAAGGAACCACAGCCTCTTCCGGACAGTCTATAAGGAGACGAAGTATAATATTATTCTTGTGGACATGCCTTCCTTCAATACCAATCTCTACCCTTATCTGAAGGGCGTTCCAGTGATAGCTTTCAAGTACATTGAATCCACAAGGCAGCTTCTGGTGGGCGTTCGTGATCTTAATGCAAGTCCGTGCGGAATCTTCGAGATGAGATTCCACTCATTGTACAGCAACGTCAGGAAGAGGGTACTCAAAGATTACTGTACTGACTCTTTTAGGGTTGATGAAGAGATTGGGTTGGTGTTTTTCATTGGCCAACAGTCAAGACGATCGGATAGAAGTATCATCAGAATAACAACAAAAGGAGAGGATCTTAGAATCTAGAAAAAAATGGATAAAAAACATTTTCCGAAAGGGATCGATCTTGACGTGTTTCATAAACTGATCTATTGGAGTGAATTGACAAACACAATCCACTCTCTGACGTACGATGGGAAGATGAGGAAGTCTGTCGTGAGAACACATAGTGGTAGACTCACTGTCCTATTTGTAGATCCGGTCCATTCAGTGCTGTACTACAGAATGAGGACTCGTGTGGTTAGGTTCTCCTTGATTCATCCCCGGAAGATTACAATGACACTGTCGTTACCTGGGAATAGAATGATTGGCTACAGGCGTAAAGTGTACTTATTCAACCCAGGAACGAAATACGTGTATGATCTTGATGAAGAAACGGGGGAAATGCACAAGTTAGTCTTCCCTTTCAAGATTCTGGACTTCTGCACAAGTATTACCTGACTATTAAAGGATCTTTTTCATTTTGAAAGCAGCTGAGTCATGTATCTTTTAATCTTAAGCAATCAATTATTCCCAAGCTTCATTTGTGCAAACATTTGGACCGTTATGTATAGTAAAATTAAATGATCATTGAAACCTCGGAAACGTGGAGCAGGGGTAAAATAGGCTTGTGACTTGTTCGCCAATCCAGATTTCTCTTCTGAAATAAAAGTATGTTTAAACCTCGTCGGAAGTGTGTTTGTCCTTCACAATATGAGAACAAATCTTTTATTCGGGTATTAATAATTTCTTCTTATTGTTTCTCGGTATTAGTGTTAAGAGTAAACTTAACTTTCACAGACATTATTATATTTGACTTTTTGATTCTTGATTCAAGTATTACAAGCTGATATAAATCGTTGAAAAATCGTGATGCCGCAAGTGATGTAAACAACTTTTCAGCCTGATATTTAAATACATGGAATGAAGTTTTACCCGAGGACCGGGCTGAGGGAGTAATTTTATTTGCTAATTATTTTGATTTAAATCAATCAATATAAATATAACTAGGATTGACGCGTCAATACTTAGGTCTTCAAGACTTCCGCTTTGACCTTGAACTCCATGTTGGACTCTCGGTTATTCATCTGTTTCTCCGCTTTTAAATGAGCTATCAAACATGTCTTTATCTTTAGTAGTTATTTTACAAAAAATCTCCAAAGACAATGACCCTCTGAAAATGGAAGAATCGCTTATTAATCGACCCCTACATGATCTTTTACACGATTAGGACAAAATGGTTAATATTTCCATACTAAGGTGTAACATAGAAAATGTTGTGCTTTTATTTCCACTTAAGAAGATATAATCATCATTTAGATTGCATACATAATAAATGCGTTATGCTGTTCTGAATATTCAAGAAAATACTCAAAAATGCTTAAATTTGGACCCCTAGACATCGCTTGCGATGTTCGAGGCTTAACTATCAACTTTTTGATGAAAGCGGTCAATATAAAAGTTGTTCTTCTTGAAATTGTGCATACGTAGGTGTATGTAAAATTTCAATAGCATAAGAAGTTAAGCAGTTAGGAACCTTTCAACTTTGTTGAAATGGCGATTTTTTAAAAATGACAAACTTATATGACTTGTCACAAAAAAACTAAGACAGATACGACCTTGAAAAATATTGTCCTTAATAAATGACGTTTCTACATCACCATGATCTATTTAAAGTCTTCCTATCTTCAGTGGTTCATGATCAATAATTCCCCAAAGGATAAACACCTCAAAAAGTCTAAAAAATCTAAATATTTCACTGTTTTGGGAATATACTCAAATTATGCCCAAACTAATAACTTTTATATGATAAAGATATGTTACGGAATTTCAAAACTATTTATAAGAAAGAGATTGCACTAAGTAACTTTGACATAAGTTTATTCCCAACAGAGTTATGTCCCTTTGAATGCGAGCCCTAAAAAAATTATTTTCAAAAAGTTAATTTTTCAAATGGCTGTAGTTCGTTAACCGTTGAAAATAGTCAATTGGTTTGGGGTTCCTTTAAACTACATTCATTCAGCTTTCAAATGAGCTATTGCATGATGCTGTATGTATTGCCGTTATTTAGGAGACGATTTTTGAAAACGCGTACCCTCAAACTCGCGAAAGTTCACCAAATTTTCAGTTTTTGTGAAATAGCAAAAAAATCTATTATTACGGCCGAAAAGCGCTATAGGCTTAATCGATGGGGAATGTTGTTGCCCACATTTTGGTGAAAGTTTTATGAAAATATCTTGAAAAGTTTCAACTTCAAGGTGAGATAACTCAAGAACCAGGACGAAATTTAAAAAAATGGCTGACAAAATCTAAGTTAGGACACAGGCTATCATCCCTGAAAATTTTATGCAGATCGGACCAGCCGTTTTTCGGGAAAACTTGGAACAAAATTGTCGGAATAATAATAAAAAAAACACGATAACAACAATAGGTCTTCAGACTTTCGTCTTGAAGACCTAAATATATAATTAAATTTAATTTATATTATTGTGATTCGAGTCTGCTGTTTATCAGTTTTGGTTGAGCAAACTTTCTATCGGAACCACGTGACCAATATTGTTCATATTGAAAAAGAAAGTTAAACATTTTCCACTTGATTTAAACAAAATTGGAATGAAACCTGATCCAAATTGTATATGTGGTGATAATGTGGAGAACTTACCATTTTTTCTTTGCATGTTCTCTATACAATAATCATAGAGACAAACTTGTGTCATCATTAGAGCGCATACTTCGTGTAGCATGTTTGTCAATAAATCTTGAACTTTGGTTATTTTGGATTTGACCCTGTTCTTAGGACAATAATGTAAATGAGTACAATGTAGTAACTTCTACACATCATATTACCTCTAACGCTATGTGCATAACTTACCGCAAATCCTTTAATAATCGCCTGCATTGCATAATCGTCGGGTCTAAGCCGTCTTTTAAATAAATAATCGCCTGCATTGCATAATCGTCGGGTCTAAGCCGTCTTTTAAATAAATAATCGCCTGCATTGCATAATCGTCGGGTCTAAGCCGTCTTTTAAATAAATAATCGCCTGCATTGCATAATCGTCGGGTCTAAGCCGTCTTTTAAATAAATAATCGCCTGCATTGCATAATCGTCGGGTCTAAGTCGTCTTTTAAATAAATAATCGCCTGCATTGCATAATCGTCGGGTCTAAGCCGTCTTTTAAATAAATAATCGCCTGCATTGCATAATCGTCGGGTCTAAGCCATCTTTTAAATAAATAATCGCCTGCATTGCATAATCGTCGGGTCTAAGCCGTCTTTTAGATAAATAATCGCCTGCCTTGCATAATCGTCGGGTCTAAGCCGTCTTTTAAATAAATAATCGCCTGCATTGCATAATCGTCGGGTCTAAGCCGTCTTTTAAATAAATAATCGCCTGCATTGCATAATCGTCGGGTCTAAGCCGTCTTTTAGATAAATAATCGCCTGCATTGCATAATCGTCGGGTCTAAGCCGTCTTTTAAATAAATAATCGCCTGCCTTGCATAATCGTCGGGTCTAAGCCGTCTTTTAAATAAATAATCGCCTGCATTGCATAATCGCCGGGTCTAAGCCGTCTTTTAAATAAATAATCGCCTGCCTTGATTAATCTTGACTGCCTTGATTAAATTTTACCAATGTAGAAGGTAAAAAATAAAGTAATTCCGGCACATATGTTTGAGACATTTAACCCCACGGCAACAACTTCGTTTACAATATACACAACCTACAATATAGGGCAATGGAGTTTTTGTTTCAGTTTGAAAAGTTTTCTCGATACATATTTATCGTGGCTTTGAAAAGAATACCCCCTGCTTCGAATAATCGCCGGGTCCAAAAGGTGTTTGAATTTAATATCGTCAGGCCAATTAATGTTGTAAAAAGGACAAGTACGTGAATTTGTCGGGTGTCGATAAGCAAAGTTCTAGGTAGAGTATGTCAGTAAGGCGGAACATAGTTTCCGATTCGTGAACGCAACTCAACGTAATGAACTTGTGATATTGTTTCAAATTTAAAATTACTAATTTACTGTTGTTTCTGACAAAGAAATGCAGAGATTTTCTGTCAATATGAGAAATATTGAAAATCAAAATTACCCACAGTGTCACGTGGTTCATAATTTGCTACAGTTATATATCATTGGCTGAAAGTTCTTTTCGAAAATTCCAACAGTATAAAGAAAGAAATTTCAGCTACTTACTATTTGGGGCGTCTGTGCTCCAAATTATTGGGATTGTCAGGCGCGCCTAGCTTGTAATTTACTGTTTAAAACAGTGTTTGGTATAGTAAGGGTTAATTAACTGACGTGACATCTGTACTGCTTTGGCTATGAATTGCGAAGGAACTTGCCAAAAGTACCTGCACATTGTGAAGCATGGGCGGTTTTACACTTAACAAACTACTACTGCATTCAACCCAACGAAGAAAATGTATGTTCTCTTCCTCGTCGTTCCCGAGGGCGGGGGTCGAACCTAAGAAGATCCTTAAATGAAGGGAACTGTGTAATGAGATTCGTGCCTTCTGAGTAGCGGTCGTGATCGATTTTGTTTTTCGTTTTGTTAATTCATTTACTTCGATTTATTTTTGCCCTCTTATATTCTGCAATGTAAAACTGTACGGAAATATTATACACTATCCTTTAGATAAATTTGTTGAATTCTGATTGGTCAATAGCCAATGCATACGAAACCGTGTATGTGGATTTGCCAGGGTCTACCCTCCGTATGACCCGTGAGACAAGTCACGTGATTAGACTACGGATGACCTTGACCTAAGTTGGAATGCGGAAGTAAAACGGTTGCTCGACTCGGAATTTCAGGATCGAAACTTACCTTAACAAACATAAGTACGGTGATTTCAACTTATATACATTATTTATTTTGTTTGCGTCAATAAAATAATTCAATAAAAACATGTGTCTCTCTATTATTCATCAGGTAATAATAATTTAAAAATCTATTATTTTTTAGCCGCAGAGTTATCTCCCTTGATATTGAGCGGTACACTCTTTACAGTGTTCTTCCTGTTTCACACTGTGTGGAGTTTTTATCACAAACGAAAATAGCTATGTAGCCTATATATTTTATCGAAAAATGAGTGAAATAATTACATATAATAGATCTAAAGAGTAATAAATTCGTTACACGGTGTTTTGACAGGGTGTACAGGACTGTAAGACCCTTGTATATTCCGCATTTCCTTCGGCTGCGCCTCAGGAAAATACGGAATATACAAGGGTCTTACAGTCCCGTACACCCTGTCAAAACACCGTGTAACTAATAGTGTAATACTGCAAAACGTATGGTTCTTAAGGATGTCCGCTCCTTCCTGTTGAAATTCAAAAATGAAATATGATTAAGTAAAGGCTTTTTCTCATCTTTATTTACTTCATGATATTCTTCATCATATACATACTTTTAAAAAACAAATGAAATAAAGAAAATTTGACTTTAGAACCTCTCAAAAGTGCTTAAATAGCATAAATGGCCTAAATTTGACTAAAAAGGGGGATTTTCAGGTACATTTTGTGTCAAAGCTTATAAAAACCCACACTGCCATATCATTTTCATCGATTTCGGTAGGGTAACATGAACTCTGAAACATATCAAAAAAGGAAAACAAGTTTAATACTAGAAATGTAGTATTTTAAAGTTTTAGCAGTTTTTTTTCTCATTTTCCCATAGACTCCCATGTTAAAATTGTACTTCACCCCACTATCTTACAGGCGTCATATCTCGAAAAAAAAAACTACACTACCCGTTATTTTTTAATGCTGATTTTCCAATCATATACTTTGATCTTTTAAAAAATATAAGTTAGAAAAAATGGTTAATACTATAAATTTGAGGAGCGGACATCCTTAATTATGATGTTAGAATGCAACCTTGGCCTTGTAAGTAGATCATGTAACTGGATACTGGTAAACAGAATGCTAAACTTTACTCTATTGAAACCAAATTATGTACTCTTTGAATAGAAATTGTATTTATAACATAGAATGTCGTTAAGTACGCTCTATTTGAGCATATAAAAATGTAATGACGTGATAAGCACATTTTCCTTTGCTTATCTCGCAATAGTTTATCTGACTTACCATATGTTAGGACAAATACAGTGTGCACGTCTTTCTTAACGGACACATGTGGGAATTGTATTTCGTGTGTTGCAGCTGAAACCTTCAATTTATTCTTTCGTAAGTATAAGTTAGGTATACGTTTCAAATATAATAATGCATTTATAAAAGATGTAACGTTCTTATCCCAGTAATATTGCTGGGAAATTATACGAATCCCAATTACACCAGGCTTTAAAACATGTAAAAAGCTTTTTTAAGAAAGGTGAGATAATAGTTACATGTTACCTACGCATCACTGGAAACTGGTTGGTAGGCATAATCAAGTTTCACCTATCATTATCAAGCAGGAACATGACTACAAGTGTCCGTCTCCTGCTGGTGTTTGTTGTACCACTCGTCACCTCTTTGATCTTGCCGATGCAGCAGAATAACGGAGAACCTGACATGACCAGCGTTATTAACCACGTGGCTCTGCTAGAACAACAAGTCGAGGCTCTCCAAACTGCTCAACAAAACCAAATTCAAACGTCAAACTTCAACATGAACACAGTGACAACAGAATTAAAAGTAGCAAGGGATAAGATCTCGGAGCTAGAAAATCAAGTTTCCGCTCTCTCGCATAATCAGGGTATGTATCCAGCGAATCGGGTCCAAACACATGTGAGCTATTGTTCGTGTTTGCGCACACTGTCACTTTACCGTTCGTGTAAATGACATGAATTACCGTTGATAATGATTTATTTAAGAATGTTTAATGAGTATAGTTGACATAACAAGTGTTGACCTGTTTTGCAATTTTGAAATTGTGTTTGTAAAATAAATAGTGCATTTGGATTTTGATTTTCGTGAAAACGTAATTTCAGTAAAATCTTTGAAAATCAGATGCAAGCCCCATACTTTCACGTTTTCTGATATTTTAATATTTAGGAGGATAATGTCCTTTCGGTCTTTAATGCCGACTGTTTTGCTGGAAACTAAGGCATCTTAATGTTAAAGGTCACGTTACTGTGGTCCCCAAGACGACTTCCAGCGCTGCCCCGAGTGTAGATGAATGCATGGTGGAGATTGAAGCGTTAACAACGTCTGCAGAAGCAAACTTCACTCATCTACATGATCTGATAATGGAAAACCGGAATATGCTGGAGAATACAAGTAAAGGTACGATAACTCATAGAAAGTAGGAGTGACAGAGTCAGCTAAAGGAGAAATGGGACGAAGAAATCGAACCCACTTACGGTAACATTTTGCGACAACAATTTAATGCTGAGAATACGTGTTCTTTCAAAGAATAGGTTTAACAATAAACTAACAGAAAGCGCTTAAATTTACTGTAACGTATTTCTAACGGCCATTTTATGACATGCCGCATGTCGTTACCGTCACCTATATTCGCGGTAAAAATGTTATTATGTGTGTTATTTTAATTACATACATATCCCACTAAGTGATGAATATAAATTGCTTTGTATAATTAACTGACAGTTGAACTTCCACCAAGCACTCTAAGATTGGTAGTATATTCAATAATTATTACACGATAGGCCGTCAAAGTTACACTTGAAATGATCAAAACTGCCGTGACGTCAGGTTTTTACGTTTATGTAGTTATTAGGTAATTTGAAAAAATGACGTTTAAGTGAAGAAAAACTTTCGTTGACCCCTTATTTTTATTTCTGAATTTGTCTGTTTATTCAACTGCGCACATCATACTACAGTTTTAGCAATATTTAAAATATGTGTGTCACTGAAAACTCCTGTTGAATATGTGAACAACGATGATACAAATGCCGTTTTTTTAATTTTAAAACTTCTTTATTTTATTTTATTTCCCTTAACAGTGTCATTTATTTTGTAATATAAACTTGCTATGTATCCGCCTTTGTGATAAAATTGTATCTGAAAGGATTCTGAGTTTAATCAATGAATGCACGCACTATATTTCAGTTGGTGAAATCGTTCAGAAATATGGTAATTTGCTGACAGGGGTGTTACTATGCATACCGATAACTCTTTAAATCATTCCTAGACCCCCAAAAATATTTCGTTTCCCATCTCTCCTTAAGACATCGAAAACATGAAGCAATTGGGATCACCTGGGAAGGTCATCAAATAAAAATGCAAAATTTATCAAAAGGTGGGATCCGCTTCTGCCATTACAGAGGATAGGCATAATTATTCTTAAAAAGTTTATTCTCACTTCTAGAAGCAGTCGTCGCATTTCAAGCAGTTCTTGACCAAGATGGGATCACTGTTCAGAAGAATGAGTTCTTGAAATTCGACAGTACGATGAACCTTGGCGGAGCTTACAACAAACACACTGGAGTGTTCACTGTGCCCACATCCGGGCTCTATATGTTTTGGGCTAATGTTGCCAGTGACAATTCTGGCAATTTTGAGATTAGATTGGTAAAGGATGGAAATATGCTTATCGGTGGGTTTACAGGTTATTCGGTAAATTTAGGAACTGCGTCGTTGGTATATGTTGACGAGTTTCAGAAAGGTGAAAATGTCGCTTTTCAAAACATCCAGGTTGGAGACAAAAGTGTTTTGGATGGCTATGGTTTTTCTGGCTATGGGGGAGTTCTTATCGGACAATGAATGACATCAACACATGAATGAATCTGATTAAATTTTACCTAAAGATATATGTGTCTGTGTTCAATACATGAGCGACAGGATTGTGAAAATCTTCACGCATATGTTTGATTAGTCTCGTGGTAATTTCGTAAACCTTGTCCAGATCAATTGTTTTGCTTCATATATGTTTGATTACGAAATTGTTAATGAAGTTTTGGATTTTTTTGGGACACCATTTGAAGTTAAATTTCTCTGTATCTTAAAAAAACACAGTAAGATTAAAATACCACCATTGACTCCAGAGAAGTATTCACTCCATTAGTACATACTGGAAAATTACTTGGTTAAGGCAGAGTTTTGAAAATGTGCATTAATTTGGACCAACCCAGTTTTAATCACAGTAATTCTACTAGTAAGTCAAACGTCTTTTTTCTCCATGTTCAAAGAAATCTATTTATTTCTTCGCCTTTTCTTGTGTTGATAACCCATAAATCTTTTAAAGTAGGAGTAAATTTTATTCCTAAAACTTCAAATTCATTGTTTTTCCATCCTATCTTCAAATCTTCACAAAGAATATTTATGCTGCCTGCTTTAGAACCGATCCAGATTGCTTTAGTCTTATCCATTATTATCCTTAATAATGACGCATTGTAGAAAGTATAAAGTGTGTCTGAACAGCATATGGAGATTCATCTGATCCAGCTGAAATAGGTCAGTATCTTTGGCATATTGTCCTTATTTGTATTCTTTTTCATCATGGCTTTTATCCTATTATTTTGTCTTATCATGCATCCATGGATTTCAGCTACAAAATGAAAGAGGTATGGTGATATTGGGTCCCCTTGTCTACAGCCCCACTCATTAGGAAAGAATTCTGAAATACGCCCATTCTGAATAATGTTTGAGTTCGTATCGCAAGTTGATAAATGTATCCAGTGTATAAAACTAAGTTTGATTAAAATAGAAGCAATAAAATCTTTAAAAACATTTTTTTTATTTCAAACATAATATCATAGAACAGTCTTGTATGTAATAGTTAGACCATGAGGGCCTGTTGTCTCATCGTTGAAATGGTTACGCGCTCGTGGTCTAACTAACCATTTCAATGATTAGACAACAAGGCCAGAATGGTCTAACTTACTTCGACCATTGCCAAATAATAGTACGTTTGCTAAGCTTTATCTAAACAATTAATATAATATTTTTTCTCGAAAACTATATTGTTTTGGACAAAGCATACATATGAAGCCCATGTCACACACGAAATTGACATCAAAACAACACCACAGAGCTCGTGAAAATCGCGTTTGAGTGCACTTCAACAATTTGCACGTGCCTGTGAACCTCTGACTTGCGCACGTGGCGCTCCAGTCATTTGAAATGTTCAGAGTTAGATATTTGCAGCTCAATTTGACGTACGTTGAGGTATTGAAACGTTGTTCTGCTTGTTTGTGGGGTAAGAATTATAATTAATTAAAGGAGAATAATTGTAAAGATTTATATTCTGTTATAGTAAAATATACTTTAAAAAACATATTCCCCCCAAATTAATATGTAAAGCCATGTTTAATTACTAATTATGCAATATAACAATCGCGCCGACTGTTGCCTGTGCGCGTATGCATATTTGCCGGTAGCCTTCGGCAGGTTTTGGCTGTGAAGTCAGAGGTGCTCTACGACCCTCCTTGGTCTTAAGCGCAGTGAAAGGGAAAGCGTTAGAGTAGATGAAGAATCGGTTGAATACGTAGAATTCGGGTAGTTTCGGATTTGATATGGTATATTGTGCAGCGTTGGTGTGCAATAACTCATCAAAGCCTGGACAGAAGTTTATATATTTTTAATTTTGAAGTGAAAAGACTGATGCAATGTGTATATAACAGCATATGGAGATTCATCTGATCCAGCTGAAATAGGTCAGTATCTTTGGCATATTGTCCTTATTTGTATTCTTTTTCATCATGGCTTTTATCCTATTATTATGTCCCCCAAAAATCTTTTCGGGAGACATAATGTTTTCGCCTCCGTCCGTCATTCTGTTTTTCCATTATTCCATCATTCCGTTATTCCGAAATGCTTTCTTTTCCGGGCCATATCTAAAAAACTGTTCAATATTTTTTCACGAAACTTGGTATGTGGTTAGACCTAGTGGTGGAGTGGTGCCTTTTGCTATTTTGGTTATTCTGAATTTTAAATTTTTTCTGGTTTCCATGGAAACAATTTGAACTTAGTGCAAAGTGGGGGTAGGTACCTTTTCCGGCCTCTATTTCAAAATCTATCTAGTATTTCTTTACGAAACTTGGTATTTGGTTAGACCTAGTGGTGGAGTGATGCCTTTTGCTATTTTGGTTATTCTGAAAAAAAGAATTTCTGGTTTCCATGGAAACAATTTGAACTTAGTGCATATTGAGGGTAGGGACCTTTTCCGGCCTCTATCTCCAAAACCGTTCAATATTTTTTCACCAAACTTGGTATTTGCTTAGACCTAGTGATAGAGTGGTGCCTTTTGTTACTTTGGCTATTCTGATTTTTTATTTATTCTGGTTTCCATGGAAACAATTTGAACTTAGTGCATATTGGGGGTAGGGACCTTTTCCGGCCTCTTTTTCCAAAACCTTTCAATATTTTTTCACCAAACTTTGTATTTGCTTAGACCTAGAGATAGAGTGGTGCCTTTTGCTACTTTAGCTATTCTGAATGTTTTATTTCTCTTTATTAATGCAGTATTGAACTTAGTGCTTATCATAAGTGAAAAATAAGGGTAATATGACTAGGTGGGATTGAAAGTTGGAGCGGGGGACATCACAGTGCATCACATGCACATATTTCTAGTTTTGTCTTATCATGCATCCACGGATTTCAGCTACAAAATGAAAGAGGTATGGTGATTTTGGGTCCCCTTTACTACAGCCCAACTCATTAGGAAAGAATTCTGAAATACGCCAATTCTGAATAATGTTTGAGTTCGTATCGCAAGTTGATAAATTTATCCAGTGTATAATTTGCGAGCCAAAACCAAGTTTGATTAAAATAGAATTAATTAAGTCTTTAAAAACTGAGTCAAAAACATTTTATGGTTTCAAACATAATATCATATAACAGTCTTGTATGTAATAGTTAGACCATGAGGGCCTGTTGTATAATCGTTGAAATGGTTAGTAGCGCTGGTGGTCTAACTAACCATTTCAATGATTAGACAACAAGGCCCGACTGGTCTAACTTACTTGGACCATTGCCAAATAATAGTACGTTTGTTAAGCTTTATCTAAACAATTAATTTAATATTTTTTCTCACAAACTATATTGTTGACAAAGCACACACGTTTGAGTGCATTTTCACAATTTGCACGTGCCAGTGAACCTCTGACTTGCGCACGTGGCACTCCGGTCATTTGAAAACAGGCATTTTAAATGTTCAGACTTAGATATTTGCAGCTCAATTCGACGTTGAGGTATTGAAACGTTGTTCTGCTTGTTTGTGAGGTAAGAATTATTATCAATTAATTAGTAATATGTAAATTTGTAACACGCTAAATTCCAGGTTCGTCACATGCTCACAGTGATACAAGAAAGTCATAAGCTCAGTCAACATATCCTATTCAAAACCAAAACACTTTGTGAAGAGATGTGTCTTTAAGTTATTTGTGAAAATATCCAAACTAGCTGATGACCTGATATTTTCTGGTAGGTTGTTCCACCAGCAAGCTGCAGAGTGCTGAAATTAGCGGAAGCCGAAGGATTTGAGTTTCCATTTTGGTATGGCAAGAAGACTGCGGTTTGCAGATCGTACTGGTCGGGTTGGTTCATAAATTTGGAGAAGATCTGTGAGGTATGAAGGAGAAAGGCCATTCATACATTTGTAGGTGAGAGTGAGGACTTTGTAAGTGATTCTCTCACACACAGGTAGCCAATGAAGGGATTCTAGGACATGGGTTATGTGTGAGTGTCTTGTGGATAAAGTCACGATCCGAGCTGCCGTGTTTTGGATTGCTTGCAATTTCTTGATGTTCTTGTGCAATGTTTCAGTTAGAAGGCTGTTGCAATAATCGATCCTTGAAAATACAAGGGAGCATACAAGCGTTGCAGCTGCGTCTGATGTCGGATGATTCCAATGTTTCGCACATGTACATGGCATTTCCTACAAAGGTCATTTATGTGCCTTGTCATTGATAGTTCAGGGTCCAGGATGACACCCATATTCTTTACTTCAGAGGATGGACTGATTCTGGAAGTACGCACAGTTAGTATGTGGTCTTGAATTCCTTGTAGCTTAGAGGAAGGGCCGATGAAGAGAGCTTCTGTTTTCGAGTCATCCATCTCTTGACATCTTGTGTGCAGGACTACATGGTAGAGAAACAGTTTGGCTTGTTGAGATCACCGACGGTATAGAACTCTGCGAGCTATGATAATAACGAACAACAACTTCTACTAAGTAACTTTTCATGAAACTTATAAAAAAAAATATAAGTTTATCTATCTCACGCAACCTTAATACTAAGATATTTATTATATGGACACGTGTATAACAGTTTCTCCCTTAATTTGCAAATTGATCATTGGCATTGCTTAAATAAGTAACATAAACTGAATAGGTAATAGATTTGGTTTCAAACAGTACGCATTTTTGCATCACTGTAAATATTTTAAAAACTTCGATTGAAATGGTGTAATCCTAATAGGTTACTGAACATACAATGACTTGCATGCTACAGACACTATATCAATATAACTTTCACAAGGCTTTTTTCATTTTGTTACAGGTTTCGGGAAGTATTGTCTAGTCAACTGTATCTATGATGAACGAAGTTAATAAGGATGCCGGAGCTCGAGAAGAACCACCTGAATACTTCTGAACGTAAAATTTGAAATCACTGTACATACTTTATGACTTCCCCAAGCTGTTCAAACTGTAAATACAATATTGATGTAATAAAATGTTTATTTGAGTTATGTTCTTCTTTTAATACAAGCATAATGAAACAACGTAAAAATCGGAATGGTATACAAAAGTTGTTCCGGCTGTGGTCTAACTGAAATTCACGTTGGTTATACCACGGATCAAACAATAGCAGCTATGGTCTAATTTCACTTAATGGCCTACCTGGTATAAATCCAGTCTGATCACATGTATAATAATTATAATGAGGATACTTATATCGCGCTGAACTCCACAACACAAAGGGCTGTGCTCTAACCGCTATACACAGTATTACCCTGGTGTAAGGACCAACATCGTTCCTTTTTCATTCTCAGCTCCCTTTGGAGTATGCAACCTGTGCTGCCAATTAAGGCGCTCGAAGGTTATCCGTCACATTGCTTGCACTTCCAAAACCGGTACTCAATTGTACTGCTGTGTGAACAGAGGCACATTTCGAATAAAGTCCCTTGCCCAAGGTGACACAATGAGCCTCTCAACTCATGTCTCAGTGTGGGGCAGGGAATCACCCTTCAAACTCTCAGTTTTCATTCAGCAATGAGGCGAGTAACCCTACCATCCATCGAGCCACGCCCGTTGTTGCTGAACTTAACTGATAGCGGTCGACTGAGCTATGCACAGGACCACGGCAAGGTAAAAATGTATCGAGATCTCTCCATTTTTTACCTTGCCTTCAACCTAGCCAGAAGTGGTGAAACGAATCAGCGACACCTGTTGTGATCACGAGTTGCGTCCCTTGCCATCTGCTAACATGCAGCCAATGAAATCGCCGTTTACATTCGGAACCAATTAAAAAATAAGCGACGATCGACACAGTCACAGAGGCAATACAACTGTCTTCTGATTGGCTTATCCGATTAGCCTGCAGTACGTTAAAATCTTGGCACTGAAAATGCGAGGGTTGAGGTCAAGGGCGGAATGAGAAGATATGGAAATCTTTTCGTTACGCCTGTGACGTTGTGAAGATGCGTACCACCATAAAAGTATAAGAGCATCCACGGTAGTTTTAAGCAAATAGTGATACAAACACTGATTATCTTATAGAATTGTCCGTGAATTGATCGGGTTACCTATTTGGGTTCGGGTTACCTACTAGTATCTGGAATGGCATCATGGGACAATTATGATGCAGCCAACGTTTCCAGAATTCATTCATTAGTGCATATTTTATTATGTTAGATAAATTATATAAACCCAAGTGGTACTCGTAAAGGGGTTTCATAACAATCTGGTAAATAACACCTTCAAGTAATTTGATTGGCTAACGATGATACTGTCTTGACTACTTTATTCATTCATAAAAGGAACGTGAATTAATTCATGAAATTTCAAGTAATTTACGACAACACGTATTATGTTTTATTACTCAACCGTGGTGAGATCACTCATTAGATAACAATGAGTTGGTTACACCCATGTGTGATACCACCGCGTGCTGCCGTAACGTCATAATCGGCGCGTGACGTCACAGTCGTTTTGGGTTGACGTCACAATGTAAGCCGCGCGACTGCAACGGCGGGTCACCTATTTGCAAGTAAACGTCGTTAACACGTTTTTCTTGCAATTCAGCGCTATTTACATCATTGAGTAATAAAAAAATACTAAACTCAGTCCCGTTTGATAACATGTTTATGAAACTCGTGAATGGCATCGGTATTTAAACGAGCGAAACGAGCAAAAGTTTCATAAACATGTTATCAAACGGGACATCGTTTAGTATTCTATATTTAATACTTATCTCATTCTTCAGGTAATTCATGAAATCGTACTTACCGCAATGATTGATTTTAATGAATAATTAACAAATACATCAAGAATAGAGCAGAGGTAATGAGCACAAAGTTATGAGAATGCAGCAAGAGGTTTTGCTTTGTCTTACCATTGGGATTGACATTGCAACGAAACTCTATTATCAGTCTCTCTATGAAAACAACGTGAGCGTTGACCAAGGGGCGGAAATGTCAAGCCGGGCTTGCTATTTGTTGTTTTAAAAATGTTTGGCATGGTTAGAATTAACTCCGGTGACATATTGTTTATAAACTACTGAAGATGTTGGAGGAATATCCGTACTGATCTGCCTATGAGTTGCAAAAATAACTTGCTAACTGGGAATTGGATGGACAGTTATAGCTTACATAGCAGCATTGCACTCAGCCTGAAGAATGTCTCACCTCTTCCTCGTCGAGCCCCAGGGCGGGGTTCGAACCCAGAAGATCCATTACTGAACGGGACTGTGTAGTGGGAATCACGCCTTTTGATCATGATGTTTTCATGAAACGAGTTTGTAAATATTTTTTCTAGTTTCTTTGATGTATTACTCTTGTTTGTGTACTCTAAACTGTTATATTTGTACGGAAATATTACACTAGTGTAATACTGCAACACGTATGGTTTATTATTATGACGTCACAATGCAAGTGCCGCTTTAACAGTGGTAATTAGCTTTGTAGGAAGAGCATTTCACAGAATACACGGAAACTGAAAACAAATATTACTCTTTTGAAATCAAATTATTTACTAGTTAAATTGAAATTGTATAACATAGAATGTCGTTTAGTATGCACTATTTGAACATGTGCCTATCAAACAAGTACATGACCTTGACAGTCTTAATAAAAAAATAAAAAAAATATTCAATGATATGACATTCAAATGTTCCTGGTAAGGTGTGCCTGTTCCTTAGCAGATGGTACTCAAGATAAACTATTACTATGCATCTGCTTGGGCACAGACAAACCTTAATTAGCAGGCATATGTAATTCCGTATGCAGCTGGAACCTCAAGTTCATTATTTTGTATACAGGTGTTTGTATATAAGTAATGCATATCCAGTTGGAGGTTTTTTTCTCTCAATCCCATCCAAACGAAAATCTTGGACCACCCCTGCAGATTTAACAAAATAAACAGATGCTTTTTATAAAAGATTTATTGTTCTTTTGTTCTATTGTTTTGAGTATTATAAATATACTATGGGAAATTATACGAAGTAAACAAGGCTTTAAATTCATGAAAAAAGTATTATTAAGAACATACATGTAAATAAAGTTAAGATGTTACTAATGCCCCACTGGAAACAGGCTGATAACCACATTTCACCTATCATTATCAAGCAGGAACATGACTACAAGTGACCGTCTCCTGCTGGTGTTTGTTGTACCACTCGTCACCTCTTTGATCTTGCCGATGCAGCAGAATAACGGAGAACCTGACATGACCAGCATTATGAACCACGTGGCTCTGCTAGAACAACAAGTCGAGGCTCTCCAAACTGCTCAACAGAATCAAACTCAAACGTCAAACTTCAACATCAACACAATGGCAACAGAGATAAAAGCAGCAAAGGATAGGATCTCGGAGCTAGAAACTCAGGGTATGTACAGTAGTCCAATAAATAAACATACCCCGTATCTAGAAATTGTCTAGTGCGTATCTAGAAACTTTCTAGTGCGTATTTAGAAACTTTCTAGAAATTTCTAGATATTTCGAGTTTTTACTTTTTGCGGGATATTCACACATTTTTTTGATATTCTGAAACTGCATATCAACTTTGGCATATGTTGAAAATTTCAATTTTGGCAAACTTGAAACACTGATCAAATGCATCATCACGAGTATCTCAGTTTCAGCGTATATAGAACATCGTCACTTGTATCACGACTCTCTCTCCAAGATATTCCTGTTCAGAACTCCACTCACTACCAGTAAAATAACAAGATACACACTCTGTATCTACAATCAGTGCAGGTTAAACAAATATCCAAGCTATCTCTCCGAACTACATATGTCCTTCCGCCAACATACGTATCTTTTAACAAGTACCCAATGTAATGGTTTACTTTACTATGAGCATTACCGGTGCTTCCGCACGAGCTTAATTGTCTGTCTTACATCAGGGCAATCAAAGATTCATTCATTCATTGTGCCTTTTAACAAGAGACACTATCCCAAAAGTTGAAAAAGCTTCTACAACGCCAGGGAAGTATTCGCCTGTTTCATAAAGAAGTATTCGCTTGTTTCATAAACAAAATGTTGTTCTTGCATTTATCTCAAAAGAAAGTTATGTCGGCCATCTGGGATGGGGATGGGGATGGGTGGGGTGGGGATGGGTGGGGTGGGGTGGGGTGGGGTGGGGTGGGGTGAGGTGAGGTGGGGTGTGGTGGGGTGAGGTGGGGTGAGGTGAGGTGGGGTGGGGTGGGGTGGGGTGTGGTGAGGTGAGGTGGGATGGGATGGGATGGGATGGTTGGGTGGGGTGGTTTGGGTTGGAGTTGGTTGAGGTAGTATTAGGTGTTGTGGGTGGGTTGAGGTGGCGTGAGTTGGGGTGGGTGAGGTGAGTTGAGATGGGGTGAGGTGGGATGAGATGGGATGAGGTGAGGAGGGGTGGGTTGAGGTAAGGTGGGGTGGGTGAGGTGGGATGCGGTGAGGTAAGGTGGGGTGGGTGAGGTGGGATGAGGTTAGGTGGGATGCGGTGAGGTGAGGTCGGGTGGGTTGGGGAGAGGTGAGGTGAGGTTTAGATGAATAGCGCTGTCAAGAGTATGCATATCATGGCTGCTAGTGTTACTGCAGGGAGAAAGCCTACAATACCATTGTAGCTATGCAATGGGGTGAAACCCGCGAACAACTGCTGGAACTAGCAAACCTTTGGTGGTAATGCGCTAGAATTCAGTGTAACATTGCATCCAAACCTTACTGCATCAAGAACAGTTCTCCACAGCAGACAAAGTGGCCGAGCTAACACTAACTGTGGTAAATGTTACCCGTACTGTCAAGTGATATAAATCATGTTTTTGTAAATATTGTCTCACAGAAACCTTTTTCTGTGAAATTCTGATTTATAATTAACGTTTTTGTATGTTGCTGAATTTGATTCACGTGTATCAACTCCAAAGAAGATATTTGACAGTTTTAACTGTCACATCACATACTCATACATATTCGAAAGTGGTTTTTTTTCTTCTAATAATAAGGGGAATATTATAATGTTTGACAGTGAAGAATTTAAGATAGGGAAGTTATGAACATATAAAATGTTACATGAAGTTTGCGCTAAGACCAAACCGACTTGATTAACGAAACCACGAATGGTCATTTACAAATTGCAATTAATTTTATCAGCTGACATTGAAGAAAATTAATGATTTGCCATAACCGGTAACAAGTTGAAATAAAAGTATTATTCCAAATATTTAATGAAGCAATACAAATTTAACCAAATGTAATGACAATGAATTAGGTTATAACGGCATGTAGTTTTGACAATATATAACTTCTAACATTTCATGTCACAATTAATTTTAATTGAGAATTGAGTATTCAATATAGAAGTTAAAGGTTTCAGATGAAGGTTAATCTTCTATATACACTAGCTGATTACCACTATTACCAATACTAAGACTCGTTCGCCGATTTATTTGAGTAACAATATAATCTCAACATAATCTCAAGGCAATGATGGTTCAAAATTAAGCCTTTAAACTGGAAACTTTAATCAAATGAAATATAACAGTTTTAAAGTCTATGACCCCTCAATTCAGAAAAAATTTTGTTCAACTTCTCGATCTTTGATTAAATAGAATAAATAGCATCGCCACGCCAATGACGGTGACCAGACGGTTTCCAAGTGAGAGTCGAGGAGTCCTCAGGGATGGTCAGCAACGTCAAGAAGCAAGAGTTTGTTAGATCAAATACTAATAGTCTATATAGGCAATAATTACAATATAGTAATATTATTATTGACCAAGGGTGAGGATATAAGCAATCAAAATCACAAATCAATCAAACTCAAGCCAGTCTGTTTCATGAAAGTCTCTTTCTGGTACAATATCTTATATCCTATATACGACACCTCTTCTGGTACTTGTGTAAGAGCGTTTCACAAAGCTCCTTTGCGACTATCTTAGCTGAGGCAGGTTTTAGGCTTAAGCTTCTGCTTCCCTTGTAGCAAGGACCCGTGCATGTTGAAAGTTGCACTTTACAAAAGGTTGTATGTTCCTCATACAATATCAAATAAACTGTCTTTGTCCATCATTTAATTATACCCCCGCTACGAAGTAGTCGGGGGTAGGCCTTTATAGCGGTCAGCACGTCCGTGCGTCCGTCCCTCAGTCCGGTTTTTGTTCCGCTCATAATTCTGAAACCAGTAGCTCAAATTTTACGAAACTTGATATGTACAATCACCATGATGTTTACATCTGCCTTTTGTATGTTTCATACCCTCATTTGCATAATTTATGCAAATTTTCTCCGTTTTCGACTTAACCATTCACACTTTTTGTTCCACTCATAACTCAGACACTAATTGTTCAAATGTTACGAAACCACTGATGTGTACATCTGTCATTTTTATATTTCATACCTTCATTTGCATATTTGTATGTTTCATACCCTCATTTGCATATTTAATGCCATTTTTCAAATTTTTTTACTTTTACTTCTAAAACATGCTTACAAGTGTAATACTTACTCTGCTTTAATAATACTTATATATAATGGTCTTTTCATACAAAAGTTTAAACATTGATGCCCTTTTGCTATTTTCAAACATTTCTCTTTTACTAATGTTAAAAGCGGGGGTATCATGAGTGAGCTGTGCTCACTAATTCTCTTGTTTGAACAAGTTCCTATCTGATACTGTGTGGACAAACAAATAAACACATTCTATCACGAACTATTTTTCTTTTCATAGTTCTGAAATGGAATTATCGAAGCGATTAATGTCATGATTTTTTGGAAGAAATTAAAGGCAACAAATATATATCCTGAACGTATATATATAACTTAATATATCGCAACTCTAGGGGACCAGAACACTAGTAAAATCTTACAATAGTTCCCATGTCTAACTTTCGATATCTTAGGTCGATGAGACGTTCATGAAACTGGCTGAACTTCAACTCAGTATTGTCGCGTCAAATTAATGGTCACCTTATGTGTCAGTTCAACAGCTCCTCACAGCTAGAGACACATCTAAGCCTCATTGGAATACATCCCTGTTTTACATACCACTTAGACCTCGTTGCCCGTAGCAGCCATTCATAAAAGTGTCCTATTCATTATCGATATCAGGACTGTTTCGCCAAATCTGATACACGGACACTTTTCAAAACCACTTTTAAACAAGACTAGTTACAGTTTATCAATGACATAAACATTAAGCTAAACGTTTGATTGACTAAGATCAAGACGTAAGAAAAAGAATTTATTTGATGTAATACTCAATACGGTTGGGACTAAAAAAAAATTGATATATTTTCTACCACCTATTCATTCAAGTTATGTTAGAAATGATAAAAAAAAAGTAGTTTTAAACATAGAAAATACTACACAATTTAAGAAGTATACAAAATAAATAATTTATAAGAATGTTCAAGTCACCTAAATATTGAAAACCCAACCATTTTTAATCCTATTTATTTTCACCTTTAATTTCCATTGACGCAGAGACAAGCTGAAAGGGAGACCGCATTTTTACCAAAACCATTCTAGAAATTGACAAACTGTGAAATTTTGTCGCAAATTACCTGTATGTTCATAAACGGCACGAACGATCTTTGAACATTTCGTTCGTGCGCCGAATTTTACACGCGAGAATCACGTGCTGAAATTGCTCAGGCTGAGCATATGTAGTACTATACGCACGTCATTCATACACTAGAGAAGGGGCCACAAAACGGTTATGGCATTTTAAATATTATACCCCCCGCTACTACTTGGTCGGGGGTATATATAACGCTCGCGTGTCATATTAAAAAAACTATATGACTTGGAACCTTCAAATTCAGTATGGAAATAACCTATATGGTGCTGTTTTGCCTTGTCAATTGCCTTGAAATTTTGACCAAAAACTGTCCGATTTTTGGACTGTGTCGTTTTCTAAATTCTAATTATTACATTTTATCACAATTTTCCATTGTTTTTGTTTTGCCTAGTAAAAGTTACTATGGTGCGGTTTAATGAGAAGGTTAATGAATATTTTTGTTCTAACTTTTTGTTGTGTCATCATATCTTATCATTTATTGAAATGGTTGTCACAGGAGTTGACATGTGTCTGAAAGGGTGAAAATATAATTTCATAAAAATAAACCGGTAATGGCATGTATTTTGCGAACAAAACTTTGCAATGATCCCCGATTTGTTTATTTGTTGAAACAATAGTTTAATGTATTAAGTACTGTCAGTTCTTCGTTGAAGGGTGTGGCTGGCGATGTTATCTCCATAAGTATTGTGCTCAATGGGAGAAAGATGAATTCGCAGGCCATGGCAGAAGGTCAACAGTATTCTGTTTCATAAACATCTGTTCAACCCGTACGGTTTGTGGGGCTGCCAGGACTATGACGTTGAAGGATGGGAAGGATGCAGTGTATGAAATAGTTTCAAAATGTAACAAGCCAACAGGGCCTGTTAACTCAAAATCCTACAAGACCTCATCAAGTGACGAAAAACAACACATTATTTAATTCATACAAATTTACTACTGTGAAATTAGTCGGACTTCCAGGCGATTCTACAACTTACCAGTTATTAGATTTGTATAATGTCATTGCTAATGCTTTAGATAAGGGTAAAGAAGTGTTTTGTGACAGAAGTAAGGCTTATAATTAAATGTATGGCTGCCTATGGCATATATCACTTTTGAACAAACTACTATAGTTTTTTGAAAATTAATAGATTGGCTTCATAGTTATCTAACTGACAGTCTGACAAGAGTTCATAAGGTAGTCGCTAGATGGGTGGGTTACCCGCCTCATTGCTGAATTAAAAAAACTGAGAGTTTGAAGGGTGATTCCCTGCCCCACACTGAGACATGAGTTGAGAGGCTCCTGGTGTCACCTTGGGCAAGGGACTTTATTTGAAATGTGCCTCTGTTCACAGTGCAGTACAATTGAGTACCTGGTTTGGAAGTGCAGGCAATGTGACAGATAACCTTGGAGCGCCGTAATTGGCAGCCCAGGTTGCATACTCCAAAGGGAGTTGAGAATGAAAAAAGGAACGATGTTGGTCCTTATACCAGGGTAATAATGTCTGTAGCGCTTTGAGCATGCACTTGGTGTATGGAGGCTAGCGCGATATAAGTACACAGTATTATATTATTATTATTACCTTGTGTAAGAATTGTAGGTCGAGGTGCACAGAGTCTAACCTGACGTAGACAGTTTCCGACAGTGCTATGATGCTTCAGATGAAGATGAACATAGGTTTTCAGGTCATAACACATGTGACCCATATTTGGGGCCACAGAGTCACCAAATCTACACAAAATTTCAGCTTTCTAGAGCTGTTTGTACAGAAGCTTAAAATAAGTTGTTAGGTCATGACCCCTATAACACAAAAGGTTATAAAATCTACAAATTAGAATCTCTTTTTGGCAAGGAGTCGCTACACAACATTTCAGCTTTCCAGAGCTTGTTTACTGGAGAAAATGAAAATTGGTTTTAGGTCATGATCCATTGTTGGGGACACAGGGTTATGAAATCTACAATTTATAATCCCCATTGGCCAAGGAGTCTGTACATAGAATTTCAGCTCTCTAAAGTCACTGGCTCTTGAGAAGAAGTCGAAAAAGTGAATTGTATGAATCTGGTAATTTCTTTTGAATGATCCATCAGTATGAAGCATTCGCTCTTTGTGGTCCTCACTCATTTTATCCTTCACTTTTTTATTGAGCATTAGACTCTTCTTCCACAGTGCAGCAAAAAAAAGAAGTAATTTCCTTCTTTCCAATGGATTCAAACCTCGACCTTTATAAGACTACGTTGACACTACATTACAAGATGACTTGCTGGTGAGGAACTCGAACAACGAGAATTAAATTAAGCAGAAACACAGGAGAAGCACTAATGTTTATTGTCAATGAGAAGTCAGGTTAAAACAAAGGTATGCATGTAGTAGGTTCAGGACATTCAGGTGACGTGTACACATCCTGTCTGGATGTAGGAGTATATAGTATTCATATATATACAAGTCAACTGCCATTGGCGGCATCCTATAACAAGAAAGGCAAATGTTTGCTATATAATCATGTTATTCAGCCTAGCTTCGTTGAAGCAGTTTCTGACACTCTTTCTTTCTCTTTGTGGGAATACATTCATTTGGGTTAATCCTTTCACATCTCATTGATTATCACATGCTTTGTCTGTATTCTCCAGTAATACATAACGCTATTTTTGTTACATCATTTGCCTTTATTATACACTTCTAAACTTCCAATACAGTGCAGTTGTTGTCGCCAAATAAAGACTTTAAAACAAAACAAAAAACAAGGGTAAGAAAGTCGAGTAAAACAATTGTCAAAACTTACGTTCTTTGCAAGAACAATGATTTAAACGCTAACAAAGAAGAAGCAGTAATTTGGATGTTCTCTAAAGTAAATCAAGTAATCAAGTTCGCTTCTATTGTAACACTGAGAGCATCATCTGTTGAAACCATCCTCCAATCACATACATGATTTGCTTCACTGTTGAAGGGATGAGACCTTCACATTCCTGATGTCATCCATATAAAAACAAGTACATCTAAGGGAAAGTACATTATAATTTGTACCTCCATAGAGGCAGTAAAGTAGAAATCAACAGGGAATCTATCACCACAGCACAGGATTGTAAAGTTAAGTATAAATAGGAACCACTATACAGAAGATTCTCCAATATAAACAAAACAAGTAACTACATCAACATCCTCTCTTCAAAACATGACCACCTTAGCAAAATTCAATATTAATCTCCTTAAATAACTCCAAAATAAATGTGACAGTCAATATTCAACTAATAATATAAACTTTAAGTATTCTTTCAGACCGATGTGTGTGTTATCAGGACACTTCTCAAATCAATTCAAAGTACAAGACAGCATCCCGAGAAACAGTGTTTCGGTTAACTCTCTTGCACTTCATGAGATTCTACACATTTCTTCGAGGAGGCTCCAGAGTTATCACATTATCAGGGAAAATAAACAGCGGGCCTTAACAGACAAACGCAACCTCCAACCAAGGCAAGATGCTGGGTCTAGATGCCAAGCCCTGGATAATATTGAGTGCCGACACATACAGACTCATGGACCATCAACTGACAAAGCCAGAATGCTAGCCTGATAGAGACACTTGTTTGAAGGAGATTGTAGCAATAGGATCTGATAGCAGCCATAGTTACCAAACAATCTGATTCCACCATGGATGGTAAGAAAGGGTTAGTTTAACAAGAGTTGAAATTCCAGCTGACCAAGAACATATTGATATCTGGCAAAGCTTAAAAGATTGTCCAAATAGTTGAGTAAATGAGTAAGTTACCTTTTCTTTGGGCTTGTCTGGAAAAGTCTAATAACTCTATGATAGAAAGCTTGTCAAAACTGTGAAGAAGTCCTAATGTCACATTTCGGTCCAACCCAAGGTTAAAGACTGAAGGGAGTTGACATCCAAGTGTTGGGAGAGTTATTTGTGATGATATATAAATCACTGTTTATTACTGGTTATCAACTATAGAGGGTACAATATCTGCAGACAATCCACTGAGTATTATACAACTTCACATGCAGAAACAAAAGCAAGCTTAATATAGTTATAACAGGCAAAAATATTTGGTATTACATAGACAAACATTGAAAGGACTAGTTGTCTTTGGTAACTTCATTATCATTATTAACTTCAGTATTTAATCACTTGCCAAACTGAGATTGTACCTTAAATTGCTACTGATAGACAGCCATCTTGATTAACCTTTATTGCCATCAGGATTGTAGATCGCCATTATCTTACTTAAACGTGAGCTCAGAAATGAGTGAAGAGGTGAAATGATTATGTGCTACAGTTTTTACAATTTGGCTTTGGTGGCTCTCTAAAACCAAAGAAACCTTGGGGGCTGAATGTGAATACTTGTTACAAAACAAAACTGTAGTCACTGACAGACTGATCAACTGATACCACTCTCCAAACAAAACTATTTCTATCCATATTTCAGCGACATACAACAACTAGCTCTTCAACCTGTATGCCTGGTACTAAGTATAATTTTCTAACTTTCTGTATCAGTATCATTCTTGAACTGTACATCATAAAACAAATGCTTTAATAAATCTGGACTTTCCATGTGTGATGCTCTAGATCTAGACCTAGACCTTGGGGAATAGTCAATAACCAGCATACAGCGTTTCCTGAACGTTTCAAAGGTGATGCAGTTCTTGATCTAGATCTGTAGGAGCAACAAACAAACACACATATTTATGTGAAATGTCATCGAGATCATTCAATCCACTGTAAATCTCCACCATCAATCTATCCACAATGAGCTAGATCTAGACCTAGATCCTGGGGGTAAAACAAACAAGGCTTCTTTCTAATAGAACTTGACCTCCGAGCCCTCGGTGGCGATGCTGGAGCCTGAATCCTGACCCTCTGGCTTGCCCTCTATTTTGTTGAAGCTGGGAATGCTGGAGATGCCCACGATGGGAGGGAGGAGATCCTTGTCCTTCACCTCTGTTGCCGTGACGATCCTCATGGTGTTGGTGGAGCCTGAGCCTGGTTTCCATCCAGTCATGACGACCACGGGGTCACCGGCCTTCAGGAAGCCACGCTCCATTCCTGTGCTGATTGCCTTCCAGATACGACGGTCCACGTCTGCGGTCCACTCGTTCATCTTGGCATCTGAAATGTGCCGAACAAGAATCAGAAAAGTAACAACTGAGACTTTAGAGAATAAATTTCCAAACAGTGATACCTTCCCATTGAGATTAGAGACTGAGGAACTCTTGTTATCAAAAGTTTCAGATTAAATGTTCTGATTGAAATTGGATCACATATAATAAAAATGTTAGGACGTTAAATAAGACAAATGAAGTGAATCCAGTCTTATGAAAATACAGTTGAGTTTAACTATACACTGGCTATCGATAGCAGATTTTAAGGACTCAATTCATCAATTTCAACAAATATTGTTTATCATCCATTATGACTCAATTATACATATTGAAATTTTTCCTTTGAAAATAACAGAGCACAACATAATATTGAAAATCTAAAATTATAATTTTAAAAGCAAAACTTAGTTTTCCACGACAGTCCATAGAAGACTTATCTTATCTGAAAGTAAGTTTTGATCGAGCACAGGCAAGTGACAAGACAAACAAACATGTCAGCAACATGTCCATGAACAAACAGAAACAAAAGGATTGCAAAATTACTTACACATTTAACGGCACACAATCACGAGCATGCAACACATGGGAAAGTTATCATGTACTTCTGGATGCAGTCAATTTTCAATTACAATACATATTAACAGTGCATTTGATGTTTCCACTACAACACTAGATGAGAAGCTATTAAGAATGTTAGGGGCAGCATGTCATTTAATATATATATTAATGTAAAACCGCACATCATAAATGTAGAAATTTAAGAAATAACAAATAAAGAAAACCAGTTCCCACAAGAAACAAATACATGTATAGAGCCATTGGCTCTGTAGCTTATAACTTCATTACATGAGATTGAGGGCTATATTATTATGGGCAAGAGTCTTGGAATCTAAAACATATAATCCCAATCTACCAAGCAATCTGTACAGAAGATATCAGCTTTCCAGTACTTTTTACTTTGAAGAAGATGGAAAAAGATTTTAGGGAGTCGTTATTGTGGGACCACAGAGAAAACACATCTACAATTAATTATGATATGCAACAAAATCTTATGTCTTTGCCCAAAGTTAGTTCAATGCGAGGTTAGAAATAATTTACCTTGTCAAGTTCCATTCATTTTACCAATGCAAAATTATTTATCTAATCTATATCGACCAATGTTGCAAAACCAGCTTCTGTTTCAGCTTTGGGCTACAATTGGTTAAGAAATGTCACTTGGCGTTCTAAGTTATAACAGATGATCTTACAGAGTTTTAGGAACTTCCAATAATGTTTGAAATTGTATGCAACTATCACTAAGCAAGAACATCCCAAGCGGAACATGCAACAAATGAATGAAATGAATGAAAATGATAAAATCAAAACTAAAACCCAAAGAGCATTTAACTGCATAATGCAAAATTGAACCCATCATAAATAACCAAGTTGAAAGTGCCAAAAATGTAAACCAATATTTCAACTGGTAACTGTAACAAATTACCCCTAACTGATAACACAGTACCCACCTTGTAAGTCACTGCAGTGGGTAGTCTATGTAAGGCACACACTTGTGTATGAGAAGCAGATGTTCATGGATAAACTTTCTTCCATGTAAGTATTGCAGCAACTCCCTGACTTTTGTTTGTTTATTGCCTAACACTCAATATTGAGCTTCAAATGGACGTTATTGTCATGGAAACAGCGAAGGCCAGCTGACTTTGAGAAAACAGGGACAATTCTGCCAACAATGGCGTCATGCCACCCATATGCAGGAGAGTGTTTCCTTCCATTGGAAGCTTCAGCAGAAGTGTATAACTCAAGTAGAGTAACGATTGAACGGTTGCAGGTTTGTCTTTGATAGGTTACAATGTGAGCCAAGTACTGGGGGATTTTAAATACGTAAATACAACATATTTCTACTACATAAACATGTCTGACGATGACTTTGCCAGTAAAGGTTAATTACATTGCTGGATTAAAGTGAGTGAGTGAGTGAGTTAGGGTTTAACGCCGCTTTCAAGAGTATTTCACTTATATCAAGGCTTCTAGTATTATTGCAGGGAGAAAGCCCGCAACGCCATGTGGCTATGCATTGCGATGAAACCTGCGAGCAACGGCTGGAACTAGCGAACCATGGGTGGTACTACGCTGAAATTCAGTGTAGCATTGCACCCAAACCTTACTGCGTGTAGAACAGTTCTCTACTGCAGACAAAGTTGCCGTGCCCCTGGCGGGATTCGAGCCCTGGACCTCTTGATCCGAAGCCAAACGCGCTAACCACTGCGCTATCCCGCCCCCTTGCTGGATTAAAGAGAATAGATTTAAAGTCATTTGACTCAATGAGACAAGAGTCTATCTTGAGTATCTACAACAGAGTCACTAGATTCTCATTATCTTGGTCTTGTTATTTGAAAATAACACTAATTCTTTTTTATCAACAGGAAACTCTGATGATACTGTTAGACTAGAAATATATCGAACAATTAATCTTTGAAAATAGTTGCCGTGTGGGATTTGAACCCCAGACTTCTTGATCCAAAGCCAAATGCACTAACCACTGCACTATCCCGCCCCCAGCTTAAGTAGATGAAGAATTCAAATATCTAGTCAGCTGTTATCCAACGGAGTCAGTATAACCCTCACCCATAACAAATCCACCATTAATCCAGACTTGCTCCTATTATCATTTACAACTATACATTAGAATAAGGTCATTACAAAAGCATAGCTCTTTATTCTTATCAATAGAGTACAGTTAAGGGAGAAAAGTTCATGTTTTCAGGAGTGGTGCAATTCAGATACCATTTTCACGAAATGAGGTAGCATTGTGTTTGTAGAGGAAAACCAGACATCCTATTCAAAATTATTATACAATTATTTAAAGTTTTATAGTGACATTCTAGGACTCTATGGAATGTCTGCAGGATTTGAACTCTGAAAACATGACTAAGTTATTTATTCATATGAAAAAATACCATTTTATCAAATATCATAAACGACCCACTTTGTTATCTCTTAAAAGTAAAGAACAGACTGAGTAAGAATGGGAGTACTTTAGCTGTGCTGCTATTATTTGAAAATATCTACTATTATGAGTTCTGTAACCTGAGTTCAGTTAACAGACTTCTTGACAGAACGGTATATAATTACTGGTATTCATCCTCAATATTTGAGATTGAAAACTGTTAATATCTGTTAAAGATTATTGTATAAATTGTGATTGTGCAAATGTCAAGTGTCTGCCATACAATTAAAGTAAATCTTTGACAGCATTAGTTTAGTTCTAAATTATGTAAGATAAACAAGCCAGGGTGTTATTTGTATGGTAAATTCAGCAAAAACCTAATAGTCTCCAGCCGGAACAAAGTTACCAAGTTATGAGCTGTTGGACTGACCTACTTCTATCTAGTTCCAAATAATTAATTGTTAAGTGCTGATTAAAAAAAAAAAGAAGCAAATATCCTATGGACATGGTCCATAACCTTGGCAAATATCTAGAAGCATGCTTGTCAGATTGTGAGGTGAGGTGAGTTGTGGTTTAACGCCGCTTTCAGGAGTATTTCACTTATATCACGGCTGCTAGTATTATGGCAGGGAGAAAGCCTGCAATGCCATGTGGCTATGCATTGCGGTGAAACCTGCGAGCATCAGCTGGAACTAGCGAACCATTGGTGGTACTACGGTGAAATTCAGTGTAGCATTGCACCCAAACCTTACTGAGTGTAGAACAGTTCTCTACTTCAGACAAAGTTGTTGTGCCCCTGGCGGGATTCGAACCCCGGACCTCTTGATCAGAAGCTGAACGCGCTAACCACTGCACTACGGCTATCCCGCCCCCTGTCAGATTGCATCACTCTGAAACATTCCCTTTGTTTTTTTTGGAATTTCTAAATACACATCTTTCATTATCATGTTCATTATCATGTTTTATTGTAACAAATCAGCTTGTTAGTATTATTTCCAAAATAAGGCTTATTGATGACATCCCTTGGACTGTAGGGAAACCTAATAGCATCTACCGGAGCAGACTGCAACAACCAACAGGTGAAATGTACTGAACTATATGCCGAACAAACTGAACAAGCAGATTCTGAGCTTGTCCAAAGATTACTGGTACAAATTCCTATGACACCAAAGAACAAGAAGAGAGACAATATTTTTTCCCCCACGCTTTTGAGACTGCAGATCTTAATGAGCCATTGAGTGTGTTGGTAAAACTAAGGGAATCATCTAAGGACCACAGACACTAAATCTCCAATTTTTAATGCCCCCATAGTGAGAGATTGTACACAAAATTTCAGCTTTCCAGGGCTTTTAGTTCATTGAGAAGAAGACGCAAAAAGGTTTTAGGCTTTGGCCCTGGTGATCCTCAATTGAGGACACAGAGTGACATATTTACCAAAAAAAATTTTAATAGATTTTCTGACATCTTTTCTAATGCAACCTTTTGATGCCTTGTGTTCTGTCTTCTATGCCATTAATTGTGTTGAAAGGGAAATGGGACACATTCATCTCGCACCAATCATGAGACCATTTCTCGTTAAACAAACTTACATCATATGAATATCATTACTGTTATGTCATGTTGTAGATGAATTTACCAGCAATTGATATCAGTAATGTATATATAATATATGTACGGTACGTGTTAACAAAAATAATTGTGTAACTAGAAACACTAACATACTCAATGGCTCTTTAAAGGCTAATCATTAAGCTACTACCTGCTAAAATTGATTCATTCTCAGCTGCAACTTACTGACCCTCAGGAGGCGATTACCAGGCAAGTTTTGAGACAAGCTTCATTTCTATCTTGCGGAACTTCAATTCTTTTCTGCATCTTATCATCAATGGACTATAACAGAAACTCGTAGGTGCAGAAAAGAACACTGACTGAAAACATGCCCAGTAAAGCAATGGAACTTCAGCAAGATTGAAATGGAGCTTTCACTCAACCCTCAAGTTTTGCCTCTAGTGAAAGAGTGAAACCATACACATCGATTTGAACTTTAGGGTTTGAAGTTGACTGTTGATCCTTTTAGTTCAGTGACGTATCGCTATGTACGTTGCAGTTAAATGATTAATAATGATCTGACAGTTGCCCGTGTTAGTGGATACAGAGACAGCGAGACGTACGCCAGACTACACACGTAGGAGGAGGAGTTGAATAAATAAATATAAACTTGAGTAGTTACCAGAAGCTCCCGATCCTTTGTGTAAAAGATGTGGATAAAAAAACAAAACAATGTAAAAATGTTAATGTAGAAACAAGTGATAAAGGGAGGTAACTCCAGTCACACATGTGGGAGATCATTCCAGGTTAAGTTCGCCTTTACTGATGACTGATAATTGTCAACCAGCAGATCTGCTGAAGGCTAGATAGTTAGAATTTAGTCAGACTAGAGTCTATAAACATACTTAAAACTGGTTCCCTTGGAAGTTACACCACACAATAAATATAATGGACAATTTCACAATTGCTATAAACAGTTAGGCCATCAAGTGTCAGGCGAACTTAACCTCTAAGCCTGCTCCTTTCGATTATCAAACATTGTTCTGAATGTCTCGCACATGTACGAAGTGAAAGGTATTAATTCTGACTCCGAACACTGTTCTGGGTGTGAGGAACATGTTCTATTGCTGTGCGGCTTGCGCCTGCTTTTTTTTTGGAACATGTTCTGCACATCCAGAACAGTGTTCAGAGCCACTCTTTTCACCTCGCACATGTACAGGATATTGGGAACAAACACTAGGCAGCGAAAGGAACAGCCCATCTGTTATACATGTTATGAAGGGAGGTCACTCCAGCCATGTGATGACGGCAGATAACTAATTCAAACATGTGATCAAGGGAGGTTACTCCATGCCTTCATGATCTCTTTGACGAATGTTTAAGAGCTGCAAGGACAAGTCTGTATGGATCTTCTTTGACGGGTATGGTGATAGTAATGATAGACTGACTGCCTTCTTTTATGGCTTCCAGGAAACCTCTCACTGAAGCCAGTTGCAAAAATAAGCAGATGATGTCATGCCTTTTTGAAAGCTTATTTTGTTATATAGAGGTAATGTTCAAGAAATATAGGAGTGTCCATTTAAAGGGACACCGTGTCCAGAATGAAATGAGATCATAATAATCTACCTATGCTGATTAGCATTTTGCTAACGAGTCACTGTTTACTTGAAATTATTTTAAATACGAATTACTTCAAGGTCACTTAGGTGTCTGAAATCGGGGTCCGTAACTCGTTAGCAGACACGCTAATCAGCATAGGTTGATTGATCAGATCTCATAATTATCCTTGACGCTAGTTCATTAAGGTGGAGAGTTTGGTTTTCAAAAGAGACAGGCTGAAAGTAATTTCATGATATGTTGAGGTGATGAACATCTATCTACATATTGCACATTTCAAACTACAAAGAAGTCCAATAGATTTGTCCTCATTTAACTCAATGAATGTTGCTGTTGTGGAAAAAATTCTGCAAAAAAATTTACGTAAGAAATCTTATTCATTTCTTAATAATTAACATCTGTGGAGGAAAAAATCAGATTAAAATGTAGAGCAAAGAGACACGATCAATTCACAGATGTTGAAGAAAGAAACTTGATTCAGAATATTTCTCTTGTTAAAATAAAAAAAAAAATATATTAATCGGGAAGTTATCACTGTTGTACCTTCATTAGCTTTACAGAAGTATTCAATTGATTAAACAAGTTTGTAGGGATGATATAATGACTGTTGGTGACAACGATTGCGATCAAAGTGCCAACAATGTTCATCACCACAAAGGCCAAAATGAAACTAAGCACTCCCACAAGCTGTAACCAGGCACAGGAAAAGAAACTCTCTGTTCATAGTCAGATCTTACAATGCTTTATATATTTTTTTTACACGCTTTATATATTTTCTTACATGCTTTATATATTTTCTTCCACTGATTTATATATTTTCTTACACACTTTATATATTTGTTTTACACGCTTAATATATTTTCTTACAGACTCAGAATAACCAGGAGCGAACCACTAACAAGCAATTTCACATGCTTTCCAAACAAATTCTATTTCAATGGACTCAGATCACCTTTGGGAGTTGAAATAGATCTTTTTGCAAGAGATTTTGAAAATTCTGTAAGGGGACATAAAGCGTGATGTAAAGTTTGTGCAAAAGCATCACCTGTTCAAATGGAAAGCGATTTTTTTAAAAATTCCTCAAGACTGACAGGATGAAAGAGAGTTTCCTTTCCCGGAGAGCATATATATATATATATATAATATACATATGTCTAAAGACCTGTAATATCGTCCTCAGGACTGACACTGCGACCTGGAGAATAGACATGTTAAGATTGCATTCATTAACATACAGTAGCATTCACTTTAAACACATCCATGACCATCTACGAAGCATTTCAAATGTTTAGATTCTGCAAGTCATACAGACTTGGTTATATTTTGACTGTTTTAAACCGTCTGATGCCAAATATTTGATAACTTTTCAATGTGGAATGTAAAACAAACTAGAACTTGGTGGGTGTAGGAATGAAAAGTTGCCCTCCTGCAAGCAGATGGTCTTAAATTCTAAAATTGTACGACTCCTAAAGGTTCAGGGTTGAAAACTATGGATGAAATTCCACTCGGGACCAACTATAAACAAATCAGTTGCCTGATGAAAATTGCCATCCATGCAAGTAAACCTTGGGGGTAGATGATCATGATCCCTAAAGGTTTGGGCTGGATTAGGTGCTTTTAGAGGCAGATTCCCACAGTAAAACCTGTAGTATTCAAAGTGTGGTAATTATTCAAGAGAAGTGGCATGGATTCAAATGGCAGCTTCTTACATTGCAACTCTTGTTGAAACCAGTGTGCAAAATATTTTAATACAAAGCCAGTTACCAGAAATGACCGCCTGATTTAATCTTGTTCACCCTTGTAATGGTATGTTTCTTCAACAACTTATTTTTGTGGTTAATTGTGGCCAATGTGACATGATGGGGATCCTTTGTAAAAATCTGATTTCACACACTGAATCTGTTAAAACAGACTGATATAACAGACCTTAAGCCTCAGGTCCTAGATTTTTAAAGTTCTTAGTGCTCACAAGTTACAAGTGCCATTCATAGGTTTCTTTGATAACTAATGACTTAAAGGGGCAGTAGCACATATTTTTCAAATTTTATTTTTGCAAATTTTCCATTTATAATGATAGTTTATGTCATTTATATGTACTTTAGAGGGTAAAACATCTTATTACACAAATAAAGTATCTGTAGTGGTAACGACAGTGTTGCGTATAAAGCAAAAATTGCATGGCGGCCATTTTATTGTGATCACATTTTATTATTTTGAATGAAAAAAATCGATTCTCATGGCTGTACGGAACCATGTACACTAATTTTTTAACTTGATTTTACGAAGAGAGAAGGGTGTTTTACTATTGGTGAAATTATTTTTCAAACACATTTCATCAACTTATTTGAGCGAAAAACATGCTACTGCACCTTAAAAATCATCCTAGTGCTAAGAAGGCTTAGAAATTCTAGGCTCTCCAAGAGACTGCTGCTTTTAGGCGAAAACATTGAAAACAAATTATTTGCGATCAACCGTAAAGGTCAAGTTTTTCGTCATTAGAATTGAGTGTAAGCGGCATGTTAAGTAAGCAATTAGCTGGCAAGGGTAGGAGTCAGTGTTATGAGAAGGTGGCAACATTGTTTGAATTAATGGCTCTGAGGGAGAGGGATAAGCAATAAGATTAGCAATTGATTCTTTTGTAAAATATTTTGATATCATGAAAATAAACTTGAAGAGGATAAACCTATAAGTTCAGTAATTTGTTTATGATGGAGAGAGGCCCTCTCTTCTAAACTAATAAGTTAAAAGTTAAATGTACAAAGATACACGGATACAATAAAGCACTTATTAAATTTTGACGCTGAGAAGTTAAAAGCTCACTGAGTTAATGGCGGTGAACCTAATTTGCATATTCTAACTTGAGATCCTGTTACAGCAATAAGTTGACGTTTTAAGTCCTTAATCAAAGCAGCAAAACTTTATGTACCGTCACACGTATCCAAGGATAGTTTGTAGGGACAACTAAATACTTCCAACTGGAACTGCCCTTACCAAAGACGTCATTTTCAATCATAACGAAAATTTCTCAACAACAGACAACTTTACTGAAACTTTACGTTACTGTTTTTTCAACATTTTGGACAACATAGGAGAAAAACTTAATAAGAGTTTCCAAATGCAGGTTTGTGAATAACATGCAGGGATTTTATGGTGCTTCAACTTTCATTCTTAATCTAAAACATAGCCTGACATTCATAGGTTCTGCCAAGACCCAAAACGGTCTAGATGTAAAACAAAAGCCAATAGTAGCCTCTTATTGCAGTGTAATTGTGAAAAATTATCAAAATATATCACAGTATTAAGCTCAATGAATCATTTTAAATCAAATAGGTACTCAAAAGGAAATACAAACTCAACTTCAAAATAAATGGTTTTCTGTAAAATCAGTGAAAGGTTGAAGTTTCTCAAATTTATTTTTTATATATTTAACATTTATATTCAATACCACTACAAGAGCTGAACTCGTCAACAAAAAAACCCAATCCTTTTCTTAAATTAACAACAGAATGTGTCAACCATTTATTCCCAAAATAATTCTCATGCCCAAATTAACAACACCCTCTAATCATCAAAAGAGACACTGACCGGCGTCCCCTCAATGGGCATTCCGTCTTTCTCAGGAATAGTGATGATACGCAAAGTGTTAGTGAAGCCCGAGCCCTGCTTCCACCCAGTTACTATAACGATATTGTCCTTGTAGTGAAGGAAGCCTCGGCTCCGCCCGAGAGTCAGGCACCGAGCAATTCTCTGATCCATGTCCTCTGTCCAGACGGGTAAGCGGTCCTCTAAGTAGGGTAAGCACAGGAGAGCGGTGCATAAGCAGCAGGAGCAGATGGTGCAGGAGTTGTTGGGATGAGCAGGATGAAAGCATGCAGGGAGAGAGGGGGTTAATATCAGGAGCAAGCAGTGACTAGAGGACTCTTTCTCCTCTCACAGATGGAGTTCAAAATCTGTTTCGAGTTTCATCTTTGTTGATTTTGTTACGAAGCAAATGTTTTGGGGGGCAGTTTGCACACAGATGGAGTTCAAAATCTGTTCCGAGATTTATCTTTGTTGATTTTGTTACGAAGCAAATATTTTTGGTTCAGCAAAATTACAATTTGGCAATTTTCATGTTTTCATTGATTTACGTATGTCTATTTTTGCCATCAAGGGAAATGAAGGATGAGTGAGGATGAACTTCACTGAAGCCAAGTTTTGTGATACAATCTGCTATCTATGAGAGGAGATAGAGTCTAAAAGTAAATGTTAATTCATGTAGGATGAAGTCGCTAAGAAAGCATGCAGGTTTGAGAAAGCAAATGTGATGACGTAATTAACATGGATGATGTACTGTACATCCTGTATCATGATGTTTACTCTACAAATTGTCTAATCAGTGTGTAGCAAAAGGTACAACAAATCCAGAAAGCCGACTTTTAAGTCTTTATAGGAAGCATTTAACAAATTATTCATATGCGTCTCACATACCTTGATGAAACAAAGGGTTAGTCATGATAGGTTATGTTCTGCCTTTAACCTCGTAATGCATATATAATATCTAGCTTCTAGATTAAGGTATGAGCCATAAGAATTAAGCCAATTAATATCCGTATGATATCCAGTCCCTCATCAAAGAACATAAATAGTGAGAACTAAGTTTTATTAAAATCTAAATATTTTAGATATTTAAAAATACTTACCCCACTTCAGATATTGCATATTACCTTGTACTTCCGATAAGAGATTGGAAAGAGTTGAATCCTTGTCCTTACGAAGTAGTAGTGTGATGAACACGTAGACAGGATGCCAACTACCTGACCGGAAGGTGAGGCCAATCTATCACGTGAGAACGTGACGTAATCATATTTCCTGACTACGGTCCGAAGAGAGAACGTCTGTGGGGAGGAGGCGAAACCCGCCGGGTGGGCTTATTCCTAGAAGTGGGGTAAGTATTTTTAAATATCTAAAATATTTAGATTTTAATAAATTTTTAATACTTACCCCACTTCAGATATTGCATGTTAATCCGACAGTGAAGGATGGCGGGCAGGTCTCGAGGAGGACCCACCCACAAGAGGAGGCAAGACAATGACACCAACTCCTGTAAGGAGAAGAATGACAAAGTCATAGCACTATAAGGAACAACCTGATACATCAAGGAAGACCTTAAGGCTAAAGCGAGGGCAAGGTAAACATAATTACCTAGTGCAGCCGCGGTCGGGTAAGCTGCTGAGCCACGACCAACGGTCCAAATGATTGTAATCCCTGCACGTCCTCCACTGCCAGATCTCGCAAGTAGTGACTGGCGAACACCGTGGTAGATCGCCAGAAACACCCCTCCATGATCTGCGGTACAGATATATTTCTGTGTAGCGCCATTGTAGAGGCCAAAGCCCTTATTTCATGGGGGTTACTAGCCACCGGGTGAGGTATTCCCTCCGCGTCGTATGCCGCCAAAATCGTTTGGCGAAGCCACAGCGCAATGGTGTTCCTGTTGACCTCACCATTGGCTGTGGCGGAAAAGGGTAAAAACAATCTTTTCCGAGTCTTCCGTCTTTTCGCTGAACGCCGAATGTACTCTCGCAGAGCCCTTACCGGGCACAGAGAGAGCTCCTCTCTCTCTGAGTCGTGTACAATCGACGAAAGTGGAGGAACAATGAACTTCCTATCCGGTTGCCCTGGAAGCTGGTTCTTCGCCACGAAGTTCCAGAGCAACCCCAGATGAACAGCACCATGACGAGAAGTTTCGAAGCGTACCCTCGTCACATCGAGAGCATGAATCTCACTTACTCTGGCTGCTGTAGCCAGAGAAATGAGAAAAGCCGTTTTACGGGTCAAGTTCTCAAAAGAGGCCTCACTGAGAGGCTCATATGGGGAACCTCGTAAATGCCGAAGGACCAGATTGAGGTCCCAAGCCGGAGGACGAAACTTCTGTTTCTGGTCCTCCAACTTGAAGGACTTCAGCAGCGCAATGAGTTCAGGAGTCTTGGAAAACTTCTTGTCCGTCTTAACGGACAAGACTGAGTTGAGAGCTGATAGATACGTCGAAATAGTGCCTCCCTTTAAATGCTTCGAGTTGCGAAGATGTAAAAGGAACTCTGCCACGAATTGCGGAGAGGCACCCATGGGGTCCCTTGAACGAGCTGAACAAAACTTCTCAAAAGAAGACCACTTGTCATCATACAATGACCTGGTCGACACTCTGTGGGCCTTTGAAATGGCACTGGCTACTCGAGATGAGTACCCCTTTGATCTTAAGGCCTTTTGCAAATGACCCAGGCGGACAGATGAAATCGCTCCGGGTCTGGATGAGGCAGTCGGCTGTTCGGATGTAGCAGTAGCCGAGGCCACTGGGGTAGAGGTACTGGTTCGCTGGCGACTAATCCGCGAAGTACGGGAAACCAGCTTCTCGCCGGCCAAAAGGGCGCTACCAAAAGCAGTCTCAACACCTTTGTGGTCTTGATTTTGGCCACCACCTTGGGAAGCAGAATGGGAGGCGGAAATGCGTAGGCGTCCAGACCCTCCCAGTTCAGCGATAGAGCGTCCACTGCCCACGCTGCTGGATCGGGAAGAGGGGACACATACACTGGAAGACGAGCGTTGAACTTTGTCGCAAATAGGTCGACCAGGGGTCGATGAAGATTTGCGCAAAGCAGCTCGAACGCTTCTGGGTGTAACATCCATTCTGTCGGGGATGGCTTGTCCGGACGGGACAGAGCGTCTGCCAACACGTTCTGACACCCTGGAATGTGTCGTGCCCTTATCTGAATCCGGTTCGCGTCCAACAACTCGAAGAGTTGAAACGTCTGATCCAGGAGAGACTTCGAGCCTGTCGTACCCTGGTTCTTTACTAACCAAACTACTGTTGAATTGTCTGAGGCTACCAACAGACGAGAGTTCCGAAGAACCGGTAGCCAATGCGTGATTGCTTGAATCACCGCCTGTAGTTCTAGATTGTTGCTGTGCCATCGACTTTGGGCGTTTGACCACAGCCCTGCTGTCGTCCAGTCCTCCAGATGAGCGCCCCACCCCTGGTGGGACGCGTCCACGAACAACTGAAAGTCCGGGGGAAACTCTGTCAATGAGACTCCTGCGCAGACATTCGATCGGACTGTCCACCAGCGCAGGTAAGGGTGGAGGCCTACAGGGAGAGGAAACTCGACCTGTAGGTCGTCCCTCTGAATGTAAGGAGCGAGGAACCTCTGTAATGGTCGAAGCGTCAGGCGCCCCCTGGAGGTGAGATATTGCGCTGAGGAGAGAAGGCCCAACAGGGACTGCCACTCCCTGAGTGTCAGCTTGTCGACTAGAGCTCTCCTCGCAAAGCCCTGGATCCTGGTCCACCTGTCTGGAGGGACCTTCACCAGGTCCAAGTCGGTGAGGAAGAACCCCCCAATGAACGTGAGTCGTTGTGAAGGGACTAGATGTGACTTCTCCTCGTTGATGATCCATCCCAGTTGGCAAAGGAGATCGCGCGCGAACTGCGACTGTCTGTGTAGCACGAGAGGCGCATCGTGACTCATCAGACAATCGTCGATGTACGGGTCGAACTCGATCCCTCGGAGATGAAGGAACCTCGCGATCGGCATTGTTATACGTGTGAAAAGCCACGGGGCCGTGGAAATGCCAAATGGCAGGACTTTCCACTGGTAATGGATGTTTAGAAAGACAAACCTCAGGTATTTCCTGTGGGGCCTGTAGATCGGCACGTGTAGATAGGCGTCCTGTAAGTCCAAACTGACAAGCCAGTCGTTGTGGGACAGCTTGGATCGCAGCTGATCCAGGGACGTCATCCGGAAGTGCGGCGGCTCCGACAGGTAGAGGTCGTTGAACACCGCCAGGTTGTGGATCATCCGCATCTTCTCCGAGTTCTTCTTGGGGACGAGGAAGATGGGAGAGTAGAAACCTGGGGTGTTCTCGGGGTCTGTCACAATCTCCAAGGCACACTTGCCCAAGAGAATGGCTATGTTGTCGGACAGCTGCAGCAGTTGAGTTGGCGAGTACTCGCGTGACCGGGGCAGGTTGGTCAGAGGCGGAGACCTGGCTATTGGCAGTTTGTAGCCGGTCTGAAGGATGCTTGTCACAAAGGGGTCTCCCAGGATTGTCCAATTGGGCCAGAAGACTCCCAGTCTCCCGCCTACTGGTATATCTGACACTGGGACGACTGGAGGCGGGAGATTCCAGTCGTGCTTGTCCAGCCCATCAACGTCGGGACTTGTAAGGCGTCTTGGGCTTCTTCCCGGGGGTGTTCGGGAATTTACCACGGGAAGCCTGGTTGAAGTTTTGGACTCGTCCACGATTGGCCCCCGCGTCGAAGCCGCCCCTTTTTCGAAAGTAGGCTCCTCTGACAGAGTTGCGACGCCCCGTGTAAGTCCGTGCCGATCTCTTGAAGTTCGTCGGGAAGGATTGAGTAACAAGCTTACAGGCTTGAAATGTGAAATCTGCCTGCATCTTCACAGATTGCTCCTTGAAAACATCGTTGATTTTGCCCGCGAACAAAGTGTCCGAGCACACCGGCGCACGCACTAAGGACTTTTTAAATTCGTCGTCCCACTTACACGGCTGCAGAAGGCCATTGCGCCGCATGATGGTAGTTGTCGCCATAGCAGAGCGCACATGCTCAAAGATGTCCGAACACGCCTTGACTTGCCACTTGATCACCGTCGTATGGTGATCCATTCTTGATGGATTGTCCTCGTTCCAATCCTGTGTCAGGGCCTCCATGGAAGACACAAGGGCTGACAGTGGAAACAGGATTCTCCTAAGCTCAGTGTCCACATTGCGGAGCTTGACGTCTTGTACTTTGTACATAGCTAACGACGCGTCTGATAGCCTCCTGACTTGGTCGTCCTGGACAGCGCCTGTCTTGAGACCGTCCAGCGAATGAACCTTGTACTTTGCGGTGCTATTCTTTGCCAGCTGGAAAGATGGGTTGAGTGACAACTTGGCAAAGTCGTCGTCCAGATTGTCAAGGCCATCCTTAATCACTGGATGGGGTGGGATCAAGAGCTCCGGCTCGTCCCAAATCGTGAAGCGCTTGTCCGCACCAGCGCCTGGGGATGGACAAGTGATCAGTCTATCGGCCACCCAAGTGAACACATCACTAAGCTCAAGATGTGTGTCACCGTTGTCATCCTCAGATGGAGCTTCCACATTCTCGTCGTAATCTGGGACGAAGTCGTGTTCCTCTCTAAGTAGAGGGGAGCGGGATCTGTCTGAGCGCCCCTTAGTGGAAGGAGCCTTGTGAGCAGGTGACGAGCGCCGAGGTGAGCGCCGAGGTGAGCGCCTAGGGGAGCGTGAGCGCCGCCGAGGAGAGCGGGAGCGCCGTGGAGAACGGGAGCGCCGTGGAGAGCGTGAGCGCCGAGGAGATCTGGAGCGCCGAGGAGATCTGGAGCGCCTAGGGGAGCGTGAGCGCCGCGGGGAGCGCGAGCGCCGGCGCCTGTCATCTCTAAACTGGAATTCCCTGTTATAACTCCCAAAGCGATAGCCCTCTGTCGCTCTGGAGTCATAACGCCGATCCTCAATGCGGTGCTCGTCCCGAGCAGCGCCCCTGTCGGAGCGTCCATCCCTGTCCTCTTGCCGATGATCCTCACGGCGTTGCACAACAGGGGGGCGCTCGTCCTGGCGCTGGTCCCCCTGTCTGTCCTTAAGCACAGTCTCTGCAGGCCCCCTTGGTTGTTGTGAAAGGGCCTGCCGCTGAGCAGCGGCCGCTGCTTCCTGTGCGACACGTGTCTCCTGAGCGACACGTGCGTCCATCAGCATGGTGAACTGCTGATTCACCAGGGACTGTATGAAGTTGGGATCAATCTGAGGAGCGCCCCGGTTGACGCCCCGTTCCACCTCCTCCAGTGTTGGACCGAAGGAAGTTCTTTTCTTCTGCACAACAGGGGGTGGGTCAGACACCAGTTCACTGTCTGTACCTCCCGACAGAGTGGTCACGTTCCCCGGGACAGAGGCCTCGTCCCGAGAAGGAGACCCACCTTTGTCGGACATGTTCCTCAGCCGACGTTGTGTGAAACGCTTACGTCTGGCAGCGTCGAAGGCCTTAAATTCCCCTGCTGACAAGGGCTGACAATGAAGGCACTTAGAAGTCACGTCACACTGGACCTCTACACAGTCCGGACAGAGCGGGTGAGGATCCTTGGCGGACTTCTGAATTCTGCAATTAATGCAGTAAACTCTCATAGAGTTATTTTGAACTGTAAAACAGAAACAAAATAATAAGAAAAAATAACAAACCGAAAGAGGGTGCAGTCCCCCTTTAATGTTTACCAATTACATAGTAAACAAAAAAATTATTAAGTTTGTAAAATGAAATATTTTACCAATTACCACGAGCTAGAAAAAGCCGGTGGAAGAAGAAATAATAATGTAAACATTATTAAATGGTAAAAAACATGAATGAATTATTTATGTTATTATTTATTTTTTATTATTAAAAAATAAACAAACAAATGTTTGCATCAAAAGGGTAGCATAAAACACATATGTGTAAATAAAAACATCACAAAGAAGTTATCAAACAAGTGTGAGATGAAGAAAGCATCTACGCGAAATGTAAACAAACAAATCACCGAGGCGAGAAGTAAGGTGATGTAAGCGCTAAAAATAGAAACGAGTCGACAGCAGTCTAGACGCGTTACTACCCAGCCAAACGAGCCAAAACAAAATAGTGCGAATGGTACATGAGGGAAAAAATACCCAATAAAGTGAAAATAAAACCCAAAATAGGGGTTTAAAACATTCAGCAAGCATATAAAAGCCATATCCCGATGTCAAAGGAGGAAAAAACACATAAAGTGAGAAAAATTCATGCCATGTGCTTCGGCGCACGAATACATAATGGAGGGAAGAAAAGTGAAAACACCGTGACATAACTTGAGACAAAATGCCAATTTTTAGGCATAAAAAGTGATAACCAAGTGTAGAAAAACATGAAGCATGAATGCATAAGGGCTACAGAAACGAGAAAACTCGTCAGTAGAGGAAAAATAATGTGCTGAACTGCGGGATAGACGAAAATCTTCACGTGAAGCGAGAAGACAAAATTCGTCGAAAGGTAGGTACTGGCAATACTTTATTCACACACTTCGCTTGATATTATAATGAAAAAAGGACATACCGTAGGTAACTTTGCAATAGAATCAAAACACATAGACAAAATTAGACCCAGGTAGGATACCGTCTTGCCTGATCTCCGATAAAAGGAAATATGATTACGTCACGTTCTCACGTGATAGATTGGCCTCACCTTCCGGTCAGGTAGTTGGCATCCTGTCTACGTGTTCATCACACTACTACTTCGTAAGGACAAGGATTCAACTCTTTCCAATCTCTTATCGGAAGTACAAGGTAATATGCAATATCTGAAGTGGGGTAAGTATTAAAAATTTGAGAATACATTTAAACATTTAAGATCAATTGTATTTTTAATTGCTGCTGGTAAATTAGGTAGCAAACCATCTCGGGGAGACTCGCTGTAGTAGTAATTAGACAGTACAACCAGGAAATTGTTTGCGAAAAAGAATGTGGTAAGATAACCCTGCTTGTGCATTCATACATTTAAAGGAACATTCAGTATGATATCAGAGTCTGAACGTCCCCTTAATGCTTATCACAATGACAACCTACATCAAATGGAATCTGTTATGCATGAAAAGAGTCTGTTACAGGTCAACCTCAAATTCTGAAATGCCCCCCAATGAGCTGCCCCATTGCAATGTCAGTGTTCATCACATCACTGTAGATACACAAGCACAGTGCAAGGCCGGCACTAGAGTGAAGAACAAACTACGGCAAAAATAGGCCAAGTTCACTTGCTTGAATAGGTGACAATTTATAACATTTGTTAACTATCAACTCAGTTAGTGCATGTACTCCGACCACGGTTTAACTATCTATAGTCCAATAGTTTGCAGAGGAATGGACAACTTCCCTCGCAAATAATAACTTGTGCCAGTTTTCATCACTGGCTAATTTAAGCCTCGCTGCATTTCATAAACTTTTCAGTGCCTGAGTAGCACCTGAATTTCTTAGTACACAATGGAAACTGGCAAGATTTATGACTTCCAGGGGGAAGTTGAGGAATGAATGGAGCACATGACTGGCTTCAGTTTGGATGTGGTGGACAACAATCGTAAATAGGGCTGCGAAACAGTGATAGTTTGACATTAGCTGCCAATGTGATCAGCCATTCACGAAACATGGCAAACATGGTCCAGGTTGCGTGCACATGCAAAAACAGAGTTATGTCCCTTATCTTACCGTCGTAGTGGATGGGGAAGATTCCTCTGTACAGGTGGCACTGTCGAGCAGTCTGCGCGCTGCGTGTGATGGCCAGGATTGGACAGCGTGGTCTGTATGCAGACACAAGGTAAGCCGATCTGCAATTAGAGATGTTGTCATGTCACTCCATGCATGCTTCAAGATTTAGCAGTTCACTTGATAAACCATTTAGAAATTGTGATTTTTACACAGTGGCACTGCATCCTTGTTTCTTAACAACCGCTCTAACTGCAAGAGTTTTCAAACATTTCTTACATGTGACTTAGACATTATTTAAGATTTACTATAATCGATATCACACTATTTTATATATTAAATTTTCTGAACGAATACCAGAGTCAGGTACCTATTGCCAGCACAACCATTCATGACTTGTGTTAAACACAAAGTAAAGCAACTGGCAGTTGGTGTGAATTGGAATTTCCACAATAGACCTGTCTTGAAAAAGTACAAAAATGCTGCAAATGTAAATGTTATATTTGTGTAGTAAATGATGTGCATTTGAATGAATTTAATGATATTACTTTGAAGAGGACTGCTACTTTAACATAGGTACTATAACAGTGAACAATATATTTTGCTGAACATCAATCACTATGGGTCGGTTCCCATCTGTGTGCAGAAGGAAAGGAAGACGTAGGATAAGACTTGTGGATTTCAGCTGTTATCTGAATCTCAGGCAGTTAGTACTACTATGGTTATTTTTTTATATTTTGTATCTGTTCTCAGTTGTGTTTACCAGGGCCTGCTCACAGAATAAGCTATCTTTATGTTAAACTTTACTCCCAATCTTTAACATTTGTGACGTACATAAACAACCGATGTCAACACTGCGCAGTGTTGACCTCTGAACTAACACAGTTTTGTAAAAGATCATCAGCTGTCTCTACAGACAAGCCTACTGACCGGCCGGACGTTGTGATGACAATGATTGCCGCAGCCATGCAGGTGAAAGAGGCCTCAACAGCTGCGATGGCGATGGTGTGGGTGGCGTCCGTGTAGGTTGGTGTCTCTTTCCTCAACTCCTCAAACAGCTGGCTGTGGAACACTGCGGACTCGGCCTCTCGACATATCTGACAGAGGAAGAAGATAAGAATTATACATCAAGATTATTACCCGAGGAAGTGTGCCATATGACTTTTACGAAACGAGTGTGATTTTTGCCTGAGCAAGAGTGAGAGAATTCTCATGAGTTTCATAAATGTCATATGGCACACTTTCGAGTTTAGTCATTTCTTTATTACCTATTCTATTCAATTTCCAGATTCCAAATAGCCAGAAAACGGGCCACTTCTCTTGCGGCGTCAAGCTAAAGTGCAGTCACGAACAATGATTTCATGACACATTCAAGTGTCAGTTAACAGATACTAAAAATCTTTTTTGCAAGTTCAAAGTTATTGATAATACATATTTCACCAGATGAGAATCTCAGTCTCTTATCTCTCGTGAGACATGGTCAGCAGCCATACCCTATTTTTACCCTGTCAGTAAACATATGAAGGGACTTAAACACAGAAAATAACCATTTCCCAGACTGTAACATTAACTGTTTTCATAATAAATCCATAAAGAGTTACAAATCAATGTCAACTGTCAACTGTCAGACTGGTTTTGATTGAACATGAAGTCTTGAGAAGTGTGGTTACTCCATATCTTTGAGACATGATCCGTGCAGAAGAAAGGAATTTAGAATACGCACATGGTGCATCATTTTGACGGACTCGAGAGGGTACGTTCCCTTGGCTGTTTCTCCTGACAACATGACACAATCAGCACCATCTAGCACCGCGTTGGCAACATCACTTGTCTCTGCTCTCGTGGGTCGGGGCTTCTTCACCATAGACTCCAACATCTGCAATGATATATGCATAGTGTATCTATATGTGTGTTACTATGTTCATGTACACAGTACAATTATAGAAATGAGTATACTGCATAAATCAACTTCAAACAGATCCCCCCCCCTTTTTTTGCTCAAGTATATTTAATACCTAATAAGTGGTAAACTTAGAAAACTCATCAATGCCATAGATGTCACTTATATCTTATAAACAGGTGCTTGGTAGAATAAATAGAGGATATCTGTCTTTTTTTTACTAATACCATGTTTATCTCATCGAGTGAGGTAGAAAGGTTATATTTTCAAGAGTGGCACAGCCACAAGTGAAAATATATAACTTTTCTACCTCACGAGATGAGATAAACATGGTATTTGTCAAGAATTGACGGATATTCTATTTATTATATGATGTTATCCTTGTAATTACGTTCGAAAAGGGTCACCTCAGCAACACTGTGACGTCCTAAGCCAATTCGCCGCGTGAGACCATTGTTTTATGACGTCAAATTATATCAGTCACCGTTCACAGTGAAAATATAAGTTATTTTCACTGTAGCTTGATAGACAGTTTATTTCACTGATATATCCCGGTATTTCACTGCTCGTCATACAATAAAATTATCTACATCACTTGGCTGACTGACCTGTGTGGCACAGATGACTGGTTTACCGGCCCGGTTGCAGCGCCCAATCATCATCTTCTGTGCAAGGAATACTTTCTCTGCAGGGATCTCAATACCAAGGTCACCCCTAGCAACCATAATGCCATCTGCCTCCTGGAGAATCTCATCAAATCTGAAAGGTGGAACTGTAAGATCAGGTTTTACACATAACACTTTGTAAGTCCAATTTACTTATTATTAGTCTTCGGCTGAATTTCGAAGAAACCAAGAGATTACAAAACACATGGACAGAGTTCATTTCCAGAGGCTGATCCAGCTGGGGAGTGAAACCAAATTTATTTTTGCTCGTAAATGTGATGGACCCCAAAAGCTGACCATGAGACATCCCATAAACAAGAAATGAGCCACTGAACGTACATTGGTCGCCGCCTCAGTAGCACCAAAATATTGTCTCTACTGAGTTACAAACTCGTTCAGTTGGTTCCTCTCCACAAAGTGGGAGTATACAAAGAAGCAATCTAGAAGTTAAAGGATGAAAGAGCTTAAGAAATGTTGATTTATAACTCAAATACTAAATACTTCTTTAACATGGACTTAAATATCTCACCTTTTAACACCTTCGTGGTTCTCAATTTTGGCAATGATTTTAATCTTCTTCCCCTTGTCCCCAAGGATCTTCCTGATGTCCCGAATACCCTCACCACTCCTTATGAAGGATGCAAACACCATGTCCACCTGCAGAAGTACAATATGGGTCACAATTCAGTCTTCACATACAGATCCATTTAATGAAAGAGGTGAGGCTGGTCACTTTTGAGTCGTACACTGCTTTTAAGACAATTCACTCTCATCATTCCTGAGAAAGGTTTGACTCCCCTTGTGGCTGTGTGTATTGTGGAAGCAGTGGCATTGACTGGAACCCTGGGCTGTACAACACTGAATATCAGAGTTTAGGTGATTTGGGGTTAATGCAACTTTTAAGAGTCTTTCACTTCATTTCAAGGCTGCTAGCATTATTGCAGTGAGAAAGCCTGAAACACTATTGTGGTTTTACATTGCGGTGGAACCTGCGAGCATTGTCTGGAACTAGCGAAACATGGGTGATAATGCGCTGAAATTCAGTGTAGCGTTGCACACAAATCTTACTGCAAGCAGAACGGTTCTCAAGAGCAGACAGCAAGTTGCCGAGCCCGTGACTTCCTGATCCAAAGCAAGATTGCTGACAACAGCTCTCTCCCACCTTCTCACAGCATTACAAATGTAACCATTTTACTCGCCAACAAAAGATACTGCATCATAAACGTAAAAAGAGTTTGGAGTGACAGTGTTGGTAAGGACGTCACAATGGTGTCCCAACTCCAAGAAATCAGTCACCCATTTAATTTTAACAAAACTCTCCTCCACACAATATCATGTACGATTGAACCTACGATTGATATGTTATCAAACTGTATTTTTTTGTTACAAAATCATTACCTGGTTTAAAAGGAGGGTTCTATTGGGGTTATTTTTGTGGAAACGAAATTCGGGGGATATCCCTGTTTACACAAATATGCTACTAATAAATGATTAAAACACAGTCAAGATATTAATAAAGGTAATATTTTGATGAATGTATATTTCACAACTTAATAAGTGAGTGAGTGAGTTATTGTTTAACGCCGCTTCGGCAGTATTGCAGCCATTAGCGGCGAACACACAACTTAATAAAGACAAGCGTACATTTGTTGAGAAATAAAAACAATGAGAACTGAAGCCATTCATCGGCGCTGCGAGTGGGGAAAAGTTTGCAACGGCATAACAGCAAATTGTTTATTAGTTTTATGACACACTAAATGTTACTATGTGAACTTTCTATCAGTGTAAATCTTTTATCATTAAAATGTTGTAAATTTAGGTAAAATATAGCGTGTTTTCAATTCTTGTGATGCACAAAATCCAATATGGCGGATTTTGCCGACAGAACGGCCCCTTTAAAAGGAATGATACTAAGCTTGTTTAGTATCCTCTATATGTTGCATACCTCATGTTGGACACCAAACTCCAGATCTTGCTTGTCCTTCTCGGAGACGGCGGGCAGATCAACGGCGACACCGGGCAAGTTGCAGCCCTTCTTGGAGCCGAGATCTCCTCCGTTCTCAATCTCACAGTCCAGGTAGTCCTCACCTGGAGTAAACAGGCATTTATTACTCGCCCGTTGAAAATATCGTAGTTAAATAAATCTACCGTGTTATTACACTTGGTGAAATAACATCGCGTGCTGCCGCTTGACGTGACGTTATAATGGCAAACATATGACGTCACAATGGCAGCGCCGCGGTCTCAATGGAGTGTGTCCCATTTATCGACGAGTTTGTGGAGTTAAGTGGCATTTAAATCAGTTAGTAATAAATAAAATACTAAACTCGTTTCCGCTCACTCGTTTCATAAATATGTTATTAAACGGAGCATCGTTTAGTATACTCTATGTACATGACATCTTATAAACTCAACTTGACATCAGAGGCATACATACGATTAGTCCTGTAGGCCCAGTAGGGGTGAAACAGTTCACAGCTACATTAATTGAACCGTGGTATTCTGCTTTCGGTTTGATGCGTCAAAATGTTTTTTTCGGTTTGTACCGATTTTATTATGTTAATCTTATAAAATTCTATTTATAATTCTTCTATTTTTTTCAATTTTTATGTTCAATCAACTATATTTTCAAGAAAAATATACATGTGTGTTGTTTGGCTTTAGTTTGTTGCATTCAAGTGTACTGTTCACCCCAAGATTCTGTCATACTCAGACTTGAAATACCATTGACATGAATTTAAATCATCAAGCAGATTTATAAGTAGTGAGAATGGATAGCAATAGCAACCGTTCGAATGGGGGGTCCACTTAGCTATGATTTTGTCTTGGAATTTCTTTTTATTAATTTCAATAATTACAACCTGGATTAATACAAGGAAAATATGTTTTTAATGCTGTGAGTACCAAAAGGGGGATCCCTTCTGAAAAAAAATCTCCCTAAGCGAGTATTGAAGTACAGACCTACTTCACAATGCACAAAACGAAACGGTACCACTGACAATGAGGTAGGATCCTGAAAGGGAGTACTGACCTATCTCACGGACGACGCACGAGATGAGTCCATCGTCAATGAAGACCCGCTCGCCGACCTTAATGACCTTTGTGATGTTGACATAGTCCAGGTAGAGCAGCTCCTCGGAGCACTGTTCATAGTACTGTTTGTCTGTGGTCAGCCGGATCTTGCCTCCAGTCTTCAGGGTCATCTCTGCTGTTGCATCCTGGGAAACACGTAGCAGGAGATTAGCCAAGAGGTAATATTAATTGTTGACACATTCCTCACAATAAAATTAAATACATCACATGACAAATGCACTATTTCACACTATGTGAAAGAGCTTTAAAAATGTGTGGTACAGGGGGAAGGACGTAGGAATAAAGAAGCATCAAGGTTGCAGGTTTCACTCTACACGCCACACATTTTACACTTGAGAATTGTCACTCTACAATATTTTCTTAAACTTTAAAGCTTTGTAACTATCCTCTTTAAAACAATGTTGATATAATGAAAGTTTGACATCACTATGTGGTCCATAAAGAACCCCAGATAGAACACATACAAGATCTACCAATCACAATCAGCCCTTAAAAATTCTCTCAAAGCTCATCGTCCATTTAAGGGACACTTCAAGATAAGGCAAAAAGATGAATTTTTTAATTTATAACACCTGCAACTATATGCTAGAACAAGGAGGCACTGAATCACAATATAGCACTGCACCCAAACAATGTTTGTTGATACGTCTAACTGGTACTTCTGTAGCCTAATTGTCTTACCCCCTTGATTAGTCCGGTCCTGATCTCAGGACCCTTTGTGTCGAGGGCTATTGCTACTGGGCGGGGCTCCGAAAATCCTGAGACAGCTGCACGCACGTTGGCGATAGTTCCGTCGTGGTACTGAAACAATCAACAAGATACCTTGTCACCTTTGATCCAATAGACAAATTGTTGTATTACTTATTTAATTTCTCAACAACTAGGAGGCTCATGATGTGTTTCTTTTCCTAATGTCAAAAGGACTTAAATAGCTTACTTGATATAAATATTAAGGATTTTTTAAAATGTCTATTTATAAGGGATGTTTTTAAATGATGTTCTCAAAACCAACCCCTGAAGCTAGGGTTGTGTTCAATAATCAGAGCTGACAGGTAGTATTGGTGATGGCAATAGAAAGAGAGATATTAAAATTCTTGCAAACCACCAGTTTGGATTCCAGGTTAGTGTATGCTTTCTAAAACAATACTTCCAAAGTTGCTCAAAAGAAATATACATTCGTACGTACTTCGTATGTTCCGTGTGAGAAGTTGAGACGTGCAATATTCATTCCTTCGTTCATCATCTTCTGGAGAAGGGCAACCTCCCGACATGCCGGCCCTGAACATGGATAATTACAAATACATGAATGATAGTTACATCAACGAAACAAACAAAAGACAAATCTACAATGGTGATGACTACATGTGTAAAATGTTGTAACAAGAAGCGTTTGACAGCAAAAAAATACAGCCAAGGGCTACTCTGTAGCTCATCAGGATTTCATTGATTTATTATCAAAGGTTGAATATCTAAGTAACCTCAAGTAATATATTGTTAACAAGCAAAAAAATAGGTTTTTAAATCATGACCCCTGTGACCCACATTTGGAGTAACAGGGTCACCAATCCTACAATAAGAATCACCTTTGACCAAAAAGTCTCTACACAACATTTCACCTTTCTAGAGCTTTACATACTTGAGATAAAGATGAAAATAGGTTTTTTTGGTCATGACCTGTGACCTAGATTGGGGTCACAGAGTCACGAAATCTACAATTTAGAATCCCCATTGGACAAGGAGTCTGCACACAACTTTTCAGCTCTCTAGACCATTTGGAACTGGAGAAGAAGATGAAAATAGCTTTTTAAGGATGTGACCCCTCTGACTCCATTTGGGGTCACGGCGTCACGGGGTCACAAAATCTACAATTTAGAATCTCCATTGGCCAAGGAGTCTGTACACAACTTTTCAGCTCTCTAGACCTTTTGGAAATGGAGAAGAAGATGAAATTGGTTTTTAAGCATATGACCCTTGTGACCCCATTTGGGGGTCATGGGGTCATGCAATCTACAATTTAGAATCCCCATTGGCCAAGCAGTCTGCACATAAAATTTCATTTCTTTGGAGTCATTGGTTCTGGAGAAGAAGTCGAAAAAGCGAAAAGTTTACGGATGGATGGACGGACACCGTGCCATGCCATAAGCCCATCGGGCCTTTCAGGCCTGATGAGCTAAAAACATGACTGATGGACAGGCTTACTGTGATATACAGTGACTACTTAGCAAATACATCATACATCAATGCTCTACATAAAGTTCAACCACAGGGAGAGGTTTCAGTTTAAAGTATAAGCTATGCTCGAGAGACCTCAGTCACGAGGGTTATAAAGAGTATGTAACACATACGATATAATGACAAGATGTGCATGTTGCATACTGACCGATGGTACAAATGATGCCGGACATCCGGACCTGGTGTGGCTCTGAGTCGATGTCAAGACAGCACATGTGGTCGATGTGAGAGCGGGCGTCGGCCGCCTGCAGCTGCTGGGACTGGAGGTAGTACTCTCCGGCGTGCTCCACATCCTTGATGTTGAACTGAAATAACAGGGGAGACAACTCAGTACAGGGATCAAAAAGGGGAGACAACTCAGACATCAGTACAGGAATCAAACAGGAGAGACAAGCCTGGGGCAATTCCACTAACCGATCTTAGTCCTAAGATCAATCGTAAGGCCATCTTCTATCATTGACTAAGATTGATCTTAGGCTTAAGATTGGTTAGTGGACTTGGTCCCAGTACAGGGATCAAACAAAGAGGGGAGGCAACTCAGTATTGGATCAAACAAACAGGGGAGGTCACTCAGCATCAAACTGTGATCATTCTGGGAAACATTGTTCGGAAGAAATGAAACACTTCAATCTTGTTGCTCCAGGTCATTGATAAACTGGCAACATCCCTTTTACATGTATGATTTTATAGAAAGTCATGCAACTTGTACCATTATTATAAGTTCAAGTCAATTACATGTCATATATGCTTGGTGATGTTCTAATGCAAAGTTTCATATCATACCGTCAACATGATTTCAATCAAAACAAAATAAATACATGATTCACCTGTCAAATCATTTGCACAAATTGTGCAGTCCACATGACAGAACTTGTAGAGAAAAGATAATGAGTTTTCAATTAATAATTTCTGAAAATTAAAAAAAGGCATATAATGATACAAGACATCTTTATGCTCCAGAAACCTACAGAGAGAGAAGATGAAATAAAGTTATGATTGATAAACATTAAGGCTTGATAGCTTACTAATACAATGGTGTTAAGTGATACAGTTTCCAATCTGAAAGTATTACAACTACAAAAGAGCAAATAATTTGAGATTAGTATGTACATGATCAGAATTTACAATACAGGTAGTAGTTATTATACATGGTATATTTTTATATTTTTATTTTGGTATCTTTTATGATAATACCAACAAGAGTTTTGAAAAGTTGGGCCTCTCAAATATCTAAACTATGGCTTCCAAATTTCAGTCATCTTGTCCTACTGAACACCAATAGAAAGTGATTAGAAAGAATTAGAGATGGGTGGTTTTACCGGTATACCGGAAAACCGTGGTTTTTCGATCAAGTGGTACGTACCGTGGTACGTTGGAGAAAACTGGGGTTTTTATCATTAGAAAAAAATACCTTTTACAGAATGATATTTGTCAGAAAATTTAATATCTTACTAATAAAAGTAACTATTCTTTAAATGGTTCTTTGAACTGTTGTTATCTGATGTAGTTTGAATGTAATACATCTCTAATGAAAGTGTCTGCAATTTGCTAACTGATTGGTTGCATGTTGATATCCTGATATTCCTTAAGAAAAACTTGAAATGATAGTTATGATTTTATCTACTTTTGAATTTTTCATCTTTGGTGTTCTATTATCCTGAGTTCTGAATAAAAAGACATCTGGAACAATTCTACCTGTATATTATACATAACCTAATCCTATTCATTTCAAGCACGGTATATCGTGGTAAATACCGTGGTACTTGGGCAAAAAAATAGGTATACCGCGGTACTGAAATGTTCGTGGTACCCAACCCTAGAAAGAATCCACAGTTTTCTTGCCAAACCTCTGTTAGAGATAAAGTTGACAGTTAGATACCATGAATACTTCCAGAACATACTATAATCCCAGGCTTTATTCAAAACAGTTTTGCATGAAATTGTCAAAACATTTCACCCATTTGAGATCTAGTATGAGGAAAGCATATATTTGATGACTTAGGCCACAAGCAATTTGCATGAAGTTAAGGAGTCCTTTTTTTTCCAAGTAAATATAAAAGCAAGAGTAGGGTGATACAAATTGTACCTGAAATCACAATGAAAACCATATTGATAAAAATGTTCAAGATTATCAAATCTGAAAACTTTGTAAATTAATTAAACCTCTTTATTACTCAACCGTGGTGAGATCACTCATTAGATAACAATAAGTTGGGTTACACACATGTGTGATACCACCGCGTGCTGCCGCAACGTCACAATCGACGCATGACGTCATAGGCGTTTTTGGTTGACGTCACAATGTTAGCCGCGCGACTGCAATAGCGGGTGCCCTATTTGGAAGTGAGCATCACTAAAAATGATTTTCTTGCAATTCAGCACTATTTAGATCATTGAGTAATTTATAAAATACTAAACTCCTTCCCGTTTGATAACATGTTTATGAAACTCGTCTATGGTATTCTATATATCCGTATTGGCAGAAGAGAAGATCACTGACAAACCTTGCTCATTATAATCTCTGCAGAGGCCAACATTAGTTCATTTGTAGAGTGTAAGAAAACTCAGTCACACATTGGAATTAACAAGAACCATCTCATTCCCAATACCTTTTCTTAAAAAAAACACAAAATAAGAAATAAAAAAACACTTAGGGTACCAAAAATATTTGAGTTAAAAATCTCCTGAACCTTTACAATACTGTGTTATAATTATTACTTATTCCTTTACTTCAAAGTAGATTTTTTGTTACAGTGTTTATGTCACAGGTTAGGTGCAGGGGCAATTTCAGTAAAATACAATCAAAGATAATACTCTTATCTCGCTGTGTTCTTGATCTGACTACTGCTTCACAAGGTTTATGTCTCATGACCTTTCACTCCAGCCAATCAGCGTCCAGGTTAGAAAGTTGTGGGCCGATTCTATATTTCAGTGAGGTTGTGAGTGGTTGAATTTAAGAAAGGTAAAAGGTCACAAGACATGACCCCTTCCCAGCAGTACTCCGATCGAGAATGGAGCGATGTGCGAATGTTAGGTTTCATCTGATTTTAGTGAGATCGGGTGCAGGTGCTTGTTGCCAATTCATTGGTGTATGTTGAGAGAGAAACTGCCCAGCCAATGAGTTACTCCATCAGGACAGACAGCAGATGCTTACAGGAGTTAAAATCCTTTACAAACAGGTCATCCATTAGCTCCTCTACGGCATTCAAGAATGTCAATTTGCTCATCAGAGTAAAGGTGAAAAGATGAAGAATTGTTGTTTTTTTTTAAATGCGAAAGTATTAGAGATTCTCACTCAAGTGTCTTCTTATAACAAATATATCAACACGAGTTGAGTAAAGTTTAAAATATCCAAGTCTTGCCGAGGATATTGTTACTTTAATCAATGAGAGTTCCTGTTAGGACAAACAATTTTCAACGACCTGTTTGAAAAGAAAGTCAACTCTTGTCATAAATCCTTTCCAAATGTTAGATAGAGGCTGAAAGAAAACTAGACCATTTTGATTGGTTAACATAGCAAGTTTGTACTGTATATGTAAATACTTTGAGTATGACACAATCTTACCCGACTGTTTCCATATCGACCCTGAAAACAATCATAGCTACAACATCAGGACTGAGGAGGATGGTAATCTAAATCTAGCAGCTCAAAGAGATGCTTTTTCAAAGAAGATTGTGGCAAATGAACTTGTTGAACAGAATCAGAGCTAAATCTTAGCTAATCACGGCTCACATACACAGCACTATCATAGAACATTAATTAATTTGAAAACCTAGTCAAACATGGCAATGAATGATAACTTTTAATGGACACTTCCTTTTACCCACAATACTGCATTGACTTCCATACCAAATTTGAAGTTTCAAAATAAAGTCGGGATATTTCACCGTTTTGGTCCAAACTTCAATTTTTAGCACCTTGGAATTGTAACCTCTGCAGTAAGATACAACAGTTACACCACCACATAGGTGATAGTGAATGAGGTTCAACTTGATAAACTTAGATATTTTATAAAGTAGGTCGATTAGTTCTCTCAGTTCAAATAACAAACACTAACATAAATAACACTGGACCAAAGAACGAACTGAACAAGTTGAAAACAATTTATTTTGCAATCAATCCTAATATGACAGTACAGAGTAATAAGATGAACTTATCTATATTTACTGCAAAGTACAATACCTGTCACCATCTTAACTACCATGGAAACACCATCACATTAGGAGGAAGCGATAAGAAGCAGTAGAAATTGGGCAACTTATTTGTTGTCTTTCACGAACACGTCCAATGAAGTAAGAGAGTCTTTAATTCCTTAATTCAAAATTGACTGTCACCCTCAATGATACTTGTCAATGACCCATTTACTGAATATCCTAACAAAAGGATTTCACAAGAGATAGATAGATGTTGTTAAATCAAATCAAAGTACAGGTTCATTAGGGCACATGTGAAAGCAAATCATGGGGTCCTTTCCAGAAAAAGGGTTAATGATGAACAAGCAGTTGACATGAGGTGACATGAGGTGACATGAGGTGACATGAGGTGAAGTGAGGTGAGGTGATGTGATCCCGGTTACAAGGGTAAAATGACAAAGTCTTATAATTATTGTGACCTTGAAAAGATGGTCAAGTTTGTACGTACATACGGACAGACGCAGTGGGATTGTATATCATTATGCGCAGGAGGGATAAAAATCCTACAAGCATGTCAGGCCTGTTGGCAACATTAACTAACCTGCAATAAATGGCAGGCAGCAATTTCAAACACCTATCACACCTACCGTATTGCTTTTTGGAAGAAGCACTAGACCATATATCTTAAGAGATTACATAGTTATACAACAGACGTATCAAGCAAGGATGACTCCGGTCACAGTTCGTCTGAAATCAGATACTTAAAAAAGTTTCAAGCTGGTAGCTGCAGGATAGAGGATATCAGATGGGACACAAGCTTTCATTCTGTTTGACTCATCCTAACATTCATGTGAATGCAAACATGACACAATGCTATATCCTCAAGTCAATAATACATGATGCAGGCAGTCACATTAGTTGATAGGAGAGAGAGAGAGAAGCAAGGGGCTAAAGGCTGTCTGGTGTAAACACAAACTTACATTGCTTGGTGGGGTAACTCTAATGCCAATCTGCTGCAATGCAAAACATGGACAAACACTTCAACAACATGCAACTTTATTTAAAGTTCATAAAGAGACAAAAAAAGAGAGAAATTTCACAAGGTTGTAAAGTAACAATGGCTTCAAGTGGGAAAATATGGGCAAACATTTTATTAGTTCTTGTGGATAACACAGCAGAGTTTCCAATCTGACAAAAGTCAAAATTAAAGGTGGAAATCAACTAAAATTTCATATCCCATCGTGAAACAGCAACAAGTTATCTTGCTTCTGTCAGTGCAGTTCCAAGGAACAAAATTGTAGGTTTGTAGCTCTGCATAATTTGAGTTTGCTGTAACTTATAATACATATGTTTACCTTCAATGAAGCCCGTTAAGCTATATTTTTTATCTTGGGTGATCAACTGATCTTTGCCAAGCAAGATCCTATAATGCTATGCACTAGCAACTTCAAGATAAAAATCTTAATCGTCAGTCAGGTTAATTACACCAATTTTGTGGACGACATACATACAGAAGCGTGTAAGCTGATACTTAGCCCAAGGTGTTCTTGAAACAGACACTATGGAAGTCCTTGAACAAATCCAGAAACATTTATATTTCACCTTCAGGGGTCAGAAATTAGCCGTTCAAAACAATCTATTTGGCCACGATACATGGTCACATAATCTTTAGTTTACCTAGTCCTTCTGACTACCAGTCCTCACATTTTTAAATACTAGCCCGTATCTTTTCTACTACATATGGGCTAAAGGACTAGCGCTAATTTCTAAAACTGGCCTTGTAATGTACATGCAGTCTTGGGGTCTAGATTTTAACAGTTCAGTAGTATGTTTATGTATGACAGAGTAACTGTGCTCCTGGGCAATTTTGCCCATTGTTTCATTTCTTGTAACACAGCGTACTACCAAAACGTCATAATCGGCGTGTGACGTCATAGTCGTAACTCATTTCTGGTTGACGTAACAATGTTATGATTTCTTGCAATTTAGCGCTATTTACATCATTGAATAATAAATAAAATACTAAACTCGGTCCCGTTTTGATAACATGTTTATAAAACTTGAGTTGTGAATGGCATCGGTATTGAACGAGCGAAATCGAGTTAAAATATCAAACCATTCACTCCTTTCATAAACATGTTATCAAATGGAACATCATTTAGTATTCTTTATAACGGTTCAGCCGATACTAACTATAGACACATCATCTCATGGAGTTACTGCATTTTATCTCCTTTCTCATTCAGACAAGCTGTACAGTAATTGTTGCCATTTGCGGTTTTCATTGCGTACAAACTTTGGGGAAAATCCATGTACATTTACGAAGTAGCAAATCTCTCAACAACAAAAATGCCGAAAAGATGGTTTGACAACAAACTAAAGTCAGGAAATTTGTTGCAATAGTAAGAAAGATGAGTGATGTAACATTTGCTCCTCGTACAGCCTATGAATGTGTGGCTTGCCAACATGACACAATCACTTCGAGTGCACTGAAAATCTGAGCCTAGTTTGTAGCTAACTGCATGTATTTCTGGCATGAACTCATAAAGACATATAAAAACTTTCTAACTTGCTCAATGAGATATACATCGTAATAGTCAAGAAAAACATATTATCGTCTCCATGTGTTTCTGGCATGAATTCAAGACATATAATACAAGTTTGCAATTTCACTTAACCTGCTAATCATATGTAAGAATATCCTTGCCATCCAGTCAGGAATACATCAAGAAACTCTCAATCACTGCTCAAATAATTCAGTGACAGGTAAGTAGAAACACTGATTTTCAAAACGTTTATGACCTACGTCAGACAGTCAAAGTTGAATCACATCAACACTTCGCTGTGGAGTTACCAAGTGACATTCCGTTTCAAGGGTTGATTCCCAGGAATTGGATTGGTCGCTGGCTACAGGAACATCTGAGTATCCAGGAAATCACAAATAAAGGGTGAACTAATCTACACTTCATGAACTAATGGATTTTTAAGATCTTTTAAATTGTTTTTCAAATCCAAATCCATATGATCAGAGTTCAAAAAGAAATCAGTGACATGTTGTGGCAGACAGTACAATATCGTTTACATAGCAATTTGATCTTGGTTTGAAGGTATACATGTCTACACATAAATAAACTTCATAAATAAGAACAGCAACCATTGATGAGACTAGGCTAAGTCCTCCAGACTCTGTGAACTCATGAATCCCATCACTGACATACGAATGACCTTTCACAAGCTAATCTTTCACAACACATCAGAAGCAGACAACACAGAGTGCTGTACCAGACAGACTCAATGCTGGATAAGTGGTATTACAGGGACCTGCATACATGTGTATAGGAATGTGTGAGAAATGTTCTTTCTAACGAACCAAAACCATTAGTAATGGCATCTCTGATACTAGCATCAGCTCACGAGCTTTATACAGTTCCAACTGCTCTTCTATTCTGACAGTTGTTCTTCAGTGCTGGTTCCGGACAAGGCCTGATCTCTCTGTTACATTTAGAGCAAAGTCACTATGTGATCAGTTCTCAAGTTGAACAGGAACAACAGTGACTGATATATCAAGGGGTTTAATACAACTTTTCGATGTCAGCAAGTGAATGACTTAACGGTAAGCACAGACCTCTGTATGAAGGTCAAGTCAATTAGGTAGTAAATACTTTCATAATAGAGACATGGCATCAACTTCTGGGTGATTTATTTTGTGAGTGAGTGGGTGGGGGTGAGGTGAGTTGTGGTTTAACGCCGCTTTCAAGAGTATTTCACTTATATCACGGCTGCTAGTATTATGGCAGGGAGAAAGCCCGCAACGCCATGTGGCTATGTATTGCGGTGAAACCTGCAAGCATCGGCTGGAATAGTGAACCATGGGTGGTACTACGCTGAAATTCAGTGAAGCATTGCACCCAAACCTTACTGCGTGTAGAACAGTTCTCTACAGCAGATAAAGTTGCCTTGCCCCTGGCAGGATCGAACCCCAGACCCATTGATCCGAAGCCGAACGCGTGGGTGGGAGGAGTGAAAGGTGTACACAATTTGAGAAGTCATGGACCTCCAACTTCCACATTTGTTAATAAGAATCTATCCCAAATTTATCCACTAGCTATTACCTTCATCTCAATTAATTTTTCAAGTTGATTATATTCACCCTCTAGGGGCTCTACTATACAGTCCACAATAATATTACACTTTTATCTCAAAAAAAACCTACAAAAGCAATGATGCTATGTAACTTCACATTTCATTCCAACTGATTTACTAGGGATATGCAGCCACAAGTGTCGTGAACATAGTTTGTGAGATATAAATACATTGACACTAGAATTCATATTATGACATCGCGTCTACATGACAATTGATATTTTGCCCCAGTGCATTATACTGAAATATATTATCTCGATTAGAATTGCCTAGGTAATAGAAAGCTAAGCAAGGCTACAAACCATCCAAGACAACTATAAATACATGCAGTAACAGATGTTCATGTGATATGCCAAGAAAACTGGCACAATCATCTTACAACACAAGTTGATATTCATAGGAAGACTTGCTTGGAGATTCTACATCAAGAGCTATACAAGCAATTTCCTTCTGCAAGCTGAATATCAGCAGGCAATACCTAAATGTTTGATCACAGCTCCTTCATCAAACTGTGAACAATAAAACACTGCAACCACCAGTCTCTGTTATCAGTTCCATGGGCCATTGGGGGATGATGGGTTGTCTGTCCAGTAGAGGCGGAAGTAATGAAGTTGACAGAAGTAATGAAGTTGACGGAAGTCATGAGATTGATGGGAGACAGAAACACACTGAGAAATTGGTATGTGAGGTGAGGTGATTTGGGCTTTTTCAAGACTTTTCATTTGTATCATGCGACAAATATTACTGCAGGGAGAACTCACAACACCATTGTGCTTGTGCAATGCAATTAGAAATTGGTTTGTCATAAAACATTGATGAAACAAGTCTCATATAACCCCGGACAAAAAGGAAAAAAAGTGTCACGGCCTAAATGTCAGCAGGATTGTCAAAATAATGATATTTGAAGGAACATTATAATGTCCTTATTTTTTATAATACAAAATCCCATCATGCATGCCAAAAGTGCTCCATAACAGTTAATGTTGATAAGTGTCTTGCAAACCGCAAGTCTTATCTGATCCATGAGGAAATTGGTTATGTAGTGGAGACAGAGATAATGAGAAAGATGGGAGACAGATCTATAGTCATGTATACAGCTCCTAGACAGGGCATTGTGTGACAGTGTCGTGTTCATCTTCATGCAACAAACGCTACCTCTAGGCTCAAGATGAGGAATTGTCACACACAAATATGAATTGAATTTCATAAATTTCTTATTAACCTTTTACTTTGGTTCATGTAAATGGTGGCTGGATGGATGTGCCATTACAACATAAATGAAAGAAAACCAAATGACAGGTTGTTTGTAGGCCAAATATGTTTTTTTTTAACCAGTTAACTATTATCCATGTTTTATTACTGAAACCATTACAGTTACCTATCATCCATGTAAATGGTGTCTGGATGATGTGCTATAACTGTGACTGATTGATTATGCAAGACTTCAAGATCTACCAAAGAGATACAGAACAGACAGGCTGTTCATAACAACCAAAAATTCTATATCCAGAAATTGTTTTATACAGTCAGACAGACAAAATACTAGATGAAAGATGGAGTAGACAACAGATATTTCAACTGAATGATATGATGATAACACTCACAGAAATGGAAATCATTTAACAAGCCTATTGGTTTGCAATGCAATCACATTACAGTGCTTGCTGTTCCTAGAGGGGGTCCTGGGGACATTTGCCCACCTTTTTGGCTTGGTGTCCCTTAAAATTTGGAGAAGTAGGATACTTTACCATTGCAAAGGGTCCCACTTGTTCAGAATTGGCCAAAATGACCCCCTCAGGAGATCACCTAGGAACAATACTGACATTAGGTAAACTTAAATTTAATGGGCTTTAGAACAACCAGGCGCAGATCTACAACTGAAGGATATCAGACATAAAACCTGGTACATCTACCACTACAGTCTTATAGAGCAGAGAAATGTGTTCTATGAAACAGCTGACGGAACGATAAACATCAAATCTACAACAGGGATTTGACACTAATCAACCAAGCATGTCTGAGATCAGGGGGAGGCCACACTAACTGCTGGTTACATTGGCAGCTTTTTATAAGCTGCATGTTATTACTCAATGTTTGTATATATCTATGTTATAAGCAAAGAGCTTCAATGATATATTTTCAAGGAGGCATTTGTAAGCAAAGATTATCAAGGTATGATTAAAGGGAGTTTTATAAACAGATTTTCAAAGCTTTTATGAGCGAGGCTACACAATTATAAGCAGTCAAGTTCAACGTTGTTTAGAAATTGTGTGTAATATAAGAAAAGTGTTAGACAGTTTTTTCTCTATTACTAAATATCTCTGCAACAGTCTCCATAGTCTAACATTTAGACTCTGAAATGAATATTTTGTAAAATTTTGAAATTTGAAAGAAGAAAAAAAAATATATAACAAAAAGAAGCCTCTGAGATGTGTTCATTTTCAGAAACTGAGCTCTGTAGTCTTGTTGTAGACTTGCCTTGACTGTTTAAAAATTAAGGGGTCTGGGAGACAGGCTATAGTCTCCATTACATGACACTTAGAGAGTCATTCAGCGCTTTTATCTGATAAATCAGTATCCGGTTACCGGTATTTGAGATTTCATCCTGGTATAATGAGTAGAGTCACACATACTAGAGCTGGCTGTAGTATAAACTGATTGATCTTAACCACTGATTTAAAGACTACAACTATCATTTATTTGCTTTCAGGCCATGGTTGTACATATTGATGAAACTTGAAATGAAATGAAACTTTTAATCAAGGTTTTAAATGCAAAAATTAAAAAAAGACATCTGACTACTAGGGATGTCACGATACAGGTACCTCACGATACGATACATATCACGATACTGAGGTCACGATTCGATACATATCACGTTACAGTAAATGCAACATTCTTGCGGAGAAATACCATTTCAGGATGTCAATACAATATTTCTAACAAGATAGTGAACAACAGTTAAAAACAAACACAAGCCAACTTGATCATGAATCTCATATTTTAATAGTTTTCCAACTTGAACATGAACAAAAAGTGTCAGAACTCTATCAATTTCAAGAACTGAGTTTCTGAAATAAATAATGATTGTAAGTTTCATTTTTTTATTGGATTAATACACACTAAAACATTTATCAACATACACTAAAATTTGGATCGTGATTTATTTTACTATATCGTATCGTGAACTGAACCACGGCGATGCACCGGTGCATCGGTGTATCGTGACGTTCCTACTGACTACCAATTATTATGTACATGTGAACTTCATATTAAATATTATTGCAGCCAATGAATTGATTTCTGACATTAAAAATGCTAAAACATTACGTTGTGCAATGTGAAGACACACAGCTCAACCCTGCATCTCACACAGAATCTTAACCCCTAATTCTGGTTGAGAAGATATTTGTTATTATGCTAAGCGGTGACTGAATTTCCTCTGTTATAGAAAAATGTTCTCATCACCGCAGTTTGATATCACTTTCTCACCGCAGCTTTACTTGGTCACTCGATGAGAAATACCTGATATTACAGTGAAAACACCAAATACCTCCTATATATTCATTCCACTGTTAAGTAACATTTATGTTATTACCTTGTTAAAGCTGCCACCAGGACGCCCCTCATATCCACCTATTACAATTTTGGCTGGAGGCTTGATGTTCTTTTCCATCACAGATTATCCAAATCCCGAAGATTTCAGATGAAAGAGTTAAAGTGACAGACAGGTGAGAGACCAGGTCCCAAGAGCAAGTATGTATCCACGACTGTCCTGTCAGCTGCTGCTAGGGTCAGTGCAGTCAGTACACCTCTGTCTATCACAAACTCAGCTCAATTGACAGTCAGTGACCGTGTGACAGTCCCCTCGCATCAGCCTACCATGCTCCAAAACACTACACCATGCACAATACCCAACTGATGATTGGCTGATACCATTCACTGGCGATCACTCAGACAGACACAAGGCATGCAATATACACCTTCTACACCATATCTATCCCTCCATGTATCAAATATCTCCTCAGTGACTGACACAGGTTGAGTTTGCCAGAGTTCAAGGTCAGCCAAGCAGGCAGGCAGGCAGGCTATACAGTGCTAAATGTGCTCCCAGAAATCAATACACCATCTATTAGTGTGTTCACTTCCTGTGGCTGTGGAGAAGATTTCTCCTGTACTGCACGTCAGCACAGATGTCCGCTTGTGCTGAATAACATACATTGACTGTGCCAATGTGACCAATGTCTCATTTGATGAGATACCAAAATCTTCTCTCATGTCATGTCATGCCGACCCAACAAAAGACGCCTCATGCTGACTTGGCTGTCCTACCTTATGATCTAAATTGGGATTTTGCAAGAAAGCAAAAAGATGACCGGTGTAAAGATGGGACCGTCAGGATAACCCCGAAATTCGGGGACTTCTGTAACTGGCACTGGTGTAATATTATGTAACAGCTATCTGCAGGAATACTGACAAAGCTCAGTGCAACCAGGACAATCCCCTGAAGAATTATTCCACTGTGTACTGATTTCTAGTGTCTGGATTAGTAACCTACAGACAATGGATGGCCCATGGCAAAAACCAGTGTGATCTTACAGGCCTGTAGAGCTAATGCGGTACTAAAATCATTAACAGTGAAGAAGTGATTTGGATCAAGGATGTTCTTAACAATAAATTATCTATATACTTATATTGAACTTACATAGATTATGCTGAACAGTGAACTAATACTACTTATACAGTGTGTATACATGTTGGCCTATCACAAATGGATATATATATCAAATATTCTACACATGTTTTACTTACGTAGATTATAGCATTGTGAATATATGTTGGCCTATCACACATGGATATATCAAGTATTCTACACATGTTTTACATACATTAGGGGTGAAATGGTTCAAGACTACAGTAGTTGAACCACAGTATTTTGCTTGATACACGGTACAATACATCAACGTGATTTTTCGGTATATACCTGATATATAACTTATAAGTTAATTAAACATTTTTGTATTATTAACTCAGATGTAATTATACATACATACATATGAATACACTGATTACCGTAAGTATGTCACATAAATTCTGCAGCTGGTATCTAACACCTTCATAACAATTACTATCGGATAATTGACCATGACATCTATACATACAACGATTGAATATAAGTACCTTACTCTAACTTATACAGTAATAAATTTATACAACTACATTGATAGTCACTTGCATTGTCACTTATGAGGAAAATCACGTAGTGTTCATATTCTTAATATTATTTTTCATAAGATGCCCTACTAGTGCAAATATAACTTCATAGTGATGACATGATCTAATAAAATATGATGTCATGAACAATGTTATGATGTCATGCGTCACTTCGTCTATGATGTTGCATTCTAAATTCAGCAACGAATAGTAAGTTAATGTTTGAAAGTAGATTTTAGCATTTGTTCCTCAATTTCATTACTTCGGGAAAAAAAAGAACATCATATTTAATTATTTATCATTCTATCTCAACAAAACCTAAACAAAAAAAAACTACAAATGTTAAAACCTATTACCATGTTCATATCCTATGTAAATGAGGTTTCAGAGAATTCTAGGTAAGGGTGAAACGGTTCACAACTCAATTACAGTAGTTGAACCGCGGTATTTTGCTTTCGATTCGGTCAATGTGATTTTTTGGTATGTACCAAAAATATCACATAATTAATCAATTATGTATTATTAACTCAGATGTTACTATATTTATACAATATATATTTCACGAATTCAAAACCAAATCATTTTCACACCCTACAAACTTTTTTTCAAGTAAAACATGTGATTTGTTATGGTTTATTTAAAATCATTTATTGAGTTTGTACCGAACCGAAACTATACCGAAGCGAGAGTCCTGTACCGCTATACGTACCGAAGCTCAAGCGTACCGTTTCACCTCTATTTCAAGGCGAACAAAATTACTTCCTATTTCATGAATCAACCAATAGGATCATAGTATTTTTTAAATGTTTTACTGAATGATAATAAGTAAACTTCTGTATGACATTATAAATTCTAATTAGACAGCTCCACGTTAACAGGGGTGAAACGGTACACTTGAGCTTCGCTCCAGCCTGTATTACTGCATAGAAACCTTTGTTTGGTACATTTTTTAATTCAGTTCAGAACCCAGAATGCAAACTAGCCACAAGAATTACTTACTATTTATGAATATAGGGTCTTATGAATATTAAATGCAAAATGAAACTAGATTAGCGTTTGCGGGACACCGCAAAAGCAGAGCAGCTCCGAAACTTAGGGTCTCGCCTTTCCCTGTTCCGCCTTCTCGTCAGCATCAATAAAATGGGAATTCTTTTTAACAAAAGTTTGTTCATTATTCGAGTTATTACTAATCATCACTGGGGTCACTTTTCACAAGTTTGTTCTTAAAACCTATTTCTTCTTTCAAACTTTGATCAAAGGATTAACGTGGCCTTAACCAATATCTCATGACCTTGACCTTTGACCTTCAAGGTCACACCATCAATGATCACTTTTCATCGTGTATGATAATCATGCAATGATTCAAAGTGTTAATAGTTGAAATAAGACATTTTCGCAAAAGCCTGCTTAGGTTGTGACCTCGCTTTGACCTTGACCTTTGACGGATGTTAGCGAAAACCTTTTCAAATCTTGGCCTTTCTCCATAGTTGATATACACCAAATAAGAGCCTGATAGCACAAATATTTTTCAAGTTATCATGTTTACAAGGATTGTTTTAGCAATTTCAGAACTTGTGACCTTGACCTTTGACCTTGAATATGAACATGTCAAAAGAATTCCCCAGGGGCATAAGTAAGAAGTTATATATATGAGATGTTGATACCTCCTTGGAAAGAAGTTATTTAGTGATTTCAGAACTGGTGACCATGACCCTATCTCGTGACCTTGACCTTTAAAATTCAAGGTCACATAATCAGTGATCACTTTTCATTGTGTATCACAATCATGTAATGATTCAAAATGTGAATAGTTGAAATAAGACATTTTCGCAAAAGCATGCTTAAGTTGTGACCTCGCTATGACCTTGACCTTTGACGGATGTAAGCGAAAACCTTTTCAAATCTTGGCCTTTCTCCATAGTTGATATACACCAAAGAAGAGCCTGATAGCACAAATATTTTTCAAGTTATCGTGTTTACAAGGATTGTTTTAGCAATTTCAGATCTTGTGACCTTGACCTTTGACCTTGAATATGAACATGTCAAAAGAATTCCCCAGGGGCATAAGAAGTTATGTATATGAGGTGTTGATACCTCCTTGGAAAGAAGTTATTTAGTGATTTCAGAACTGGTGACCATGACCCTATCTCGTGACCTTGACCTTTAAAATTCAAGGTCACACAATCAGTGATCACTTTTCATTGTGTATCACAATCATGTATTGATTCAAAGTGTTAATAGTTGAAATAAGACATTTTTCGCAAAAGCATGCTTAAGTTGTGACCTCGCTATGACCTTGACCTTTCACGGATGTTAGCGAAAACCTTTTCAAATCTTGGCCTTTCTCCATAGTTGATATACACCAAAGAAGAGCCTGATAGCACAAATATTTTTCAAGTTATCGTGTTTACAAGGATTTTTTTAGCGATTTCAGAGCTCGTGACCTTGACCTTTGACCTTGAATATCAACATGTCAAAAGAATTCCCCAGGGGTATAAGTAAGAAGTTATGTATATGAGTTCTCAAAACCTAATAAGGAAAAAAGTTATAGCCAATACAAAATGCGGCGGCGGCGATGGAAACTGCACAAAAACTGATAGCAGCTCCGACTTATTCGGAGCTGCTAATTAATAACATAAAATATGTCATGCAGTACAAACCAAAATATCTTTTGATGCACAGTGTACCGAGTGAGTGAGTGAGTGAGTGAGTGAGTGAGTGAGTTATTGTTTAACGCTGCTTCAGCAGTACCGAACCATTTCATTTCACCTCTATACATTAACCATATGGATGTATATTCCAAATGAAAATATAATACAGTATCATTATCATACATATTAAAATTTGAAAAAATATTGCAATACATATTTAATCAATACCATAATTGTATCCTACTTAATATTAACAAGCAGACAGAGTCGGCCATATCCCCCGCCTTTGGGAAAATTTATTGAAGAATAGTTGTTGAATAACAGTGACTATGAACCTTTTTTCAACTTAACACAACACACAAAATTTCAGCTCCTTAGACAAAGTGGTTCTGGAGAAGAAGACAAAATGCGAAAAGTTTACAGACGGCTGGATACTGTGCAATGCCATAAGCCCATCAGGCCTTTAAGGCACATCTACACATGATGATTGTCTAAGTTACATTTCCATGGAAACGGTCCAAAAATATAACTCGAAGAAGTTTAAAACCCCAAAAGGCACATCTACACATGATGATTGTTCCACACACCAAGTTTCGTTGAGATATGTCTTATAGTTTTCGAGTTCTGTTCCGGAAACGAAATTCTAGGTTACATTTCTATGGAAACGGTAAAAGAAAAATTTCTAAGAAGTTGAAAACACCAAAAGGCACATCTACACATGATGATCGTTCCACACACCATGTTTCGTTGAGATATGTCTTATAGTTTTCAAGTTCTGTTCCGGAAACGAGATTCTAAGTTACATTTCCATGGAAACGGTAAAAAAAAAATAACTCGAAGAAGTTGAAAACCCCAAAAGGCACATCTACACATGATGATTGTTCCACACACCAAGTTTTGTTGAGATATGTCTTATGGTTTTCGAGTTCTGCTCCGGAAACGAAATTCTAAGTTACATTTCCATGGAAACGGTTAAAAAAAAATAACTCGAAGAAGTTGAAAACCCCAAAAGGCACATCTACACATGATGATTGTTCCACACACCAAGTTTCGTTGAGATATGTCTTATAGTTTTCAAGTTCTGTTCCGGAAACGAGATTCTAAGTTACATTTCCATGGAAACGGTAAAAAAAAATAACTCGAAGAAGTTGAAAACCCCAAAAGGCACATCTACACATGATGATTGTTCCACACACCAAGTTTTGTTGAGATATGTCTTATGGTTTTCGAGTTCTGCTCCGGAAACGAAATTCTAAGTTACATTTCCATGGAAACGGTAAAAAAAAATAACTCGAAGAAGTTGAAAACCCCAAAAGGCACATCTACACATGATGATTGTTCCACACACCAAGTTTCGTTGAGATATGTCTTATAGTTTTCAAGTTCTGTTCCGGAAACGAGATTCTAAGTTACATTTCCATGGAAACGGTAAAAAAAAATAACTCGAAGAAGTTGAAAACCCCAAAAGGCACATCTACACATGATGATTGTTCCACACACCAAGTTTTGTTGAGATATGTCTTATGGTTTTCGAGTTCTGCTCCGGAAACGAAATTCTAAGTTACATTTCCATGGAAACGGTAAAAAAAAATAACTCGAAGAAGTTGAAAACCCCAAAAGGCACATCTACACATGATGATTGTTCCACACACCAAGTTTCGTTGAGATATGTCTTATAGTTTTCAAGTTCTGTTCCGGAAACGAGATTCTAAGTTACATTTCCATGGAAACGGTAAAAAAAAATAACTCGAAGAAGTTGAAAACCCCAAAAGGCACATCTAGACATGATGATTGTTCTACACACCAAGTTTCGTTGAGATATGTCTTATAGTTTTCGAGTTCTGCTCCGGAAACAAAATCGGGACGGACGGACGGACGGACGGACGGACGAACGGACGGACGGACGGACGGACGGACGGACGGACGGACGGACGGAGCCCATTTCAATATCCCCCCCCAACTATGTTGGCGGGGGATAATAATGATTGACACATAGTTATCAGTTGCTACTCAGGTCTTCAAAATCTTAACCATTAGCCTGCTTGATTTTTTTTCAGGTTTTTACAGAAAGCGTAAGATTTGTTGCTATTAAAACACCATAAAAATTCTTTAGAGGTGCAGTGATTTGGAGTTAAAGACTGCTTTTAAGAGTATTTCACATACATCACCGCTGCTAGTATTATGGCAGGGAGAAAGCCCACAACATCATGTGACTATGCATTGTGGTGAAACATGCGAGCATTGGCTGGAATCAACGAACCAGTGTAGCACTGCACCTAAACCTTACAGTGTGTAGCACAGTTCTCTACTGCAGACAAAGTTGTCCTGCCCCAAGCGGAATTCAAACCCCTTTGATCCGAAGCCAAATGCTCTAACCACTGTACTATCCCTCCCCCATCGACTTTAGAAGAATTTAAAATTTCACAACAGCTATTATCAAGCTCATCGGGAGTCACGAGTGCTAATGAGTTTTACAGGTCAACAAAATTACTTCTTATTTCCTGAATTAGCCAATCTTATCATAGTATTTGAAAATGATCCACTAACGATATGGATGATATATGTAAACATTGGCAAATTTCTTACAGGCACGAGCAAGTTCACACTAGGTTTTAGAAATTCATTCCAAGGCAAGATAATTAATGACACTGAATCAAAGAAGAAAAAGGCCTCAAGGAAAGATTCGCTTGGCAAGTGGACCGTAAACTTCTTTCAAGTGAGAACATAACATTACCCGGTACACCTATTTACATAATAGTTTTGAAATCTTTTTTTTAATCTATGACTTGAAGATGTCCCATTGAAGGCTTTTATCACAAACAGGTAAATCATGTCACATAAAGCATGCAAGAAATTTTGTGGTTTTATTTTAAGAGTTCATGACGCACATAGGTAAACAGAATATAAACTTAATGTAGACATAGGCCCTGACCATGCACAATCACTGCACTGAAGCGCAACATTTCCAAATGGCCTTTAATTAACCCCCTCAGTGCTGTGTGTGTGTAGAGCTGTCAACAACTCATGGTATTGCGACTATATCTCACAGGTATAGTGTTAACAGTCTACGTCCTGCTGTGAACCAAGTGTATGACCTTGCCAACAATTGAAAGGAAATACTATACCCTGCTACTATAAATACCACAATAATCCTGACCTGGATGACGACAATCTGTAAAGGCCCCATGATACATGATCTAGCAAGGACAGCCACTTTGAAGGTTACTTTTTATGAAAGCTCACTCAGCATTTTGTATACATACTACCTCTGCTCTACTAAAGCTGACGACTCATGGAGCGTAGGGCAGTAAAACTCATAAAAACAAAGGGAAGTTACTGGGTTGTAATTAAATTACAGACTCATTTTTCAGCAGGTAGTTATATTGGCAAATCAAAAGAAAACAAAATAGAAAAAAGACTAACATAATGAAAACAATTGGCAAATCTAGTGCCAAACTTTGTGGGGGGGGGGGGGGGGGGGGGGGGATTTATCACCTTTCATGCAGAAAAGAGGAGTGATTTTGAAAAAAATAGAAGAGCAATACCATTGCTCCTAACTGTCCCCACAAGCATGCTACAAGAACATTGTCTTTTGTTAAATCCATAATATATTAATAAATTAAAATAAACTTCACCAATCACATAATATCTGCTGAAGCATGTTTTTTTATTTAAGATGAAATGATTTATAATATCATTCACTTTGATATCACATACGTAGGCCAATCAAAGCAAATACTTTTGTTAAACAGATCAGGACACTCTCAGTGTTTTAACAGTCCCTTGGTCAGGGGTTTCATTAATAGGGGAAACTTCCCCACCTGTGCAAATCTCATTACCCGGCTATGAAAAGTCAAATTTATTTAATTTCCATCCTAACACACTGCCTAACAGCCTGCTTTCCCTGCCTGTAAAAAATCTAATATCCTGTTTTCTTAAAAATTAATGAAACCCCTGCTTGGTGTCACTGAATTCCAGTGATCCATTCACATTTTAATGTAAATATTCTTTACTATTTTCAGTATATGACACAAATGAATGTGCATTCCAATAAACAAAATAAATGGCTGATAAAAAGTCTTCAATTCAACATTTCAAGGTGATCTTCTATGCTACTTGTAAGAAACTTTTAAAGCAGAATTAATACACATGCACGTTTTACCATATATTGAAATCGACCACATGCAGTGTTCAACAAGAACATGATAAAGTAAGACACAACAACATCTAGATTGGTATGGCGAATTACTGTCACTAAAAAACTATACACAACAATATTTGTATAATAATGTCAATCAATGGTGTACTCACTGAATTCTTTGACCTTGATGGTATCCGTGGCATCTGACCACCAGAGCCAGGCTTAGCCAAGTGCTGCGCCATCTGGGGAGAGAACCAGAAAACACTCAAACTTGATTATTCACTAATACTTAGCATTTTACATTGAGGAGTACAGTACAGACTGAGGTGGTGTGATTTGGGCTCTGATACCGCTGTCACTGCTGCTAGTATTACTGCAGGAGAAAAATAATATAAAATATGTAATAAAATTTTCAAAATGTTTGGCAGCGTGTTGTGGTTGAATCACTGATCGATTGTTGCACTGGATTTTAAGTTAAAACTTCAAAATTCCATAACTGACGTCAAATGTTTCCCTTTGAATCCTTTCCAAATGATAATTATAAACCTAGTAAGGGTACTATGCCAGTGGTTCTAAAAAGTCTCTAAAGCAAAAGATTACAGACAGATGAGCTAAAAATATTGATTTCTATAATTCCATAGAGTAAAAAGACTTCATTTCATTTCACTTGTTTCAAATTGAGTATTAGTTTCAACAGGCCTCAAATAGCCCTATGACATTTCGTTTCCCAAAATAAACCAATGTCAAGCAACCTCCAAGTCAGGGCGCTCTACCTCCGATTGGCTCTACGGTAGTGGCCCTGCCGTCTTTCACGGGGGGCATTGTTGTCAACCCAGTTGACAACAATTGAATATGACGTCACGGATAGCCAGGAACCAAAGGCTTAGTCAACATACCAAGCAATCGGTTCGAGAGTGTTTCAATGCGTTAGGCGTAGGAATTTAAGTATTGTTGCTGTTTGTGGTTAAATATATCATGTTAAATGACCTCGGCAATTGAACGAAAAAAAATTTTGTTTCAATAACGCCATAGTAACCCAAATACAATCACACAATTATTCGTTTAACGACTTCTTTTCCTGTGTCGCTGTACGGAGTTGTAAAGCGAATCCTAAGAGTTCGAAGTTTCGTTTTGGAACGTGACAGCAATAACTTGCTGCACGCGCTGTATTAGAGCTTTCTCATCCGAACACCTTCTGATGGCAGCGAGTATATTAGTGAAGTCACGGAGCGGTTGCTCGCTGTCTGGAGCTAGCAATGTCAAGGTCATTCAATATGGACGTCTCACTATCAAACGATGTTTCGAAACACACTTGAGATTATCTAAAAATCCCTGGTACGTCAATTACAGTGCACCCTGTGTTATAATTCTTGCGAGATCTGATGCACCAAATACTGGGCTTTGTGACTGGGTCACTATTAGCTGACAGGATATTATAAAATATTTTATAATAATTTTTACAAGCGAATATTTTATCATTTTGGTGGGCTAGGCAAATGGTTCACATGAGCAATGTGCTAATATTTTGGGCTTTGGGTTATTATCCGTTCGATTTTGACATTTGATGGCTTGTTTTAAAGACAAATGTATTGGCTTTGCCGTGGTATATAACATTGAATGATAATATGATGACAACATTCTGAAATATTATTTCAAACGGACATGGGGTGTTGACCCCGGATATTATAAAATATTTTATAATAATTTTTACAAGCGAATATTTTATCATTTTGGTGGGCTAGGCAAATGGCTCACATGAGCAAAGAGCTAATATTTTGGGCTTTGAAAAATCATATCCTTGTTATTATCCGTTCGATTTTGACATTTGATGGCTTGTTTTAAAAACAAATGTATTGGCTTTGCCGTGGTATATAACATTGAATGATAATATGATGACAACATTCTGAAATATAATTTCATCCAAAACTGGCTATCCGATTCACAGTAGATATTGCTTGTGTGAGATCAAGGGATATATCTACAATTTAGATATCACTACAATCATATTGTCATAATCCTATTACATCAACTGTTAAACATCCACATCTCAAGGCTTATAACACTGCTGACAATGCTATGACGTCACAAAGTTAATGACATAACAATGCTATGATGCCATAATGCTCATGACGTCGCAATACTATGACCTCACCAAGATCACTGCTGAAGAAGCTAAGTGTCAGTTTTGTCTTTTAAACTTTATATTAAAATATATATGTTAATTTTTTGGCTAATAATTATTGAAGAATGATTTTGAATGATACAGAGAATAATCATCAAAGCGTCTTCCACTATCACTAGTTGATTAAAGTTACAAATATCCGAGGCTTGCAGAGGATATTTTTACTTTAATCAACGAGTGTTGATATAGGCTATTCTAACATGACACTATATTTAGAATGAAAATACTGCTTTCTGATTGGTTCCTTGTATCAATTTTGGAGTAATTATTTTACCGATAATCACCTCTAAATATTTGCGACCGATTCACATTGCTCCGCGGACGTATACAAAAAAGCACTCGGCGTTATTCCTCTATTTTGCAAAATTCTTCCACTGCCTCCAGTTCACAATCCCAAATGACCCCATTTCCTTCCACGATGTCCTCAACCATGACACAAAAAGCGTTCTTGTCAGGCTTTCTTCAAGTCTCAAACTCTTCGCTTGTAGTGAATAACTACTTTCAGAGTAGCGCCCCTTGAATGGGATTGGTCCTTGTCGGCCTTGTAGGGGAGATAGGTCGGACTATGTATTTACTTGAAAATCGCTTCTGTGAGTCTGATGACTTCCAACATGGGTTTTCTGTTGATATTATCATCAATTGAATAAAGATAAGCTACATTGAAATAAGTTTTAGTGTTTGTTTTGATATTTTGATTGAAGCATGTTCTTTGAAAAGTGAACTGCACCGAAGGGTCGCGGGCGAGTGAAACCGGTCTGTACTGGTTTGACCCAAGCACAGCGCTTTGGCGCAAGACGAAAGAGTTTCTCATTATTTTCCTAATTAGTCATGTTAGAATGGAGATAAATCCATTCTGTTTTATATTTTGGGGTTGTATGTTGTGCATTTTTTACCCCTAAATAAACATTAAATTTAGGGGTAAAAAATGCACAACATACAACCCCAAAATATAAAACAGAATGGATTTATCTCCTAATTTGATATCAGAAGACACGAGGGTGAGATTTTATTTATCAATATAAGATACCCACGGCAATAAGACACAGGCGGTCAATGGGACCGACGGCGTGCTTTATGAGACAATAAAACATGCTCGTGATTTTAGACGTCAGTTAGAGCCGTCGCTTAACAAATGACGTCATTTGTAACGTCACGTTGATTGTTCAATGCTAGCGAATGTGTTCTACGACGGGAGACATTAATATTTTTGAAAAATAGTTTTTACAAACAACATAATTTCTCCACGGTTTTTTAATATAAAAGCGAGTTACTGTTAAAGGGCATCTCATATAAGAAATAGAAGACTCGTTGTTGTGCTTTATCGTAGAATAAAACATAGCAGAGAGCATAAAACACTCAGGGCTGCGCCCTTCGTGTTTTATGTTCCCTGCTATGTTTTATTCAACGATAAAGCACGCCAACTCGTCTTCTATTTCTTAAATTCAAGGCTTGCTAGTTTTGAATGAAATTGTCTTCAGATGACAATATCTGCAACATTTATCAGGTAAATTAAAAAACTAATTAGGGCCTACATCTAATTGATGATATTTATTTATCAATCATGATATGTTTTTATCTATTTTTTTAATATTTAAAGTATAACAGGTTTTGTTTCAAGGTTAAAACATGACCTAACATAAGGTTAAAATTTTAATAACCATCAATGGATTATGAAAATGATAAGACTGAAACAAACATATACTGTAACATTGTACCTGTTCGCTTTCCTGATTCGCCATTACGACTGTCAATTTTGGAGTTTAGCTATTTAATTATAAATGTGTCAGTCAAAAGATCGAAATATATATCTACTGTAGTGTATCTAAACACGCCGTTCTGACATTAGCTTGTTGCGTGAACGGAAGTGACCTTGATATAACGTTTTCCTGACAACATAGGCGACCTTCAATTCGTTGATGAAAACTATGGGTAAGAATATTTGACGACAATAAATATCAAAATAGCAGTCAAAGTATATGAGGTAATCCACAAAACAACACTATAGATTGCATAATTTGAATGCTACAGGCAAAAACCGTGTTTACCTTATTTGTATGACGACGCCGGTTAAGTAATGAAATAAGTTATTGGTAACTAGTTTCTTTTCTCTGTCATCCGCCGCATGTTTTGATCTGGGCCCAATGTGTTATCTTCTGCTGATCATAGAGCGGGATTGAATAAAGTTAAACCTTATAACAATGATAATATATTTATATCTCTCGTGTATGCTTGCTTCTATACAAAGCTTTTCGACACAAACACTTCTCACCGCGCGTTCTCGTGCAGACAAATTTAGAGACGCTAGCAAAGCCAAAACGATCCAGCAAGGTCGAATGAAGGGAAAATAAAAAAAAGTGGCTTGCTCTATTGTTTATGACATTGTAAGCTTCATATATCAACATCATTCTCATTTAGCAATGTTTTAAACGAAGCGGCGATATACGACTTACAAATTGTACACAATCTCGTGAAATGACGAGATTTTTTATAGCATCAATTCTAACAGTTCGATAACCAATAATATGCAGCAAACGAAAAGTCTAATTGTTACAACGATAAATTCTTTTTGTAAAGTTATCTTAGTCATCTTCAACAGTTATTTCACCTTTGAAATGCAGCTCTTGAAATTCCTTGGTACCTGTCAATGACAGACGCAGGAAACCCGTGTATTCGTGGTAACTATTCTGAGCCCAGGGCTAGTATGCATGTGCCAAATAAGGGAGGCAAATTTATTCGGGCCCTGAACGAGAAGTCGTAATGCAGCATCGTAATCCCGTCACGGCGGTCGTATGACAAATCTTACTAAATACGAAATCTATGCGACTTTTATATTTAGGCTAATATTATATGTAAATAAAATTATCTGAATCATATAATTATAAATACACTGACCGTTATACTATTATCATAATTTTAATGAAAATTTGTTGTATCGTCTAAAACCGCAAGACCGATTGGTGGTTTGTAACGTAGGCCTCATCTGTCATTAGAAATAATGAAACGTGTTGTAATGTTGGTTCTGTCACATAAGCGAGTAAATATCGCAGTAGGCCTACTGTGGACCTATATTAATAGACCCTACTAAATGGGTCGGTGGTCAACATGTAGATGTACCCAAGGGAAATAACAATATATTATATAAAAACACACAAGTTGATTCCTAAATAGGCCTACGTTATGTATTTCAAAATAGGAAATGTAATGAAATGAAATAGATCCAAACCTGTTACACAGGAGATAGGCCCTATATTGCTCGTGTGTTATCAAGTGTTATCTCCTAGGAGATGTGATTTTGACAATAGAGTTTACACAATGCCCCCTGCCACCATCAACTACATGACATCACAATGCGTTTATATCACAAATTGATGACGTCAGAAATATGATGACGTCGCAATGCTTTGGCGTCATCGCATTGGAAGTCTTATGGAAGTGTAACAGTGTTGTCCTCAGAGATCTTTACAATTTTCATTGAAACGTAACGAAGAATGATTTTTAATGATAAATATAAACTCACCCTCGTGATTCTTAAATAGAGGATATTATATGAGTGTCTATGACATACTATGTTTACGACACGAGTGCCTGAATATTAGTATTTCCCGAGCGAGAGCGAGGGATATACTGATATTCAGGTACGAGTGTAGAATAAAATAGACACAAATATAATATTCTGTTTATTACCGAAGTCGTGAAATTAATTATAACACGCTAACATCCACTTTCAACCATAGTCTATCGACCCGTCGTCGCCACATTTGGAACGCAACGTCATAGACGAAGCATGATGTCATTTCATTGTTTATGACGTCACGTCACCATGACAAAGTGATATTTTGCCCTAGGGCATCGTATGGAAAATATGAACCCCGATATGATTGCCCTCGTAGGTAATAATATCAAATATATCATCACTAGTTGATAAAAGTGATTATCCTCGGTAAGTCTGAGGTATTTGTAACTTTTAGCAACTCGTGTTTATTTATTCGATATCAGAAGAAACCTACCTGAAATTCTCTGTTTAAATACATCCTTCACCATAAGATGCAGCTATAGGGGGACTTAATAGTATTTTCTGCTGTGTTACAACCAGTCATGTCTCAAAACCCATATTCACCGAAACCGAAACTTAAAAATATAAATATAGATTCTTCTGAAAGTTTTTGTAACTCGCCAATGTTCTCTTTCCAAGATTCAATAATATAGATACCTAGGCCTACCTCAGAATTTACAAATAAATGGCTCTGTTCATGGAGTTACATAAAAGCGATATATCCAAATCTAGCAACGGCCGTAGGCGAACAACATATAGGCCTATACTTAAATACTCACAAAAAGCTTTTACAACATCATGAACATCTGTTACTTCCACGACACTATCCTACCTAGCCAATAGGCCTAGTTATTATATATGTAGTTTCATACAGACACAGTTTTGCACGACTTTCATCACAATGCTAACATTCATAACGTTAATGTGTTGGAGGCTATTTAACTCGGAACGAAATGAGGCACCGTAATTATGTATTGATACTTGTTCACCGTATGTACAAAAGGAAGATTATATATCCCTTTTCTTACTCGCCCGTGTAAGATACTGAAGTTTAATATTTGTACGGCAATATTAAACTAGTGTAATACCGCCGCACCTATGACGTCACAATAGTTTGCTGTTATGACGTCACAATTTGAGTAACGTCGTCATAATGGAGGGGGTATATACAGGATATTGTATCTTTATATACTATCTCCCCCCCCCCCCCCCCCCCCCCCCCCCCCCCCCACACACACACACCCCATGTTTTACCAACATTTTAGTGACGATCGCTCTCGCTCGGGAGATACTAATATTCAGGCATAGTATAAACATAGTATGACATAGACACTCATATAATATTCTCTATGTGGTGATGATAACGATACCTTTTTGAGGTAGATATTTAAGGGATATTGTGTTCTTGACAAATAGCATAATGTCTAATTGAATGCGAGTGATTGATAATATCCCGAGTGATTATATAATCAACAAAGGAATACTGGGCCAGTGGGATTTATTAGTGAAATAAACTGTCTATTCAGCTACAGTTAAGATATCTGATAGTTTCACTGTGACCAGTGGCTTATAATTTGAAGTCATAACAATGATGACGTCATAATGCTATTATATCACCGCTTGGAAGTAAAAATGACAGTGCTGTGCTCAGTATTATGTAAAATTCATTTGAAATTCATTGAAACGTATTATAATGAAGAATGATTTTGGATGGTAAATAGAATGTCAATCTCGTGTCTTCTGATACCAAATATATCAACACTCAATGATAAAAGTAAAAATATCCTCGGCAAGCCTCGGATATTTGTAACTTTATCAACTCGTGTTGATATATTTGATATGTTAGGTGAGATATTCTATTATTATAGCAGTGAAATACTGGGATTTATCAGTGAAATAAACTGTCTATCAAGCTACAGTGACAATAACTTATATTTTCACTGCGACCAGTGACTGATATAATTTGACGTCATAAAATAATGGTCTGACGCGGCGAATTGGCTTATGTCGTCACAGTGTTACTGTGATGACGGGCTGTGCCTAGCGACCGCTCGGCGTGAAAACGACCCTTTTCGGACGTAATTACAAGGATAACTTCATAAAATAAATAGAATATACGTCCATTCTTGACAAATACCATATTTATCTCATCTCGTGATCTCATGGTATTAGTCAAGAAAAGACATATATATCCTCTATATATTTTCACTCGTGAAAATATAAATTTTCTACCTCATTGAGATAAAAATGGTATTAGTCAAAAATAGACAGATATCCTCTACCATATGGTCGAAAATGACAGAGTTAATACTTTCGAAACAATAAAACCATAAGTTACATATATATAATATCGATGCATATATCTATCGATTAGGCTATACCCTAACCAGACAGACCGTGACACTATTACTCACGGACACATTCTCTGTTGAATAACACGCAGGTTCACTATTGTCTGTAACAGAATAGATGAAGGTCTTTGAAGGGCATTTAGAAGTGGTATACATAAGAACAGGAAGATTTTCTGGATAACAACTTCTTTAATGTTAAAATACACGACGTTTCGGTGTACATAGTCACTCCTTCATCAGGTGGAATGTAAGGAAATAACAAAATATAGTACATTTATATAGCAAACAAAATATAGTACATTTATATAGCAAACAAAAGATGAACAGAATAGACGATGTTCTTCAAATGGTAACTTGGTCCGTTTACAAAATAAGTAACTGTTTAGGGATATCACTGTGCAGGCCCTTCTACATTGACGGAGTGACCACAGATCTCTATAGACCTCATGAGGTCACACGGTGCATCTGTGTACCACACCCCTCTTTGACCCATAACCCCGGCACGCGACATGTCACAAGATATCTCGATCTGTTGTTGAAAAACACTCGACACGTATGTCAGGCGTTATCGATAACTATCTATTTCTTATCAGATCGTTATGTTAACCTGTTTATCTCCTACCGTAACTAAATATTTACCTCCCTACTAGATCAGAAGGGCCATATAAATATATAAGGAATATGTAATAATACTTATCTTTCCGTACAGTAAAATACTCGTTTCTGATTGGTTAACGGTCGTTACATTTTTACCCCGTCAGTCTCACGGTGTACACATTTCATGTAGATCTATCCCGCTGCCATAGTAACAGCTCCTAGCTGAGAGTAGGTGTCGCATTATGGTGAGATGACGTTATAAAATGACGCACGCGGTGTACGGAGTTTTGAACAGTTCGATCAGTTTACGGGTCTATTAATTACAGACTTATTTTCCCAATAGTTGCTGCTTTGTTGGGAAACAAATCTTATTTTGCATTGTTTGACACTCAATTAAATAAAGAATAACTAGTTTTAAGGCATTTAAAAGTTTGTAGTAATACGTTATACGACTTTTAACATTTCAGTCAAGACGGGTGACGCCATTTTGTTTACGTTTAGGGTCAAGGTCATTCAAGTGATATCAGCTGATCAGTCACTCGCAGTCAAAACGTAATATCTAAAATAATACTAATTTTATTGACATGACGGAAAGATAAATACGTTGTATACTTCCCCCTCGGGTAATACGGTCTCATGTACCAGTGTCACCCTCGCATGAAGGCTCGGGCGACACTGGTACAAAGATGGTACATGAGACCGTATTACCCTCGTGAGAAGCATACAACTTATAATGTATATATCTATACTATATGATATATATGTCACACAATAGATGGTTTTCTCGGCAGGATAAAGACAACGTTTTTGTAGCCCACATAAGTTGATGAAATGTATTTGAAAAAAAAATGTCACTAATAGTAAAACATCCTTCTCTCTTCTAAAAATGAAATTAAAAATGCAGTGTACATGGTTCCGTATAGCCATGGAAATCATTTTTGTCATTCAAAATAATAAAATGTGTTCACAATAAAATGGCCTCCATGCAGGTTTTGCTTTATACGCAACACCGTTATTACCACTACCGATAATTGGTTTGTGTAATAAGATGTTTTACCCTCTAAAGTAAATATAAATGACTCAAACAATCCTTATAAATGGGAAATTTGAAAAAATAAAATTTGCAAAAAGGTGCTACAGCCCCTTTAAAACTCTATATTTGTTATATATTTGAGAAAACAGCTGACACTGCAATGACGTATCTATGTTACGACTGTACTGAGATCACTGCTGAAAGATCTACCATTTGTGATGACTTTAAATGAAAATTGATTATGGATGTTAAATAAAAATCAAACCCTCGTGTCTCCTGGCGTCAAACATATCAAACGTCGTAGATTTAAGTTAAAATAGCTCGACATTTTAGGGAGATTCTCTATTCATCATCCAATATCATTCTTACTTATTGGTAAACTATTGATTTGTTTGAACACAAAACTGTCGCATTGGGCATCTTGATGAATTTCAAGAAGGAGCATGCTTACGTTCTCATCGTTATGACCTCATATCATTGACAAATTGATTATGGATGTTAAATAAAAATCAAACCCTCGTGTCTTCTAACGTCAAACATATAAAAATAGCTCGACATTTTAGGGAGATTCTCTATTAATCATCCAATATCATTCTTACTTATTGGTAAACTATTGATATGTTTGAACACAAAACTGTCGCATTGGGTATCTTGATGAATTTCAAGAAGGACATGGCAACAGAGCATGCTGACGTAATCATCGTTATGACCTCATATCATTGACAGCTTTGTTTTAAATAACGGCAATCATGTGTAATGCTGTCATTTCATTATGTCAGATCTGCTGTACAATGTAAATATCGCCTGTAAAACAGACCGTTGTGGTTTGTTGGATATTGATACTGTTGTAAGATCAAACCATTATTGGAGGAACTACGGCACCTACGAATGTAACAACATCTAAGACATAACTAATGCATGTATATAAAGCTTCACGCTGTGTGACATGTTTCTGTCCATGTGAGATACACGCTCGACTCCGTCTATCAGCAGTGCAGCATCATCAACTGTCTTCAACAACGGCACATGGTCTGATTGATAATGTATGCAGTTAACCCCCTTAGTGCCACGGGGTACTATTATGAGCTCTGTCTGTCTCACAGCCCTCTGATATAGTCTTTATTTCACGTCAAATCGATACGTTATACAGCATAGGGCAAACTGACCCAGGTTCGGACAGTGATCCGATTCAAATATTATACCTATAAAAACATAGGCTCATGCAAATTCTAATTTTCTGACCACTCTTTCATTTCATGAAATAAATCTATCGTGTAACAATTATGATAATAGAATTGTATTCATCAGCATTAAAAGGCCAGAAAGAAATTAAAATGTTTTATTTAGGCGATTGAATTAGGAGAGTTTTACTAAGAAATAGAGTAGCCTTGGCAACATGTTAAATTATGAATATGTTTGCCATGAACTGCTATACATGTATATGTATATGACTACTTTAATTCCTTCCTAGCATGGTGGTGATTTAAATTCGTTTAAACAATCAGTTTCGCAAAATACATTCAAACTTAGTTTCATTTCAATTCAATTCAAAATGCTCGCTCATGGTCACTTCCAGTTCTGTTCGTCGGACATAGGACCCTTAATCAGTCTGATTAAAATCGACCTTGTTCCGAGGAATAAAATTTGCAAAATAATATATCTACCGGGATACGAACAGGTTCTGTTGATTCCTCGCGACAAGGTCTGAGAACCATAGGCGTGTGTTCCGAACCAGTTTAGCGCAGCCGAAGCCCAGTCAAATAGCTGACCAATCACATCAAAACCGTCGATTTTAATCAGACTGGACCCTTAATAGATTGGATACTTGTTTCATAAAAGGTCATCAGACTCATATAAACATTAAACATTGTCTCTACTTCAATGACTCACTCCTGCCTGGCTTATTTATAAAGCTGAGCCACCTTACAACACGAATTGTCACTATTAACCCCGTTCACGCCTACAGACTTATATCTGTGGCCCGTTGCCGCACTGATGTAGGCTACTGTATGTATCTTATCAACAAGGAGGCATGTCACGTATGGAATCCGCACTGACTAATCTCGTCTTGATTGACGTTGAATGCTCGTGCTACGTGCTCAAACGCGCATGTCCCATGTAGGGCACTCTGACCCAAGTTCGGACACTCATCCGATTCAGTTTGCCAACTAAGTTCGGGGTTTGCCTATGTATGAGTAAATGTCAGCGATCTTGGACCAGCCCATGTAACTGCAGTTAAGGGTAGGCCTATAGTCTAGGCACACATAACCACTTCTGCGCATGTCTGAATTGACGGCATTCAAACTGACAAGAAATTCACGTCATCAACAACTGTAAATAAACAATATACAACGAAATTTAACTGCAGTTAACTGGTGGAGCTACCGGGGTTGACATTGTATTTTGTCTCACGTCGCACAGGTCTCGCGAGTTTCGCCACAACCGTTCTGAACCAGGGATTCCTTTCACAAGGCAACCTTTCTTAAACATTACTCTAATGCCCCATTGACACTTTCACGCAATCGTGGTACGCATTGGTAAAGTTCGTACCAAGACGGAAACTATGCGTACCATCGCGGGAAACAGTCGTAAACTATGCGTACCATTGCGTGCCATGCGTGACAGTGCCGACCCAAACCTTGGATTTGTCAAAGCTCATGCCACGCACTCCAGGGCGTACCATTTCCGTAAACTATGCGCAAACTATGCGTGCTCGGTGCGTAATTTTAAGTGTCAATGGAAATTATGTCACACACTGTCACGCACTGAGGGGTACTATACTCAATGTCACGCATGCATTGGTGCGCAAGGTTCATCACTGATACGACAAGTTCAGCAATGGTGCTCATCGGTTGATGTAGGTATCTGCCAGTGGTCAGGAATTCACTCATTGATCCTCACAGTGTACTCACTGGTGCTCATAGTTTTCTCATTGATCTCACAGTTTACTCATTGATCCTCACAGTGTACTCACTGGTGCTCATAATTTACCCTCATATACTCATTGGCAGGTTTGCTTCACTATCAGACGCAGCACCAATCAGAGGCCTCCAGTAATTACAGATTATTCTAAGATGCCTAGCGGCTAGAACAATCGAAATAAAAGTACTTTATCAGACGATAAAGGTATAGTTTTTGTGATGACGTAACAATTGAATGACGTTTCCGCTCCCCTCGTAGTCACGTGTCCACATGGTAACCCAACGAAAGAGGGCAGTTGAAAAGACCGTGTTTTTCTGCAAATGATAATGTCCTAAAACATCGGTAGCGTTGTTATAACAATTATTGAAGGAATGTGTTCTTTTGTATCCGAATTAGTCTTAAATTTTAAGCTACATTTGTACTTGAACCAAAACGACGAAATCCGCATTAGGCAACCTCAGGAACCACTATGACGTCACAACAGAACAATGACGTCACAACAGAACAATGACGTCATAGTCGCTGTTGTCGCACGGCTCGTCAGTTGGCCCTGATCATGGATTATTAATATTAAGGAAGTAAACTCTATTTTTATTGCAAAATTACTCAAAGTAAAATGTTGTGTTATGGGTTATCTTAGAAAAGTAATTAAAGTTCGCTGTACCCCAATGTGTTTTGTAATAAAGTATAGTTTTGCCCTGAACTATTATAACGTCAAAGTACTCGGACTACCGTCCTCGTACTTTAACTATAATAGTTCAGGGCAAAATTATACTTTATTACAAAACATATTGGGTTACAGCGAACTTTATTTCTTAAATAAAAGAAACGTTAATGAACAACTCATAATAAATGCACAGACTTCCAAAACATATCAAAACATTAGTCTTGTTATCACCTTTCAGACAATGCCATTACAAAGCTATACAAAGTTATAGAACATATCAACATGTTAACCTTTGAGACAAGATCCCAAATGCATTCTCTACAACACGCCGAGCACGAGACAACCGGTAGCTGTAAATGAGCTCCCTGTGATCCAATGAACTGTGTGAGTAGGGTTTCATGAGCCATGTTTTCAGTGCAAACGCGTCGTCGGCAACAAAGTGGTAGGGGACAGGCCTATCATCATTGGGTGAGGAAGCGGGTGGAGGCAGTCTGGCTCTTGTTCTCAACAGCTTCATGTAACGTACAGTTGCTCCATGTTCCACCATCAGAAGCTTCACCTTCCGCTCCAACATCAAGGTACATAAATTAGTACCCAGCATCCACCACATGCAAGGAGCACGACGCTATGAAAGTTCTTGTAGTTAAAGTAGAAGGATCCACCCGAGGGGGGTTTCTTCATAGCAACAGGATTGCCGTCAACGGCTCAAAGACACTTGTGGTAATTCCATCTGCTACTAAAACCTTCAGCAATAGTCTTCCACTGGTCTTCTGTTCTAGGACAAACTAATACTTCTGGCTTGTAGACCTTGACGATAGCTTTACATACTTCTGGTAGAAACTTGTATATAGTGCTAAGTTCAACTTGGAGACTGGCATAGGAATCGCCACTGGCTATAAGAAGTGTGATTGCTAACTTCAGGCCAACTTCAAGAGGTTCTCTCATAAATGTTTTATTCTTCTTCAGGTGTAGGGTCAACTTTTCAATCATCTCTTGAAACAGTTCGGGGGTGATACGTAGGAAGTACCGGTAACCTCTGCGATCTTCCCTGTGTAGTTCCGACAATAACTGGTCATAATGGCCAAAATGTTGTCTCCTTGTCAACCATTGCCTCACCAGAGTATCCTAACTTTTCTTTTCTTGCTGCAGACAGACGTTCGGTCGGTGTCAGGTTTTGATTGTAGAACAGTATTTCGTTCACTTTCATCTTCTTCCAAAAGTAGTAGACCAGCAGTTGCTGCATGTAAGATGTACGTTTTGCAAAGTAAGGTTCCTTTCTTCTCAAAATGACTCATGCTTAAAACTGAGTACACTAGCGTAACCAATACCTGACAGTGCAGAAACTGGCGTACCATAGCGCAAGTGCGCGGTCCCCTGCGCAAACTGTGCGCAAACTATCCGCAGATATTGCGTACTGTAACGGGACAATGATGGACGATGCAGGACACATGAGAGACAACTATTTTTTTTTTTTTTTTTTTTTTTTTTTTTTGAGGATTTATTCGCATGAAAATTTGCCACGGTTTCACATCAAGCCTGTACACTCCACGTGGCTGGGATCACCAGGCCGTAATTGAATTTAAGCCGTAATAGTAATACATGTAATACGTTCCAGCATACTGGTTTCATAAAAAAAATGCAGTATTTATATATATTCACTTGCTTATGAAGTTTTTAATAAAAATGTTAAATAAACACTTTTGGTCGGTAACTTTGCATTTATATACGAAGAATAAGCAAACATTACTAAGAAATTTAGAATAATATTATAATCATGTGATGTGTGAACACCAAATAGTACAACATCCTTGTAGCTATCAAAAATTGTGAGACAACTAACATGGTACGAATGCGCACCAGTGCGGACAGATTTTGCATACTATGAGCAAAGGTTGGTCAGCAACGGCACGAACTATTTGTTTGACAGGTGAAATATACATGATATCCATCCGCATTGGTAGACTACCCATTAATGATTACCATTGCGGATTCAAAATGCGTGAAAGTGTCAATGGGGAATAATAGACCACCCCAGTGACCTAAGATCACCCGGGTCATTATTTACCACTTAGCCATTGACCTTCAGGGAGGTAACCATGTACATCAGCTGGTTGTTTAAAACTACGCAGTACTTTAAACATAGAAAACACATTTAAAGTTTGTCTGAATTAATGCAACGTTGCATAAATTGCAAATGGACTTCGGTATCGGTTATAACTTTGAGCTTTGCAACAACATCAAATGACAGCTATGGTTTTGGTTACAATGCCCATCCAAATGCAGAGAATGTTTGATTTCAGTTTTGCCCTGAACTATTATTACTAATGTCCTCGCGCTTTATCTATATAATATAGTTGGCAAAACTATTACTTTATTACAAAACACATAGGGGGTACAGCGAACTTTATTTCTTAATTACATGTCATAATCCCGTGAGCCGATAAATATGTTATTGCATAGAAGGAAGTTTAATAGATATCTATATCCAGCCTGAAAGCTCGGTCGACACTGTAACACTGATGGTACAGCATAAAGTAGTTGATAACTATCTGTCTATAACCATGTTCAACAACATGTGTACACAATACCATAGATGTAGGCAAGATGAGATCTCGGCATGGACTATCATCATCATACACAGGACTGTAATGTACATGTGTTGAATAGCTGATATATCCTTGTGACATGTTCAACAACATGTATACACCATTCTATAATCTATATATATAAGTAATACAAGTGTAGACCTGATGATATTTTGGCATGGACTATCATCATCATACACAGGACTGTAATGTACATGTGTTGAATAACTGATATGTCCTTGTGACATGTTCAACGACCAGTATACACCATATATAACTGGTACATGTGTAGTATGTGTAGAATAGTAATGCTGACAAGAACGTGTTGGAATTCAGTAAAGTCAGCTGTAACAAACTATAGGTCATTCGGTATGTTATGTGCAGACAGTTAGTCACCGACTGAGCAATTTGTATATGTATATATGATTAGTATTTGCGTATTAAAGGATTGAGCAATGTGTGAATATGAAATGAAATGTTTTTACTTAGTCCTTGGGTCGGCCTCCCTAGGATAAATCATGGATGAACTCGTTGAATTTAGACATCATTGACGGATTATGATATTGTTTCTCAGTTCAATGAACACAAAACATCACAATATCAGACATGGCTTAATTAGATTTGCTTCAGACCAAGTACTATATACGCCTAGGTCGAGAGGCTCTACCTGCAATCGTATTTATAATATCGTATATCCAGAGGCGCTTGTTCATGCAACTTACACTCAGATTATCTATAAAGGGTTATGAATAATATTAATAATTTAATTAGTATCTAGTTTAGTCATATTTCAGGAATGTTTTTCACGATATTGTTGAGAATCATTTGACATATAAAAAAACAAATGTAAATGTTCATGATAAATTCTGTAAACTTATTTTCAAATTAAGAAGACCTGTTCCCAATGTTGTTGCAAGAGCAGAGCTTGGCAGATATTCACTAAAAGTAAATTAATATTTGAAGATCGTTAAGTACTGGTTGCGTTTATCATCCCAAAGAGAAAACGACTTATTATACCATACCTATCTATATCAGTATAACCGGGCAGACAACGGCTTGGATTGTTGGACTCTTAAAGTTAAAAATCTCTTATTTTCGTATGGATTTGGCGAAATAACAACGACAATCTGTTTCCTGTACTATTTCATTCATATAAACTTTTTGAACACGATGTATTGATATTGATAATCAGTTTTTTTCTCAATCTATCGACAAATTATCCTCATTGTATTTCTATAAAACAATTAACATAACAAGAGAATATGAACCGTATTTAAATGTTGTAAATGTTGCTGTATTTAGAATTTCTCTCAGTCAGGTTCGTACCTCCAGCAGTGATCTAATGATATCTCAGGGTAGGAAATTGGGTATGCCTAAAGTGAAAGACTTTGACCATTTTGTATCAGACCAACTGAAGAAACAGAGTACCATGTCTGTCTTGAATGTCCATTTTATGATGACCTAAGAAGAAATTGTCTGCCAAGTTTTTATTGCACATTTACATCGGAGTGTAAACCACCAGCAATGAATTTGTTATTAATAATCTTGCCAAGTTTACATTTTTTGCTATCAAACTGAGAAGCAAACAACTGTCCATATTGTAACTTACTGCCTTTATCATCATGTGTGTATGGTCTATGATATCATTTACTGTGCATTGTGAATATATTGATTCATCTACTTATGGCGCAACAACTTTAAAATGTAAAATATGCATTGTAAAATGGGCCTGTGGCCTTATTTACTGAATAAACAACTACTACTATAAAACATATCAGCCGACATTCAGGTCAATCAACGATTGCCACGTTTGATAGTATCCACGAAATAAGGTTATAGTTTTAGTATCTAAAATACAAACGAGAGAGTCAAACTGACGATCGGTCAAAAACCTTATTTCACCCGTATCACAGCTGCCCAGGGGAGTTGCAAATCGGCAGTGGACAGCAAGGGGAAGTAGTGAAATGAAACATTGAAACATAGTCAAAATCATAAACAAATTTAAATAGATTGTTTAGATGCGATGGTAGTTATATCAACAAATTTATTTTTTACGAATAAAAATTTATTGGAAATTTTTTTTTTATTTCATCGAAAGGTTTGTTTTCATTTAGTCTGCATAAAAAATTAAATGTTTTTGAAGGCGATAGGATTTTCTTGTTTTTTTTTTGTTCGAAAAAATAATGACGAGGGAGGAGTCGTTTTTTCCCATCAAAATAAAGCTTGGAAGTGGTAGGCGTGTACAAAATCGAAGCACATCCGTTCCTGCAGACCCATATTTAAGTGGCCAAATGGTTTTGGAGTTGAACAAAACTGAACGGGAAACTTTTATTTCATTATTCTAAAATTAAATGACTGTAAACAGCTGTCACGCGCACAAATAAAAGTGATGCGCCCGAGAAACATTTAACTCTTTTTGTATTTAGCCTGAAGATGTGATCTACGAATTTAATGTCATCGAAAGGTTTGTTTTCATTTATGCTTACCTTGAACTTGATCAAGTGACGCAGAGGGCAACATGACATTGACGTGGATTTGAAAATGCAACTAGATCGAGACGTTCAAAGCATCGCAACCTTGTGACGTAATAATGACGTCATGAACATTTGTTGACGTCAAAACGTTATGACGTCATAGGCAGTGCTCATGAATGTGTTCATATGTTCAATAAGCATCATATTATTGTACACGTAACCATGAAAAAAACCCTTTGTATAAGTCATTTTTCCAAAATAATTACAGTAGTGTTTGTCCGTGTATTGATTTTTTTAAAAATAAACTTTCTGTTCATCATATTCATTTTAAAGGATTCCGAATTTATTCATTGAAGGCGCGTACACCTTTTAGACAGACAAATCGTTTGAAAATTGCGTAATTTGCCGACGGGATTATTATTAATGCAGATAACTCTTTATATCTGTCGGTGATCCCCAATTTTTCTTTCATTTTTGGATAAAATACATAATAAGTTTGCTATTTTGAAAAAATAAACGAATCACGACGAAGAATAAGGGACAACTTGAATGATTAAAACATAAATGATTGTATTAATTCCCTTTCAGAAAATCAGTCAATCTTCCTAGATCCTTAGCAAATAATAGACTAAAGTGAAAACACGTAACATAACGCCACGGTAAAATGACCGAGAGTCACGTGGTCCGAACTCTGCTCTAAATCTCGAACCATGGTCCGCTTAACTACTCTGCACAGCTATAAAGCCGAACCACATTTTATCATGTATGTTTAAAACCTTAAAATAATCTTTACTGAAAACCTTTATTTAACACTTCATATGGAGAATAAATATGCATTGAGCAGGTATACTTTGTAATAATGGTGGACAAAAACTCAAAAGTATATCCTATACCCGGTAGTGATACATCAACATACATTAATGTATCGTACATGACATGTACCAAAGAACTATTTTTTGTTAAATAGATTAGGAATAAATAACAGAAAAACAGTATGTTTTACTTACTGTTCCAGGTGTACTTGTCCGTCTGTCAACAAACAATCACGGTTATACCAACTGTTTGTCTGCCCTGGTTTATGGACGCGCGTTATCGCCAACAGATGAATGGGATTCTGTCGCTGGGTCATAGATATATTTGAATCAGAGCGACAAAAGAATTTGCTGAGAATAGCGCTGGATATCTAATTATTTGGGCGACTTTCTCAGCAAATCTCTTCATTCGATCTATAGGCCTAATAACTTATTTACGTAAGATAAACTAATGTTGTTCCCATTCTTCGTCACGTAAACTTCTAGAATGCCAATAAAAAGACTGGCATTTTACTTTTTAAGTTATATAATAAAGATATATATATATATAATGGGAGAGAGCGCAATGATCAGAACTGACCAATTCTTCAATCGGATGTCCCCCCATGAATCATGCTGGAAACGTGACCGAAAGAAACTGCGATATTCAACAGTTTTGTTATGCAACAAATAAATTCGCACGTGCAGCTCGTGTACTGAAATAGGTTCCAGAATGTAACAGACAAAATTGCACGTGCAACCCGGGGACTGAATAGGTTCTCGAGCGTTATGCAGTGGATCGAAGATGTTGAAGAAATAAGATACTTTTTTTCCTGCGCACTTTGGCTCCGTTCCATAACAGCGAGCGCTTATATATATAATCGCTCAATGTAGCGCATTCTCTCCTGAACGACATGGTGCGATTCCTCGAGGTTTGCTCGCTTTGCTACGTAGCGCTACATTGAGCAATCGCGTTCAAGAGAGGTTTAAAAGTAATCGCGTAAAAGTAATTAAAAGTAATTGAGCGATTACTTAGAGGTTTAAAAGTAATCCCGTAAAAGTAATTAATAGTAATTAAGCGATTACTTTTAAACCTCTCTTGAACATGGCCCTGGTTTCACGGACTTGTAGCTTTTGTGACATAGTCACTATACATATCTTCTATACATAATAGTAGTGTTTCGCAGACATTCATTAGAAATTCAAATGATTGTTTCTTTAAGGATCGGAATGTGCAAATAATTGTGCAAATTAGGTTTTGTTTAATGATAAAAATGTCATTTTGATCTCTTACCACTTTAGTTTAGAGTGCAAAATGTCAAAATAAAAGAATTTGACAATAAAGGGTTATCGCCCCTGTGTATGGGATTTATTGAGTGTGCTCTGTTCATTGAGAATATGCTACTCGACTGAACGGCTATCTTCTGGTAGCATAATATATTTCAAAATTTAATTAAATGTTACTATAAAGTGCGTCATTTAAATGCTCTTTAAGAATCAATAGTTGTTATATTGTATATTGTTGTATTGTATATTCCGTATTTTCCTGAGGCGCAGCCGAAGGAAATGCGGAATATACAAGGGTCTTACAGTCCCGTACACCCTGTCAAAACACCGTGTAACGAATTTATTACTCTTTAGATCTATTATTTGTACTTATTTCAACAATTTCCGATAAATATTCGAATAGGCTGCATCGCTATATCCGTCTGTGATAAAAACTCCGCACACTGTGAAACAGCGAAAACACTGTAAAGAGTTTACCGCTCCATATCAAGGGAGATAACTCTGCGGCTAAAAAATTATCAATTTTGAATTTATTATTACCTGAAGAATAATAGAGAGACACATGTTTTTATTGAATAAGTTTATTGACACAAACACAATATTTGTTTTTATATAGGTTGAAATAACCGTACTTATGTTTGTGAAGGTAAGTTTCGATTCTGAAATTCCGAGTCGAGCAACCGTTTAACTTCCGCATCTAGCTCCAGACAGCGAGTAACCGCTCCGTGACGTCACTAATATACTCGCTGCCATCAGAAGGTGTTCGGATGAGAAAGCTCTAATACAGCGCGTGCAGCAAGTGATTGTTGTCACGTTCCAAAACGAAACTTCTTACTCTTAGGATTCACTTTACAACTCCGTACAGCGACGCAGGAAAAGAGGCCGTTAAACGAATATTTGTGTGATTGTATTTGGGTTACTATCGCTTTATTGAAACAATAACACTTTTCGTTCAATTGCCGAGGTCATTAAACATGATATATTTATTCCTACGCCTAACGGATTGTAACACTCTCGAACCGATTGCTTGGTATATTGACTAACCTTTGGTTCTTGGCTATCCGTGACGTCATATTCAATTGTTGTCAACTGGGTTGACAACAATGCCCCCATGAAAGATGGCAGGGCCACTACCGTAGAGCCAATCGGAGGTAGAGCGCCCTGACTTGGAGGTTGCTTCCGCATTCCATCTAAGGTCAAGGTCACCCGTAGGACATGTGTAGTTAGTCACATGACCTGTCTTCACGGGTCATACGGATGGTACAACCCGGTGAATCCACCTACACGGTTTCGTATGCATTGGCTATTGACCAATCAGAATTCATGAAATTTATCTAAAGGATAATAAGGCCTTGTTTATCCGGCGAACTTTGCACATATGTAGGCCCAAATATGTTCATGGCACTAAATTTAAATACTTATGCAAATTATGTAAGTAAATTTGCTTCGGGTTCACATTCGCGTTTAATACATCGATGTCGATATGGTCTTAAATTCTTATTCATTAACATATCGATCTTTCTCCTATACAAGCAAACTTATTACAATTTAAAACGGCGAGCTATCATTAATATATGTATGCATTTAAGTTGACATAAAAATAATAAATCATCATCTTTGCTTGTGATTCCCATATGCACCATCGCACCATAAAAATAAATTTACAGCCCCTCATTTCAACTTTCGATTTTTGCAAATTTCAATAGTTGCATTTGATATAAATATAGGTATTTAAAAATATGTGTACCAATGCATCATGATACCTATTAATGGCATGATGCATATTTCACCACAACTGGTTGATTTAGGCCTTGTATTTCCTTAAGATCTCTGTGCTTGGAAGGTTTGCCAGCCAGTAATGGAGACTGGCAAGAGTTATGCCTTGCGTAAGGATATTGATTTCACCTTAGAATAATAATGTTACATTGGATTAATAAATCGCTTGAAATCTACCAGAACGGAAGTTTTAATCAACTGTATAGGCCTACCTTAATATTAACTTAGCGAAACCCTGTACAGTCAGTTCTTATGGCAAGCGATTTTCTCCGGTCTGTACATTTACGGGACGACCGCCAGCAGTAAGATACAAGATACAAGATATTTATTGTACATAAAACACCCATTATGGGCAGTGTACAAAGAAGTTAACAAATGTTAATACATATTATAAGCAAAATATATACAAGAGAATTATATCTCAGTGTGAGACAATTATATCAAACAATGCATATTATAGATTGTACAATAATTAACCAATGTGGCTTAATCTCATTGAATACATGTCATAAAGTACTTTACAAGTGATAGAAGCATGATGACTCTTGGGGTTTATAATTGATGAGAGGAGCTCTTTCCTTGAGACCCCAACGAGACCAGTTGATGAAATTAGTTTCGAGCGATAATGAACATATTTTGGGCATTCAAATATAAAATGTTCTTCCGTTTCTCTAACACCCTGACTGCACTGTTGACAGAGGCGTTTGTCCACAGGGGTGTTGTTATATTTTCCTCTCTCAATCTCAAGCTGGTGAGCGCTAAGTCTTAACTTAGTTAAAACTTTTCCGTGGTCATTATTCTTAATGTTTAAATAGTCTTTGTAGCCAAAGGAGTCTTTAATATGTCAAAGCAGGCGTAATTTCTTTCCTTTATCAGATGGTAGTTGATCAGTTTCCTGGAGGTATATTTGAATAAATTCAGTTTTTGAACATTCCATGAATTGCTGTCTTGAGATACTGTAACTGTTTGATGAAAGGAATGATATTTTAAGACGTTGTTCTATTGTTGAGACCCAGGATGATTTTGAAAGACCCTTATCTTCTTGTAGGGCAGCATATATAAGTCCGTCTTGATCCATTAGCCTACTGTACAGTCGACATTCGACGTACACTCAACCTCTCTCGTTAGTCATTTCTGTGCAACGATAGCATAAATGCAGCAAAGTCAGTGAAAGGTGCGAGCAATAACTTGCGGGCGAATTTAACGTTTACTCGACAATCGAAGCCGCTGTGATGATTTTACGGCCGCTTGCAAGTGTGATCAGTACAGTCTTGTTCTTTCATACATCATTGAAGGACGTTGCGTTGACTTTAGACGACGTCACGTGACGTCATATTCGCGTAAACATGTGATGACCCTCTTTGACCCTCTTTGATATTTTCACTGTGATATCAAACTGCCCGCGATGAGAATAAAAATCGCTGCACTTGAATTCTCATGTACCATGTTATGTCATCATCCATGCATAAATAAAACAACGGGCTGTTCCTAGCGGCCGCTCGACGTGAAAATTACCCTTTTCAGACGTATTTACAAGGAGAACATCATATCTCTGAACACATCGCAACCATTTGACTTCCGGAGAGATGGTGTCGAAGCATTATGACGTCATCATTTTTATGACGTCATCATTTTTATGACGTCATAGAATTGTGATGTCAATACTCGGTATGATGTGATGTTATGTTGTTGACGGTGGCAGGCCATTGTGCAAAATCTACTGTGGAAACCAAATCTCCTGTGTGTGAAATCAAGCGTCACTATTTAGGGAGCCAGTTTTGGATGACACTCTAGCAGTCTTCAAATCCAGACAGAAAACCTTTTCATTTCCAAAATAACTCTCTTTCTCACTCTCAGCGCTTTGAGCGTACCAATGTGTGTGGAGTTACAAATAAACAAATAAATTTAAAATTGAAACCTCACGCTACGCGTTCGGTTTCAATTTTAAATTTACTCGATATCAATCCAGTATAACATGTCTCTGATTTTCAAACACAGTAGGTTTATCTCCTAAATTATACAATTGTCATCTGCGGAATTACCAATTTGAGTGAGTGAGTGAGTTATTGTTTAACGCCGCTTCGGCAGTATTGCAGCCATTAGCGGCGACCAATTTGAATATCTAAGCATTCGATAACTGGAAGATTTGAGTTGTTTTGATAAATATTGATATGTGAAATCGACAATTATAAAGGTGCAAAAATATGTTGAAATATCATGAACGCGGATATCCAAGCGCCGGAAATGACGTCAAACTCGACAGATACGCTTCAGTGACTTTAGGGAATCGTTTGTCGGCACTAATTTGGCGGTATAATTAAAAAGGCGTATATAAGTAATTTATGAGACGATTGCAGGAATTTAAAGTCGGGGATTTGTCAAATTGAAATCCCCTTTAAATAAATCCCGAAAGTGACCATGGGGCATTAACACCAATGACATTATTTTTCTCAAATTTGACATTTATTATTAAAATGTATACAATATTTTGTTACGTTAGAGGGAAAACGTAGAACATTAAGCCGTATCCATAGAAAACAGCTATCCGTTTTGGAAAGCGACGTGTAAAGTGACAAATTTGTGGAACTCTCCTGTGTGAGAGGTAGCTGTGAAGGTCTCATGCGAGTTTGAGAGTTCTGACAGAAGACTGTTGACCATTCCATAATTGTATCATATGTAAAATTAGTAGTTTTTAGGTACCTTCGAGCGGCCAAAATGTGAACGCCTTACTGAATAAACACTTTACTTACTATGTTTTATATTAAAGGGGGGCAGGGCAAAAGCCACCCGGACAAAAGCCACCCGTACATAACCCACCCGGACTAATAAATGTAACATGACTTATTAAACAACTTGTATTTGATTAATTTTTTTTATCGTCGAATCTACGTTCGAACACGATTTGTGATAGGCGATTCACATGGATGAGTATTCAGCAGAGCAATTCATGTTATTTTCATATCTTGAAACAAACCGTCCTGGTGCGAGATTCTTTAATATGGGTCTGGGACAAAGCTACCCAGATATCTCGCACCAGAAAGGTATGTTTCAAGGTATGAAAATAACACGAATTGCTCTGCTGTATACTCAAATACAAGTTGTTTTAAAAAGTCATGCTAGAATTACTCCTATTTCCACTATAACTGTTTCAGAATGGATTTGGATGAAAACCTTTATCATCCCACAGAGTAGGCCTACAGCTGCGTACCGGAAGTTTTTCAGCATCGTATCAAAGCGAAAGCTCTACCGATCATTTTGCATTGTTGCATTTAAGAAGACAGTTGAGTGTCCCTTACCATGATGTGGTCTGTTTTGATATATCAAAGTAAACAGTTAAAGTTTTGGCAGTTCTTTGAAGTGACCAGGGACCAGTTTTTATTTCCTTCTGTCTAATATTCTGTAAGTGATCAAATTGGTCTAATTCCCCTTATACTCATTAAATTTATCAGTGATGGATTAGTTCTCATTTAGTCAATATGAAAACTTTTATACGAAATTTAATGAAATTTGAATTTTCTTATTATAATACCAAATTTCATAAACATGCACCACGGCCGTGACGATCACAGGATACTTTGAGAATGATTGTTTTACTCGTGGATATATTACGATTGATTGTCATTGTTTGTCCTGTTATTTTATTGACGTTACAATGTTCGTCGATTTTATGATATTTGCACTAATATATACACATGTAGGTCAACAAACTTTCGGGACACAAGTGAACATCTAATTAATGAAGCAGTTTATCAATCATCGGGTCCCGTAACCTTTTTATATTATCTATTTTATTTAATTCGGTATTCATTTTCAAAACACCCACTTGTTAATGGAACCACGGGGACATCTGATGTGGAAACTAATTATTCTCTTAAATTGGTTTTAAACTGTTGAACGAATAAACACTCGATTTTGAAAACGACCCATAACTCACAGTACATGCAGACAACGTCAGACACAGCCTGGGTCTGACAACAGTCGTTTAGCTCACTCAGAATGAGGGCGAAGCAGCACTTGATATTGTAAGTATTTCTCAAAAATATTTATTTTTTGCATGTTCTGAGTCATTAATGCTGGAGTTAAAGTAGCGTAACGTTGGAAGTGTAACACATTCCATGAACGAAACTATTCAAAATTGCAGACAGTTATGATTAGAACTTTTGTTTATTCATGGAACATTCAAACAGTTCAATAAATTCTGCGCAAGCATAAAAGTTAAATATACAATATAAATATAAAAATAACTAAGGCGTTATGTCATTTGAAATTAGATAAAATTGAAGTTACATTAAAAGCAATGCAAAAGTTCACCATTTATTACAACACGAGTTGCTAATGTTAAATACTTTTCCGTATGCTTGAAAACGATATAAGGACCGATGTTGATACGTTTACTGTCTGATAAAGAAGCTGTGTACCTGTAAAGAAATTAATACTTATATTGGGTAGCATTATGCACAGGGGCGTGTATCGCTTAAGCTGGGCGCACACTAAGGCGGGGTTTACACTACGTCCGAATAAATCGCATTGTATTGACGCATGCGAATTGGGGGTTTACACTACATGCGATTTTAATGCGAATATCATTATTTTATTGTTTAGTTCCATATGTTATGTATGTATATGTATATATGTATAGATGTATGTAATTACTGTAGGTGTGTGTACAATGGGTTGATGTACAAATTTTATTATAGAATCTTATGTATGTACAGTATGAACACGTGTATGTATGTAGGTACATATGCATATATGTACACATGTGTGTATGTATACAAAGTTGAATGTATTTTTGTATGTATTGATGTACAGATGTATGTTGGCATACTATTTGTATGACCGCTTTGCCTACACGTGGTGGGAAATACCCCTTCAGATGATGACTTATGACGTCATATAGGGAATTCCATTGCGATTTTGAATGTGATGCGAATAAAATAGAACAGGTTCTATTTTTTTCGCATCGCATCGCATCACAACGCATGAAAAAAACGGACGTAGTGTATGACAACTCATTGAAAATAACGTGTTGCGTTCTGATGCGATTATTTTTAACGCATCGCATCCAAAAAACGGACGTAGTGTCAACCCTGCCTAAGTCCGATTTTTTTTGCGATGCGTTATGCGTTGCGTTGCGTTGCGTTGCGTTGCGTTGCGTTGCGTTGCGTTTTTACGCGCACACTACATGCGTTAAAATGGTGCGTTAGATATTGCATTTTATACAAAGTTCATATAATGTGCTAAATATCTCTAGTGTGTTGTAGTCTATAGATATGGAAATCTCTTAATATCCAAATAATAGTCTTACAAAACATGTTTCAGACATTTCAGTATTATCTTCAAAATAAATAATATACCTGTACATTATATATGTCGGCAACAATAATAGCAAATTATTCATTCTCAAAATTATGGCTTGAGTGGGGAAACCCCATTGAGAAGTGTTAATTATGATGTCAGATAGGGAATCCTCCATGCGATTTCGTTTGCGCTGCGATAAAATAGGTGCAGCACCTATTTTCATCGCATCGGATCGCATTGCATTGACGCATCGGACGTTGTGTGCGCGGCCTTTGAAAAATACACTGTCTGCGTTTTTTTAACGCATCGCATGAAGAACCGCCTTAGGCGCGTTTCACACTATGTCCGATTTTTGGACGCATGCGTCAATGTATGCGATTTGTCGTTCACACTACATGCGTCATTAATTGCGTCATCAATTGCGATATCTAGACGATGTGTTTCGGAAATACAATGAATGACAATGGTTATATATTATAGTCTCTATACTTCTTTTATCGTAGAGTTCTTTTCTACGAGATTGATATTTTAGCACCCATGATGAAATACCGATGCATAGAGGAAACCCCTACATGAAATGGTATGCGAATCAATTGATAGAACTGAATTTGTTTATCTTAAGTTAAACTAGAATATGTACAGGATTGTCCAATCCCCAAAGATACTCAACAGTTATAAAGAAATCAATAATTGTGGCACCATCCTACAGAGCGAATATTCATCATACTCGTTTACGATATCATGTAAGGGAGTTGAATTGTGATTTATTCAATTTTGGCAACAAGTCAGATTCAACATGCAGTGAATGTATTTATTTATGTAAGAATACGTTTCATTTCATGTTAAAGAGCTGTTTATATGATGTACACAGAAAGATGTTTAGCCTTATACAATTACATGTACATGATGATATCAATCTAGATTGATGGTAAAAAAAATTATCATATTCGATAAACCAGGCAAAACAGTTCAGCAATTTTAAGCTTTTCTCTCCACCGATTCATTTCTCTGTAAATATATTTCTACCATTTCTGTATAATATTACTTTCTTATCAATTATATGTATGTTGTTAAAATTCTATCATTTTGTAAATACATTGGAGAAGGTTACCTAAATTGGATAACTTGTTCCTAATTCTTTTCTTCGTTGAATAAAATATGTTTAAATCAATCAAATCAAAAGCATGTGGTGGAAAATACCCTAAACCACGTGCTAAAATATTACGTCATCACTGGAATTCCTTTGCGTTTTCAAATGCGATGCGTCAAAAATAGGTACATGTCCTATTTCAATCGCATCGCATCGCAACGCACTTCAAATTTGCACATAATGTATATGATAAAATAACTGCATGCGTTTTTTTCTGACGCAACGCAAGAAAAATCGGACGGCGGGGTTTACACTACGTCCGAATAAATCGCATTGCGTTGACATATGCGATTTGGGGGTTAACACTACACGCGTTTTGCATGCGATTTTAATGCGAATATCATTTGTGCGTTTGTTTAGTTCCATATGTTATGTATGTACATGTATATGTATAAATGTATTGATGCATGTTATTACTGTATGTGTGTGTACAATGGGTGTATGTACATATTTTATGTATAGAATCTTATGTACATGTATGTACGGTATGAACAAACAGTGTTGTTCCTAGACGATCTGGTAGGGGGTCATTTTGGCCATTTCTGAACAAGTGGGACCCTTTGCAATGGTAAAAGTATCCTACTTTTCCAAATTTTAAGGGACACCAAGGCAAAAAGGTGGGCAAATGTCCCCAGGACCCCCTCTAGGAACAACACTGAACAAATGTATGTATGTAGGTACAGATGTATATATGTACACGTGTGTACTATTTGTATGACTGCGTTACCTAAATGTGGTTGGAAATACCCCTTCAGATGATGAAAAATGACGTCATATAGGGAATTCCAATGCGATTGTGAATGCGATGGGAATAAAATAGAACAGGTTCTATTTTTTTCAAATCGCATCGCAACGCATAACAAAAACGGACGTAGTGTATGACAACTCATTGAAAATAACATGTTGCGTTCTTATACGATTATTTTTAACGCATCGCATCCAAAAAACGGACGTTGTGTAAACCCCCCCCCCCCCCCCCCCCCCCCCCCCCCCCCCTAGATAACGCACCCCCTAGTGGGCCACTAGTGGCAGGTAGCTAGTGGCTTGCCACTGGTGGGTAGCAAGTTGCCCACCGGTGTGATAGCTAGCGGGCAACTGGTGGCAGATAGATGGTGGCTTGCCACTGGTGGGTAGCAAGTGGCCCATCGGTATGATAGCTAGTGGCTTGGGTAGCAGGTGGGCCGCTGGTGGCAGATAGCCACTAGTGGCTGCCACCGGTGGCCCACCTTTTAATCAGCTGGACAAACTACTAGTGGGCCACTGGAGCAGGTACTAGTGGCCCACAAGTGGTCCACCAGTTGTGTGTTATCTGGGGGCCTGTGCCGGATCCGTCACTGCCAAATTAAGTCGGTGTTGACCCTTTATAGGATCACCTTGCTGTTTACCGTTTATCACAATGCTGGGAAGGGTATAACTCGCACCAATCTCCATCACTGACTGAATTAAGCCTTGTAGCATTTCCTGCACTTTTCCTTGCTAGCGAATCAGAACCCATTATGCATTTCATACAGAAAACTGCTTAAAAAGCTTACAAAGAATAAACTTGGTGAAATTTTCAGGCCGATACACGCCAGGCGCTTTCACTCAAACAAACAGATCGCATGGCGTCCTTTTGCCTATACAACTTCCGGTACTCAGAGTTATGTGCCCTTGACTCTAGGCTTAAGTGTCTGAAGCGTCGTATAATGTCTTTGGTTGGCACTGGGAACAGCGAAATGAAAATTACTCAAATTAAAAGTCTTTGGAATATCCATTCCAATATACCGGGAGGACAGGCGTCGCTGTGATCAGAGTCTTTTACTTAAATCACTCTTTTGAGAAAATTACTGGTGGAACTTATGCAAGAGAAACTTTAACTTTAACTTTAATAATTAAGAAGTTCAGATTGTTAGAAAAAATTAATCTTCATCATCGTTGAAAGAACAGTCTACAGGCACCAACACGGCAAGGCGTTGAACACTTCTGGTCAATGTAGTGTAGACTGAGGACTTCTCCCCAACTCGATGATTTTTGTAGGTCAGTGTGACCTTACGTAACTTCCCATCACTGCTAGGGAAGACTACTTTGATGAGTCCCAGTCTGTACTCTCCGGGGAGTACAGATTTGTCTGCAACTAGTACCACATCGCCTGGCTTCACATTGCGATGTGACATCGACCACTTTTGTCTGATCACTAGATTTGGAGCAAACAGTTCAGTCCACTTTTGCCAGAAATCATCTGTGATCTTCTGGATAAGACAATACCTTGATTGAACTGACCATGTTGATTGCCAGCCACCTGGATTCTTTGCTCTAGCACGTCCCAGCGGTAGGCAGTTGGGAGTGAACGCATTTATGTCAGAGTCCTCACTTCGTTCAGGTTCGTTGTCTCAGTACACTGTCAGGAACTCTGAGGCGGACAATCGTTGATTGTGGACTGCAAAGTGGATGGCCCTCTTGGCTCCTTTGACAAGTGACTCGACTGCTCCTTGATGCCATGGACTGTCTACAGTACTTTGCCTTGTAACAGTACCTTTGTCTACTTTCTGCCATGCTTCTTTCAACTCAAGTCAGCTCCAATCAACTGAGTTCCTGGGTCACTGTACATTGTGTCTGGCCAGCCTCTCATACTGACGAATAAGCTGAATCCTAGGAGGAAGGACGATGTGTCATACCCAAACACAGCTTCTATGTGCACCGCCCATGAAGCAAGATATGTGGAGATCACCCCATAAGCCTTTCCTGTTGTGCGTTTCTGTACTTCACCTCTGATCTTGTATGGTCCAAACAAGTGACGTCAACCATCACATGATTGAATGGAGTTGATGGCTTCATATGTGCTTCTGGAAGTGGGCCCATCGATTGGCAGAGTAACGTTGGCTCTCTCAACTTGCACATTTGACAGTTACTTTTTACACTTCTTGCTAGTTTGTCACCATGAGGTACCCAGTAGTTCTGCCTGAATCTTGCCAGATTAGCATTTCTGTGAGAAATTAAGAGTTACTTGAAATATCATCACATCATCATCTGGTCTCTAATCAAGTCCCAATACTCTGAGATTGTCCTTGGTTCCTTTGAGTAAACCTTTTGAAGAATTATCGTCATCTTCGTCTTTTCCACTGAACTGCCAACACCTTACTTTAAACCCTCCTTTGTTCAACATGACTTCGGCTTGTAAAGTGATCTGCTGTGCCTCAGTTTTGTCTTTAAATGAGTCTATGAGATCTTCCACATAACTTGATTTGGTAAGTAGATGTTCGGCTCTAGGACTGTCTGCCTTGTCTGCCTCAGTGCTGATCGCTGGAGCTGGTGTGTCGCCCATGTCTGTTTCTAGGTTGTGTCAAAGGAAACGATGACAATGATGTTCAATTGGTTCTGTATGGGTGTATTGAATTGAACATCTTCCTAATGTGTCCCACTACTGCAACTTCCTCTTCACGCCATCTCAGCAAGAGTCCCAACAGGTTGTGAAGGTAGCAATCGGGCCCTTTAGCGAGACAACTGTTCAGGGATATACCTTGTATGACTTGAGTTGAATACAATGCGAACTGGTGTAGACTGGGACTTTGGGTTCTGAACTGCTAGGTGGTTTATGTAAAACTTTGGACCATTCCAGTTTTCCAATTACTCTTTTGAAAGCTTTCTTGCTACATCTCTTTCCACCATGTCTTCAATCTGTCTGTTATACATTGTCGCCCATTCTGGATCTTTTTTGAGCCTTTGTTCAGTGTTCATTAGTGTCTGGTAGGCAACGTGATAGCTGTCTAGGAGTTCCTGCGGGTTTACTATCCATTGGTAACTGGTGATCAAAAAACTTCTTTCGCTGTCATAGCATAAGTTTTCCTGAATCATTCTCAGTTCTTGTTCCTCCTTGTAGGAATAGGTATGTCCAACAGTAAGACACTTGCCGCAGTGACATGCACCACAGCTTGGCGTGGATCCAATGCAGAGTTCTTCACCCATAATGAAGTTATGGGTATCCTTTTCCTTGTTTCTTCTTCAAACTTTGTACTTAGGACGTCATTCTGAGTTACACTCTTTGCTCTTCAAAACATGTATACAGAGAACTGGACGGTTTGGTGAATTCTGTGTGAGAGTACGTGTCACTTGAGTGTACTGTTTCCGAGGTCAGTAGGAAGCTTTCAAGAATAGTCTTAGCAAGACAACTGTTAATCACTGTTTCTTCTTTGAGGTTTGGATGTGTTCGTTTAAGACAAATTCCTAATTCACCTTTCATTATGCTCAGATTCTCACCAGCACGAGCAACTTCTATCTTCGGATGTAGTCCAAGGCAATCACAACTGATGAGTATGTCGACTGTATCTGAACATCTTTGAAGTAGATTAGAGTTGTAGTCTTGGAAAAGTTCTGAGAGTGCTTCTCTGTTCTACTTGCTGACTTTTCCTGTTATCTTCTCCATCCCAAAGCAATGACTGTCACCTTTTTGCCACATTGTGTTTGCAAACATATCTCATATTGACAAGTAAGTCTTCTGAACATTACCCATCGTTGTAACTTCCAGGGTGAATCTTCTCAGTTTCTTGGCACACAGACGGTTGGCCGCTCTGTGAGTAATGTAGGTAGTGTTCGATCCACCATCGCAGAATACTAGTACTGTTGCTTTCTTGTTCACTCCGAACACTTGTGCTTCTAGAATAGGATACAACGAAAGTGTTGAAGTTGCAAGGGTATGACTTTGTACTGTACCTGTGATGATGACATACTGAACAAGGTTTTCTGTTTGGGCAACTTGAGCGCTGGTGATTTCCAAAACATATGAAGCATGCATAAATTTCCTTCAAGAACTTGAGTTTCTTGAACTCATAACAGTTGACTGTCGTGTGGGTTATCATTTTGTCTATCGGCAGGGATTGCACATTGATGAAAGTTTCTTTGATACACCTTTTTGAGACTTTGATGTGACTCTCTACTCTCTCCATGATTTGTCATATAACTTATGTTGTGATCTCTCTGTCCACTTTTATATTGGTCAGTCCAATGACTTCTAACTTTAGGCTGGGTCTCTGCCATCCTTGATAAAATATCTCTTTTTTCCCCAGAAAATTCATGAAAGGAACAAAGGGTTTGATCTTGTCAGCTTGAGGTAAATCATGCTTTCTTAATATCCATTCAACTCTGACGTGATTAGTGAGGAGTGATGAAATTATGTCTACATATCTCATTGTTATTGTGTCTAACTGACCTAGTTGACTATAGGTAGCCTCAACTTCATCGATGAGTTCTATTAGGCTCCTGTAGTCCTCATCTTTAACTAGTTTGAACTTTTGGAGGATTAAATAGCAGCTTGTACACTTGAACTTGTCTCATCATAGTATGCTTCCAGTTTCTGCCACACGATATCATAAGCTTCTGGTTTTGTTGCGAATACTGACTTGATACGCTGTGCAGCTTCACCCTGAACAGAGTGTTTGAGTTCATGAGCAAGTGCAGTCTTACTTGTGCAGCGATGTTCAGCTAATTCCTTCCAAACTGCATTGAATTCAGGCCAATCTCTTCTTTGTCCAGAAAATATAGGCAATGACAACTTATTAAGTTTAATATCAGCTCTTTGGAAACTTGTGTTTGGTGTTTGAGGCATTGAAGCTAATTGAGACTGGTATGACATGTTTGGGGAACTTGTGTGGTTCATAGTTTGATTACCTTGAGTCAGAGAAACTGGGTGAATTGGTGTTTGAGGATTACTGTAATTCTCTGTCTTCACTTTGACGTTAACAGGGTCCATTTTGCTTGACTCTGCTTCTTTAAGTTTTCTGGTATATTTTTCCTGCACAGATTCACTTTTGGTTTTTGAAATGAAAGCATGCACTTCTCTCTTCATCCTATCAACAGAATCACATACCTCATCTAGATATTTCTGGTCTTGTTGCATGTGTTCAGATCCAAGTAACTTTAGCAGTGTGGCTAACTGAGTGGTCATGGTTTCTAACAAATGTCCTGCTGTATCACTATCATATTGAAGAGTATGAATATCTGGTTGTGGTGGATGAAGATGGCTTCCTAACCTCTCCAACAAAAGCCTGATTTTGTTCTTATTTCTTCTGAAAGTGTCATGTACAGACTTTGCAGTCTTCATGTTTCTGCAAATTCTTTTGCTGCTTTAATTTCATTATACTTGCTCTTTGCTTCTTCGTACACTTTAGAAACATTATTTCTGAATTATTCTTGATTTTCCCCATCTGCATCTGTATATTCATCCACATCTCCCCCCTCTACTGCATCTGTATATTCATCCACATCTCCCCCCTCTACTGCATCTGTATATTCATCCACATCTCCCCCCTCTACTGCATCTGTATATTCATCCACATCTCCCCCCTCTACTGCATCTGAATACTCATTGTCAATGTCAATAAAGTCACTGCTTTTTCTAGATCAATCATTAAATTATGCAGAATTTCTTCATCATGATTTCTCTGAGCTCTTGAAGTCAATCATTTGGAGCAGGTGAGTGTGGCAAGCCTGGCTTTATTTCTTTCTAACTTGAGTGTTTCCATGTTCATATTGTATTGTAAATGTCAACTTGATACTTCATAGATATTACTTGAAACTTGTTTACTTTTGATGGATGTTACATTTCTGATTGAGAAAATTTCACTGTATTGCTTTGTGATTTTGGGCTACCTGGCGTCTTCGTATCTCAGGAATGAAGTTCCAACTCGAGTCCATTCTTCTTTAATTAAACTAATCATACAGGAAACTGCTTAAAAAGCTTACAAAGAATAAACTTGGTGAAAATTTCAGGCCGATACACGCCTGGCGCTTTCACTCAAACAAACAGACCGCATGGCGTCCTTTTGCCTATATGACTTCCAGTACTTAGAGTTATGTGCCCTTGACTCTAGGCTTAAATGTCTGAAGCGTCGTATAATGTCTTTGGTTGGTACTGAGAACAGCGAAATGAAAATTACTCAAATTAAAAGTCTTTTCTAATATCCATTCCAATACAAAGGAACTTAATTTAGCAGTGATGGAGACTGGTGCGCGAGTTATGCCTTTGGGTTTGGGCGTTTGGAAGGGTGAGAGTTAGGCCTAATTCTTAAATAGTGACAACACTACACAGCCAAAGAAACAAAACTTTTTCTACAAAAGACTGTATTATTGCTGTTTTGTACCTGAACTTGTATAAGGACAATACTTAATGAGTTTTTATGTATTTTATATACGTTCTATTCCTGTGTCTAGAATCGTGGTCCTCTTCACTCATTTGGATCTGGGTAGATGCGAGAAACTGCACCGGATCCTCCCTGCGATGGAGCCAGGGGAGACAACTTTACACTTTCTGCACAGAGTTATCCTCCCCGATCAGCAATACTTAGACATGTGTGACCTCACCATCAAAACCATCACAGAGATCCTGAAAGAAAATGGCGGACCCCTGAAGCACAAGGGTTGGCCGGTGATTGACGTTCGGAAGGTGATTGTAATAGGGATAGTGGATTCTATCAGGGTCTATTTTCGTGGCAACAAAATTCAAACGGACATTCCTGTTTATACATATGGGCTAGGCCTTTATCTTTCCTTACAGTAAATTACTCGCGGAGTACAGTTTTATCAACTGTTTCTTGTTTTGCACACTCAATTTACTAACATTAACTCGTGTTAACGCATTTAAAAAGCTTTAAGTAATACGTTATATGACTTTTAACATTTCGGTTCGTATAATACTTTGTTTTGCAAAGGGAGCAGTGGATGACTGAATATTGCCAGTCGCCATTTTTATATTTACCGTATTTCCTCTAATCAGCGCCCGGTCTCCAATAAGTGCCAGGCCTCTAATAAGCGCCAGGGGTCATTGGTAGTTTAGAAAATAAGATCCGGGCCTCCAATAAGCGCCGCGTCTCTAATAAGCGCCGGTCAAAACCATTTGATTAATGCTTAATGCTTAGTAAACTTCAATATTCTATTAGAAATAAGTGCCGGGTCTCTAATAAGCACCGGGCCTCTAAGAGGCACCGGTGGTCAAGGGGTGCTGAACAAATAAGTGCCCGGGCGCTTATTAGATGAAATACGGTACTCTCGATGCGGGTCTTTTGTTCTGGTTCAGTCTGAAAGAGTTCGGTCTGATCGACAAATGAGCAAAATTCCTGTTATAGTCAGTTCGCCCTATATACACACATTTTCTTCTAACCCATGTTCCGTCTCATGAGGCATATTCAGCGGTAGAATTTTTAATAGAAATTTAGGGCACAAAAAGCATTCGCTTTCGACACCGAAGATTGATTTGATGAAATGAGCGCCAGCAATGTGAATTTAGCGATTTTGTTTCGCTCTATGTACGCCGCCGTCTATTAAACAAAGTCACATATCAAAAGAACATGGTATTCATTTTCAATAAATTGCAGTCTTTCTTCATATGTTATAGCTTGGTGTTTTCCAGTGTTGGTGGCAATTTTAAAGTTACTGCATCTAAAGCGTGATAAAATCCTTTTAAAGTGAGATGGAAGTGAATAACGGTAGCCCGATAAATCTTACCAAGGGTTGTGTCTGCTTTCATTTTGGCAATGGCATTTGTTAATTTCAAGTGGGACCATTAACAACAGATCTAGTTTCGTCGTTCTTCTAGCTATCTTCTTTTAAAACGTTTGTTTGCTGATGTTTACTAGTACTCTTTAACCAGCAAATAAAAACTTAAAAATATGTTTGAAAGGGAAATAAGCATATAAGGAAATAGCTTGCTGATTAATGTCAGATTGGGTCAAGTGCAAAAGTCTCCAACAAGCTCATCTGGTTTGTGGAAATATGATGAACACATTGCAGAATCTGTCAAATGTTTTAAGTTGTCAAACCACAGGTCCTGGTACCAACAAAGACAGACTAACTTCGTACACTTTGCTCCAAGTGAACACAAAGTTGCATTTAAGCAAAGTAGTGGTTTTTACCCGTGCTACAGTTGCTTCTCAAAATAGGCGCTTTGCGCTCTGACACCCTGACGTCGCGATGATATAACGGTTATATAGCTACAGTTCTGCAGCTAATGTTACCCTTGTTCCCTATCCTTCAGATCGGGTCTCTGGTCAAGGAAACCGCTGTGAGAAACATGTCTGACGTAGATCTCACCGTTAGTTTCGATGGTTTCACAGACGCCGGGGACTTGAATAGACATATTGGTGAGGTCCTGGACGCGGTGAAAGACGTCCTCTCGACCAAGTTTCCAGGGGATCTCGTCTTTATCGCTATCCTCCCCATGGCCATAATAACAAGCATCAGCGTGTCTGGGGAGAACAAGCACGAGTTGGACCTCGTCCCTGCTGTGGATATGCTGACAATGGGCTGTGAGTACTTCTTCTCTCTGTACGATGTACGTGCCGCCACTCAAACTCGACAATGGGCCCAAACCTAACATGATGTAACTGCGACGTGTTTGTGACCGTTGAATCTCATGCTTTTTGCTGATACGTACACTCAACTGCAAAAGAAATGTCACCAAATTTTCAACAGGAAATCGATTTTGAATGATCCATAGGGACATGATTTGTGAAGAGGTATACTCATAATTTCATAATGTACATCCGAGTATAATACTTTGTAATTAAATATCTGTTCCAGTACACTTTGGGTGTTGAAATCGCAGCTTCAAAATAGTTTTTGACCAGGATATTTGGCATTTAACTTAAAAATTCATAAAATGTGAAAAATATTTAAGAAATAGAAGACGAGTTGGCGTGCTTTATCGTTGAATAAAACATAGCAGGGAGCAGAAAACACGAAGGGCGCAGCCCTGAGTGTTTTATGCTCTCTGCTATGTTTTATTCTACGATAAAGCACAACAACGAGTCTTCTATTTCTTATATGAGATGCCCTTAAACATCTACTCGCTTTAATATTTAAAAAAACGTGGAGATATTTTGTCTCCCGTCGCATGCGTCGTAGAACACATTCGCTAGCATTGAACAATCAACGTGACGTAAAATATGACATCATTTGCTAAGCGACGCTCTAACTAACGTCCTAAATCACGAGCATGTTTTATTGTCTCATAAAGCACGCTGTCGGTCCCATTGACCGCCTGTGTTTGATTGCCGTGGGTAGGTTATATTACTTAATAAAAGATGTTGCCGACATAATATTCTTGGACTTAAATTTGCAAGGCGGTTTTACTGTAGGACGGCTGCTGAAAAGAAATCACAATTTATAAATTAAAAAAACACCATTTGTGACCACTGAAGCTAACATAAATTAGCCATTGAGTCTGGCAGGTACACAGGGTAATGATATAGACTAGGTAAAGTTTGTAACTCTGGGCTCGTTGAGACGGAGTTCCATTTTAATTTATGCTGACATGTAAAATTTATCATAATCTCTGTCAGAGATGTATATCTGTTAATTAGAAATGTTATAAATTCCTATCACTCAATTCAATATGCTCATAATGTCTTCACAACAAGAACATGTTAACAGAAACTTAATATGCTTTATTTTTCATGGGAAAAATCTCCGCTTCAAAACCATTTACCGTAAATCCTTAATAAGACGCCAGTGCACATAGCTTTTTGAAAACAATAAACTCCTGCCTTACCCCCGGGTAAACCGAATTTGAATTCTACAATCTCTGCTCCCCACTGTAGTTGCTCAACTCTACAATCACAATAGACGCCTGCCTCGAATAGACAGCTGCCTCGAATAGAAGCCTGTCTCGAATAGAAGCCTGTCTCGAATAGAAGCCTGCTTAGAATAGACGGCTGCCTCGAATAGAAGCCTTTCTCGAAAAGAAGCCTGTCTCGAATAGAAGCCTGTCTCGAATAGACGCCTGTCTGGAATAGAAGCCTGGTTAGAATAGACGCCAATAGTATAGACGGTTAGAAAAAATAGAAAACCAGCGTCTAATTAAGGATTGAGAATATGTATAATTCTTTGTGCAATTTTAGCTGCTATTGTCATCTGTAGACAATGTTGTACAAAGCACACCGTTGTACTGAATAAAGAATAAGAATATTGACCATAAGCAATACTCACGTGATATGAAAAAGAAAATTAACGAACGACCTCTTAAACTCTGCTTCTTCGATGTTTCTGCAGACAGTCCCGAGTCGGTATTCCAGGCTATGGCTGAAGACCCGGACTCACGATACACGTACCAGGCCAGTCTGAAGCCCCTCAACCACCAGTTCGTCCTGGATACACCGGGGAACGTGAAGGACGTCATCCGTCTCGTCAAATACTGGAAAATGGTGAGATAAACTCACTCACCCATCCTGAACATATGCTAAAGTACCATGATCTCCCCACAGATGTTACTCAACTCATTTCTTCCAATGTAACCTCTCTAACAAGTGGGCCAACTGGATTCTCGCAAAGTCCCCTAGCGGCGTTAGTTTGCAACTCGGAAAGAGGCCTTAGGCCAACCTCCAAGTCAGGGCGCTCTCCCTCCGAGCATCTCTACGGTAGTGGCCCTGCCATCTTTCACGGGGGCATTGTTGTCAACCCAGTTGACAACAATTGAATATGACGTCACTGATAGCCAGGAACCAAAGGCTTGGTCAACATACCAGGCAATCGGCTCCACAGGGGTTTGTATTGCTGAAACAAAACAGTTCCTAGGTCCAATACTTCGATACGATACACCCTATACTGATAAATAAAGAAAGGGATGCAACGCGAGTCCACATTAAAAAATATTATCACGCATTTTACATATAATACATATTTCAGAATTAAAGCAAAGTGATTTTTCTTTCGATTAAAACAAACATCAACGAAATTGGTGCATTATTTTTCAAGCTACGACACTTGAAACACTATTATTTACTCGTCAAACTTGAGGGGGCCAAAATGGTGTTTCAGAAATACATTGATAAAAATCGAGAAAAAAGTCGATATTTCATTCCAAGCAAAAGCAATCAATCTCGAAAAGAGTTTTCTCCTAACACTTTACATCCCTGATACATTTGACATACTTTAAAACGTCCGTGGTATCTTACCGTAACAACTTTATTGCAACTTTATAGTTACTACAAGCAAATCTGCGAGCCACCTCCACCATCTTTGAGGAAATGGCGTATACAGATACGGACTGAATTAACAGCAGTCAGCTGATTGATAAAAAAAAAAAAATTAGCCAATCAGCTGAGAGCTGTTATTTCAGTGCGTTGAAAACGTAGGTCACCATACGTCACTTCCTCCAAGATGGTGGCTCGCAGATTTGCGATTATGCAATAATTGTGTAAATTTTGGTTTTCAACCGGTGAGAAGTTTGTATAAAATGGAATTTATCTCTTCATTAAAAAAAAAATGGCGCAAAAAATCGAGTCATCGCATCACTTTTGTCAGCCTGTAAGGACAGCCTTATTTCTATCCTAAAAAACAACGTTCTACATTTCCGAATGACTTCCCCCTTGAAAGAGATATGTGCGCATCGCATAGTTGAAGGAATTCCAGTCCCTCCATCGGATGGAATATTCCGTTTGGAAGTTATTGTGCAACGTTGCGTTTATTCATGTAAGGTTTTAAAGTTGACGCTAAGATTGATCTACACGTATGCGCATGTTTTCGAAGCAACTAACTCGCCAGTTTCCCTCTAGGTGCTCGTGTATGAAACATTTAAGTAATGTCTTTTCATGGTTGGGATCACAGGTGCCAGACCCTAAATATACACCTACGTATATATATATACCTACCTATGTAACATATAAAGAAGGTATGACACTGTCCGCCATTTTGAACCTGACATAGGACCGGAACTGGTTTGCTGGCTCAAGTACGCTTTGTAACATTCATAGACTGATCCAAGTTTACATTTCCGGTCCAATGCCAGATTCAAAATGGCGGACAGTGTCAAAACTTCTTTATATGTTACATAGGTAGGTTGATATATATATATATATATATATACGTTGACCTACGTGTGTATATTTAAGGTCTGGCGCCTGTGGTTGGGATAATGCGAATAGTAAAAGGGTCAAAGAAGGGAGTAAAAAAAAGTCATGTTAAAAAAAACAAAAACAGAAAAAAACACACAGATAAAACAACAACCAAAGGCAGCATTTTCGCGATATGAGCCTGCTTTGTGGCCTGTGAAATAATTTAAGAATTGACTTCAAATGGAGGTATAAACTTTTTAAAAAGGCTATGCAAACTGTGTACATCTTAATTAACTTAATTCCCTGACGTCACGTCATATTTAGCCACCCATCCATCATCCATGACGTGAGGTTCATGGTCACTTAATTGTGTTGATTTTCATTGGCTGATGAACGAGTTGTAGGCGGAGCTAATAATCCAATGACGTTTTGATTGACATGTTGTGTGATTAAGCTTTGAATTCAAACGCGCAAATACTGCAGCTCTAATTGTTGCAAATTTGTAAATTTGGAGCAATGAATACTTTTGAAAACATCAAGTAATTTATTAAGTTCATGGCGGTATAAACTTAAAAAACCGCTGTGCTTTTCACGATTTCTAGTTTTTGGGATTTCTGGTTGAAGGAAGAAATGTGAATATTTTCCAGATAAAACATCTTCCAATACGCTCGTGCGTTGTCGAGCTCATTGTGATCTGGATATGGAGAGAAGATGGCCGACCGGAAGTTGTAGAGCTTTATGGGTACTTCATCAAAGCTCTGCAGCAGCTCACTGAGCTGGACGCCGTTCGAATCTCCTTCAATGATTATTTCAACATTACTGATTATCAACCCAATATGTAAGTATAAACTAAACGGCACCTTGTTTATGTCCTTCCCAAGATGAAATACATAACTCTATTAAAAGCGAGAATGGTAGTCTATTGTGTAAAAAAAAGAAAAAGATTTCCAGCGTACATGTAAATTTACTAACTTATCAAACCAACTTTTCGACGGACGGCAAAACTATTGTCACTCTCCCTTACTTGCTGATGAAAGCCTTGCCGAAAACGAGGGTTCTATCGCGGTATTTTTAGTGGAAACGAAATTCGAGAGGATATATTTCTGTTTACACACACATATATGTTATTATACGATACAAACACAGTCAAATTGAAAGATACTAATGAAGGTAATATTTTTATGACTTATATTTCACAACTTGATAAACACAAGCGCACATTTGTTGAAAAATAAAAACAATGAGAAGTGATTCATCGGCACTGCGAGTGTGAAAAAAATCGCTACAGCATAACAACAAATTGTTTATGACTTTGTTTATTTTATGACATGTTTTGTGTTACTGTGTGAATAATCTATCAGTGTTTGTCTTAAGTTCTTAAAAAGTTGTAAATTTAGGTACAATATAGCGTGTTTTCATTTCACATTATGCAAAAAATTCCAAGATGGCGAAAGAATCCGTGTCAGGAAGTAAGAGCTAACTATGTAATTCAGGTGCAGCGATCCACTATTAGCACAGCAGAAAACAGAGGGAAATAATGCAAGGCTTAAATCAGCCAGTGATGGAGACTGCCAAGAGTTATGTCTTGCATTGAGAAAATTGATCAAATACCTGTATGTAACGTAGCTTGCCCTGAAACTCTGACACGACTCTCCCCGTTCATTTGTCCCATGTCTTCTTGGTGTCTTCGATTGTCTCTTTATTGTACTTAAAAATGAAATTGGTGAAACATTTAACCGTCACTCTCCTATTCACACAGCACGCCACCCTTCGTCGTCGACCCCAGCAATCCCTTCACTAATTATCTCCCGGACCAGATAGCAAGGGAGGTCATCAAACAGAATGCCAACTTTGCCCTGGATATACTTGAGGTCGACCGGGATTCTACTCAAATAACATCACCTGGAGCCTAGACACCCCACTTGTTAAACACCCACTTTATCAGACATCCCACTTGTAAGTCGCCACCCCTGTAAAAAAATCCCATTTACCAGACACCCCAGTCGCAGACATCCCACTTGTTGACCCCACCCCCTGCAAAACATACCACTTGTCAGACATCCCATGTGTAAGACACAACCCTCTGTCACACAACCCACTTGTTAGACACGTCACTTGTCAGACACCACCCCCTGTCAGACATCGCACCTGCTGAACACAGCCCTCTGTAAATTTGTCAACCAGACGCCCGTTTGTTTGTTCACTGGCTTATAAACGGTTTGAAAAGTGCAAGTTAAACTGGTATAAATCGCTCGGAGATTGTCGACGGAATATAACATGTTTAACATGAAATATTTAACAAATCATAACCCAGTGAACAATCACATTATAAAATCTATTTCTTATAAATTCAAATTTTGCAATTAAAGAATCATTTTTAAAAAAACAAATGTTTATTCATGTCTTAGATCAGTCCCTTAGTTCCGCCACCATACCACCGCATCACTCATGTGCCATCACTCGCAAAACGTAATTCACAGGAAAGATGATTAAAATATGTCTGTCCTGGTTCTTAAGAGCTTTATTGATCTAACTTTTAAGCAAACTACAAATACAATATTCATTTGAAGTATCCATAAGAAAACAGTATAAGTAATAGAAGCTTTATAATTAAGCACACATCGATACGATAAAATAGTCCTGTAATTTATTTTGTATAACCTTGAACAACGTATTACGGCCATTGCTTTCAACTGTCAATCTGTCAACTTCTCCACATGATCCGCTATGAAGAATCGCTGATACTTATTTGATCTGTCGCTTTCTTGAACTTGAATATGTAAATGAAGCGTCTGTAAAATAATGTTTTCAGCGTTCTTAACCCCCTTTGACCAGGAATTTGTTTGCAGATGAGCTGTAATCAGCACTGGTTTTGAGTGCAGTCCGACTTTTATTCAATCACAATGTTATTCAATTAAAATAATTGAATTCCGCGAGTCTATGTCATTTCATGTATGGCCGCTTGCCTAAATGCACATCCTTGTGATAAATTATTAAATATTCCCTTACATTCATATGCCCTTAAAGAGCCATCGAGTATCTTGTTGGGAGTCACATTAAAGGTGCATCCATTGTGTTTCATAAAATTTTATTTGGCTTTAATACGTTCCAACACACTATATTTGCTGTTTACAATACAAACAAATTCACTCAGCTTGCATATTCATCCCCAATCGCCAAATATATAATAATTACTAGTTTCCAATTAAAATCGAGTAACATCATTATGCATGTGCGGAAACCGAAACTGCACGTCCTATTTACATGCACAGTATTAATATGACCTATTAAACATTATCCACCCAAATTAATTATTTTGTCTGGTCTAAATAAGATTCCAAAATTACGTTTGACTCATTTGCGCGCGCCACACGCGGTGCATTGTCCGGTTTTCGATCAGACACTTTTACCTTCATATCGTCAATATACCAAGCCGAATATGATCAAAATGGTAGTTTTCGGTAACAGTTTGTACCTTTCGATAAAGTAAGACCATTTATAACGTTTGGCAAATTTGACCCCCAACAACACAATTGATGTACCTTTAAGTCAAACGTGTTTTAAATTGTTATTTTATCAAAAAGTCATTCTCTTCCCACAGAGGTTACTCCCTTCAGATTTCCGATCCTACCCTCTGTTGTTTTTCGCTTGAAATCGAGGGCAGAAGCAAAGTCCCCTAGCGTTGGAAAGCGAAATCTCATACTGTATCCCTGCTTCTTAACCAATGAAAACTCATCTTTCAGTGGCCATTTCAACCGAGTCACTTAAAAAATCTAGGCATTTTACTCTGAAGGGTCTTGCTCATTAGCATATATCATTCGAATATGTCTGATATAAATAACGCAAATGAACTTTTTTTTTGGTATTTGTCTCTGATTTGGTCTTCTTTATTTATAAGCATGTTTATGATCAAAAGTTTTCACAAAATCAAATTGCATATTTACAGGAAAACACAGTACACGAGAAAACGTTTATTTTATCATTATGACATGTCATTGGATCAGGTTTCACTGTAGTCCACAGCAATTGAGGCAGAGAGAGTAATTGTAATGTTACATAATAGGAGTTCAGGTTTCATAAGAGGCAAAGCTGTATCCAACTGCATGTTCGTTAGGCATTTGAAAGATTTGTAAAATGGTTAAGGACATTATTTCTTGCATTTGATGAGAAAATGCTTTTATAACTTTAAAAGACTTTGCTATATCAATTATAACATGTAGAGTTTGTTTATGAATGAAGAATTATGCTTGACCATTTGACACCAAATTGTAATGCTTCGATCCTTCTTCCTCCCCCTTCCCTCTCTCTGTAAGGGGATGTTTTGGGCTGATGATGGGTCAGGGAAAATACAGATGATGGGGAAACATTGTAAAAATATTTTACGGTTGCTCAACTGATTTGTTTATTAGGAAACTTGTATTATCCAATCCAATCCAGAAAATGTTTTTATATATGTATATTATGTATAGTAGATATTATATCCCATTAGCTTCAGAGCCCATGGCAATATTTTGTATTCTTTCCTTCTCAAACCGTTGATTAAACTCTCCTCTTTGTTGTAGAGGGGTCGTTACAGCAAAAGTTGACCAGATTTCAAATTTCAAATGGCCACGTTCATTGAATTTTTTTTTTCAATTTACTATGAATTACTTTTATTACCTCAATCAAATTGTGTGTCGTTTCTATTTCACTGATCTTCCAAAATGATCCCTTCTTTCTTTTGCCGATGAGTTTAATTTGTAAGGTAAAATATGACATAAGTAAATTTAAGTTCTGAAGTAAATTGATATAATAAACAATGATCGTAAGGGCATTCCTATTCATGTATATTATCGCTATGAGCTACACTATAACAACGTCACATTTTGTTCACAAGTTTCTTCTCTTACTGTCATTGCAAGTAATATTACGCATGACATAATACTCAGGAAATTGCAGTTTGTTCACATCTTTCGCACTTCTTCACACACTAATGCATGATCAAGATACATCCACCCTTTTTATCCTGATCTCACCCAAGCTGACAAACGTTTCGCTAGAAAATCACATGCGGCATAGCCTTAACCAGGTACCCATTTGTACTGCTGGGTGAACAGAGACAATGTTTTTTTTTATAAGGTGACATAACCAGTATCGAGCAATGAAACGGATCACTACCCTTCGTATGAGCAGCGCTAATTGTTGCTGAACTGAAAATGGTCAACTGAGCTTTGCACAGGTCCACGTGCCACCATAACATATCTCAAACTGGACCACTGCAGCAAATCAATGTCCGATAAGTCGTCACACCGTCTACGTCGAATTGGCAGTTGTCTCATTAGACACAACACTCCCCTCATTAGGAGACAAATAGCTGAGGTGATCGATTACGACAGTCTAACATGTATACTAACAAGGCCAGTTGCAGTATTAGTCGACCCAAAGATACATGTTGGCACGCCCAGCAGTTAACCTAACCGCAAATCTGATATTGTTTCCTTTAGATTCTTGCCATACTTCAATGTTTCACCTTTGTGACGTGCGAACAACCTCCACTGAGAAGTATGAGTTGAGGTGACTTGGTTTAACACCGCCTTCAAGGTTTCAGTTATACCACGCTGCTAGTATTATTGCAGGGAGAATGCCCGCAATACCACTGTGGTTATGCTTTACGGAGAAACCTGCAAGCATCGGCTGGAACTTGCGAACCATGGGTGGTACTACGCTGAAATCCTTTGAGAAATGTCACTATTTGCAACAAACTTGGGACAAGTCGTGACTTGTGAGGGAAAACTTCGCGATCGCGATCAGAACCACTTAAAGGGGCAGTAGCACGTTTTTTGGCTGAAATAAGTCGAAGAAATGTATTTGAAAAATAATGTCACCAACAGTGAAACACCCTTGTCTCTTTGGAAAATCAAGTTATAAAATGAGTATACATGGTCCCATAAAGACATGGGAATCGTTTCTTTCATTCGAAACAATAAAATGTGTTCACAATAAAAGGGCCGCCATGTAATTTTTGCTTTATATGCATTACTGTTCTTACCACTACGGATAATTGGTTTGTGTAATAAGATGTTTTATCCTCTAAAGTAAATATATATGACACCAACTATCATTATAAATGGGAAATTTAAAAAAATATAATTTGCAAAAAACGTGCTAATGCCCCTTTAATTTTGGAATCAATTTTATATGGAAGTGATCAACAGGCATGTAAAACAGGTAGGATACAAAATACCAGCATTTAAAGAAATAGCTTAATTTGTTGAGGAAATTTTAAGCCATAAAACAACAAGTTACTAGAGCATTTCTCACTAATTGCCCCAAGTGTTTAAGTCAAAACGATTCTCTCTAACTAACTAACCAACTAACTAACTAACCAACTAACTAACTAACCAACTAACCAACTAACTAACTAACTAACTAACTAACTATCGAACTTTCAGAAATACAAAGAGAATCTCACCCAAGTGTCTTCTGACATCAACTGTATCAACACGAATTGACAAAAGTTACATATATCCGAGTGTTGATATATTTGATATCGCGAGGGTAAGATTCTATTTCTCATCCTAATGCATTCTTGGTTACTTTCAAATCGCTTCATCTTGCCCAAACGATATCTGACTCAAATTAGGGTACAGTTCAAGGATAAGATAAAGACACACAAGTGTGTTTGCATGTAGTTCAGCATATATTCTAGGCACATTATCACCTTAACCTTTAAGTTTCTGAAAAACAGTAAATTCGGCTCATTAGTGGATATGGTTAGGTTAAAATTAGGGTAAGGGTTAAAGCAAGATTTATGGACGCAATGATTTATTTTCTGAAACAAAATAGTGTTTGCATGGACTTTTTTAAGACATAATATTTTAGCCCCATTAGCATCCCACTCATTTTGTTTTTGAAAACATCAAATTCGTCTCCGTAGTGGTTAAGGTAAGGTTAAAATTAGGGTCAGGGTTAAAACAAGATGTTTGTGGTTCAAAAGGATTTTTAAAAAAAACACCTTTAATTTAGGAAATCTGATTGTGTGTTTGAACGTACTTTTTAAAGTCCGCTATTATCTGTTAATCCTATGCGTTTTTTGAAAACACCAAATTCGACTCATTAGTGGATAGGGTGAGGTTAAAATTAGGGTTAGGGTTTAAAACAAAGATGTGCGTTGTTCTGAAGGAGGAACTCTTAATTTTGGCAAAAAAAGTGATCGATATACTTTTTTGAGACAGACAATATTCTGAGGCACATTATCACCTAATTTTTCTATGTTCTTAGAAACAACAGCTTCATTTCATTTGTGGATAGTATAAGGTTAAAATTAGGGTTCGGGTTAAATCCAGATGTAAGGGGTTCCCCACTTTATTTAAGGACATCTTATTGTTTTTGCATCTACATTAACTGTCGGTAATAAAATTCAAATACATTGTTTCATAAACCTTTTTTTCTGAAAACACCAAATTCGTCACATTAGTGGATAGGGTTAGATTTAAATTAGGGTTAGGGTTAAAACAAGATTTAAGTTGTTATAATGGACAAAACTCCTTATTTCAGCAAACACCAGCTTCATCTCATTATTTGATTAGGGTTAGGTAAAAATTATGGTTAGGTGAAAATTAGGGTTTGGGTTAAAATTAAGGTTAGGTTAAAATTAGGGTTACGGTTAAGATAAGGGTTAGGGTTAAAAATAGGATTAGCGTTAGATTAGGGTTAGGGTTAAAATTATGGTTAGGGTTAAAGTTAGGGTTAGGTCAAAATTAGGTTTAGGGTTAAAAATGAGGTTTAGGGTTAACATTAGGGTTAGGTTAAAATAAGGGTTAGATAAAAATTGGGGTTAGGAAAAAATAGGGTTAGGTCAAAATTAGGGTCAGGGTTGAAATAAAGGTTAGGTCAAAATAAGGGTTAGGTCAAAATAAGGGTTAGGCTTGAAATTAGTCTTAGGTCAAAATTAGGGTTAGGGTTGAAATTAGGGTTAGGTCAAAATTAGGGTTACGGTTAAAAATAGGGTTAAGGTTAAAATTAGTGTTGGCTATACATGTACATTAGGGTTAGGTAAAAATTAGGGTTAGGTAAAAAAAGAGTTAGATGAAAATTAGGGTTAGGGAAAAAATAGGGTTAGGGTTGAAATTAGGGTTATGTCAAAATTAGGGTTAGGGTTTAAAATTAGGGTTATGTCAAAATTAGAGTTAAGAACAAGGGTTAAGGTTAAAATTAGGATTGGCTATACATGTACATTAGGGTAAGGTTAAAATAAGGGTAAGGTAAAAATTAGAGTTAGATGAAAATTAGGGTTAGGGAGCAAATAGGGTTAGGGTTGAAATTAATGTTAAGTCAAAATTAGGGTTAGGGTTTAAAATTAGGGTTATGTCAAAATTATGGTCAGAGTTAAAATAAGGGTTAGGTATACACTAGGGTTAGGTAAAAATTAGGGTGAGGGCAAGATTGGGGTTAAGAACAAGGGTTATGGTTGAAAGTAGAGTAAGGGCAAAATTAGGGTTAGGAGAAAAATTAGGGTAAGATAAAAATTAGGATAAGGAAAAAAATAGGGTTAGGTAAAAATAAGGATAAGGAAAAAAATAGGGTTAGGTAAATATTAGGGTTAGGATTGAAGTTAGGGTTAGGTCAAAATAAGGGTAAGGGTTGAAATAAAGGTAAGGGTTGAAATTAGGGTTAGGGTTAAAATTAGGGGTAGGGTGATAATTAGGGTTAGGGTTAAAATAAGGGTTAAAATTAGGGTTATGGTAAAATTAGGGTTAGGGTTAAAATAAGGGTTAAACATAGGGTTAGGTAAAAATTAGGGTTAGCATTGAAGTTAGGGTTAGGTCAAAACTAGGGCTAGGAAAAAAATAGGGTTTGGTTAAAATTAGGTTTAGTTAAAAAGTAGGGTCAGATAAAAATAAGCGTTAGGATAAAAAAATAAGGGTTAGGGTTGAAATTAGGGTAAGAGCAAAATCAGGTTTAGGGTTTAAAATTCACTACAGAAATGACTTGGTTTCCGGATCACTGAAACTAACAAGATACGTCATGGAAACCAACATTTCCAGTTGGTATCCAGACGGTTTCTTATGGTTTCAACTTGGTTTCCGTGAAAACTGAAACTCGATTTTGCCCCAGATCCGGATGGTATCCATCACCGTTCTTTACACACAACTCCATGTAGGATCCAGTTGGTTTCCGTGATCTGAGTTTATTGTAGGTTTCAACCCGGTTTCCGTATTCAGGTTTACTGTGGGTTTCAACTTGGTTTCCGTGTTTGATAGTTTCAACTTGGTTTCCATGAAAACTGAAACTCAGTTTTGCCCCAGATCCGGATGGTATCCATCACCGTTCTTTACACACACCTCCAACAAGGATCCAGTTGGTTTCCGTGATATTAATTTATTGTGGCCTTTTTTCATATGTAGGTTTATTGTAAGTTTCCACTTGGTTTCAGTAATTTGTTAGTTTACTGTAGGTTTCCATTTGGTTTCAGTGTGTTTAAGTTTATTGTAGGTTTCAACCTGGTTTCCGTGTAGTGTATTCTTAGTTTCAACTAGGTTTCCGTGTAGTTTCTTAGTTTTGGAGAACTGAAACCAGGTTGAAACTAACAATAAACTACACGGAAACCTAGATTTAAGTTGTTATAATGGACAAAACTCCTTATTTCAGCAAACACCAGCTTCATCTCATTATTTGATTAGGGTTAGGTAAAAATTATGGTTAGGTGAAAATTAGGGTTTGGGTTAAAATTAAGGTTAGGTTAAAATTAGGGTTACGGTTAAGATAAGGGTTAGGGTTAAAAATAGGATTAGCGTTAGATTAGGGTTAGGGTTAAAATTATGGTTAGGGTTAAAGTTAGGGTTAGGTCAAAATTAGGTTTAGGGTTAAAAATGAGGTTTAGGGTAAACATTAGGGTTAGGTTAAAATAAGGGTTAGATAAAAATTGGGGTTAGGAAAAAATAGGGTTAGGTCAAAATTAGGGTTAGGGTTGAAATAAAGGTTAGGTCAAAATAAGGGTTAGGTCAAAATAAGGGTTAGGCTTGAAATTAGTCTTAGGTCAAAATTAGGGTTAGGGTTGAAATTAGGGTTAGGTCAAAATTAGGGTTACGGTTAAAAATAGGGTTAAGGTTAAAATTAGTGTTGGCTATACATGTACATTAGGGTTAGGTAAAAATTAGGGTTAGGTAAAAAAAGAGTTAGATGAAAATTAGGGTTAGGGAAAAAATAGGGTTAGGGTTGAAATTAGGGTTATGTCAAAATTAGGGTTAGGGTTTAAAATTAGGGTTATGTCAAAATTAGAGTTAAGAACAAGGGTTAAGGTTAAAATTAGGATTGGCTATACATGTACATTAGGGTAAGGTTAAAATAAGGGTAAGGTAAAAATTAGAGTTAGATGAAAATTAGGGTTAGGGAGCAAATAGGGTTAGGGTTGAAATTAATGTTAAGTCAAAATTAGGGTTAGGGTTTAAAATTAGGGTTATGTCAAAATTATGGTCAGAGTTAAAATAAGGGTTAGGTATACACTAGGGTTAGGTAAAAATTAGGGTGAGGGCAAGATTTGGGTTAAGAACAAGGGTTATGGTTGAAAGTAGAGTAAGGGCAAAATTAGGGTTAGGAGAAAAATTAGGGTAAGATAAAAATTAGGATAAGGAAAAAAATAGGGTTAGGTAAAAATAAGGATAAGGAAAAAAATAGGGTTAGGTAAATATTAGGGTTAGGATTGAAGTTAGGGTTAGGTCAAAATAAGGGTAAGGGTTGAAATAAAGGTAAGGGTTGAAATTAGGGTTAGGGTTAAAATTAGGGGTAGGGTGATAATTAGGGTTAGGGTTAAAATAAGGGTTAAAATTAGGGTTATGGTAAAATTAGGGTTAGGGTTAAAATAAGGGTTAAACATAGGGTTAGGTAAAAATTAGGGTTAGCATTGAAGTTAGGGTTAGGTCAAAACTAGGGCTAGGAAAAAAATAGGGTTTGGTTAAAATTAGGTTTAGTTAAAAAGTAGGGTCAGATAAAAATAAGCGTTAGGATAAAAAAATAAGGGTTAGGGTTGAAATTAGGGTAAGAGCAAAATCAGGTTTAGGGTTTAAAATTCACTACAGAAATGACTTGGTTTCCGGATCACTGAAACTAACAAGATACGTCATGGAAACCAACATTTCCAGTTGGTATCCAGACGGTTTCTTATGGTTTCAACTTGGTTTCCGTGAAAACTGAAACTCGATTTTGCCCCAGATCCGGATGGTATCCATCACCGTTCTTTACACACAACTCCATGTAGGATCCAGTTGGTTTCCGTGATCTGAGTTTATTGTAGGTTTCAACCCGGTTTCCGTATTCAGGTTTACTGTGGGTTTCAACTTGGTTTCCGTGTTTGATAGTTTCAACTTGGTTTCCATGAAAACTGAAACTCAGTTTTGCCCCAGATCCGGATGGTATCCATCACCGTTCTTTACACACACCTCCAACAAGGATCCAGTTGGTTTCCGTGATATTAATTTATTGTGGCCTTTTTTCATATGTAGGTTTATTGTAAGTTTCCACTTGGTTTCAGTAATTTGTTAGTTTACTGTAGGTTTCCATTTGGTTTCAGTGTGTTTAAGTTTATTGTAGGTTTCAACCTGGTTTCCGTGTAGTGTATTGTTAGTTTCAACTTGGTTTCCGTGTAGTTTCTTAGTTTCAACTAGGTTTCAGTATAGTTTATTCTAAGTTTCAACCTGGTTTCCGTGTAGTGTATTGTTAGTTTCAACCTGGTTTCCATGTACGGAAACCTAGCTAACTTGGTTTCAACTAAGTTTCCGTGTAGTTTATTCTTAGTTTCAACTAGGTTTCCGTGTAGTTTCTTAGTTTTGGAGAACTGAAACCAGGTTGAAACTAACAATAAACTACATGGAAACCTAGATTTAAGTTGTTATAATGGACAAAATTCCTTATTTCAGCAAACACCAGCTTCATCTCATTATTTGATTAGGGTTAGGTAAAAATTATGGTTAGGTGAAAATTAGGGTTTGGGTTAAAATTAAGGTTAGGTTAAAATTAGGGTTACGGTTAAGATAAGGGTTAGGGTTAAAAATAGGATTAGCGTTAGATTAGGGTTAGGGTTAAAATTATGGTTAGGGTTAAAGTTAGGGTTAGGTCAAAATTAGGTTTAGGGTTAAAAATGAGGTTTAGGGTTAACATTAGGGTTAGGTTAAAATTAGGGTTAGGGTTGAAATAAAGGTTAGGTCAAAATAAGGGTTAGGTCAAAATAAGGGTTAGGCTTGAAATTAGTCTTAGGTCAAAATTAGGGTTAGGGTTGAAATTAGGGTTAGGTCAAAATTAGGGTTACGGTTAAAAATAGGGTTAAGGTTAAAATTAGTGTTGGCTATACATGTACATTAGGGTTAGGTAAAAATTAGGGTTAGGTAAAAAAAGAGTTAGATGAAAATTAGGGTTAGGGAAAAAATAGGGTTAGGGTTGAAATTAGGGTTATGTCAAAATTAGGGTTAGGGTTTAAAATTAGGGTTATGTCAAAATTAGAGTTAAGAACAAGGGTTAAGGTTAAAATTAGGATTGGCTATACATGTACATTAGGGTAAGGTTAAAATAAGGGTAAGGTAAAAATTAGAGTTAGATGAAAATTAGGGTTAGGGAGCAAATAGGGTTAGGGTTGAAATTAATGTTAAGTCAAAATTAGGGTTAGGGTTTAAAATTAGGGTTATGTCAAAATTATGGTCAGAGTTAAAATAAGGGTTAGGTATACACTAGGGTTAGGTAAAAATTAGGGTGAGGGCAAGATTGGGGTTAAGAACAAGGGTTATGGTTGAAAGTAGAGTAAGGGCAAAATTAGGGTTAGGAGAAAAATTAGGGTAAGATAAAAATTAGGATAAGGAAAAAAATAGGGTTAGGTAAAAATAAGGATAAGGAAAAAAATAGGGTTAGGTAAATATTAGGGTTAGGATTGAAGTTAGGGTTAGGTCAAAATAAGGGTAAGGGTTGAAATAAAGGTAAGGGTTGAAATTAGGGTTAGGGTTAAAATTAGGGGTAGGGTGATAATTAGGGTTAGGGTTAAAATAAGGGTTAAAATTAGGGTTATGGTAAAATTAGGGTTAGGGTTAAAATAAGGGTTAAACATAGGGTTAGGTAAAAATTAGGGTTAGCATTGAAGTTAGGGTTAGGTCAAAACTAGGGCTAGGAAAAAAATAGGGTTTGGTTAAAATTAGGTTTAGTTAAAAAGTAGGGTCAGATAAAAATAAGCGTTAGGATAAAAAAATAAGGGTTAGGGTTGAAATTAGGGTAAGAGCAAAATCAGGTTTAGGGTTTAAAATTCACTACAGAAATGACTTGGTTTCCGGATCACTGAAACTAACAAGATACGTCATGGAAACCAACATTTCCAGTTGGTATCCAGACGGTTTCTTATGGTTTCAACTTGGTTTCCGTGAAAACTGAAACTCGATTTTGCCCCAGATCCGGATGGTATCCATCACCGTTCTTTACACACAACTCCATGTAGGATCCAGTTGGTTTCCGTGATCTGAGTTTATTGTAGGTTTCAACCCGGTTTCCGTATTCAGGTTTACTGTGGGTTTCAACTTGGTTTCCGTGTTTGATAGTTTCAACTTGGTTTCCATGAAAACTGAAACTCAGTTTTGCCCCAGATCCGGATGGTATCCATCACCGTTCTTTACACACACCTCCAACAAGGATCCAGTTGGTTTCCGTGATATTAATTTATTGTGGCCTTTTTTCATATGTAGGTTTATTGTAAGTTTCCACTTGGTTTCAGTAATTTGTTAGTTTACTGTAGGTTTCCATTTGGTTTCAGTGTGTTTAAGTTTATTGTAGGTTTCAACCTGGTTTCCGTGTAGTGTATTGTTAGTTTCAACTTGGTTTCCGTGTAGTTTCTTAGTTTCAACTAGGTTTCAGTATAGTTTATTCTAAGTTTCAACCTGGTTTCCGTGTAGTGTATTGTTAGTTTCAACCTGGTTTCCATGTACGGAAACCTAGCTAACTTGGTTTCAACTAAGTTTCCGTGTAGTTTATTCTTAGTTTCAACTAGGTTTCCGTGTAGTTTCTTAGTTTTGGAGAACTGAAACCAGGTTGAAACTAACAATAAACTACACGGAAACCTAGATTTAAGTTGTTATAATGGACAAAATTCCTTATTTCAGCAAACACCAGCTTCATCTCATTATTTGATTAGGGTTAGGTAAAAATTATGGTTAGGTGAAAATTAGGGTTTGGGTTAAAATTAAGGTTAGGTTAAAATTAGGGTTACGGTTAAGATAAGGGTTAGGGTTAAAAATAGGATTAGCGTTAGATTAGGGTTAGGGTTAAAATTATGGTTAGGGTTAAAGTTAGGGTTAGGTCAAAATTAGGTTTAGGGTTAAAAATGAGGTTTAGGGTTAACATTAGGGTTAGGTTAAAATTAGGGTTAGGGTTGAAATAAAGGTTAGGTCAAAATAAGGGTTAGGTCAAAATAAGGGTTAGGCTTGAAATTAGTCTTAGGTCAAAATTAGGGTTAGGGTTGAAATTAGGGTTAGGTCAAAATTAGGGTTACGGTTAAAAATAGGGTTAAGGTTAAAATTAGTGTTGGCTATACATGTACATTAGGGTTAGGTAAAAATTAGGGTTAGGTAAAAAAAGAGTTAGATGAAAATTAGGGTTAGGGAAAAAATAGGGTTAGGGTTGAAATTAGGGTTATGTCAAAATTAGGGTTAGGGTTTAAAATTAGGGTTATGTCAAAATTAGAGTTAAGAACAAGGGTTAAGGTTAAAATTAGGATTGGCTATACATGTACATTAGGGTAAGGTTAAAATAAGGGTAAGGTAAAAATTAGAGTTAGATGAAAATTAGGGTTAGGGAGCAAATAGGGTTAGGGTTGAAATTAATGTTAAGTCAAAATTAGGGTTAGGGTTTAAAATTAGGGTTATGTCAAAATTATGGTCAGAGTTAAAATAAGGGTTAGGTATACACTAGGGTTAGGTAAAAATTAGGGTGAGGGCAAGATTTGGGTTAAGAACAAGGGTTATGGTTGAAAGTAGAGTAAGGGCAAAATTAGGGTTAGGAGAAAAATTAGGGTAAGATAAAAATTAGGATAAGGAAAAAAATAGGGTTAGGTAAAAATAAGGATAAGGAAAAAAATAGGGTTAGGTAAATATTAGGGTTAGGATTGAAGTTAGGGTTAGGTCAAAATAAGGGTAAGGGTTGAAATAAAGGTAAGGGTTGAAATTAGGGTTAGGGTTAAAATTAGGGGTAGGGTGATAATTAGGGTTAGGGTTAAAATAAGGGTTAAAATTAGGGTTATGGTAAAATTAGGGTTAGGGTTAAAATAAGGGTTAAACATAGGGTTAGGTAAAAATTAGGGTTAGCATTGAAGTTAGGGTTAGGTCAAAACTAGGGCTAGGAAAAAAATAGGGTTTGGTTAAAATTAGGTTTAGTTAAAAAGTAGGGTCAGATAAAAATAAGCGTTAGGATAAAAAAATAAGGGTTAGGGTTGAAATTAGGGTAAGAGCAAAATCAGGTTTAGGGTTTAAAATTAATATATATTATGGTTATTGTTAAAATTAGGGTTAGTTAAAATTTAGGGTAAGGTAGAAATTAGGGTTAGGTAAAACTTAGGGTTAGGGTTGAAAGTAGGGTAAGGGCAAAATTAGGGTTAGGAGAAAAATGGGGTTAGGTAAAAATTAGGGTAAGATAAAAATTAGAGTCAGGAAAAAAAATGGGGTTAGGGCAAAATTAGGGTTAGGGTTGAAATAAGGGTTAGGTCAAAATAAGGGTTGGGGTTGAAATTAGGGTTAGGTCAAAATTAGGGTTAGGGTTGAAATTAATGTTAGGTCAAAATTAGGGTTAACGGTTAAAAATTAGGGTTACAGTTAAAATTAGGATTGGTTATACATGTACATTAGGGCTAGGTAAAAATTAGGGTTATGGAAAAATTAGGGTTAGGTAAAAATTAAGGTTAGGGTTGAAATTAGAGTTATGTCAAAATTAGGGTTAGGGTTTTAAATTATGGTTAGTGTTAAAATTAGGGTTAGTTAAAAATTAGGGTTCGGTTTGAAATTAGGGTTGGGTCAAAATTAGGTTGAGGGTTGAAATTTAAGGTTAGGGTTAAAATTAGGGTAAAGGTTTAAATAAGGGTTAGGGTTGAAATAAGGGTTAAAATTAGGGTTATGGTAAAATTAGGGTTAGGGTTTAAAATTAGGGTTAGGGTTTAAAATTAGGGTTAGTGTTAAAATTAGGGTTAGTTAAAAATTAGGGTTAGTTAAAAATAAGGGTTAGGTAAAAAAATAGGGTTAGGTTTAAAAGTAGGGTAAGGGCAAAATTAGGGTTAGGAGAAAAATGGGGTTAGGTAAAAATTAGGGTAAGATAACAGATTAGGGTAAGAAAAAAAATTAGGATAAGAAAAAAATAGGGTTAGGGTTTAAGTTAGGGTTAGGTCAAAATAAGGGTAAGATGAAAATTAGAGTCAGGAAAAAAATAGGGTTAGGGTTGAAGTTAGGGTTAGGGTTGAAATAAGGGTTAGGGTTGAAATAAGGGTTAGGGTTGAAATTAGGGTTTGGTCAAAATTAGGGTTAGGGTTGAAATTAATGTTAGGTCAAAATTAGGGTTTACTGTTAAAAATAAGGGTTACAGTTAAAATTAGGGTTGGCTATACATGTACATTAGAGTTAGGTAAAAATTAGGGTTAGGGTTGAAATTAGGGTTATGTCAAAATTAGGGTTAGGGTTTTTAAATTATGGTTAGTGTTAAAATTAGGGTCAGTTAAAAATAAGGGTAAGGTAGAATAAGGGTTAGGTAAAAAAATAGGGTTAGGGTTAAAAGTAAGGTAAGGGCAAAATTAGGGTTAGAATAAAATGGGGTTAGGTAAAAATTAGGGTAAGATAAAAAATTAGGGTAAGAAAAAAAATTAGGATAAGAAAAAAATAGGGTTAGGGTTTAAGTTAGGGTTAGGTCAAAATAAGGGTAAGATGAAAATTAGAGTCAGGAAAAAAATAGGGTTAGGGTTGAAGTTAGGGTTAGGGTTGAAATAAGGGTTAGGGTTGAAATTAGGGTTTGGTCAAAATTAGGGTTAGGGTTGAAATTAATGTTAGGTCAAAATTAGGGTTTACTGTTAAAAATAAGGGTTACAGTTAAAATAAGGGTTGGCTATACATGTACATTAGGGTTAGGTAAAAATTAGGGTTAGGTAAAAATTAGGGTTAGGGTTGAAATTAGGGTTATGTCAAAATTAGGGTTAGGGTTTAAAATTATGGTTAGGTAAAAATTAGGGTTAGGGTTGAAAATTAGGATTAGGGTTAGGGTGAAAATTAGGGTTAGGGTGAAAATTAGGGTTAGGGTTTAAATAAGGGTTAAAATTAGGGTTAGGTTAAAATTAGGGTTAGGGTTAAAATAAGGGTTAAAAATAGGGTTAGGTAAAAATTAGGGTTAGCATTTAAGTTAGGGTTAGGTCAAAATTAGGGTAAGGACAAAAATAGGGTTTGGTTAAAATTAGGTTTAGTTGAAAATTAGGGTCGGTTAAAAATTAGCTTTAGGATAAAAGAAATAAGGGTAAGGGTTGAAATTAGGGTAAGGGCAAAATCAGGGTTAGGAGAAAAATAGGGTAGGTAAAAATAAGGGTAAGATAAAAATTTGGATAAGGACAAAAATAGGGTTATGGTTGAAGTTAGGGTTAGGTCAAAATAAGGGTTAGATGAAAAATTAGGGTTAGGGTTGAAATTAGGGTTAGGTCAAAATAAGGGTTAGGGTTGAAATAAGGGTTAGGTCAAAATTAGGGTTAGGGTTGAAATTAGGGTTAGGTCAAAATTAGGTTTACGGTTAAAAATTAGGGTTACAGTTACAATTAGGGTTGGCTATACATGTACATTAGGGTTAGGTAAAAATTAGGGTTAGGGTTGAAATTAGGGTTATGTCAAAATTAGGGTTAGGGTTTTTAAATTATGGTTAGTGTTAAAATTAGGGTTAGTTAAAAATAAGGGTAAGGTAGAATAAGGGTTAGGTAAAAAAATAGGGTTAGGGTTAAAAGTAGGGTAAGGGCAAAATAAGGGTTAGGAGAAAAATGGGGTTAGGTAAAAATTAGGGTAAGATAAAAAATTAGGGTAAGAAAAAAAATTAGGATAAGAAAGAAATAGGGTTAGGGTTTAAGTTAGGGTTTAGGGTTGAAATAAGGGTTAGGGTTGAAATAAGGGTTAGGGTTGAAATTAGGGTTTGGTCAAAATTAGGGTTAGGGTTGAAATTAATGTTAGGTCAAAATTAGGGTTTACTGTTAAAAATAAGGGTTACAGTTAAAATTAGGGTTGGGTATACATATACATTAGGGTTAGGTAAAAATTAGGGTTAGGGTTGAAATTAGGGTTATGTCAAAATTAGGGTTAGGGTTTTTAAATTATGGTTAGTGTTAAAATTAGGGTTAGGTCAAAATTAGGGTAAGGACAAAAATAGGGTTTGGTTAAAATTAGGTTTAGTTGAAAATTAGGGTCGGTTAAAAATTAGCTTTAGGATAAAAGAAAAAAGGGTAAGGGTTGAAATTAGGGTAAGGGCAAAATCAGGGTTAGGAGAAAAATAGGGTAAGGTAAAAATAAGGGTAAGATAAAAATTTGGATAAGGACAAAAATAGGGTTATGGTTGAAGTTAGGGTTAGGTCAAAATAAGGGTTAGATGAAAAATTAGGGTTAGGGTTGAAATTAGGGTTAGGTCAAAATAAGGGTTAGGGTTGAAATAAGGGTTAGATGAAAAATTAGGGTTAGGGTTGAAATTAGGGTTAGGTCAAAATAAGGGTTAGGGTTGAAATAAGGGTTAGGTCAAAATTAGGGTTAGGGTTGAAATTAGGGTTAGGTCAAAATTAGGTTTACGGTTAAAAATTAGGGTTACAGTTAAAATTAGGGTTGGCTATACATGTACATTAGGGTTGGGTAAAAATTAGGGTTAGGTAAAAATTAGGGTTAGGTAAAAATTAGAGTTAGATAAAAATTAGGGTTAGGGAAAAATTAGGGTTAGGTTTGAAATTAGGGTTTGGTCAAAATTAGGGTTACGGTTAAAAATTAGGGTTAGGTAGAAATTAGGGTTAGGTAAAATTTAGGCTTAGGTAAAAATTAGGGTAAGGGTTAAAATCAGGGTTAAGGTTGAAATTAGGCTTAAGGTTAAAATAAGGGTTAGGGTTAAAATGAGGGTTAGGTTGAAATTAGGGTAAAGGTTAAAATTAGGGTTAGGGTTAAAATGAGGGTTAGGTTGAAATTAAGCTTACGGTTGACATTAGGGTAAAGGTTAAAATTAGGGTAAGGGTTAAAATGAGGGTAAAGGTTGTAATTAGAGTAAGGGTTAAAATTAGGATTAGGATTAAAATGAGGATTAAGGTTGAAATTAGGGTAAAAGGTTGAAATTAGAGTAAGGGTTAACATTAGGGTTAGGGTGAAAATAAGGGTAAAGGTTGAAATTATTGTAAGGGTTAAAATTTGGATTAGGGTTAAAATTTAGGTATAGGTTGAAATTAGAGTAAGGTTAAAATTAGTGTTACGGTGAAAATGAGGGTTAGGTTGAAATTAGGGTAAAGCTTACAATTAGGATTAGGGTTAAAATTAGGGTAACGGTTAAAATTAGGGTAACGGTTAAAATTAGTGTAAAGGTTGAAATTAAGGTAAAAGTTAAAATGAGGGTTTGGGTTAAAATTAGGGTTAGGGTTAAAATTCAGGTTATGTTACAATTAGGGTTATGATAAAATTCCGGTTATGTTAAAATAAGGGTTAGTGTTTAAATTATCGTTGAGGTTAAAATAAGGGAAAGGCTAAATTCATGATTAGAGTTAAAATAAGGGTTATGTTAAAATTAGGGTAAAGGTTAAACAAAAAAAAATGCATTGTTCTAAAAGATGGATCTCTTTATTTTAGAAAAACATTTGTTTGCATGTCTTGCTTGAGACAAAAAACATTCTGAGAAATAGTAATACCTAAGATCTGAAAAACACTAGGGTGTAGGGTTAGGTTAAAATTAGGGTAAGTGTTTAAACAAAAAGTATTTGGTTTTGAAGAACGAAACGCTTCATTTTTCTCAAATAGATTTTATAGTCAGAATAGATAGATGACCCACAGTCGTTGGTGACAAGCTCAAGTCTAAAGCGTCATCGCCATGGCGAGGTCACACTTTGCATAAAGCAGTAGTTAACAATCAATACCTAATATCAATATTCGGGACTCTATTTTTGAATGTCCTCACTAAGTTGATAACGTCACAGTCAAGTTGGACATTTTGTGAATAGAAGCAAAGGAGGGTCAGATCATCTCTAGACATTCCACCAACTTACATAGAGTACAGTGTCCTGCATTGATGCAGCCACCGAATAGTCAGCAATTCAAACAGAAATATATAATAGTATCATGTTAACTTTGTTACGAAATGAGTTTGATTTTAACATATTTCATTCACAAAGAAAAGGATTAGGAACAAGTTCTCCAACTTAGAATACCCTCTCATTGGTATGTACAAGGGTGATTTACATGTTTTACAGACAAAGATGACATTTAGTTTACAGGAAAGTAATACAAAAAGAGAAACTAATCTACAGACTGATTACATACTTTTCAAATCGCTTTGTCGCACTGATGAACGACTGCACCAACTTAAATATGATTCTATGTCGACATAGTGGTAGAGCTGCACTTTCTTCTAACAAAAGTTCAAGATTTACTGTAATACCTGCGGAATAACATATGCGTTTCACTGATGACATGAGTTTGTCTCTTTGATATTTATACAATGGACATTCAAACAAATAATGACAAAAAAATTCAACAAGATTGCCACATACACAGTTAGGTTTGATATGAGTATTACGTATTTGTCTTTCATACTGAAACAGAAGGAATATAGATTTTATCATAGGAAAGAGGAACATGGCATGAAAGTAAATACAAAAATAAATCAAAATCAAAGATTCGTTTTTCTCTTAAGGTGAGATAGTACCCAGAAACAGACATCCTGTACGGTAACTTATTTTGGAGAATTAATTCTGGAAATTAATCATTACTTCTAGGCTTATCCGTACACCAGGTGCTAACATTTATGGTAACGGCTTTATAACGGCTATTTTACCAGTTGCCGTTAATCATACATGAAAAAGAGAAAGTTTATCCCGGTGGTAGTCTGATGCTATGTAGATGAAACTACATTGGTAGACATACTAAATTTAACGTTAACACATGAGTAAGCTGACTTTATTTTCTACATTATATTTAGCTCCTTTTTTTCATATGTTGCGCACTCTGCCATTCTCTAACAAGGCCAAAATACACAAAATCAGTTTATGCTCCGTTACTCTCCACTATATCACCCCTGGTACTCTTCATCAGAGAAATATATACTCAAATTACCCGACCTTGAGAATGGGGTATAAATGTCAACCAGCTTTACTTAGGAAATCAGTTATTTGAGCTCTCCAACTCTCTTTTTTCTGGTTGCCTCCATTTAAGGTTGGTGACACAGTGAGTTGTTGATTCACCATTATAAATGTAATGAAAATATTTTACATGACGGTAGAATAAGACGTTTTCTCAATAATTGGAACTGGGTTGAACATATGAACAGAAGTAGTCCTCGATCAGGCCCGGGTAACTATTGCTCTCTCTTCTGAACACAGTTGGGAAGGTCTTTACATCTATTTTGGAGTCGAGGTTACGAAATTGAACAGAAAGCTTGGAATAATGGGGGAATACTTTTTTAGATTGTAAAACCATTTCATGTCAATCATTGTCAAGTTGACTTATAAAGAAATAATAGAAATAAATATGCAAATGAGTTCTATTATTTATGTGTGTAAGGAGTGTATGGATATACGACCATGTGACACTCTACAGTTTAACTTATTTTTCCTGTGTTAGTTATATTTCATACAGCCATTGATCTAAATGTCAGGAACAAGTTTGTAAAATTGCATCTTGACATACTTAGCAGGTATATTCTTTTGCTTTGACATTATGTATCTAATCTTCAAAACATATCACTGGACAATGTCGTGGCTTCCAAACGGTGCTGTCGAACTATTCTCTTGGCCTCAAGTTACAGAGTGTCAAGAATTACACAGAAAACATCACTGACATCCAGAATAATATTTCAAGTTGTCACGAATCTATGTCGGCAAGTATGTTGCCTCTGACGCAGTATACGTAATGTGACACCGACGCATGAAAGACAGGATGTCATCTATAATAGAGACAAAACCGTTAACAACGTCACCTAAAGCAAGGTTAACGTTATCTAATTCTCTGACATAACACTTCTGTAAGTAAAACAGAGTGACATAAGGTATCCTTCATGCTTTGTGAAGGGACTCGGTCACATCCTACTTATTACACCATCAAAGAGAAGTCAGTATTATCATATAAGATCCTCTTTAACTAGCTTTCCGATCAAGAATCATTTAAATGCCAGATGTTAATCTGTAAGCTGCTTCTTAAAACTATGAATTTCAATGTTCAATGAAAATAATTCTCATGTAGTTATAAGAATATCTTAATTAGGTTTTCTCAAATTCTCAAGTTAGATTGTGGATTGCGAGTGCCACAGGTAGTGCAGGAAATGCTTTTCATTTTAGGCAATAGCGGCCTCAAGGTAATTATGACTCCCCAGAAATAATGCATTTAACACTCACGTTTTATATCTAATTTATCCTTTAACTTTAACTAGGAACGCTGATAATATGGTTTACATAAAACTAGATTTAGTTTTTTCAAGCTCACTAATGTAGTTATATATTGACAATAAAAGCAATGTGCCTAGCTAAGATATGTGCTAAGATATAGCTAAGAGTCTGGTGACAATACATACTATTGCGAACAAAGTGTTATTATAATTATTATTATTATTATTGAGTGTCAATAACACATTCACGTGTTACTGCCTCTGGCTCACTTTACAAGATGTACGTTTTCTAAAGAAATGGAATTGGAATTCAACTTCAAAAGTCGATAGGATTCATAGGGACATTTTTTATGACGATCACCTCCAATGTAATGCATGCGATTCTTGGAGGAGGCACATGCACGCATGCAGCCAGGGTAATGTTACTGAAAATGTCACGTTCTGTGATTAGGCTGAAGCCATACGAACGACACCAAGTCGATTGTAACTGTCCTAACTGAGTGACATTCAACTGATCAGACCTGGGGTATTTTTGTACAAACTGAGCTCTCTCAAATTCAAATCCTCTCAATGTGGTGTGGTAAATCTGACATTATTGACATTGACTATAATCATCTCCTGTTGACGGATTATGGTAAATAATCTTGGTATCAGCGCGTTACAGCTGATGTAACCAGTAACTACAGAACGCTGTCTGATAATGAGGACGTGTTGAGCTTGAATGGGAGAAAGAGGACAATGCAGAGACATTAGCAGACAACTGAAGATGCTATTTCTGAAAATGTATTTCGTTGGCGAAGAGCAATCTTATTCGTCTAAAGGTCACTGTCGTACACTATCTCCTACAACCTTTTACTGACATTAAGCTGTTCAGACCTGGGGGGTAATTCCATACACGATGAGTTCTCCAATTTTCAACGGTGGCGCCAGATAGCTCAACTTTTTTCTTTTTGGTAATGCATATATCAGGTCAATAATCGTATAAAGAAGAAGTTCCCTTGCTGTTACATTCTTTCACATCAATGAAATTCAATAAACAGATCCTCCTGTTTGGCAATGTCCAAGAAGCATATAACATTTCTATCTTCTTCACAGTTCGTTAATTAATCATTAACTCAACAATCTTCAATATTCAGAAATTTTACATCACTTGTATTTAACTTAGTTAGCTGCACATACCATAATGCTGTAACCGTGTAGATAGTTTCCTAACAATGAATGCACATCATTATTTCTGATCATCAGCTTCATAACACAAAGAAGATTTAAATCCAGTTTGCTTTCAAAGATTGGAACGTTGTTCTCTCAATGGAGTACGAGGAAATGTTATACGTGTCAAGCACTTTACGATGATATAGGTGATCACGCTTTCTATGTGCTGTTCTAATTGATCGCCTCAAATAACTGTCTCCAAGTGTCATAATTTCTTTCTATCTTGTCACGATTCGTGAAGTCTGAACGTATAGCTTGCAGTGACTCCAGCATTGGTTTCTGAGTTGAATGCCAAAACTGGCAATCACATTTATAGTCCTCACTTATATATTTGAATGGATTTCAATTGGTAGCTAAATGTATTCATTTATTTGTTGTTGTAGTCAATAATCTCAGAAATATTTCCCTCCGATAATTAAATGAGCCATCGATTGCTGGCAGGCGCCGAGTTTGAGATGTAAGTTTTCTTCCTAAGTGAGAAGGAAACAGAGTTTCTGACGTGAGGGACAGGATTGAATGACTCCTAGTAACGATAACGAGTTATCTTCCCTTGCAAAATCAAAGTGTGACAGAGGACATTGGTGAATGTAAGATACGTAAAAAGAATCCAATACATATGATTTAATGAGTTAATAAATCTACATTGTTATTACACTTAGTATAATAACATCGCGTGCTGCCGATTGACGTGACATCATAATGGCAAAAATATGACGTCACAATGTCAGCGCCGCGGTCGCAATGGAGTGTGTCTCATTTATCGACGAGTTTGTGGAATTAAGTGGCATTTAAATCAGTGAGTAATATAATAAAATACTAAACACGTTTCCGTTTAATGAAACTCGTGAGATGGTATTTGTATATAACTCGCTTTCGCTCGTTAAATAAAAAAACACTCACTTGTTTCATAAATATGTTATTAAACGGAACGTCGTTTAGTATTCTCTATATGTACTATTGCAGATAGTGTGATACTAAATATCAGTCAATACTGATCACTGAAAGCAAAGAATTGTTCTTGAGGCTAAGAGAGAGTTTATCCAGTAAAGGGACCACAGGCCCATTATACATCGGATTATAGTACATATACATACATAAGAGCAGCGTACAACATCTTGAACATTACAGCGTTATGTTTTTGTGGTTAAAAGTAATTAGTTTCTTTTTTCTATGGCTAAAAATAGATATTTTACCAATTTATTGATGACAAAAGTTCAGTATATACAATTGTTATATTTATATTTTTATATACAAGATTTGTTAATTATCATTATCGGTTTATCCATAAATAATAGCTAAAAGGGAATAAACATGTTTTTAGACGCAAGATTTTTAAAATTCCAAAACACATGGGTATGATATACTCTTTTCTTATCAGCAGCACTTATATTGATATATGAATGTACCAATCTAACACCATTACAGAATCCTTATCTGTGACACTCTACTCTTTTTTTTTTTTACCTCTATGGGATTTCTTTGCCAATCGTACCGCCTACCATAGCAGAAAACATTTTATAACAACAGATTTAATACCTTTCAATAAGAATTGCTTGACTTATGCTGGTTCATTAACTGTGATAATTTCTTATCAGCAGATATGCTATAAGAAGGTACCACTCACACATTTTGTTCCAACGGGAATTACCTTCGTTACAGATCAACCGTCTGGTTGAACATTATGCATGGTATAATGAGGACAATGGCAACATACTGTGGCAATAAACTGTTCACTGTTATAGAAACAACGTTTGAATGATAGTCCCAGCTATGATCATGTGGTTGTGCTCTCGTATATCAATTTGTTTTTGGTTTCTCGGCTTAATTATTAAAATGTCCTGAAGGAAGAACTAAAAAAATTGATTTAAAAAAGAGTGACTAAAATATTTCTTACCGATAACATATTCTTGGTTTAAAAAACAGCCTTAAGTCAAAACGTGAAACTTCAGATTTCTAATTTACATTCATTGAAACTTGCGCATCGTAGTAATCCAGCAGCACCAAGACACAATTTCATGCGATGGAAAGTATCATGAGTGAATAATGAATCTCCTGTATGGCTGCCCTGTAGAATACCAATCCGTGTTGAAACTCTGCCATGATGCATTAGTGTTTGGCTAACGACGACTATATTTTAGGGCTTCAGTAACTGGGTGCGTGCCTTTGTTCCATTCTGAGAGACAATGGGTCAAATACAAAGCCCTTTCAAAATGTTTTAACCTCACGGGCAAATGCAAGTAGTAATCACACCGTTTCTAATGTCAATTCATAGTTTTGTTCTATTATTTTGTACAAGAACACCTCTTTGGTCTGATCATCTGAATATCAGTCAGGTTGTTTAGAAGACAGTTTATACTACTTAGTTTTTATACCAGTACTCTGAACCAAGACATGTGTAAAACTGCGTCATCAGACTAATAAGACTAAAGACTAGTCATTAATTAACTTTTTCAGATATAGCATCTTCGATTTGTCTCTTAATGCCTTTTCACTGTCTCCGTAGATCTGGCTGAGCTTTAATTCAGTGGCGACACGCCCTCATTAAGTTCTGGAGTTCGTGATTACAACAGCTGACTGGGGTTATACACATTTTTACCCATAATCCGGCAATAGGCAAACGAATATAGGCAAAAAACAATACTATTTAGGTCAGACTTTTAAATGTATTGAACGACCTTGAAAGTATAACAATTGAGTTTTTTAGGTCGTCATGTTTCGAATTTGACATTTCTATTTGAATGGGTTTTTTTTATTGCATCAAGTAGAAATAAAAGTTGTATATTGTTTAGAACTGCCTCATCAGACCATGGGACATTGACAGGTTTCTTGTGCAAATAACACGCCAGATTTCTGTTATCAGCCTACAATACATCGTGATAAGGTCACACTATTAGATGAACCACACCAGAAGGTTGAACTTCAGAGTCATTGATAGCTGCCCGATATAAGGCCTCACTTTCATGACGAGTTAGCAAGATGCAGTTGGAAGGAGTTAAATCGATCTTGGCGCTGTCGATAGAGCTCTGTCTAATCCAGATTGATTCCGTGTCTACATTTGCAAACCGTGTTGTTAACAAAGAGACCAACTATGGTGTTCTGAAGAAGACAGTTAATAAGCTGTATATTGTAAAAATTGTATCGTGATTGAGAAAGATTATCACCTGACTTTCCGCCTTTTAACACGTGTGACTCCAGTTGACACGCCAGGCAAACACGCCCTTTTTGATCAGACGGTATTGATAAACAAGCACTAAACGTGGTTACAAAACATTTCATTCAAACACTACGTGGTCACGGAAAATTCGGGACAAACATGGGGGCTGTTTGGGTTTGATAACATTCATGAAATTATGACGAACCAACAAAATGTGAATAGATATAATTAGTTTCGATAAAGGAATAACATTTTTGTTATGCGAGATAATCGTGGTTTTGGCATTGGTTGATTGTATTTTATTCGTTTCTGTAACATTGTCAGGCTATTATTTTGATCATTATCCTCCTTTCACACTGATTGCTGGAGATAAAGGTCACGCCCTTTTGATGACTGGAGATCTTTAATAACGAACTATGTAGCTTGACAATTGTTAACGATATAACAAAATTTCGTTTACCAGAGAACAAACAATATAAATATCTGAATGCACTAGTATCGGGTTCATACAGTAAATATAAACTTAGTGAATGTAGGAAATAGGAAATGATTTCCGATGGTTTGAACAATTGAAATTGAAATCTAACCACGCGTCTAAAAACCAGATTCACACAAGACAAGACAGGGTGCCTATTTCTTTGTCTATGGTTCATGTTTATATAACAGGTGATTGATATCTCTGTCTCTTAATGGAACTCGTCACGTTGTCATTGTGTTATATGGTGCTTATTACTAGAAACATTATTGTTATTAAACAAAGCACTCCCTGTGACTGGTAATTGGTTACATCCTATCCTCCTACTGACCCTCTGTGATAAATAGGTGATACTTACAGAAGAAACTAATTATATGATTAAAGGATACGTTATTACTCGCCCGTGTGAGATACTGCAGTGTAATATTTATACGGAAATATTAAACTAGTGTAATACCGCCGTGTGTATGACGTCACAATAGTTTGCGGTTATGACGTCACAATCTGAGTAACGTCGTCACAATGGTATCGGTCTTGCGGGAATCATAGTTTCAGAGCCATGGCGGCTATTTCGCTGGATTATATGTTGGCGAGTAATAAACAGAATACTACACTCTCTTCTATTGAATACCATTTTTATTAAACTCGTGAATGATTCGGTATCAAACTCGCTTTCGCTCGTGTTATACAACATCATAAACTCGTTTAATCAAAAATGGTATTAAATAGAAGGTCGTTTAGTATCCCCTATTTATAGGATACCTGTACAAAATATATCATTTCCATTGATACAGCACAGACAAGTGCAAATACAACTATGTATTGTCATAGAGCAGGTACATTAACAGTATATTACATCAGTAATCTCTAGCAACAATTAATTAACTCAGACAAGTGTCTGTTACAAGGTGATATTAAAAACCAGGAACAATTATCATTAGATCCCTGCTTCTAATACACTGTGTTCATTCAAATATAGGGTCATTTAATCATGCACTGAAGTGCCAGTTATTCGCGTCAAATTGTGTAATATTAGAAAACATCATCATATGTGTTACTGAAATAGTCCGAGATATGTGTGCTTATCAAAATGAAACAATTCCTTTAATAAGATAAATACTTGTAAATTACTTGAAGACAATAGTTGTGCTTATATTTCACCTCTTGATAGTTTCGTGCTCTATCTCTATACACCTGCGAGTCTCTTATGTAACGACTGTGGTCCTTACATGACGGCAACCTCGTCCTCATAGGAAGGAGATATTTTATATAACGACCTTTTAATATTTAACACTGAGTATCAATGTTATTTAAAGTGACAGTGACAAGGGGTTTTATTAGTTCGTAACATTGCCCGATGAAAATAAGATCGTGAACAATATTGAAACTCTGTTATAAATTCACTTGACAAATAAAATGCATTCAGTGTTTTAAAATATGTGCATTTGTAATGTAATTATCTTTCTATATTTCTACATCTGTGAGATAAAGTTTATTTCATCCTTAGACTATGTTTTAGACCAATAAAAAGGATATTCCAACTTAAAACAGTTAGCTTATCATTTCAAATGTCAGGATGAATTTCACATCCGTAACGGAGGATGAATATTCTCAAGCTTGATGATGATTTTGTTTACAAACGACAGAGTTACTTCTCATATTACAAATTATTCAACACACTTATATTCGCATATTCACAACGTCACGGACGTAACGAAAAGATTTCCAAATCTTCTCTCTCCGAAAAACGCCTATTCCTACTGGGATTTCTTGAAGGCAGTTACTTTAACCCTGTCACTTTAATATAACATCAGATGAAACCCAAGACCTAACATGTTTCTTCAACACTCTTCCATTTCTTAAACTAACATTCGGTCCTGGAGGGAATACATGTCTTCTGAATCCCAGCAGAAAGGCTATATTTCAACCTTTACCTTGTTGACTTATGTAATATGTATATTGTTTCTCGAGTTTGTAATATGACACCCTACGCTGCAAACATATATTTTAAGAGAAACAAATATAAAACTATAACTTTTGACACTATTAAGGATTTTATCATTAAACTGTGGGCATCTTTGATCTTTCCTCATGTTTCAATGAAAATATGAGGTAACCAGTTCCTTGTTTATGGGATAGACGCCCGAATAAAATTTATTTCGATACGTTTTATCTTTCATACATTTTCAAATGCCTAACTCAATATGAGTGAATATCGCTGAACGTTTCTGATAGTTAAAAGTTGAACTTGAACAATACATACATTCTCTTTGATATACCGTGTCGAATATAAAATTCACATCGACATTGTTTCAATTTGAAATTTCTTTTCTAATGGTTCATCACTCCATCAACCTCCATCATTGCACTAACCGTCCTGTGACTAGACTAAACCAGATCTCGAGGTAAAACAGGTACCTTTCAGACTAGGCGTTCTGTGGAGGAGTAAAATATATCCAATTACGCAGCAGTTGCTGAAAGCACAACAGAGTATTACCTTGATGGAGTTACTAACGATTAGGCCAGATAAATTCAAATGTAAATCAATAGGAGTGTGTCTATTCCAACACAAAACATAATGCTAGCGTCGAGTCTGAGGCTGTTAATATAAGACCAATCTTCCTATGTACAGCACATTCACCAAATCAAACTGAAACTTCATTTCGGGTTTTCATTTCTTAGGTTGGTTTCTGCAATTCTTGCATCTTATTCCACCTATTCTTACTGCAATCCCATTTGGAGGCAGGTGCTTTTACCCTATCACATCATGAATCCTTAAACCTGACATGTTTCTTCAAAACTCTTCCATTTCGTAAACTTACATTCGGTCCCTGGAGGGAATGTATGTCTTTTGAATCCGAGTGAAAAGGTTTTATTTCAACCTCTACAGTGTTGTAGTGTGTATGTTGTTTCCCTTTTTTATAATATGACAAAAATGCCAAAAATTGCAGTCATTTGCTGTCATACATTTGCATCAGCTTGTTGTTTGAATCTGATAGTCTCATCACAAAAGAAATAAACAAATATAAATCAATAAATTTGGACACTATTAAAGATTTAATCATTTAACTGTAGGCATCTATGATTTTTTCTCACTCTTCAATGAAAATATGATATTTTCCTGGCACGTATTGATTGGAATAAAGGTTAGTAACGACTTTATTCAATTCTAAAGTTTCATATGTCAATATGTATGTCTCAGACAGATGTTTGAACATATATTTATTAACCATATGGTTGAAAATAACCGAGTTAATATTTTTGATATGAGCACATGTGCACATATCACGTTTGCCTAGCAACGATTGTTTAACCACGGCTTCCCGTATCACGTCGCCTGTGACGTCATAAAATGATTGTTCGTGACGTCACTATAGCTTGCCGTCGCAAGGGAAGTGGGCCGTTTGCTGACTATTTTAACGCGAATCAAATGGAATAAAATGGGTAATAAAGAAATTATTACACTCGAAAGTGTGCCATATGACTTTTACGAAACTCGTGCAAATTTATGTATAACCCTCGCTCTCGCTCGGGCAATACAAACATTCACAATCGTTTCGTAAAAGTCATATGACACACTTCCTCGGGTAATAATCTCTATATATGGAGTCGTAATCAATCAATTTCTCGTGTGAATTAACTGTTCAGTGATGGGCAGTATTCATTTATGAAAAATGTTTCTTTATAGTTAAATTTGTAATTTGTGAATTGGAGAATAATTTATATATATATATATATATATATATATATATATATATATATATATATATATATTTATATATATATATATATATATATATATATATATATATATATATATATATATATATATATATATATATATCTCAAGTGAAGGTTTACTGTCACAAATCATTACTAGCAGTCATTATATTTCTTATAAAGTTATTTTAAGATTTGAAATGATATGAACCAAAGCAGCTAGTGATATTGTATGATACACATGTGTATTCTCATTCCATATTGTCCATGATACTTACACCTTTCTTCATTATCTCTATAGCAATTGCAAAATAACACGAACTGTTGTTAGCTACTGTCTATTATCGTGTTACTCAGTTTCGCAGGAAGACTACTTATATCAAACCTGGCCACTAAACCCAATACCAAAAGAAACTTTGCACCCATCTTCTTGTCTTAATAAATCACATAATAGGCAACGATTGGATTTGGGTTTTTAAGTATTGTAATACTTATTCAATTTTACATTCGATGTATGAAAATATTCATAAATAAAAAGTTTGGACGCATCAACATACGAGGGGTATCAAAATGTGTTTGATCAATTCGTCTGTGATTCGGTGGTGGTCTCGTACTCGGTGGTCTTTGCTAATGGGTAATATCAACGGATTTTTAACATCAGAAACTGTTTCAGTAGTGCGTTAGTCGCTTAACATGTGTGTCTTGTCAAAATTAAAAGTTTAATTTTTTAATTTTGTTTAAATTTCATTTTTTGTAAAAAAAAATTCAAAACTTCTGAAAAAAATATTTGACTGATGACAATACGCCATTACTTTTCAGTTTTAGTGTACGATGTCCAAAACTTGAAATATTTGTAATTGAAAAACATACATATGATAAAATCAACTGAGATGCAAAGTTTCTTTTGGTATTGGGTGTACATCAAATCGATCTCTATTGGTGTCTCTTCCCTGTCTCCAAGGAACTGTCAGTTGCCTCGTTATATCATGACACTCCCCTCATTAGGAAACGAATTACTGAGGTTATCGACTAGACAAGAACGACTATCATTTACAACAGTAATTAGATGTTTTGTAAAATGCTTTACAGGTCTTGTACAAGACAAAAATATGTTTGACTCATCGAAAGCGAACATGATTTCAGACTTCATTTCTTGACTTCTTAAATTGCAGGAAGAAACCATGACGCTCTCTTCCCTTTATCTTCCTGTCTCCATTGAAATTAGAGTTTTCTCATTTAACATGTCACTCCCCTCATTAGGAGACGAATTATCGATTAGAAAGCAAATAACAAGGATGATTACCGTTTACAGTCGTTTCAACGATAAGGACTTGTACTATAATGACATTTATTTTATGACGAGCAATGCATTTTTGGGATTTATCAGTGAAGTAAACTGTCTATCAAGCTACAGTGAAAATAACTTATATTTTCACTGTGACCAGTGACTGATATAATTTGACGTCATAAAACAATGGTCTGACGCAGCGAATTGGCTTATGACGTCACAGTGTTACTGTGGTGACGGGCTGTTCCTAGCGGCCGCTCGGCGTGAAAACGACCCTTTTCGGATGTAATTATTAGGGTAACATCATATAATAAATAGAATATCCGTCCATTCTTGACAGATACCATGTTTATCTCATCTCGTGTGGTAAAGAAGTCATGTATTTTCACGTAAGAGAGAACTGGACAATAGACAGTACAACCTCAATTCGTGTTTTTTGCGTTATTACAAGGTGTCACTTTTGATATCATAGAATACAGAGTATGTAAGTCATTTAGATAGGAAATACTGACTGAGAAGACACATTAAAATAGGAAATACTGAATGAGAAGACACATTTGAATAGGAAATACTGAATGAAGACACATTTGAATTTAAAATACTAAATGAGAAGACACATTAAAATAGGAAATACTGAATGAGAAGACACATTAAAATAGGAAATACTGAATGAGAAGACACATTTGAATAGGAAATACTGAATGAAGACACATTTGAATTTAAAATACTAAATGAGAAGACACATTAAAATAGGAAATACTGAATGAGAAGACGCATTAAAATAAGAAATACTGAATGAGAAGACGCATTTGAATATGAAATACAGAATGAGTAGACACTTTTGAATAATTAATACTACATGAGAAGACTCATTTAAATAGGAAATACTGAATGAGAAGACACATTGAAATAGGAAATAATAAATGAGAAGACACATATGAATAGGAAATACTGAATGAGAAGACGCATTAAAATAGGAAATGCTGAATTAGAAGACACATTTGAATAGGAAATACTGAATGTGAAGACGCATCACATTAAAATAGGAAATACTGAATGAGAAGACGCATTAAAATAGGAAATACTGAATGAGAAGACACATTAAAAAAGGAAATACTGAATGAGAAGACACATTTCAATTGGAAATACTGAATGAGAAGACGCATTTGAATAGGAAATACTCAATGAGAGGACACTTTTAAATACTAAATACTACATGAGAAGACGCACTAAAATAGGAAATACTGAACGAGAAGACACATTTCAATAGGAAATACTGAATGAGAAGACACATTTGAATTTGAAATACTACATGAGGAGACACATTAAGATAGGAAATACTGAATGAGAAGACACATGTACAGACGCCTTTTGTTGCATTCATATTTGATAAGACTTTATAAGAAACACATACATGTAACTGCCAATGATGTTTCGTGAGAATCAACCTTCACTGACGGAGAACCTGCAGAATGAAACATGTGCTCGATAAAGCATTACTTGTTGAACGGACTGATGTACTGTGTTATATGGCCTATATGGTACCAAATATAATTTCAGGATGTGTTTCCTTGTAGGAGGACATATCTTACCGAGACACATCTCGATGAAGCTCGTAAGAGAAGGGTTATGATGTTTCTGCACTGTCGCACACTTGTTTCCTCTGAGAGGGGGGTGAACAATGAGTCCAAGCTCAAAGAGAAACCAGGGTCCAGTTTCACAAAGATCACTTATAACATTGAGTTGGCGACCTTAACCTACGATATCTCTGTGCAAGTGGACTTTTTGTTTTGATTTTGAATACACAGTTGGTTGTTCCAAGTATGAGCAAAACCGGAATTGAAAAGTAGTTTTCTTACACTAGTCAATAATAAGGATTTGAAAATCTTATACAAAATTTATACACAAAACTATGAGTGTTTAAAGGTTATAAAGGAATAATGCTCCATAACCATTGTTCATATCGTCTGGCCGACTCTGTCTGCTTGTTTTTACCCACGTGGTACTTCGTAAAGGGGCTTCATAACAATGTGTTAGTTCACTGAGGACATAAATTTTAAACCTGATATGAAAGAGGACGTTAGATTGTTGATTTTTTTCATTTTGTAATTATCGCCTATTTATCCCAACAGCATCAAAACCAGTAATTTATGTTAGCATGTGACCATTTATGTGGTCATCACTCTATCTTATTTAATAACAGTTATGTTTCTATTAATAAAAAAAAGCGTGATATAATGACAACGTGACGAGTTCCATTAAAACACAAAGACATTAATCACCTGTTAGGTAAACATGACGTTAACTACCATACACATCGAAATAGTCATCTTGTCTTGTCTGATATGATAGATTCCAAGAATATTCTTGTCTGGATGCTGATTTGATTTCAATTTAGTTTACGCAAACCATCGGAAATCCTTTCCTATTTCTCACATTCGCATGGTGACATTTACAGTAAGAACCTGATATGAGTCCATCCAGATATTGATATTGTTTGTATAACTGGTAATATTGATGATGACATATTATGGTTCATCTGTTACGACATTGTTTATAGTCGTCAAGCTACAAAGCTCGTTATTTAAGATCTTCGGTCATCACACGTCTACTATCACTACCAACCTTGTCAATTAGTGAGAATGGTCAAATTAACAGCCTGAGAACAAAATACAATTAACATCAAATTAGAACCAAATGATACATACAATAAACTAATAACATATCCATGAATCTTCCACAAACATGTTAGTCTTAATCGAAATGAATTACCTGAAATTTTACCTATTCGCATGTTGTTCATTTTATCATAAACAGATATTTACCCCAATATGACTAAGAATTGTTTGAATTGTACAGATAACTGTTATCAATTATAAGCAAGTTTTGTAACCACGTTTAGCACAACAATAAAAATTGCCGACTGATCCAAAAAGGCGTGTTTGCCTGGCGTGTAAACTAAAGTCACTCTGTGTTACTAGGCGGAAGTCAGGTGATAATCTTGCTCGATCACGACGCAAATTTACATTTTAAATATACAGCTTATCAATTGTCTTGCTCAGAACACCATAGTTGGTCTCTTTGTTAACAACACGGTTTTCAATGTGGACACGGAATCAATCTGGATTAGACAGAGCTCTATCGACAGCCGATATCGATTAACTCCTTCCAACTGCAATTTGATAACTCGTCATGAAAGTGAGGCCTTATATCGGGCAGCTATCAATGACTCTGAAGTTCAACCTTCTGGTGTGGTTCATCTAATAGTGTGACCTTATCACGATGTATTATAGACTGATAACAGAAATCTGGCGTGTTATTTGCACAAGAAACCTGTCAATGTCCCGTGGTCTGGTGAGGCAGTTATAAACAATATACAACTTTTATTTCTACTTAATGCAATAAAAAAAAAACTATTCAAATAGAAATGTCAAATTCGAAACATGACGACCTAAAAACTCAATTGTTATACTTTCAAGGTCGTTCAATAAATGTCTGACCTAACTAGTATTGTTTTTGCCTATATTCGTTTGCCTATTGCCGGATTATGGTTAAGAATGTGTATAACCCCAGTCAGCTGTTGTAATCACAAACTCCAGAACTTAATGAGGGCGTGTCGCCACTGAATTAAAGCTCCGCCAGATCTTCGGAGGCAGTGAAAAGGCATTAAGAGACAAATCAAAGATGCTTTATCTGAAAAAGTTAATTAATGACTAGTCTTTAGTCTTATTAGTCTGATGACGCAGTTTTACACATGTCTTGGTTCAGAGTACTGGTCTAAAGACTAAGTAGTATAAACTGTCTTCTAACAACTTGACTGATATTCAGATGATGAGACCTAAAGGGTGTTCTTGTACAAAATAATAAAATAAAACTATGAATTGACATAAGAAACGGTGTGATTACTACTTGCATTTGCCTGTGAGGCTAAAACATTTTGAAATGGCTTTGTATTCTCCAAACGGTTCCAATGAAACAAAGGCACGCACCCAGTAACTGAAGCCCTAAAATATAGTCGTTGTTAACCAAACACTAATGCATCATGGCAGAGTTTCAACACGGATTGGTATTCGACAGGGCAGCCATATAGGAGATTCATTATTCACTCATGGTGCTTTCCATCGCATGAAATTGTGTCTTGGTGGTGCTAGATTACTACTGTGCGCAAGTGTCAATGAATGTTAATTAGAAATCTGAAGTTTCACGTTTTGACTTAACATGTTTTTAAAACCAAGAATATGTTATCGGTAGAAATATTTTAGTCACTCTTTTTTAAACAAATTCTTGAAATCTTCCCTCAGGACTTTTGAATAATTAAGCCAAGAAACCAACAACAAATTGAAATACGAGAGCACAACCACATGATCATAGCTGGGACTATCATTCAAAGGTTGTTTATATAACAGGTGAACAGTTTATTACATGTTACCATTGTCCTTATTATACCATGCATAATGTTCAACCAGACGGTTGTTCTGTAACGAAGGTAATTCCCGTTGGAATAAAATGTGTGAGTGGTACCTTATTATAGCATATCTGCTGATAATAAATTATCACATTTAATGAACCACCATAAGTCATGCAATTCTTAGTGAAAGGTATCATATAATCTGTTGGTATAAAATGTTTTCTGCTATGTAATGCGGTACCATTGGCAAATAAATCCCATAGAGGTCCAAACGTAGAGTGTCACAGATAAGGATTCTGTAAGTGTGTAGAATTTGGAGTGGTACATTCATATATCAATATAATTGCTGCTGATAATAAATGATCACATTTAAAAATAGACCAATAGAGGTACATTCTTATGGAAAGGTATCATATAATATGTTGTGATGTAATGTGTTATGCTATGGTAGGCGGTGATAAACTTAAGGGCACAAGAAATCCAATAGAGGTCCAAAAGTAGGGCGTCACAGATCAGGATTGGTAGATGTGTACAAGTTTAACTTCTATATCACGCATGAAGAAAACTTTAACTTTCAAATTGCTTTGTTTTGCATTTCTGGCAGTGGAAATATAGAATGACATTTTATGAACTTCATCGTTTTGGGATTTTTAAACATCATGCATTTATTTGCTAAAATAAATGTTCCTCATCACACTCACATGCTCACGTGTATAGCTAGTGTTTATGGATAAACAGATAATGATAATTTACAATTGCAGATTTATGAAGAACCCTTTATTATTATCTCACCTTCAATAACAAGTCTCTGCTTTTCAGTGATCAGTATTGACTGATCTGTAAAAAAAAAGTATCATAGTTTGTATCACACTTCTGGAATAGTAGATACACTGTCGGCCAAAAGAAACGCCTACTTGATTTTCCTTAAAATAAAAGATATAATAATAATAATAATAATTTCTGAAATATAATCAATGGTGGTCTCAAAGTTATGCTGAAAACAAGTTGATATGAAAGTAATTTGAAATCGTGGAAAAAATGTGATTCGAGTAAATAACATTCATGAAACCCACGCTCAATGAAGACCGCTATTTCCGGTTGATTCACATGCGCACAACAGTACCCACGTACATCGGTAGCATCATCACCAGTTTAATGCTAATGCGTGACTGTATTGTTGCTCGTGGTTGTATGAAAATCTGTTTTAAAAGTTGTTCTGATCAAGCACTGATCGAAAACTGAACAATTCATTTTCTCATTACAACAATCGTCATTCATTTGTGACATGACAACTTCTGAAATTTGAATATAGTATGCAGAAATGGTGCAACTTCATAATGCTATAATATTGCTAAACTCCTCATTATAGTTTTTACGAAATCTGATATGATATCTGGTAGGCGTTTCTTTAGGCCGACAGTGTATTCTTGTTCTTTGTCTGGGTGAGTACCTTGCATAAGTTCGTACTTGTCCCGACAAATAGTTTAAATCAGTTCAGAATGCAGTAAGAATTTGAAATAAATACCATTTAGTGAACAAATGTAACATTGTTATATATGGGAACAAAGTACACATTATTTTACTTTTTCGTAACGAATCACACAAGGCACTCGTCCCGCAAAAGTTAAATACTAATGGGAGTCCTTCAATCTGTGTCATAAATTCTGTATCTTTCTCACTTTAGAAGACTGAAACTCCGACGCAAAGCAATGTCGCTTTGTGTTTCGTCACTGTCCCCATAGTTGGTGTCTCATTTCATCATTGGAGGGACATATCTCTGAGCTTTTTGACAAGAAAAAAAATCATGTTGGGACTGGTTAAAATTCTATTCAGATAAGTAAGCAACATACAGGTGCTAGACAGGTTTGGCATTTCAGTGTATTACAATGAGGGAACAATGGTGGACTCACTGCAAGCAATTTGGGGTTAAGACTTCATGATTCGTGACAAGATATGGAATTTCAGAAAGAAATCATGACATTTGAAGACATATATCTGAGGTTATCAATTAGAAAAGTACACAACAAGCTTGGTAACCTTTATCATCGTAGGTTTTGTGAAGTGATTGACACTATAACATTTCCTTGTACTCCATTGAGAGAAGACTGTTTCAATCTTTGAAAGCAAGCTGGATTTAAGTCTTCTTCTTTGTGAAGAGCTTTGGAGCTGCTGAATCAGAGAAAGAAACAATGACACACACTCCTGGTGTGGAACAAATCTACTCAAACAGCATGATGGTGTTTCCAGCTAAATATGAAAGACATGATGTACAATTTCTAAATATATACGAATGAACTGTGAAGAAGATGAAAAATGTCACAGCCTTTAGGGACATTGCCAAATGTGCTCATACGGGGTCTAAATACAGTGAAACCCCTCTACACCGGCACTCATTGGGACTAAAAATAAATAGTTTTGTTGTAAGCTTGTATGTTTGGAGAAATGTTTAGGTCACACAATTTTTCTAGGACCAAATGTTTGTACCTGTATCGAGGACATTGCATGGATTGAAGGACTTCTTTATACGATTATTGACGTGATATATGCATTACCAAAAAGAAAAAAGTTGAGCTATCTGGCGCCAGAGCTTTAAAATTGGAGAACTCATCTTGTACAGGAATAGCTTCCAGGTCTGAACAGGTTAATGTCAGTAAAAGGTTGTAGAAGGTATTTTATGACAGCGACCTTTAGACGAATATGATTGCTCTTTGCCAACGAAATACATTTTCAGAAATAGCATCTTCAGTTGTCCGCTTATGTATCTGCATTGTCCTCGATCTCCCATTCAAGCCCATCACGTCGTGATTGTGAGACAACGTTCTTATTTATAAATGATTTATTATAACAGCTTGACGTGCTCACACCAACGTTATGTACCACAATTTGCCAACAGAAGATGAATATAGTCAATGTCAATGATGTTTATTTCAGATTTTTTATACCATCTCGAGAATTCGAGAGATCTCATTTTGTAAAGACATACCCTCCAGGTTTGATCAGCTGAATGTCAATAAGGTTTCTAGAGGACAGTCGACGTGGTGTCGTTCGTACCGATTTAGCACAATCAGAGATCATGGCATTGTCAGTAACATTACCCTGGCTGCATGTATATGAATGTGCCTCCTCCAATGAATGCATGCATTAAATTGGAGGTAATCTTCATATGTCCCAATGAATCTTATCGACTTTTAAAGTTGAATTCCACTTCCATTTCTGTAAAAAAATTGTAAACTGATCCAGATGCAGTAACATGTGAATGTGTCATTGGCAATCAATGATGTCACCAGACTGATGAACCAATCATAGCTAGTCACGTTCCTTATATGGTATCTAACTACACTAGTGAGCTTGAATAACTATATCTATCTTTATCAAACCATATTTTCATCTTTCTTTATTCTGAGAGATAAAACATAGAGTGTCGAAATCAATATTTCGTTGAAGCCAAACTGTTGCAAAACAGAAAAAGCATGTCCTGCACAACCTATTCCACTCACAGGCCACGAAGTTGGGTATTTGAGAAAACCTAATTAAGATGGCATGCAAATTAATCAGATGAGCTTCAGTTTCAATGAACATTGAAAGTCATAAAAAAAAAGACAAATATTTTATGGATGATCAACTTCTTTATTAACAACCTCTTCATTACAATGGCTTTTGTTAATAACGAATTTGAACACCCGTAAACTATGTGTCTTCTTCATCACAAACAGTTAATTAGACGTCATAGTTTGAAGAAGCAGCGTACAGCTTAACATCTGGCATTTAGCTGATCTGTAACCAAAACGCCAGTTATGATGGCATACTCTGATAACAATGAATTATATTTTAAGGGTTTCTGAATAGATTTCTCTGATGGTGAAATACCTAGGATGTGACTGAGTCCCCTCAAACAAAGCATAACTCTTGCCAGTCTGCATTACTGGCTGATTTAACCCTTGTGGTATTTCCCTCGCTTTGTTGTGTCTCGATAGTGAATCACTGCACCAGAAATGCATAGTGGTCCTGGATTTCTAAGCACAGATTTCTTGTTTGTATATTGTATATCGGAATCAATTGAGCATAAAATCGAGACAATATACACCTGCAATTGATAATTAGGACGATTTTAATTTACCCATTTTAAAAGTACCGCAATTAGTAGGGCGATTCATTTTGAAGATGCTCACTGAGGCGTGACTGTGTTAAGAGACAGACGGGGCCGGCTAGACAGCAACTCCGCCGAGTCTCGTTAATTAATTTGTGATTATCACTGCTGCTAACTGAATTAATGAAGTGTATTACATCGCCAAAAAGACATATTTATGTAATAATTGTGTAATTGTCATCTTCGGAATTACCTAGTTGGCTATCTAAACATTCGATATATTGGTTCATTGAAGATTTCTTTGTGAAATCAAAATGTTGCAAAATTATGTTGAATTATGACTTTCGCCAAAAATCAGATTCCTCCAGATACGTCACAAGAGTCATTCCTTCACGGGTCACATCCCCGCAGACTTTCATTCTGGTCGCCGGGGCTAAATTAGGCTTTTTTTTAAAAAGCCGTATATAAGTAATTTATGAACCGATTTCAGAAATATAAAATTGAGCAATTGTCAAATTGACATCCCATTTTAATGAATCCTATTTTGACCATATGTCATTGCATCTATCCTTTAAGGAAATACTGCAATGCCTAAATCAGCCAGTAATATAGACTGGCAAGAGTTATGCCTTGCATTGGGAAGTTGAGGATGTGACTGAGTCCCCTCACACAAAGCATGATTGTTTGTTACTTTATTGTAGCTACAGTTGTGTCATCTTAGACAAATTAGATAGGTTAACCTTTGTTTAGGTTACATTGTGAAGATTTTGTCTCTATTAAAGATGGCACCCTGTCTTTCATCTGTCGGTGTCACATTACTCTAGTGCGTCAGAGGTAACATACTTGTCGACATAGATTCGTAACAACTTGAAATATTATTCTGGATGTCAGTAATGTTTTCTGTTTAGTTCGTGACACTCTGTAACTTGATACCTAAAAGATACCTCGACAGCACCGTTTGGAAGACAATGTCCAGTGATATTGGACTGTCAAGTTTTGAAGATGTGACAGTAATGTCAATTCAATGGCAAACACATATCACTGCTAAGTATGTTACGATTTTGAAACCATGTTTCTTTAAGTAAACTAAACTTGACACTGACAATCTTGATGAATGATTGTATGAAATATAACAAACACACTTTATTTCTTCATTTATTAACTAAAGTGAAATTATTGATATGAAACTGTTTGATTGCAATGTAAGATAATATTTCACCATTTTTCCAAGCTTTCTGTTCATTTTCGTAACCTCAACACCTAAATAGATGTACAGACCTTCCAAACTTTTTCAAAAGATCACTGTCCGCATGTTCAACACTGTCTCAATTATTGAGAAAAGACCTTATTCTACCGCCATGTTCAATGTATTAACTTAATGTTAGTCGTTGATGGTAATCTAACAGGCATCAGGTACAAAGATGAAGTTTTTCTGTCTCATGTGTTACTGTTTCTTCAAAGACATGAGGTTCAGATGAAATACCATCATGTTGCGTGTGTTGTAAACGACTTCTTTGTGCAGTGGAACATCAGAACTCTCCCATGGCCGGCCATTTTCCCGGATGTCAACCATATTGAGCCTGTTGATGGAGAGAAGATTGAGAAGACGTCAACGTCAGCCTGTGACCTTGAACAACCTGAGGCAACCTGAATTAGATTCCACAAGCCTTTTTATCCCATCAGTATGTACTATGGGATATAGTCGTCGCCCTGTCCGTCTGTCTGTCCGTCCGTCCATAATCATTTGGTTTCCGGAGCAGAACTTGAAAATCGTTCAGGATATCTTTCTGCTCCAAAACTCTTCATCATATCTTCCTGAAACTGTTCACATGTATGACCCCCTAACTGAAGTGAGGGCTCTTGATATTTATTATTTTTAAATTTCGTTTCCATAGAAACGCGTTGGATTTGAAATTTGTTCAGAGATAGGTCTGCTTCCTGAGCAGAACTCCAAAGCCCTTCATCATACCTAAAACTTAGCATGTGTATTACACACTAACTGAAGTAGTAGATATACAATTATCTGTCATCAAAGATGTGTTTTACGAAGTATGTGGGACAGGTGGGATATGTCATCTTCTGGTGACTCTTGTTCACTAATCTGATATCGCGGTGGTCACATTCGAAACTGATTTGCGAACATAAATGTGTGAACCCACCTCGACAAGCAACGTTAGTCATTACTGTTGAATTTTGCAGAGAATTTGTTGTTGTTGAGAAAACAATTTGACACTGACCTCGGTCGAGAACCTTTAGATTAATACATGAAACAATTTGATTTATATACTCACATAATCCATACATTGTACAATTCCTTTTTTTTCTCCTGCTGATATATATTATTAATTCTTCAAACAAGTTTTTGTCTGTTTATAGTAAATAACACCCATAGAATACATGGTTTGACATGTCATACAAGGACTATGTGTACTGCATATATTATGTTTACAGAGTCGTTATATGTGGCTATATATATAGCTACTTTCCCGAATTGCTTTGTGACGGAAATGAAGCCTTAAAAAAGCTTACTTTCCATGAATCCAACATCTGAAAGTGAAACTCAGCTGTCAGACCTCCAGACTGTTCTTTACAAAATCAGTTATCATTGTTGAATAAGGTGAAGGTTTCAATCGATAATCTCGCATATCTTTCTTCTAATGAGAGGCGTGTCATAGCTTAACGAGCCAACCCCCAGTCCAATGGAGACATTGAGGAGACACTAGAAGACATCGCTTTGCTTAAGTGACCGAGTTTGAGATATAAGGTTGTATTTCATGCAGAGACAACCATGGACAGGATTGAAAAACCCATATTAGGGTAATGGTATGTCGTGTTCTTTTGTAATTTCAAGGTGTCACATTTGATTCTAGATAGAAAACATGACGTCAAATGATACATGTACAGAGTCAAATTGGTATACAGATGCTGAACGAAAGTTTGTTACAGTCTCAACACACGTAGCATTTGTTTCATTCTTTTCATAAATAACTTATAAACATGTTATCTTTTCATAAATAGGTAGTCAAACCATTTTTAATGCAAATGAAGTTTGGAAATTATTGATACTATGCATATATTATGTTAGATTCTGATTGTATTGAAATTAGTGAAATTACATAGATGAATACTATAGGTATCAACAGTCCGTTACGGTAAGGTCATTCCTTTTTTTACATATGAACTTTAAAATGTTTTGAAACATAATTTAACATATCTTCCACACAGAAAGTGCTTTTGAGTGAAATGTATACATCAATTAATCCAATATTAAGTTATTAAAATTTAAAAGGTTCTGAAAAATTTCATAACTTGATATCAATTATCTCTAAGAATTTATAATGTCAATGAATAATTTATCTGCTTTCACTTGTCTAAGACACCTGGTTAATTCAACATATGATGCAGTGAATATGTATAAGTGACGAAATTCATCTTTTAGAGAACCTACCTGGATTTTTATTGTCAGGCACAGTGGAATGAATGGGCAGAAATACAAAAGTATTGATCGAAATATACAATTGCAGAGTCACAAATTATGGTATGAAATAGCTGATTAAAAAATTCATGCCACAGAAGATGTTTTTGATGCATGAAGCTTCTGCATCCAATGATGCACAACTCATGGAGAGGACCGATGGATACTAAATCAATGTACATGAACAGCTCTCAAGTGCTAGCATTCTGAGGTGTGTTATGCAGAAAAGGGTTGGTTATCGGATCATTCACATGACAATATCCACAAATTTACAACAATTTGGGTTAAAATGCTACGTCCCGTGCTGAAAACTCATTTTGAATGGCTGGAGAGAAAAAACCTAGAAGTGAGTGGAGAAGAGCATTCAGATATTCCCGGGGGCAGGATTGGAATCATGTTCCTTTCAGCGACAAATCTGTTTTCAAATATTTTAGGTAATTATCCTACGATGTAAATAAAGAGTCTCGTAAGTAAGAGATATCGAAATTATTGTTCAGAGGCGACTGTAAAACACCCATCCCCATGCCCATTTTCGGGGATTTTGTCAGAAAATGACACCTGGAATCTTAGAAGTTGGTTTGTATTCATTAATTCCCATAAAGGTCAGAATGTGATAATCAATGACCTAAATCAAATTTCTGATTTAAAAAAATCATATTTCACCAAAGTAAAAACACTGCTCGTTTTTCCATGAGTGGTTGTTCAATTTTGGCCTATCGGAACATAACATTATTGGAATAGCCTTGGAATCCCCAAGACATGAACCCTATTTAGACTCTCTTGGACGTTATTGGTAATACCTGTCGGAGTGTCTAGAAACCAATGCCTAAACAAATAAAGGCACTGAGAAATACAACAGGGATTAATATTCCTTAGTGAATGTATTTGTTTGTGATACCAAATGTGCTACAATATAAGCATATATAAGCATTTATTTGTCTAAAGTCTCCAAAGTCATGTAAAAATAGCAATGAACAAACTTTTGTTCAGTAGCTACATGTCTTTTCATATTAAGATACATATAACAAGACCTACTTGGAAAGTGAATACTTATCAGATAATGGTACAAAATGTGACATTTCAATAGAATAGGAATATGTAAACACAGAGATAAATTCCCAGACGATTACAGCATCCAGATTGATGTATGTGAGTAAATTGCTATAATTAAGTCGGTTTGTTATCCCCCGCCACAACGAAGTTGGCGGGGGATATAGAAATGAGCTCCGTCCGTCTGTCCGTCTGTCCGTCTGTGCGTCCGGGCTTTTCCATTCCGGCCTCAAACTTCAAAACTATTCAATATATTTTGCTGAAACTTTGTACAGGTATCAACCAAGTAGTCTAGATGTGCCTTTTGCTATATAAAAATTTGAGAATTTCTTCTTCTTTTTTTTTACGAATGCAAACAGTCTGGACTTAGAACCAAGAAGAGGGAAAACTATATTCCGGCCTCAAACTTCAAAACTATTCAATATATTTTGCTGAAACTTTGTACAGGTATCAACCAAGTAGTCTAGATGTGCCTTTTGCTATATTGAAATTTGAGAAAAAAAAAATTTTCGATTGCAAACAGTCTGGACTAAGAACCAAGAAGAGGGAAAACTATATTCCGACCTCAAACTTCAAAACTATTCAATATATTTTGCTGAAATTTTGTACAGGTATCAACCAAGTAGTCTAGATGTGCCTTTTGCTATATAGAAATTTGAGAATAATTTTTTTTTTACGAATGCAAACAGTCTGGACTTAGAACCAAGAAGAGGGAAAACTATATTCCGGCCTCAAACTTCAAAACTATTCAATATATTTTGCTGAAACTTTGTACAGGTATCAACACAGTAGTCTAGATGTGCCTTTTGCTATATAGAAAGTAAATGCATTATATATTCAAAATGCATAAATATATTCAAAATTCCTACATGGCGGGGGATATGGCCGACTCTGTCTGCTTGTTTTCTTTGCACAGATTCTCGTGTGTCAAATAAAGTGCACAAAGTAAATGCAGTCCGTTAAAATATGGGTATTGTTTCACAATTTCATGCAGTCCACATTCTCTTCCCGCAGAGGTTACTCCCTTCAGATTGCCGATCCTAACCTCTTTTCTACATGACCTGAATCCGATGGCTTCAGCATAATGCGCTAGCGGTGAAAAACGGGAACCTCATATTGTATCCCTGCTCCTTAGCATATGAAAACTCATCTTTCAGCGGCCATATCTTCACTTCAAAGATCTAGTCATTTGACTCTTAAGGGTCTTGCTAATAAGCTATTGTTGGTATTTGCCTCTGATTTGGTTTTCTTTATTTATCAGTATGTTTATGATCAATTGTTTTCACAAAATCAAATAGCATATTTCGAGGAAAATCTTTTAAACTAGAAAACGTCTTTGTCATTGAAAATTTGTATTAACCTTGTTTAAAGGACTTTTAAAAAAACGTTGGCATATCTTATATCAGGTGTCTTGTTTTCGATAATGAACAGGACACTTTTATGAATGGACAACGAGGCCTAATTGGGATGTAATAAGTTGTACGAATTATCATATAACTCTATGAGCACGTGTCAGATGTGTCCCCAAACAATACAGAGTCATTGGTATATACACACACACACATATATATATATATATATATATATATATATATATATATATATATATATATATATATATATATATATATATATATGCGTACCCCAAAGAACTACTCATTTTCAGAAGCTCTTATAATCATCTCGGTATACAATGTATTTGAAAAGGTTTTTATTATTATTAAAGCCCTAACTCCAAATGTTATTTATGTAAAGTAACCGAAGATGAAATCCATATCATATACATTGTATGATTGTCCAATGTATCAAACTCTGATGATGAATGCGTAATGTTGTAAATCTGTGTAAGATGTTGTTGATAAGTGAGGGTAATAGTTAACTAAGTTCTATAGTATCTACTTAATGAAGTTATGATATATTTCGAAACACTGTATATGTTCACAATAATGAAGGTGTTAACTACAATGATTTTCTAAATTTTATCGACTTTTCTGATTTGAAGCGGTGACCGTGATCAAACTGGTTGTCTCACCGAACCACAAACCTCCCCTCGTTAGGAGACAAACCTCTGATTATTGATTAGAACAACCGATCATGTGAAAATAACAAGGCTAATTTTTCAATCTTGATATTAGGCCATGGTAATCACTTGTAGGTCAGACATCTCACTGTGCCACACCGGAAGGTTAAATCCCAGATTCATTGATAACAAGCTTGCTTTAAGGCTTCATCTTCCTGGTGGGGTATCAACTTGCAGCTAGAAGAAATGAAAAATCTATATTTGCTGTCGATTTGAGGATTTCTAATCCGGATCTAATTCCGTCTCTACATTTGCACAGCTTGATATGAACAAAGATAAAGGCCATGGTGTTCTAAGCAGGACAGTGTTGAAGAGCTCTGCATTGGTGTTATAGCATCGTTAGCCATCAAGATTAACACCATACATTCGCTGAGGTAAAGATGACAGGAAAAAAATATAGTTTGTGCAAAAGGTGTAGAAACACAACGGTATAGTTCAAATACCATTATGTGACTATAATTGTTGAATAAAATGAAGAATTTAATGTTTCAATCGACAACTCACAGATTCATCTTCTAATGAAGGGCCTGTCATAGTTTAAGAAAGCAACTTTTAGTTCAATGTGGACACCGGGAGATATTAATTTGTTGCAATGTCCGAGATAGTATTGAGATAAAGACACCCACCCCTCTCCTCTCTCTAACTCCTCTCCCTTCTGCCATTATTCTTTCTTAATACATCTCCAATTGTAAATAATCATTATTGGTTATACATAACATTTACAATACAGATATGATATTGCAGTCAGTGATGAGTTCCCTCTCATGTTCACTTTTCATATTAACAAATAATAAAAGTAATGAAAATCATGATTTTGAAAACAATAAATGAAATGAATATACCCGTCACACATTTCATGCCAATGGGAATTACCTTCGTTACAGATCAATATTCTGGTAATACATTTGACATGATAACATAAACATCCCTGACAACATCTAATAATGTGTAACTGAGCACCTGGTATAGAAACAATGGGTTAATGATAGAGGCATCTGCCTTGCTTTAATTTATCTCAAAGTTCTGTGGTTTTGGTCTCGAGATTAAATTTCGTTTAGTATTCTTCACTGGATGAAAAAGTCCTATTTAATCCGGAGTAAATATGGATTAAAGATGTCATTTAATCCCCTTTACTCCCCTTTACTCCGGATTAAAGACACAATTTACAACAGAGTAAAGGGGAGTAAATATCACATTTAATCCATATTTACTGCATATTTACTCTGAGATTAAATATTTGTAAAGGTGATTAAATAAGATTAAAGTTTTGTAAATATTCAGACAGGTTTTTTACCATGTTGTAATAAAAAAAAAAATTATTTCATCAAAACGTAACTTTATTGAAAAAAGTTGCTTTGAACATTGCTAACAAAACATTACTCTAATTGAAAACTATTTTGATGAAAAGAAATGCTTTTAAAGAAAAAGTGACTTGAATGGAGAATATGACTTTGATGAAGACAAAAATGATATGTATGAAGATTTTGACTTTGATGGGAAAAAAGACTTTGATGAAAAAATTATTCTGATGAAAATATTTGCTTTAATGGATAAATTAATATTAATTGCAAAAAGTTACCTAAATAGAGAATACATTTTGATGAAAATTTTTTACTTTGATGAAAAAAAATTACTTCAATGAAAAAAAATTACTTTGATGAAAAAAAAGACTTTGATGAAAAATGTTACTTTGATGGTATATCTTACTTAAAAGAATGAAATTACTTTGATGAAGAATTTGACTGTGATGAAATAATTGATTTTAATGAGAAAAATTACTCTGATGAAAAAGTTAACTTTGATGATAAAAATGACTTTGATGAACAGATTGACTTTGATGGAAAAAATTACTTTGATAACATAAATGTTGTTAATTTAAAAATTTAATTTGATGAACAAATTGTTTTTGATAATAAATTGACTTTAATGAACAATTTACTTTGGTGAAGAAATTGACTTTGGTAAAAAAAAAAAATTACTTTGATGATAAATAAGTCTTTAATGGAAAAAAATGCCTTTGATGAAAATATGACCAATTCGGCATAATGACTAACATGATTTAGTAACTTATACAGATATTATAAGTATCATCTCATGAAAATATCTACTTACATAAAAATGAATATAGATGGATCTATTGTTTGGCAATTGGTGAACCAAATCACTTTATTAGTTACCATTTACAGCAGTTTTACATTTTTTGCCAGTCAGAAAAAGCTGAAAATATTACAGAATTCAACTGCGATAGCAACATTTGGCAAGGTGATGGGGACATATTAAAGGAAGCATAACGTTTTGATTATTTAGATTGCTATTTGAGTGTTAAACATTGTTCATTAATGCCATATTGTAACATTGTAATCACTTTGTGATTCGATATAGCAGTTCAGATACACAGTTATGATAGATATAGACAGGCAGACAGACAGATATATTTTATCATAATGTCACAAGTTAAATATACATTGTAAAAAGCATGTATAAAAGACATAAACTATAAATTAAACAACGAGCCAAGTTTTGGCTAATGGGACACTTTACAAGATAAAACAGTGTACAACATATTCGTAAATATAGGTAGGTAAAATAGCAATGATACGGGTTTATACTAGTAATTAAATAAGTAAGTAAATAGATATAAGAATGATAAAAATAATTTCCATCTATAAACCATATTTCTAATGGTTGTACAGATGCATTTTATGCGTTTGGGGCTATTTTCCGTTAACATTTTGATAAAAAGATCTAGAGGCCCCGTTACATTATAAACATCTTGATTAAATTACTTCTGAGGTCGTTGTAGAAGTGGAATTCTGAAATAAAATGAACCTCAGTTTCCACATTTTGACAAAATCTACAAAATCTACGCTCTAATGGCGTGGGTCTTGGTCTATATATATATATATATATATATTTATATATATATATATATATATATATATATATATATATATATATTTATATATATATATATATATATATAGGCATAGCATGTAAGTGAAAGTATTAATATAAAGAGTTGATTTAATTGTGCTATATGTCTATTACATCATGTGCGACATATATATAGGCATAGTATGTAAGTGAAAGTATTAATATAAAGAGTTGATTCAATTGTGCTATATGAGTATTACATCATGTGCGACATATATATAGGCATAGCATGTAAGTGAAAGTATTAATATAAAGAGTTGATTTAATTGTGCTCTATGAGTATTACATCATGTGCGACATATATATAGGCATAGCATGTTAGTGAACGTATTAATATAAAGAGTTGATTCAATTGTGCTCTATGAGTATTACATCATGTGCGACATATATATATAGGCATAGCACTTTAAGTGAAAGTATTAATATAAAGAGTTGATTTAATTGTGCTCTATGAGTATTACATCATGTGCGACATATATATAGGCATAGCATGTAAGTGAAAGTATTAATATAAAGAGTTGATTTAATTGTGCTATATGAGTATTACATCATGTGCGACATATATATATATAGACATAGCATGTAAGTGAAAGTATTAATATAAAGAGTTGATTTAATTGTGCTCTATGAGTATTACATCATGTGAGACATATATATATATATATAGGCATAGCATGTAAGTGAAAGTATTAATATAAAGAGTTGATTTAATTGTGCTCTATGAGTATTACATCATGTGCGACATATATTCACAAGATACTAGGTTTACTCACATACCATATAGTTCATAAACAAAGATGTGATCTTAGCATACATTCTTTACATGATGCATAGGATGTAAGGATGTGTGACAAGCTGATTTAATGTCCTTTTGAGTATGACACGACTTGCGACAGATATTCAATATATATTCCATGATTGTGTGGCTATTTATTTGAGAGAAGTTTATTCACATACCATATAGTTCATATACAAAGTTTTAACAAATATTTTAAAATACATATTCAGTACCTGTTGCATTGAATGTGATAAGATGTTGATATAAGTGTACTATTTGAGTATACTATTCCATTTGCGACAGGTAGTTATGAAACTCATGACGATTGATCACTTATCGCACTTCAATGAAATTCTATAACGCTATACATGACAGCCGGTAACCTCCCATCACAGCACCTTCATCACTGGACTTTAACTCAGGACGTTTCACTACTCAATGTACTAGCATGGTAAGTGTCACACCGAATGCGATATCTACACTATTAAGTGTTAAAGAGAACTGATTTGTTATTCGATTTTGGAATAAAAAATACTCCAAGGTGATAGGCAAAATCTTTTTGCTTTCAAGATTGTATAAAACAGGTTTACTGGTGCGTACCGTTTTCTTGTCTTTGGAAGCTAGACATTCTAATGCATTTGTATAGCATCTAATATCCAGTGAGATTAATATTACCTTAATGTATTGTGAACTCACTTACCTACATACCGGTGTAGTTTAACTATTCCTCGTTAAAAATGATGGGTTATATTGATTCAGCTTAAAATAATGATAAAGGGAAATATATGATCTTGACAAATATCTTTCTCATATTTTGGTTTATACCATCACCACACTTTAACAATTTATGTAAAAAACGTTAATCGTATAGCCTTCAATATTTAATATTAATACTTTATTTCAAACAGAAAATATCGCTACCTGGATCAAACTATCCATATGCTGTCACCACGTGTTAAGTTGTACACTTATTGTCAATATATGTAACTCTTGTTAACCTTATTATGCTCTGTTAGCAGCCAAGCCAAGTAGCCTTGAGTTTATAGAAATATTCAGTATCATCACAACTAGTGTCATTATCCATTAAATAAACCTAATATTCAAGCCAACTAAGGGTACTTCTTAATGCTACAAACCGGAAATAATGTAAAGCGTGTGTTTAAATCCTATCAGATTGGACTAGAATAATGCATTTTAAACGTCTAGAATCGTATGCACAGCTAATTATGAGAGACCATTATTTAACAACATATAAGGTTCTTAATGAATTAGATTTACAAATAATATTTTCAAGGATGCTCTGTTTATTATAATATGTAAATTATGTTTGAAGTAATAATATTGGCATTATATATTTACAATGCACTTACCATTGAATACATGTGATTTGAATTCATTCAACTAAAAAGAACAAAACGCGATAAAGGCAAATTTTCACAATCACATGTTGCGTAGACATAGGTATTGTTCGTCATAATTGTAGATTAAATCTTGATACCCCTAGGTAATCAAATTGGCGCCACCCAGTCTGGTGTCGTTATATATACAAAATGGCGGGAGGGTACAATTAAAACATGGTGACAAAACCCAATTATCTCTCCTACGCAAAATGTCATCACAAAATTCAGTTCTTGACTGTAATGGAATATACATGCCGTTGAACAAATAACGCCTTTGTCTGACAATTCAAAGCTAAACCGAAATTAATTTATTACCCCTAATTAGCGGCAGCCAAATGAGATTCACTGGCATTACACAACTCAATACACGCTGTGCACGGGCCGTGATGATCACAACTCTTTAATTAAGAGATTCTGTTCAGACACACATGCATAGGTTTCACCTCACATAACAAATATATATAGATATACAACCATCTTTTTGGGTTATGAGAGATTGGATAAATTATAAACATGGAAAGTTAATGCTATCTACTTGAGTATAAATGTACTTACATAAGAGATACATCTAAATGCATCTAAAATGCAAAATATAAACTCAGTTTCTGGCAGTTAAACAGATATTGTAAAAAAGTAAAACTAAAGGAAAAACCAATCTTGTTATAAATGTTACTGATTTGAACAAATGACATAATTTCAAGATCAAATCAACATGTAATTTGTATTTTAAAAATAAGGGGCGGGTAGCGGGTGGTAAACGCCTTCAGCTTCGGATCCGGAGATCAAACCCCGCCAAGATCACAGCAGCTTTGTCTGCAGTAGAGAACTGTTCTATACGCAGTGAGGTTTGGGTGCAATGCTACACTGAATTTCAGCGTAGTACCATGGCTCGCTGGCTTTCTCCCTGCCATAATACTAGCAGCCGTGAAATACTCTTGAGAGGGGCGTTAAACTCAAAATCACTTCACGTCCCCCTTTTTTAAAATATTTGCTGCATAATACACATGCTATGGTGAGATACTAACAGAATATTCGGAATTATCTAGATGGCGGGAGGGTATAATTCAAACATGGTTTAATGATGACAAAACACAATTATTTCTCCTAAGTAAAATGTCATCAAAATTCAGTTCTTGAATGTAATGGAATATACATGCCGTTACACAAATAACGCCTTTGTCTGACAATGCAAAGCTGAACCGAAATTAATTTATTACCCCTAATTAGCGGCAGCCAAAGGAGATTCACTGGCATTACACAACTCAATACACGCTGTGCACGGGCCGTGATGATCACAACTCTTTAATTAAGATATTCTGTTCAGATACACAGACAGACGGATAAGGTCTCACCTCACATAACAAGTATATATAGATATACAACCACATTTTAGGGTTATGAGAGACTGGATGATATACAAACATGGAAAGTTAATGCTATATATTTGAGTATAAATGTACATACATAAGAGACACAGATATCCTAATAAAATGTAAAATATAAAATCATTTTCTGGCAGTAAAACATATATTGTAAAAAAGTAAAACTAAAGGTAAAACATGTTTTGTTATAAATGTTTATGATTTGAACAAATGACTTATTTTTAAAAAAAATAACGGGCGGGGTAGCGCAGTGGTAAACGCCATCTACTGTTCCTCTGTGTACCCATGATTTCTGTCAGGTATATTTTCATGTCGATATATCAACAACTCTGGAATAAATGCTGTTGTATTAATGTGTTATTATGTCTAAACCTCCCTAGATTCTCTACATTGAGTTTGTTGTTCCCATATGTCAAATGTTATCATCGATGATATATATCGAGCACAACTGACAGCTACTGAAAATAACTATTTTCCCCCGTTCAGTATAGTGAGAATAACTACAATGCACCAAGACAGGCGTGCGCGCAAATCAATGTAAGTTTGGAAACTTATCTAAAGAAGACACAGTTGCTTTACTAGTGGGTCCTATAGATACGTAAAATGGGTGCACAAATGCGGCTTCATGTACATATGTGAAAACATAACTCAACGTTAAGTAATTGTGAAATATGTGGCCTTTTGGGATATATATTCAAGTCGAGTGAGATTATGTGAACTCAAATCATCACATACATGTATGGTATTTTGGCACATCAGATTTTATGAAATATACTCTATTCCAGTCTATAATGGTACACAGAAAAATCACTATAATAAACATCAACATGTAATTTCACATCTGTATTGTTACTCTTTGCTCATGGTGAGTGCATATGTTTTTGTTCTGTACCATATGCCGAATATCTTGTTGTATAGAAGCAAGATGTGTTTGTCAGGCAATAAAAGCAACATGAATGACTATGGCGACCTTCAATACACAGGTGTATTCTGAACCTCTGTGTATTTGATTTTTGACCCCTTTGGTATTTCAATCTATCTTTATCAGTCAAATTGCACACCTCGTTAACGAGCTGGAACGGTTGTCCCCGGTTTGGCAGTCTCCTTAATTGATTTGGGTGTGGGGGGGGGGGGGGGGGGGGGGGGTATAATTGAACAACTCCTGTGGGTGCGTGTACTGTTGTTATTGTGAAAATAATGCGCTAACTAGAAATATACTATAAGTTTCCTATGAGTCAAAGGGATTGAAGAAATTGTAACACTGTATATGAATATCCTTTTCTCATTGTATGTAACGCCTGTAGTAATTTTAGAAAAAACAATTTATCTTATAAGTACACCGGAAACCCCACAATTCATAGCTGTAACCTCTTGTTAACCAATACTGTAAATAATACCTGTGCTATATGCCAGTATATATTGCAATTCTGTGAAACTAAGATGTATGTTACACGAGCTGATGGCCCATATGTATCCTATGAAAACAAGCAATTCAATAAATGTCATCCATGTCGGAATACGAAACCAACTGCAAATGCAATACCTCGCTCTCAAACTTGTATATGTTGTTTATTACTCGCGGGTAAATCAAATCAACGGGTACCTTTCATTATTGCAAAGTTGTTAAATCAGTAAAAACAACTACCATCTGCTCCTTATTTCACGTAATGCATTACACCAAAAATACTCCTTTAGTTTAGGCAATCGTCAATCTTGCAACGTTTATAACCTAAAGAGGTTCTGAATACTCAAGTGTGCATTCTCTAATGATTTTGTGTATTCGGCTTATGCCTTTTTAACCATCGGTCATTCTCACCCTTGTTAACGAGCCGGAGCAAATTCGACAGTTAATGACTTACACCTGTTTGTTATCTTGTTAATGAGCCCTAATTTAGTTAATCAAGAAGAAATGCGGAAATGACAGAGAGAGAGACAGACAGACAGACAGACAGATAGAGAGACAGACAGACAGACAGACAGAGAGGTACATACATTTGATTCAATAAAATATATGAGCCACCAGAATAGAAGGCTATACAAGATAAATATAAATTTATATGTATGAAATATAAAAAAGAAAATAAAATAAGATAACCACTCTTAAATTCAACCACCATCTGTCCGTGCACTCACACACCTCACACTTCCTAATCACCTTAACAACATACATAAATTATGGATTTTACAATGAATTATTTCTTCACACACAAATAATTGTTAACAAACATGGACACATATACACAAACTCTCACATTCAACCTGTACAGTGTTGCAAAAGTACAGTTCATAACCCCCGGGTGAAACCCAAAGGGGTCTATGTCGTGGCGCGAATCTGTCTGTCCGCCCGTCTTGAAAAATGTACCTGTGTTCTGAAATCAACTCCTCCCACAGTTTTTGATCAATCTTTCTGAAACTTAAATTTACACATGCTTTGGATATACATAGGTGTTACGCATGTGCTTTTTGGGACCAATCGGACCTGTGTATTTAGAGTATTGACCCTTGATAAGAGCATTTGACTTTCTCATTTCAGACCGTGGGTTAAAACTGAACTTATAGCTTGGCTAAGACGTTTGATTTATCAATGATATGTCTTTGAAACTTGATAAATGTGTTTTAATTTGTCAGGATAGGCCTATGAAATGTTGTTTCGGATGACACACACTGAGGTCATAACCTTTGACCTTGTGACCTTGTGACCTTGGTGTAGGATGTATTTTCTGAAAAACATAACTATGGTCATCGGCTTTTTTATTGTCACTAGATCATTCAGACCTGAATTGTCATACTTTACAAGTTAATCAAAGAAAATCTCATATGAAATGCAGATCAAGATTATAAGATGTAATCTAATCGTAAATTACACTTACATTTAAACTGCTTATTTGGAGGGAAGTTTGTGCATCAAACCCTGGGCGTTCTTGTTGCAAAAAAAGTAGGTCTTATACTCTCACATCCGGTTTTAAATACTGCTGCCAAAACCTGCCATTCTATTTTAACCAAACGTTCCAATATGTTATACTCGTGATTTATCTGTAGATTGTGGGTGGCTCGACATCATTTATCATGATGTAAATATATTTACTGTATACATGTATCGAGGTGAGACTTGAATAAAATATCTGTCTGTCTGTCTGTCTGTCTGTCTGTCTGTCTGTCGGCATTGTTGTGATACTGAATTAAAAGTTATTGTTAATCGTTTATAGACTTTTTGCAGTACAGTATTTAAACTACTCACATATGACAACACCTGCAGCTCACTCAACTGCTTTCACGCTTTGACGCTTTTCACGTATAGATGCGGTACAAAATCGTACACTAAAATTTTCCTTGATTAACGAAAAATGTTTCAAATTATGTTATGTGTTGTAATAATATGAGTTAGTAATCAGCGATGAAGTGTCGCTAGATTATTTTTAGACATTTACATTTGTATGTCCTTTAATTCCATTCTGTGTAACATGTGCAATTATTGTTTGAAAAAATTATTGTTCTTTTAAATTAAACAGCAGTTTAGGGCACATTTCTTCTTATTCATTTGGATGTTTTAACTATTTCTGAAAAGAATATATTCTTAACGTAAATGTCTCAACATGAAAGGAAGGTAACATTAATTAAATTTTTAACTAGCGATTGCATCGGCATACATTATATTCCTGTCTGTCGTTTTGCATAAATCACAGCAGGCTAAATACTGATTGCTTTTTAGGAGGCTTGATTGATCATAATTAGGCAGGTCAGTAGTTCCAGTTTTTACTGTAAGTCACGCATTTATGGCCCACTTCATAACAGCAAATCTGGTTTAGCAAGGTAGCAATCAAGAATATTGTTTCTTTACTGATATGTGTGATCCTTGTAATGTTAAATTTGTTTACCCTTAATATAATGTCACCTGCTATTGTATTGTAACCAGGTTGAACTAAAGGAAACACTTTCGTTCTTTGCATGTATATGTTTGGAAAAAATGAAGAGTATGTTATAGATAAACATCTGCGCAACTGTGTGTTCAGGTGTCACTTACTCCCATGCTTTTCCTTACATAGCTTACGCAGTCACTAAACAGGATGTTCGTCGGGATTTAATTGTCTATACACTCAACAGTAACATTTAGCTGGTGTATTCTGTACTCAACCGCAAAAGAAACGTCACCATACAATATACAAGATAATTCATTCCACGATTGATACTCACGACTGAAACAGAGATACATCATGTCTTCAGAAGGAAAACTTAACTAAACCTGAACTTTTAAAACATTATCTATGCATATTTCTGAGAAACACACATTTAACAATTGGCAATTCTCAAACTCCACGTTTTCGAATATCCTTAACTAGATGAGATAGGAAAGTCCAAAGTGGCTTTTTTGGCATTTTTATGACATTCTACAGTAAAGACGGGTCAACAAATTTAAGTTCAAGAAGGTTATTCATGTCGATACCATATTTTATTGCATTTTATGTAGTTTCTACATTTTAAATGCCAAATACTCTGGCCCAAAAACATTTTGAAAAAGCGATTTCAACACTGCAACTGTATTTGAACTGACATTAAAAGAAAAGTGTCATTCTCTAACGTATGAATTTGTTACTACTTCTTCAATATGTCCATCATAAACATTCAAAATCTATTTTCTCAGACTGCAATATTTAGGGGCTGGTGACATTTCTTTTGCGGTTGAGTACATGATAGTCTTACACTCAGACTCTGAAAAAAGTATGTATTCTGAAAATATCACCATTTTATCAAATATTGAAAAGGGACTGTAAGAAATGGAATTTTAAGAGACCCTCCTTTTCAAAGTGTTTGATTAACCTTGAAAAACGGGACATTCACAGTGTAAACAGCTAAATCAACATCGTAAATAGTATTATATCATATAGATGGCGTAGACGGTCTTCTGATGATTGATATTATAACCAGGGAAAATATTAATTTGTTCAAAATTCAATTGCTTGCTACTGAAATTGTCTATTTCATAAAATGTTATCATATTTGCGGGCTTCGTGTTTTGGCAAGTAAAAATATGATTTTATCCCACCGGCATGCAATACTGTGGGATATATAGTCTTGTCTTGTCCGTCTATCCGTGATTATGGATAAAACTTTTATTTTCTTGAATTATTAAGTAACTCAATGAATGTTTCATATACTTATGACAGGAGAGATCGCATTTAAAGTAAAGTACTCCGATATATACAAACTTATGATAAAATATTGATTTTTATGTATTCAACTTGTAAATTCCCTCCAAAGACATGATAAATATTTACTTTTTTTTACACCTTGACATAATTCAATTTAGGGAGTGTTTCATTGCTTAAACGAATCAAGTTTATTTATTTAACAACTCTTTTCATTGATGGACAGTATTATTAAGCCACTGCTTACACTTCCTTCCCGTTATAGAGCTCTTTATTTCCGTAAGAACGGCGTGCTACATTCCGTTTAAAGACAATATATTTAATATCATTTAAAATTATATTTGCAAATATTGAATATCATATACACATGATATTAACAAACATTTAATCTTGATTAAAGATGATATTTACAAATATTTTATCTTAATTAAAGATGATATTTACAAACATTTAATCTGAATTAAATAACATATTTACAAAACTTTACAAATATTTACAAATATTTACAAATATTTACTCCGGATTAAATATGACTAAATATGATATTTACTCCGGGATTAAATATGACTAAAGATGATATTTACTCCGGGATTAAATAGGAGTAAATGATTAAATATCATTTGTTTTCCCAGTGCTTAGCTCAGGGTTCAATCATTTGTTTAAAAAAATGACATTTTTCAATGATAATAATGATGTGCCTTGTATCGAAACACTACCCAAAGTTTAGATTGTTCTATTTATACAGTCACTGAAGTATTCAGAGAACAGTATGGACACAGCACCACCAAGACACAATTTCATGCGATGGATAGTATCATGAGTGAATAATGAAGCTGACATATTGCTGCCCTGTTGTACACCGAGTCCTGTTGAAACTTTATTATTATGATGCATTAGTGTTTATCTAACGACTACGACATTTGAGGGTTTCAGGTACCGAGTGTGCCTTTTATTCAAAACAAACAAAATGTTAAATACGGAGGCCTTCTAAGCATCATAAGCAAATGCAAGTAGTTATCTCACATTTGTTAATGTCAATTGATAGTACCCCCCACAAACACCAATCTACCAAGTGAACGATTTTTATCTTACCCTATTGCAAGTGGCGGCTTATACACAGACACAGAAGGAAAATAAGGTATTCTGTTGAAAAATGTAGTTTTGGAAATATGTCTCACATATAACATATATATATATATATATATATATATATAAATATATACTACCATTATTTGAAAGAATAACTAACGCCGATTTTCTCCTCGGCGTTAGTTATTCTTTCAAGTACCATTTGAATATATACTGACTGTACACTTGAACAAATTTAACAACATAAACAAGTTTAAGATATAAGGTCTGTATCACTTTGTATCACCCTTTATGTACTTGTATAATGGCCCCCATACAGAAATAAACTCTTTCTCATTAAAGGTATACGGTCTAGGCAACGAGTCTACAAAGAGGAAAGTCCTGACAACATTTACTATGGGTACGGTTAAATAGTTTAACTACAAGTAAATGGGTTGATATACTAAATATCAGACGCCGAAGATGTATTGATATGTAAAAACGGAAAAGTATGTTGGTTTCTCTGGCGCCACACTGTGAGATTACAAAGCTCTACTCGTACCAGAACACTCTTGAGGTAGGATCAGTCAAGTACTTTCAGACGACATTAATAGACATTTGTACGACCTTTAGACGAATAAGAGGACATTTCGCCAACGAAATCCTAGTTCAGAAAGAGCATCTTCAGTTTGTCTCCAAATGTTTCTGCATAGGATTTATTTTAGTCCTAGGGTTTATTTGTTTACATGCTATTGGTGTAGTTCAGATGTTTTTGTTGACACAACGTTAAATCCGTTTCTGCAACATTTTAAGCATGTCCTTCCGATCATTGACAGTCTGATAAAAAATCAGCACTCATTCATTAGAAATAAAAACAATGATAATCGAATTGAAGCATGATGATATTTAATCATGGCAAAGTTTTGATTCACGACAGGGCAACCATAGCTTGGTGTTACTTTATTTTCAACTGCACGAATTACTTGCAGTATCTGAATGTGTTCTTATTCAGGTAGACATGCATCTGAAGTGTCCAAATTAGTTGTTGATTATCAAAGTGAAGAGACCTACACATACGACCATATAAATAGAGATTCTCACCCAAAGGTCTTCTGATATCAAACATATCAACACGATTTGATTAAAGTTACAAATATCAGAAGACATGAGGGTAAGATTTTATTTATCATTCCAAATCAGTCTTCAACAATTATTAGCAAAAGAATGAAAAAAAACCTGCCATTAAACTTCTTCAGCAGTGATCTCAATGAGGTCATACCACTGTGACGTCATCAGCATTATGGCGTCTTAGCATTGTAATGACGATTTGATTGTAGAGATATCTACAATGTAGACATCGCTTGTCGATTTGCTTGATCTCACACAAGCGATATCTACTGTGGGAACCAGTTTTGGATAAACATGATTTGAGCAAGACCAGGGCCATGTTCAAGAGAGGTTTAAAAGTAATCGCTCAATGAGCGATTACTTTAAAACCGCTCTTCAACGCGATCGCTCAATATTGCTCCACGTAGCAAAGCGAGCAAACCTCGAGGAGTCGCACCGTGTCGTTCAGGAGAGAATGCGCTACATTGGGACCGGGTCTCACAACTGTCTTCTAAAATACTTGAATGACATTCATCTAATCAGACCTCAAGACTAACCTCTCTACATGAAGCACGAGGAGCTCTCTAATCTCACAGTGTGGCGCGTAAAAATTAACATTTTCGGGTTGTTTAATCTACTTGTACGTGTCACTGGAGATATCTCGACAATGTCAACCACGTGATAAATCTAAGTCGACAGCCTTGTCACCTGAATCAAACACTTATTCCATTGATTGCATTCTCAATTTTGACATTGCGCTATTTTGCAATTAATATGGACGAGCACACGTATCTTCCAGAACTGCTGTTTCAATTAAAAATAAACCAGGTCTATATGTTTCAATGTTAATGTAATGTTTTGGTGGGCATCCACTTAGAATTCATTATATTATTTACATTCTGCTGACTATATAGATAATCTCACCCAAGTGTCTTCTGATATCAAATATATCAACACGAGTTGATAAAAGTTACAATTATCCGAGGTTTGCCCTGGATATTTTAAGTTTTGTCAATATGTTTTGTTGTTATAGTTTTGTTGATATATTTGATATCAGAAGACACGGTGGTGAGATTCTGTTTATCATCCAACATCATTCTTATTACGTTTAAGTGGGAATAGTGTTCATCTCTGAGCACATCTCTGCCCTTTGACTTCCAGTGCGGTGAGTTGATAACATTGTGACGTCATAATGATAATGACGTCATAGCACTGTGATGTCATTAATTGATGTAAAAGCATTGTGATGTCATGTAGTTGACGGTGACAGGGTACTGTGCAAAATCTCCTGCCAAAACGATATCTCCTACGAGATATCGCTTAATCTCACACAAGCGATATCTCCTGTGGAACACAGTTTTGGGTGATAAATATCAATACCATTTGCTAAAAAGAACTGACATGAGATCGATGTAGAATGAAAGATTTACTGTACCAGTTACAACGTACTTTCATCAATTGTCGACAGCAGTACTTTTGATTACATGATTAAAAGGAGAAAAACTGAAACTGAAACAGCAATACTTTCTTTTTCGGGGCAGATTATGGTAAGATGGCATGTAATATCCGGGCAGTTACCCACTGCTAATGGAAGTTGTGTGACGTTCCTTTCCGGTTCCTTTCCCGTTCCTTTCCTCAATTACGCAGTATGAGTGTCTTGTCACATCCAACTTACTTTCAATAAATTCAACATTGTTCTCTCCCTACAGAAACCTTTATTCCTAGTGGAATACTAGATTGTTAACGGCATCATGTGTTTTGCTATACTGAGAATCTTAGAAGAGAGAGTCAAGGTTTCTTTCTGCATATCTCTTCAAGAAAAAAAGGATATGGTAGTTGTGGACTTTTCTAATCGATAACCGCATAGATTCGTCCCCTAATGAGGGGAGTGTCCTGATACAATGAGACAACTGCGAGCTCGTTGGAGACACCTGGAGACCTCGACTTTCTGTAGTAGTCTGGTTTGATAGAATAATTCTTCCTGGGAAATGATTAAGACTGTGGAACTGGACAATGTGAATAGACACATGTACAGATTCCAATATTTAAAGCTGCAATAGTTCATTTCATTTCACACTTTAAAAAAAGATTGTCTATGTAACATTATAACTGCTGGTAATTATTTGTGAAAGTAATCCTTCACTACAAGAGAATGTGCAAACTTATAAGAATAAGAACATCATTAACTGACATATATTATATTACAAAATGTGACTGGAATTGAGCTACAAAGTTGTTAATAACGTTTAACTTTTATTCTAAACGATTAAATGATAAATTAAAGGGGCAGTAGCACGGTTTTTTTTGCCGATTTTATTTTTTCTAATTTCCCATTTATAATGATAGTATATGTCATTTATATTTACTTTAGAGGGTATAACATTTTATTTCACAAACCAATTATCCATAGTGGTAATAATGATGTTGCGTATCAAGCAAAATTTGCATGGCGGCCATTTTATTGTGAACACATTTTGTTTATTTCGAATGACAAACACGATTCCTATGGTTTTAGCGAACCACGTACACTCATTCTCATCTTGACTTTCCGAAGAGAGGAGAGTGTTTTACTATTGGTGACATTATTTTTCAAATACATTTCATGGACTTATTTTAGTGAAAAAACGTGCTACTGCCCCTTAAAATTCAATATCTTGTATTTTTATTGGAAGCGTGTCATTAGAGACAACATAGATGGCTCATTTGTAATCATAATTTCATAACTAGTGTTCAAAATAATTTGATCTATATTGTGTATTTTACATTATTGTGATATGAGTATCAGATTCTAAACAACAAGAATATAGACAACAGTAGAACTCGGGAAGGAATATACATATTAGAAAGCCAACATGGTAGAGGTTAAAATAAACCCTTTTCACTCGGATTCAGAAGACATTCATTCTCTCCAGGGACCACAGGAAAGTGCTAGTGTAAGAAATGGAGGACTGTTGAAGAGAAAATGTCAGGTTTTAGGAATCACCCAATTTCAAATTTGATGTGTCAGAAGGATAAAAGCACCTGCCTTCAAGGGATCTCATGAAAAACAGGTGATATGCGATCTCAGGTTTGGAGAAACGAACATAGGAATTTTAAGCTAAGCTGAATTTGTTGAATGTGCTGCTCTTAGGAGCCTTAAAGGGGCTGTAGCACGTTTTTTTTGCAAATTTTATGTTTTCAAATTTCCTCTTTATAATGATAGTTTATGTCATTTATATTAACTTGAGATGGTAAAACATCTTTTTACACAAACCAATTATCTGTAGTGGCAATAACGGAAATAAATAAATGCAAAATGCATGGCGGCCATTTTATTGTGAACACAATTTAATTATTTGCATTACAAAAACGATTCCCACGGCTTTACAAAACATTGTACACACATTTTCAATTTCATTTTCCGAAGAAAGAATGGTATTTTACTATTGGTGACATTATTTTTCAAATACATTTCATCCACTTATTTGAGCGAAAAAACGTGCTACTGCCCCTTTAACAACCTCACATTCAACACTAATGTTTTTTTAAAAATTGGAATAGACACAGTCTGACGTTATTACATTTGAGTTTATATGATGGAATCGTAGTGTCATAGTGTCTTGGTTACACATAGTCTTTGTCTGCAGTGGAGAACTGTTCTACACGCAGTAAGGTTTGCGTGGAAAGCGGCGTTAAACCCCAACTCACTCACTCACTCACTCACGCATAGAGGAGTGTGTACTTTGAGAGCAAAAGACTCGATACTAGCGTTATATTGACACACAACAGGGGTTATATACCAAGGATTATGTCCGTCCAAAGACATTTTGTTTAACAATTGTTCTATTAATAAAACAGTGTGATATAATGGAAACCTGACCAGTTTCATTAAGACACACATACATTGATCACCTGTGATAGAAATGTATCCTTTGTTTTTAAACATGATAGATTCCATGGATATCTTGGTATGGACGCGTGGCAAGGCGCGTCGTCGGAAATCCTGTCCCATTTTCCACATTCACTAGTACTGTGGTATGAACAGTAGGAACATGATAAGAGTACGTCCAGATAATGATATTGTTTTCAAATAATGACGCTGACATTAGATCCCTCTGATCCCACTTAGAAACATTCAAATAAAAATGTGAATACCTTAAGAAATTAAATTGTTTATCCTCTCCAGATCGTGTGATAAATTAAACTAACGGGCAAAAGAAACGATACCAAACTTTGAAATTTAATATTTTGTTAGCAGAATGTTAAAATTTTAAATGCACGACATTGAAATGATTTCCCTATTTCAGTAGTCATATGTGTCACGAAAATTGTTGTGTTTTGGCGATCCGTTTCCGGCAAATTGTATTAAAGTGTGATTTTTTTGCATCAAAAGCACGTGCTGCACGTGCATTATTTGCGTATAAAAGATGTGTCGAATCACTCAACGACATACCACTACTTCAACTGCATCGAGAAACATGGCAAGATTATCACCTGAAGAAAGATGGAGAGCCGTCGGAATGGTGCAGATGGGTGCAACGCATGCACACGTGGCTACGACGCTGGGCTGTGCACGCATTACCATCACCAGACTGATGAGACGCTACAGGCAGACGGGGAGAACAGTGGACATGCCAAGGAGTGGAAGACCCCGTGTAACGACCGCCAACGAGGACCGCCATTTAAGAATTCTGCATTTGAGGAACCGGTTCCTGACAGTGACGGAATCAGCGACGACTGGGCTTGGACACGCTATCAGTCGAAGAACAGCGGCCAGACGTCTCAGACAGCATGGTATCCGCGCCTACAGACCCAACCGGGGCGTGCACCTGACGCGTCAACATCGACGTCAACGTCTCCAATGGGCACGTAACGTTCGGCAATGGCAGGCTCGGAACTGGCGAAGGGTAATCTTTTCGGATGAGAGTCGGTTCCAACTGTACAAGAATGATGGAAGAACGCGGGTGTATCGACGTCGGGGTGAACGTTTTCGACGTTGTTGTATTCAGACTGTTGTACCATTTGGCGGTGGCAGCGTCATGGTGTGGGGAGGAATTAGCGGACAAGGGAAGACTGATCTTGTTGTCGTGGATGGGAATCTCAACGCACAGAGGTACATTGATCAGATTCTCCGCCCAGTTCTCCTACCATTCCTGCAGCAGCACAACAACAGAACGCTCTTCCAGCAGGATAACGCCCGTCCCCATACAGCCCGTATAACCAGGGAGTTTCTCCAAAGAAACAACGTCAATGTGTTGCCATGGCCTGCCAGATCACCTGACCTTTCACCTATTGAACATTTATGGGACCATTTGGGACGTCAAATCCGCCAAAGAGCTGTGGTTCCAGGAAACCGACAAGAGCTCGCTCGAGCCCTGAGAGAGGAATGGCAGAGAATACCAGACCGTGTTATCATCCGTCTCATATTCTCAGCACGACGTCGAGTTCATGCATGCATCGAGGCCCGTGGTGGCCATACGCGATACTGAGAACTTGTTGGGGCATGCACCGAGGCCCGTTGTGGCCATGCAAGATACTGAGGACGTGTTGGTGTGGATTCTGTTTTCGAAGGTGCTGATCGAATTCAGGACAATTTCATGTCTGTACTTTAACAAGCTGTACTTGTTAACACATTGATCGGAAAGACATCAATATTTGATTGTTTGATAAACTATTCAGTTGTTTACAGATGAGAAATGAAATAAAATTTGTATCATTTTGTATTTGTCATTTATTGGTCAATTATACGTGGTATCGTTTCTTTTGCCCGTTAGTTTATAAACGCCTGACCAGAATACTATTGTCATTGCCTATATTCATGATCATTGGCGAATTATGGTGAATAACGTGTATAAACACTTCATGAAGGGCGTAACTGAATTAGTGAACACCCATGTTGATGGAGACAGTGAGGAGACATAAAGATAAAAAAAACTGAAGTTTCCACTTCATAGTTTTAGTTTGTGCCGGGTCATCTTTATAAGTTTTTATATCTGGGGAAAGTCCCGGGGTTCGATTCCGGCCGCGTCATACCAAAAGACAATAAAAGATTGAAGTTGTTGCTGCCTTGCTTGCCACTCAGCATTATATATAATGACAAAAGAACGCTGCCTGGTGCTATTTGTACACAAAATGAATTTCTCCTATGTGCACTGTATTGCGGATATTAAAGGGGCAGTAGCACTTTTTTTTCAAATTTTATTTTTTCAATTTTCCCATTTATAATGATAGTTTATGTTATTTATATTTACTTTAGAAGGTAAAACACCTATTTACACAAACCAATTATCTGTAGATGTAATAACTGTGTTGCGTATTAAGCCAAAATTGCATGGCGGCCATTTTATTGTGAACACAATTTATTATTTCGAATGACAAAAAACGATTTCCATGGCTTTACGGAACCATGTACACTCATTTTTAACTTGATTTTCCGAAGCGAGAAGGGTGTTTTACGATTGGTGACGTTATTTTCAAATACATTTCATCAACTTATTTAAGAGAAAAAATGTGCTACTGCCCCTTTAAAGAATTATCATTATTACCATATGTCTAAAGGATGCAGTCGTTCAAACCTCTTTCAGAGTCCTTGTCTGAAGACTAAGTAGTATAAACTGTCTGACTGACATTCAGCTGATCAAATCTCAAGGGTGTTCTCATATTTTCTTTTCTAAAATCAATACATTTTCTACTTCAAAGTTTAGTGTCACTGGATATATGTCGATGATGTCAACCACGTGGTAAATCTAAGTCGACATCCTACCAACTAACTCAAATGTATATTCTCTTTATTTCAGCCAGATATTTGCAGCTTCAAATGTTCACGTAACACCTTTGCATGTAAACTTGAACAAGAACTTGGAAGACATGTGAAACATATGACCTTATTATACAAAGTCAATAGAAGTGTCATCTGATATAAAAGATTAGATAAAATATTTTGAGAGAAATAAGCATTATTATACCTCTATTAAATTTGTAAGAAATCCATTGGTCAGTAAACAGCACGTTTTACACTGCCCCCCTCTATCAGTGATGAGGTCAGTTTTGTGACAGAAATTTCTGTCACTGACCTGAGATATTGACTCGACACGTGATTTGTGTCACGTGACTGTTTTGACGTTTTTCTTTGTCCAATATGTTGTCATCTGATCGGTTTGCTGATTTTGTCATGAGGTAATATTTTCGATTTACCAGTATGACTATGAGTGTACAGTGCAACAGATAAAATGTTAAATACAAAAGCCTGAAGAAAAAATAATTTCTGTATGATAAAACACTTAATTACTCATGGTGAGGGCATTATGTGAAATACAAGGACTCTCTGACCTGACTCCTTCGGCGATCTAACGTGACCTCGACCTGTGGTCTCAGTCAGGTCAGACAAGCTCGGGAGTCAGGTATCGAGGCCTTGTATTTCACATAATGACCTCACTATAAGTAATTAAGTGTACACTATTTTGACTTTCTTCTCAGCAGTTAACTTTGCCCGACCATGTGTGAAACTGAAGGATATCTATTGATGGGTGACCTTCTCCCCATCCTATCAACCATTGAAGAAGTTCTAAGAACTACCTAGAAATAAAGGACATAAACTGACGGGAAAAAGAAACTATAGCAACATGTCTTTGGTGTTATCAACTTGAACAAATATATCATATGAATAAAGGGATATACGGTTTACAGCGATTCATTTGACCATATTCTATTCGCAATTCCACAAAAGTACCATGTGTAGTGTAACGTTAAACACATTAATTTGCAGAACAAACATGTTTTTATAAAACAAATTAGAATTAGAAGGGTGTATTTTCAAAAGTACATGTCTGAAAAACGTACATTATTTCTTGTGACGTCATTTTCAAAAGAAGTTCTGTCACTTGACCTCTGTAATTTGCATCTTTATCCGTATATGACCCCAACGGATACCGAAAATATCCGTTGCCTTTATCCTGCCGAGAACCCCCTCCATTGTATGATAAATCCAGTGATTTAATTAATCTCTTTTACAAGTCGATGTACAGAGTTTACTAGCCGCCAGATGACGTTACTGAGGATGTCTGGAATGAGTGCTTGAATAACTGTTTTGTTGACTTGGCGATAGAGGATTTTTTTTTCATCCTTATTTGTCAATGCAGATGGTTCAGCACGTGCTTGAAGGGTGATAAGGCTGACAGTCTTGTATGGGGGTTACACTGACTAGCGTCATCCTGTAGAAGGGCCGGTAGAATTGAATACTGTGTACCCAAACAGGGTGCTGTCCACTTGATGTTAGACCGCAGATGTTGATGACGTCACAGTGACGAACTTATTTCGCAGATGTAAAGTGCGGCGTTGTAAGTTTTTTTCGGCGTTGATTACCCTCGTTTTTCCGATTCCTGGTCTATTGTGGTTTTGGCCTGTTTTTATCGTTCGTTGCTGGTTTCTAGTTATTCTGGTTTGGGCGCAGCCGACTGTCAATACTTTCGCCCCGTATCCAACCTGGCCTTTCTGTCCAAAATTGTCGAGAAAGCAGTGAGTGTGAGGCTTAAGGACTACCTTGATAGGAATTCTCTACTTGATAAGTATCAGTCCGCCTATCGCGAAAAGCATAGCACAGAGACAGCTCTAGTGCATGTTACAGATGTACTTAGACAGACTGTTGATGGAGGACAGCCAGCAGCTTTGATTCTTCTAGATCTGTCATCGGCTTTTGACACTATAGATCATGAGATCCTAATACACCTTCTTGACACACAGTACGGTATCAGTGGAACAGTACTGAAATGGATAACATCCTATCTCAGCAACAGAAGCCAACACATAGCAATCAGGAACGTGGTGTCAGATAGTGCCATTCTGCACCATGGGGTGCCACAGGGTTCCGTCCTAGGCCCTCTTCTCTTTGTGCTATATGCTCGCCCCGTTGCTGACATTGTCCACAGTCACCGTCTGCTCCATCACACATATGCTGACGACAATCAACTACTAAAGGCTATATCTACTGATCATGCAACAAGTTTCCGGCAAATTTCAGATTGTACTGCAGACATTAAATCTTGGATGACAGATCATATGCTGAAACTAAACGACACTAAAACTGAAGCCATTCTCATCGGAACAAACCATCAACTCAAACAGATTGCAGACAAGTCACTGACAGTAGCTGATGCAAAAATCAACATCCAATCTCCCGTGAAAGACCTTGGTGTCTACCTTGACTCACCCCTCACAATGGAAGCTCAAGTTAATAATATTTCTAAGACCTGTTATTTTCACCTGAAGTCCATTGGCAACATCCGCCATTACCTCACAGCAGATGTGACTCATGCCCTTGTCAGAGCCTTAATAACATCGCGGTTGGACTACTGCAACAGTATTTTATTCGGAATAAGCCAGAAACTAATTGATAAACTGCAGAAAATCCAAAATTCAGCTGCACGCATTATTTGTTGTCTCCCAAAGCACTGTCACATAAAGCCGGTATTGAAGGAGCTACACTGGCTACCCATCAAGGCCAGGATAGATTTCAAAATTCTGTGTTTGACATTCAAGGCAAAATGTGGTCTATCTCCTCAGTATATGGCTGACATGCTGACCTCTCAATCACAGTCCCGTAATCTCCGTTCCAACAGCAAAGATCTCCTCAGAGTTCCAACTTTCAACCTTAAAACTTTTGGCTATCGAGCTTTCTCCCATGCTGCCCCTACTCTGTGGAACTCACTTCCCTACCACCTGAAAACTGCTGACAGTCTGGACTCATTTAAACGCAATCTCAAGACCCATCTTTTCTCAGTGTATTTCCAGTAACCCTTGCATACCTTTGTATATATTTTTATCTGATGTCATTCCCTCTTTGTAGCGCCATGAGCATATCTATTGATGTGGATAAGGCGCGCATATAAATATGCATATTATTATTATTATTAATAGACATTAACAACTGTGAAAACTACTTGCATTTGCTGTTTCGATACAAAGTACATATCATTGAGAAATCCAATTATTTTAAACAAATGCTTGAACTCTTTCGATAAATTAAACTAAGAATACTGAAATTTCTCGAGATCAAAACCACAGAATTTTGGACTCAGTTATCTGAAAGGCAGATGCATGCCTCTATCGTTAACCCACAATTTCTATAACAGGTGATCAGTTACACATTAGTAGGTGTTGTCAGTGTCTCATGTTACCATGCCCAATGTATAATTACCAGAACATTGATCTGAAACTAGGTAATTCCCGTTGGCATAACATTGTAACTGGGTTATTCATATATCATTATATATCATGTATATCAACATACGTTTAGCAGCATAAATCATTACCACTGAAAATATATCATCACATGTAATGATGGTACAATAGAGGTAATGTGTTTCTTGTGGAGATATTAAGGTGTCATACAATATGTTATTCTGTTATGTATTGTGCTATGGAAGACGATAACAACGACAAGGAAATGTACTATACTGAAAGTAAGGTGACGAAGATGAGTATTTTCTAGACATGTGAAACTAACAAATCACACTATCTACATACTTTTAACAGTAAAATGTCATTTATTGTTTTCAAAATCAATAGTTTTAAGCTCTATTTCATCATAAAAACATTGTTATTTGTACCCTTTTTAGTTGAATTCCTTGACTTAATAATAAACAAGAATTTTTTTGGTAAAGCTGGAAAGCCATGATTTGAGGGGAGGGGGTAGAGAGGAGGGTGAGGGTGAAGAAACAGGGTGGGGAGGGGTCTTTAATCAAGTTTCGCCTCTATCTGTATCTACATGGAATACTACTTATATCTCAAACTCGGTCACTGCAGCAAATCGATGTTTTCAGCTGTCTCTTCACTGTCTCCATTGAATTGAAAATTGCCTCGTTAAGCTATGACAAGCCTCTCATCAGAAGACGAATCTGTGAGTTTATCGATTGCAACAGTAAATAAATAAATAACTAAAGACTTCACTTTATAACCAACAATGATACTTGATTAGCTGTGTAAAGCTGTGTTTCACTTTCAGATGTTTGATTCATGGAAAGTAAGCTTTTTAAGGCTTCCTTGTCGTAACAGAGCAAATGAGGAGAGTAGCCACATTACATTAACATTCAAGATAAGGACACTGTAAACTCATATATACGTAGCCCATGTATGGCATGTCAAACCACGTATTCATTTACTATAATAAAAAAACCCATAGAAAACAGTTGTTTGATGAATTAATGACATTTTGAGATACATATGTGATTTGTTGTGCTGTCATTTTCAAAATCTGGAATTCACAGTTCCCATCCCTATCTTATGTTTCTGATTTGAAAAAAGGCACTCTTTTAATGATCTTCGAGGCAAAATATCGATCGTAATTTGACAGCTGCTCCTTGTCAAGTGACGGATTCTTCAGTAGGGGCCTCGCAATGGCAGAGTACCTAAAATGTGATTTTTCTATTCAAGGTAAAATATTCATACCCGTTTTGTTCATATAAAACGTATGGCAGTAAAAAGAACGATATCCACCGAGAAACACCCTCAACGTTAGAACAGATTGCTTCTGTGTTCTACATGTATGTTCTGTGTTAATTCAAATTCACCTGTGTAAAAGAAATGATATTCCAATGTGCGAAGTTAACATTGATGTAATCAAGGTGTGTTGTAGGATCATTACTGTTTATCATTACTGACTAGGTTTTACTGCCATGCTCACTAAATCCCGTTCTGCTTCCTAGTTAGAATGTCCGGTGTAAATTAAGCTCGCTCACAATATCATATTTACAATACTCATATCACTAAATGCCTTGCTTTCAACGCAATGATGTGTCTCTTTGTTGTATGCAACTATAGAGACTGAATCAAATCTTGATTAGACATCCTCATATTGACGGCCAGTATTGATTTAATGTCTTCTGAATGCAAGTTGTTGTCCCATCATGAAGACAGAGCAGTAAATCGAGCTTGCTAACAACGAATCAGGGATTTAACCTTCCGTGTGGTACAACGAAATATCTTACCTACAACTGAACATTAATGTGAATCAAACTATGTTTAAGGGAGTTTTCTCAAAATGGTTTTGGCCAGAATGTTTGGCATTTAAGTAAAAATGTGTAAAATGTAGAAATATTATTAATGAAATATGTTGTCGACATTAATAACCTTCTTAAACTAAAATTAAATAAAATGTACTGTAGGACGTCATTAAACGAGCCAAACAAGCCCTTTTTGACTCTCCTATCTCGTCTAGTTAAGGCTATTCGAAAACGACGATTTTGAGAATCTTAAAATGTGCGTTTCTCAGAAATATAAACAGATAATGTTTTGAAATTTCAAGTTCAGTCTAGTTGGCTTCTGAAGACATGATGGATCTCTGTTTAAATCGTGTTTATTACTTATCTTGCTTTTTGTATGGTGCAGTTTATTTTGCTGTTGAGTGTATTGTTATAATATGGAACTTTCTTATCTGACATATAATTATTGTACAGGACCCATATTTTCGAAACTATCTTAGCGCTAAGAGAGCTTCGGAAATATGGGTCTTGCATTGTTTTCTTGACTGGCATTAAATCTTAGCATCAGACCTCAAGGTCGCTTTGTACAAGATAAGCTTTCTAATCTACCAGGGCCTAGATTTTCGAAGCTCTCTTAGCGCTAAGACAGTCGTAAGTACCTTACATTAATATTGGCTTAGGCCTATCTCAGCGCTAAGATTGCTTCGAAAATCTAGTCCCTGTGCCTGCAAGAGAGACCAACTCACTTTTTCCTTTTTTCCAAATCAATGCATGGCCTACTTCTAAATTCTAAGTGGAAAATCATCTCGAGATGGTGTCAACACACTGTCACCTAAATCAAACATCTTTCCCTTTATGCACCCTCATATTTGCACCAAAACTTTCCAACATGGCCTATTGTCAATATACAAGCTAAATAAACAATTACATTATTTAATGAAACATAGAAATTTAACCATGATATCATGTCATACAAGATCTGTAAAATTAATTTATTCTGTTGTGATTTCTAATGTTGTTGATATTTGCCCTCAGGTGACAATGACTTACTGAACGATAATATGTTATAAACGTTGATATTCATTAGCAGGCAGCAGTGTATTATGCTGAAATTGAGAAGGACTATATAATACACTGTGATGTTTCTCAGCGACAATGGGGAGGGAGAAAAATAAGCTGACATAATAATGATATTTGTCCTCCAGTAATGGTCAATGCGAATCGTTGATTGTACAATATTTGTTATCATCAATGCCTAACAGAAGATGTTTCTTTAGCTTGTTTACTTCTCTATACTCTTGAGTAGATAGGCTATCAAATTTCAAATCAAACCGCTCGATTGTCTCGTTGTTTTGTATTATCTGCCTGTTGATGACAACACGTGACATTTCATAAGGAAACTGATAATGATACAGTAGGCTTGTTCGTGCCAAGGTGACTATATATAACAGTGGAATAATGAGGCTGACATATGGATGCCCTGTCGTACACCAAGTTCTGAAGTATTAACAATGATTCATTACCATGTACTTGAAGGGTTCGTTATTTATAGTCTTTAGCGGAGGCATGTCCTTGCCAGAAGAAACTGATTCGACCAATGGAAAAACTGTTAAATTCTTTGAAAATCGTCGGTTGATTGTGCTCGAGTGATTTTGGTAATTGTTTTCTATACCAGCAAATACTAATAGGAATGAATAGAATTTAAAGGTATAATATAATGAATATATATATTCCTTTGATGATATGTTTTAACAAATACAAACGGTAACGTATCACAGGAATGGAATTCTAAATAATTACTTGTAGCTCAGAAATTGTCTTGTACCACATCAGAACCTTAGACCTTAAATTCGTTGATAACAAATGTGTTTTAAGGCTTCAACTTCATGGCGGAGCTTTTAAAAGTATAGTATTATTATTCAGATAGATTAACACCAGACATTCCCCCAGGAACTAAGTTGCTTCAATAAGCACGCCAGGCACAAATAAGTGATATGCTATATACATGTAGGAAAAATATAAAAGGGTTTAACACCTCAAAAGCTCAAAATTCAATCTCCTGAAAAACGAATATTTTAACATTATTGACGTGAATCAGTCAAGTGAAAAAGATTTCTAAACAACTTCAAAAGGTCTTCAAGTTGTGGTGGAGATCAGAATATGGATGTCCCAAAGACCAGATTAATAAATGGATGTTCACTGTATAATCTAAAGTCTACAGTCTACAACCTGTTTTAACATAAACACAATGTCAATGTAAGTATACCCCCTGACTCCAATAGGCAAAGTTGAAGAGATTGTTTTGTCAGAATGAAGAATAATGGACATTCCTGGTTGAATTCTGAAAATACATACAGTGTCATTTCCAAAGGATTTTGACATGTTATAAACATTTGAAGTCCATTCGGGTTTGTTTCTCATATCAAGCATGGCCTTGAAGGGTTTGAAGGAATATCGAGTTTTGACATCAATAATGTTGAAATATTCGTTCTTCAGGAGATGGAAGGCCTCGTGATGTCATTAATTGATCATGTAATAGAATTATGATGATGTCAATGTCGCACTACCTACAATGTAGATATCGCTTTAACCTCACATAACTGTAGTTATTGTACGAAACTAAATGTATGAAATAGTTTTCAGTTTCGTATTTTTCAAATACGAAACTATTGACGTCACTCTTACTCTGTCTGGTTTATATTTTATTGTATTACAATATGACCATACAATGTACGATATAGTCATGTATATATATTAATCATGTCTGCAACAGATGATGTAAGATGTATGGCATTTCTTAGTACAATAAAGTGGATTTTAATATTCTTGTTCTATTTTCAATTTGTGGAGTACTTCCTTAAAGCGATATCTACTGCGGAGCCAGTTTTGGATGATAAATACTCGTATCGACGAGGATTATTGAGTTTAACTACTTCATACTGCAGGTTGTTGCCCTGTCATGAAAGTGTAGCCTTTGAGCAAGCTTGTTATCGATGGATCTTCTTGGATTAAATCCTCCGCTGCAATATTGTGCAAGCGATTATATCGAATAATTATTATAGTGATAATGCTCTTTACATTTGTGAAAAAAGGATATCATGAACTGGATATATGATCGTTATGTCTTTCAATTTAATTGGGTTTATTTTTACATTTTGATGGTATTTAATACATTTACAACAACAGTTGCTGTAGGTTAATGAACCAGTCAGTGTCTTTCATAATCATAATCATAAAGTACATTTGTATAGCGCTATGTCTCCATGCTATAGCATGCTCGAAGCGCACAAACACACACACAACACACATACACAAAGAGAAAAAGGAATTATCCCAATAGAAATGTTTTCAAAGATTTCCGGAAAGACATGAGAGATGTACTCAGTCGAAGTTCAAGGGACAGATTGTTCCATTGAACTGCTGCTGCATAGGCAAAAGTTCTCTGGCCATAACTGGAGGTATTTGCTTTAGGTACAACTAAAAGATTTTGGGTTTCAGACCGCAGATTTCTTGAGGGAACATATTTGACAATGAATTCAGACAGATAAGTTGGGGCTTCTCCAAGAGTTTGACGTTTGAAATCGTCCTAATATCACATCGGTTGTGTGGGAAGAAGACATTTCATAGCTGAAGGAGGACCTTAAATACCGTACCCTTTAACTGGAGAGTAATTAATCATGGCATTATCTCAAATCAATGTTGAAATAATCATTATTCAATTTAATTCAGGACATTTTTCTCTCATAAAATTGTTTTGTTAACTATTACATTTTCTAGAGCAAAATGGTTAAATTTGAGAGGATGTCAACCACGTGGTAAATCTAAGTCCACATTCTGACAACGAACTGATCCGTTTATTGTACCCCTCAATTGCAATTTTTCTTTTTTAAATCGGCAAATAAATTAAATATCTCGCCGCTAATGGCTGCAATACTGCCGAAGCGGCGTTAAACAATCACTCACTCACTATTGTACCCCTCAAATATACATAAAACACTCGGTATTGTTATTGCATGAACATATCGAGGATGATGTTTCTGAAAATGTGCGAAGAAGCAAATGGTGAACAATAACTATTTCAGTGATGAACCGTTTTGTCTCTACACATGTTGTATATGCATCTTTACTGCAGCACCCTGTGTTTAACTTGCTGGATAAGCTACGATACAAAGCTCTTCAACACTGTCCTGCTTACAACACAATGGCCTTTATCTTTGTTCACATCAGGCTGTGCAAATGTAGAGACAGAATGAGATCCGGATTAGAAATCCTCAAACCGACAGCAATTATAGATTTTTCATTCCTTCTAGCTGCAAGTTGATACCCCGCCAGGAAGATGAAGCCTTAAAGCAAGCTTGTCATCAATGAATCTGGGATTTAACCTTTCGGTGTGGCACAGTAAGATGTCTGACCTACATGTGAATATCATGGCCTAATATCAATGTTGAAGAATTAGCCTTCTTAATTCTGATCAATAATTTCAGAGGTTTGTCTCTTAACAAAGGGAGTGTTCGTGTGTAGAGTTTGTGCTGCTTAGATTCACCTGTACAAGAGAAATACTATTCCACTGTGTAACGTTAATGTTGATGTTATGACGTGTGTTGCAGGAGTTAGCTGCTGGCTGAGTGTTCCTGCAATGTATAATAGAGCCATTTTTGGTTACTAGTTGGATAAACTGGTGATAACTGAGCTCGCTCACAACAGCATATTTACAATATTCAGCTTACTAAATACCTTGCTTTTGAACATCATGCTGCCCCTTTCTTAACAACATGAGTGTAGTTAGAGATACCGAACCGAATCTGGATTAGACTTAGGTCCATTGTTCTATAACGACAGATTATAGTAAATATAACCTCATCATTAACACATGACGTCGTCCCCAAATAAGGGGCGTGTCGGGATTGATTGAGAGAACAAGCAGGTCGATGAGACAGTGGAGAGACATTAAGAGAACTTAACAAGGTATTTCTGGAAGTGTCTAAAGGACAAATATCTTCTATAATACTTGCCTGACATTAAACTGATCAGACCTCTGGTACAGTACGAGCTCTCTAATCTCACAGTGTGGCGCCAGAGAGACTAACGCACTTCTTTTTTCAAATCAATACATTTTCTAGAGCATGATGGTAAAATTTGAGAGGATGTCAACCACGTGGTAAATCTAAGTCCACAATCTGACACCGAACTGAAACACATAATCCGTTTATTGAACCCCTCAAATATACATAAAACACTCGGTATTGGTATTGCATGAACATATCAAAGAAGCAAATGGTGAACAATACTATTTTTATTTCAAGGAAGCAGTCATATATAACGACATCAACAGGATTGGTTGTATCATTGCATGAAAATAGCCATTGTCACAAAATAAGAATAGTCATCTTATCTGAGGACACATGGCTGACATTCAACTGATCTGATCTGACGAACGATTCGTGTATAATATGAAACCGCTAATGTCACAAATAATGCCAAATAGACCAACTCACTTTTGTCAATACCTAGGGTTTCACTGGATATCACATGGGTTGTCAATCTATGTTAACACCCTCTTTATCTTGCGGCTTATGTTTTGCTGTGTTATATCTCAATTATTAACATTGACGCTTATAATCAAAAACATTTATTATTCATAAGTTCAACATCAATTTCAGATGTAGCAATGTAATAACATTAAACACATTAACGATTTATTTCAATTGTCAATGATTCGATTTTACCAACGTGCACAAATGTATATCCTCATTTAGTATTATAAGTTCCCATTCTTTGTTATATTCCCCGCTATACAACTTGTCCATGTATAAGCAAAACAAATAATGGAAACATAAATGACTTCATCTAACACAATATAAAACAAGAAAAGCCTTTAAAACGGCATGCTTAGGGCACCTGGGTAGATGTAGTGGATGGAACGTGAGGCGGTAATTTGTTAGAAAGTGATTCCAGGTGAATATGTGTCCTGGCGGTATGTGGAGAAATGAAAGTATACAATTAGATATATATGCATTTTACAAAATTCGAAAGTCTGCACAAGAAGTCTTGATTGGCGCTGCCCGACAGTTCTCTCCACACATCATAACATGTCAAGATATCATATTTTACGTTTTTTCTGTAACAAATTAAAGCCTTATTAGCTATTTGCAATTGAATGTTATGTATTGGTATTTCTGTCTAGTGTTATTTGTTAGAATTTCGTAGACTGGCATTCTAATTGTTTTAAAACTTGTTAACATTTTCATGATGTATTTCATCTCCTTAGAATTACCGTTTGTATCCCACGCTTTGTATATTTAATTCAATATCCCGTTTTTACAATCAAGTATCACAGACACCTCGGGTATTATTCCAGAAAAAGTATCACCGAAGGAATTCGGACTTGTTCTAAGGACAAAATGTAACGGGAGTTTTTCAAGACAGCAACCAACGCACAACACAACATCGTCTGTTATCATATCAATGTTTGAACAGTGGACAAATATGACATTGTTATTAATTTACTGTGTTTTTAATTTTTTAGATTAAATTTGTGGAGACCAACTCTATAACATTGCCTTCACTAAGTTGACCTCTGCAAAATTCAGTAAAAGTAGGTCAGTGGCTATGTTGATTTGTTTCAGCAGCGTATACGACGACTACATGACGGGCGTACAGAGTTCTGGAACCAGGCTTAAATCGAAACAAGTGTATCAGCGTACATATAGTTAGACGTCATCATCCCTCACACTAGCTTCAATAAACATGTCATTTATATGATAAAACATTTGTTTTGTTTCAAATATATACCATGAAACCTGGATTGACATTCTATTAGTGTAATATTTAAGAAATAAAGTTCGCTGTACCCTTTATTTCTTTTCTAAGATGTCAAATGATCAGATACAGGTAACATTCTGCTTCCAATAAATTGGAAATAAAAATATTGTTTACATTCTGTATATTGATAATCCATGAACAGGGCCGACGGACGGCTATTCCACGTGTAAAACCCACCCCATAAGATAGACTAAGGTCAAGTGACTAACATTCCAAAAAGAATTGTGGGTAGAGCTTGATCAAGTCTAAGCGTGGTGGCGAAACGTAATTTGTCAAATTGAAATGTTTGCTGCTATCATAAAAAGTTGATGGTCATTGTCCCACCGCTAATTTTGACCCACTGCAGAAGTTGCAATCCATGGAAAGGAATACACATTTTATTGGTTGAAATGTAAGAGCTCAGACGGCTGAGGCGAATCGACGTTACGTTACCATGGGCACACTTGATCACGAGGGAGCGGCGTGGAACAGCGGGAACGTCATTCGATTGTTACGTCATCAAAAAAACTATACTTTTATTGTCTGATAAAGTACTTTTTTTCGATTGTTCTAACCGCTAGGCATCTTAGAATTCATAACAAGAACATTGTTAATTTACCGTTGAAGTTGAAGTCCTACTTAATAATAAACAAGAATTGTTTTTGTAAAGTTGGAAAGCCATGATTTGAGGGGAGGGGGTAGACAGGAGGGGGAGGGGGAAGAAATAGGGTGAGGAGGGGTCTTCAATCAAGTTTCGCCTCTATCTGTATCTACATGGAATACTACTTATATATCAAACTCGGTCACAACAGCAAATCGATGTCTTCAGCTGTCTCTTCACTGTCTCCATTGAATTGGAAGTTGCCTCGTTAAGCTGTGACACGCCTCTCATCAGAAGACGAATCTGTGAGTTTATCGATTGCAACAGTAAATAAATGAATAACTACAGTCTTCACTTTATATTCAACAATGATACTTGATTTTTGTAAAGCTGTGTTTCACTTTCAGATGTTTGATTCATGAAAGTAAACTTTTTAAGACTTCCTTCTCGTCACTGAGCAGATGAGGAGAGTAGCCACATTACACTAAAATTCAAGATAGTGACACTGTAAACTCATATGCAGGTAGCCCTTGTATGGCATATCAAACCTCAATTCATTTACTATAAAAAAAACAAAGAAAAAAGTTGTTTGATGAATTAATGACATTTGGAGAAACATATGTGAGTTGTTGTGCTGTCATTTTCAGGATCTGGAATTCACATTTCCAATCCCTATCTTATGTTTCTGATTTGAAAAATCTAAGGATCATTGAAGAAAGGCACTCTTTTAATGATCTTCGAGGCAAAATATCGATCGTAATTTGACAGCTGCTCCTTGTCAAGTGGCGGATTCTTCAGTAGGGGCCTCGCAATGGCAGAGTACCTAAAATGTGATTTTTCTATTCAAGGTAAAATATTCAGATTCATTTTGTTCATATAAAACGTATGGCAGTTAAAAGAACGATATCCACCGAGAAACATCCTCAACGTTAGAACAGATTGCTTCTGTGTTCTACATGTATGTTCTGTGTTGATTCAAATTCTCCTGTGTAAAAGAAATGATATTCCAATGTGCGACGTTATCATTGATCTAAGCAAGGTGTGTTGTAGGATCATTACTGTTTATCATTACTGACTAGGTTTTACTGCCATGCTCACTAAATCCCTTTCTGCTTCCTAGTTAGAATGTCCGGTGTAAATTAAGCTCGCTCACAATATCATATTTACAATACTCATATCACTAAATGCCTTGCTTTCAACCCCATGATGTGTCTCTTTGTTGTATGCAACTATAGAGACGGACTCAAATCTGGATTAGACATCCTCATATTGATGGCCAGTATTGATTTAATGTCTTCTGATTGCAAGTTGTTGCCCCATCATGAAGACAGAGCAGTAAATCGAGCTTGCTAACAACGAATCAGGGATTTAACCTTCCGTGTGGTACAACGAAATATCTTACCTAAAACTGAACATTAATGTGAATCAAACAATGTTGAAGTGAGTTTTTCTCAAAATGGTTTTGGCCAGAATGTTTTGCATTTAAGTAAAAATGTGTAAAATGTAGAAATATTATTAATGAAATATGTTGTCGACATAAATAACCTTCTTAAACTAAATTTTGTTTATGCGTCTGTACTGTAGGACGTCATTAAACAAGCCAAAAAAGCCCTTTTTGACTCTCCTATCTCGTCTAGTTATGGCTATTCGAAAACGACGATTTGGAGAATTCTTAAAATGTGTGTTTCTCAGAAATATAAACAGATAATGTTTTGAAATTTCGAGTTCAGTTTAGTTGGCTTTTGAAGACATGATGTTTATTTCTTATCTTGCTTTTGTATGGTGCAGGTTCTTTTGCTGTTTAGTATATTGTTATAATATGGAACTTTCTTATCTGACATATAATTATTGTACAGGACCCATATTTTCGAAACTATCTTAGCGCTAAGAGAGCTTCGGAAATATGGGTCTTGCATTGTTTACTTGACTGGCATTAAATCTTAGCATCAGACCTCACGGTCGTTTTGTACAAGATGAGCTTTCTAATCTACCAGGGCCTAGATTTTCGAAGCTCTCTTAGCGCTAAGACAGTCGTAAATACCATACATTAATATTGGCTTAGGCCTATCTTAGCACTAAGAAAGCTTCGAAAATCTAGGCCCTGTGCCTGCAAGAGAGACCAACTCACTTTTTCCTTTTTTCCAAATCAATGCATGGCCTACTTCTAAGTTCTAAGTGGAAAGTCATCTCGAGATGGTGTCAACACACTGTCACCGAAATCAAACATATTTCCCTTTATGCACCCTCATATTTGCACTAAAACTTCCCAACATGGCCTATTGTCAATATACAAGCTAATAAACAATTACATTATTTAATGGAACATAGAAATTTAACAATGATATCATGTCATACTAGCTCTTCAGAATTTTAATAATTTATTCTGTTGTGATTTCTAATGTTGATATTTGTCCTTATGTGACAATGACTTACTGTAAGATAATATGTTATAAACGTTGATATTTATTAGCAGGCAGCAGTGTATTATGCTGAAATTGTGAAGGACAATATAATACACTAGCTATGATGTTTCTCAGCGACAATGGAGAAAAATAAGCTGACATAATAATGATATTTGGCCTCCAGTACGGGTCAATACGAATCGTTGATTGTACACTATTTGTTATCATCAATGCCTAACAGAAGATGTTTCTTTAGCTTGTTTACTTCTCTATACTCTTGAGTAGATAGGCTATCAAATTTCAAATCAAACCGCTCGATTGTCTCGTTGTTTTGTATTATCTGCCTGTTGATGACAACACGTGACATTTCATAAGGAAACTGATAATGATACAGTAGGCTTGTTCGTGCCAAGGTGACTATATATAACAGTGGAATAATGAGGCTGGCATATGGATGCCCTGTCGTACACCAAGTTCTGAAGTATTAACAATGATTCATTACCATGTACTTGAAGGGTTCGTTATTTATAGTCTTTAGCGGAGGCATGTCCTTGCCAGAAGAAACTGATTCGACCAATGGAAAAACTGTTAAATTCTTTGAAAATCGTCGGTTGATTGTGCTCGAGTGATTTTGGTAATTGTTTTCTATACCAGCAAATACTAATAGGAATGAATAGAATTTAAAGGTATAATATAATGAATATATATTCCTTTGATGATATGTTTTAACAAATACAAACCGTAACGTATCACAGGAATGGAATTCTAAATAATTACTTGTAGCTCAGAAATTGTCTTGTACCACATCAGAACCTTAGACCTTAAATTCGTTGATAACAAATGTGTTTTAAGGCTTCAACTTCATGGCGGAGCTTTTAAAAGTATAGTATTATTATTCAGATAGATTAACACCAGACATTCCCCCAGGAACTAAGTTGCTGCGATAAGCACGCCAGGCACAAATAAGTGATATGCTATATACATGTAGGAAAAATATAAAAGGGTCTAACACCTCAAAAGCTCAAAATTCAATCTCCTGAAAAACGAATATTTTAACATTATTGACGTGAATCAGTCAAGAGAAAAAGATTTCTAAACAACTTCAAAAGGTCTTCAAGTTGTGGTGGAGATCAGAATATGGATGTCCCAAAGACCAGATTAATAAATGGATGTTCACTGTATAATCTAAAGTCTACAGTCTACAACCTGTTTTAACATAAACACAATGTCAATGTAAGTATACCCCCTGACTCCAATAGGAAAAGTTGAAGAGATTGTTTTGTCAGAATGAAGAATAATGGACATTCCTGGTTGAATTCTGAAAATACATACAGTGTCATTTCCAAAGGATTTTGACATGTTATAAACATTTGAAGTCCATTCGGGTTTGTTTCTCATATCAAGCATGGCCTTGAAGGGTTTGAAGGAATATCGAGTTTTGACATCAATAATGTTGAAATATTCGTTCTTCAGGAGATGGAAGGCCTCGTGATGTCATTAATTGATCATGTAATAGAATTATGATGATGTCAATGTCGCACTACCTACAATGTAGATATCGCTTTAACCTCACATAACTGTAGTTATTGTACGAAACTAAATGTATGAAAGTTTTCAAATACGAAACTATTGACGTCACTCTTACTCTGTCTGGTTTATATTATATTGTATTACAATGACCATACAATATACGATATTATCATGTATATCTATTAATCATGTCTGCAACAGATGATGTAAGATGTATGGCATTCTTAGTACAATAAAGTGGATTTTAATATTCTTGTTCTATTTTCAATTTGTGGAGTACTTCCTTAAAGCGATATCTACTGCGGAGCCAGTTTTGGATGATAAATACTTGTATCGATGAGGATTATTGATTTTAACTCCTTCATACTGCAGGTTGTTGCCCTGTCATGAAAGTGTAGCCTTTGAGCAAGCTTGTTATCGATGAATCTTCTTGGATTAAATCCTCCGCTGCAATATTGTGCAAGTGATTATATCGAATAATTATTATAGTGATAATGCTCTTTACATTTGTGAAAAAAGGATATCATGAACTGGATATATGATCGTTACGTCTTTCAATTTAATTGTGTTTTTTTTATATATTTTGATGGCATTTAATACATTTACAACAACGGGTGCTGTAGGTTAATGAACCAGTCAGTGTCTTTCCAAGAGTTTAACATTTGAAATCGTCCTAATATCACATCGGTTGTGTGGGAAGAAGACATTTCATAGCTGAAGGAGGACCTTAAATACCGTACTCAGTAACTGGAGAGTAATTAATCATGGCATTATCTCAAATCAATGTCGAAATATTAATTATTCAATTTAATTCAGGAATTTTTTCTCTCATAAAATTGTTTTGTTAACTATTACATATTCTAAAGCATGATGGTAAAATTTGGGAGGATGTCAACCACGTGGTAAATCTAAATCCACAATCTGACACCGAACTCAAACACATCATCCGTTTATTGTACCCCTCAATTGCAATTTTCTTTTTTAAATTCGGCAAATAAATTAAATATCTCGCCGCCAATGGCTGCAATACTGCCGAAGCGGCGTTAAACAATCACTCACTCACTATTGTATCCCTCAAATATACATAAAACACTCGGTATTGTTATTGCATGAACATATCGAGGATGATGTTTCTGAAAATGTGCGAAGAAGCAAATGGTGAACAATAACTATTTCAGTGAAGAACCGTTTTGTCTATACACATGTTGTATATGCATCTTTACTGCAGCACCCTGTGTTTAACTTGCTGGATAATAAAGCTACGATACAAAGCTCTTCAACACTGTCCTGCTTACAACACAATGGCCTTTATCTTTGTTCACATCACGCTGTGCAAATGTGGAGACAGAATGAGATCCGGATTAGAAATCCTCAAACCGATAGCAATTATAGATTTTTCATTCCTTCTAGCTGCAAGTTGATACCCCGCCAGGAAGATGAAGCCTTAAAGCAAGCTTGTCATCAATGAATCTGGGATTTAACCTTTCGGTGTGGCACAGTAAGATGTCTGACCTACATGTGAATATCATGGCCTAATATCAATGTTGAAGAATTAGCCTTCTTAATTCTGATCAATAATTTCAGAGGTTTGTCTCTTAACAAGGGGAGTGCTCTTGTGTAGAGTTTGTGCTGCTCAGATACACCTGTACAAGAGAAATACTATTTCACTGTGTAACGTTAACGTTGATGTAATGACGTGTGTTGCAGGAGTTAGCTCCTGACTGAGTGTTCCTGCAATGTTTAAAAGAGCTATTTTTGGTTACTAGTTGGATAAACTGGTGTTAACTGAGCTCGCTCACAACAGCATATTTACAATATTCAGCTTACTAAATACCTTGCTTTTGAACATCATGCTGTCCCTTTCTTAACAACATGAGTGTATTTAGAGATACCGAACCGAATCTGGATTAGACATCCTCATATCGCAGGTCAGTTTTGATTTTAACATCTTCTAAGTGCAGGTTGATGCCCTGTCATGAAGATAAGCCGTGAATTGAGCTTGCTACCAACGAATCTTGGATTTATCCTTCCGTGTGGTTCAACGGAATATCTGACCTACAATAGAAAATAAGAAAACAAAACAAAACATGTGTTGAACTGACTAATAATTAATTCAGAATGTTATTTAAACGCGATTTATGGCTTAGTTCCATTGTTCTATAATGACAGATTATAGTAAATATAACCTCATCATTAACACATGACGTCGTCCCCCAATTAGGGGCGTGTCGGGATTGAATGAGAGAACAAGCAGGTCGATGAAACAGTGTAGAAACATTAAGAGAGAACTGAATATGGTATTTCTGGGAGTGTCTAAAGGACACAGTCGTACAAATATCTTCTATAATACTTGCCTGACATTAAACTGATCAGACCTCTGATACAGTATGAGCTATCTAATCTCACAGTGTGGCGCCAGAGAGACTAACGCACTTCTTTTTTCAAATCAATACATTTTCTAGAGCATGATGGTAACATTTGAGAGGATGTCAACCACGTGGTAAATCTAAGTCCACAATCTGACACCGAACTGAAACACATAATCCGTTTATTGTACCCCTCAAATATACATAAAACACTCGGTATTGTTATTGCATGAACATATCGAGGAGGATGTTTCTGAAAATGTGCGAAGAAGCAAATGTTGAACAATAATATTTTAAATTTCAAGGACACAGTCATATGTGACGACATCAACAGGATTTGTTGTGTTATTGCATGAAAATGATGGTTTAGCAAAGACGATGTTTCTGAAAATATCCATTGTCACAAAAGATGAAGAGTCATCTTATCTGAAGAACACATGGCTGACATTCAACTGATCTCACCTGACGAATGATTCGTGTATAATATGAGACCGCAAATGTCACAGTATGGTGCCAAATAGACCAACTCACTTTTGTTACTACCTAGGGTTTCACTGGATATCACATGGGTTGTCAATCTATGTTAACACCCTATTTATCTTGTGGCTTATGTTTTGCTGTGTTATATCTCAATTATAATCATTGACGCTTATAATCAAAAACATTTATTATTCATAAGTTCAACATCAACTTCAGATGTAGCAATGTAATAACATTAAACACATTAACGATTTATTTCAATTATCAATGATTCGATTTTACCAACATGCACAAATGTATATCCTCATTTAGTATTCTTAGTTCCCAGTCATTGTTATATTCCCCGTTATACAACTTGTCCATGTATAAGCAAAACAAATAATGGAAACATAAATGACTTCATCTAACACAATATAAAATAATGAACACAAAGATGACGTGTCATTTAAAATGTTCAGAAGATATTTTCTACCAATGTTTTTTAATGTCCAATATTGAAATTCATCCTCCAATGATAGTAGATACGGTTATAGTTGGTTTTAATATATTTTTTTGTTTATCACAAAAGACTAAACATATGATAAAGTCAAATATTTCAAAAGGAAACTGATAGCGATACAAAAGGATTGTTCGTGCCAAGGCAACTATGTATAACAGTGGAACAATGAGGCTGACATATGACTGCCCTGTCGTACACCGAGTTCTGAAGTATTACCATGATCCATTACTCTTTAGTTGAAAGGTTCGTTATTTAAAGGTAGGGTGTGATGCTCCATGGTAGCTTTTGGGATTCATTATAAAGGGATTCCAATATTTAAGGTCTTCCTTCAACGGAAGCATGTCCTTGTCGGTAGCAACAAATGTGAACAGTGGATAAAACTGTTACATTTGTTGAAAGACATTTGTTGATTGTGCTTGGGTGATTGTGGTAGGTGATTGCCGAACAAGACAATTGTAGTTGGACTAAATAAAATTTAAAGGTGTAATATTATGAACATTTCCTCCTCTGTTGATCTTTTCAAATACAAAGAATAAGCTATCACCAGAATAAAATGTAAAATAAGAACTTGTAGGTCAGAGATGACACAAGACCAAATAACGTTAACTTACATTGTTATTGATAACAAACCTCCTTTAAGGCTTCATCTCCATGATGGGGGTTTAAACATAGTGTTATGGTGTTCTAAACAAGGTACAGTATGTATAATATGTTGAAGTCAGGCACAAATATTTGATATGTTATACCAATAATTAAGAAAACACAAGGCAAAAGTAAATTGTATGCTATACAAATTTAGGAACAAAATGGTTTAACACCTCAATAGCTCAAAATTCAATCTCCTGAAAAACGAATATGTTAATATTATCGACGTGAATCAAGCAACAGAAGAGGACTCAGTAACATTTCAAAACCTCAAAACTTCGTCAAGCTGTGGTACTGATGAGAATATGGATGTCCTGGAGACCAGATTAGTAAATGGATATTCACTTTACAATCTCAAATAAACTGTACTCGAGTTTTAACATAAACCTAAAGTCAATGTAAGTATACCCCTGGCCACAAGATGCACAGGTGAAGAGATTTTTATGAGAATGAAGAATAATGGACATTCCTGATTTAATTCTGACACTTATGACTGCATTCCGAACAGAGTTATCCTTTATGAGTGACTGACCAAATGCAAAGGTTTGTGATATGTTCTAAACATTTGAAGTACATCTGAAGTACATCCGGCTTTGTATCTCATCTCAACATAGCCTTGTAGGGTTATAAAGGGGCAGTAGCACGTTTTTGGCAAATTTTATTTTTTAATTTTTTAAGTTTATGTCATTTATATTTACTTTAGAGGGTAAAACATCTTATTACACAAACAAAATTATCCGTAGTGGTAATAACGGTGTTGCGTGTAAAGCAACAATTGCATGGCGGCCATTTTATTGTGAACACATTCTATTATTTTGAATGACAAAAAACGATTCCCATGGCTTTACGGAACCATGTACACTCATCTTTTAACTTGATTTTCCGAAGAGAAAAGGATGTTTTACTATTGGTGACATTATTTTTCAAATTCATTCATCGACTTATTTGAGCGAAAAAAACGTGCTACTGCCCCTTTAAGGGATTTACAGTGTTTACATCAATTAAGATGATTTTAGGGAATGTCATTAACTGATGATGTAACAGAATGATGTTTATGTCATTGTCGCGATACCAACAATGTATCGACATTGCTTGATCTCACACAAGCGTTATCTACTGCGGGAGCAATTGCAAGTTTTGGATGACAAATGCCCACATCGACGACCATTAATGACTTTAACTACTACCAGCTACAGGTATTTGGCCTTGCATGAAAGTGATTATTTAGAATTATTATTCTAGTGATGCATGCTCTTTGCATTTTGTGGAAAAAAGGATATCACGAAGTTAAAACATGGTCATTACGTCTTTCAATTAAATTTTGTTAAATTACAATTTGATGGTAATTAATCATGGTATCAATTTAAATTTATTCATATAAATAATTTCGGAGTGTTTCGAAGATTGATATGTTTTTCACATAATGGCCCTTGAACTATTTCAGTGATAAACTGTTTTGTTTCTGCACCTGATGCTGAAACTATATGTTGTTCCTTCGGTCGTTACTGCAGCACCTATAGGCTAATATCTTGTGTTAACAATACTATAACTACAATACAGATCAGAGCTCTTCAACACTGCCCTACTTACAACACCATGTCCTTTATTTATCTTTGTTCATATCATGCTGTGCAAATGTAAAGACGGAATTAGATGCGGATTAGAAATCCTCAAATCGACAGCAAATATAGATTTCTCATTCCTTCTAGCTGCAAGTTGATAGCCTGCCATGAAAATGAAGCCTTAACGCAAGGTTGTTATCAATGAATCTGGGATTAAACCTCCAGTGAGATATCTGACCAAGAAGTGATAGATTGGCCTCATATCAAGATTGAAGAATTAGCCTTTTGAATTTCACATGATCGGTCGTTCTAATCAATAATCAGAGGTTAGTCTCCTAAGGAGAGGAGTTTTGTGATTCGTTGAGACAACCACTTTGATCATGGTCACCACTTCAAATCAGAAAAGCTGATTAGAGGTAGAAAATGACAATTTTCTGGTTAACAACTTCTTTATTGTGTACACACAGCGTTTCGAAGTTTGTGTTACTTCTTCACCAGGTTCACCAACAACTTCTTTATTGCGAGCATACATGTGTACACAGTGTTCTTCGAGGGATTCATCAAGATAATACTTTGTTTACTATTCATCTCATTTATCAGCAACATCTTTCACAAAGGTCTTTCCAACAATGTACAGCTATCATTAGCAATATACACATATTTGATAACTGTGAGACCTCTAAAAATGACATTTGAAGTGTGTCCCACTGGTCAGAAGTCCGGGACAGCAACTGTTAACATTAGTTATGTCAATTGTACAACAAATATGTGAAACTAACTCACTCACAGACGTCAATAGAAAGATACCAGTGCCATGAAACAAGCAACAAACTCGACTGTCGATATCTGCACAGAGTAAAGTATTTGTTAATTTTAAAATAAGTAGACCAGAACATGAAACAGTGTGTAATCATAACAATACATTGTTGCAGTAATATCTTCCGATTTGCCCAAGTCCTCATGTACAGGATGATTGATTTTAAACTTGCATGGTACATGTTGTGGGTTTGGTTTGGTGATTAACTATCTAACTTCAACTCTAGAAATCAAATTTACTACTGTCACATTCGAGATCATGTATCGTTCCTCCCCACTTTGTGATATTTCATTGTAACTGATAGTGATACAGCATGACCATACTCATTGTTCCTATAACAGGTGAAAAGAAAGATGACATATGGCGACCCTGTCGTACACCACGATTCACTGAAACATTGTCATGATCAATTACACTCTAGCGAACAAGTTGGGTATTGGGATCAGAAAATAAATGGGCTGTGTAGCTGTAAACGGATGAGAAATTAGGGCAACACCATAAGTTATTAATGCCTTGAGTACACTGATACGAACTAGAATAAATTTTAAACTGTGATAGTTTTATAATATCATTTTTAGTAAAACCAAATAGATGGTATCATAGTGTTAAGGAAATAATTTCCCATATATAAAACCTGAAGTTCCTTCTATCATTTTACCTTTCAATTACTACTTTAAAAGTGATATGTTTCAAAATAAGGAATTGATACGGACAGTAAAGTCAACACTGCACTTGAAAGTTATAAATCGTCTTTAATAATGTATACAACTTATTACATCCCACTTATACCTTACTGTCCGTGGTAACCTTTCATAAAGTATCTTGTTTATTATTGATGTCGTCCAAAGAGTCTAGATATTTAATAGGATCATGACATTATAAACATCAAGTTGAATGCATCATTTACCGAAACAAGAATATTTTATGCAAAACATTAGCATTTCTCAGATAATATGCTGGACAAAAATTATCCAACAAATAAACATAGCCTCTTACACCCAAACACTTGCAATGTTTGGAATGATAGTTTAAAAGTAAAAAATAAAAATAAAACGTTTTTAATAGAAACTATTGATGAATAAGAAATAGGAAAATTATAAGAAGTTTAAGTTACCTTAATATGGAAAATGAGAGCGAATTTATTCCTATTAAGAATCTACCTTCGAAATGTTACTGGGGCAATGCAACACAGATAAGATGTACAAATCATTCCAAACACACAAGGAAATGGAGGAATTGTGAAAAGTTTTGGAAAACTGCTTATGGTCTCATTAATGAATAAGTCTTCTGGCGTTTTAACTAAATTGATTTTTTTGTTAATTGTTGGAATGTCTGCTGAAAATTGAACTCCCTTAGAACAAGAACAGCGTTTTCACAATACTCAGCTTACTAAAAGCCTTGCTTTAAAGGGGCAGTAGCACGTTTTTTGCCAATTTAATTTGTTCAAATTTCCCATTTATAATGATAGTTTATGTCATTTATATTTAATTTAGAGGGTAAAACATCTTATTATACAAACCGATTATCCGCAGTGATAATAGCGATGTTGCCTAAAATGCAAAAATTTAACATTTTATTGTGAACACAATTTATTATATTGAATGACAAAAACCATTCCCATAGCTTTATGGAACCGTGTACACTATTTTTTTTAATTGATTTTCCGTAGAGAGAAGGGTGTTTTACTACTGGTGACATTATTTTTCAAATAGATTACATCGACTTATTTCAGCGAAAAAACGTGCTACTGCCCCTTTAACATGATGTTGTCCCTTTGCAGATGTAGAGACTGAATCAAATCTGGATTAGAACATTAAAATCCTCATATCGACGGTCAGTATTGATTTTAAATTCTTCTAACTGCAGGTTGATGCTCTGTCATGAAGATAGGCCGTGACTTGAGCTTGCTACCGAAGAATCCTTCCGTGTGATACAACGGGATATCTGACCTACAAGAGATAATAAGACAACAAAACAATGTGTAACTTACTCATTCTGGATAATATTTACACAAGAATGATGACTTACATCCAGATTGTAGCAAATATAACCTCACCATGAGCACATTGCGTCTTCCCTTATTGAGGGATGTGTCTGGCTTGACTGAGAGAACAAGCAGGTCGATGAGACAGTGTAGAGACATTAAGAGAGAACTGAACATGGTATTTCTGGAAATAGCTAAAGGACACCGTCGTACACATATCTTCTAAATTACTTGATGGACATTAAACTCATCAGACCTCTGGTACAGTATGAGCTCTCTAATCCAACGGTGTGGCGCCAGAGAGACCAACGCACTTCTTTTCTTCAAATCAGTATAATCTACCTCTCTGTAGAGTGTCACGGGATAAATTGAGATGATGTCAGCTACGTGGTAAAACTAAGCCCATATGCCGTTTATTGCACCCCTTAAAATAAAATTAAAAAACACTTGGTATTGTTCTCGATACGAACATACCGAAGATGATATTTCTGGAAATGTGCTAGCAGCAAGTTGTGTAGAATGATAGTTCAAGTCTAAAGGACACAGTCCTACGATGCGCCATAAACAAGCTGTACCGACATTCAGCTGATATGATGTTTGACTATTAATGTAAGAAGTGAATCGGTTAATCTCACAGTTTGGCGCCAAATAGACCAACTCACTGTTTCTCAATCTAGTCAAACCTTTAACTAGTTTCCCCCGGGATATCAAAAGTGTTGCCAATCAATGCCAACTTCCGGTATAATGTGTGATTTATTTTTAAAATATGTTACAGTTGCATTTGAAGCATTAACGAGTATACTCAAAGGCATTTATGATGAATAAACCCAACAATAACATTAGAAGTAGCAAATTACCTTTTACTTAAACAATCACGATTTAATTCAATTATCAGCTGGAATGTATCATGATTGGGATTTATCAATATACACAAATGTGTATCATCATGTAGTATGATATAGTCCATATTTTTCTTAATTGCCAATACTTGTCAATATACAAACTAAATGCATAATGTGAGGTGAGGTGAGGTGAGTTGTGGTTTAACGCCGCTTTCAAGAATATTTCACTTATATCGCGGCTGCTAGTATTATGGTAGGGGGAAAACCCGCAACGCAATGTGGCTATGCATTACGGTGAAACCTGCGAGCAGCGACTGGGATATATATATATATATATAATGTAAACATAAATTACATCATCTAACGAAATATAGCAATTTACAATGATGACGTGTCGTACAAAATCTTCAGAATCGTGTCAATCTATGCTGTCATGATTTCTAATATTGATATTTCTCCTATATCAATGACCTACTGAACGATATGTCGAATATCTTCTAAACGTTGACATTAATTACCAGGCAACAGTCTGTTATACAGAAAATGTGGAGAACAATATAACACATTGTGTTTCTCAGTGACAATGCGCAGGCAGATACATTTAAAATAAGTTTGTTTACTTACGATGCTTTTTTCTATACTTTTGAGTAGATAGGGGCTATCAAATTTCAAATCAATCAACCCGAGTTTCTCGTTGTTTAGTAATCTTCCCCTGCTGATGACAACAAGTGACATTTTAAAAGGAAACTGATAATGATATATCAGGATGGCTCGTGCCAAGGCAACTAATTTAACAGTGGAATAATGATGCTGACACATGGCTGCCCTGTCGTACACCAAGTTCTGAAGTATAATATAGTAGATTTCGTAGTGGGGAACAACTCCAAACAGTTGATTCGGGGCCTACAATTAAGGGGACTGAAGGGTCGAGTTACCTGTAAGCTCAGAATCAACTGTTTCGAATTGTTTCTCCTACGTAAACTACGAACTTAAATGAATAGATATTATATAAACATGAAGTAATTTTATTTTTAAAATTATTCAAGGTAGTGTCTACCAATTACAATTCATCACAGTGGTTTAAACCCTTTACGTGTCAATTTCCATGTAACTTTCTATGGCGTGCAAAGTGGGACATTCAAAGGATCAGTCACCTCAACCTAATTAGTTCATGTGAGTAAAATATGAAAAAACCGGAATTTTGTTGTGACCACTTTCCACCAAATGGATATACATGTGTACATATACTCAAGACAGCCTTGCGGATTTTTTTTTATTTTGCCAAATCTCTGATGTGCACAACTTTTGAAGATGTTGATTTTAACCAACTTTCCGATGGACAAACTTACCAGGAGATCATTCACGGCTTTCACTCAAGGTTGTAAAGTGAGAGCTGACCAGAGCTGTAAGATTTTTTAATAAAAATTGGAATTTTCATGGCAGTGTTGCAATAGTCACGTGTCTCGAGCATGAAGAACGCCTCAAATAAAAACATGTGCAGTTCGCCTTAGTTTTCTACAGTTCCCGGCGGAGAGTCAACTGTGGAGACACGAGCGTGACGTCACTGTAGTGGTTTACCTGTAGACATTCACTTTTACATTTACAGCTTCTCGAGGTGAGGTGAGTTGGGGTTTAACGCCGCTTTCAAGAGTATTTCACTTATATCGCGGCTGCTAGTAATTATGGCAGGGAGAAAGCCCGCAATTGCGGTGAAACCTGCGAGCATCGGCGGGAACTAGCGAACCATGGGTGGTACTACGCTGAAATTCAGTGTAGAACAGTTCTCTACTGCAGACAAAGTTGCCGTGCCCCTGGCGGGATTCGAACCCCGGACCCCTTGATCCGAAGCCGAACGCGCTAACCACTGCGCTATCCCGCCCCCAGCTTCTCGATAATGGACTCTTGCACATGTGGACTTCTACCCTGTCTAAACTATAGGAACTCTATCGACAACAAAGAAATTAAATGAAGCACATCAAGATACAATATGAGTGCCATTAGTTGCACAATACAATACCATAGTTGTTGCAATAAATACAATAATATAACAAATGCAGATACACTTGTGAGTTACACTGACATGATTACCCGTCATTTAATATTATCGTTACGAATTAAAGTATGTAATGAGGATCGTCGTCGAGATAAATTACCTTGTCCGTTGAAAATGAAATTGAATTCAAAGCATAATTTCAATCGACTATTTTCTCAAGGGTTAGTAAAAGTAGATATATGTGTTGACAGGTATCTTATCAGCAACAACTAAGCTCAAGTGTTTACATGTATACATTAAAGGGGCAGTAGCACGCCAGTCTTATCAGATAAATAAGTGTTACCAATGGTTTAATAATACCCCTGAATCAAAACAAAACAAAAGTTGGATGTATATGGTTTGGTTCAGCCATGCGGTCCATGTTTTCCATCGATAGACGATTATATCGATAGACGATTATATCGATAGACGATTATATCGATAGACGATTATAAGGTGTCAACATAAAAAATGCCGGTCGGCGGTATAGTTCAAGTGATCTGACTGATAGAGGGACACTTAAACATTCAAAGTAGGGTTTAAAATATGGTACAATGATGAAATGTTCAACCATCTTGTTTGAACACTCACGCATGAGACCTATACAAATCTACCTCCCACGTGTAAGATTTCAACATATAATATACGTCACACCATCTTCTTCCTTTACAGATAAGCGTTTTCTATGGATTGGGCTTATCGGGGCGTGTAATGATATGTTTTACCCTCTAACGTAACACAATACTGTATGAACTTAAACAAATAACGGTACGCTACAGTGCCTTTAAAATTTCATTCTATAAAAAAAACCTTATCAATAACGTCGATTTGTTGATTTGTTGTCAGTGGTGACAGGACAATCTTTCTAGTCGGTTACAACAAGATAAAAGTCTGTTCACTACGGGGAAGCGATCGTTTGGTATATAGCTCCAATCTTAGTGTCAGAAAACAAGGTAAGTTATACAGTGTATGTCCTAAATTGCAAAACTATATAAAAAGACACATCGACTTTAGCTATCTTAAATGCGGAATCCATGTAAATGTTAATCAACAAAGTGTATACATTGGAATGCGAGCGTTATAATAGGGTGATATGAAAGAGGTTGTTATTCCTAACTTGGGAAGTAATACACATACGGATGGAGTATGAATCACAGGACTGCGGACGATTTACATGAACTGTATACATGACATGCATTGGTTACCATTATAATCAGGACACAGGGCGAGTCCATTCAGTTAGTAGGTGTGCTCTTCAACAAGAAGGATTGGTCCAAAGAAGGGTATGACAGCGCATTGCCTCGCTTGGTCCACTGGTAGCGAACTTGCTTACGGCGCGAGTGGAGTATTTGTGATTATTGCGACATACTATTTGTGATAAGTCTTTGCATTATTGTACAGGGTGTTTGTCACTGAAATGTGATTTGACATGGTGAAATGACAATAGCTTTAATTTCTGGTATTTTAGATAATCAGCTAGGTAATTCCGCAGATGACAATTACATAATTATTGCATAAACATGTGTATTTGGCGATTTAACACACCTCATAAATTCATCTAGCGGCACCCCTCTTCTGTGGTTAATCACAGTCACGCCTCAAGGATTTTCTCTAACGGATCGCGGCGTTGATTGTTGCATTGTTAAAATGTGTAAATTAAAATCGTCTGAATAATCAATTGCAAGTGTATATTGTCTCGACTTTATGCTCAAATGAATCCGAGTTATAATGTACGTAGAGGTAATAGTCTGTCATTCTTGAAAAAATGCTTTACACGGGATCTCTAAATCATTTGTAATTTCTTTGACAGGGAAATCTAATGCATAGCTGTAATCAAATCCCGAACTGTAATTAAAGACGTTTTACAGATTGTTATGAAAATCACTTTACGAAGTACCACGTGTAATCAAGCGACGTAGAAATTTGATTATATATTTCTACAAGTTGTTGTACAGTAGAATGATCGCTCGGAAAGCGACACTGATATTCATAATAACAACTCGTTTGACACAAAGTACTTATAGACATACTTAAATACTGGAATGGAATACAATGGAATGATCACCTTTCTTGAGAAAAGGCATGGCATTTACTGTTTGTCCGGTTTCTATTTGCAATAAAATGGTGAAGGGGAAATTGTCTGTACGCCCGTTTGTCATGACCACAGACAAGTGTGGTTGAGTTTACCATTTGGTTGAAAGTTACTATTATTTGTGTAAGATCAGGTTGAGACATGTTAACATTCTTGCAAGAAGCACACTCACATATAAAGGTAAACATTCTTGCAAGAAGCACACTTACATATAAAGGTAAACCTTCTTGCAAGAAGCACACTTACATATAAAGGTAAACATTCTTGCAAGAAGCACACTTACATATAAAGGTAAACATTCTTGCAAGAAGCACACTTACATATAAAGGTAAACACTTACACAATGTAAATTTGGTTCCACACCTGTAGTTTATTGGGGATCAGAAAACCACACCTCATTTCGTTTACAAAAGATGTTATTTTATTGCAACTCTTTCAAAATAGTATCTCAAATTCATTTCAAACAATTGATTACACTTGATATGGAAACATCTACTATAGTAATGTCATAGTGGACGTTACGATCCAAATCTCATCCAAATTCTATATTTTATATCACTGAGAAATTATTCAAACTAAGCATATATATTTGTAAACTTTCTCTATCTTTATCAATTGAAAACACGTGTTCACTCGACCGCTGTTACTATCGCCACAGGCATCCATACCAATGGTCAGTGATTATGTCACATTGCATATTCGGCCCTTCATAATATCCTGTAACTAATATTACGCCGACCATGCAATCCTGGTTACCTTTGTCCAGCGTCCAGCATGTGGCCGGCCAAACTAGTTTTATCGGATTATATGAATGTTATGATGTAACATGTATGTGCTTAAATACGCAGAGAGGTGTTCTCTCGGCAGACTCAAACAGACTCGCACAGACTCGAGGTAGACGCCTGTCCTCACCGTTTGTGGCAGAGTCCATCGGCGACTCTGGCAGAAGCAGTATAGATCAAACATTATGTAACCTTGTCATTCGACACCTCAGCCTGGACACAGCTTGGAGTGAGTCTCCACGGCAGAGTCTGGGGGATGGCTCTGTCGTGTACTCCAAGTTGTGATTGTACCACCGGCTTGGGGTTCATTGTACAACGCCAAATAAAAGATATGGTCGACCAACAACAACTGTCTCAAGTCGTCATTTCGTCAGATTCATCTTCCCTTGTCTCCGAGTTCTTAAACCTTAACAGTAACTTTATGAGAACATCTTACCTGATGTCATATATAATATAATGAATTATCTTTTATATTTATTGTAAATGCACACATGTTATATGTCTACTTGTATAGCTTTTTATGTATTTTGTTATATTGTTAGGTCATGTCTTGTTTTATATCTGTGTATGTCTTTTGTTATATTCTTACATCATGTCCAGTTGTATACCCTTGTAGGCAACTGTAGTATTGGGTGATATTTTTGGCAGATAGGCCTAAACATCGTTCTCTGGTATCCACACTTATCAAAATGTTTCTATATCAACTTTAAGGTATTAACTTACCTCAAATTCCAGATGTCTGACATAGTTTCAACTGCAACACTGACGGAAGCTCTGGCCGTGTGTCCGATCTGTGGGAACAAGTTTGATGATAACTCCAAACTACCTCGTCGTATGCCTTGCTGTAAAGAACCCATCTGTGAAATGTGTCTGTCAAAATATGTTAAAGGACGAAACCGATTTCCCTGTACTCTCTGTCGGGCTGATGTTAATCTCCCTGGTGGAGCAAAGTCTCTGCCTAAGGACATGACTGTTCTACGGTTCCTCGACGCCCTGAAGACTCGAAGAGATGCTGTACCGATGTGTACGGACTGTCCAGACAACAACAATGCCATGGCCACGTGCAACGAGTGTGGAGTCTTCCTCTGTGAAATTTGTTTCAAGTCAAATGCTAGACACAGATCAACAAGAAATCACAAGACCTCCAAGTTTGAAGACATCATAGCCAGAAGATCCACAAGACCACAAAGTGCCAAAAGAAGAAAAGCAAGCAGGATTGATCCTTCAGAAGTGAAGAGAAAACTCGACAAGATAACTCAGGGCATGAACAAATTGTCTGACATCGAAGAGAATATCCACAAGTCTCAGAAGAAAGCCACAGAACAAATCAACAAATGTTTCGACGACATGATGGAGGAGCTGCAACACAGAAGAGGAATCCTACTGTCTCAGGTGGAGGCCAATGCTGACGGAGAACGGAAATCAATCAGCAGAGCTCTGGAATCTCACAAGAACTTGCTGGACAAACTAAAGTCTGCCTCCACAAATGGACGCTCAGCAGCCTCCCTTCTTCAAGAAACACCAGAGGATGTTGAAGCTGAGAGAATCGGTGTCACCTTCACAGAGGTCAACATACAGCAGCTTCTCTCTACCATCAGATCAGCAGGACAAGTCAGACTCGTCACCTTCACTCCAACACAGAGGCCCACCGTTGTTCCTGAAGATCAACGTTACACCGCTGTTACGTTCAATCCTGATGATTTTCCCGACGGTAATATACCTGTTTCATATATCTCCTGACACCACTTCCTTACTTTCATTTCATTTCTGTCTTACATTATAAACCTGAGGGAAAATGTATACAAATTTCAAAAAATCAAAAACAAATCGTTCATTATCAGTCGCAGAACAGTGTGCTACATGAAACTGGACACACTTTTCAGAATCCAGACCTGTTTATTATGTTTCAGTTTCTCATTCTTGTTTAGGTTTGGATCATAATATTATATGTTATATGTTAGAGTCGTTTCTCTTGAACTGTTGTTGAGAGCACATGACGAACTCACCAGTGAAAAACACGTTTGTCACAGGAAAAGTTTGTGGATGGCATATTACTAATGCGACAATGTATTGAAGATGACATAACATTCCTTGTTCATACGGTAATTGGCAAGGAACAGCTTAGAAATGTTGTAATATAATATAGAAGCACACCATTTTATATTCTTCTTGTAAACAAACGTCTCTATGGCTCTCATGAATCTCAGCATGATTAAATGATACATTTGGTCATGTGGTTTATACACAAAATTGATTTTGAGTAGGGTCACCTTTCTCATTCAATAGTCAACTTCATACTCAGAGGTCTTTATATTATTTTGTTACCTGAAAATTATTCAGTTAAATTTCCAGGTAAGGCTCGGGTTATCTGTAATTGTGGGCAACTTGTCGATTATTCTTTGATTGATATAAGGGTCTGAAAGGTGATAATGTTTTGTTACAGTTACTGAAGCTGAATTGAAGTTAATAATTGGTGGGAAAAATGCCTTTGGTAAGTTTTAAATAAAGGTGAGATTGATGAATACTTGTCAATGAAGTTTAATATATTAAGTTAAAACTTGAATACATCAATATTGTAAAATCTAGCATTAATATAAACCATATTGGAAGATTGACACTGGGTAATATCTTCCTGTAAAACTACTTAAGCTCATTGATTAAGGACACACATTTCCATGGGAACACGAGGTGCACATGGCAAGTATATCGAATGTAGATATGAATAGTGTTTTTAGGATACATGTATGTCTTACAATATTATTTAGATGAAATTAACGTCATCCTTTTCTCACATATTCTTTTTTTGCATAACTATTAAATACCTTGATGATGACGAGTCATAAGCGTAGTTTAATTAGATGTTAATGCTTAGGATTCATGAATATTTTGTTTTGGTATTGTATTATTCCTTATGTTTCACAAAATATGAAAGAACATATCCTGTTCATAAAATGAGAATTGTATCGAAGGAATTGTTAATTGCATCCAAAATTGTAACTATACAACCAAGTTAACTAACATCCATTTATTCATTCTCATCTGATACAGACAGACAGACAGACAAACTATTTTATTAATGTGTCACATGTTTTGTATATGATCGGGTACAGTGACAATTTAAAAACATAAAATAGTATACAAACATCAGGCCATATGGTCAATGAGACACACAAGACATTGTATACACAAGTTAAAATTGAAGGATTAAGATATGAATTAATATCTCAAATATGGGAGGACTTAAATATAATTATACAAATCAACTTAAAACTTTCAAACAGGTCCACATCTGGAGTTTGACCACAACACGGCCACTGCTGATGTCCAGATCTCCTCGGGGTGGTCAGTAACATGGTACCAGATCCTCCACCTCAGGACACGGGATGCAGACTCCAGTCACGGAGGAGAGTACTGACACAGCGAGCACTTCCCTTGAGGAGAGGTCAGGTTGTTGTATTCTCTACCAGAGTTATGTTCACTGTCAAGCAGCTGACAGATGAGGGCAATTATCTATGGGAGACTGCTGTGACGGGGAGTCCTGTAGATACTGACTGGAGTCAGGCTGCAGGACTCAGTGTGCGAGTAATAGCATGTAGGGCACACAAGCAGGAACTGTGTCTCAAGGTGAGTTGTGATAACAACTTCCTCACTGACATCCCTCTCACCAGGTACCAAGTCGGCAGGTCTCTTGACCTTCATCTCTATATAGTGATTGACAGAGATGCAAACAAGATTCACGTTGTTGATGTCACTGATGCCAAAGTTGTCACTACAACTGATGCGTCACTTGACAGAGCACTCTGGGTGTTGATGTATGTTGAAAGACCTGAATACTCTGAGATGAAAGGTGAGCTGATATCTGGTCGAGAACTGGAACTGACACCGAAGATTGAACACCTTCTGTCTACATTAATCTGAAGAGGTTTGACCAGGTGTTTCTGAATAAGATGTTCCATAGCGACAGTTAACACTGTATCATCAACATATTCCTGATAAAGTCTTTTACTTATTGCCCTGGTGATGTGAGTAAATACATTTTTTAAAATTGTTGTTGGGGAGGAATGTAAAATGTGATTCACTAGACAACTAGAACAACCCTTTGAAGTTTGCCTGACACAAATCTACTTTTGTTATATTGTATTTGCCGTTTTTAGATAGAAATGTTTTAAATAAAATAAATTCATGACAACATTTTGTTTGTTTGTTAAACATGTGCAACAACCCTATGTCTTATTGAGGTGATATATCCATACAAGAGCTTGTTTATTTGTCTGAAATAGTGAACAGATCTCCATAAATATCTATGTACATGATACACAGAGACATAGCTTCAAGGATAGACACAACAGCATTGTCCACTGAAGAGAAACGTTCTCCGTTCAGATTACCATGATGCATTACCGTATTGTTGCAGGGTTCAGTATTTAAAGGGATGGTTCTGTCGCCATATTGGATTTGTTTGCATTGCGTGAAATGAAAACACGCTATATTGTACCTAATTTTGCAACTTTTTAACAACTGAAGACATACACTGATAGAGTATTCACATAGTAACACATAACGTGTCATAAACCTAAAAAAAACACTTTGCTGATATGCTGTAGCGAAGTTTTTCCCACTCGCTGCGCTGATGAATGGCTTCAGTTCGTAATGTTTTATTTTTCAACAAATGTGTGCTTGTGTTTATCAAGTTATGAAATATAAATTCATTAAAATATTACCTTTATTACTATCTTCCAATTTGACTGTCTTTTAACAATGTATTTTTAACATATATGTGTAAACAGGAATATCCTCCCGAATTTCGTTTCCACAAAAAAATACCCAGATAGAACCCTCCTTTTAAGGTTTTTCTGTACCGGAGGCATGCATTTATCGCAACTGAGGCAACTGATGTGAGCAGTGGAAAAACTGAAGGACATTGGTTGATAGTGCTTGGGTGATTGTTGTAGGTGATAGCCGAACAAGACAATTGTACTTGGACTACTAATAAAAATTCAAGGTGTAATATGATAAACATTTCCTCCTCTCTTGATCCGTTCAAATACAAAGATCAACGTATCACCGGAATAAAATTGGAAATAATCACTTGTAGGTTAGAGATTGCGATGTGAATGGCAAAAATAACCCAAAAAAATTATGGCTTCATCCGCAAGGCGTATTTTGAAATAGAAGTTAGTCATGGTGTTTTTAACAAGGTATATCATTTACAAACTGAAGTAGTAACAATAGCCCAGCTAATAAATGACCCAGCTAGGTCAACATCAAACAATCAGCCCTGGAACGAATTTGCTCCAATAAACACGGTAGGTAAACTAAAAGGCATGTTATACAAATTAAAAACACACAAGGCTTAAAAATATATGATATGCTATACAAATATAGGAGCACAATGGTTTAACACTTCACTAGTTCACAGGCTATGTAAACTCCTGCAAAAAAAGCCCCGAGTATTTCAAAATTGTTGAAGTGAATCAAACGAAAGAAAGGGACTTATGAACACTACACACTTTTTTTAAAGTTGTGGTAGAGACGAGAATGTGGATGGCGTGAAGACCAGATAAATCAATTTATGTTAAGAGATAATATAAAATAACTTGTAATCGAGTTTTAAAGGGGCAGTAGCACGTTTTTCGCAAATTTTATTTTTTCAAATTTCCCATTCATAATGATAGTTTATGTCATTTATATTTACTTTAGAGAGTAAAACATCTTATTACACAAACCAATTAGCCATTGGTTGCGTATAAAGCAAAAATTGCATGGCAGTCATTTCATTGTGAACACATTTTATTATTTCGAATGACAAAAACGATTCCCATGGCTTTACGGAACCCTGTACACTCATGTTTTAACTTGATTTTCCAAAGAGAGAAGGGTGTTTTACTGTTGGTGACATTATTTTTCAAATACATTTCATCAACTTATTTCACCGAAAAAAACGTGCTACTGCCACTTTAACATAAATATAAACATAAGCTTACTGACAAGAGGCAAAGGCAAGAGGAGATGTTCATCGGGATGAAGAATGTTTGACATTCCTGGTTTATTTGGGAAATGATTATTGCATTCTGATATAGAGTCCAAAGTTCATCCAACGGCAAAGAATGGTATTGTACAGCATGTTTGATACTTCAACACTTTTAGATGTCGCATTGTCAACCTGCATATACATGCAAATTTTATCACATCTTGATTATAAAAAATACTTTGCGCAGAATATGACAGCTGCAACATTTAATTAGTTAACATTATGCCTTGAGTTGGGAATCAGAACAACTTAAAAGTAGTAAAAAACTATGCAAATGCAATGACATGACAACCACCATCGCTTCTTAAAATGGCGGAATAATAGGTAAATAAACTATTAAACTCACCCAGATTAAATCACAAGGGTCTACTTCCTCTTCTGAAAAAGCGGACATCCAGAAATTTAATATATTACTAATTTCGGTTCTGTGTTTGCCAATGATTTAAAAGTGACATCAACGATTATCAAGCATTGAAATCAAGCATCAGAAATATTTTATGATATAGGATATGACATATCTCATATTCTTGAGAATGTATTAGCTTTACTCTTATGCGATCAAAACCCCTGGAGCCCTTGACATTTACATTCTGAGTGACAGTGTATTTAATATTATATTGAAATATAAACTCTGTAACTGTACATCAACACGTACTTGATTTGAACTGAATATCCAGAATGTTTGAAATCAGTTAAAGAATCTGCCGTATGTCAGCTTACTTATTCACTCATGCTACTTTCCATCGCATAAAATTGTGTCTTTGTGGTGCTCAATCTAAATAAATTTAGATCAACAGGTATATTAGGTATATCCATGATAAAGGACAGTCGATCTAAATTTATTTGGATTGGGTGGTGCTGTGTTCATAATGTTCTCTGAATACGTCAGTGTCTGTGTAAATAGAACAATCTAAACTTTGAATGTAATTTTGGGTAGTGTATCGATACCAAGCACATACTAATTATCATTGCTCAACAATAATTAGAGAGAAAAACTTAGAAAAAGTTATTTGATAAAGGAATTCTACGAAAGACTGTTTGTAAGGGGTAATAACTTACTTCACTGGAAAAGTCAACTAAGGTGAACTTTTTATCATTATCTGAGGTTACCGGTTATAGAGCAACTATTATTTCTTCATAAAACAAAACTCATTACATACAACCATCATACCGTCTTATTAGTAACTACAAATTATTTGTTTTTAAAAAATGTGTTTATCGACATACTGTTTATGAAAACTGGATGGGAAGCTATAAGTCTCAAGCAGTTTCAGGGCGAATTGTGACAAGAGACTTGATTGGTCAAATCGAATATCCCTCGTTTGCACACTTAAGGTCAATGGGCATGATGGGACGACCTTTCATACAGGCCACTGAGGTGAGGTGAGTCGAGGTGAGTTGGGGTTTAACGCCGCTTTCAAGAGTATTTCACTTATATCGCGGCTGCTAGTATTATGGCAGGGAGAAAGCCCGCAACGCCATGTGGCTATGCATTGCGGTGAAACCTGCGAGCAACGGCTGGAACTAGCGAACCATGGGTGGTACTACTCTGAAATTCAGTGCAGCATTGCACCCAAACCTTACTGTGTGTAGAACTGTTCTCTACTGCAGACAAAGTTGCCGTGGCCCTGGCGGGATTCGAACCCCGGACCTCTTGATCCGAAGCCGACCGCGCTAACCACTGCCCTATCCCGCCCCCATGATATAGGACAGTTGATCTGGTGCTGTGTCCATACTGTTCTCTGAATACTTCAGTGTCTGTTTAAAGAGAACAATTTCAACTTTGAATGTAATTTTGGGTAATGTTTCACTGAAAAGTCTCACTATTTGAAACAAATGATTGAATCCTGAGCTGAGAATACTTAACGAAATTAAAACTCGAGATCAAAACCACAGAACTTTGGAATAAATTCAAGCAAGGAAGATGACTCTATCGTTAACCCATTGGTTCTATAACAGGTGATCAGCTACACATTATTAGATGTTGTCAGGGATGTGTATGTTATCATGTCAAATGTATTACCAGAATATTGATCTGTAACGAAGGTTATTCCCATTGGTATGAAATGTGTGACTGGTATATTCATATATCATTACCGTTGATAATATATCATGACATTTAATAATAATGATAATGTGGTTGTTATGGAGATATTAAGGTAGCATACAATATGTTGTTTTGTTATGTATTGTGCTGTGGAAGACAGCAACAACGACAAGGGAATGTACTATACTGAAAGTAAGGTGACGAAGATGAGTATTTTCTAGTAATATGTAGATGTTAAAAGTGAAACTAACAAGAAACAGTATATACATACTTTTAGCAGCAAGGTAATAGTTAGACCATGAGGGCCTGTTGTCTAATCGTTGAAATGGTTATATTAGACTATATTATTATATTGGTCTTACTAACCATTTCAACGATTAGACAACAAGGCCCGAATGGTCTAACTTACTGAGACCATTGCCAAATAATAATAGGTTTGTAAAGATTGAACTAATCAACTAATTTAATATTTTTCTCGCGAACTATATTATTTTGGACAAAGCATACATATGAAGCCCACGCAACACACCAATTGACATCAAATCAATACCTCAAAGTTCGTGAAAATCGCGTTAGAGTGCATTGTCACAATTTACACGTGCGAGTGAACCTCTGACTTGCGCACGTGGCGCTCCAGTCATTAGAAAACAGGCATTTGAAATGTTCAGACGTGGATATTTGCAGCCCAATTCGACGTAAGTGGAGGGATTGAAACTTTGTTCTGCTTGTTTGTAAGGTCAGAATTATTATGATTATAACGAACAACAACTACTACTAAGTAACTTTTCATGAAACTTTAAAAAAAATATAAGTTTATCTGTCTCACGCAGCCCAGATAGTTCAGCAGGAATATGGACACGTGTATCTCAGTTTCCCCCTTCACGTCACTTGCAAACTGACCATTGGCATTGCTTTAATAAGTAACACTGAGTATTTATACATTTGGTATCAAACATTATTACGCAATTTTACATCATGGTGCAAATATTTTTAAAACTTCGATTGAAATGGTGTAACACTAATAATATAGGTTACTGAACATACAATAACATGCATGCTACAGACAATATATCAATATAACTTTCATAAGGCGTTTTTAATTGTTTACAGATTTCGGAAAGTATTGTCTAGTCAACTGTATCTATGGTGAACGCCGGAGCTCTAGAAGAACCGCCTGAATAACTCTGAATGTAAACAAATGGCTGCAATACTGCCGGAGCGGCGTTAAACAATAACTCACTCACTCACTGAATGTAAACACCTGAACAATGACATCACTGTACATACTTAATGACTTCCCTAAGCTGTTCAAACTGTAAACACAATATTGATGTAATAAAATGTTTATTTGAGTTATGTTCTTCTTTTGAAACATGTCAAGCATTTGACGAGATATTGAAACCACGTAAAAGTCGGAATCGTATAAAAAGTAGTTCACGTTGGTAATATCACGGCTCAAACAATATCAGCTATGGTCTAAATATCATTTATTGTTTTCAAAATCAAGCTTTTCATTACTCTTAGCTTTTCACTTTATAAAAAAAAGAAGATCGATTGTAAAGTTGGAAATCCATAAATAGACTTATATCCTTATACTCTCAGTAATGTTCCAATGCTCTGATTAGGTTGATCTCCTTCCTCATTATGATATCATTCTTCTGGAAAGAGAAACATGGATTATTTGTAAATATGAAAAGTGAACATGAGAGGGAACTCATCACTCACTGCAATATCATATCTGTATTGTAAATATTATGTATAACCAATAATGATTATTTACAATTGGAGATGTATTAAGAAAGAATGATGGCACAGGGGGAGGGAATGAAGAGAGTGGGAGAGACGAGAAGGGATGGGCGTCTTCAATAACAGTGTCCTGCTTAGAACACCATGGCATTGTGTTAACATCACGCTATGCACATTTAGAGACGGAATTAGATCCGGGTTAGAAATCCTAAAATCGACAGCAAATATAGATTTTTCATTCCTTCTAACTGCAAGATGATACCCCGCCAGGAAGATGAAGCCTTAAAGCAAGCGTGTTATCAATGAATCTGGGATTTAATCTTCCGGTGTGACACAGTGAGATGTCTGACCTACAAGTGAATATCATGGCCTAATATCAATGTTGAAGAATTAGCCTTGTTATTTTCACATGATTGGCTGTTCTAATCAATAATCAGAGGTTTGTCCTTTAACGATGGGAGGTTTGTGATTTAATGAGACAACCAGTTTGATCATGGTCACCGCTTCAAATCAGAAAAGTCGATAGAATTTAGAAAATCATTGTAGTTAACAACTTCTTTATTGTGAACATACACAGTGTTTCGAAACATATGATTACTTCGTCAGGTGGATACGATAGAACTTGGTTTACTTTTCATCTCACTTGTCAGCAACATCTTACAGAGTTGGGGCGGGATAGCGCAGTGGTTAGCGCGTTTGGCTTCGGATCAAGAGGTCCGGGGTTCGAATCCCGCCAGGGGCACGGCAACTTTGTCTGCAATAGAGAACTGTTCTACACGCAGTAAGGTTTGGGTGCAATGCTACACTGAATTTCAGCGTAGTACCACCCATGGTTCGCTAGTTCCAGCCGATGCTCGCAGGTTTCACCGCAATGCATAGCCACATGGCGTTGCGGGCTTTCTCCCTGCCGTAATACTAGCAGCCGCGATATAAGTGAAATAATCTTGAAAGCGGCGTTAAACTCCAAATCACCTCACCTCACCTGTTCTAGTCAATAATCAGAGGTTTGTCCTTTAACGATGGGAGGTTTGTGATTTAATGAGACAACCAGTTTGATCATGGTCACCGCTTCAAATCAGAAAAGTCGATAAAATTTAGAAAATCATTGTAGTTAACAACTTCTTTATTGTGAACATACACAGTGTTTCGAAACATATGATTACTTCGTCAGGTGGATACGATAGAACTTGGTTTACTTTTCATCTCACTTGTCAGCAACATCTTACAGAGTTGGGGCGGGATAGCGTAGTGGTTAGCGCGTTCGGCTTCGGATCAAGAGGTCCCGAGTTCGAATCCCGCCAGGGGCACGGCAACTTTGTCTGCAGTAGAGAACTGTTCTACATGCAGTAAGGTTTGGGTGCAATGCTACACTGAATTTCAGCGTAGTACCACCCATGGTTCGCTAGTTCCAGCCGATGCTCGCAGGTTTCACCGCAAGGCATAGCCACATGGCGTTGCGGGCTTTCTCCCTGCCATAATACTAGCAGCCGCGATATAAGTGAAATATTCTTGAAAGCGGCGTTAAACTCCAACTCACCTCACCTCTTACAGAGTTATACATATATTTGATAATTAGCAGATCTAAATTGACTGATAATGTACATGCACTCCTTAACGACCTCCTCATTCAGTTAATCAAAGACATTCAGTTGGATACATGAGAGATTTACTAGTTAACTATTTCTATTGAGTTTCGTTTCTGAGTATATATAAATATATGTATCAAAATGATATCAATATACACTTTTAAATAGAACAAATAAGAGATGTTGACAATCAAGCCTCATTCTAACGATGGCGCTAACACGTGGATTCTAGTTTCTTACAATTTTAACATGCAGATAATATCTAATATAGATTCATTCACTGATAAACTTCCCCTTAAAACAGTTCATAGAAAAATACCAACTGTACACTATATGCTATGCATATATGTGTATATAAGAATACATGCCATTTGTTTGACATTGATTTTGGGAGAAACCTGCCACGTGTTCCGGCGTAGAGTTACCCGACTTTAACTGCCTACTATTGCTAAAACATGGTCCGGTGGTCGTGTGGTAAGCTGTTGGTACGGTAAGTGCTGGCGACAGTTTCCTTACTCTGAGGGTATGAGGTGAGTTGGGGTTTAACGCCGCTTTCAAGAGTATTTCACTTATATCGCTGCTGCTAGTATTATGGCAGAGAGAAAACCCGCAACGCCATGTGGCTATGCATTGCGGTGAAACCTGCGAGCATCGACTGGAACTAGCGAACCATGGGTGGTACTACGCTGAGATTCAGTGTAGCATTGCACCCAAACCTTACTGCGTGTAGACTAGATCTCTACTGCAGACTACTGGCGGGATTCGAACACTGGACCTCTTGATCCGAAGCCGAAGGCGCTAACCACTGCGCTATCCCGCCCCCCGAGGGTGTGGGTTCGAACCTCACAAGGGACTCGGCCCGAATAAGTACAAGAATTTGTACTATTGAAGGTAGTGTTATTCCAAATATAACCATGTTATATTTGTTCACTATCTAAATGGCATATATTTCTAATACTAGTGGTAAGTGAAGCACCCGTAAATGACTCACATATTCGCAATGTAGCTCTCAAAACCTCTTGAACTCACACACCAATCACACATACCATTACCCTAAATATGATTTATTACATGTTGTACCCAAATGCGTTCACAAAGTGCATTCAACCCATGTTATACAAACACATACACACGCCCGCACACACACACACAATAAAACAATTATCGGAACAATAATGTGTTGTCAGAACGGTTGCTCATTATGATGTCTAATCGAGGGCAGTAGGAAGATAGCAGTGCTGTGAAAGAAGCAACAAACTAGAATGAAGTGGAGCCAGTTGAAAGAGGTGTATGTAAAATTCACATTCAAATTAGGTCACAACTAGCTAGTATATTATTTTAAAGGCGTTTTAGCATGTTTTTAGCATGCTATGTTTTCTCAAATTTGCCATTTATTATAAAAGTTATTATTACCATTTGGTTGAAAATTACCGAGTTAATATTATTGATAAGAGCACATGTGCACATATCACGTTTGCCTAGCATCCATTCTTTCACCATGACTTCCGGTATTTTGTCGTCTGTGACGTCATAAAACGATTTTCGTGACGTCACTGTACCCTGCCGTCGCAAGAGAATTTCGGCCGTTTTCTGACTATCTTTACGAGAATCAAATGGAATAAAATGTTGAATAAAGAAATAATTACACTCGAAACTGGTGCAAATGTATGTATAACTCCCGCTAGGGAAATACAAAGATTCACACGTTTCGTAAACGTGATATGACACACTTCTTCGGGTAATAATCTCTATACAATATATCGTTACGTTAGAAGGTAAAACATCTCACCACACCTCCTGATAAGCCGTATTCATAGAAAATTGTTATCCGGGTATCCGAATTGGAATACAATGGTGCGACGTTTAAAGGGGCAGTAGCACGTTTTTTTTGCTCAAATAAGTTGAAGTGTATTTGAAAAAAAATTCATCTGAAAATCAAGTTAAAACATAAGTGTACATGTTTCCGTAAAGCCATACGATGGTTTGTGTAATAAGGTGTTTACCCTCTAGAGTAAATATAAATGACATAAACTGTCATTATAAATGGGAAATTTTGAAAATAAAATTCGCAAAAAACGTGCTACTGCCCCTTTAAAGGGACATTAGTGTAGAACTCTTCAAAGTGAGAGGAAAACTTGTAGGTCTCATGCGAAGTTATATTAAGAGTTCAGACAATAGGATGGTTGACCTTCTCTACTCTACAAAACTCTACTCTGAGTTTTAAGGTATAGCTTCATTAGTCAGATAACTTGAACTACATTTGAGTGACCATTTTAATGTGAACCCCTTAAAATGGCCGCTGTAAGGGAAATGGACTCGATGACTTAACCGAACCATGTACTTTAGTTTTCGAACTCTTTTAATTGATTCAGCAGTATTATATATTTAGCCATTGGTAACCCTTATTTACCTTTTCGTGAAATCACGTTATGTCAGGAAGATCGGCGTGCTACAGCGCCTTAAAGATGTCCCCATCGTGTAGCGTCGAGGAGAAATATGAAATCAGATGTACCTACCTATGCTGATTAACGTGTCTTGTAAAGAGTCACAGACCCCAAATTAAGACAATTCAAGTAATTAGTCATAAAAACTACTGCATGTAGACAGTGAAGCGAAGCGTAACTCATTAGCAGGCACGTTAATCAGCATAGGTAGATAAAAGTGATCTCATTTTTATCCTCGACGCAGTGTCCTTTTAAGTGTATATTTCAATATTAAAAATAAGTATACCGAAACTTGAAACAGTGTATAAACAGAAAACCCATTATTGTAGTAATATCCTCCGTTTTGTCCCAGTCATCATGTACAGGATGTTGATCTCAAACTTGCATGGGTTTGGTGCGTGTTTGATTCTTCTTTTCATGGTGATCAAACTATAAAAAAAACCAACTAATTTTCTGCTGTCACTATCGAGGCCATACATCTTTCCCCTGTTCATGACATTGTCATTGAATTCGAGTGATACAGCACGATCATTCGTGTCATTGTAACTATAACAGGGGAAAAGAAAGATGACATATGGCTGCCCTGTCGTACACCACGTTTCATTGAAACATTGCAGTGATTTATTACCCTTTAACTAACAAGTCGGGTATTGGGGTCAAGAAGTGAAGGGACGTGTTTTTGTATATTGCAACCGATGTGAATCTGGGGCAACACTTAGAGTTATAACTACTATGATGTGAATCTGGGGCAACACTTAGAGTTATAACTACTATGATGTGAATCTGGGGCAACACTTAGAGTTATAACTACTATGATGTGAATCTGGAGCAACACTTAGAGTTATAACTACTATGATGTGAATCTGGGGCAACACTTAGAGTTATAACTACTATGATGTGAATCTGGGGCAACACTTAGAGTTATAACTACTATGATGTGAATCTGGGGCAACACTTAGAGTTATAACTACTATGATGTGAATCTGGGCCAACACTTAGAGTTATAACTACTATGATGGACTGATAAACTAGAAATGTTTTAATGACTGTCATATTTGTGATCGACTACTATTAATTTGTAATTTGACAAAAAAATTTACAACTTTTGACACATGTTTAGGGCACTTGATAAAAACTAAAACTTGATATTCGTTTAATCATTACTAGACAATGACTATATTTGTTCCTTAAAAATTACAAATGTCCGCAATAGAATAATTATTGTTGATGCTGTGAAATAATAATTATGGTTAAAATACCATTATTTCATTGTAATGTTACAAAGCACCTTTAATAACGTATACTCACGTGGAAAAGGAGCGTCCCCACATGTTTAAGAGAGTATAACATGACATACATGTATTGCTGTCGGGGAAAGTAGATTTTGAATGTTTTTGATATAGACAATTTCACACACCAGAGTATGATACTTTCTTTTTTTTCTCTGTTCAAACATACTTAGATTGGGGTGCTGAAATCGTTTTTTTTTTCAAGATGTTTTTTTGCCACAATGTTCGGTATTTAAGTTTTAAAAAATTAATGAAGTAGAAATTTGATTAACAAAAGATGCTGTCGACATAAATAACTTTACTGTAGTACGTCACAGAACAAGCCAAAAATGTTTTTTTGGACGCTCCAATCTCTTCAAGTTAACGAAATTCGATTTCGACGATTTCTTAACAGGGTGTTTCTTAGAAATATGAACACGTAATGTTTGGAAATTTATATTCAGTATATTTGCGTTCTGGAAAACACTGAAAGTGGTTGAGGTTACACTAGTTCTTTACCTTTGTCTTTTATTTCATGAATTTTTGTAAGCCTGATAGTTGGGTGCTGTTTTCAAAATCATGTTTTGTATAGCTATATTATATAATATATATATATTATTTGTCTTCTTCTATTATTCTTCTAGTATCTTATACTCATTTAACAACATTTTTATGAAAATAGACATATATTTAGTAAAGTAATTATTTTCCTTCAAATGAAAATCCTCGATCATGGCAACTTCTTGTGACGTAATGATACTATTGTTTTGACGTCATTGACCATTGTTCTTTACCATTTAAAGTCACTAATAAACTATCAATATTTTAAATGATAGGAAGGAGTGGACTTGTGCTCGATGATGATGATAACGTCAGACAGGGTAATTAATTTTACGGATCGTTCTAATTATGATGAAAGCTTACCCCTGACATTCTTATCATTATTACTTGTGAACATTTAGTTTTATCATGATACTATACAATACCTGTTCTTGTATATGACAGGTACAGCAGGTGCTTGGTCTATATGTCATATACTAGACATAAGGTATTGACGAATCGTGGCAAGCAAAACACGAACCGTAGACAGCAGGTCGCAGGGAAGGAAACTTTTATCAATTGTGTAAGGGTTTTCGGAAATTATAAACACGTATTACTTACTTTGAACTTCATGTTAAGTCGTTATTAAAGTTGAAAACATGTTCAACATGAAATAGTTTGAATGCACATGTCGCTTTGACATAGCTTTTTGTTTCACATACACACACGTGTCCAATTCTTACACTATCAAACTTTGAATTTTTTACATTTTGTTGGAAAAACGAAGTAATGTGACGCTCTCAATTTTATTGACGCAAAGCGAGCGCTTATAGTGGTTTCACAGTAACAAATTCTTACACGTTTTTCCGACGCTAGGATAAGTAATTTCAATATATTATTAAAATTCACATAATTTTATACTTAATAATCGGCATATTCAGTAATACAATCAATGTAATTAAGTAAACAAGAATAACAAATCATCTTTAAAAGGCTAAAAGCTTACATAATAAGTCAAGACAACAAGGCGACACACTGTAATTGTGTTGTTTGCACGTGCAAAGCAAGGATTTTCGGCAATATATTTCACTTCTGTCACACCAACAGGAATCCGGTGACGTGTTAACGGCATTCTCTCTCCACAGAGGTAACTCAAATCCGTTCTTCCCAAGTTACTCTGAACGAAGTGTACTTGAATAACCTCTGTTGGGTGAGTGCGAAACAGTTTAAAATGGGAAAATGCAAAAAAATAAAATAAAAACGGAATTGTTAGAAACCCTGGCTGAAAAGTGACAAGTTTCAACTATTCCTAATTTGATAATACGAAAAAATGTTTTTATTCGGTCAACATTTCCCAAATATGTTCTATTATTATAAGCAATTTTATTTACATGTATGCTGACAATTTCAATGTGTTTCATTTTAAATTTCTGTTCTTGTTGTTGTTTTTGGGTATGTTTTATGTGATTGTCCATTCGTATTCTGATCTATTTTCTGAATAGGAGAGTGGAAATGGGTTTTAAATGAAAAGTGATTGAGTTTATTGGGAGTGAAAACATGTCAGTGAAAATTGTGTCGCCTCAACACAGGTGTAGCTGTGTCAGTGAAGTATTTATGTGCGCTTCACTTTAAAAGAAATGTTTCTGAATACGTAGAGTATGCAAAATGGTATTGCAATGTTTGAAATATTAAAGGGACAGTAGCACGTATTGTTCGCTCAAATAAGTCGATGAAATTTATTTAAAAAATAATGTCACCGATAGTAAAACACCCTTCTCTCTTCGGAAAATCAAGTTAAAATATGAGTGTATATGGTTCTGTAAAGCCATGGGAATCGTTTCCGTCATTCGAAATAATAAAATGTGTTCACAATAAAATGGCCGCCATACAATTTTTGCTTTATACTCAAAATCGTTATTACCACTACGGATAATTGGTTTGTGTAATTAGATATTTTACCCTCTTAAGTAAAAAAAATGACATAAACTATCATTATAAATGGGGAATTTGAAAAAATAAAATTTGCAAAAAACGCGCTCCTGACACATATTTGGATGGACACATTGATGATCGGGTTTAACACTAATGATGGCGATGATTCGAGAAAAATAGCAATTTAATCACGCCCACCCAGGGGCAAAACAAACGATACCATACACAATACAAGATAGTTCAATCCACAGCAATATGTCTAAAGTAGAGTTACATCATGTCTGAAATGTGTACCATTTTGTATCGTTTCTTTTTCCCCTCGGTGTAAGACGAAGGTACACGAGAAACAAGACAGATTTCGCTCTATTTACCGAATGTATACATTTTACAATTTATTTGATAAGAGTACAATATTAACCAGTTTTGAGTTGAAGAATGTATAATTATTTAAAACGTCATGATACAATGGATTTCCCCTGGAAAAGAATACAAATGCTACTTAGCAGGTTGTGCCGGGTATGGCTGAATGAAGGTCGCTATACATTTTAATGGTATCTGCATGTAGAAAACTAATGGAAACGGTTCTGTCGAAGATTTTACATGCGTTACCGATAGAAATTAAAGTTGAGAGATGTTTCTTTTTATTTTATTTTTAACATACTTTCCCTCTGAAAGTGACAAGTCATGTTATTATTTCAAGCACAAGGAACAAGTGATAAATGTTCGTGTAGGCTAAAAAATATAATGTTATATTTCATTAATTCACATATAAACAAGAAGAAGTGATGAATAATTCTGTATCATTTATTTTATGTACCACACATGCACACTTGCAGACGAAGCCGCCCATCGCTTCATATAATCTATACTCTACGTATATTCACATCTATACTCTATACAAATCATTAAAAAATCTTTTTTTTTAATTTTAAATATTTTCCTCATGATTCGAAATTTACGTCAAATGACGTCAAAATGTCATGACATCACCGCACTGAATGATAATATTCTGGTCATAGTGCATTATTCGATGAAAACTAATGGAGAATAATTTTGTATGATTTAAATAAAATCTTACCCTGACATCTAGTATGTCATACCTTTTTGATAAAAAGAATGATTAAAATGTGTAACTCGTGTTGATACATTTTGATATCAGGAGAAAAGGTGGTGATATTCTCTAATTGTTAAAATATAATAAGCGAAAGAAACTAAGTGACACAAGAAACTATACCTAATTTTTAAAAGCGTCAAGGTAAGTCGATTTTAAATCTTTGTGATGAGGATTCATCTCGTAAAGAGATATGATCAATTTCATGAGGGTATGATACTGAATTATTTTATAAATGTTCAACAACACATTGGCTGCTCCATGGAATCCTCAATTTGTTTGGCATTCAAGTTTTGGAAAATTGGAAAAATATGTCAATATAAGATGTTGTCGGTATAATGTAACTCCTTTAATACGATACCGCATAGTTGCTGTATAAAATTTCACAAATCAGCAGATATTACCTATATTATTATATGTACATTTGTAGTCTGAAAACGTGAGCAGATGTTGAGAATGTCACCAAAATGTGTAGCCTGGTTTAAGATCCTCAAAAGGCATGTTTTCACAAACATGATATATGTTTTTAAAAAAATAATTTAGTTTACTTGGCTTCTGACATGGCGTCACTATGTTTCATGTTCATCACACGTTGATTAAAATAGCTTGCATTGTTGCACCTATAGTTTATTTTGCCCCTTAGTGTATTTATAGGATTCAGTTTTGAATTCAAAAATTGTTACATGAACTAGATCTGAAAAGATTTTGCAATCCTGAGTAATTTAAAGAGAACGTTTCACAAATAACAAAATGGCCAGATTCATAGAGATGTCTGGAAGCACACTCTCTGCAAAACTACTACTTCTTTCAGGAAAGCGGCATTCGAACCCACACCCTCAGAGTCAGGCACCAACCGCCTGGAATGACTCTACCAACAGCTCACCCAGTCGACCACAGTCACCTCATACGTCATTTACTTCTGAAATATGTTTCAAAGGCTGATTATTTGTCCTCATCACGATTTGAAATAGATATTTTGTATTATTGCCTGCAGATAAAATCGCCGTGAAACACGGATTTCTTAGTCTTCATTATAAATGATTATAAACGAGAGGACATATCCCGTTCTTGGAATAGTTTATGGATGTTGTCGTTATCGAAATAATGATGTATAATTAAAGAGAAGAACACATGTGGAGATGCAAGTGATTTCTGTTCTAGAAATGGTCGTAAGAAATAGATAAATGATAAATGGTTATTTTTTTAGAAAGAAATTATAGTATGAAGCTACTTAATTCGAAAATTGTTGATATACATTGCTATATTTTATTTGTGAAATCGCAAGTGTATGTAAACTGTTCTTGGATATAACCTATGTATTAAGATGTGTTTATGACATTTGACATGCATCGTTTGTAAAATCCATATTACTTTAATTTGATCAGTTTTATACTGAAATTAATCACGATTCTTGTATTACATATATTAGATGCATGGTTAGGTCTACTACGGGGAATAATAGTACGTTTTTGATTAAACGTAATTATTTATACTTACCTGTTGACTAGACCTATACACTGTTTGCCGAGACAGTGACACGCCTACATGCGCACCTATACATGTTTAACACTGTAGGCATTAATCCCTATATCATTATATGTAGTCTGAACACGTGATCAGATGTGGAGAATGTCACCAAAATGTGTATCCAGGTACATTACCAGGACTACTCATAATGTCAGGTATCATCCAAAACTGTGTTCCACGGGAGATATATCGCTTCTGTGAGATCTAGTGATATCTCCTAGGATATATCGTTTTGGGGATAGATTTTGCACAGTGCCCTGTCATTGTCAACTAACTGATACCACAATACGTTTACGCCATCGAGTAATGACATCACAATGCTATGACGTCATAAAAAATGGTATATCCCAATGCAATGACATCACCACATTGTAAGTCAAATGGCAGAGCTGTGCTCAGAGATGTACACTTTTCTTTGAAACGTTGTAAGAATGATTCAATTAAATATAATCTCACCCCCGTGTCTTGTGATATCAAATATATCAACACTCGTTGATAAAAGTAAAAAATATCCTCGGCAAGCCTCAGATATTTGTATTTTTTTAGCATCTCATTTTGATATATTAGTTTGATATCAAAAGACACTTGGGTGAGATCGCTATAATCAGATTATGATACTTTTATCTTTACTTGTTTATGTTTGTTCTATTATATTACACTTGGAGTACTGAATTCCCTTTTTCAGAATGGTGTGGCCAGAATGTTGGGCATTAAAGTAAAAAAACGTATAAATTTAATTTTAAAAATGTTGTTATCGACAAAATTAATATTCTTGGACTTAAATCTGTTGACGCATCATTACTGTATAGAGCGTTATAAAACAAGCCCAAAAAGCCCCCTTTGACTTTCCTATCTCGTCTAGTTAAAGGGGCAGTAGCACGTTTTTTTTCAAATTTTATTTTTTCAAATTTCCCATTTATAAAGATAGTTTATGTCATTTATATTTACGTTAGAGAGCAAAACATCTCATTACACAAACCAGTTATCGTTAGTGGTAATAACAATGTTGCGTATAAAGCAAAAATTGCATGGCGGACATTTTATTGTGAACTCATTTTATTATTTTGAATGACAAAAACGGTTCCCATGGCTTTACAGAACCGGGTACATTAATTTTAAACATTATTTGCCGAAGAGAGGAGGGTGTTTTACTGTTGGTGACATTATTATTCAAATACATTTCATCGACTTATTTGAGCAAAAAAACGTGCTACTGCCCCTTTAAGGAGACTGCAAAACGTGTGTTATTCAGAAACAAATATGTTATGTAAATTCAAGTTTATAATAGTTTAGTTGACAGACACGATGTGTCCCTGTTTCAGCTGCATTTACTTCTCGTGGACTGAAATATCCTGGGTTTTTTTGTATGGAGACTTTAATTTTGCACGTGAGTAATATGGTTTGATCTCATTCAAACTGTGGGAGCCAGACGTGGAGGATAGCGACGTCGTAGTGCATGTGCAGTTGCATCAATAAGGTTTGTTCACCTACTTGTGTATCTCATCTTAGGGCAAATATCATGTATTTTGCATTTAAATTTAGACTCAATTGGATTATTTTAAATGCAGTAACAAAGGATAAGTTTGTGTATTCAAATTACGATAATCAATATAACATGTTAGTTATGAAATAATGCATATATTTGTTACAAAACGAATAGTAAAACTGCCATTATTACACTGTCGGCCATACAGAAAAACGCCTACTTGATTTAACTTAAAATGAAAGATTTATAACCTCCGAAATATAATCAATGGCGGTCTCCAAGTTATGCTGCAAAGAAATTGATTTGAAAGTCCATTAAAATCGTGAAATAAACCTGTGATTCGAGTCAATAACATTCATGAGAGCCACGCCCAATGAAGACCGTTATTTCCGATTGATTCATGATCACTTGCGCACCGTAACCACGTACGTCACCACTTACTGCAAATACTTGCCTGTATTGTTGCTGTTGAAAATCTGTTTCTAATGTTTTTTCAGATCAAGCACTGATCGGGAGGTCGCTGCCAACTGTCTCTCATGTCTCTGGGGAAAGCCGCTGCCAACTGTCCCTCATGTCTCTGGGGAACGTCGCTGCCAACAGTCACTCATGTCTCTGGGGAAAGTCGCTGCCAACTGTCCCTCATGTCTCTGGGGAAAGTCGCTGCCAACTGTCCCTCATGTCTCTGGGGAAAGTCGCTGCCAACTGTCCCTCATGTCTCTGTGGAAAGTCGCTGCCAACTGTCCCTCATGTCTCTGTGGAAAGTCGCTGCCAACTGTCCCTCATGTCTCTGTGGAAAGTCGCTGCCAACTGTCCCTCATGTCTCAGGTTAAAGTCGCTGCCAACTGTCTCTCATGTCTCTGGGGAAAGTCGCTGCCAACTGTCCCTCATTTCTCTGGGGAAAGTCGCTGCCAACTGTCCCTCATGTCTCAGAGGAAAGTCGCTGCCAACTGTCCCTCATGTCTCTGGGGAAAGTCGCTGCCAACTGTCCCTCATGTCTCTGGGGAAAGTCGCTGCCAACTGTCCCTCATGTCTCTGGGGAAAGTCGCTGCCAACTGTCCCTCATGTCTCTGGGGAAAGTCGCTGCCAACTGTCACTCATGTCTCTGTGGAAAGTCGCTGCCAACTGTCACTCATGTCTCTGGGGAAAGTCGCTGCCAACTGTCCCTCATGTCTCTGGAGAAGGTCGCTGCCAACTGCCCTCATGTCTCTGGGGAAAGTCGCTGCCAACTGTCCCTCATGTCTCTGGGGAAAGTCGCTGCCAACTGTCCCTCATGTCTCTGGGGAAAGTCGCTGCCAACTGTCCCTCATGTCTCTGTGGAAAGTCGCTGCCAACTGTCCCTCATGTCTCTGTGGAAAGTCGCTGCCAACTGTCCCTCATGTCTCTGTGGAAAGTCGCTGCCAACTCTCCCTCATGTCTCAGGTTAAAGTCGCTGCCAACTGTCTCTCATGTCTCTGGGGAAAGTCGCTGCCAACTGTCCCTCATTTCTCTGGGGAAAGTCGCTGCCAACTGTCCCTCATGTCTCAGAGGAAAGTCGCTGCCAACTGTCCCTCATGTCTCTGGGGAAAGTCGCTGCCAACTGTCCCTCATGTCTCTGGGGAAAGTCGCTGCCAACTGTCCCTCATGTCTCTGGGGAAAGTCGCTGCCAACTGTCCCTCATGTCTCTGTGGAAAGTCGCTGCCAACTGTCCCTCATGTCTCAGGTTAAAGTCGCTGCCAACTATCCCTCATGTCTCAGGGGAAAGTCGCTGCCAACTGTCCCTCATGTCTCAGGTTAAAGTCGCTGCCAACTGTCCCTCATGTCTCAGGGGAAAGTCGCTGCCAACTATCCCTCATGTCTCAGGGGAAAGTCGCTGCCAACTGTCCCTCATGTCTCAGGGGAAGTCGCTGCCAACTGTCCCTCATGTCTCAGGGGAAAGTAGCTGCCAACTGTCCCTCATGTCTCAGGGGAAAGTCGCTGCCAACTGTCCCTCATTTCTCTGGGGAAAGTCGCTGCCAACTGTCCCTCATGTCTCAGGGGAAAGTCGCTGCCAACTGTCTCTCATGTCTCTGGGGAAAGTCGCTGCCAACTGTCCCTCATGTCTCTGGGGAAAGTCGCTGCCAACTGTCCCTCAAGTCTCTGGGGAAAGTCGCTGCCAACTGTCCCTCATGTCTCTGGGGAAAGTCGCTGCCAACTGTCCCTCATGTCTCAGGGGAAAGTCGCTGCCAACTGTCCCTCATGTCTCAGGGGAAAGTCGCTGCCAACTGTCCCTCATGTCTCAGGGGAAAGTCGCTGCCAACTTTCCCTCATGTCTCAGGGGAAGGTCGCTGCCAACTGTCTCTCATGTCTCAGGGAAAGGTCGCTGCCAACTGTCCCTCATTTCTCAGGGGAAAGTCGCTGCCAACTGTCCCTCATGTCTCTGGGGAAAGTCGCTGCCAACTGTCCCTCATGTCTCTGTGGAAAGTCGCTGCCAACTGTCCCTCATGTCTCTGTGGAAAGTCGCTGCCAACTGTCCCTCATGTCTCAGGTTAAAGTCGCTGCCAACTGTCTCTCATGTCTCTGGGGAAAGTCGCTGCCAACTGTCCCTCATTTCTCTGGGGAAAGTCGCTGCCAACTGTCCCTCATCTCTCAGGGGAAAGTCGCTGCCAACTGTCCCTCATGTCTCAGAGAAAAGTCTCTGCCAACTGTCCCTCATGTCTCTGGGTAAAGTCGCTGCCAACTGTCCCTCATGTCTCAGGGGAAGTCGCTGCCAACTGTCCCTCATGTCTCAGAGGAAAGTCTCTGCCAACTGTCCCTCATGTCTCTGGGTAAAGTCGCTGCCAACTGTCCCTCATGTCTCAGGGGAAAGTCGCTGCCAATTGTCCCTCATGTCTCAGGGGGAAAGTCGCTGCCAACTTTCCCTCATGTCTCAGGGGAAAGTCGCTGCCAACTGTCCCTCATGTCTCAGGGAAAGTCGCTGCCAACTTTCCCTCATGTCTCAGGGGAAGTCGCTGCCAACTGTCCCTCATGTCTCAGGGGAAAGTCGCTGCCAACTGTCCCTCATGTCTCAGGGGAAAGTCGCTGCCAACTGTCTCTCATGTCTCAGGGGAAAGTCGCTGCCAACTGTCCCTCATGTCTCTGGGGACAGTCGCTGCCAACTGTCCCTCATTTCTGTGGGGAAAGTCGCTGCCAACTGTCCCTCATGTCTCAGGGGAAAGTCGCTGCCAACTGTCCCTCATGTCTCAGGGGAAAGTCGCTGCCAACTGTCCCTCATGTCTCAGGTTAAAGTCGCTGCCAACTGTCCCTCATGTCTCAGGTTAAAGTCGCTGCCAACTGTCCCTCATGTCTCTGGGGAAAGTCTCTGCCAACTGTCCCTCATGTATCAGGGGAAGTCGCTGCCAACTGTCCCTCATGTCTCAGGGGAAAGTCGCTGCCAACTGTCCCTCATGTCTCAGGGGAAGTCGCTGCCAACTGTCCCTCATGTCTCAGGGGAAGTCGCTGCCAACTGTCCCTCATGTCTCAGGGGAAAGTCGCTGCCAACTGTCCCTCATGTCTCAGGGGAAAGTCGCTGCCAACTTTCCCTCATGTCTCAGGGGAAAGTCGCTGCCAACTTTCCCTCATGTCTCAGGGGAAGGTCGCTGCCAACTGTCTCTCATGTCTCAGGGAAAGGTCGCTGCCAACTGTCCCTCATTTCTCTGGGGAAAGTCGCTGCCAACTGTCCCTCATGTCTCTGGGGAAAGTCGCTGCCAACTGTCCCTCATGTCTCTGTGGAAAGTCGCTGCCAACTGTCCCTCATGTCTCTGTGGAAAGTCGCTGCCAACTGTCCCTCATGTCTCAGGTTAAAGTCGCTGCCAACTGTCTCTCATGTCTCTGGGGAAAGTCGCTGCCAACTGTCCCTCATTTCTCTGGGGAAAGTCGCTGCCAACTGTCCCTCATCTCTCAGGGGAAAGTCGCTGCCAACTGTCCCTCATGTCTCAGAGAAAAGTCTCTGCCAACTGTCCCTCATGTCTCTGTGGAAAGTCGCTGCCAACTGTCCCTCATGTCTCAGGGGAAGTCGCTGCCAACTGTCCCTCATGTCTCAGAGGAAAGTCTCTGCCAACTGTCCCTCATGTCTCAGGGGAAAGTCGCTGCCAATTGTCCCTCATGTCTCAGGGGGAAAGTCGCTGCCAACTTTCCCTCATGTCTCAGGGGAAAGTCGCTGCCAACTGTCCCTCATGTCTCAGGGAAAGTCGCTGCCAACTATCCCTCATGTCTCAGGGGAAGTCGCTGCCAACTGTCCCTCATGTCTCAGGGGAAAGTCGCTGCCAACTGTCCCTCATGTCTCAGGGGAAAGTCGCTGCCAACTGTCCCTCATGTCTCAGGGGAAAGTCGCTGCCAACTGTCCCTCATGTCTCAGGGGAAAGTCGCTGCCAACTGTCCCTCATGTCTCAGGGGAAGTCGCTGCCAACAGTCACTCATGTCTCTGGGGAAAGTCGCTGCCAACTGTCCCTCATGTCTCAGGGGAAGTCGCTGCCAACTGTCCCTCATGTCTCAGGGGAAGTCGCTGCCAACTGTCCCTCATGTTTCAGGGGAAAGTCGCTACCAACTGTCCCTCATGTCTCAGGGGAAAGTCGCTGCCAACTGAGAGAGAGAGGTTTCCCCACTCGCAGCGCCGATGAATGGATTCAGTTCTCATTGTTTTTATTTTTCAACAAATGTGCTCTTGTGTTTATCAAGTTGTGAAATATAAAGTCATCAAAATATTACCTTCATTAGTATATTTCAATTTGACTGTGTTTTAATCAAGTATTAATAAGTGTGAAGAATTTCGTTTCCACAAAAAATACCCTGATAGAACCCTCCTTTTAAGGAAAGTACAATTGGTGATGATGACGCCCAATGTGAAAACGAATAGTTTATTGTTGTTTACTTATATACCCCGTCGGTCTCGCGGTGCAGGCCTACCGTGTACCCCGCTGCGATAGCAACACTTCCCCGCAAGGAGTTGGTGTGGCATAACATATAGATGACGTTATATATATTTACGCACGCTGTGTACGAAGTTTTAAACAGTTCAGTTAACTGTATTTATTGCAGACTAATTTTAAAGGTGGAGTAGCACGTTTTCCCGGTGAATTTACTCAATTTCTCATTTCTTGCGAAAATCTCTTCTCGATGGACTTCAGGAATTCATATAAACATCACGCTATTCCTAGGATCACGTTATATGGTGTAATGCGTGAAGCGAACCAGAGCTTATATATATAATTGAGTTTTCGAGAGATGTATGAATGAAAAAGTTTTTAATGAAAATGATGTGAAGGTTATAAATACTAAATGCGATTCACTCTTAATTTCTGAAACTAAACGAGTTTGCGTATTAGATTGGGTTTGATTGAAAATATATATAAAGGTTATGATTATACACTTATGTACTTATACACTTGTATATACTTATTTCGATTTGAGTTATTCCCTATATTTGCCAGTGGATTCAAGGGACAACTCGACTCTTGGGTGAATTTTTTTTTAATTGGCTTGGCTTTAAGGGGCAGTAGCACGTTTTTTCGCTGAAATAAGTCGATGAAGTGTATTTGAAAAATTATGTCACCAATAGTAAAACACACCCTTCTCTCTTCGGAAAATCAAGTTAAAAATGAGTGTACATGGTCACGTAAAGCCATGGGAATGGTTTTTGTCATTCGAAACAACACAATGTGTTCACAATAAAATGGCCGCCATGCAAGTTTTGCTTTATACGCCACACTGTTTTTACCACTTTACGGAAAATTGGTTTGTGTAATTAGACGTTTTACCCTCTAAAAGTAATTTAAATGACATAAACAATCATTATAAATGGGAAATTTTAAAAAATAAAATTTGCAGAAAACGTGCTACTGCCCCTTTAACCTTGGCTTTAAAGGTTAGATGGCATGCCATATGGTCACATTCGGATTCATTAAAATGGGATTTGACAATTGCTCGATTTGAAAATTCTGAAATCGGCCCATAAATTACTTAAATGCGGCTTTGTTTTAATTTACCGCCGAATTTAGCCCAGGCGTCCAGAATGAAAATCGGCTGGGATGTGGTCCCTGAAGCGATTCCTCCTATGACGTCACAAGAGATAATCTCATTATCGGCAATAGTCATAATTCAACGTAATTTCGCAACATTTTGATTGTTAATTTTACCAACAAATCTTCAATATAACAACTTAAATTTTCCGTTCATCGAATGTTTATATCCAATTAGGTAATTCCGCAGATGACAATTGCATAATTACTGCATAAACATGTGGACATGTGATAATCATCATAACTTAATGAGGCTCCGCGTACAAGCTCTCTAGCGGTGCCCGTCTGTGGGTAATCACAGTCACGCCTCAAGGATTGTCTTCAAAGCGGATCGCTGCGTTGATTGAGGCATTGTTAAAATGGGTAAATTAAAATCGTCTTAATAATCAATTGCAAGTGTATATTTTATGGTCAATTGATTCCAATATATAATGTACGTAGAGGTAATAATCTCTCATTCTTGAGAAAAATGCACTTCACGAGTACTTTTGACAGGTTAGTGATAGACACTTGATACTTAACTTTGTACCTATTGTAATGTGACCTTTTAGATAAGGTCATTATGTTTTACCTCATAACCTTGATGTTGGCGAAGGAAGCAATTTTCGAAAAACTAACCTTGGCCATAACTTTTGATTGGTCAGTGATAGTTCTTTGATACCTCACATGAGATCTTTCAGACCTTTTGGATACTTTGACCTTGGGCATATCTTTCGGTTATTCCTGGGGTCATCATTACTTAACAAAACAAATTTCGTTACAAAATTAAGCTTAAAATGTAAATAAGCTACGGAGACGAATATCAGGAGGCTAAACAACGTAAATGTGATAGAATTTGATAGAGATTTAGCTTATTTGTTTGCATATATTAGCGTAGGCCAAAACATGTATATTTTCCTTTCGGTAAATTTCGGTAATCTTAAGGGCAAATAATTTGTTAAACATACGTATAGATTCAACTGATAAAGCCTTCAACAGTTAGTTTATAATATATTTGCTCAAAACATTGTGGTTTCATTCAAATAGAAAACCAGTTTCATTAAGAAAACCTTTCGTATATGAAATCTTTTATTCGTGTTGTTCGTGGGGGAAAAAAGAAATATTTGATTAAAGCAACAGAATATTACTTTCATTGGGTTTTATTCTATATCCTGCAGACGAAGAAATAATTACCAATCTTAAATATAAAAACAAATACATGTTTCCCATTGACGTCAGTCGTAATAAATGTGAAGTGACCATGGCAACGCGTGTTTGTCAATCAACGTGTTATCAACCCCTTCAAAGTCGTTATCAAGAAAACTCTCTTATTAACATTAGTTTCTGGAAGTCATTGTTTGATGGAGAACAACTTGACATCTCCGGTAAACGAAGGGATACCGCAGAGATTAGCGCGTTCGGCTTCGGATCAAGGATCCGTGGTTCGAATCCCTCCAGAGGCACTAGAGAACTGGGCCTCCTTTCACAAAGCACTAAGGTGATCGTAAGTCACTAAGGTAACCTTAGTGCAATGGAGTTGAGGTTAACCTTAGTAAAGGTAGCTTTGTGAAAGAAGGCCCTGTTCTACGAGCAGTAAGATTTGGGTGCAATGCTACACTAAATTTCAGTGCAGTACCACCAATTGTTCGCTTGTTCCAGCCGTTGCTCGCAGGTTTCACCGCGAATGCATAGCCACATGGTGTTGCGGAATTTCTCCCTGCAAAATACTAGCAGCCTCTTGAAAGCGGCGTCAAACCCTAACTCACCTCAGCTCTGAATACTAAACCAGTTTTCTTTTGTTATCATTATTATTAAACGACTTACACGGTAATGACTTTGTAGAAAACGGAAGTTTACGAGTTATTATGAATATAGATAATTCAAAACGATCATACGCGCAATACCATTTGTATTTAACGAATTATAATTAATGACGTGTTATTTGTCGTTCGCTCGTTGGATATCAATTTTAGTTTAGAAGGCAGTAGCACTTTTAAAAAAAAATTATATTTTCAAATTTCCCATTTATAATGATAGTAATTTTTTGCCGTTCATATTTACTTTAGGGGTTAAACATATTCTCATACAAACCAATTATCCGCTGTGGTAATAATGGTGTTGCGTATAAAGCAAAAATTGCATGACGGTCATTTTAATTTTGAGCACATTTTATTATTTCGAATTACAAAAACGATTCCCAGGGCTTTACCGAACCATGTACATTCATTTTTAACTTGGTTTTCCGAAGAGAGAAGGGTGTTTTACTGTTTTCCTGTTTTTATTAGTGACATTATTTTTCAAATACATTTCATCAACCTATTTGAGTGAAAAAGCGTACTGCCCCTTTAACGGGACTATGTTTATTAAGGTTCTTTGTCCAGTACATGACGGAATTTACAGCAAGGCAAACCACTTTTTCTCTAACATCTGTGCTGAAGAACGTTGTTATTTTTACCTTATATGGATGTTGGATTCTTAAAAAGTAGGTAGCAGAACGAGTTTATATAGAGTGATATTATATTATTTCAAAACAATTGAGTTACATATATTTTGCTCAAAATCTCGTAGTTTTACATCATAGACGCAAACATAAGAATGGAAATAAATGGTGAGGGTTCAATTTGGCCAATTTTAAATTTGTGAACATTTCAAAAAGATTGTTAAAAGAGTATTCGTTATCAACATAATATTGCGACAAGGGGAAGCTATAGATAGGAATGTAATGACGTCATCAAATGGCGACAAGCTTCGCCACAAAGCTATGACGCCACGTTTATACAGTTGGTGACGTTATTCTGCCGCGTTGTGTTGCAGTTTAGTACTCTGAACACATTATCTTTGAACATATTTTATTTTTCAAAATTTTATTGGCAAGCGTATGACACAGAGTAACATTGAATTAGAGCTATTTGTGTGATTTAATAAATTATTTGATTTGATGTAATTATAAATGAAAAGAGAAACTAAAAATATTCCGTCGGTTAATACATTGCTTGTCATTTTCATTCCAAAAACATCTTGTGACCCGTACCCGTGTGGATACTCTAACACATATCATTGTTGCCTTTGGTAAAAAAAAACTAATATTTGACCACCGTCAATTTCTCCATGTGTTTCCGTCAAAGTTAATATAGTCTTACACTTTGAAAAGGTATTTATTCTGAAAATATTACCATTTTATTAAATATTGAAAAGGATACTGTAAGAAATGGAATTTTCATTAGGAAAAAAAGATTGTTTTTTCAATATATTTTTCAGATATAAAATTATGTTTTCAGAGTCTAAGTGTTAGACTAAAGGTAATGCAAGATGTCTGTTAGGGAACCCACGTGTTACTAATGGGAGCAGACAGAGTTACAGCTAGGTATAAGTGGAGACACGCATAGCACACCACGAAGACTGTCTCTCCAGCGACTCGAACCACCTGACGTTCTCTCCTACCAATTAGGAGCGACCTTGTCTAAGCATAATACACCAAGGTGTATTTCAGTCTCCAATAGGTCTGTTACCATGGTGATGAAGATATTATTTCGTTTTAATTACTAAGTCAACCTTAGTTTGGTTAATGATTTAATCATTTGCCGAACTCCTCAAAGTATGTATATCGCCAAGCGAACATTAGGGGCAGCAAGGTGTACATGAAATGTTTACAAAATTAATTTTTGAGTGATGAATATTTCAACATTACCGATGTGAATCAATTTGATGGAAAATACGCAAAATATTCATTTTTCTAACTTTTCTCCCTTTGCCTGAACCTGCTAAGGTCTTGTTGGAAATGAAACCACACGAAATTATCGTAAGACCTGCTTGTTCAACAATGAATTGTAATTAGTTAATCTATATGAAGTTTATCAAGTATCAGCGCTATATGAGCACAGTTTGGATTGGAGTTTAGCGGGATATGGTAATCAGGTCTTCAATGTATCTTGGTATTTTAAAGGTACATCCATTGTGTTGTTTGGGATCACATATGCTAAACGTTATAAATTGTCGTATTTTATCAAACAGTATTGACTGTTGCCAAAAATTGCCATTTTGATCTTAGTCGACTCAGTATACGGACAATATAAAGGAAAAAGTATCGATTTTTGACAATGCACCGCGTGTGGCGCGCGTCAATTAGTCAAACGTAATTTTTGGAAACTCATTTACAACAGACTGAAAGAAAACTTTAAGGTGATAATGTTTAATAGGTCTTAAAACTACTGTACATGTAAATTGAACGTGTAGTTTCGGTTTCTGCACAAGTATAATGATGTTGATCGATTTTAATTGGAAACTAGTAATTATTATATATTTGGCGATTGGGGATGAATATGCAAGTTGAGTGAAATTATTTGAACTGATATCAGCACATATATATTGTATATTGGCATGTATTAAAGGCAAATAAATTTGTATGAAACACAATGGATGTACCTTTAACTATAACTCTTACCAAGTGTGTTATGTTTGGTATCAATGAACACGCAGGTGACATTCCCTGTTCCTCTGACCTCTGAACCCGTCTGTTGGAACGCTGATCCCATTTCGTTATCATGATAAAATATTTTATACATTTGGTTTGTATATTTGAATTGAGAATTTGAAATCTTCGATATGATAAAATCATACGTTACATCATTCCGATATAAAATGTGACATCGGGATATACCAGGCCATTGTGAGGTTTTAGCTGAAGGCTCGTTGAACAAAACCTCACGCTTAACTTCGGTTTTTTGGAGAAAACCTAACTGGGGCTAATATACCACGAGGTCAGCCTTGACTAAATGTAGTAACTCATTGTATTTAGTCACTGTCCTACATCCAGTGTCCACCTACAATACGTGTAGCAGGCCAGGTCTGTAAACACGCGTCGAGCAGGCAGCCTCCGATCGATATGACTTGGTAACCTGGTATCGAATAAATAATAGAACGTGATGCGGGAGGGAGCGCACTGGGGGAATATCACCAGACGTAAATAAAATACAAAACAGGGTTTACAAGTACAGACATACTTAGTAAGTTTAGGGGGTAGGAACTCCGCAAGAATCGGTGTCGATGCCTAATTGCGAGGCAGTCCAAGAACTGTAGAACACGGAAGCTGGTGAAATTGATTACCGCAAGGAATGCTGGGACGTATTATCTATGTAAATAAGATGCACAGGCGCAACTTTCATTTTCTCCTTCGCTAGTGTTCACACCAATATGGCGGCGGTACTGCAAAACGGTTTAGTCAGTGATCTCAGCGTGGCTGGACATACTGGGCTGGCTGCTACTATACCAATGAAGGACCAAGACGCAGTTAAATTGTTTGTCGGTCAAATACCTCGTAATCTGGAGGAAAAGGATCTCAGACCGATATTTGAAGAATTTGGACAGATATACGAGTTGACGGTACTCAAGGACCGCTTTACCGGAATGCATAAAGGTAGGAAAGTTCCCCCTCTTCATCCCGCTAGCGTCGGTTATCAATGAAACGGCGTAAGGTGTTTAAAAATTTACAGCAGTTCCAGAAACTCGATCCATCGCTATCAAGAGTCGTTCATTGATTAAACCCAGAACATGTGTAATTATGTCTCCGCTCGGCGCATCTTATCACGCGAGTTATAGAGCTCGATCTCGGGCTGCGGCAAGCAGAAATTCGTTGACAGGATTTTAACTTGTTAAAATGAATCAACAACTTAAACCGAAGCACGCGCCGGCACGCGACAGTTGGGGAAGCACGTGCAAGTAGTACTGCCTAGCAGAGATAAGCTGATAAGACACATCGAGACCACTGTGTTTACAGCGGAGAAAATGACGCTTGCTTCGCTGCCTCTAGCCGCTCGTACAACCACCGTGCCCCTTGATTTCATATTTAAAGACTGTTTTTGTTGTTATTGGATATACAATTTTCAGATATTAAACTAAACCAACAACTCACACTTCTTTGATGAATTCAAAATTCTAAGACAATTTTCCGCACCATATGCGTGCCAATTCCCTGGCCCACTTTATTCATGGCATCGTGTATTGATATTGCATAGTGTCTTATTTTCATCAACAAGCTAGCCTGACTGCAACGAAAACGTCTCCAACTCCAAAAGACGCTTTTCTGCATGTGTGCTACCATATGCGCGACAAGTCCTCGGTCCTCTGTCCTCGGAGCTCCATGTATTAGCATACATTATCCAGCGTCTCCAGATCCCTTGTCGCCAAAGTGAAAGATTTCAAAAATATACTCGACAGTATTGATTGAGGCGAGGCGTGTAGCTGACCAGATATAAATTATGCCTGGTTATAAGCTTGCATATGGCTGACATCAACACGACTCCGACTGGGTTCACGCCCACGTTACGTTGCCTCATTGTGACAGTTCACTGTGTGTTTTTCTCTCAAGATCTGCCAGTTAACTCGGAAATCGAAATCTTGAGTTTTAGAATAATATTGAGTTTCTGGTTAATCTTAATCGTGATGCTGAGCTTGCATTTGTGGAATCCGGTTCCAAACTTTTGGGAATTGTTTTTATAAGAGAAGTTTCTTGGAAAAATCTTGAATTTTACTAATTCCTGCAATGGAGTTGGTATTTTGGGTTGAATATGTTATTCCTGTGAGAGTGAAATGGGAAGAAGTCTACAGGTGGAAAGGTGAAGAAGGAACGAGTAAACATATGATACATGGGATGAGATTATTGATTAATGACAGACTGACCCAAAAAGATGATGGCAGCGATATCACAGACGTTCACTGACTAGCATTGGAGAGAGAGAGAGAGAGAGAGAGAGAGAGAGAGAGAGAGAGAGAGAGAGAGAGAGAGAGAGAGAGAGAGAGAGAGAGAGAGAGAGAGAGAGAGAGAGAGAGAGAGAGAGAGAGAGAGAGAGAGAGAGAGAGAGAGAGAGAGAGAGAGAGAGAGAGAGAGAGAGGTTTTCCCCACTCGCAGCGCCGATGAATGGATTCAGTTCTCATTGTTTTTAGAGAGAGAGACGGACAGACAAACAGACACATAGACAGACAGACAGACAGGGAGGGGAGAAGAGGGGTGAAAGATAAAATGAGAGAGGGGGTGGACAGACAGACACAGGGAAGTTTGAGAGATAGACAGAGGTAAAAGAGAGAGAGGGAGGGAGGCAGAGTCAGTGAGCGAGCAAGAGAGAGACAGGGAGAGAGGAGTAACACCTTCCATCTTTCTATATATAGGTGTTAATTAAGTATATCACCTGGTGTGTACACTTTCACTGCCTACGAACCACACGCTAGAGCGAGAACATAAACCTGTGAAATTCGGACCATTTAGACGTTCAAATTCATTTGGTTGTTGATGTTAAACCGTACATGTACATTTCATTCGATAAAGTATTTTTAATGGTATACATAATAGTTCGAGACTATTTAATTAATTAATCAAAAATCCTGATTTTCTCGTTATAATATATAAACCCGGACTAAACCGCAAATTGTATTCCAGAAAGCAAAAAATTAATCTGAAAAAGTTTTCAATATGATGAATTTCAGATAATATCTATAATAACATCCAGAATGATATTTTACACTATTCAACAGAAGTCTGCAGATGATTAAGATAGTTGTCGTCAATAAAATCCAAAATGTAAGCCTACAATTTTAGAACTTTATCAATTGGGGAACTTCATTTTTTTCACTCTCCAGTTCTGAACAGAAGTCTGGAGCAGTAAGAAGTGTACTTGAAAGATGCTATTACCTGAAAATAAGCAAATAATTGCAAGGAAGGCTCTAAAAATAAAACTGTATATTTCGAACTAAACACCTACATGCTCGCATCCACGTCGCTAGGGGCAACCATTGAAATAGACAAGTCTATTGACGCATGAGTAAGGTGGACATTGCTTGTTGACAGCGAAATAGACATCAAAACGGGCACCTGCGAGATATCGGGGCTGAACTATGCAGCTGAAACATCTCGCATTCTGGGCGTTCTTTAAAAAAAAGTTGAATAGGTCAATTTGTGAAATCATGCAGGTTTGTACGTGCGTGAACGTAGTTAATCTGGCAGTTAAACAGGGGGCTGTATATGCAGGCATCGGCTGGGAAGACACACATGGCAAACTGTGGAGTGGTGCATTCTTTCTGCCTGTTTGGGCAATTTTGTGATATATTGCGTGCATTCTACCCATTTATAGAAACGTTATTTGTAAAATCATGCATGCATTTTGCCTGTTGCACAGAAACATTAATATGCAATTGATAAATGCATTCTTTTTGTTGAAGAAACGTAATTTGAAAAATCATACACGCAATCTGTCCTTTGAAAAACGTAATTTGTAAAACTACATATGCATTCTGCCTATATTGAAAAAGGCAATTTGTAAAATCACGCATCTATTCACAAATTAGAGAAAGTAAATTTGTCACATTAGAATTACGTAAATTATGTCCGAAATGTTATTTGTATAACATAAATGCATCTCTGCCCGTTGACGAAACATGATTCGTAAATCCACGCATTATTTTGCTTTATGAACAAAGGCAATTTCTAAAACCATGTATACATTTTGCCTAAGAAAGGCAATTCGTTAAACTATGCGCTATCTTGCGTTTACTGAAACAGTGCAATTTGTAGAATTATGCACCTTTATGCATGAGGTAGGCCTACATTTATAAATCTACGTGTGCCCGACAAGATAGAAAATTCGTAAACCTATGCATGCAGTTAGCGGATTGAAAAAAGGTCAATTGAAGAATTATGCATTCACCCTTCCTACAATTTCTAAAATCAGGCATGGTTTCTGCTATAGTTGAATTATCTGGTAGGTTTGATAAACAATTTAAAATAGCAACATTCAAGTAGTTGGAAAAGACGTGCAGTTTGTTAACTCAGTTTGTTTTCTGTTGCTTATGTGACCTGAAAGTTAAAAGGCGCAAATTATAAAACAAAGAACGCATTATCTGAGGAAGAATAAAAGAATGCAGGTATTATCTGGTAAGTAAAACACCCGATAAGTGAACTATTTCACTCAATGTGTTTTAATTTGTTGAATATTTAAATTTGAATAATTTCGTATTTTTTGCATTATTTTATGTAGATGAACAGTTAATATTAAAGTTGGATTTATTTTATTTGCTGGATAAAAAAAACAGGCGTAACAATTATTTAATAAATTGGGAACACAAATAAAATCGTGTTCACTCCATACATTGAGGAGTTGGGTAATGTCTTGCATATTCGCGAGTGACACTGTGCAACCCATAATACAAAGTTAGGGTCAAAGCTATCATCCGGTTTTTTTAAATCTCGCTCCTTAAAGGGGCAGTAGCAAGTCTTTTGCAAATTTTATTTTTTCCCATTTATAATGATAGTTTATGTCATTTGCATTTACTTTAGAGGGTAAAACATCTTATTACACAAAACAAGTATCCGTAGTGGTAATAAAGGTGTTGCGTATAAAGCAAAATTGCATTGCGGCCATTTTATTGTGAACACATTTTATTATTTTGAATGACAAAAACGATTCCCATGGCTTTATACGGAACCATACACTCCTTGTTTAACTTGATTTTCCGAAGAGAGAAGGGTGTTTTACAATTGGTGACATTATTTTTCAAATACATTTCAAAGACTTATTTCAGCGAAAAAACGTGCTACTGCCCCTTTAAGCCAGGTCTAATAAATAAGGAATATCAATTAAATCTTTTATTTCACCCAAGAGTCGAGTTGTACCTTGAATACACTGGCAAATATAGGGAATAACTAAATTGAAATAGGTATATACAAGTGTATAAGTATATAAGTGTATAATCATAACCTTTATATATATTTTCATTCAAAACCAATCTAATACGCAAACTCGTTTAGTTTCAGAAATTAAGAGTGAATCGCATTTAGTATTTATAACCTTCACATCATTTTCATTCAAGACTTTTTCATTCATACATCTCTCGAAAACTCATATATATATAAGCTCTGGTTCGCTTCACGCATTTCACCATAGAACGTGATCCTAGGAATAGCGTGATGTTTAAATGAATTCCTGAAGTCCATCGAGAAGAGATTTTCGCAAGAAATGAGAAATTGAGTAAGATCAAAGTTCACTAGACCAATTAGATAAAGCGAAATGAGATCCATAAAAGAAATGTGGGTTTTAAAATCCAAGTTGTAAAGCTTTTATAATGATCCTTGAGAAACGCCTTTGACACAAACTTCTTCTATATGTTTGATTTTCTGTAGCTTAATACTTGCATTGATCATATTAAAAATATATTTAAAAGTATGGCAAAATACAAGTAAAATGCTTCCAATTTTCAAAAAAGGATGCTGCATTATTACTTTCTTAACTTTAAACGTATATAAGAGAGACAGCGAGGGACCCAACACCATCCTCAACATGATCTTGCCAAAATCAATTTGTCAAAATCTATCGAACGACCAGCACACAGACACGTGGTGGCTACACCTCTTGCATTGAAAGTTTAGGCAAACATATAAAATATATAATATGTATTTATGTGTGTATTTTGGCACATGTTCAGCTGTAAAATATTGCATTTGTGTCAAATATTTGAAGACAGGCTATCCATTGTGAGGATAGAGAAAGGTAAAATCACCAATAGGCTACTTAGCCAAAGATCATGTCAGGTTGATTAATGATCTTAAATTATGTCTCATTCGCTTTCCTCCAGGTTTAATCAGTTTTCAATCACTGTAGGTTCATAACCTGTTATGCTACATTGTCTTTGGTCATATGAGCCCAGTTGTTAGAGGTAATACCATGCATTCATTGATGTACAGAGATTGTGGGTTTTCAATTTAACAAAATTCGCATCAGAAGGATATATAGAGGATAAATACTAAACGACATTCCATTTAATACCATTTTTATTAAACGAGTAAATGTTTTGGTATAAATCGAGCGAAAGCGAATAAAAATGGAATTATATGGAAGGAAGTTTAGTAGTTGTACTACTTGCCAAAATTAATCAAGCGAAACTGCCGACATTGTGCTAAAACTAAGACTGTCGCGAGTTACCATTGTGATGATAACTATTGTGACGTCATACTTGCAGCGGTATTACACTAGTTCAATATCGTCGTATACATATTACACTGCAGTATCTATGTTTCTGGTTTCCGCCCGCATCAGTTTCAAACCCACGCCTCTGGTAATTGTTTTTCTAGGTTTTAACAACAGAAAGGGGCAGATAACTTTAATTATTTAGCCTCAGAATATATTGAATATTGACCATTTGTGATTTATTTATATAAATAATTGTCTAAAATTGTTTGTTTACTGGTGAAAAAATTGTATAAAATGGTATTTATTCTTCATTCGAAAATAAAATGTAAAAGACCAGAAACATTTTTTTTTGGGTGCAGTAATCTTACCTTACCGTCAATGAGAAGTCGATGCATCGTTTATCTGTTAAACGATTTGTCAAATATACATTCCATCCCGTTGACATATTTCAAACCCAGGACAGAAACCAGTGCCGACCAACTCTAACTGACGCATACATGCCGTTAATGATAGGGCCCATCAACACCAAATTGTCAGTACTTACAGTTGAAAGTATGGTATAAATATGGTATATGGTATACATTGATTAAAATATAATACAGGTTCTTCAACTCTCTTAGTCAAACGTTCCCATAGTTATGGTGTAAATATACTCAAGGCGGCAAGAACCAAGTTTTTTGTGGTGATTAATCCTACTTTCATGTTAGGAAGTCAGTGTATAGTTTATATTGTTAACTCTGTGTTGGCAAAATACCTTTCATGGTATTGAAATATTCCCAAAAAAACCTTGCACAATTTAAACAGCTACATGTATGTAAATACATACGTATACCGGTTACCTCCCAACACTTCTACATGCCAAAATCTACATGCCAAAATTGATGTCAAGACGTCAGCGCTTGTGACGTATATGAAAATTGTGATTATTATATGTTATGAAATACATATATGAGAATAAAAAGTTATACAACCTACAACCTCCTGTGATATTTACTCGCAGCCTAATGTAGAAGTATTGGCACATTAATCGGACTAGTCCATTCTTACTTGAGGTAATTACCATGTGCAGTGGACCCCGAACTGTGTTGTTTTAGTCTGTAGAAGTTTTGGCATGTAGAAGTTTTGGGAGGTTACCCGTATACCACATGTATATCTCATGTATATATAGTATATAGAAGACCTAGATCCGTGTACAACCTCGCTAGCTATCTGAGACCGTCACATTGACTTCTGATGGACCCTGTAGCCTCGTTTACATGCACCACATCGTGTGATAAATCACCCACTGTATTATATGGGAGATGGGCTGGTCTGGGGGAAGAGAGAAGTTTAGAGCTTAGATGAGAGATTGGTTGACGGAGTCATGGAGAGATTGCGTTATTAGAGTAGGATAAAATCACCACCGTTCTATTTGTACTCTACCAGCCGCTAGAGTATGATATTGATGATGTATTTAAAGAGTACCTTACAGTCGTCGTACCTTTTCATCGCTGTCGCCCTGGAAGGATTTAGACAATAAGTAACGAGTGACGGGGAATGACAGATTATCAGTCGGGAAAAGTTAGAAAGATGAAAGGTATAACTTTTCTACCTCATGACATGAAATAAACATGGTATTTGTCAAGAAAAGACAAATTTTATATCTATTATATGACCAAATCCGTGCATATTCACCGAAATCGACTTGCATTTACGTTAAGTCGGCTCCAGAATGAGCCTGTTGCCTCAGCAACAATGTGACGTCATGAACGTGTCATGACGTCGGAGCATTGTTTTATGATGTCAGGTCATTGTTATATCAGTCACTGATAACACGTTCCATTGATTTTCACTAGTGACTGATAACAAGGTTCATTTTCATTGATAGATTCCGGTATTTCACCTACAATCATATAATAAATCCATATTCATCATGCTGATACAACATATGCTACCTCTAGGCGTAAGGTCACATTCTGCTATCCAGGTATATACAAGACAGATTTATGTAACACAAATATAAAAAAAACGACAACTTATGTGGGGATAAACAATAGACAAAGTAACCAGTGGGGAATTCTTATTTGAGCGTGATTTGAACTAGGGGGTTGCCCGTATACATTAACCATCCTCAATACGTTACAAGATTCTCGTATCCTGCCATAGGTACAGGAATGAATCAGAGCAACATGCACACGGACCTCAATCTGAAAAGATCAATTCCAGTGGTTCTCGTTTGTGTGCATCGAATCTACTTGGTGTAATGGATCACAGTGGACCGGATATGCCTGGGTCAGTGAGAGAGAAAGTTTTAGATGTGAAGAAGAGAGATAAACTATGAAGGTTGATGACGTTGATGCACTTCTTCACAACTTGACAACCACTGTCTGTCATAGGTCCATAATTCTCCTTCTTCAAAACGTGAAAACCAATGCCCGTCATAGGTCCATAACTATATTTCCTTCAAAATTTGACAACCAATTGTCATAGGTCTATAACTATCTTTCTTCACAACTTGACAACCAAAACACGTTGTCAAGGGAGGGTCTGTGACTCTTTTGTTGGGTACACATCCACCCCGAAACTGGCACTTCCTACCATAGCTACATGACATTCAGAGGTTCAGAACCAAGTAAATATATAGAACTTCGTCTATTAATTATATCATGCAGGGATAAAGGGATTCATGGTGGTGTTTCAGGGTGGAGCGTGAAAGGTTAGGGGCGGTGGTTTCAGTAGGTGGCTGGGTCATGGTGACGCATTTCCATCTGTACTCTTCATGCTTTCTCTGTCTGTCTAACAGTTACCAGGAAGACTTTAACGTTTCAAAACTCGTAAAGCTGACAGGTCAGGAAGACATGGAAGTGTAGAAACATATGGCCATGTGATGCAGTGTAAACATCACTTTGATAAATCACTCTGGCACATGCAATCAGTAGTTGCGTGTAGAAAGGTAAGGAACTCAGTTGAGGATGCAAGGCTTCCAGGACAGCAATTAGTGCACACTTCATTTGGACCGTATTGCATGCCTCAGGTTTCAGCTGTGTGATAAATCACAGCCATTGGGATATTGGATAGTCAGTTGGCGTTAGGGGGATGATTGTGGGATACAGAATGATCAGGAAGGAAACTAACGAAGGTCACATCACATCTTCATAGTTTATTGAAGCATGCTGAGTCTATAGGCGAGATTAGTTTAACTTCAGTCAATGACATATTGTTTTATTTTTGCTGGAAAGGCAGATGGTTTATGGCATAGGCCGTCGTGTGTAAACTTTTCACATTTTCGATTTCTCTCCAGAATAACAGCACTGCGAAAGCTGAAATTCTGAATGACGGCACCTTGCACCTAAAGGTGATCAAAGATAGAACATTTGGCTTAGGTGATCAAAGAGTGACCATTTGGCCTAGGTGATCAAAGATTTACATTTGGCCTAGGTGTTCAATTGTTGTACATTTGGCCTAGGTGATCAAAGATTGTACATTTGGCCTAGGTGATCAAAGATTGTACATTTGGCCCTGACGACCCCTTCAAATATGTGCATGGCAAGCATTTTCCCTAAAACCTTTAAAGCAGATGACATATGATGATAACATTTTCAGAATAACATGTTACATGATGATTAAAGTTTGTTCATTTGGTCTTTGTCTCCCCTCAAAAATATATGTGACAGGGTAATCATCGCAAATCTTCTTACGACAACTTACACGCGAGTAATGCTAAGAATTTTGAGAATATCAACTTACACAACTTATTTCAGTAAAAATACAAATCCTAAATACTGAAGTGCCGTTAATAATTATATTTTCTTGATCTTGCTATATTTCACAAAATGTTCATGGAGTCAAAGCTGACTGAGGACCTTGACTTTACTAAGGGCTTTTCCTTTTACAAAGTCGTGAAGCGGGACTGGGTCGGGGTTTGAATAGTTAGTTTGAATGTGGAATAGAATCATGTATGTTGTAGACAGGAAGTATATGTTTTGCATAAACCAGTGATTGACAAGACGTTAACAACCGAGAAGGTCATTGTCAATCTTTCACAGTCGTGAAGCGGGACTGGGTCGGGGTTTGAATAGTTAGTTTGAATTTGGAATAGAACCATGTATGTTGTAGACAGGAAGTATATGTTTTGCATAAACCAGTGATGGACAAGAAGTTAACAACCGAGAAGGTCATTGTCAATATTTCACAGTCGTGAAGCGGGACTGGGTCGGGGTTTGAATAGTTAGTTTGAATTTGGAATAGAACCATGTATGTTGTAGACAGGAAGTATATATGTTTTGCATAAATCAATGATGGACAAGAAGATAACAACTGAGAAGGTCATTGTCAATCTTACACAGTCGTGAAGCGGGACTGGGTCGGGGTTTGAATAGTTATAGTTTGAATGTGGAATAGAATCATGTATGTTGTAGACAGGAAGTATATGTTTTGCATAAACCAAGAGTCAACAAGAAGATAACAACTGAGAAGGTCATTGTCAATTTTCCACAGTCGTGAAGCGGGAGTGGGTCGGGGTTTGAATAGTTAGTTTGAATTTGGAATAGAATCATGTATGTTGTAGACAGGAAGTATATATGTTTTGCATAAATCAATGATGGACAAGAAGATAACAACTGAGACGGTCATTGTCAATCTTCCAGAACTTCTGTAACCTGTCATGCAAAGCTTCAGGAAGAACCCAGATACATAGACCTAGGACCAGCCGTTTAGAGTTAGTAAGGTTAGCGAGGTGTTGCTTGGATTAGGTTTCACTAAAACCCCTTGATATCCAGTAGGTCTAATGGTCGTGGTAAATCAATGACATAGGGATACAGGGGATCAGTGGTGGTGTTTAGGGGACGGGAGGTTAGCGAGGTGATTTGGTAATGGCGGACATGAGGGAATCATGGCAGACAAGAGGGAATTATGAGGGATACTTTCCATTTATAACATCCCACCTGTGCTTAACATAGGTTCTAGAGATATGACAAGTCTGAATTTAAGTTGGGCAGGTGTAGGTATATACTGATGTCTGGTTGCAGTAGAAACTACTACGTGTGAAGTCTGTCACAGAGGTTATGGGGGATCTGTTCTGCTGTCACGGCTGAAGTTTGGATGAAGTTGTTATAGAGTAAGCGTGACAGTGTATTTATATACACCCTTCTACTCTTAACAGTATAGGTAGGTGTAGCTTGATGTTAGATTCTACCAGAAGCTCCCTATATACTGATAGTCTAATGGTTTAACGGGAGTGATACATCAATCTGAAGGATCAACATGTATCTGTGCTGGTGTTTGGGAGATGATGCCAGGTTAAAGGTTGGATATAGAAGTGATAGATTGTAATGTGGTAGTGCGTCTCTATAAACAGCCTGCTTCTCTGTGACAGTGGAGGTTTGTAATGAAGGCAGATTTCAATGGAATCTCCTTGGTATTCAGCGAGTCCAGAGTGTGTGATAAATCAATCACAGGGGGATATGGAGGATCACGGGGGATAACAGAGGTTAGGGAGGTGATGTGGTAATGTGGGGGAAGATGGAGACTATAGGAGGGATATACAACATTACTTATACTGTATACCCTCTTTATACCATTACTTACATGTTGTAACACAAGTCGAGAATGTATGCGTCAAAATGGACAAATTAGGGAACATTTCATTCCATTGTATAGATATTGTGTGTATTTGATTGGGATTGCTGAGTGAATTACGATAGTGTATGTACTTTTGCCGTGTGATGACACTGCAGGTCGAGTGATCTCTCACATTACACGTGTCACGTCGTCCTGTCATCTTTCACTCCATTATTTTTCAGTAATGGACAGTTAAATATCACATACTTTTTAGAAATTTAATTTCTTTAACTTTTTGCAGAGCAATACTTTGAGTGTAATTTAAGTAGGTTAATGACCTCGTAACTCTCAGTTCCTTTAAAATAATGGTCCGTCGGGCCTTGGCTTCATTATTTTTAAGGTATGGAGAGTTACTCGGACATAAACCTTTACGTCAAAGACATCTAGTCACATTTTATTATTAATTCAGCCCAATGGATTCCTGTGAAATGCCAGATAAGGTATGAAATTCTGCTTCGTAGTCATGGTCTAGTTGCACGTCACCTCATTGGTGTACTCTATGTATACAATGTAGACTATACATGTATATACTTTATATAATATAGACTATATACTTTATGCTAGATATTATAGGTACTAGTTTGTACTACTGCACATTCCATTGGATCATGTGACCGGGGTCCTCTAGCAACGTCTTTGTCTAAGTCGAAAAAGTTGGGAGATTGGTCAATAGAAACGACTGGGTTTTGTTACTGGAACAATCTTCCATCAGCTCAGAATGTGACCAGATATAGCTGTTTTAAATCAAATCTAAAGAAATGTCTCTTTCTGAAACTTTTGATCATTGTGTCATGTCATTAGAATCGTAAAGCGTCATACGCTGTTTCCATGGTTATTGGAACTGTTGAACTGTATGTATGTGTTTGTAGTAGTTGTAGTTGAGGGATGAGGGGGGAGTCATGCAGCGTACTAACTCCGTGTGACATATGAAAGAGATACAGGTGATGTAGTTTTGTGTTTCGAATATGAGGGACTCTGGTTCATAGAAACTCTATTACCCTGTTTATACGTGTTCGATCAACAACATTGGGATATATTTGATCTGTAGTTGAGTTTAAGTTGAGGGACGTTTGGGGTTTGTCAGCGATTTCATCAAAAGTCCCGCTCATGCGAACATCATACGAAGCGGGGAAGGGCGTTGCCCTATAGGGATTAACGAAATTGTGTGCGTTTATGAAAAGGGGCATAACTTCATATCTGTTGGATATTATACTTTTCTGACAGGTAAAATGAAGTTATATTTTAGTTACCACCCACAGTAAAGTTTTGTTCTCACGTGATCTATCATGACCGCGGAGATATAGGGGCCATGGTGCTGGTGGTGAGAAATAGTTCAGTAAGTAATATATGCTAATAATAAAACAATAATGATAAAATAAATGTATGCTGATGACGGTGGTAAGTGAAGGGGTCATGAGGGGACTGTGACACTGCACCCTGTTGTTCATACACTGTCTCAGCTCCAACAGAATACAGTGTTTCATGGCACCACGCTGACACATAGAGTATTGAAGACCGTCGGTATTCCAGTTACATACCACCTTACAGAGTCCCGTCTCCATGCAGCAACCCTACTGTGTGTGATAAATCACAATCAATGGGATTTAGGAGACAAGGTTTGGTGTTTCAGAATGAGGAAAGTTAAGTTAGAGAAGATGGCAAGAAGTCGAAATCCCAGAGGAATCCATTGTGATGTTCTTACATCTGTACCCAACCATGTGGGATCTCAGTCCTAGAACGATCTTCAGCATATTACCGAGGACAGATGGTGGGGACATCTTGAAGGATGTTACAGTTACATCGACTCTGGTCATTGAAGGAGTTGCCAGCGAATGAAACCATAATGTAGAATACCGTTGCCATGCAGGCAATCTACTCAGTGTGTTAATTCACAATCTTGGCTCTTGTTGCTGACGTTAAGGAGATGCTGGGGTGTTGTGGAAGTTAGTTGATGAGGGTGGTGTATATAGTCTGATCCTGCTATTTGTATCCCTGTTGATCGTACCCCACTGTTGCTGACGTTTAGGAGATGTTTGGGTGTTATGGAAGTGTTGATGAGGGTGTTGTATAGTTCGGGAGGAGTGACGATCTATCCGTATCCTTGATGATCGTACCCTACAGCATCGTGACACAGAGATCTGCAACACAACGTAGATTGTGGAGACATCGTGTTGACAGTGTATACCTATTGACCTCAGTATTGGTTCCCAGATCAGTGTTCAATGATGTTCCTGGATATAAACGTAATCTTCAAGAACATGACTACTCCTACGAACAGTCCCATGCCTCTTTGTCCCTTGAATATGTTGTATTATACAACACCGAGTATGTAAGATATTGGAAACTACACGCTGACAGGGACTCGCTTAATCCATATTCATCAACCACCTACCGCTGAGACGTACTGTTATACAGAACTCCGCACTGATAGGTATTGAACTTGTCTCCTGTTATTCAATAGAGCTGAATCCTACACTATGACTACCGAGTCTATAAATGGGGAATCATGGCTAGATTCTACAAAATGACTAACGAGTTCTTAGATTGAAGATTCGTGACTGAATCCTATACTGTACGACTACCGAGTCGATAAATGCGGATTCGTGACTGAATCCTACAGAATGAGGGAGGGAGCTAATCAGTAAAGGGAGACTTATGACTGAAGCTCTAAAGTTCATACCTGAGTCAGCGAGTAGATCCTGTATGTGGATAATGTTATAATAAACAGAGACTCTTAACAGAAGCCTACAAAATGGCATCCGAGTCAATCAACGAAGAGTCGTGACTTGGTCCTATAACAGGACTATAGAGTCAATAAAAGAATATCCGTCACCAGAACACATTTGTTGTACCGAGTTCTTAAAGGCGCTGAAGCACGTTTTTTTGCAAATTTATTTTTTCAAATTTCTCATTTATAATGATAGTTTATGTCATTTATATTTACTTTAGAGGGTAAAACATCTTATTACACAAACCAATTATCCGTAGTGGTAATAACGGTAATGCGTATACAGCAAATATTGCATGGCGGCCATTTTATTGTGAACGCATTTTATTATTTCGAATGACAAAAACAATTCCCATGGCTTTACGGAACCATGTACACTCATTTGTAACTTGATTTTCCGAAGAGAGAAGGGTGTTTTGCTATTGTTGACATTATTTTTAAAATACATTTCATCGACTTATTTTAGCGAAAAAACGTGCTATAGCGCCTTTAAACGAAGACTCATGACGAAATCCTACAAGATGGCACCGGAGTCCATAGATGAACTATCAGGACTGGCTGTCCTACAAGCTGATACAAAGTCAATAGCGGGATATTCATGACTGGATCCTACATCCTGAAGACTGCAGCAGGGGAGAATAGGGTCTCATCCGTATGCACATTGTCTATTCGTATGATAAATCGCTGTCAGGGGGGTCTGGAGATCAGATGATTGGAGAGGGGGGTCGCTGGTTGAAGAGTAAGGGGAAGGGGTCGTGCATTGAGCGAATTCGTTACAGGATTTAGGTTTCATTGTGTATTCGTTCATCTTTTATTCTGTTACTTGATTACTTCTCATATATATTGAAGCACTGTGCATTTTCTAAAGATGAAAATATTGTTTAGTATGAACTACGAGGGAAGCCAACACATCAAAACAACGTTATTCTCATTTTCGTGTTCCGTGTAAACATAGGATAGATAATTGTATTTGAATCGAAGTTGTTCGGCCTTTTTTACATTTTACATGTGGAAAGAATACATTAAAAATTATTCTTTTTAGATAGTCCTTTTGATTCTTGCATCTGGTTTTTAAAAAAACATCCCCAGCCCATATTTATTTGATCTTCAATTAAATGTAAAAGAACCAGGCTGACACAAACAACAGGTATTCGTGACATTGTGTGTATACTTCACTAAGTCGAAGTTTGGATAATGGCACTGTTTAACATCGATCAACTTACGAGAATGAAAGTCAGTTTAATCTGTGGATTATTGACGACTCGTGAAGGTATACCATGTGTTCCTCTGTGCCGATCCTAATGGAATCATGTTCTTATGTTCGTGTTGCACCACCATTCATCATGAAGACTAATTTCAAGTTTTTTTCTCCAAAAATGCAAAGCTTTCATTGATATTTGCTTCTCGTATACATGTACATAGCCTCTCGAGTCATTTAATCAATATAGATTGTACATTTTATAGATGTTATAGATCAACCTGGCTGGTAATGTATTTCACAATACAACTATGTAATTTTAACTTTACTCTATCCACTAACGAGATAACTGTGATGTTTTTATTCAGAAGATAAGACATTTAACCATGTTAACCTAACTCTATACTGAGTTAAATTTAATGTTTTATTAGAGGATAAAAAACTTAATATTATGCCTTAAACGACTTACTGGCATCAAAAGTATATGCAAACACAACTTTATTTCATAGAATCAATTGTGTCATCCTCTGGGGCAACATGTATGTTGTTTTAACTCTAGCCCGAATTGTAAACCAATCAACCAATGGAGACGAATGTTATATATCTGTTATGTTATGTTATGTTGCATATGTTGTTTGAGTATATGCTATACGTAATGGTGGGAATTAATTTCGTGGCTTTTTTTCATAACATGTTCTGATTGGTCAGCTTAGTATATACCGATGTCAAATTAAGTCGTATTAATGATATCTGGATTAAACATTGGATGATATTAACGGTAAGGCTGATGTATTCTCGGGCAAATCTAAAATAAATATCAAACGATCAAACTACATGTATAGGTGTAGTTATCGATTTAGAAACATTGCATTTAGAGCCGATATTATCTGCTAATTTCAAGAAAATTGTGTACAGTCTCAAACGGCAAAACTATAGGTTTATATATAAGTTTTTAAACATTGCACATGTAACATATAATATATACTAATTCCAATATTTTACATCCATCAGTTGTAATTCACGAGCCAAATGCACAGTATCTCAAGTTCGAGGCATGCTATGAACATGGATTAAATATACTTACATGTACATAATGTACATTTTATTATACGATAACAATTTTCAAGTGTTGTCCCTCATAAACTAACCTGCTGTTATCAAGCAGTTCTGGTCAGTCCCCCCAAGGCCAGCGATGTTATTTTTGTATGGAATCCCCTTAACGTCATGTAATTATGTTTGCTGCAGCTAATCTAGTCATAACTCAGGGGTTTAGGCGACAGATTTTCTGGCTAATGGCACGATCTGCCTTCCATACTATATCCTCGGCTTCACGTTCTAATTAGACTCTAGCAGATAACGGTACATCTCTCGAAATCTCGTCTATGGTTTATTATTGACTATGAATCATATAAGGTTTTCTCAGCAAATGACATCGGTGTTCATACTTTAGTCAGTGTCGTTACTACTGAACAAAACACTATGATTATTCAAAAGAAACTATTTCATTATCGTTGAAGAGATTACACGAAGAAAGATAATACCTGATAAATAAACCAATTTAAGCTTACTGGGATAACTGTACAACTTCTCTCTGCGGAGTCTATGGTAAATTCATCTTACAAATCATACAATGGTTCCCTTAGCAAACTTCATCGGTGTTTATATTTTAGTATAGTATTAACCTATGAAGAAAGCATTATGCTAAAGATACGGTTTCTTTAACGTCTTGGTATTTACACGAAGAAAGGTGATATCTGTTGAATAAATCAATTTAAACTTTCAAAGATAACGGTAATAGCTCTCTATGCTGAATCTATGGTAAATTACTAAATTAAAGCCGGTCAAGCATACATCTTTTTTCTTATCTTCTATATTTTGTTATACCAAATAACGTATAAGGAATAACGTAACGTATGCATTGTATACACAAGGGCGGATCCAGGATTTTTGAAAGGGGGGGGGGGGGGTCCCAAAATAATTTGTTTCCACTCAGTGGGAGGGGGGAGGGGGGGGGGGGGTCAGCTAGGACCCAAATCCCAACTTATGTATAAATGGATTTGAAAAGGGGGGGGGGTGGGGGCAGGACCTTTTAACACTCACATAACACCCAGTGCTTTCAAAAGAATTGAACTCAAGAGAAAGTTGTCCGACATATTCGTTGGAGTTTCTCGGTATGTACATTATTGAATATATTGATCATGTAAGCAGTGACAGTGATCTTCTGGCGGAGGGATATTCTGTTGTTTGATATGGTGGATCTGACGGCGTCTTCCTTAGCTAATGGCGTCATTGGTTTTGTTGTGGTTATTTACGTTGTGTAAGAAGATTAAGTAAAATATATGTGAGAGAAAAGACAAGATAATGTGTCAATATTGTTCTCGGGATTTTCGCAAAAACATCCTTTTATGGACAAAAGAAATACACCTAAGGAAGATTATGGATAGTAAAGTTCACAAGACGAAATGATGCTTGTTTGAGTGATCATTGGGTTAGATTAGTGTGTTTATATATATATACATACATGGTTAAAACGTGCATTACAGCCGACACACGCGGTTTATGATGGTAAATTCAATTCTAAGTAAATGGTATATTTATCAATATATCAATCAATCAATTATACAGACAATGGTGATAGCGTTAACAAGTAAGCAAATACAGACTCGAAAAGAAGAAGTGAAAGGATGTTTCTGAAGTATAGAGAGTGTAACAAGACTACAGTAGATATTCCCAGCTCCAAGCCAATTATCGTCCAGATTCATTTTCCTTTTATATGATATTAAAGGGGCAGTAGCACGTTTTTTTCGCTCAAATAAGTCGATGAAATGTACTTGAAAAATAATGTCACATATAGTAAAACACCCTTCTCTCTGAGTTAACATGGTTTGGGAAAGCCATGGGAATAGTTTTTGTAATTCGAAATAATAAAATGGGTTTACAATAAAATGGCCGCCATGCAATTTCTGCTTTATACGCAACATTGTTATTACCACTACGGATAAGTGGTTTGTGTAATAAGATAGGTTACCCTCTAAAGCAAATATAAATGACCAAAACTATCATTATAAATGGGAAATTTGAAACAATAAAATTTGCAAAAAACGTGCTACTGCCCCTTTAAACTTCAATAATAATCTTTCTTGAACTATTTATTACTCTACACCTTTGAATATGTTTTTCGATTATGATTATTATAAGTAGTATGGAGAATGAACTATGTAAGCATATGAGTAATGTTTGAGCAAATAATTGAATATTCATGCAAATATGTGTGTAATGTCTGTTATTTACCTCACAAAGTCAACAGCCTTCAATGACTGGTGATGTCTAAAAAACAGCCAAGTTACGTGAAAGCGAACGCTTGTAACTAAGCTGCATAAAAACGTCTACATTGTTTAATTACCGTGTTTTCTTCATGTCGAAATTCTTCAAATTACCCATCAAATCTACGAGCTGTCGTTTCTAAAACTATAATATTCTTCAATTACCACATAAAGGCCTCGGATACCTTTTCTGTTATATTTCAAGCTTCCTTATAGGCTAACAGCCAATTAACATTCTTCACTGGCAGAAACAGACGCTCATGTGCTGAATGGCGCGAAATGAAGCGTGCAAGTGATTGTTTATTAAAGTCAACTGACATGTTAGACTCGCATCATTGGCACGTGCAGCACGAGATTGGCAAGTGCCCGTGAAATAATGTCAATATCAGGCCGCACAGATCAATTAGGATTCTGGTCGGTCACGACGACCCAGGCCAGGGCCTGTATATTCCTTATCATCTCGGGACATTGATTTCTGACTCCTGTATTGTAAACACGGGCTCTACTTGTGTAATACATTAAACGTTTCTATTGTACATAGCCTGGACTGTAATCAATGCCTCGCACCCGCCTCTGTAAACACCTTGTCCCTTTTAACGGCAAGGTTGTAAATATCGTTTTATGAGACAGGCGAATGTTTTGTATTGACTTTACTTGTATTGGCTTAACTTGTATTTAGCATAGAGAATGTCGATACCGGTACTTTTTATTGAAAGTTTATGTTTTATCATAATGGGTGGATTTAAACTTACTAGCGAGAACTTTACTAGTGTTGACTTCCTTATATTGACTTATATTGCGTTTACACGTATTGACTTTAAGCATAGAGAATTTCGATACCTGTACTTTTTATTGAGAGGTTTTGTTTTATCATAATGGATGGGTTTAAACTTACACACGAGAACTTATTGATGTATCATGAATGAATTAGTCTTATTCGTGATCAATTAATACAAACCGTTCTGGTGTCAATTTTATTCCAATTCGGGATCTAACTGTAGGGACATCGCATCGATTTCCCAAAATTGATATGGAAAACTTCTAAAAATACACAGTGTATATGTTGGCGTAGTCCTGCCCCAAGGCTGTGTAAAACATAAGAGTCTATTCAGAAAGTCTAGGTAAACTCAGTATGCAACTGAAAGTATTAAATATATATGATCAAAAGGATTGAGGTACAGTAATTATAATAAATAAAAATCCATAGACTAAATTTTAGTCTCATTTTGGGGATTAACAAATATAAACAGGATGATCATTATAAATGTTATGGATCTATACAAACATTTCTTTTAACCAACATAACCTTATAGTTGGATGAATATATTATTAGAAAAGCAAACATGTTATGTATAATATCATGAATAAAGAAGATAACATCCATATATGTTTGCTATTGTTCTAACTTACAAACCGTTCTGTGTTTTATTCCAATTCGGAATCTTAACTGATATAGTGTAGATGAACAAGTATAAACAGGATTAACGTTATAAATGTTATGAATTTTGATCACAAAAACAATATTTTAACGACCACTAAAGAGTTGGAATTTATATAAAATAAGAAAAGAAAAAAATATATGGATAATATCATGAATAAAGAAGATATCATCCCTATATTTTTTGCTATTGTTCTAACATCTGTAATGTCTCTCAAAGAACATATACCATTAGGTTTATTCAATAGATAATGAATATTATGTAGCGATCATGTTGTTATTTGTTCTATGGCTTATTCCATAGATAATACGTTGTTAGAGTGAAGACGACAATCTGATTATGTGTCAGTCAATAACTATGACGAATAAACCAATTACATGAGAATCAACCCATTAGACTATGCGCTCTGTGTTTGATGTGTGTTAAGAGATAAGACGTATACTCCCCAGGAGACGGAGACGATACAGATAGCGCTTAGCAGTGACGTCTCTATGTTATCTGCCCCTCCGCTTTTAGGCTTGAGGACTTGGCCTGGACTCCGTTCCAGAACAGCGAGCGCTTAAATTGCTCATTGATCGCTCAATGTAGCGCTCAAGAAGCGCTTATTCTCTCTTGAACGACATAGTGCAAATTCCTCGAAGTTTGCTCGCCTTGCTACGTAGCGCTACATTGAGCAATCGCTCAATGAGCGATTACTTTTAAACCTCTCTTGAACACGGCCCTGGTGTGATGTGTTGTTCTCAATACGTCCGTTTTTTATAATGACTTTCGGGTATTTTGTTGCTGGATTTATTGGATTTTATTTTATTGTTTTTGTGTTTTTCCTCTGTGATTGTTTGTGTTCTAAAACGAATTATGAATTATGTGGACGATATTATCGTGACAATGCGACGAACTTAACGTATAAATGAGCGGACAGACAATCGTGATAGTTTAGACAAAATAAAACAATTTGGAAAAATAAATTTCATTAATCAAAATTTAATATTGATGAAATTCAATATTTCATGTCTGAAGACGCTGTCTTTACATACGCACGTGGTCTATATATTGCTAATGTTTTATACGGGACTAAATTCAGCTTGCCTATCCGAGTCAAGTAAGACAAGTATGCAAACGAATGGTAAATACAGAGTAATGACCGTTTACTGTCTTTCCCAGTCTCCCCAACATAAATCTATGATCCCCAGGGGGGTTGAATTGGTTTCCGTTAACGTATAGACGGATGGCAGAATACTTCAGAAATATGTTCCGTCTTGTGTGGTGGAAGTGATTGGAGCTTAGGCCTGTTCGCTGAAATATCTTTATTATTTGGATAAAACATTATAAAACGAATGACTGCTGTGTTACTGATTGCGCGATCACATGCGACACTAGCGATCTTTGAGTTGAGACATAATAGCTCCATGATGTCATGAATATAAAGGATATTATATGAGTACCTATGTCATACTATTTTAAGGACTAGAGTGCCGGATTATTAGTATTGTCCGAGCGATAGCGAGACCTTTGAAACGAACACACGTTTCTAACCAGACTCGACTCTTCGACGCTGTTCTTAGACTACTCTCTATCTGAGTTTAGCAGTTTGGTAAAGATGCGAAATTGTGATCTTGAAAATTAAATTTGAACGGCATAAACATTAGGTTCGAAAATGTGTACGACTTGAGATAACTGACATAACATAAGTGTTTAGACCACTATGAGATCTTTAAGAGTTTTTGCATTTCTTAGTTTTTGATGATTGACTGGCTATGAAGAGTCGTTCCCGAATTCGTTTCTTTTTAGTGTGGTAGTTTTGAAAACGTTTTTGTACATGTGAAACTATGTTGTTATCTCAAATTTCTGCTACTTTTTAAAAAATGTCTTAAAAACTTAACGGTAGTATACGAATTTGTGCTTGCTTTGAAAAATACAAATACACCACTCTTCGCCTGTGTAAGTTAGGTTTCGAAAATGTGTAAGATTTGAGAAAACTGATTTGATTCAATTATTTAGTTCAACACGAGGTCCTGAATAATGCAATAATTTCATAGATTCTGATGATGACTGACTCTCTATGAAGATGTCATTCCTGAATTTGTTTCTTTTAAAATAGTGGGATAGTGTTTCAAGACGTTTTTTTGTAACACCACCCCGCTATTTAAAAACTTAATTATGTTTTGAAACAATACCACCCTAGAAAGAAAGGAATTCATAAATGAATCTAGACAGTCAAAAAATCATCAAAATCTAAGAATACCTTCTTAAGGATACCATGTTGGTCTTAAAGGGGCAGTAGCACGTTTCTTGCAAATTTTATTTTTTCAAATTTTCCATTTATAATGATAGCTTATGTCATTTTTATTTACTTTAGATGGTAAACTATCTTATTACACAAACCAATTTCCCGTAGTGGTAAACACAGTGTTGCGTAGAAAGCAAAAATTGCATGGCGGCCATTTTATTGTGAACACAATTTATTATTTCGAATGACAAAAAACGATTCCCATGGCTTTACCAACCATGTACACTCATTTTTTAGATTGATTTTCCAAAGAGGGAAGGGTGTTTTACTGTTGGTGAGGTTATTTTTCAATTACATTTTATCGACTTATTTCATGGGGGAAAACGTGCTACTGCCCCTTTAACAGTTTCGATGTTATCTCCAATTTCTGCTACTTCCAAACATTTTCCTAGAAAGCTACCGGTAGTACAGGAAATTGCTTTGAAAGATACAAATACACTACCCTCACCTGTATAATGATGTTTAGAACTATACCTGTACATTTTATCTTGCATTTTTTAAAGGAATAGTTCTACCTTTCTTCACCACTGACAGGCAGCGTCTATTTCTGCTGTCTCAAGTCGGCGTTCTAATTAGTGCTTGCTCAACTTTCCCAACCATCTGATTACAGATAACTGAATTACATAAATCAGGGACGAAGCGTGGTTGTAATTAAATTTAACTTTACAGTATGTAGAGATAATGTCATTTTGAAAGTGAAAACACTTTACTTTTTAAAGAAAATCTCAAATTGTTTAAAAGTCACTTTGACTTGAAGTTTGACATGACGCACTATATTTTAACATTGGACGATGCAGATGGAATCATGCTATATATCGTGTGTAACTCATGACGAGTTCATGTTCTATCGGGACCATCTAGTCGTATTAATTGCCAGACTTACTTTAAGTCTCCATAAACTTTTCAAATGACATCTGTCATAGCATGTATTCTAAATCCTAAAGGAAAACAAATTGAAAATAGTCTAAATTAAATCTAGATCCTCTCAGTTTTAAAAGCAATGATTTTCAACATTTGGTTTGGTTCAAAATGGTCAATGGACTTTTAAAATTGTAATTTCAGTCTTCGTCAACTGTTTCTTAGTCCAAATTTTCATTACGAATTAAAATGAACTGAGGTGAGGAGTGTTGGGGTTTTAGGCCGCTTTCAATAGTATTTCACATATATCACGGCTGCTAGTATTATTGTAGGGAGAAAGTCCACAACACCATGAAGCTATGTATTGCGGTGAAACCTGCGAGCTTGAACTAGCGAAACATGGGTTGTATTGCACTGAAGTTCACTGTAGCATTGCACCCACACCTTCCTGCGTGTAGAACAGTTCCACTGCGCTATCCCGCTACCACACAGGAAGTGAAAGGGAGCCTCAGATGTTGTTGTGATAACCGTTTCTAACAATAACACATTATAGTCAATAATTTACAACAGTGGTGTGCGAATTTCAATGGGTTTTTTTTGTTAGACATTTTTCTTGTGAAGTAAACTCTCAAGTTGAAATGAAATAATCATTTAAGAAACTTCAGAAAAGGTAGATAGCATGACGAACAGAACTAAATGAATGTTTAATAGACATGTGGGTTTGTTTCTCGTGATACTTTCATGGTTGAGATCATCGTGACACCCACATAAGGATTCAGGCAAGTGTCAGACAGCCTGGATATGGATGATGGCCGAGAGGGGCTATTTTATTTCTTGTAATTATCCCACATTAAATCGCGAATCGCGAAAGAAACTACAAAATCACTAATCGCGAAAAAAGCTTAACAAAATCGCTAAACGCGAAAAAAAAGTGATGCGTTATAGTGACACGGTATTACGAAACGTAAGCAAAGCCAAATTGCGAAAAAAAAACGAGATTTCAACACGAAATGGGAATGGCTCGTCTCCGCCATCTAGAGATGTCAAAGTGATGTAAATAGTTTTTTTAAATCTTTACATTGAAAGAAATTAAAAATGTTTGGAATTGTGAAATATGAAATGATGTTATGATTTAGGAGACTTTGTCTATATGCGATGTTAGAATGCAGTTTTGTAAAGATTCGAAATATCGCGAAAAAACTCTTGAATGACAAAGTAGCGTTGAGAAAACTGGATTTAACAAGTTTAGCCTAGTTTCAGATTCCTTATATTGTATTGGTTTTCTTAGGTCGTGTTGATTGATTGATTATTGATCATTTCTTAATTCGTTTTTATGTTTTACGTTATTATGATAACTTTTCAAAACGTGCATACATTTGAATCTGGAGATTATGGAGACCTTGAGGCTATAGATTGACCGTTATACACATATGTTCCGTAGCAATAAAGCCAGGGGACAAAGGAAGTCTGTGACATTGATACATTCTTCTATACCTGGTTGCTAATTGGGGAGATGCTATCTGGACTACCTACCTTGAACATCAACATGTTTTTATTTTCTAATATTTGAGCTATGACAATTACACATGTGGAAAAGATACGTGGACTAATTCGAAAGCTTGATTAAAAGGTATTTTGAGTCAGACGATGTTTAGTAGTTGAACGTTTTACATAACTGAATGCTGAATCAGCGTTGCTGTTTATTTAACATATTTAAAACTGATTAGTTAATTGAATGTTAGTCAAATGGAAGTTAAAGGGTTGATATTTTATGTTTCTGAAAATGTTTAAATCGGAAACGTGTGCGCCAAGTGCCAACTCAGCTTATTTTGAAAATGTTTTTTTAATTCTAGTCAATCAAAGAAAGCATGCTTGCATTTTCATTACGTAATATTCATTTTTTTTAATTACCGGCAGTAATTGTTTACGAAATAACTAAGTACATTTAAGGTTATACGTATTTCAATCATGGAAACATGTCTATTTTATTTTTATTCACCAAAGTTTACACCAAAATCTCATATTTTCTGAAAGAAGGAATATATTTTAAATCAAAATATAGTTTTTGTTGGTCTTGGATGGTTCATGTAATGCCATTTCTCTCTTTTTTTCTCCATCTTGTCAGTGCAAATCCATGATCAAAGAGGACCATATTCTGCAAAACGACGTGTCTTCAGATTGAAGACGCTTCTAACCATAGCGTACCTAGTTTTTATCTCGCCAGTAAATACACCCTAAGCTCGTGAAGCACATAAACAGTTTCATATGACAGCGCATCATGCTGCCGAGGATATTAATTAATGGATGTAATAAAGAAGAAATATCTCATATACCTACAACCAAAGTTGATTCAAGAAATAAATTACTTATCGAAAATTTGTGATTTTGAAGTTTACAATGGATGTAAAGATAACGACAGAGCTCATTTGTCCAAACTTAAGATTGATGCTGGAAAATAATTACTTCGTTTCTGAAACAGGGATCTCAGTGCAGCTCTCAATCAATTTTCAATGGATTCCGATAGTAAAGACGAGCTCGCACTTACTTAAAGGGACTATGTGTGTTCTTGTAGTCACACATGTCAAAAGTTACCAAGGGTGTTATGTCATCGAGAGACTTGTTTCGGATGTTACCCGTTTAGTGTCAGTCTGTTCAGTATAGTGACAATATTAAGATGTTTAGTCGTGATGATCGAAAACCGGACAATGTACCACGGCAGGCGCGAGTCACGTGGTCAAACGTAATTTTGAAAACTTCTATGTAGCAGACAAGGGGACAGCTATTGGTTGGTACTGTTCAATGGATCAGATATATGGTATCCATGTTAATGGGGCACATGAATTCGGCATATCATCATGTATTAAGCCATTGCTCCATTTTCATTAAAAGTAGTTATTGTCAAAATATTCAGCATTAGGGAATATCCAAGTGGAGTGACATGATCTGAACGAATGTCAGCACATTTGATTTTTTTCATGTAAAGCTAAATAAATGTTCATGAAAAACACTTAGTGTCCCTTTAACATACTCTGTGTAAGATGCAATACAGAGAGTGGTATCAGGGTCCCATGGAACTAACATGGGACTGACTCTGTATACTATAGACTGACGTCGGTTCATGCAGTGACCAGGGTGTTACTGCTCTTGCAGCTACCGTAATAGTTTGTAGAAAACTGACATTGGCGTTACTTCATGTTTCCCTCCGTTAACTTAACTTTAAACAGTTTTTGCTACGGTTTGTGAGGGGTTACCCATGACTTTTGATCCATTTGACCAATATGTCACCCAGGTAATGCCGCATTAAAACTATCCGGGCCATGTTCAAGAGAGGTTTCAAAGTAATCGCTTAATTAGCGATTACTTTTAAACCTCTCTTGAACGCGATTGCTCAATGTAGCGCTACGTAGCAAAGCGAGCGAACTTTGAGGTTTTGCACCGTGTCGTTCAGGAGAGAATGAGCGCTACTTGAGCGCTATATTTGAGTGCTACATTGAGCGATCAATGAGCGATTATAAGCGCTCGCTGTTATGGAACGGAGACGTCCTCCAACCTTAGAGCATAATATTCACCATCTCAGAAAAACATAGTATGTCTAGATTCCTCACCTCTGATATCAAGGCATCTGTAGGGCTCCATTTGTATATTTTGTAACTATTTGGATTGTTTATAAAATAGTGTTGTTGATAAGGAAAACACTTACTTCTAATGTTACAGGCAACAAGGACCGATATAATCAGGATCTTCGTACATTTCATCCACGCTGTTACTTGTTCTCTATTAGTTGTTTGGCAGTAAACTGCCCAAACTTCAATATGGATCAAACTCTGTCATTAAATTACGAACCTCAATTCAGAATGATTTGGACATGAAAGAACATTAGTACCACATTCGTTTGTCAGCTTTGCGAGGATATTTATAACCAAATGTTGATGTTTTGGCATTGAGAGCAGTAATTCTTTGCCTTCAAGAATAATACAAAATAGTTAGAGTGAAAACAAGTGGGTATGGTTTAAACACATGCAATTGCGTCTAACTTTAAAAGCGACGGGGTTAACACTGAGCGAGCCAGTGTGCGCTTATGTCGACATTAAGGAACGTTAGTTGCGACTTAATTACGTTTATCGTCAGTCTGGACGTGGTTCCAACTTCAGTCAGTGCGGTTCTCCAGTGCATGTCTGAGAACTATACATCTTGTATGTCCCTGTATGTCTGTCTAGCTGTCTGTCTGTCTGTCTGTCAGGCTTGTAAATATTGTTATAGAACGCTTGCGGTTCCTTGCTTGCTAAAGTCGCTACTATATCAGTTTATGACTTCACCAAAGGAACATTATATTGCTGTTACGGCGAACACAATGACTTTTATTATGTGAGCGTATTTTTCCAGCGATCTGATTGGTCGAGAGGCCATCACGTGACCGTCGACAGAAAAGCATTTTGACTCCAGCTCGAGTCCGACCAAAAGCAATATTGACTTGAGTGACGTCAAACCATTGTTCCATGACGCCAAACCATTGTTGCATGACGTCATGCTATTGTAACCATGACGTCATCTGACCGTCGTTCCAGCTGTTCAAACGAAATTACATTTTTGACTGTATTTCATTGTTTTCTTTTCGTTCTTGTGTCAAATACATAATAAAACAATTATGGACTGGTGATTCGGTCAATACCTGTTTATATGGACCCGAGAAAACAATATTGACGCGGACTTCGTCCTTGGTCAATATTGTTTTCTCGGGTCCATAAAAACAGGTATTGACCTCATCACCAGTCTATAATTGTATAGTATGGGAGCATAAAGTCACGATATCGGTTCAAGTAAAGTCTACATTTTTGGCAGTGTATGACCACAGTTGGTAAACTGAGTAACTCATATGCAAAATTAAGGGTTTCGGGATAGACGTATAAATGGTCTTTAGAGGTATATTTTCAAAAAGTTTCAACTTTATACATGAGAAGGTTTATGAGCTGATACCCAGCCAGATGTCCCGTCGCGTTGTTATGTCCAACAGTGATCAATCTAAACATGTCTTAGTATTGCATGTTGATGAGTATTGGTATCGTATATGCACAAAGGACGGAACATTTCCTTGAATTTCATTTGTATGCAATACCCAGTCGATTTGCCCCTTCAATAAAAAGGTACACCATGTCATATTATATCTTAGTGGTATCTACTGTCAACCTCGTTTCATGCAAACCTTTTATGGTTATAAATCTTCAGATTCTGACGGTTGGACTGATACAGGGTTGTCAGTGGATAAACGTTATTTACCATGTTGTTTGTGGATACACACTGTCTATACACTGTTGTTGCTAACTCGCAGACTAACTGCAATCATTTAATCTGCTGGACACATACAGTAGACACGAGAAGCAAATTGTTTGTCACGCAGAGTCCTCGTTTAGCCATAAGAATTGCACGTGCTCTGGAAATGGCAGCATAATGTTTTGTAGTGAGTGAAGGGTGATTTGGTTAATAAACAACATGGTCTGATATCATGTCGTGTATCCACGAACTACATGTATATACATACTTATATAATATAAGCATTTATATTCAGTCCCGGTATGTATGTTAATTTATCACCCAAAACTGTGTTCCACAGGAGATATCGCTTGTGTGAGATCAAGCGATATCTCCTAGGAGATACCTTTTTGGCAGTAGATTTTGCACAATGCCCTGTCACCGTCAACTACATGCCATCACAAAAGCGGCTTTTACATCATGGAGTAATGACATCATAATGCTATGACGTAATAAACATGATGTCGTCACAATGCTATGACCTCACCGCACTGGAAGTCAAATGGCAGAGATGTGCTCAGAGATGAACACTATTTTCACTTAAACGTAATAAGAATGATTTTGGATGGTAAATAGATTCTCTATACATAATAATGCTATGACATCACTTCATTAGAAGTCAAAAGGCAGAGCTGTGCTCAGAGATGTACAATTTTCATTGAAACACAGTGAAGAATGATTTTGGATGATAAATAGCATCACACCAAAGTGTATGTCTTCTGATATCACATGTATTATCACGAGTTTATATAAGAGACAAATATCCGAAGGGTTTTCGAGGATATTTTACTTTTGTGAACGAGTGTTGATATATGTGATATCAGAAAACGCAGGAGTGGGATTCTCTACAGTATATATTGTATAATGAGGTGATTTGTAGGGGCCCTCTTCTGGTCATATATAAGTAAGTATGTATATTCAGTGTCCATGTTTATAATATGATAATGTGTACTCCTCTGGTGATGATAAAAAAAGAAGATTTTCTGTATACTCAACTTCTTTATTCTCTATCCACAGACCTCGTCGTTTCCATGTAGATTCTTATACCGCTTTTAAGCATATTCTCAATGAATATCCATCCATAAAATTATGAACTTTGTTACCACGGCAACTTCTAGAATGTCACTCAATAGATTCTGGGGGTGTATAAACCATTACCATGCTATACACAGGAGATGCAGTCTGCTATTATTGAATATGTGTAATCACAGGAGTACAGTGGGCTGACACGGGGAATGTAAATATCAATGGTTAACTTGAAGTGGGCGAAGGAGTGATTTGGATAATAATATACATTATCTGATATCTTATTGTGTGTTTGCGTTTCTACATGTAGATGAATCTATATCCTAATCGATGTGTCCATCATAACACGTCCATGGAGTAAACGATCTCAATGTCAACATGACGCCAATGTATACGTTGTATATGGTGGGTGTCAGGAATTGAAGAATGTTCGTCATTGTCGCACATCCCAGTAGGATATGTATGTCACGTGTCATAGTCAGGTTCTAATGGCATATATAAGTAGTAAGTCTACTGAGTGACTCCCCTCCCCCACCTCCAACCCCCAACTTCAATTTACATTGCGGATCCAGCGGGATGGGGAGGGGGGTGAGGGGTTTCTACCCCTACACCCCCCCCCCCCCCCCCCCTCCCCCCTTCATCCATTCTTGATGCAAATTTGATGGATCCCAAAGGTGCCATAATGGAGTCACGCCCATTCCATAACTAATTTGTTTTCCTCTGCCCAAGTTCTTGATATCTTTCTGAATCTCTTTTAAAAGACCTTTGATATAAGGAATCGTGTATATTAAGGTAGTGTCCTCTCCTCTACAGTTTTTTATAGGAAATGTGCTTGATACAGCAAACTAGAAACCGTCTTAAACACATTAATATCATATCATAAATGCAGCTGAATGTTAAAAATCCAAATATAAAATTGTCAGGTCCACAGCCATATTCGTAACTTGCTTGTAGTTAGATATATAGACTCTCTGTGTCTTTCTGTCCAAATACGTATATCACATCTAATATTCTTTGGTCTGTCTGTATAGACTACTATTAAACATTTAAACCACATCTTCTTGGTGACACCGTGGCATGCGAGCTGATAAATAGGCTATAATCCCAAGGGATATGAACAAGCGATAATATAAACGAGTCTCATGACCTATAAAACATGCAGCAGTTCAACACGCTATGTAAACACTAACTGCTTCCACGCTTGATTAGGTTATCGATTGGTCGTAAATATCATAGAGTCACTCAACGATGTCCACCTGGCGGAAGAAGCACGTGTTGAACACCAGGGCTCCCTTCCATATCATCGAGCGCTTATAATCTCTCATTGATTGCTCAATGTAGCGCTCAAGTAGCGCTCATCCTCTCCTGAACGACACGGTGCAAAACCTCAAAGTTCGCTCGCTTTGCTACGTAGCGCTACATTGAGCAATCGCGTTCAAGAGACGTTTAAAAGTAATCGCTAACTGAGTCAGAGACTGCTGTATCGAACAGAGTGGTGCTGCTTTGTAGAGGGGGGAGGGGGGAGGGGGGGGGGGGGGACATGTCCATTTGGTTATGTATATGGAGACTAGATCCAACCGTCATCGCTATATGTCAAACCAACTGCAACTGTTTTATGTATTTTTGTTTACGGTTATGTATACTTCAATCATTATGAATGTTGACATCAGTCGATAATTGATTTGAACAACACTGTTAGTATTTATATAGGTTACTGCTGGACATGACATAACACATTGAAACTTTTGACGTTTTTTTTTATAATCTCTTGAGTTCCATTCTAGAATTCATCATTGAAACCAACATGGAGAAGACCATTCGATACACAATTTGTAAATTTCGAATCACATTCATGAAGAAATCAAACTCCAACATTGTGACCACAACTGCGAGATTGATGGAATCTGCGGTTTCCAATGATCCTTTATTTTCACTGTGTATCTCTTATAACTCTCTTTCCTTGAACCCACGACACCATTCTATAAATTTCCGTCTGGATGATAGACGCAGTAACGTATTCAGATAGATAAGGAGCGAGTTCGATTCCTCCAACACATACCAGCAGTCGTAAACTGGTCCTTCTTCATCGATCCGCGCTAACTGTTTCCCTGATGGCCGCGGAAACCCAGTCAGTGTTTACACTTGTTTATTCCTGTTCAGGGCCGCCATATAAATCAAACCTGCCCTGACCAACAGCCCCGGAAGTACAGCCAGTGTTTTCATATGTTTATTCCTGTCTTGGGCCCCTGTTTGAATGTAAATCAGCCCTGACTAGATGCCACGAAAATCCAGCCAGTGTTTTGAGATGTTTATTCCTGTTCCGGACAGCTATATAAATCACACCTGCCCTAACCAAGGAATTGGGATAGACGTTAGCTCAATGAGCAGAACGGAGGTCGATACGTGTCAAGACGAAATAGAGAAAACTCGATGTTCGAGTTATTTTACTGCGTTGAAAGAATTACGCAATAAAACTTGACCGTAGCATCGTATTCTGCAGAACAATCTGCTGTCGTTGTGCTACTTCGAGTAACCCTTAAGTGATTACATATCCAGACGTATATATCCAAACCCTGAACCTACATAAAAGCCCAGGCAAGTCTACGACAAGACAAAAGAGCATGGTCAAAATGAAGAAATATCAGAGCTTCCATTTGATTGTTTATATATATTAATTTTTTTACACATTTTGAATCTTTTTTGAAATTTTTCATTTCAGAGACTTAACATTAGATAAATGGAAAAATGTAGTCACCAATCTGACCATACCACAAAACAACAATACGGTCCGGCAATTGATCGATTTAAATATATGTTTATTATGAGAAGTATTAATGCCATGAATTCAGAAACGCGCATGTCCCCTGAAATTGACCATTGTTTCTCGCTCATAAGTTGTCCTTAAAAGCAGCGTGAATAACGATGAGACGATTATTATGGAATGTTGCTATTGTTTCGGTTCCTGCAAGTTCAGAGTTTGGTACCAATGGTTCTCTGGCTAGACAAAGGGATGGTGTTGATCTCGTCCTAGGCTAAATCCTTGCGTCATCGGCTTCAGCTAACAATTAATGAGATTCGAAACAAGGAATAATAAAACTTTCGAAGCCAAAGACCGGTCCTTCTATTGACTTTTGGCACTGTAAGGGTTAACTCCCTAATTCGCCATCATTGCCTTGTGACGGTCTAAGGATTCAAATTACCTTATTTTGATTATTGTATTGAATTTAAAGCGACATAATCTCACAAAAAGCATCGTTTATGCAATCATTAGATTAGCTGAACTTGTCAGAGGCATCAAATATAATCGGCAGTGACCTCTGAATGAGGAAAATGTCAATGCCACCAATTTAGAGGTTGCAACTTTCTGTCAGATTGAGAATATTCTTGAATTAGACTGACAGCCGTCTCGTTAAGAAATGCTGGTGAATAAAACTAGAATTTCAAGTTTCTAGATAAGGAGGTGATTTTATTTTAATGTATTCGATGCTTCAAGAACAATTCATCATCATTGAAATCAATTGGGAAATTGCGTTGTGAGGATTTAAACTCACGAAAGGGCGATGCTGGTTGGCATAGAGATGTAGGCAGAATATTGACTTCGGTCAGTCAATTTCAATAGCGATGATACCAATATTCATAAAGGCAGACTTTGAATTAGCAAAAAGAGCAGAAGACAAAATGGTTATTAACTGATTAGTTGTATTCAATAAAAGAAGAGAGAGGGGAGTTTGTCAAAGATCAGGTCTATCCCATTGAATGTCATAGGTTAAGTTGAGTGAACCAGTATATATATATACATATATTTATAGTTTGAACATTACGTTTTTTCTAACCGACGATCACGATACGTACATATATAATCGTGTATACGTGTATATCTCTTACCCCTTCAATCGCATGATATAGTAAAAGTAAGTACGTTCCTTATAAATACGCAGTGGTGTGTGTTATTTATGATACGATTCTTGCCTCGTTTAATTCATTCTCAAGAACAAGAAGAACACCGAACACCATTCTGTTTCTATTCCTATGGTTGTTCAATCATTTCTGTCTCTTGACTTACTACCATAGTTTCAATAAAAATGACTACGATTTGAAATATTTGGGTCTATCTTCAATTGTTTAAATCCTTGTGCTTGGTTTGAAACCATTGGAACAATGCTGGATTCGAACTCAGACAGTCAGAATGCTAACCAGTGTCTCACTTGGATAGAAACAGCGAGCGCTTCTTCAATATAACCCCTTCTTCTTCGACCAAAAGTATAACATGTCCGTAAGATGACGCATTACGTATGATGATAGCTTCCGTATGACATTTTCAGTATGGTGATGTACATTTATTTCGTATGATGATATTTTTCGTATGATGATACCTTTTTTGTGATGATATCTCTTTTTGTGATGATATCTTTTTTGTGATGATATCTTTTGTGTGATGATATCTTCTGTATGATATATATCCGTTAGCATATCAGTCATTGATGTCATTGCTCACGTCATTCAAAACGTCTTCACATCTGGAACAAGAATAAAGAAATAAAAGGTTTTAATATTACGATATATGATCTTATATTTATGAATGTGTTACAAGTAGTTTGTTTATCGTGACTGCAAAATACAATTACTGATATTCTGTTAAAATCGAAAAATCCCCTGGCGGTAAAAGTTTGCAACACATATATGTACTGTCTACTGTATATTGCACTGTACACTTTATGTTTATCCAATCAAACATCGTTTATATCTGCGATCGATATCGCAGTTATAATATATGTAAGAGGAATGTTGTTTTGTAAGAGAAATGTACTCATTTGGCAGACCAAATATCTCTAGTCATTTCAACGGTTACAGAATGCTTAGTTTTAAACAACGTCGCTGATTGGCCATCTATAACCTAGGTTGCAACCAATCAGGACCCTCAGTTTCTGTTTCAGAAAGTGTCATATACATACGTATATGCAAGAGAGGCTAGTATTGACGTACTGAGTGGAGTGACCTCTATGGGGAAATAATGTTTGTTGTTTACGTCTGTTAAATCATTTTTGTAGAATTATGGAAATATTATCCCGTGTCATAGTCTCGAATACTTATCCTTAAAATCACTGTTATTACAGACATGGCACTGTCAATTAATAAATTGAATATGCAAATAGAACATCGGATAAAATACACACATGACTAAAATAATGTACGTCTACGGCATATGTAGATTTAATCGTTACCCATGCATAATGTGTCCTAAATAACATAATTGTCAAATCCATTGGAAAGTCTTGCAAATATTCTACAACCACAAGAACGAGTGTTTAGTCAATACAAACAAATAGTGTCGAATGGAATAAATATTGTCCTTTCTGTTACAGATTTCTTATTATTCACTTATAAGAATATCCATCTGTCGTTCAATAGCTGAATCTTTGTAAACCAATACTGATATACATGTATATCATACATGTACATTGTGGATGCGTGACAACGGTTGATGCGACATTTGAAATGTCACGAAAATCGATTGAACAGTATTCTGTAAACAATGACTTTGGGCTAGTTTATTGATGGGCTTGTCACAAGTCCAAGATTTATTACTTTTAGAATTTTTCTGACGTCATCTATAGAAAGAATCGTGACAAACAAAGATGTTTTTCTTGCAGTGCGTGACCTATCCATGAGAAGTAAAGTCCTGCTGGGTGACAGAGTGCTCTGGTGTACTCTTATATACACTGAGAAAGTGCTCTCTACACTACAGCTAACAATGTGTTACAGTATTCTATGACATACACTTTATTATTACCCACAAGGGTACTAATATAGGTTTCATCAAAGGCTGTAGGGTGAAATATCACTTGCTCAAGGTAACATGACGTCATGTTTCGGCCATAACTTTCTTGACCCGGCAACGGCAGATAATATAGCATTTATATACAGATAATGAGTCTAAGTTTGAAAGGAGAATGTGGTGTATTTTCCTGAATTTCACCACTTCGATAATATATACAACATTTTATTCGAATCAAATGTACATGTATACGAAGACCGTACCTAAATATCAAGATATCACTCGTTCTCGCTCGGGAAATACCAATATTTTATTTTAAGCACTCATAGAATATCCTTTACTCTGATACGTTATATGATTCAGATTAAATCCAAAACGTAAAAAAGAACAACGACTGCAATTTGCTTTCGAAGAGTAGTCAATGCACAACGATTATATATTCCTTGATGTCAATAAATGTACCTCGCAGAGTTGTGTACATAGGTGTTTTTATTGCAGCGTTCTGTACATAGCGCACGTGAGCCCGTTGTTCCACGGAAATGTTATAGCTTATTCCCATAGTTCCTTCAACAATTAGCGCCATTGCAGGCAATAGTCTATACGTGTGTAGTCAAGCACTTTTCTAAGACGCAGGTTATTGTAAATCTGTTATAACCCCGAATCCACTCCGGCAGGACGACCCCTATGGAAGAACATACATAGAATAGTGTTTTAATGCTTGTTTCGTGGACACATACATAAAGGGATATCCCTGTTTATGTATTCCTACTTTTAATTTCACTGGCAACGACTTGTTCCAAATAGATGAAAATAATCAAAGCATAAATGCACTAACATCAGTTTTTCATATATAATAGTTTACTGCATAGGGCTATATACCACACATGAAAAATAATTGCATATGAATGACGACGACGATGATGATCATGATAATGACCTGATGATAATGAGATAATGATGATGATAATGACGATGATGGTAATGATGATGATGATGACGACGATGATTATGATGATAATGATGATGATATACACAGTTATACAATTCTAACTCTATACTGCATTGCATTGTGAATGAAAATAAAAATGGCAAAGTAGGTAATACACTTTGAGTTTACTTAGTTTGGTTTAAACATATTTTATTCATGATGAAACGGATTGGGAACAAGTTATCCAACTTATATAGGACACCCTCTCCTTGTTATTTACAATATATAACATTATTTGAACTTTTTGAATTTTGTAATATCAAATGATAGTTTTGTTCTATTTGCCTTTTTTCGCGATCTGTCTCTTTTCCTACACTTCTGTGAGTTTCTTACAAGAGTAGAGACTGGTATATTACCTTGTGACTAGAATAGTTTATTTCACAAGGAATTAAATAAACAGCAGACCCGATAAAATCAGGTATATTCGTCTTCAATCAAGAGAAATGTCAACGAGTGATAGAATGTCATTATCGTCGTGTCTATCTCATCTTCTTTAATTGGACTTTGTTTCAATATCGTGTATCTGTAATTTGGATATCTGATGAATCTGCAGCTTCTAAAGGAGTGTCAATAAATATTGCTGAGACGTTGATATTTGCTACATATAGGTGCTCAAAAAGTTCGAAGCCTGGGCACTCCATCCTCTCTGTACGTGATATGTACATGTATTTAAGAATACAGACAGATGTATGATTCTATGTTGATTAAAGAATTATTTTTTGTTTAAAAGATTAAAGGACAGACAACCTGATAACACTTCTATTGACGTTTGTTGATATTACCACAAACACACTTTGGTTCGAATAAATTATATACGATTTTTTAAAACCAAATATTCATAATAATGCATATCTGATAATAACTTTACTGTTTAATTGACATGTGTACATTGGAGTGTCAAATTTGTTGTATAGGACTATGTTTTTAGTTTTAATCTTTATCTTAAAGGCACTTGAGCACGTATTTTGCATGTTTTCCCATTTATATTACAACAGTTTATGTATAGTATATCTTCACTTGAGAGAGTAAAACGGCCCATTACACGGTCTGAGTATTCCAAGTCGTAGAAATCGGTTTGACGAAAACTGCTAGTGGCCATTTTAGTGTGAACAACTTTTAATAATTCGAGAATGGGAAATAGGTCTGCGTTGCTTCACTGAACCATAACCATTTGTTTCAGAACTCTATATATTGATTGAGGAGGATTGTTTTGCAATGGTAACATTTATTTTTCATTTTGTGAGACAAATTTTCCATTTGAAAACGTGTTACAGTCCCTTTTGGGGTCATATTTTCTTAATTATACGACTTTCAATATCCGAGAAATGTCAACCAGTGAGAGAAGGTCAGTATCGTGATTGTAATCTCACTGTCTTCCATTGGCTTCCTCTGTGTGATCGTGTATGCAATGTGGGCGGTTATTGACTCTATGTGTGATACAAACAATAGAACTACATGTACGTTGTTACAACTTGGATAACTTGCGCACAATCCATTCTTTTGAATAAATATGTTTAAATCAAATAAAACAACTAACATGAATAACCTGAGCCAGTTTAAGCTTTCACAACGCTGAACTCCTGTCTTCCTTCCAATCGTTAATGGGTTTAATGGGGTTAATGGGGTTAATGGGGTGATTCAGGTTTAATGTTTTTAAAATCGAGAAGTAGAATTGGCTTTAACCGGGGGTGTCTGGAAATAACACTTACATGTACAAAATAACCGTGGGTGTCTGACAATAACACTTACATGCATGTACATTAACGGGAAAGTATTTTAAGAGGTCGAAGTACGTTGCACTACCATTCACTGATCTTACAGATACACTTGGAATTAAACATCTTCAATATATAGTTGCATGTATAAGTGGCAGGGTAAGATAAACGAGTGTCTACTGGCTTAATTCCGCTAGTACGATATCCGTTTATCACAACCTGTAGAGAGAGCACTTATCCTTTAGCGCAACTTGTAGGGAGAGAACTTATCCTTTAGCGCAACTTGTAGTCTAACATTTAGCCTCTGAAATGAATTATTTCATAAAAAAAAATTCATTTAAAAAAATAAATAAAATAAAAAGGAGCCTCTGAAATGTGTTCAGTTAAGTCTGAAAATGAACACATTTCAGAGGCTCCTTTTTAATGAGCTCAGAGTCTTGTTGTAGACTTGCCTAGGCGCTTAAAAAATTAAGGGGTCTGGATGACAGACTACGCAACTTGTAGAGAGAGGACTTATCCTTTAGCGCAACCTTTAGAGTGAGATTTTATCCTTTAGCTCAACCTGTAGAGAGAAAACGTATCCTTTAGCGCAACCTGTAGAGAGAGGACTTATCCTTAAGCTCAAATGATAGAGCGCGCGACTCTCACTCGGAGATACCGGGTTCGAATCCTTATTTATTATCAATGTCACGTTCTGCTATTATGTGTGCTTTTGCGTCTGCAGAAGAAAATCTTGTTCACTGAGGGACATGGTGGGTTATGGTAGCTGGATCAACCAACAGTGTTGGAGGATATCTGTTTAATTGTAACACGTCTTTAGAGTGCATTTAAACGTGGAATAGATCAGAAAAACAACATATCCCGAATATGATCTTCATTATTATTATTCACAATAAAGAAGTTGTTATCCAGTGTTTTTCTTATCTAATTGTAGAGTACATTCGTGATATAATCGCATATAAAATATATGACCTGTTTGAGGAGCGACACAGATTGGAAAGTCGATCCCAACTCGTATGTCTATGTTATATAACCTTCGCGTGTATGTTTCTCAATGCATGGCCTTGTTACCTTATCCTGTTGTTCGTGTTACCTTATCATGCCCACATGTATATTTTATATAAACTTCTTTATCTCAGGTTTTCCAATATGCTTTGTAAACGATATACAAATCTTATCGACACTTCGCTACTCTGTAATATATATATCAATTGTCACATCTAAAGATGTCATGAGTGGAATAATTTCCTATCTGATGTAGATTTCATATTCAGACTTTAATATAAGGGTAGTGTCGCTTCATTTTCCACTAGAAAAGAAGACGACGGTCATTGTTGAATGTACATATCTGTGACACTCTATGTGAACATATCCAGCAGTTGTAGTTATACTGGCTTATTGACTTCAGGAGCTCTGAAAAAACACTGATTTTTCCTTTCAATATTAACCCATTATGTTGTGATTTTGACATTTCCGTGATTCACAGTGGCTCCAATAATAATCGTCACGAGTCAGCATCTCACGAGCAAAATGTCTTTATGACCTGAGGAACTCACACCCATAAATCTATGAAAACATCGTTTCTGATGCATGCCACGCATTGCGGTGACTTTGGGAACTCAATGATAAAAAAACCCTCCTACATCCTGTCTATGTAATCCTGTCTTATTGCACCATTTAGCCAGACACAGCCTGTACCAGGTTAATGATATAATACAGAGCACTCTGCCTCCATAGCTACACAGTTAAAACATGAACACTGTCCTGCCTTCAAAAAAGCCATTCATCGAATACACTGGAAGGTGATAATCAAATCATAATGGAACTTCCATGGTGACATTTAATCTGTCAACAGTTTATTGAATTATTTATACTTTCAGTTATTGTTTGTACGAGTTGCTGACCCACAGGCATCAACTGAACGACAGTTATTGAATGTGTGACATGAAGTGATGACATGAATAAATGTATGAATATATTTATCTAAATATCACAAATCCTGACCGTCTCTGACAGATATAGTTCGTCAATCTTAATATCAAATCAATTAACTTTAAAGGGACACTGCGTCGAGGATAAAAATGAGTCCCATCTTTATTTGACTAAGCTGATTAGAGTGTCTGCTAACGAGTTCGCTTCACTTCACTGTCTACATGCAGTAGTTTTTATTACCAATTACGTCAATTGTCTATAATTTGGTGTCTGCGACTTGTTAGCAGACATGCTAATCAGCATAGGTAGATACACGTGATCTGAGTTTTATTGTCCCTTCAACAATCTGGACCAATATCAGCTCTCTTAGCGCTAAGATAGTCCTAAGTGCCGCACATTAACATTGACTTACGACTATCTTAGCACTAAGACAGCTTCGAAAATATGGGCCCTGGACAAACCATGTAGACGGTTTTTGTTCATGTTTAGGTTTTGGAAGGTTTTTAAAACTAGTTTGAAACACTATCAAACTAGTTTAATGATCAAACTTATAAATAAGATCTTGATTTTGAAAATGTTGATGTAAATACCAATTTTATATTTATTGATAGACAAGAGTTCAGTATAGTACTGTACATTTTAAATTGATGTAAATATATATGTACATATATTTAGAGTTAGAAATGCGGGCGTGATTTTACTTGCTTTACTATCGAATCAGTGATGTGTACAAGCTCGAATACGGTTTGGATTGGAATATTATACACACTTCCTTTGTAAAGAGAAGAATTGTTTTTGTTTTTTAAATGTGAAATAGCAATTATTCACTTCATTTTGTCATGTTTAACTGAACTATATGATTACTTAATTATAAATTATTGAATGAAACCAAACAAAATCTATTTTGATTAGCTCTCTATGTCCTTGAGCGGTAATTATCAATGGAATAACATGCACAAACGAACTTGATTTCAAATAGGTCGTTGGTTTATAATGACTAAAAAACAAAATCTGTTTTACTCAAAACATATTAACGATGAATTTTTAAGCATAAATAATATCATATTAAACGTACTTAATGAACAAATAAATGTGGGTGTTCTTTTTGTCCAACTGTCACCTGCCTGATAGTTAAATAAACTCTTAATCAATAATTACATGTGTGATTACCTTTCAACCTCATCAAATGTCAACGTGAAATTAACAAACCTGTAAACCAGTGAACAATGCAGTTCCCCACCTGTATGTAAGCAGGTTGATTACAGATCGATATCTCCCCCTCATCTCCAACCACACGTCGCTACTCCCCCCACCCCTCCCCCGGTTAATGGCCACCCTCTTTCTCCCTCGCGGCGATGTGGTCAGTGAAATTAATACACGTGTAAATAGATAATGCAGTTGTGGGATAGACGCTCCTTTACCGTGGAGACAGACTTGTCAGGTAGTCAGGAGGTTAAGAGGCCTGATCACGGAATCTGGCGACGTGTGTTATTACGCACTCATCAGATTTAACGGTGAAAGTAGTCACGGCACTTGTCTTTGATGTCAATCACTGTGGAGGGCTGGGTGTGATTTGCATTTAGTCCTTGAAATTAATGCATGGTATTGAAATCTAACGGTTTGAGGAAGGCAAATAAAGTGAGAAAGGGTCTTTCAAACTTCTTATTGGAGATTAATGTTAAGATTAGATGTGATTTGAATTTCAGTCTATATGCATGTAATTGAAATGTATCGGTTTGAAAAAGATAGGAAGGTGGAAAGCAAAAAGGTAGAAGATTTCTTTAGATTAAAGGTCGATATAAAAATTAAATTGATTGAGAGAAAGGCCTACATTAAAGTTGACCAGCTTCAGTAGTGCTGGTTCAATGCTTCAGTGTTGTCGTGTTGGTTCAATGCTTCATTTTTGTCGTGTTGGCTCTGTTGTCGTTTCGTGCAACGTCATTGACATTAGATCAATTGTCGACATTTGATTAACGATGAAAGAAATGCAATATGCATTAATTATGAAATAAAATGTGTAGAAATTGTTTTGCCTCCGAAATACAAATTTAATGGGTTTGAGGGTTCCATCGGGAAACGAAATTAGAGAGGGTATTCCTGTTTGCACATATATGTTTTGAATACAAGACTAAAACACAGTCAAATTGAAAGATACTAATGAAGGTAATAGTTTGAAGTCTTTATATTTCACAACTTGATAAACACAAGGTCACATGTGTTGAAAAAGAAAAACAATGAGAACTGAAGCCATTCATCGGCGCTGTATGTCTTCTATTATCAATTAGTTGTAAAATAAGGTACAGTATAGCGTGTTTTCATTTCAAGTACGTAATGCAAAAAACAAAGATGGCGACAGAACTCCCAGCATCCTCCACACCCTCATGCACAAGCAACTGTTATTTTTGAAGTTGGAATGACCGTAATAAAGAGAACTATATGGATAACAATAAAGCATATAATGAATAAAGAAGTAGTTATCAATATATTTGACTTCATTCCCGTCCTCCATAAACTGATAGTAGTATAGATCTGACCAACATAATGACGTCCCATTTGACCTTTATCACCAAATTGGAACAAAAAACAAGACGAATATTGACACGGTTGGAGGTTTCAAATCGTCTGCTGTTAAAGTAGCCCCATAAAAGAAACATTAATCTTCTAAGAAAGTGCAAGGTTCATTTGTATCGTTTGTACTCTATACCAGACCGAGGCTCCATACTCAATACGCCGTCTGATTGGTCCCCTGAACTTTGGTGATGCAAAACTGTCTTCCTGACGACTTGTTTCAGGCAGGAAGTGACCACGCCATTGCGGCAAAGTTTAGACCAAAATGGCACTGATGGCAAACTAAGCACCGAACGAGCAGACGGTAATTGCAATAGAAAGAAACAAATGAGATCACGCGACATTCACCAGAATAACATACTACTGTCGTCTCCACGTATCATATTTACAAAACGGCTCCTTGCAGACGACAATTTCAATAGAGAAACAATCGTCACATGATTAAGGTACGTGTTGAAACAAAAGTGATAATGCCTTCGTCTCCACTAATCATTAGTTCAGAACATCCAACAGACCTCAATTGGAACAGACAAGTCACGTGGCGAAGGTAACACGAAAATGGTACGGTTGTCGTTACAACTAATCATGGATACTGTAGAACCCTATAAGAGCCGCATAATTATCTTACACACTAATTATCGGCGCCTGGACAGAACTGGCTCGACCCTTCTGTTTACCGCGAGACGGTCTGTCAAGCTGCATTAGTCCGAGTCTGTAGGTTAATTGCTCTTTCAACACCAACACAGGACAATCAATACTGGACAGAGCTTTCTGGACTTCCTGCAGCTGACAGACTTCTAGGCTAATCATGTCAAGATCGTCAACGCAGTCCAGGTCCAAAACATATAGGCCTATATAAGTGTGTTGCAGGAGTGAAAATACAATTTTCAACATCCAAGGGGATTCGAACCCGGGACGTCCGGGTGAGAGTCAGACGCTCCACCAGTTGAGCTAGAGGGACATCCCACTAGTCAAAGATAGTAGGAACGCTATTGACCTCACCCAGCCACAAGTGTTTTAATTGTGAGACGCGCGTCACTTTAGAGTCAATATCCAAAATAGATAAAACAAGTAAATATTGGTATGTCAATACCAGCAAATAACAATCAGATCTGAACATCACTTCCTGTTGTGTGACATTGATAGAGTTTGAGACTAAACTACCGGGCTAAAGAAACGATACCAACAACACTGCAATATGTGCCGCGAGTGACAAATAAGACTGAATATGATCACAGCATGTCGCTCTTCACGTAATACGAATTACTTTAAATGAAACATACACTGCAGAGGTTGTTTTCAAAACGTTATTGCTGCATTCTGGAATCAATTGAAAAAGAGAATGGGTGTCCTTAGCGTCATTGTCAATATGAAAGAATACGATATTCTGGAACAGAGCAGTTTGTAGTAAGAACGTCAATGGCGAACCCAAGAGAGTAGGTGCTGGCTTCGCTGGGCGTCTATAGATAAATAGAGAATACTAAACGACGTTCCGTTTAATAACATATTTATGAACCGAGTGAATGGTTTGTATTAAACGAGCGAAAGCGAGTTAAATACAAATACCATCTCACGAGTTCCATAAATATGTTATTAAACGGAAACGAGTTAAGTATTTTATTTATTATTGACTGATTTAAATGCCACTTAATTCCACAAACTTTTCCAAAAATGGGACACTCTCCATTGCGACCGCGGCGCTGATATTGTGACGTCATATTTTTGCCATATGACGTCACTCGTCAATCGGCAGCTCTCGATGTAATAACACGGTAGATTTATTAAACTGCGATATCTTCAACGGGTGAGTAATAAACCACAAAACGATGAGAAGGAAGAAAGCCCCCCCCCCCCCCCCCCTCCTCCCCCCTTTGGAAATCCCTTTATCCACCACTGATCCTGATATTCCATGTGTTGTGTATTAATTTACTTATTGAATGATACTCTACATTAAACACACATACTCATAGAACAAGGATTGTAGATCCATGTAATATCTGTTTTACCTGTATGGTTTTTAAACTGACCACATACAAATGAAAACATTAACGTTTGTTTTTACTCTCCACAGGCTGTGCATTTAACATAAAACAAAACCCTCCACCCCCACACCTTGATCACCCAATAGTCCAGATATTCCATGTGTATTAATTTACTTGTATATACTAAAATATACTCTACGTTAAAAGCTCATATAATCAAACAATCATAGAACGAGTATGGTAGATCCATGTTATATATGTTTTACCTGTATGATTTGTAAAAGTGACTACGTACGATGAAGACACTAACACTTGTTGTTTCTCCCCCAGGCTGCGCATTTCTCACATACTCCAGCAGAGACTCTGCCGTGAAGGCTCAACAGGCGCTCCACGAGAAGAAGACACTACCCGGGGTGAGTGTTGAGAGTTTTAAATACTTTAATTCATGGAAACTTGTTTCAGGGAACAAACTCGACGTTCTTGCATTAAACTATCATGTACGTCACCACTTATTCAAGGCAAATATATTTTAGAGACAGCACCAGTTAGTGTTATTGTTGTCTGTGGTTTTAGCAAAGATCAGCGTGGTCTCTTGGGTTTAGCTAGATACATACATACAGACATACATTCATACATTCATACATTCATACATTCATACAACTGTCATCCTACCCGGCCAATCAGATCAATATTTTCATCACTTATTCAAGCCAAGTATCTTTTAGAGACAACACCCGTTTTTTTTGTTTTTTTTGACATATCGTTAAAAAATGTCTCGTTTTAAGACACCAGTATGATCTGTTGGATTTAAGTATCATCCTACCCGGTCAATCAGATCAATATTTTCATCACTTACTCAAGCCAAGTATCTTTTAGAGACAACACCCGGTTTTTTTTGTTTTTGACATATCGTTAAATTATGTCTCGTTTTAAGAGACCAGTATGATCCTTTGGATTAAAGTATCATCCTACCCGGCCAATCAGATCATTATTTTATGTGCGCTTCGCTGACAAATAACACCCTGGAAAGAAGCCATAATTAAGCAGCAACATTCCAACAAGGGCTTATCCCGTAGCTAGACATAAGACAGATGAAGAAAGCTATGATTATGCGGGTTCTTCACAGAGAGCCATAGCCTTCTGTGATTGGTCATTCTATTTTCAAACGTGTCGCAGTAACCTCCAAAGAGAGTCAGAAAAGTTAAAGAAATGCAGCAAGGCTGGACTTAGACAGTGATGGAAACTTGCAATTTAAGACACGCGAGGGAAGCTGTGTATGTTTCAGAATATATAAATTACGATAGCTCCACATGAGAGTCTTACAGGGTCCAGAAAAGCAGCAGCCATATTGAACAAACGATGAGCTAATGCTGCTGTCACGTTTTGCCTATACTATGTACTCCGCGGGGAGTCAGGATTGCTTGTTTGCGTGCTCCCTCCTACTCCGAGTACTTGGTTAGGGAAATAGACAATATTTATACTCTAGTGTTTGTTTAACCCTCCTCTGAAGATTGAATATTCTCCTTGACAGAAAAAAAAGTTAAATTGGTTATATCTATTTAAAAGAAAAGTGAAGAATAACCGGAAGTTGAAATAAGGTCATTGAGAACAAATCCTGTCACATGATCTAGTGGATTGAACCGAGGAGTACAACGTGTTCATCTCAATTGAGAAGAATTGGTTGGTTAGGGGAATGACAATATTGTTTCCGTCTTCTGAAAATTGCTGATAATGCCGGGTGGAAATAAATTTATTTTAAAAGAACAGTGACATTGTAAATATTGTTAAATATGTGACGTGGCATAATCACCGGAAGTCGAAATAAGTTTATTGAGGGCATATCCCCTGATAAAACTTTTTTTCGCACTGAATACCTCAGGCCTAAAGTACATCTGAAAATTATATGGAGAGAGATGTGTACATTTAAGTGTTATGACATTTGTTCTGTAAACCATTGACCAATGATTTTGTAAAATGTGATATAGTTTGGTTTATCCAGCTCATTGGATACCCCTGTTACTAGGAGTACAAGATTCAGTAATGGTTCCACCTCATTTATTAATTTTACTTCAAGAAGGAGAGGAGGAGGAGAGTTGGTGTTCAACGCCGCTTTCAAGAGTATTTCACTAAAATCACGGCTGCTAGCATTATGGCAGGGAGAAAGCCCGAAACGCCATGTGGCTATGCATTGCGGTGAAACCTGCGAGCATCGGCTGGACCTAGCGAACCATGGGTGGAATTCAGTGCGTGTAGAACAGTTCTCTACTGCCATGCCCCTGATTCGAACCCCGGACCTCTTGATCTGAAGCCGAACGCGCTTACCACTGCGCTCTCCCGCCCCCCGAATTTTATTTCAATGCGGAAACCTTAATTTTGTTTAACACACAAATAGTTTTCTACGACATGTATTAATCATTGTTTTCGTTAAAGTAACATTTTTATTCTGGATTCAAGAACATTCATGCTTCTTTATCCGGCATTGGTGGTTCGTGATTGCCGCTAGAGATTGGATGGGGTTTTTCTATAGCATTTTATTGGTCATCCAAATTATATTCCATATCGAATTATGGTATGAAATTGTATGAAGTAAATGTGTATGTACAGTCCTCGGAAGGTGCTCAGAGATATATTTGATTAAACCGACAACAAACCAATTGCTAATTTTTCACGGAATATCTTAATATACTTAAGGGAACTAAAATAAAAAGTCTTCACAATCAAGACTGACAGCCTACTGCAAATGAACGCTCTTTGTCTTATTTAAGCAATTTATATCAATCAAACAATTTATATATTTGTCTTTCTCACACACGTCCATGATCCAAAGAATAGCAAACTTTAAATACGTGCATATCAGCTTCAGAGCTCTCAACAGCGCTATAGATTTCCGCTAATACACGTGTAGTTATAAGTGTGGTCGACGTTCCCAAAGCTGATATCGGCTTCAAGCAACACTTCTACGTCGATTCCCAAGCATACGTCGATCCTCAGACATAGCAGCTGTTCATACTCAGTGGGTGAGCAAACTGCCAGGACGTATACCAAACATAGCCAAGTCTTCTTTAAAGGGGCAGTAGCACGTTTTTTGGAAATTTTATTTTTTCAAATTTCCCATTTATTATGATAGTTTATGTCATTTATACTTACTTTAGACGGTAAAACATCTTATTACACAAACCAATTATCCGTAGTGGTAATAACGGTGTTGCGTATAAAGCAAAAATTGCATGGCGGCCATTTTATTGTGAACACATTTTATTAATTCGAATGACAAAAAACGATTTCCATGGCTTTACGGAACCATGTAGAATCATTTTGTAACTTGATTTTCATAAGAGAGCAGGGTGTTTTACTATTGGTGACATTATTTTTCAAATACATTTCATCGACTTATTTCAATCAAAAAACGTGCTACTGCCCCTTTAAGAACGGGTTTACAAGTAGGTTCCGAACAGTGTTCAAGAAGAAATCTTGTTAAGCAGAATACCATACCAAACCAAGACATCGAAACGTTTGACAACTAGATTATGCATGCGTGGAGCCAGAGGGATCCCATGAGTGTTCCAAATAAATAAAATACATCCATGCACTGCTTCAGTGTCTTTTTATGGTTTAAAAATCGTTGCAACGATTCCGCCCTCGACCCCTCTCCTGTCCTAGCTCTCCCACGAAACGAAAATCCTGTATCCGCTCATGTTAAGATATTCCCAAAATGAAGGCTTTCATATCACTTGTATAAAACGAGGGATATCAAAATATTTTCATTCCTGAGATCCCAAGTTCAAGATCCCGTACTATAGATCGCCGTGTCGAACACGTGTCGGACATCAGTGTTGTCTCCACACCGCCGTCTGGTGTCTGCTTAAACACCAATATCTCATCGATTCCTGACCATACGTCCTCAGTAATTGCTCGGCCGAGGCAGCTATACATACCTCATATTTGCAACCAGACCGTTACGTTCGATTTTCCACAAAACCTTTTCAAGTCCTCTGCAAGAATTCAGTAATTGGAACCGCTCTGTTGTTGCCATGTTTTTCAAAGAAATACCACGTAGGGCTTAGCATCATGGTGAGCAGACACTCTATGTGTATATTATATCATGTGGTCCTGGGACCGGGACCTGTCATAAGGCTGAGGTTCTCATGTTAAATACACATTAATGTCTAAAACATGAATATAACAGGACATGGTCAAGCGTTGCTCGATGATTTCATACGATTTTAGTTAACCAAGTCCACGTACACGGCAAAAGCATTACAAACTCAACATCTTTATGTGAATATTCTCGAAATGAGCAAATTATCAAATTCTCCATCGTCTGTAAGACCTTTTTGATCCAGCTAGTGTTACTAAGGCACTGATTTTGGTTATGAAGGTTTACGGAAGGTTGAATTGCTAGAATCCAATCTCAAGATGTAAAATAAACCAAATATCTAAAGATCACTCACGTTAAGAAAACAATTAAACTCGCCATAAGATCATTCTACTCATATATGACTACGAATCAAGATGGCGACATTCGTCACATGTCACCAACAAGAACAGCGCGTGCTGTCACTAGAGATGAATGCTATTCATAATACAAATCTAATTTCCTAGATTCACTTTCCCTCCGATGTCATCCGGCTTTCGGCTCAGGTAGCAGTTTTTGTTAAAGTTATTTGTGAAAATTAGCGTTGCCATGACAACATCTTGCTGAAGGCTACTAGAAGCCAAGGCGAGTCAGTTTGGAAATTGAACTGTTGTATGTGTTCCTCATGTTACTGCTTACCATCCTAATATCATCCGTATAAGGCGAGATACGACTCTGTTGACGTTATAATGAGGCTGTGATTACACAGATGGGGATTATGTTTCGCCTTTAGTTGAATCTGTGTATTTATGTATCGTATTTAATCATACATTTATGCGAGTCTGTGTCTCGCATTCACTCCCAGGTATTCTATTCAGTTATTAATATCCATTTTTGTATCATATTCAGTCGTGAATGGCAGTTTCTGTTTCGTGATTAATTACAAATACGGATTGATGTTTGTCTAAAAGGTCATCAACATTTCCTAAAACGAACGAGGAATCTAGTGCACTTACTTCTAAGTAACGGTGTTCGTGTCGGTTGATACAAAAATGGAAGGTAAATCCGAATTGTGGCACATAATGCCATTAATGATATAATTGGAAGCTTAATGGCTAATCTATGCAGACGAGTCTGGTAAACGAGTCTGGTAAGTGAAGAAGACCAGCTAGTCGGATACGACACACTTCCTGTGACCGCAGTCACAATGTGCTTGAATGGACAGTTTTACGTTGGAATATATCTTGGTTTACGTTGAACACTTTTCATGTATAGTTAAAAATTATTTTGAATATTTATGTTTTATTCAAAGTCTTATTCAAAGGTAACACCAGTAACTGGTGCCGTACATGTTGTTTACAGGATGTGGTGGTCACTGACTGGTCAAGTATTGGTGCTATGGAAACCATGAATTTTCTCTCACGTGTCGACGTTTTATGGGTTATTTTCCGGTTCACATTGTTTTATCATATGGTGAAAGTTTTATTTTCCTAATGAATGTTAATACTGTTATTCTTTTTAAACGTCGTGTTCAGAAGTAAGAGAAACATGTATCTGTTGTCATGGAAACCGAGGCAGTAGTAGCCTTAGCAGTCTTTAATTAATAAAAGCCAATTTATATCATGTCTATCATATGTTTACAATCACAGAAAGTCAATATATGAGGAAATAGCATAGTTCCAAAGTCCTTAGCTTTTCATTTTCCACCTTGGATATTTGTTTTCGAAAATTTTATTTAAAAATTTTAGCATTACTTAAACCTAAATTTTGAAAGACTTCAATACATCGAGTGGTGTTTTCAAAATGTAGTAAGGGTACATGTTTTCAGCCATAATATGTCTATGTACTATTGGTCAAGACTATTTGTTCAGCTTCTACCTTAACACCATGGACTATATACGTACTGCAGTATCCCGTCGCCTTGATTGAGCTGGTAACTTCACAAATTCCCTGTCAGTGGTCCTATACTAAACTCCTATCTCGTTGAATACGCAAGCATAGATACATATGAACAGCCAGTTCGATGGAATACGGTTCTGACTTAACTCTACATCCAGTATATCAATATTGTCCCGTCACTTCTCTGATCTGTCTTCGATTGTTCATCTATGTTCCTATTCCTGCGAGTAATCTGTATACGACTAGTCCAAATGTCAGATCCATATAAACTACTTATAGGCTGTAAAATACAGTTACAAACCTAATTAATGTGTCCTCCCTTCATAACATGGACAGCGGTCCGTTAATCTGATGACTATTGGGAAGTTTGGATTATAAATATGTCACGCAAATGGCATTCTTTCGCAAAGAGTTACGCTATTGTCATTCTTTCTCAAAGGGTTACGCTATTGTCATTCTTTCTCAAAGGGTTACGCTATTGTCATTCTTTATCAAAGGGTTACGCTAGTCATTCTGGTTCAAAGGGACTAGTCATTCTTTCTCAAAGGGACTAGTCATTCTTTCTCAAAGGGGCTAGTCATTCTTTCTCAAAGGGACTAGTCATTCTTTCTCAAAGGGGCTAGTCATTCTTTCTCAAAGGGACTAGTCATTATTTCTCAAAGGGGCTAGTCATTCTGTCTCAAAGGGGCTAGTCATTCTTTCTCAAAGGGACTAGTCATTCTTTCTCAAAGGGACTAGTCATTCTTTCTCAAAGGGACTAGTCATTATTTCTCAAAGGGGCTAGTCATTCTTTCTCAAAGGGGTTAGTCATTATTTTTCAAAGGGTTACGCTAGTCTCTGTTAGAAGTCGGCCATGTTTCACGAGTGTCGCCAAATTCCCTAGCGGTATGCAACACTGACATCGTCCTTATTCCTATCCAATCAAACATAGTTTTATATCTCCGACTGATTTCTGTCTTGTTAAAGATGTGTGCGCATCGCATTGAAGAAAACTCATTTAAACGGATAGAAGAACATATCGAATGCTCACTTTGAAACAATATCGCTGTTTGAACCATCTGATTGCAAAAAAAAAATCAGGATTGTGTTTCTCAAGGTCAGCAGGTGATCCACGCGTGACAGGGGTAACGTTTGAAGAACATGAGTTGAGTAACCTCTGTAGAGAGAGAATGCTTACGTTGTAGACTGAACCTTTAGACACATTCACTCCGCGAAATCCAGTATGTGACCAACCCATGGTTACTATAGCATATGACATGTGGATAAGGCGCTTTATAAAAAGTAATTTATTTTACTTATTTATAATATTTTTCTGCTACTAATTCTATCTCAGGTTCGTATCAACTGCAAAACTTGCAGAAAACGATTGTGAACTGAATGTCGCCGTGTACTGACTACAACCCATACACATGACCGTTAATGACCATTATACGATTCCCTCGCCTCAATGAGCTATCGCCGAATGACTTCAATCTCGGATCCATATACACTCCTAAGCCCGGGGAATACGAGACTGAACGCAGACAGGAAGCACGAGATTGGACGGATCTGCGATATTGGACCACCGATTCTTAAGCTTATCGACGTTCTAGTCAAAACGAGCCTTTCTCGGGATTTCTTCGAATTCAACAAATAATCCCCAAAAATACCGATCCAATACCTCGATCCCTCGAACCAGTCCTAGGGGAGCCCTCCCCGGAACAACACACCGGACCAATCCACTCCATGAACCGCAATCTACAGTTGGTCGGAATTACCGTATTTACTCAAATTAACAGATAGTTTCTAAATGTCGGACCTGTCACGTTGGTTGATCAACTTCTCTCCATCACTAACTTAGTTTAAATTAGCCAGTGATGGAGATTGGCGAGAATGACTTGATGGTGGAAGTTGTGGTTGATATGATGCTTTGTTTGTTGTATTTACAGTCGGACCCCGTTTATTCGCACTATTTGGTTACAGTTGACACGAGTCCAATCGACGTTATGTATTCAACTCCAGTCCTGTATGGAGGATAGTCCGAAATGAGGTTTCTGGGCCGTGTTCAAGAGAGGTTTCAAAGTAATCGCTCAATCAGCGATTACTTTTAAACCTCTCTTGAACGCGATTTGCTCAATGTAGCGCTACGTAGCAAAGCGAGCGAACATTGAAGTTTTTGCACCGTGTCGTTCAGGAGAGAATGAGCGCTACTTGAGCGCTACTTGAGCGCTACTTGAGCGCTACAATGAGCAATCAATGAGCGATTATAAGCGCTCGCTGTTATTGAACGGAATCCTGGTCTGTGTAAGATGGCCTTCACTGGCGCCAATATCTACCTGAGTCAGATCTCTCACGCACAAGTTTTTAATTTTCATTTTAAGCATACCAGTCAACGAGCCTTTAAAATCTCATCATATAGACTCTTCAAATACAATGCCGTCTTTAATAGACTTGAAAATTCCCGCTCTCCAAAAGACATCGGCGCAGAGAGTAGCAGAAAAAAATCCTAAAATTTCTATTGGAGGAAATATGGTATTGAGCCGAAGAACGGAGCCCTGCCAGCAGCGAGTTTTATCTCTGCATGGTCCATGGTTAGAGTGGACTCTGCAATCGACCTGTGGAAATTGGGTCTTCGTAGAAGATGTATGAACCGACCAAGCCCAACCGTCTTGGAGAGAGAAAAAAGGTCGCTGTGTGCCAAAATCAATGTCGTCTGCGTCGGAATTGATCGAGTGACCTCCCTTGGGCAGTGGAGCTCTTGCGTCAGGGAGGAAGATTGTTTTGGAGGCAGGGTGGAAGGGGGGAGGAAATTGGGGCTTTTCTGTTATGATTGCGGATTACGGCACCGACATTTGGGGTTGTTGGGGTTAAGTGAGGTTGTAGATGATTGAAAACTTTTTTTTCTAGGTTTCTAAATCTCAGGATGACTGTAAGACTGTTGTTGACATGGGGATTCCCGTCATTTTTATGGTTTCTGAAGTGTCTGTCAACAAGTGGCGGCTTTTCAGCTCACCTGTCTGGAGAGGTTCCGTCCTCCAATGTTACGCGTATGAAATTTTGTTTGAAAAGACTGATAACAGTGATGTTTGAGTTTAAGTCGATGTGGGATGATTGAGATTCTTTTTCATTGGGGTGCATTTAAAACCATTGCCGACTTGGTTGCAGCGATATATATGTACCTTTGTTCTTGAATTTCTTCAAACGAACAGTCAGATAAGCTTGAAAATAGTCCGGAAACACAACACCCCTTTCACTATGTGCGTCACCTCGAAGCATGAAATAAAAGAGGTAAATGACAAAGTTTTTTTCAAAATTTCATGCAGGGTGCTTTCACGATCACTTGTAGGTTTGTCACGTGGAGCGCAGCGGTGCAACGGGTGGCGTGCTGGTCTCTCAGTCCAAAGGCCTTGGTTCGAATTCCGGTGGAGACGCCAAAAAATGTGTGACCTTGGTCTTATATTGTGTTGTGCCCGTAGGCAAGGAGCTTCATCCACCTATACACTCAGTCCACTCGCCGACTTTGAATGGGTACCTGGGCCATGTTCAAGAGAGGTTTCAAAGTAATCGAGAATGAGCGCTACTTGTGCGCTACATTAAGCGATTATAAGCGCTCGCTGTTATGGAACGAAGCCCTGGACATTGGAAGTACGGACCTATGGTCGCGCGGTGCGTTTAGTACAATTCCTTCAGGGTAATAATGTACCGCCAGTGGGCAGTGCTTGCACTGGATAGTAGGCGATAACATGTATATTATTATTTTCTTCTCTCTTGTTTTCTCATTGATCATGTAGTACATATAAGTGCATCTTGGAGCTTTAGGCTAGTTTGCCTCGGCGACCCTCGGAGCCACATCCTATAGGACTTATACATACTGGGGTGGTTTAATCCAACAGGTCGTCAGGTTTATGTCTGAAGTATATTTGAAGATAATCAGACCCCTCAGAAAAGAATAATTGATCCCTTTCGGGTACGATAATACATAAAATTAATTTATTATTAGTAATTATTCCGAATGAGTCTTATATTTGAGAGCATGTTAGATGTAATATAATGCATCTTAATGGATTTGAGATATACTACCATTAGTCGAGTCTTTTTCATCTTAGCGCCTCTCATGCATTTCAAGATGTAATTCAGAAAACAAGGGTGATTTGTCGTCAAAATAATTTTATTCAGATAACAAAAACATCCACTTCCAATAAAATAAAAAAAAACAGTGTGCGTTTTCGAATGTTATGTTCTAGTTATTTATTCCATTACTGTCAATGAATGCGTGGCGATGCAGCGGGCACTGTGCTGCCATTGCTGGTGAAATAAGCGCCGACTTCGCATAAGTGTCGCATATGACCAAAACCTTCAAGATCATTTTCCCAAAAAGTGACATGTTGAATTTCGCTCATTTGAAGCGAATGATTATGTTGAATTACGTTCATTTAAAGCGATTGATTTAGTTAAATTTCGTTTATTTCAATTGAAATATTACGTTGAATTTCGTTAATTTCAATTGAATTATTATGTTGAATTTCGTTCATTTAAAGTGAATGATTACGTTGAATGTCGTCCATAAAAAGTGAATGATTACGTTGAATGTCGTTCATTTAAAGTGAATGATTACGTTGAATGTCGCCCATAAAAAGTGAATGATTACGTTGAATGTCGTCCATAAAAAGTGAATGATTACGTTGAATTTCGTCCTTAAAAAGTGAATGATTACGATGAATTTCGTTCATTTCAACTGAATTGTTACGTTGAATTTCGTTCATTAAAGGTGAATGATAGTGTTGAATTTCGTTCATAGAGCAAGAGATTCCACTCCCCGCATCGCAAGCTTCAGCACCCAGTCACTGGTTCGCCATCTTGTTATTGGAACGTTTTTCCCAAACTGTCACGTGTCGACATACCTAACACATCTTCATTGCTGTCAAGGCACGCGCGCCGTGATGATGTCACCGTTCCCTGCACGCTTCGCACGTGCGATGTCACTTTCAACACGCTAATGAATCGGACATAGCATAGACTTGCTGAGGCCTTATAAAGACATTCCATTGAGCCTTCGTTCACAAGTAAACTTTAGTTATAAACACAAATAAAAGTTTGTGGTTAGTGTGCATGAAAAGCCGAACATTTTTCGTTTATTTAATTGTATAAATAATTATTGAATGATTCAAAATTATTTATTCATGTTTTTTAATGTACCTTAGGCAACTGTTGTGTATATCTCTAAACACGAAGAAAAAAGTGTATATTTCCAACTACATAAGTATTCAAATAACCACGCCAATACACATACCTGATACGTTTATTTTATGCAGGATTGAGAACTGTGACATAGGGCGTGGCTTTAACTCTCTTCCGCGACAGTCTTTACCTACACTGTATGTATGTGGCAGCGATAAGTTAATAAAGACGATTACTTTTCAACTTTATATGACATCGGAGTGACTTGTGTTTGGAAAATCGTTAAACCCGTCTGAGCCGGACGAAATAACGTGAAATGTTTTCGTTTAGCAGCCAGACATACAATCGTATTAGCGTATAACTATAGCATATACTGACAGAGGGGAAGGAGATAGGGGTCTCCACACAGGGCTGCAGTCTTCTAGCAATATCTGTACATGGCGGAAAGTGTAAAGAGAGTTAAGGTAGCTGATGTCTATATGTTAGTACTATTACTACTTCTATTTATACAACTACTACTACTACTACTTCTATTTATACAACTACTACTTCTGCTACTACAACTACTTCTACTGCTGCTACTACTTCAACTGCTACTTCTGCTGCTGCTTCTACTACTATTGCCACTACTATAACTACTACTACGACTACTTCTAGAGCTACTACTATAACAACGACTACTGTTAAAACTACTACTAGCACCACCACCACCACTGCTACCATTACTACTACTACTACTACTACTACTACTACTACTACTACTACTACTACAACTACCACTAGCACTATTAATACTTCTACATTTACAACAACTACTACTACTACCACTACTACAACTACTACCACTACTACAACTACTACTACTACTACCACTACTACAACTACTACCACTACTACCACTACTACCACTACAACAACTACTACCACTACTACAACTACTACCACTACTGCTACTACTACTACTACAACTACTACCACTACTACCACTACTACCACTACAACAACTACTACCACTACTACAACTACTACCACTACTACCACCACTACCACTACTACCACTACAACAACTACTACTACTACTACAACTACTACCACTACTACCACTACTACAACTACTACCACTACTACAACTACTACAACTACTACCACTACTACAACTACTACCACTACTACCACTACTACCACTACAACAACTACTACCACTACTACAACTACTACCACTACTACCACTACTACCACTACTACAACTACTACCACTACTACAACTACTACCACTACTACCACTACTACAACTACTACCACTACTACCACTACTACCACTACTACAACTACTACCACTACTACAACTACTACAACTACTACCACTACTACAACTACTACCACTACTACAACTACTACCACTACTACCACTACTACAACTACTACCACTACTACCACTACTACCACTACTACAACTACTACCACTACTACCACTACTACTACAACTTATTAGTTCCGTCAAGGGACAGGACTACTGCTGCTCCTACTATAGCCCTGCCCCATGACTGTGTAAACAATAAGAGCCTATAATACAGTCTAGATCTTTATTCAGCAAGCCTAGATAACAGTCACTGCATACAGAAATTAACAAAGGTGAAATACAATAACGTTTGACTTACATATCACCATTTTTACGAGCAAAATACCCCTGCGACACCCCGAGTTGGTCCTGAAACCATCAACGCAATTCAGTGCGTCAGCACAAATTTTAGAAAATGAAAAAAAAATATCATTGACTCTGACATCATTGACTCTGACGTTTTTCCAATGTCCCCCCCCCCCCCCTGCCCCCCCCCCCCCCCCCCCCCCCCCCATAAAATTCGACACCACCACCCACCCCTCGTAATCACTGTGAACCTCACCATTACTTAACGACAGCCACAGACGTGAAGATAGCACTTAAAGGAAGCCACATTCTTCGAGGAACGAATTGAAACTTTTAATGAGCAGGAAGTTTTTTCAGGGGCCAGGTTGCATTGAGGCAAGTTGGAATATCCAGTCAAATAAATAGGCAGCCGTGGCTTCCATGAGCTTGCCGTTATAGCGACCATTCATTGACCGCGCAACCGCTGTGCCTCGCTAATTAGTTTAAACATGTGCCAAGTTCATCCAAACTAACATTTTGTGCTCTTGACTTGGTCGTTTCATCCAACCGTACATGCCTGTTTTGTGCTCTTGACGGTTTGGGAAGGATCTTCTCAAAACTTGGGGAATAATTGGTTCCTGGAACTACAGCCACCTTGCCAGGTGGAGTTAATCACGTGGAGTTAATCACGTGGAATGTCGGATAAAGTATTGGGCTGGGGACGCAGTTGCAAGTTTCACGAAGTCTGTCCCTTAACCCTTACATCACTGTATTCTTCTTGAAGTAAGCAACCCAGTAAAGCAAGTCTAGATGGTCTTGTGACTAGGTGACTGAATACATGACTTACTTTGTGAAAACTATGAAAACCTATCAAACTTAGGAACTTAGGAAACAAGTTTGTTTTTCAAATGTAAAAAAATTGAAACATGGATATTTGTATATTTCCCCTGTGATTTCGGATCAAGAAGTCTCGGTCCTTCTCCAGTCAGACTGTAGAGTTGTCCCACGTGAAGTAATTATAAGTTGCCAGTGCAATGTTACATTGAAATTCAGAAAAGTACCACTCATGATCCTCTAAATACATACGGGGTTCAACGAACAGTCAATATTACTAACTGTTGTAATGTAAGTGAAATACTCTTGACAGCGCCGTTAAACCCCAACCCGTGCTTCACCTGTTGAGGATGTAGTTGTACCAGTATCCATTCCTGGACGTAGCTAACGTGTTTACGAGTTCGCTCACTACAGGTAGGTTGGTCGTATTTGTAGATCAGACACTGGGTTCGAGACTGGAAATTAGGTTTGCAATGGCACCCAAAGTACCGTGATGTTAATCGAGATGGAGCGAACTTACTTACCGCCATTTAGAAGGCGGATGGATGTTTTTGAAGTAGTGGGGCGGACATGATGGCGGAAGGAGACGGAAATTGCGCGTGTTGATGACGAGGCGATGTAATTTCGGACATACTTAGAAGTACTTACTGCTTTCCTCAGTGGACTAGTTGCGACTTTGAAGAGTACTTACACAATGCAAGCGTTCAGAAGTAGGTCTGGTATTAGCTTACATAGATATTCATGGATTCCAGACAGTTTTCTAGTTGACAACTGGCGACACGACTTTGATGACGAAACGTCAAAGTTTATTTAAAGATCAGAAGAAAAGAAAATAATAGACTGACAATAATTCGAATTCAAAGTAATATATATGTCATATGTGTTCTTTGTATACGTACTATTTGTACCCTACCATGCATCATTTCCGACTCGCTGCTAATGGCTGTGATACTGCCGAAGCGGCGTTAAACAATAACTCACACACTCGCTACATCATTTCCGAATTACCCATGTCATTTAAAGCTTACTAGATAACTGAGTGATTACTCAAACGATATAGTTTCTATCATTAAAAAGATCAATCAAGTATATCACTTTCCAACCACAGGCTGTTATAACGTATAGTCTGTCATAATATATTTGATTAAATATTCGGAGCCAACTAGCAGGTAGAAATAAAAGGGGAATGTCTCAACCTGCGATCTTATCTTTGAGGCCTCGCGGTTAGAACGTTAGGAGCTCAGAGAACCATCTCAGTTCTAGAGATCTTCTAGATTGTGTGGTACTCTCTGTGTCAGGTTTTGTTTAAGTTGAGCGATAATTGTGTACGTTACTAGGCCACACCAGTTCTATTAAACCAAATAGCAGTCAAATAAAACAAAACAACGTGACCACAAACACTATGACAATGCTACGAGTAGCTATTATATTCTTCTACGTAAGGCGGATATTCTAAGTTTGATCGTTACCCTTGTGTTGAAGGATCTACGAACGTTTCGCAGCACGTATAGCCTTCCCAAATTCCCTACCCAAGGCACAACTTTTGTCAGTCTCCATTACTGGCTGATTTAAGTCTTGCCGTATGCCCTTGAGGTTTCCGTGCCAGGAAATCAAAGCCCACTATGCTTTTCAGGTGCAGCGATCCACAATATTAGCACAGAAAAGCGAGGGAAATACTGCAGGGCTAAAATCAGCCAGTAATGGAGACTGACAAATATATTAATTTTTTTTAAAAAGAGTCATTCCTTGTATACGGATGTTGTAGCCTTCTCTGTGGAGGTGCTTCCGGGTTTACGCAACTTTCATTCGATAAAGGAGTCTTATTTCAAAAACAAGTTTTACGTCTAGGTCGTGTTAACCTAACCGGTAACTATTCCGATGTATCACCCCTGTAGACAGTCGTTTACCTCTTGTCTAAACAGAAGCATGGCTGTTATGTAATCTGTTTCTTGCATTGTCAATGATAACTTCTCCATGTATGTCTGGATTTCCGTGATGAGCAGATTCTACCCAACATAGACGCATTTGTATATATTTAGACTACAGTTCTTTACGAAGCTTGTGTATTGGTATCCACACATTCCAAGCGTATCATAATGTTATTAACTGACTGCTACAGACTTCTTTTACATGTATGTACCTGTCCAAAATTCAAATTGCATAGGTATAATACTGGTTTAATTTATTTATATATATTCACGTTATGTTAGATATACATACATACATACATACATACATACATACATACATGAAAACATTTGTATAGCGCTGATTCCAGCAACATTGTCACTGCTCAGCAGCGCTTTGAGTAAAGCTACAAAGAAAAGTCACATTTAATCACATATTACGAAGGGAATGCTTCTTGGAATAACCAAGTCTTCAGATACGACTTGAAGCACTCCAGGTCTTCAACAGATCTCAACTGAATGGGCAGTTTATTCCATAGACAGGTTCCAGCAATTTGGAACGATCGATCGCCGTAGGTGCGAGATTTTGATGAAGGTGGTTTCAGGAGGCATTGATCTTCAGATCGCAGACTTCTGTTCGGTTGGTATTTTACCAACATGCTAGAGAGATATGTAACACTTTCCAATCGCTCAATGTGTGTACAGGCCTAAACTATGTTTCCTTTGACAGCTTTAAAAAATCCTAGGTATGTTGTAACTTTGAGTTAGCACGTACGCTGGTTGAAGTATAAACACAGCGTGTTGAATGAGTTTGAACTTCAAGCAATGTTTGATCGTTCTAAGTGAAGCGATTACTTTTTCAACTACACCTGCATTTCCCGAAAGAAGAGCTAAACCCTCGGAAGTCTGAATGGCGAAGATAACTTTAGAAATACATGCCATTTAGATAGAACTGTTGAAGATAACTGGGGTTTTTTCATGGCGATAGCTTACCCATCTTTTCAATAGCGGTAGTATATAAAGCTTCCTCCTATTCGTTAACTCTTGAAATCGTGATTCATCGTATATGGAATTGTTAAGAAGCATTAATCTCAGTATAGATGATTTAGTAACTTAGTCTAGTGTAACTTTCCGACTACGCACGTATCGTGGATTGAAGTAAAACGAAAAAAATATGAAATGTTTACCTTCATTGAAGCTCAGGGACTATAACTCGTGGATTAAAGTAAAACTTAGAAAACTGGAAAACCGTTGCCTTCGTTGAACTTCATAAACTGAAAATCTTGGGATAAAAAACTCGAAAAACTGTTAAACTTCATAAACTGAAAAATTATATTTTAAACTCGAAAAACTGTAAAACTTCATAAACTGAAAATCTTGGGATAAAAAAAACTGTATAACGTTGCTTTCGTTGAACTTCATAGACTGAAAATCGAAGAAGAAAGTAAAACCAAGGCAATGCAAAATTGTTGCCTTCATTGATGTGATGTGAGATGATTTTGGGTTTAACGCTGCTTTCAAGAGTATTTCACTTATATCACAGCTGATAGTATTATGACAGGGAGACAGCCCATCACGCCACGTGGCTATGCATTGGGGAGAAACTTGCGAGCATCGGCTGGAACTAGCGAACCATGGGTGGTACTGCATTGAAATTCAGTGTAAATTTTACTGAATGTAGAACAGTTCTCTACTGCTTTGAAGCCTTCATTGAAGTTCGTGGACTAAAATCATGGAATAAAGTAAAACTAAGAAAAATGTAAAATATTCGCCTTCATTGAAATAAACTAAAAAGCTCATAGACTAAATTAGGCCTTGTCTGACCCCGATATTTCAATTGGTACATGTATATGAAAATGGCTGATAGATCAAAGGTCACACCGACCTCATGCTAAGGACCAACCTTGCGAATTCTGCACATTGGGGAAGAAAATTGATTTTGAATAATTTCACTTTGAATTGGAGGAATTAAAACAAATTTGATCCCTTCTAACTTCCGTGAAGATGAACCCCGGTGGACAGGAACGTTTATGAGAATCTGATTCTGTGGTGCATCTGTGAAACAACTCTTTGATCTCTCGTAAGTAGCGACAAACTGCATATGTGTTTTCCCTAAAACGTCCCTAGAACTGAATTAATTCACTTCAGCGGCGTATTATAAGAACATTTGATGGGCACTAGGAGGCAGAGCGTTGGTTAGTTTTCAGAAATGGGACTCGTTGTAAACGGGACGTAAATAATTTCTCATTGCTCTCTGACCTTGCAGAATCCTGAAGCAGTCTAAAGTCCTTATTTTCTGTTTCCTGTTTTTCTTGAGTTGTATTTTATCTTGTTTTGTGAAACCCACATGTTGATGTACATATAGTACTGGTAGTAGTATTAATATTATTAGTAGACGCAGCAGCTGTAGAAGTAGTAGCAGTAGTAGTAGTGGTAGTATTAGTAGCAGCAGCTGTAGTAGCAGTAATAGCGGTAGTAGTAGTGGCAGTAGTAGTAGTAGTAGAAGTAGTAGTAGTAGTACTAGTAGTAGCAGTAGTAGTAGAAGTAGTAGTAGAAGTAGTAGCAGTAGTAGTAGTGGTGGTAGCACTATTAGCTTTAGTAGTAGTAGCAGCAGCAGCAATAGTAGTATTGTAGCAGTAGTAGTAGCAGCAGCAATAGTAGTAGTAGCAACAGCTGTATTAGTAGTATTGTAGCGGTAGTAGTAGCAGCAGAAGTAGCAGCAGCAATAGTAGTAGTAGCAACAGCAGTAGTAGTAGTATTGTAGCGGTAGTAGTAGCAGCAGTAGTAGCAGCAGCAATAGTAGTAGTAGCAACAGGTGTAGTAGTAGTATTGTAGCAGTACTAGGAGCAGCAGTAGCAGTAATAGAACCAGCAGCAGCACAATTAATTGTATTAGCGATAGTAGCGGGAACAACACCAGTAGCAACAGGAGAGAGTTTGGAGACAGTTATGGGGGCTAGCAGCAACTCTAAGGCGAAAGAATATCAACATGGTTAAATGGCGCGTTATCAAGTTATCGCATGGCTTGATTGCGTTCTATCTTATCATATCAACGGGGAGTTCCCGGGGTTATCAGCCGTAAGATTTGCTGCTTTATACCCAACGAGCGGCAAATATATCTGATTGCTCCTCCAAGACAGCCAAGCGAAATACAATCCGTCATAAACCAGATCTTATTCCAGGCGGCAGTAAAAATTAATATCTAACTCTGATCTAAATCAATATTCATTGAATAAAGAAGCAACTGATAGTTTTCAGCGATTGTTGAAAGCTATCAAATGGCCATTAAGCGTGGCGCAAGTCTACAATAGTTCAGAAGGAAGTTTGCCGGATGTGCGGACGTACCGCATGTGTTGTGATGTGATCTGCGCAACTGAGGCGTGAAACCAGTTCTTGATTGATGATGATACTGCGCCCAGTCTGAACTGCCTGTCTGCCTACCGTAATGCATTAAATTGAGAAATGTTAGGAGCCGCCATTAATCAACTCACCATTTTTGGTCGTTTTTTATGTTTCAGTTTTGATTCAATTGGCAATTTGGTCCCGAAAATAAATGCGCCAGTGCCATTGTGCCCATCTATCGGCAACTGTTTCAATTTGAGGTGTTCCGACTCCAGGCGGGTCGGACAAATTCTGGCAGCATCATGCAGATGACCTCACGGTGACCAGGGGTCATTGCACAAAACAAGCGTAACACAATGTTGATTAGGTTCTGAAATGTTTTTTTTTTTATAAAATCTCAAAATTTGAAATAAATGAACATAATGAGGAGCCTCTGATATGTTTGCATATCCAGAAACTGGTCGAGCTCTGGAGAAAAGCATCAGCTCTGGATGACAGACTACGGTTAACGTTACGTAGAAATAGATCATTGTTACATTTATTTACCGTCTAAATTAAAATGGCATGTATCATTCATGTGACATTCTTTAATATTAATATGTGCAAGCAGGACCAGGAATATTACACAATAAGTTGGTAATTCGGCCCTGCAAAGAGGTTACGACTTGTCTAAATGATCTTAAAGGTACATCCATTGTGTTGTTAGGGGGTCTCATATTCAAACGTTGTAAATGGTGTTACGTTATCGAGAAGTACCGACTATTACCGAAAACTACCATTTTGATGATAGTAGACTTAGCATATTGACGATATGAAGGTAAAAGTAGTGATTTGTGATCGAAAACCGGACAATGCACAGAGTGTGGCGCGCGTCAATGAGTCAAAAGTAATTTTGGAATCTTATTTATAACAGCCAAAATAACAAATTTGACTCGATAATGTTTCAAAGGTCACATAACTACTGTGCATGTTAATGGGACGTGCAATTTCTGTTTTTGCACATGCATAATGATGTTACTCAATTTTAATTGGAAACTGGTAATTATGATACATTTGGCGATTTGGGATAAATTACAAGCAGAGTGAATTTATTTGAATTGTAGACAGCACATGTGGTGAGTTGGAACGTATTGAAGCCAAATACAATTTTATGAAACACAATGGATGCACCTTTAACTAATGTTGAATCACTTCCATCAGATCTTCAACATTCAGGAAAGATTTAAACTCTCACCACCTGATGGAACACATTTTAAAGGGGTAGTAGCACGTTTTTTTCGTTCAAATATGTCGATGAAATGAACAAACCGAGCCTTCCGTAAATGTCGATTAACGAGAGTTGCTTCATCTGTGACATGCGCACATGTTGTTTACACGAGAGAATCCGGTCCCAGGTGTGAAACGATGACTGACAAGGACGTTACCAGTTTTACGAACTTTTACCGGAATGGGGCTATGGGAACATTTTGAAAAGCCGCCTATATAACAGAGGTTACGATAGAAAATCTGAAGGGAGTTTCCTCTGTGGGAAGAGAATGGAAGTGTCCTGGATTCATCGTGTATCAAACCAAGGGTGTAGGTCTACTGTATATATTTATAGGGGCTGGACGCGCTCGTTAAACTCGCGACCTTTAAAGGGGCAGTAGCACGTTTTTTCGCTCAAATAAGTTGATGAAATGAATTTGGAAGAAAATGTCACCAATAGTAAAACACCCTTCCCTCTTCAGAAAATCAAGTTTAAAATGAGTGTACATGGTTTCGTAAAGTCATAGGAATAGTTTTTGTCATTCGAAATAATAAAATGTGTTCACAATAAAATGGCCGCCATGCAATTTTTGCTTTTTACGCAACACCCTTATTACCACTATGAATAATTGGTTTGTGTAATAAGATGTTTAACCCTCTAAAGTGTTTATAAATGACATAAACTATCATTATAAATGGGAACTTTGAAAAAATAAAATTTGCAAAAAACGTGCTACTGCCCCTTTAAGCCTTTGCTTATAAAGTAGCATACTATTATTTAGTTTAAACCCTAAAACTTATAATAGAGAAAGTATTGCATGTTGTTACAATACATATCATGTCTCTCTGCAAATACTTCCTAAAGTGCAAAACCATTACGATGGTCCTTCCAGACCAATACGTGAGAGCTCAAGAGCACCTATATTTCCGTCTGAATATGTTCCCTGCCGAGGCGCCGACTTGGTTTGTCTAACCGAAAATACGTTCATGCAATATCCGCCGTTCAATCAATTCATTCGGAATGACTCCAGCAGACCTGTGTTATCTCGGTATATTTGTCTAAGCGACTAACTTCCGTTTAGTAGGCTTGAGTAATTGCTTGCAGTGATAAAGCTCGGCTTGATGCCTGACCTGCTAATCAAACGAGACCCCAGCCTGTTTGTCTTTCTGTGGGAGGAATAGGAATGTACAGGTGACCTGCTCAACCTGATCATCGAATCGAATATAACACCCTTTCAGTGAAAGATAATATTTCAAATATTCGTTGGAGTTTGCTGAAATAATTGTTTCTGAATATTAGTGGAGTTTAGTAGGTGTACAAAACAAGAGAGAGAGAATAAACGATTCGGGATGTGATTCTTGAGTTGTGTCCGATTCCTTCTCAGGGTTACCCTACATTATTTCAAACGTTCCTTCACATTTATATATGCATAGGTTTCTTGAAGGTACACCCATTGTGTTTCATAAAATTGTATTTGGCTTTAATACACAACACAACACAACACAACACAACACAACACAACACAACACAACACAACACAAATTCACTAAGCTTGCATATTCATCCCCAATCGCCAAATATATCATAATTACTAGTTTCCAATTAAAATCGAGTAACATTATGCATGTGTAGAAACCGAAAGTGCATGTCCTATTTACAGGCACAGTAGTTATATGACCTATTAAACATTATCAAAAAAATATATATTCATTTATTTTATCTGGTTTAAATAAGATTCAAAAAATTACGTTTAACTCATTGGCGCGCGCCACACGCGGTGCCTTCTCCGGTTTTCGATCAGAAATCATTCCTTTTACCTTCATATCGTCAATATACTAAGTCGAATATCATCAAAACGGTAGTTTTCGGTTACAGTTGGTACTTCTCGATAAAGTCAGACCATTTATAACGTTTGGGATATTTGACACCCAACAACACAATTGATGTATCCTTAAGTAACATATTTTCCCCTAACCTATGTTAAAAATGGAGCGTTTTGTGCAAGCAGTGGAGAACCTGATTTGCTGCACCCCAAGTTATTTGTGCAATCAGCGACGTTGTTTCAGTCTGGGCTTTCGGTATGTTCCGTAATATTCGAAAAGACTGGGGTTCCTTCACCTGTGCGCATGCACGTATTTCTCACAAGACAGAAGTCAGTTCGAAGAAGATTTTTGATTTGATCGGTATCGGTTTTTCAAAATTAATATTCACAGCTTGGGAAATCAGCAAAAACAAGAAATACGGCCCAAGTGTAAGAGATGCTACGTATGAAGAAATGATTTGTATCAGTTGGTTTGGAAACGTTTTGATGAAGTATACCGGCATGTATGATGTTTCAGATTCCTATAAAAAGAAATAGGCATCATTTAATACACTGTTGCGAAATAAACAGATACTTTACAAATGTCACCGAAAGGGCGTATTGTGTAGCGTGTTTTATTTCAAATATCCTCCCTATAATACGACATTTCACAGACAAGACTTCATATCACAATGTTATTATTGTAAAATTCGTTTTCTGCTGATTTAGCAAATGTTGCCTTACAGAAATAACTTTTTCCATTTAAAAAGTTGTATTTGAATAGAATTACCTTGACCAACTTGTCATATTGTAATGTTATTATGTCACTAAGTCTGATCACAATGTTATTAATGTAAAATTCATTTTCTGCTGATTTAGCAAACGTGCCTTACAGAAGTAACTTTTTTTCCAATTTAAAAAGTTATATGTGAATAGAATTACCTTGACCAACTTGTTGTAATATTGTAATGTTATTAAGTCTGTCTCTGCACACCTTACTTTCATTCATACGGTTCAACGAAGTATTGTCTTACAGACGGTCTCTCTCTTGCTATTTATGTAATGTTCTATTCGTGAAGTTCTTAAACAAATAGTCCTCGTATTACATTTTACAATTAATGTCATACATATACAAATGAAATTACGCATACCAAAAAGGCTTCAAATTACATAATGTTTTTCTTTAACTTCTATTATAGAATATAGCTCCCGCTAAACGTTAAAGTAAACAGCTGATTCAGCAAAAGCTATTACAGGAATGAACCTTTCCGACTCGACTCGACTCGACTCGACTCGAATAGAACTTTTTGTAGGAAACCGTTGAACTAAACATATGCGACTGAAGGCGTATGGGCAGCTTTGGCTTCTACAATGGAAAGTGGTTTTACGTACGTATTCAGTCAAAAGGCATTTTACACATATATGGTTTCAAACAACATATGCGTCTCGTGCATAAGTTTATGTTTGTGATTTCTTCGGTGGTGAGTGCTTTTACGTACATAGCATATTATTTTAGCGAAATAACGTCTTGCCCAAGTTTTCCATTAGAGTGGAATTCATGAGGGGATTGAAGCAACATTGAACAACGATGTTGCCTCTACCAATGTTGTTACTTATCTATCTTTATGTATGTAACTACATTAATGGAAGGTACTGGATGTCAACGTTTCAGAATGGATTTGTCGAATATAGCTAATTGTTAAATGGTTCAGTTCCACATCTGGGGTCCGTTCCATAACCGCGAAGCACTTATAATCGCTCATTGATTGCTCAATGTAGCGCTCAAGTAGCGCTCATTCTCTCTTGGACGACACGGTGAAGATTCCTCGAAGTTTGCTCGCCTTGTTATGTAGCGCTACATTGAGCAATCGCGTTCAAGAGAGGTTTAACAGTAATCGCTCATTGAGCGATTACTTTGAAACCTCTCTTGAACATGGCCCAGATTTCTTACATGGCAACTGAACGAATATTTCACCCTTTTGTGTTGAATATAGCTAGTTATTAAATGGTTCCCTTCAACATCTGATTTCTTACATGACAACTGAACGAAAGTTTCCCCCCGTGTCGACAATGAAAAGTGTTTTCCGCTGAACTTATCATCAAATCCACTTCATTATTGCTTTAATGCACATATCGTTCCATCCCACTTTTGCAAAAGAGTAAGTCGGGTGATACTGCCTGAGTGTCGAGAGACTGGTGGGAGATTCTCACGGAACGGGTTGTAGAGTCAGATCGGCGATGAATAAAAGATTTAACGCATAGATGGCGATTAACGACCGCCCGTCTCCACACCAGCAAATATGTTTTAATCTGTGGAGAAGACACTACCGTGTTTACTGTAAAATATGTACTGGTTTATTTCTAAATGTGATTTTGATGAGGTTTGTTTCTGTAAATTCTTGGACTTTTGGAGGCTCAGTGTGTTGATTAAATGTTTATGTCTGTTTCATAGAAGACATTGGGCGCTACGACCTAGGATTTTCTTGTGGGTCTAATTGACGAGTATGTTTGTAACGTCTTCTGATTATTTGTGAATACACTACCATGGAATGTGCGCTATTTGGAATCTAAGGTTTTTTATTGTTCCGATTTTACTGAACTTTTTTGTTTGACGTTCATTTCCATGAAGGCGGGTTTTTGGACAACTGTCTTTAATCTGTTGGGAAGCCTTTTTTGTAAAAATATGCTTTTCCTTCTGTGTTTGAACTGTTTGGAAGGTCGTTTATGATCATAATATGAACTTGTTTATTGGCCCAATTTCCAGTTGTGAATGCTTCGCGTTTATTTAAGGGAAAAAGAAATTAACTGTGATGACATGTCCTTCATTTTGACATTAAGACGTGTGATTTGTAAAATCAGATTTACAATTACCACGTAGCCACGTGTTCACATTGAGATGTTTAACATGACCACGAGCCGGTTCAAAATCATGTTAACTGGTTTCTAAATATTCAGGTCACGGTCGCGACGCTTTTTAACTTGTATTATGTTTATTCACTGTTACGTTAAATTTACTTTTGTCTAAATATCGGTTTAAATTGCTCTTCGCATTCAATGATTTTTAAAAAAATAGTTCGCACACCTAAATAACCTATGTTTTCCAACGAAGTCATTAATTCAAACCTCTTCATATCTGCTCGAAAATCCATTACTCGTAAACTAGAACACATTTTTATTGTTGTAAGTAAATTAGTTGTCAAAAGCTCCTAAATTTGTAGGCGCCTATGCTCATCATGCATTTGTTCCAACTGCCATAAACCAAGTTTACAAAATAATAATTCTATCTGTTTGTCCAGTTTCAAATTGAAGAAATAAAAATTGCTCTGATAATAACGCCCCTCAAAGACTTGATTAAACACACTGTTTACATTATTTAAAACCTAAAATTCGCAAATATGCTTGTATAATCTTATATGTTGGTGACGTTATTAGAACAGACTTTTGCCATGATAATTTAGAGCGTTAGCCGTATGCGCCAGCAGATGAAAACCAACTAATTCCTTCCGCACTGTAAGAAAATTGGTTTCCTAACTACCGTTGGACTCGATGCGGCTTCAGACCTGGCTTAATCAACAATTCATACGCGAGATAATTGAAAAAGTTTTATGACGACGAAGAAAACTTCTAATAGGCATAACCGGGTTCTGTAATAAAACCTTAACCAGGGCAGTGGAAATTCGTTATTTTTGTGTAAGGGACAGGTATATGGTAGTTGTTTGTTTTTTTTAGAAACTTCGAATATTATATACGGTCATCATGTTTAATTATCTTCCTGCTGCTAAATATGATATGTTTTAATGTACGCTTTGTCCATCAATTCATAATTAGTTTGCAAAAGGTTAAGAGATATGAAATCTTTTGCACCGTGCACTGTCACCAAGATTCAAGCATATTTTAAACACATGAATTCCCGAAGTCAATTCAAAATTTGATTTTACATCTTTACAACAAGTTTTGTTCGTGCTTTTTTGAGCATGCACATTTCCCCTTTTGCACGTGCATTCTCAAACAACAGTCGTCGACTGAAGTTGTACATTTCATATTGACGCACGTGAATCATGATTTCTATGTTTTTCAATTCAGATTGCCATTACAAACAACCGTAATGCGTGTAATATTAGTTCGCCGTGAAAAAAAATATCTAAGGCCGAGTTCGTCTGACTTGAATGACGAGCAATTGTTTACGATTGTGAATTATCGAGACATCCGAATCCTTGGCCTGTGTGTTGTGAATGTTTCACAGAGGAAAAAAAGGGAATATACTAGAACGGGTAGTCTAACACTTAGACTGTAAAAAAAAATGAAAAGGAGCCTTTTTTATATGAAAATTCCATTTCTTACAGTCTCCTTTTCAATATTTAATAAAATGGTGATATTTTCAGAATAAATACTTTTTTCATAGTCTGAGTGTAAGATTATGGAACGGGCTGCGATACATACTATGGTTAGTCCAACTTCAGTTGTCCGTGAGACTTACATCTACGCATGCGCGACAGTTTTTGATTTTATGTAATATTTAGTCATTCATGGGTCAGACGAACTAAGCCTAGTCCTGCATCCAACGGAATTAACCAATGTTCCAATAGAGAAAACGAAAGTAGAGCGTGTTCTCCAAATGTCAACGATAGTTTACTATTTATATCCCTGCGTGTCACAAACTAACAATAAAGACCATATATGTCTCATATGAACGCTCTTAGAAGTGAACGTTAAAAATATTCAACACTTTCAAATATTCAACACGCATTGTGACAAGCCGAAAAGTTTCAATTCAACCCACTGAAAAACAAACAGCTTCAGTTTTACATCTTGCGAAAATTCAAATTTTAAATTACATTTTAAATTAGGCCCACTCTTCATATTTTGTACTCATAACGTAATTACAGTTTGCAAAGGAACACACACAAAAACGGCACGTTTTTCTTGCGTTTGGGATCGAAATGTTCAGTTGTGTATATTTCGTGACAAAATTACGTAACGGATCGACTGCTGGCTGGAGACGTGATCTTGTGTGCGTGTCGTTAACACGTTTTTAATAGATCTTTGATCAATTATTAACTTTTTAAGTTATTTCTTCGTTCACATGCAACAATGTCGAGGGAAATTGACCGTGATACTGTTGTTTGCCTCTTGGGTCAATTTGGCGAAAATGGCAGATAAAAAGAAAGGTTTGTCAATTCCGAAGCTCATTAAATGTCACGTCAGAGAGAACGAAAACGACACGCGGATAACGCATGTCTACCTGTTATCTTGTGAACTGTAAGTTTTATATGTCACTCATAGACCCTTTTTCACAAATGGAAAATATTGGTTGTTGGAAGTCGAAACATTTGAAAGGAATTGGTAATTCTTAAACACTTGTATGAAGCGGGGAGTCTTGTGTTATACATTGCTGCTTGATATCATTCTTGAAAAGCCTTTGTAAGAACAAGCATATTGTAAAAGCGTATTTGCTTAGAGCTGTTTTATTAGCATAGGTGCGAATCATTTTTTAAGTTCTCTATGGATTTCCAATCGAGGGGTAAAAAATATCTTGAAAGGTTCACAACCGTTTGTCAGGTTTGAGAGGTGGTTCCTTACTTCCATTTCATTGAGCAAGCAGATTCCTTTTTGGTCTTCGAAAGGGGAGTTAACTCTTGATATCTTCTATATCTTCCAAGACAAAGTGACACTCTGAAGGCGATTTGGTGCCACAAGAAAGCCAATTTCAAATTGAAATTTGAATTGATTAAGCTTTCAGGTACGTCCTCTTGTTCATGGAACGACGATAGATTCTAAAACTTACCATTGTACGCGTTGAATAGTTCAAGTTGCTGTGTCGACCAACGATGCCAGTTGATCTGGTACTGGCATCACACGTTCAGTTTACTCGGGCACATGTGCCCCGCATCAGAAGTTCCTGCATCTACTGTGGTATATATCATCGTAGGCCTACATGTTTTGGAAATTCAGTGCGTGTTCAACAACAGCTTCATTCTTCTCCATAGCAGGCATTTTTGGTATTGGTATGGGCGTTTTTAAAGTTATGTTTGATTTTAAGATTGAGAAAACCTGTTGGTAATTACGTCTTCAAACAATTTGTTAGAAATTACTGGCAGTCAAATCACCAATGAGAGTTTTTCTTATGTAATGCTGTTCAGAGGTATTCACAAATCGGTTGGTGAAGACAGGTTGGTAAAGATAGATTGGTAAGACAGGTTGGTAAGACAGGTTGGTAAAGGCAGGTTGGTAAGACAGGTTGGTAAAGACAGGTTGGTAAGACAGGTTGGTAAGACAGGTTGATGTAAGATTATTTGTTAATGTAAGATCATGGCTCATCAGGAACCTGAAATTCTTTGCATTGTATATGTATAAATAATTATCTTAATGCTGCCATAATTTCACAAGTATAACCCAAGCCTCAAATACAATCTCTTAGGGCAATTCAAGTTGGTGCTGTATGAAATAGAGAGTCAGGTTTAATTTGAGGAAAGGTACTTTCATGATTGCTAAACATTAACACTATTTAATAGAGAGTTTTGGCATCAGATACAACTTACACACAATCTTTACACACAATTAACACCAAAGAAACATCATTTGTCACTTCTCCAACATTCTACATCGACATAAACTTTTATTACAATTCTTACACAGGTTTTACAAAAGATGAACATTCTTCATCATTGATTCATCAATGTTAAGTGAACCTATTCTATCTCACTATCACCTATAAACACCAGTTGCCGTCTATAAACCAGTCTCCAAGTAACAGGTTACAGCCAGGCTGAGAGAGAGGCCAAGTGTAAACTCCACACACTGATAACAACTACACACACCTGTTAGGAGTTTGATGAGAAGCCGCAGACCCAGGTGATGGTCTATTGTCAGAACTGATCCCTCTGCTCCAGTAATTAAAGTCACTCCCAATTTTGTGCTAACCCATCATTACCTGAAGGGCTGCTGAATTTAAAGAGACAATTCTATCCACATATCCAAGTTTTTTGTGCATGACGTGGAATGAGGAAGATGCTGTAATTTTACTAATTCTACAACTTTGTGATAATAATGTGACTATACAACCTTGTGTTAATAAAACATATTATATTAATATAGTACCAAGATTATATTCTACAGTAATGATAACAAGATTGATAAGTAAAGACTTCCACACTCGTAGCACCGATAAATGGCTTCACATTTCATTGTGTTTATATCTTAATGGAGCGTGCTAATCTTTATCAAATCGTCAAATTTAAAGTATAAAAATGGTACCCACAGCAATGTTTAACTGGGTTGTGTTATCATAATGAATTAATACCATTTTATGTATAAACAGGAATCTCCCATCAAAGTTTGTTTCCACAAAAAAGGTGTATTTGCACAGATGTAAGAACATGGTTATCTTCGCAGCTTCTGTTATGAAACTGTCTAGTTAAAGAGAGGGTTCTATCAGGGTAACTAAACGAAATTCGAGAGGACATTCCTCTTTATACATATATGTTGATATAAGATACCCACGGCAATCAAACACAGGCGGTCAATGGGACCGACAGCGTGCTTAATGAGAAAAAAACATGCTCGTGATTTCAGATGTTATTTAGAGCGTCGCTTAGCAAATGACGTCATATTTTATGTCACGTTGATTGTTCAATGCTAGCGAATGTGTTCTACGACGGGAGACATTCATATTTTTAAAAAGTAGTTTTTAGAAACAAAATATCTTCACGTTTTTTTTTATATATAACAGCGAGTAGATGTTTAAGGGCATCTCATATAAGAAATAGAATACCCTTCGTGTTTTATGCTCCCTGCAATGTGTTATTCAACGATAAAGCACGCCAACTCATCTTCTATTTCTTAATTAAAACATGCTGACTGCAAAATCCAGGTGAAACATATTACTGAGAGTGAAATATTTATGATTTTATAGTTGAAAATTTGACAAAGGCTAGTGCAAATTCGTTAAACAAAAACCCAATGAGAAGTGAAACCATTTATCGGCACAACAAGTCTAAAAAGCTTTGCTCCAATTAGACATTGTTGATTAGTTTAATGAATGTTTAAGTATTTGTTACTTTGTGAATAGTTTATCAAAACAGATATCTTGTATTTTTAAAAAGTCTGAATTAGCGAAAATACTAATTTTTTCATGTCCGTAATGCAAAGTAGCAAGAAAGCTGCCAGTCAGCGATAGAACCGTCTCTTTAGCTATTGTCAGAACTGATGCCTCTCCTGGAAGTAATTAACGAATTTGGTAATAACTTGTTACTAGTTGTATTTAGTAATTGATGCCAGATTTCAAGGCACAGTTTTTACAACTGTCTATCCATGTAGCTAATTTTCAGATTTTCTTTAACCCATTAATTCTGTCATCAGCCATGGCTCTTCTGTTGAAAGTAATTAAAGCCACACTGTATAATTATACATCATTATAGCTGGTACTGGAATTGATGTGGATTTGTTGTGAACGTTTGTTATGTATTGATGAGCTTATTTTTGATTATGTACAGTTTTCATTTGAATTGCAAGGTTACTGGCAAGGGCGGATCCAGGATTTTTGAAAGGGGGGGTCCCAAAATAATTTTTTTCCACTCAGTAAGGGGGGGGGGGGGGGGGGGGGGGGGGGGGGGGGGGGGGACCCAAATCCCAACTAATGTATACCAAATCCCCCTGGATCCGCTAGTGACTGGCACCAAACAATTGAAACTTACACGGAAAGAGTAAGATGCCATCTCACTACCTGCTCAACACAATTCAAATGCTGCAAGTATTTGCACTATTGCATATCGTGTTATCTCAAAATGTAACTTTTTGTAGGGAATTCACTGGTTTAAGATGTGCAATAAACATATGAAAAAAAGTCAAGAAAAAAAGTGTCAGGAAGATGTAAAAGCTGGATTTGAAGTTTTTTCATTGCTTATCATCATATTCTGAACTTTTTATAAATTCATAGAACTCTTGGCATAGAGAAATGAAATTGAAGAATTCTCAGCTGCACCGATATTTGAAGGGGACAAACCAGATTCAATATCTTCCACTTGTGGCTTGCTTCCAACTCAAGACATGAACATGCCAGCTTTATTCATATGATATTGGGTTAAAAAACTCAGCATCCTGAGTAATTCAATTTCATTCAAGAAATTTAATTCGGTGCGCAGTTTTAATTCCCTTACACATTTCATGAGCAGCCGGAGCGTCCATTCATTCGTAGAGGTCTAAGCAAATTGCGAAAGGATGAAAAATAATAAAATGATTAAATGATAAAATAATAAAAAATTATTGAAAGAAAATATTGGGAAAGAGGAAGTGATATTTAAACAGAATTAATTCTTTACCGTTAGTTTAGCAATATTCGAAGAAGAGCCAATATTTGACCATGCTGATTCCAATGACATTCAGGTCAAGGCTTCAGAAGCTCTGACAGAAAGAGTTTTTGGTTCTGTTAAATCTGGAAGGTGAATGTAGAATGTTGAGAACTATAATCTGTAGTCATACCAGCTATCATGGTCTTGAAGTTGAACTTAAAGGTAGGGTTCTGTCGCCATATTGGATATTTTGCATCACATGAAATGAAAGAACTTTTTAATAACTAAAGACATAGAGTATTCACATAGTAACACATAACATGTCATAAAACTAATAAACAATTTGCTGTTGTGCTGTAGCAAACTTTTCCCCACTCTCAGCGCCGATGAATGGCTTCAGTTCTCATTTTTAGCTCATCAGGCCTGAAAGGCCCGATGGGCTTATGGCATGGCATGGTGTCCGGCGTCCGTCCATCCGTCCGTCCGTCCGTCCGTCCGTCCATCCGTCCATCCGTCCATCCGTCCGTAAACTTTTCGCTTTTTCGACTTCTTCTCCAGAACCAATGACTCCACAGAGCTGAAATTTTATGTGCAGACTCCTTGGCCAATGGGGATTCTAAATTGTAGATTTTGTGAGCCCATGACCCCAAATGGGGTCACAGGGGTCACATCCTTAAAAACCTATTTTCATCTTCTTCTCCAGTTCCAATGACTCCACAGAGCTAAAATTTTATGTGCAGACTCCTTGGCCAATGAGGATTCTAAATTGTAGATTTTGTGACCCCGTGACCCCAAATGGGGTCACAGGGGTCACATCCTTAAAAACCTATTTTCATCTTCTTCTCCAGTTCCAATAGGTCTAGAGAGCTGAAAAGTTGTGTGCAGACTCCTTGGGTAATGTGGATGTTAAATTGTAGATTTCGTGACCCCGTGACCCCAAATGGGGTCACAGGGGTCACATCCTTAAAAACCTATTTTCATCTTCTTCTCAAGTTCCAAAAGGTCTAGAGAGCTGAAATTTTATGTGCAGACTCCTTGGCCAATGATGATTCTAAATTGTAGATTTTGTGACCCCATGACCCCAAATGGGGTCACAGGGGTCACATCCTTAAAAACCTATTTTCATCTTCTCAAGTTCCAAAAGGTCTAGAGAGCTGAAAAGTTGTGTGCAGACTCCCTGGCCCATGGGGATTCTAAATTGTAGATTTCGTGACCCCGTGACCCCAAATGGGGTCACAGGGGTCACATCCTTAAAAACCTATTTTCATCTTCTTCTCCAGTTCCAATGACTCCACAGAGCTGAAATTTTATGTGCAGACTCCTTGGCCAATGAGGATTCTAAATTGTAGATTTTGTGACCCCATGACCCCAAATGGGGTCACAGGGGTCACATCCTTTAAAACCTATTTTCATCTTCTTCTCCAGTTCCAATAGGTCTAGAGAGCTGAAAAGTTGTGTGCAGACTCCTTGGGTAATGTGGATGTTAAATTGTAGATTTCGTGACCCCATGACCCCAAATGGGGTCACAGGGGTCACATCCTTAAAAACCTATTTTCATCTTCTTCTCAAGTTCCAAAAGGTCTAGAGAGCTGAAATTTTATGTGCAGACTCCTTGGCCAATGAGGATTTTAAATTGTAGATTTTGTGACCCCATGACCCCAAATGGGGTCACAGGGGTCACATCCTTAAAAACCTATTTTCATCTTCTTCTCAAGTTTCAAAAGGTCTAGAGAGTTGAAAAGTTGTGTGCAGACTCCTTTGGTAATGTGGATGTTAAACTGTAGATTTCGTGACCCCTTGACACCAAATGGGGTGAGGGGTCACACCCTTAAAAACCTATTTTCATCTTCTTCTCAAGTTTCAAAAGGTCTAGAGAGCTGAAAAGTTGTGTGCAGACTCCTTGGGTAATGTGGATGTTAAATTGTAGATTTCGTGACCCCGTGACCCCAAATGGGGTCACAGGGGTCACATCCTTAAAAACCTATTTTCATCTCCTTCTCAAGTTCCAAAAGGTCTAGAGAGCTGAAAAGTTGTGTGCAGACTCCCTGGCCCATGGGGATTCTAAATTGTAGATTTTGTGACCCCGTGACCCCAAATGGGGTCACAGGGGTCACATCTTCAAAAACCTGTTTTCATCTTCTTCTCCATTTCCAAAAGGTCTAGAGAGCTGAAAAGGTGTGTAGAGACTCTTTGGTCAAAGGTGATTCTTAATTGTAGGATTGGTGACCCTGTGACTCCAAATACAGGTCACAGGGGTCATGATCTAAAAACCTATTTTGTGCTTGTTAACAATGTATTACTTGAGATAACTTAGATATTCAACCTTAGATAATAAATAAAATCCTGATGAGCTACAGAGCCCATGGCTCTATTTTTTAAAATTTCAACAAATGTGCGCTTGTATTTATCAAGTTGTGAAATATAAAGTCATCAAAATGTTACCTTCATTAGTATCTTTCAATTTCACTGTGTTTTTATCATGTATTAATAACATTTATGTGTAAACAGGAATATCCTCTAGAATTACGTTTTCCACAAAAATTACCCTGATAGAACCCTCCTTTTGAAGCAAGAGATTAGTTTGAAATATGAAAGTGTTGCAATGTTCATAAGGAAACTGTCACGTACTCGAGTCTTTGTTGTGTAAGTTCAATACTCGTTCGTTCTTTAGTCTTGGTTTGTTTTTGGATTGTCACAGCTAATACTTTTGTCTTCTTTTGCAATACCAATCTCCAATCTTTAGTACTTTAAACATTAATTCTCTGCCAGAAAACACATATCATGGGTTTCAATTTCATTTCATAAATAGCAAAAGACTTGCTAAGGAGAGTTTGTGCAGTCTGTATAAAAGGCTCCTGAATGAAGCACAGTTATGATGAAGAACTAGTCCAACATGGCTATTGAGTGCATGCTTCCATAATACAATTGCAAGAACATACAGTTAGAAATACATGCCATTTAGATAGTGAACAAAACTAACATAGTTACATTTGGGATAACACTACTTTCAATAGTATAGATTCTTGTTGAGACCCTGTGGTCCTGTGGTAAGCTGTTGGTTCCAGTCAGTTATCACAAATGTAACAATGTTCATCACACAGTTAGATTGCAATAATGTTTATCAAAGTCTTTACTGTCAGCCTCTAGGTTTCAGCTACAAACCTCACAACACCCAGTTACAGCGCAACACATTATGTTAGAACTCCTCATTTCAAGAACTACTTACATGATTACTTCAAACAGAAAACCATAATACAATTGCAAATCCTACCAAGAACACACAGGCAGTTTGCAAAATTTGTGTTCCAAAGTCTTTACTGTCATCCTCAAGATTCTAACTGCAAACTTCACAACTCCCAGTTATAGCAAATAACACATTGCGTCCCAAATCCTCAATAAAAGTCCACTCAGAGATATTGACCTCAAACCAGAAGTCGGAACATGTGTCGTCATGTCGTTGAATAATAAGACTGTCGTAAGTCACGATGTTATCGACAAGTATGCCTCGTGGTTCTATTGACCTCACCATTTTCTTTGTACCCGGCTTCCTGCAGTTTGTTTGCTCTGGGTCAATACGAGCACGGCTGATTGATAACACCATTGATTTCTCTGCTGATATGATGTCGGGGACGATGTCAACAAAGAGGGGTCATTTTATGTTTTTTTCTGACATAGTGACATAATTTGAGCCTCTATGAGAGTCTTATGTGATGTTATGAATACTTCCATGACTCTCTAGGCATAGTTTTATTTAATTTGACAGTACCATTTATTTTTGGCCTGCTATGATGTAAAGGACAGGTATCAGTATCTGGCACAAAGGGGGTTGATCTAGTTCTATCTGACCTAATGGCATACATTTAGAATTTATTATCTTTTGTTGGTTGTTCTTATTTGGTTATTATTGGGTTTTTGGTTGTTTTTTTATGATAATTTCATGTATTAGCAGACGGATGTCAATATTTGATGCAAATAGGGTTAATGTAATGTGATGTGAACATTGGCGTATTATTGATAAGATGAAATGAAAAATGATTTTCCTATATTCTTTACCAAAACATGTATTATTTGTATAATGTCTTTGATTTTGTTAGTGTTTTGCAGGGTTAATGTAATACTTCCTGTCATATTTACTAATAAAAAATTCTTTATTTTGGTACAATCATATCCTGTATGCAAGTTTTTTCAATGAGATTTATAAAAAGTTTTCTATGTGGATGTGGTGAAGAGATGATGGTGTTCTTTTCTGTGTTCATAATCTGTCAATAACTGTCATCCAAATGATGACCGAATAGTTGTTCAAAACTTGTATATAGTTTTTCTGCCACCCAAGGCAGAGAAAGACAATCTCAAAAGCAACATGTTCTTACCAAAACATAGCAGCACTTCTGGAGTCCAATTCTTTACATGTTTCACATCTGTCAGTTAAAAGATTCTAAATATACTCTGCCTCTAGATCAGCCATTATCCCTTAGAACAATAGTTAAATGAACATGTTTTCAGTAAATTTCCCAATGCGAGGCATAACTCTTGCCAGCCTCCATTACTGGCTGATTTAGGCCTTGCAGTTTTTCCTTGAAAAATCTGTGTTTAGAAATCCAGGCCCGCTATGCATTTCTGGTGCAGCGATTCACTATCTTGACACAACAAAGCGAGGGAAATATCACAAGGGTTAAATCAGCCAGTAATGCAGACTGGCAAGAAGTATGCCTTGCGTTTGGAAGTTGGTTTTCAGTCTGAAGGAGAAGATTTTCGGAAAATGTCAGTTTTGATTTCTCGGTTTTGGTTAACTGTGAAGCATGAAGCTATTCTAACACTGGTTTATGAAACAAAATGCACTTTTGTACAGAAAAAGCTAATCTTGTAAACAGGATCAACATGGACTTACATTTAAAGTAGGGGTTTTGAAATAGTTTTAATGCCTTGATGTCAGAATGAATATTTAATGTTAATACTTTTTTACACTTTTTAGCATTGAACAGATATTTCAAAATAAGTTTATTTAAAATATCTGCTGACGCAAATTAATGCTGACTGTAAGTTGATTATCGTAAAAAAAAATTATGTCCTTTATTTCAACATGATAGATCAAATTTTAATAGAATTTAATACAATATAGAACCAACTCAAGCTGTGTATAAGTCGATTTTTGGATGAAAGTAAATAAGAAAAAATTCATCTTGATGGGGATATGAATATTTAATGTTGATAGAATTGAATTTTTCTTCTTTTTTTTTCTTTGACTTCAAGCAATATATTATTTTCTAAATATAATCCTTGACCCAGAAGGTATTATCTACAAATTAAAATTAATTCATTATTCTTATAAGGGGAAAATTATCATTGTTAACTGAATGAGTCTAAAAGGCCGCATTTTATGACATCTACACAATGTAAAGAAATTGGAGATGATCGAAGCATCAAAAGAAGTTGGGGAATGTTATTAATGTTAGCTCATATTATATGCAATTTCATAATCCATTGTAATGCCCATAAAAGTTTCATTTCATTGGCAAATTGTTTTTTTTAAGACATTAATAGAAGAAACCCCTTTATTATAACTGAGACTTATATTTCATTAAATTTCATCCTTCGCAATAGAGCTTTTTTGCAGACTCTTGTTTCGTTTCTGTTTGAAGAAAGTATGTAAATATAAAATATTGATGAAATAGCAATCCCATCTTAATGAATAAAACATTATCAAGATGTCAACAAATGTAAAACCTTTTATTATAGGTCTTTTTCATAAAAGTGTCAAAATTACAAGTTTGTATTGAAAGATTTAACAAGCGTAAACCTAACACCACACGGCATTTGGTCCTTCACAAAACCCATTTCTCATCTTATTATCCGTCTGTTTGATAAACGGGTGTAAAGCAAACAAAGATGGCTGAGAGGTTGGATAATAAGTGTTATGAAATAATCAATAGACAGAGTGTAACAATGACGTACAGGTTGTATCACCTGTACTGATCAAACATGGCCGCCGAGTATCAATAGTAATTGGGAGTTGCCTCCCTTTAGGGCGTGTCTGAGTAAAGGAAGACCCTGTTTAACACGATGTTCAGCTTTTGTGCCTACCGTGTAGCGACAGTTATCTTGTATATGAAATTGATTTTCTTTATTGGCATCTAGCGGGCACGATGAGTGGAGTCTTATAGCGTGGAATATTGATTCATATCGCACGTTAGTCTGCGCGGAAGCCATTATCTTCAGAAAACCTGAAACTGGGCCTTTAATGAGGGATTATGATTCTACATGACAAGCTCTTGTGGCATTAGCGGAGCTAGGGATGTTTTAGGGTTGTATGTTATGTTGAACTGTTGCAGAAACAGGGACTTATCATGATTTAGGCCAGAATTTAAGAACATTGTTTTAAAAAAAGGAGAAAGTTTTATTATCTATATAGTGACATATAACTCCTTTAGTATTTTCAATATATTTTGGATGATGAACAGAATCTCACTCTCATGTCTTCTGATATCAAATATATCAATAGCAGGCAAGCCTTGGATATGTATTTAACCTTTATCAACTCATATTGACCTATTTGTCATTGGGCTCAGAGAATCAGGGTATTATAGAAGGGTTGAGCATAAGGACTGGACTACACAGTGTTAGTTGAAACATTGTTACTTCCAAATGATGCTGAGCGCCAAACGCTGAAACCATAGGCACCAGACCCTAAATTCACATATCCTTTTATCCTCCTACCTACCTTCAATCTTTATTTCTGTACTTAGAAGGCCACAGGCCTGTAGTACAATCAATGGTAGATCACATGATAAAATCAGTTTATCCTCCTACCTACCTATATAACATATAAAGAAGGAAGGACATTGTCCGCCATCTCACTCAAAGTGGGCTCACTCATGGTGGCTTACTCACGGTGAACTCATTCACAGTGGGCTCATTCACGGTGGCTCACTCATGGTGAACTCATTCACAGTGGGCTCACTCACGGTGGTTCACTCACTGTGAACTCATTCACAGAAGACTCATTCACAGTGGGCTCATTCACAGTGGGCTCATTCACAGTGGGCTCATTCACTGTGGCTCACTCACTGTGAACTCATTCACAGTGAACTCATTTACAGTGGACTGATTCACAGTGGGCTCATTCACTGTGGCTCACTCACTGTGAACTCATTCACAGTGAACTCATTTACAGTGGACTCATTCACAGTGGGCTCATTCACAGTGGACTCATTCACAGTGGGCTCATTCACAGTGGGCTCATTCACTGTGGCTCACTCACTGTGAACTCATTCACAGTGAACTCATTTACAGTGGACTCATTCACAGTGGGCTCATTCACAGTGGACTCATTCACTGTGGCTCATTCACTGTGGACTCACTCACAGTGAACTCATTCACAGTGGGCTCATTCACTGTGGACTCACTCACAGTGAACTCATTCACAGTGGGCTCATTCACTGTGGACTCACTCACAGTGAACTCACTCACAGTGAACTCATTCACTGTGGCTCACTCACTGTGAACTCATTCACAGTGAGCTCATTCACTGTGAGCTCATTCACTGTGGACTCACTCACAGTGAACTCACTCACAGTGGACTCATTCACTGTGGCTCACTCACTGTGAACTCATTCACTGTGGCTCACTCACTGTGAACTCATTCACAGTGAGCTCATTTACAGTGGACTCATTCACTGTGGGCTCACTCATGGTGGCTCACTCATTGTGGCTCACTCATGGTGGCTCACTCATTGTGGCTCACTCACGGCAGATCACTCACAGTGAACTCATTCACAGTGGGCTCACTCACAGTGGCTCACTCAGAGCGATTCACTCATGGTGGCTCACTCACAGTGACCTCATTCACAGTGACTGTAGATACCGTTCCAATATCTGGAGCTCTCAAAGAATTGGAACAGTGCAGGTCTTTGTCCAAGATAGTTTATGGTAATATATTTATGGAGCAATATGTAATCGGCAGTATAAGTATTGGCAACTGGTGTTTATGGGACGGTATGGTTTATGTCTTATGGAAAATAAACTTCATCTTTGACAGCTTAAGGACTTGCTTGCTGTAAAGAGATGCATGGTTACTTCAGGTTCTACATCTTGCATTACTTACTGGTGTTGTGTTCGGTGTATGGCGGAGCATGAATGGAACTGTTTGTATGGAAAATAAATCTGCAGTAATTAATTTTGGCTGAATTTGTGCTGATAAAGTTGATTGAATGATGAAACTGTATAACCTGGCTACTATTTGGTGTAGAGACCAAATTCTTGGAGCTTTGTTGCCGCTTTACTAGACATTGTTGATCCGTCTAATAAAAAATTAGTTGTTACTTTGTGGATATTCTATATCTGTTGTTTATTATGGTTTAAACTATTTATTCAAGAGGAGGACATTGATTGGCAGACAAGCCTAGATGGCTTATGTAATAGCTGCTCCACAGTACATGTCTGGTTCACATTTATACATGATGCTTGCAAAAATAATAATATGGATTTGTTTCGTGGTCAGTTGATACATTCACTTTATACTTTAATAGTGGTGGATCAGAGGGTGGTTCAGGGGGTTTGGATCCTCCCTCCCCCTCCTTTGACCTTTGACCTATGACTGGTCTTACCTTTTTTGAGAGCATGTTGTGTGAAGACATATGTTTTACTTGTGATATTTGAAAAACCAAAAAATATGTTTGTATATTGGTAATTTGAGAAAATACACAGCAATTATTTTGGCTAAATTTTGTTGTAACTTAAGCAAGACTTGTCTGAAATATAGATTTCAGGTTGATAGTTTATTTACGAAAAATACCCTTATCACATACCATATGTTCTTCCACAAAAAAGTCCCAATATATGGATCACTTGACGAGAAATGCTGAAATGTGCTACGAAAAAGAAACCTAGATGCTGAAAGGCCTGGCCAAATTGAAATATTGATTTTGAGCCAAAACATTGACAGTGCAACTTTAAATTGACGATATTACCAACACATAAAGCACGCAGACAAGTTGGCCTTGAGGTATGGAGAGAATTATTAAATTTCACTGCCTCTCTAATATCTTGTCCCAGTAAAATAGAGTGGTGATTACTTGCCAAAATTACCTCCGGAGGCTGTGAGGAGTTTGCAGAGTCAAAGTGAATCCTAAAGCCATGAAAAACATAGGGAATTTCTATGAAACAGGAAGCTCGGAGCTGTGAGGAGCTAATAAGAAACCTGAAAACACATTCAATGGAGCAGAAAAAAATAGAATTTGCTCTCAGGCTGAGACAGTAAGAAGAAAATCGACTTGTCGGTCGTTGAGGGGTTCATATACATAGCGCTGATAGGCAGAAATACCTTGCAGTAATACACTATTCAATTGTTAATATCCCTCGACTTGATGGACTGTGTTTTTCTATTTCCTGGAAAATATCTTTATATGGATATAAAATTGAAGATAATGGAGATGTTTTGTTTGTCGTTTGTTTTGAAAAAATGTATTTAATTGAATACTAGTTTGAATGTTGAGAAAAAGAAAAATGAATTTCATTGTATTTGATTGATTACTTTCCTCTCTGAATATAGAACTGTGTATGAAGAATTTTGATGATTCATTTAAAAAATGAAATCTATTTGTATGTAAAATAAATATGTTATGTGTTTGTTATTTTGCAAGTTGATAAAATATTTTTTTTATAGAAGCTATATTTTCAGGTAGATTTATTTAATTTCTTCTTCCAACTATTTTTTATCTTCACTGAACTCTATCTCTGTAAAATAAGCATTGTTGTATTTTATTTTATATTATTTTATTTTTTAACATGATTTTCATTATTGTTTTTAATTTAAATTTATTCAGAAACACTTCCACACTTTACAGTAAAACAAAGACATAAATTGTGAATATAATTGAACATCAACTGTCGATATTGTGATATTATAAAATATTTCCCAAAAACATATGGAGAGAAGACCGGCATGTATGGATGCTTGCATGTTTAGTTTAAAATACAATTTTAAAAATGGTGATAAAGTAATATATTATTAATTTTTTTGAAAAGGTTTAAAGTCTGGTTTAACTGTACATTTATGAACTATAGTGTACATATTTCCAAATGGTGAGCGCTTTGCCTTTCAAATCCAGGAACTAGATTTTAAAAAAGAGGTTTCATTGATTTAGAAAAAAAATGCAAAATGTAAAAAGCTATTTCATGTCAAGTGTGAAAGCTGATTCTATTTTTGAAGAAACCAACAATAGTTTTTCTCTACACATGTTAAATTGATGTGTTACTTTTTCTTGCTTTTCGGCAACAATTGAAAGAGTCATGATGTTGAAAAGTAGTTTGAAGGAACATAAAAAAAAATGTTGCCACAGGAGGAAAGTTCACTATTCATCCCTTTCAACCAGACTCTCCTGACATTATATATCCAAAGTTGTTTGCTTTTGCATTTAAATTCTCAGAGGGCGGGAAAGCGCAGTGGTTAGCGTGTTCGGCTTCAGATCAAGAGGTCTGGGGTTCGAATCCCGCCCGGGGCACGGCAACTTTGTCTGCAGTAAAGAACTGTTCTACACACAGTAAGGTTTGGGTGCAATGCTACACTGAATTTCAGCGTAGTACCACCCATGGTTCGCTAGTTCCAGCCAATGCTCGCAGGTTTCACCGCAAAGCATAGCCACATGGCGTTGCGGGCTTTCTCCCTGCCATAATACTAGAAGCCGCGATATAAGTGAAATACTCTTGAAAGCGGCGTTAAACCCCAACTCACCTCACCTTAAATTCTCATAGTACACATATAACTTATAATCAAATTTAGAACAATTGTAATAAAAAATGCTATGTTTATGCTATGTTTATATGCTTTGTGAAATTAGTAATTTTATTTGGCTGTCATACGTCCCAAAAGACCACATGTGCTGATTTAAGTTCAGATAATTTTCACTTGACTTGCATATTCATACTCTATTGCCATATATATGATAATTACTTGTTTCCAATGGAAATCAAACAAAAGTTTTTGCATGTGCAGAAACCGAAATTACACATCCAATATATGCTCAGTAGTTATATGACCTATTTTTTCTGGGATAGGTAAGAGTCCAAAATTACATTTGACCAATTGATACGCATCAGCCGCGGTCTATTTTCTGGTTTTTGATCATTATTTGTGATTTTCAACTTTATATTGTCACTATAATGAATGAATTGGCATTAAAGTAATAATTTTCACTAATAGTCAGTAATTCTCTATGAAAAAATATCATTTATAATGTGACTCCAAGGACATATTTAATGTCCCTATAACTTAAGAGTAAAACTGGATCGTCAATTTACACATTAACCCATTCTATGAAATGTCAAGACTTTTTGGACACTAGATGTTATAGTTGTGGAGTTGATTATCTTTAGTTTCACACTGCACCCCTGACACAAAATGAAAATTAGAAATTTGATAATTCTGTTATAAACTGATGCATTTTACAATTTCATCTGACAAAATTGACATTTGTCCTGGCTACTATTCACTACAGGTTGGTAGGTTTATATCAGGGCAATATTTCCATCAAAACTCTGCCTGATTATAAATCCACCCCTCGTTTCCCTCCAACCTACGTTATTTCCTATAAGAAGACATCCTCTTTTCAAAGCTTTGTTTCCCGACTGTCCAATAATGCTTCTATTTGTGAGATCCTTGAGACCACATTAGTTGAACATCTCTCTCTATATTAGATTACGCCCGCCGCCATGACAGGCCTGGTCGGCCATCTTTGTATTTTGCAGGCCTTTTGAAGACTAGATGACGTTTTTTTTTAATATAATTACTGAAAATGTGTCACTAATTTGTTTTCTTGTCACCTGTTTTCATGTGTTTTGAATCAATCATTTGCTCTTTGATAAAACATTATATGTTGATAAATTGTTAGATAAACGTGGAATATTGAGTTTTCTAATCGATATGTCAGAATGAGATTAGCCCTGTGTTGATTGGTTGTTACGAGATGCATGTTAGTCAAAGAGGCAGTTTTGCCATGTTTACATCATCAATTTGAACAACATTATTGTAGGAAATTTTCTGTGGTATTTGATGTTTGAAGGTTTTATTGTCTCTCTTTTAGTGTTTTCATAGGATGCACATCGTTAAATTTCTTTTTCTAATTAGATATTTTGGAATTTTATGATATTTGAAACAATTAAAGTCAATTTATGATACAGTGTATATCTGTCAAATGTTAATGATAACAGCTAAAAGCTTAAGAAACTCTTAAATAATTTATAAACTTTAAAATATTAAAATATAAAGTTGGCAATTCCTTATTTTCATTAAGAGGCATATTTGACAAAATTTCAAAGTATATATTGTTTAACAGTCAACAAAAAACAAATATCCAGTTGACTGACTATAGGCTCAGACGTAAAAGTTTCTTTACATTTTCACAATTTTTTTTAAATTAAATTTTCTTTTACAGGAGTTATTTCCCTTTGCCTAGAGAATTGTCATATTTCACTTGTGCTATCAAAATAGATGAAACATATAATGTTTTTGATATTGTAAATGTTCATATCGGGCCATGTGTCGGCTAGTAACAAGATAATTGCAATGATAATTCCAGCCAGGAATCTTTATCTGAACATGGTGAAAGTCATTACCGTCAGATAAGATTTCATAAATTTGATAATTTGACTTGAAATGTTGCCAAAAATTTATTATTTTATCATTCAACTGATAAAAATAATGAACATGTCAAATAAATGGATAATTTGACTTCAGAGGGAGATTGGAAATTTTTTGTGTGGACAGCTCATATCTCTAAATGAAATTTGAACGGAAATAAATTTAACACTTAAAGGGGCTGTAGCATGTTTTTTCAAATTTTTTTTTTTCAAATTTCCCATTTATAATGATAGTTTATGTCATTTATATTTGCTTTAGAGGGTAAAACATCTTAATACACAAACCAGTTATCTGTAATACAGTATTGCGTACAAAGCAAAAATTTCATGGCAGCCATTTTAAGGTGAACACATTTTATTATTTCGAATTACAAATACTAATCCCATGGCTTTACAGAACCATGGACACTCATTTTTTAACTTGATTTTCTCAAGAGAGAAGGGTGTTTTACATTATTTTTCAAATACATTTCAGCGACTTATTTGAGTGAAAGAATTTGCTACTATTTTGCTGAACAAACCATTCTAAGTAGCCAGTGTAGAGGTAATAATCTTGTACAAGAGTCTTCTGAGAGAAGCAGACAAAGGGTTAATTTAACGGAGCACAGTGGTGTAGTGGTTAACTTGCTTGCCTCTCTCGCCAATTGTCTGGGTTCAAATGGACACCAAATATTTGTATGGGTATCCTACTGTGTTGTGCTCTTGGTCAAGGCACTTCATTCCCATTTCACTCAGTCCACCCAGCTGTTTAAATGGGTACCTGAACACGGCTTGTATGGAGCACTTAGTTGTGGCAGTGAAGGTACAATTCCTTCAGCGTAATAATACAAATTGTGTGCTTGAGCATGTTCTAGCATGGAAAAGGTGCTATACAAATGTGCTATTATCATTATTATTATTAATTGAAGATCATGTTGAAGCATGACCTTTATAACCTTTATGATACCAACAGTGTTTAAAACCTTTAATTATGTCTTTAAAATTAGGGTTCTATCAGGGTATTTTAAAAAAAAAAAAATTCAAGAGGAATATATGCTAATTATACATGATTAAAACACAGTCAAAGATATTAATAAATGTGATATTTTTATGAATTTTTATTTCACGACTTGAGAAAGACAAGCGCAAACTTGTTGGAAAATAAAAACCATGAGAACTGAAGCCATTAGTTTTATTACATGTTATGTGTTACTATATTAACATTCAATCAGTGTATTTATTTTATTGATTAAAAAGTTGTAAAAATAGGAACAATATACCATGTTTGAATTTAACATTATGCACGGATTTTGCCGAAAGAACGGCTCCTTTAAAGGGAGGCTTCTGGCGCCATATTGGATTTTTTTGCATTTACCGGTATGTGAAATGAAAACACGCTATATTGTACCTCATTTTGCAACTTTTTAATAACTAAAGACATACACTGATAGAGTATTCACATAGTAATACATAACATGTCATGAAACTAATAAACAATTTGCTGTTATGCTGAAGCGAGTTTTCCCCATTCACAGCGCTGATTAATGGCTTCAGTTCTCATTATTTTAATTTGTGCGCTTGTGTTTATCAAGTTGTGAAATATAAAGTCATCAAAATGTTACCTTAAATTCATTAGAATCTTTAAATTTCACTGTTTTTTAATCATGTATTAATAATATTTATGTGTAAACAGGAATGTCCTCCTGAATTTCGTTTCGACAAAAAATACCTCAATAGAACCCTCCTTTTAATATACTTATGAAACTTCAATCAGTTATTGATTAACTAAAGTAACCAATTTAGGACACAAATCAAATGATACTGATATGGTATGTCAGGGGGATGTTCAAGTTTAACGAAATTCATTTAAAATGATTTTTAGGTCAGTATATTTTGAAAACAAATCTATTCACATTCTTGAATTGCTACTAAATCTTCTTAGTGCATCCTGTTGACTCATGTAAACTAATTGTTTGTTCATTTAACTTGAGGCCATTTGATAGCCGAGATTGAAATATACACCAGCAGTTGCCATGGAAACTAAATGATTTTCTTTTCTTGACACAAGTATAAAGCAGCGTTGAATAAACGATATTGATTTTAATCCTGAGTTGAAGAACAAGATTGTTTCTTTATCTTTTTCGGTAATCTTTAATTTGATAAAAAAAATAGAATCGTGATGTTTTAATGAATGAGATGTGTTTTATTTGTATATTTCCTTTCAAAGCTTTTATGTTTGTTTTTTTGTAAGAGTAAGAGCACGCAATAAATATAGTGAGAGACTCTGTTGATAATTATTGATGATTGACAATAAAAAGTTTGACAATTAAGTGATTTATGAACTGATTCATAAAAATTGGTCTCTAATAAACTTAGGAATAAACACTGATATAACTTAAGTATCAAAATGAACAAACTTAACGTTTCTGGGATAGATATAATGTTCTTCAATTATTCTTAAAGAGATGCATCTTTGACTTGAAAGTTTTAATTGTTAGCGATGTTCAAAGTACTGAACATTTCCTGAGTCGAAGACACTTTAAAGTACAAAAGTTTGTCATCATAGTTTGGCTCGTAAAAGTTTAAGTTACTAACTAATGCTAAACTTTTAAATGTATTCATTTGTTGTTTTTCTTCCCGAGTGTTGTTCCTGAGTGTTGTTCCTGTGAACAGCTGCTTTGTGGATTATTGGCACGAGATAACAGATGGCGCTACTAAGCTGGTATTTACGAGTTCACGTCTCCAGATGAGAGTTAGATAGACTCGGCATTGATGAGTTGTCTCCCTTTGTAGTTGGGCCGCGGACTACCTATAAAATGGTTTTGTACTTTATTACGGATCAAGGAGATGAGAGAGATTGTACTTCTTCATGTTAACCCTTGCCGTTGCTTTCCCAAAAATTACATATTTACTGACGTTTCTTCATACTTTTGTTTCTTGGATCCTTGAACGGTTTTGTACTTTACTAGTCTAGGATCATGCAGATAAAAATAAACAAGTACAAACATAGTTCAACTCTTGGCATGGTGTTTGAAAAATTTATTTTTGCCGACTTGTTACTGATGAGTCAGCATCTTCTCCCACAGGAAGCTGAAACAGTTATGAAATGAAATACTTCAAAGGCATTTTAGAAGTTAAAGGGACACTGCGTCGAGGATAAAAACGAGTCTCATCTTTATCTCACTAAGTTTATTAGAGTGTCTGCCAACGAGTTACGCTTCACTTCACTGTCTACATGCAGTAGTTTTTATTACCAATTACGTCAATTGTCTGAAATTTGGTGTCTGTGACTTGTTAGCAGACATGTTAATCAGCATGATACACATGATCTGATTTTTATTCTCGACGCGGTGTCCCTTTAACTGGTGTGATAGTTCAAGACAATTCTTATAGATAACAACTTCTTGATTTGCTTCTCACAACTTTTGGTGGCGACTTCCTTGCACCGTCTTTAGGTGGTTAATGGTCATCACATTATGAAGAGATAAAACAACTGGGGATTTAAAGTGCAGTAGCACGTTTCTTTGCAAATGTTTTCCCATTCATAATGATAGTTTATTTCATTTATATTAACTTTAGAAGGTAAAACATCTTATTACACAAACCAATGATCCATTTTATTATTTCGCATTACAAAAACGATTCCCATGGCCTTACCGAACCATGTACATTTATTTTCAACTTGTTTTTCCAAAGAGAGAAGGGTGTTTTACTATTGGTGATATTATTTTTCAAATACATTTCATTGACTTATTTGAGCGAAAAAATGTGCTACTGCCCCTTTAACGCCGGTTTCAAGTGTATTTCGCTTATATCACGGCTGTTATTATTATTGCATAGAGAAAGCCCACAACACCATTGTAGCTATGCATTGTCGTGAAACCTACAAGCATCGGCTTGAACTAGCAAACCATGGGTGGTACTACGCTGAAATTCACTGTTGCATTACAACCAAACCTTACTGCGTGTAGAACAATTCTCTACTGCAGACAAAGTTGCCAAGCTCCTGGCATGATTCGGACCCAAAACCTCTTGACCCGAAGCAGAACATAACCACTGTGCTATGCCGCCCCATTATGAAAAGAAAGATTTATATACTAGTATATATATATATATATATATTGATAAACAGGAAGACCCAGCAGGGAATAGGACCAGTCTGATTAAAATCTTGGTTATCCGAGGAATAAAAAAAAACAAGGTCGATTTTAATCAGATTGAGAATAGGACAAAGAAGGACAAATCTGTCTACATGTCTTAATTTTATTAAATTCAATTAAATACAAATGATGACATTATCGACTAAAAACCTTTAATCTTTGCTATGGTTATTTAAGACAGCATGTTATCTTTAGATTGTTGGCTGAATTATCCTGTTTGGTCAACAGAGCAGGGGGAAAGCAAAGAACCGTTGTGAGAAAGAAATGAAGAAAGTTTTATAATCATTTTAATAATGAACGTATTTAAAATGTGCTGATTTCCGTGTCACAATGTATGCTCATAGCACTTCAACAAGGAATTGTCAATAAGTCACAGTCATATTTTGGGAGAACAAGGCATCAAGACTTGGTGATCTTTTCAACTCTTCTGGAAGGGAATTCCACAGGACCGTATAGCTTAAGTAGAATATAGTCTGTAAGCAAATCCTTTAATCTCCACTAAGGGACACTGCAGAGAAACTGTGTTTCGGACTTAGTGATCTGGTTAGGGGATATTGTTTTTTATCATCCAAAACTGTGCTCCACAAGAGATATCATTTGTGTGAGATTAAGTTATCTCCTAGGTAATATCATTTCGACAGTTGATTTTGCACAATATCCTGTCACGTCAACAACATGACATCACAATGCTTTTACATTACCGAGTAAATTAATGACATCCCAATAAACATGATGACATCACAATGCTTTGATATCACCACAATCAAAGTCATATGCCAGTTTTGTTCTCAGAGATGTACAGTTGTCATTGCAATTAATTATAACAAATATTTTGTGACGGTGAATAGAATCTTACCCTCGTGTCTTCTGTTATCAAATATATCAACACTCATTGATAAAAGTAAAAAATAGAAAGACAAGGATATTTTATGGATGATCAACTACTTTATTTCACAATGGCAATGTTTCGGTGTAGATCCTTATACAGTTTATTTCACAATGGCGACGTTCGGTATAGATCCATATACCGTTATCAAGCATTAGGCCAACTTCTAGAATGCCTCTCAAACAGTTGAAAAGTAAAAATGACTATTGTAACGTTTATCAACTCATGTTGATATGTTTGATACAGGAAGACACTTGAGTGAGCTTCAGCTGTCAGGCCACAATGGTGCTATTCCGTAAGGATTGTCTTGCAATAAATGATGATCATTATCTCCTTATATTAGAAATACTTGCCATTTAGATAGTGGACAAATATAACATGGTTACGACCATTTCGCCTTGGCTGTAAGCTGTTGTTCTGGCGATAGTTGCCTTACTCTGAGGGTGTGGATTCGAATCCCGCAAGGGACTCGGCCCGAAAAGGTACAAGAATTTGTACTATTGAAGGTAGTGTTATCCCAAATATAACCATGTTATATCTCCTTATAGATTAAAATAAAACATTGTTGCAGCTGAATGTTTTCATGATGAGGATGTTTTAATGTGATTTTTGAATAATTTATGTTTCTTTCTATTTCAGGTAAGTACCTTCGTAATTTTACCTGTTTCCTAATTCTGAAACCTGAGAGAGTGGTAAGATTGTTTATTTACCTGATTTATTATACACTTACTTCATCATTTACTTGGAAATTCTTCTTTTAAAGGATGTGGAACTTTTATCATCTGTCAAGCAAGTTTAAATGTCAGCTGGTAAATTGTGAAGTATTTAGGTAGATATGATCATTATTTTAAATGAAAAACCATGGAAACGTATATGTATGGCATACCTATGGAATGTGGAATACCTGTTTGAATACCTTTGCCATGGATATATCCAAAGACTTTCATCACAGAACAGAACAGTCAGATACATAAACCTTCATGAGAATCAGAATTTTTCTGCATCTACTTTCTAACAATGATAGCGTAAAAAGGGATGTCTCAAGCAGTTTCAGCATCATAGCGTCTGCTTGTACACATATTTTTCCCGTTTTGTTGCTAAAAAAAATACCCGAAAATACCTGGGAGGTGTTTGAGGTCTTCATACGTGGGATTTATAGACAATAAATCGGGTTGTTAGAGACGGAGATCTACCTGGAGGATCTACTCGGTGACTGGGGGAGGAAATAATGCTTAAATCACCTGTTGGTAAGACTGCAGGACGGGTTATTTATCTGGATTAGGACTTCTTCATCAGCTTTTTATGCTTGCTTTGTTATTATCCTAGATTTTATCCAATGGAATTTCATCACAAAAAATTTATTTTTGGTAAATGATTTGTTTCCTTTGTATTAAGATTTGAAATATAACTTGCTGGTTTCAAGTCTTGTATTGGTTTTTATGATTTTGGTGGAATGGGTTTTAGTGATACAAAATGCATTTTTGGATCGATTGTCTGGTTCTATTAGATTATGATTTGAGCTTCAACAGTCAACATGGATTTTGGAGTTTTCATAAATAATAGAATTTATCTTCTCTTTTAAAAGATTAAAATTTGCGGCATACATTTTGAGTACAGATTGGAATCTAATGAATTCTATAACATATGTTTGAGTTAATTCATTTAATTATTTGCAGTAGGATTGGCATTACTGAAATCTGTGCAAATAGTTGTTTACATGTCATGTTGACAATGATTTGTTTAAAAAGTACATCTATTAAAGCATTAAATCCTCATTGGCTCTGTTTTAGAAAACGACAGTTCTTATTCAAACTAATTAATGAAATAGATTACCTTCGTTAGAAGACCCCATTGTCGATCCATTATCGAATTGCCCCTTAGTCATATGTTTCTCTTCTATCATTCCTAATTGCTTTTTCAGTCATTTATTAGCTCCTTTCCTTAAATAAAGCTTAACTAATGGCCATTCGTTTAAAAGCAAATTTCATTTTAAGACCGATTTTAACTTTACTTCTTAATCAAAGTATTACAAATGACCATTCATTTGAGACCAAATCACATTTTACATGTCGCAAGCTGGTTTGAATTTACATTAAAGCATTTATTTGAGACATTCCTCCCACATTGAAAGTGTTACAGTAAAAAGCTCCCCAGGTGACAGCTCTGCTAGTTAATGCATCCATTTTGGTAAGCCATCAAAGTGGAGATTGGAGCGAGATGCTGAGTCGCTCCATTACTTCTGTCAATTGCCATTACGAGATGCTTCGCCACTCATGCCCCGGGAGATGCTTCCGCCCTAGAGAGATGCTACTATCTGGACAACTCACTCCACCCTGGGGGAGCCTTCTGCTGGTACTAATGTTCGCTCTTGATGGGAAAGTCTCACTGTGATTTAACCTTGGTTCAAAATTCCCCCCCATGTAGTGTAATATGGATGAGAGATGCTATTTTCTGTACAACCAGTTTAAAAAGAATGTTGGGCCTGTACGTTCGACTCAAAGAGAAATGCTTGTTTCTGCACAACTAGTTAAAAGAAAAATGCCATTTTCTGTCCAAGTGGCTTAAATGATGATACTGGTTGCTGTACAACTAGCTCAAGGAGCAGTGCTACTTTCTGTACTACTGGTTTGATCATTGATGATAGCTCAATGAAAAATGCTAGTTTCTATACAACTGGTTTCAACAATGATGTTAGTGAGCTCAAAGAGAAATACTAATTTCTGAACAACAAAATGAAAAATGTTAAACTTTTGTCATCTACGGCCTTCCATGCAACATTATTGTCGCGTAAAAAATCAAGTCAATAGGTCTTCTCTAGATATTTAAAAAAACAGGTCTTCAATGCTCTTTGTCAATATCATATACTATATAAAATATATATATAAAAACATATCAAGCTATTTTTCCCATACAAAAAAATCAAAGATTATGATAACCAGTTGTCAGTCTAGCAGAAGTTTCAAGAAAGATACTGGTTCCTGTACGACTAACTTCAATCCTGGGGGACATTCTGCTAGCTGCTAATATTCTTGCTTGATAAAGAAGCATTGCTATGATTTTTTAACCAGATAAAAACGCTTGATGTCATAACTTTGATAAAATTCTGCTGATGTCATTGCAGATGTTGTGTGAATAATGGTTTCACATGTGTCTTTACGACCTTTTCTTTCACTGAAAATGATAATTGATATTTTAAGTTGCATGATATTATCTGTATTTTTAAAGGTGTTTGCCACAATCTCATTTTTCAAACTTTTCTACTGTATCGCGTGTTAATAATCCCAGAGGTTCAACAATGTTTTGTCATAATTACATTTAGTTAATCAAAAGTATGTGAATTTTTCCTAGGAAAATAATTATTTAAAATGTGTTTCATTTGTTTCATTTATTTCAATTAAAACATCAAATTGCATTACTAGAAATCTAAATTTTGATAGTGTCAATGTTTAATGACATGTGCTCAATACAATTTAATGAAAAACAGAAATTTGAATCATGACGACACGCACTAAATGAAAAGAACTACACTGAAAATCTGTAATTGAATGGGAATTTTTGCTTGTCACTCTTTGATGGCTTCTTTGATGTTTTAGCAGAATATCAATGACAAATCTTTATGGATGATCGACTTCTTTATTTAAGTTAGGTTGCCTTTCGGTATAGATCCAAATACCGTTTTCAAGCCAATGTCTATCAAGGCTTGCCAATTCTTAGTGTTAAGAAGGTTAAAAAATGTGACAAAGCAAGAATTTTGGATATATTTTACTTTTTTTAAAAACAATGCATCAATATGAATTGCAAAAAATTTGGTAGAATCCACCCCCCCAGTGGATCCATCAAATTTAATTTTTATGTGTCACTGTGCTTTGCTATAGATCAAATAACACTGTCAAAGAGACTCCAAGAATAGATGACCCTTCCCACTGTCCATAGACTCTACAAGATCTCCTCCAGTCTTACCAGCTGTAACCATGATCAAATCTTGGACTCTGTAATAAACTCCCGGGGGCACTTGCAGGCGGTAGATACAACTCAGTTTGCCATCGGTGCCAGACCATTGGCGTTTGTGTCGATGATTGGTAATGTTGTGCACACGGGCATCTACGTGCCTCTCTGTTCCAGTTCTTTTGAACCATTTGACCTTGACCTTATATAGGGTCAAGGTCATCTTGCGAGAGACAATTATGTCAGTAATTGGCTATTTTTTCCCGATTGATGGATGTTTTTCAAACGGGGAGAGAAAAGTTATTGGATTACAATGGCTCTTTGCAAGTAATGTGATAAATTGGAAATGATTAAATTCCTGTACGGCAAAACTGTTAGGTGGTTGTGAAGTGTTCTTTAAATCATCTGGGAATAAACTAAAACGGTTTTTGATTTTAAAAACCACTGATGTTATGAAAGAGAGTTGTAATATTTGAAGTTTGATTGACTTGATTTCTTGATGACATGAAGATCCTACATTTTCCTAACATATTTTCCCTAGTTTTTGTTACCTTTGTTTTAAAGAGAGAGTTCTACCAGGGTATTTTTGTGGAAACGAAATTTAAGGGGACATTCCGGTTTACACACAAATATATATTTTATATTATTTATATGTGACATTTGGATAAAGACTAGTATGTGTTCATTAACAAATAAAAATAAAACAATGACAGGTAAAGCCGTTAATTGGAACCACACGTGTTAAAAACTTTGCTAGGGCATAACAGGACAATGTTGATGAGTTATTTGTTAATTTGTGGATATTCTATCAATGTATATGTTGTATTATTAAAAGTTGTAAAATTAATAAAAATACTGCATATTGCCCAGTTCATGTATAATGCAAAATACAAGATGACTGATACTGACGATAACTAGATTCCATTTATTATTGAAGTTTATAAAAAAAATTACCATCCAAGATCAGGTCCAGCTTTTCCACGTAATTGTAAACAGATTCCTGGTATAATCAACGTTTTTCTAGAAATTGTTTTTAACATGTTTGGACTTCAAAATCTGAAAAACATTCCCCTTTACGTTAGGATTACCATCGATCCATTCTTCTTATAAAATTTGATTCTGATCGATTGTAATAAGAAGATTTTAAGAACAACTGAGAACAAATGTACTTTTGGGAATAGGAAAATAATACTTTTTAGCTAACTTTTGAGCTTAGGCCACGGCATGACGTCCGTCTGTTCGTCCGTCAATAATTCTTTGTTTTTACAACTTCTTCTCCAGAACCATTGGCTCTTGAGAACTTAAATTTTTATGTTCAGACACCTTGGCCAATAAGGAATATATTTTGTAAATTTGTTGAACTTCTGACAAGTAAAACCTGATGAACTACAAAGTCAATGGTTCTATTTTTTATAGTCAAAAAGGAAATCACTGAATGATTATAATGATATATGCCATATCTTTTACCTTTCTTTATGTTATAAGTATTTCAAACCTTTAGATATTTCTTGGGTTTGGACCAATATATGATAATGCCACAGGACTAATTCAATTGACTAAATTATTTATTCTAAATTGTCAATTTTAGTATAATTGATTAACAATGTGTATTTGAAATTCTTTCAACCTGGTGTACTTTCAGAGATTGAGTGGATATAATAAGACTTTGAAAAATAAAACTTTCAAATGAGGATGATATTTTAACTTTGAAAATTCTCATTTCATTGACTATAATGTTCTGTACTAAGAATATTTGAAAAGTCAAACTTTTAAATGACCCTGACTTGCTGAAAAGTAATGTGAACTAATGCATATAAATAAAAATTATCTGAATGTTTGAAAACTGTAATTATTAAAACAAAAATGTCACTTTAGCCTGACCACATTTCTTTTCAAAGTTTGATTTTTAATTAATATTAAAAATATCTAATATTCAAAATTAAATTTTTTTTAATGAACCTGACCACGAAGCCTGTAAGTGTCAAATTCTTTGCGTTCTTAATTTTAAATTTGATCCACCTGCTCTGAGAGTTCCATTTTGTAACCAAAGCATCGATAAGCTAGACAATGTCTTCAATCACAGTCGCTTGTTTGCATTAAAGTCTGCGATTCTTTGGATAAAAACTCTGGTGGTGAGGAATGATTAGATATCCTGGTGGATGGCGAACAAAACTCATCGGGTTTTGTCTCGGGGCCGAGATGAAGGAAATGATGTATTGTAATCTGTAAATAACAAATAATATCCTCTCATTTATCCAAAGCTGTCACGTGGAGCCAAATGATTAATAATTGAAAGACGTAAAACATTGGTGCTGTTTTGATTCCATTTTGATACAGTCAGAACGCCTTGAGAAATGAAAATAATGTTGTTATCAATAAATAATGTTTGTTAATTTCCTTATTGGCTTTATATTTACAATACACAATGAGAAAATAGAATATGAAAATCACTATGAGGAAGATGATTCGAAATTAAAAGTTTCAGAAAGGTTTGTAGTCTGTTTAGAAATTTTAGAAAATAAGAAGTTTTAGACATTCTGGCATCATGAATGCAAAATATTTCTTTTCAATATTGTCATATCTAAATCAACCATTCTCTCTTTTTTGTAATGGTCATAAGCAGTTGTGAATAATAATTTTATAGTAATTAAGAGTTAAGGACATCAAATGATGTTTGATCTGAAGTAGAGAGTTGGAAATCTCTAATCAGAATACACATTTCGGTAAAACTGAAATAATTATTCTGTTTATTAGATATTCCTAACAAACCTACCATTGTAGTTAAAAGTAACTCTTTTTTGGAAACAGGAAATACAGTGAAAATATAAGTGATTGTCACTGTATCCTGATAGATATTTTTTTCACTGATAAATCAAATTACACCTGTTCTGATGTAGACTCAAGCAAGGTAATTCTGTAGATACATCTTAGTTTGAAATACTGTTTTTGTTGACTACATTATTTTCTTTCAAGACACATGCAATAAGCTTACATACATTTATATGAGTATAATTGACATAAATTTTGTTTCTGTGAACATCACTCATTTTTCATGTATATATATATATGTATGTTTGTAGGCAGCGGCATTCAGATAAGCAAAGATTTGCTTGTTTGCCAATCCCATTACGTTTTTGTGAATAAATACGTTTAAGCCATAATTGACATAAGCGTCTTTGAGTTTTGGTTATATTATCCTCATTCTGTGCCACTTTATCAACTTTACCATTGACACAAGATTAATATACTTCGTACTGGTGAACTACAGTGGAAACTGCCTAAGTGAACACCGCTTAACTAAAAATCCTGATAAGTAAACACTTTTCTTTGGTCCCGGCATATTCCTTCATATCCTTCAGTAATTATCATTATTTGAGTCTGGTTAACTAAAATCGGATAAGTAAAATAAACCGCTTAAGTAAACACCTTCTCATGGTCCCTGGAAGTAAATTACTCAACAAATGAAACCGGATAACTAAAATACCAATCACAACATGATCAGACATGAGAGAATTTTATGCAATAAATCATCTCATTTGATACAGCTGCTATCTTATACTCAGATGTATACACATGCATGTATATGGTTTTATCAACGATTTAAACATCTATTATGGTTGCAGGTTTTCACAAGTTTGGATAAGTAAAATACCGGATAAGTAAAATGTTTTGATGAGTCCCTTGAAATTGTACTTATTAGGTTTCCACTGTATTCTATACAGTTAAAGCTACTGGCCAGTTATGGTGTATTTAATCTTCGAGACTGAAAATATGAGCTATTGTCGCTAGCTATTTTGACTAGCACTAGTTTGATAGATGGTCTGTTTCAGTGATATGTACGCGATAAATCAAAATATACCATTTCTTAGTATACACTTGAAGAAATACCACATCAATGCAAGCTTCCATGAGGTTAGTTTGTTTCAACTGTCTTTCAAACTTTTAATTAAAAAAAACCCAGAAAATGCTAATTACTTTCGACATAAGAATTGTTTTTACAGTAATAGAAATAGTGGTTAATGTTCTACTTTTTTACAGTAAATGCAAGAACAATTAATTAATTAATGAGGTCTGAACGACTGTATTCATTAATGGAAAATATGTAGATAACAGAAACACAATTTTCTTGTGAAAAACAATAATTTTTTCAATTAATTTCCTTAAACGACATTTGTGGTGTCAATAAATGATTACTTGAGGATCCAGTAAATGGTATTGTAACGTGACCACAGGACTGACTGATGGAGGGTAGGATTGCATGTAGACCGTGCATTAGACAGTTGACTTCTATAATGAGCACGTTGCTTGAGCTGCATTAGCCGATAGTCTTGATTAAACATTGTGTCGTATTTGTTAGGGGACGTCACTGTGTCATGAATTTGGCTTCTCATTGCACACAAATTTGATCCGGATTACATTTCATTTGGAATATAATGTTGAGAGGGAACCCTTATGCATTGTGGGATTTATTTCGACTGATGTTGATTCAAGTGAAAGGGAATTGGCTTATGGATGTACAAATCTGAAACTTAATGTGGACATTGAATTATTTGAAAATTTGTTCTGATAATTGTTTTCATCTGAATTTCTTTCAAATATACCGGCATTTGCAATGAGCATTCATTTATTATAAATTATTGAATATATATATATAGATATATATATTATAATTATTGAATATATATATATCTTATATATAATTATTGTATCTATAAAATATGATAGTATATTTTGCATACAGGATTTTAATGTTAAATATTTACTTTGAAACTTTGAAAAATGTATAATGGTAATAATGTAATGGTTTAATGTAATACTTAATGGTTCATTGTGACTTATAGACATTACCTGCATGAAATTATTATGAAATTATGAAATTTGATGAGAACATTTAAAGGAGATGACATTATTTACATAAAATCATTATAAAGCAAAGTTTGTTCACATTTGTAATCAATGAGAACATTTATAAATAGGAGATACATGACTTTGTTAAGTTTAAAATATGTGAAATGTTGGAAGGCAACAGTAACTTTAAAACACTTATATAAATGAAAATATTTTGTATGAAACCAGTGAAATTTTGGCAAGGGGTATGACTACATAACAAATATGTAAAAAGAAAACCCTCGAGTGGCACCTTATTTGAAAGAACTTTTCAAGAACTTCCCAAAAATGTTAATTTCATCAAAATTCATCCACTTTTTTCAAAAATGTTAAATTCATCCAAATTCATTATTATGTTTTCCTGCACTTTAAGGGTTAACAGGGTTAAGGGGCAGTAGCACGTTTTTTCGCTCAAATAAGTTTATGAAATGTATTTGAAAAATAATGTCACCAATAGTAAAACATCCTTCTTTCTTCGGAAAATAAAGTTTAAAATGAGTATACATGTTTCGGTAAAGCCATGGGAATCGTTTTTGTAATACAAAATAATAAATTGTGTTCACAATAAAATGGCCGCCATGCAATTTTTGCTTTATACGCAAAATAGTTTTTACCACTACAGATAATTGGTTTGTGTAATAAGATGTTTTACCCTCTAAAGTTAGTTTAAATGACATAAACTATCATTATAAATGGAAAATTTGAAAAAATAAATTTTGCAAAAAACGTGCTACTGCCCCTTTAAAGGTTCAGTCTACAACGTAAGCATTCTCTCTCTACAGAGGTTACTCAACCCATGTTCTTCAAACATAGTTTTTACCACTACAGATAATTGGTTTAAATGACATAAACTATCATTATAAATGGAAAATTTGAAAAAATAAATTTTGCAAAAAACGTGCTACTGCCCCTTTAAGGGTTAACCCAGCTGTGTACAGCACGGTGAGAGGGACCGGAAGCTGCAGCCTGTTTCTTGAGACAACAGTTTATTTGATTAGAGTAAATCATAATATATCAGCGTTTCATCTGACTGAGAGTTAGAGAGAGCCAGCATGTTCGTGTGTCAGGGGAAACATACCTTACACTTGTGTTTATTATAACACATGGGATCCGTTAGCTTCCGGGGCATGAGGACAGAAAGGTGATACAAAATCTGTAGGTTAAATGCTTTTTAAGTGCTTTTATTGATCCTGATAGTATGGAATTCAATAAATCTGGTTACAAGACCTGATGTTGACAAGGTTTCATTTTAAGAATGTATCAAATGTTTGAAATGAGATGTTTATTTGAATTAACATTGTTCAGAGCGAAGTGAGAAGTTTAGAAAAATAGTTTTGTTTATATTTTTAAGTTCATAATTCTAAAAAAAAATTTTTTTATCTTTGTCATGCTTTAGGTTTTGCTCAACATAAAACATTTTTAGAGACTTTAATATCTTTTTTTTTTATTCAATTCATTTTGAAATGGTAAATATTGAGACAGAATTTAATGTAAAAAGCTTTTTTGCACCAAATAAACTTTGTCTTAAATTTGGCACCTATTCACATTTGACCTCTTTCAGTATACCGTACTTGTAATAGTGTTCAATTATGTTAAATAATTTACCATCTCATATTTTGATAAAGATAAAATATATCAAGCCCATATTCCCTTGTTAACAGCACTGTGAAGATAATGTCCAAAGGAAACATATTCTAAGGTAGGGAAATATTGGTTGTTATGAAGTTTTATCTCACTCGCATATCACACTGGCAGATATAAAAGTGTAACAGACAGGTTTACAAGCAAATAAATCTCATTTATGTCATATTTATTCCCTAATTGCTGGAAATGTATCTCTAGTAATTGGGTTTATCTTTCACCAGATTTCACTGACAGGATCACCGTGAGATGGATGTGTGGTAAACAGTTTCTAATAAGAAACACTAACTTTATAGTTTCTTTTAATCTCTTTTTGCTTAAATTACACAAAATTTTAATTCTAGTAACACAGTTTGGATTGCCTATCAGCTTCTCTGTCTTTCCAGAAGATATCAACATTGATTTCTTGTTGGTCTCAAATTGTGCCAAAAATCTTTCTAAAATGGACTTCTGTCTTTTATTATTCACTCATAGAGATATTGCTGTTAAGTGAATCTCCAATTATTATCAGACATCTTAGTTGTCTTTCTGTTGGTTACCAAAAGATATCAATATTGATTTTTGTTTTAGTTTTTTTGCAAAATCTTTCTAAAATGGACTTCTGTCTTTTATAATTCACTCATTGAAGATATTGCTGTTAAGTGAATCTCCAATTATTATCAGACATCTTAGTTGTCTTTCTGTTGGTAACCAAAAGATATCAATATTGATTTTTGTTTTAGTTTTTTTGCAGAAAAAATCTTTCTTAATATCGACTTATGCCTTTTATCATTCACTTATTGAAGATATTGCTGTTTAGAAATAGATATTGCTGTTTGTAAATCTCCAGTTACTGTCATTCTGTTGGTTACCAGAAGATATCAATATTGATTTTTGTTTAAGTTCCATTAAATCTCAAAATTTGGCAAAAAATCTTTCTTAACATGAACTTATGCCTTTTATCATTCACTTATTGAAGATATTGCTGTTTAGAAATAGATATTGCTGTTTGTAAATCTCCAGTTACTATCATTCTGTTGGTTACCAGAAGATATCAATATTGATTTTTGTTTTAGTACCATTAAATCTCAAAATTTGGCAAAAAATATTTCTTAACATGAACTTATGCCTTTTATCATTCACTTATTGAAGATATTGCTGTTTAGAAAATCTCCAGTAACTATCTCTCTGTTGGTTACCAGGAGACATAACCATTGTTTCTTGTGCAAGACCTCCAACCAAAAATGGAACTACCAGTATGCCTTTTCTGCATGTTTCTCTTAGCCAAATGAAGAAGGACAATGTTCCTTGTAGAGAAATAGTACATCAGTAGACAAAACCAGTTTCTGCTTCTCTAGGACTGTAAGCACTACGAGTACATATAAAAGGACATTATCATTGGACACCTGGGCACCCTTTCATGTTAAAGAATGGGAGTTAAGGTTAACCTTAGTAAAGGTTGCTTTGTGAAATGAGGCCCTTAGGTGTCTTTCTGTTGATTACAAGAACATATGAACATGGCTTCTCGTTTCAGTTCCATTAATTGTCTGTGCAAGAAATCTATCCCAAAATGGAAATATGCCTTTTACTACACACCTGGTGAAGATGTCGCTGTTTAATGAATTTACAATGTAATATTGCATGCTGCCAGTAAACAGACCTCATGATTGTTCAGACATGACGCCACACTGTAAGCATCTCCTCTTCATTGAGTGTGTTCGATATATCAGCAACTTTCGTGCAATTAAACTTAAACGAAATACTAAACTTGGTGTCAGTTTAGAGCATTTTAATGAAACTCTTAAATGGCAATGATATCCATGTCACTTTCGCTAGTTAAAGGGACACTCCGTCGAGGATAAAAATGAGATCACTTTTATCTGCTTATGCTGGTTAACTTGTCTGCTAACGAGTTACGCTTCACTTCACTGTCTACATGCAGTAGTTTTATTACTACTGTAATTACCTCAATTGTCTGAAATTGGGGATCTGTGACTCGTTACCAGACATGTTAAACAGCATAGGTAGATAAATCTGATCTCATATTTATCCTCGACGCGGTGTCCCTTTAAATACCAAATGACTCACTATTTTCATAAAAATGTTATTTAATGGGACAATGTTTAGTAATGTCTATTTCTGCTTGTTTGCAATTTTGTCGATGAAATTTATGAATTACCCTACCTGTGATTTTATTTAAGACTTTCAGTACTCAGTTTGCTTAGACATGCTGAATAAGGACTTAGTGCGTATTATAGACTCTTAATATATTCACAGTCTTGGGCCAGCACTACATGTTTCCCTGAGCCGAAAGAGTAGAGACATTGTTGCTTTTGGAGAAATTCTATAGCAGTAGACATCTTAGGTGTCTTTCAGAAGCTCTCAACATTGTTCCTTGTTTTAATTCCATGGTACAAGGAGTCTCTCCATAGAAACTACCGTTTCCGTTGAGTTGGTCATTTGCACCGTCTGGCCGTGTAACCTTGTCTCTAGTTTCTGTTTGAGTTTCCTTGTTTTGCAACAGTAGAGAAGCTTTTTTCAGCAACTCATGATTGTTTCCCTAGCAAAGTAAGATTTTTTGTCAACATTCTACGATTTTTTGTCAATTTCTCTGTTTGCTATATCTAAGAGTTGTTAGCTTCCAATTTCAAACAAAAACAGAATGTTCTTATTCCATCGCTCTGAGAATTCTAAAGTTCCAGGTTTTGCCTCGAGACAAACTTCAATCTTTATAGGATCATTCAGATACTTTTTTGGACTCTTGAATGTCCACTAGGGATACTCAAGTTGACAAGTCAGCTAAAATATTTTTTCCTGTCTAGACCTTTGGCGTTTTTTTTACCGTTTTTATCAAAAAGAGTTTGAACTGCCTTTAGGGACTTGTATGAATGTACAGGAATGTATGTATAAGATGTAGATGTGTGGGGCTTGTAGCCTGGGGTCCTAATAGAGGGGGAGGGGGAGGGGGAGGGGGGAGGTTTGTTCTCTCTCATCACCTTAAGAACCTGTTTTCCCAATCCAAGGACAAAACTTTGAAGGAGTTTTGTCAAGTCTTAGCAACTAGTTGTTAGAAGACTTTACTCGTCTTAATTGCCTTGGGTCAAGAAAAGTAAAAAATTTTCTTACCTATATTATCTCATATAGAATCTTAAAATCTAAAATTTCAGATGTAAAATTTCATCATCAGATCTAAAATTTCAGCATCAAATCTAAAAATTTCATCAGATCTAAAATTTCATCATCAAAGTTTAATTTTCAGGAAGTTTATGTATTTCAGTTGATTTGAAGTACCGTAATTCTTCCATAATTTCGACCCTCAAATTTTCCAAATATTTCAACGAAATGTTCACGGTCGAAATTATCACCACTCACCTTCGTTTGCGCGCCATCTTTGTTGAAATTTTAGATTTTCATATAAATGTTTAAAACCAATTTGAAAAAGAAGGTTACACACTTCGTAAATATTAGTTAGCAAAAACTTTTAATTATGTTTGTATATGGTAATTATATTCATATAATGCACTAATACACCATTTTTTTCTTCAGAAGACAAGTTACGATCGGCGAAGCCACGATTCTCAATTTATTGTTTCTGTGAAATTTGAATGTCATTTGGATTTTAAATTGTGTACCAGGAAATAAAACAATAATAATTTGGAGTTGAATTGTTATGTTCTTAGACTTGACAAAATAAATCAGGAAATTTGAAATGATATGAATCGTAATTTAGCTTTAGCGTGCATGTCTCGCATCGCTGGCTGTCCACATGTTTTCAAAGGAAGTACAATCTGATTGGTTGCTATATTAGTATAAACCAATCACAGCAGACTGTCGTCATTACGGAATTCCCTTCTAGCAAGCGTATCACCTAGAACTGAGAAAAAACAATACACCAATCCTAACTATTGTTGCATTAGTTCAGAGTCCTATGTGTAAAATTCATCAATAAATTATAATATGAACCATTGTCTGTTGCTATACAAGTCAAGTTAGGAAGCATATTTTCTCAGTCAACTTTTTTGGAAACGGCACTGTGTGACAATCAAGTAGAATATATCAACAAGCTGGCTTTGCAAGAAATTACGAACATAAACAATGATAGCTGTATAATTATATTACTTTTGAAAGGCTTAATTCATGCAAACTAATTATTAGTAATATTTTGAAACATATATGGTCCTGATTATCTACGACAGTGGACAGTCGTCTCTGTGGGTGTTTGGTTGAGTCTATTTGTATGTAGGGATTAACAAGTCACAAAACTTTGAAACAATTTATTACATATTCAGATTTTTTAAACTGAAATATATTTTTAAGTATGATCTAACATTTGTCATAATATTCCAACAGTAATTAATCATTTGATAAGTAAATTGACTTACCAAAATGGAAAGGCAAAAAACATCCCATCCAGTCATCCCTACTCAAAATAGACTAGTCCAGTGACTTCACTGCAGACTTTAATGAACTAGGTCAATTGACTGTTTCAAGTCTCCCCATTGGTTAACTTTGGGACTTCCCTTTTCTTAGCCAATCAGAAAATTCAATACAAACTCAATTCATAGTGTAGCATTACCGTGTTGACAGTCTAAGTGATATATATTTATAGCCTCACACGGAAGTGATTGCTGCTTTTTCATTTACGAAAAATGAAATCATTGATAATGGATAATATGATAAGATGTAACATCATTCTAAATAAAGGTATGTCATAAGTACAGTTAGTGAATAAATTGAGAAGTGTGAAAATACACCTATAGATTAGAATGTCTTGTGACAAGCGTGATCAAGTTAAAACATTTCCCAAAATTTGTGTAACAAAAAATATGTGTTTTTCTCATAAAGCTCACTGAAAAGAAATCACAAGACGATTGTATATCATGGCTGTAAATAATTTGTTTTCAAAATTTGGAATGTGGTCGAATTTTTAATTTGTCAGTACTGAACTTCTGGTACACTGTCGAAATTTGGAAAGGTATTTTGAAAAAAGGCTGTCAGATGATCTTACGTGGGCGAACTTATAGAGGGGGCGAAATTAAGGAAGAATTACGGTATTTACTTTCTCGTTATATCACTGAAACTTAAGTCAAGGTTTCAGTTGGTGGACAGTTACAAAATTCCTTTATGGTGTAGAAGCAAATAAAAGCCTAGATTCACATTCGTTGAACTTCACTGTCAATATTTCAAAGTTCCTATGTATTAAATTTCAATTCTTCAAAAACTTGGTAATAATAAGAAGTATTCGGAAACTCTTTGAGAAACAAATTCAGTAGAGTGACACGAAGTTCATGAAATGAACATTTTAGAGAGCAAAAATTAAATTTAATTAATAAAAATAAAATTAAAATCACCCTCTGAGAGGGAATCCATCTAAGAATCTGTTATGATTCCTGTAAGAACCTGTTATCATCCATGTTGATATCTATAATCATTCATGAAATTATCTGTTATTATCCATGAAACAATCTGTTATCATCCATGTAAGAATTCTTATCTGTGTGAGAACCCATCTGTTTGTTCCAGTGCCAAGTGTTTGATTGATGGTTGAATTTCACCAACTCCAACCTTGTAAGAATAGTTTATCATGTATGTTAGAATAGCTCAGCTAAGTAAGAATGTTCTTCATGATAAGAATCATCTTGTTAGTCCGGTGCCAGTGTTGGTGGCTGTACGTGTTTCAACACTGTCAGCGGTATCATCTCTCACTCCCCTACGGTTGGTGCACTCTTTGTTTGATTAGTTCTGTTTGAGGTTTGCTTGAATTTCACTCATTTCGGAGTTTGTTTTAATTCGGATTAGCCTTTAGTTTTATACAGAGTCTCAGGTGAACCCATTTTCTGAATGTGATAATTTGTTAAGCGTTTACTGTTTTGGTAGGTTTTTGAAAATGATTATTCTTATAAATATCCCCTTTCTGGAAATAAATGAATTAAATAATAAAAAAGATTTAATTTCTTTTCTTATTATTGACACAATGAAGTCAACAACTTATGATTCTACAATACAACTTCTTAAAATCTCATTACTACATACTTGAAAGCTCCTGATTTCTTTGACACAAAACTTTTACTTGGAAGTTGTCCAGGTGAAAATAGCCTTGTCATTTAATTAACGGAAGTTTAAATTATATTTCTATCATTTCCCTTTGAAGCAAACTTCCTCAGTGGTAAAGGTTTTTAGAATTCAAAGAAATGCATGTCCATTGTGTGTCAATTTGTAAAGACCAAAAAATAGTTCCTGCAAAAATCAAACAGAGCCATATTTTCAAATTATTGTCATTTCCCATTTCAGAATTTGTTTAAGAAAAAAGGAAACAAAAGCATCTTTTAAAGTTTAAAAGTTAAAAGTAAAGTTGCCGTCATTTCCCTCCATGTATAAAAAATTTTAAAAACATATGAACATGCTTGTTCACAGACAATTTGAAAAGATATTTAAAAACCAAACTGGACAATATATGTTTATGTGTTTGTTACCGCCCTCTATAAAAAAAATTATATTAGTATCTTAATTTGAAATAAGTAGCAAGAATGAAAAAATAATTCTTAAAAAAAAGCAACACAACTTGCCAATCTTTTCAAATTAACATCACTTTTACACTAAAGAACACAGTGCTTTGAGACTTACGTATCGTACCCACTTCAACACCACCAGTTTTGTCCCCCAGGGAGCTATTTTGTAATTAAACAAAGCGTTTCCGAACCGCTCTGTGATCTTGAAACCTCATGTTTTCATTTGTAACAGGTTCAATTAGATCACAAGTATTTTCTCTGTGAACACTATAAAGCAATGGGCCAATCAGGGTATTTGAAGCACACGGCAACCAAAGAACATGTTTTTGAAGTTTTCACTGATTAGATTAACAAATACTCACTGCCACAAATTTCGAAAATGAAATGAAATAGTTTTTTTATCAGTAACTAGCCGTCACCTACTTGTGTTTGAAAAAAAGATTTTGTTTTGTGTGTTAGCAGATTGTTGGTGACTTCATTGGTTTAACCTTTTTCAAACCATGAGCAGCTGAATCCCCTGAGATCATTTTAACCCTTTATTCAGTAAAGCATCACATTGTCACTGAGGAAATTAAACCCTTTACATGATATAGGCATTATTTTATCTCCCAAGACAATTTTGGAAAATTAATCCCACAGCAGAAAGTTTAAAGGGGCAGTAGCACGTTTTTTCGCTGAAATAAGTCGATGAAATGTATTTAAAAAATAATGTTACCAATAGTAAAACACCCTTCTCTCTTCGGAAAATCAAGTTAAAAATGAGTGTACATGGTTCCCCAAAGCCATGGGCAACATTTTTGTCATTCAAAATAATAAAATGTGTTCACAATAAAATGGCCACCATGCATTTTTTGCTTAATACGCAACACCATTTTTGTCACTACGAATAATTGGTTTGTGTAATAAAATACTTTACCCTCTAAAGTAAATATAAATGACATAAGCTATAATTATAAATGGGAAATTTGAAAAAATAAAATTCGCAAAAAACGTGCTACTGCCCCTTTAACAACCTCCTTCTGCTAACTAACATAACTTGTGCCAGTCCCGTCACTGGCTAATCTATGCCTTGCTGCATATCCTTAACTTTTCAAGTCCTGTCTACCCATGGAATCTCTATTACAAGTGGGCAATATGCCTTTTTTCTGCCTGTGTAAGAAGGATCAGCATTTGCGAAGACCATAGACTATCATTGTCATAAGGGACTAGGGCTGTGTATTGCCTCAATTTTTTTTATTGCAATACCTATTGCTGAACTGCAATGTATTGCAATACGTACCACAATATGTTGCAAGATCCTCTGACAATGAGATATTTCTCTAGAAACCATTTTAACTAGTGCCAATGATATTGCAACATGCTGAATGAACTCTGCAGTCAACTTTTATACTTCTTTTTTTTTGCAGTTTAAACATGACACTTTTGATAAAATGACTTTCAGATCTTTAAAAATAAATTTGGTTTAATATTTGTTGGTGCAATATATTGTGATATGAAAATCTTATTGCAATACGTGTATTATACAACTTTTATACTTCTTTTTGCAGTTTAAACATAAATAAATTTGACTTAATATTTGTTGGTGCAATGTAGTAAGATATGAAAATCTTATTGCAATACGTGTATTATACAACTAAAATAATATTGCACAACCTTATATAGGACTAAAGGAGACCAATCTGTAGCCATATAGTAAGGAGTGAAATTATTCCTTAAAAGCTTTTCCCGGCAGGTTGTCAACTTGAGTGGTTAGATGACCAATAGTGTGAATGACTACTGTCAAATCAATCTGTAATAGGTGAAAATTACTCCATTAACAAGCTATGGCTGGCTCCAACAGGCACTAGAAAGACTTTAAGTTGGAAGATGTCTTGTCTTTGAAGGGCATTTAGAAGTGGCATACCTAAGAACAGGAAGATTTTCTGGATAACAACTTCTTTAATGTGAAAATACACGATGTTTCGAAGTATATGCTCACTCCTTCATCAGGTGGAATGTAAGGAAAATAACAAAATATGATACATTTATATAGCAACAAACATAGTGAGAAAACTCAATCAGGAAGATTAAAATGTTTGAGAATGGTATACAATGAAGATCTGTCATACAAGAAGATATCTTGTTTTGATTTTTGGAGAATAATATTGATATTAATCATACCGACATCATTCGAGTTATAGAGAACCGATCTACCACAATAGAGGAACAATTTAAACTCTCACTTATTATCTTGATGATTGTGTGATGACAGATAACCTGTTTATTTTTTGCTCAACTTCAAAATTAGAATCAACTGCTTTGTGTAAACAAGGTTTCAGGTGTTTTCTGTATTTAGTTTCTCAAAATGAAAATGTGGTACAATCAACGTAGAAAAGTTGAAAATATCCTTCTTAAATTTTTTAGGGAATACTGACATTAATATCGACTCTATTTGAGAAAGCCTTAACCTCTGACATCCAGCTGAACACCACTAGGGGTCAAATCCCGAATCTCTCTATTTTCTGCCGAGGACAAATTAGACACAGTCTTGTAGCTTCATTTGGTGACACTCTGCATTCATGTCTAACTGTTCTTGAACATGCGATATAAACGTCTCACGTCAGTACTACAGGTAGCACCATCTATCAGGACCGTAATTACTGCAGGATCCCGCGCTTTCTTTGTTTGGAGTTCAATGTCTACTTTGTTGATGACTAATAGACATGCATGACTTTTTGTTGTCAACTTCACTTCGCGTTACCTTTCTTCTAATGTCTTTTCTCAGGTAGATTAAAAGAAAAAAGGAATAATTTACTTTGCCAGATTTACTTTGACATTTGTTTTACATTTCTTGGTATGACAGATCTTATACATCTACTAAAACTGTAATTTGTTTTATTTTAGACGTTTGATTTACCTTACTGGAAAGAACATAATTTGTCCTTTATAATTACACGTATGATTAAGGTTTCTTTAGAGATAGGATTTTACATAAGAAAAGAAAGCTCTATGAATTGCAGTAGATCTGTTTATCGTCTTCAGAAAAGAATTTTTTTATCCACATAACTTTTGATTAAAAATTTTACATATTCAGGAGTACCGTTACGTAATATGTTTCAAATAGACTAGCTGTTTCATCAAACTGTGTTTCATAAATACTTTGTGGCTTTGTTATGTGCTGATTCAAGTCATTCATCCGTATATGCCAAACATATGACAATTACTTCTTTTCAATGAAAATCGAGCAACAGCCTTATACACACAGAAGCCAAACTTACATGTCCAATATACATGTATACTAGTGATTGGACCTATTAAACACTACCAACCCACATTTGTCTATTTATCTTCTGTACATAAGTTTCAAAATTACGTTTGACTCATTGCATTGTCTTGTTATCTATCAAAATCATGACTTTTCACCTTAATGACCAGTTAGTATTAAAATGATCATTTTTAGCAACCATTAGAACTTCTTGATAAGAATATGTTTGATAGAAGTGATTCCAACAACAAACTGAATGCCCCTTAAAAAAAATATAAATAATACATACGTACAAAGAGGAATATCCAAAGAATTTCATATTCAGTATTGTCAGCTGAATTTAAAATCATTCATAATGTATATCATATAAATGAATTACTGTTCAAGATGGGATATGAAGAATCCTCTGCTCGTTATGTAATGATGCTGTTGAAACCATTTAACTTGTTATGTTCTTGCCAATTTTCAAAAATCATGAACTTTTAGAATGGCTTGCAAATTTTACAGAAGGAACAATTGACTTGTTCTGATAAAGAATAGACGGCAGATAGAGGGTTAAACTCTCCAGTTGAATTTCTAAAGCAAGGCAACTGAGGAGGAAGTCATTTAAAATCTCTCAAAGTCTCCCAAATTCTTTTTGCTCAATTAGTTTTTGTTTAAATTGCCTTATACTTTCTCTTTGAGCGACTCTTTGTAGTCCAAGTTCTTCAAGGCATTCTTAGAGTGCCAGTTTTTCGCTCCTATGAAGTAGTTGCTTTAAGCGCTTTCGTCAACATTTCAAAGTACAAGTTGAAATTTTGTTGTAAACTTTAAGGTGTGCCTTTTGGATATATTTTTTGGAAAGATAGGGTCAACACTTGACATGCTTTTGTAATAAGAGATAAAAAGTGTGGCCTTCTTAGATTCTTGAAATTATTTGTTTTGTTTTGTAATTGATAAAGATAACACCAAAAGTTGATTTTGTATGAATTAAGTAATGTAATTTTAGGAGTCGATACTGGAAGGATGTTTTCATAATGTATGTTTCACATTTATTAAAGAAGTCTGAAGTAAAAAGCTTCTCACATATTACAAACAACTATGTTTTGTGCAAAAGATTAAAAAGAGTAAAATCAGCAAATGATAAAATAATTTATTATTCAGTGCTGGATTTGATCTTAACCCTCAGTAATATTAGAGAAGCTATATTGATACGCTAGCTATTCCCTGATGATTCCATTTGTTAACAAGTATATATAATGATTCCTGCAAATTGCTCTCTCAGAATGCTTTGCCACATTTTAGTTTAGCAGTTTAGATTCCAACTTCCCAATGCAAGGCATAACTCTTGCCAGTCTCCATTACTGGCTGATTTAGGCCTTGCAGTATTTCCTTACAAAATCTGTGTTTAGAAATCCAGGGCCGCTATGCATTTCTGGTGCAGCGATTCACTATCTTGACACAACAAAGCGAGGGAAATACCGCAAGGGTTAAATCAGCAAGTAATGCAAACTGGCAAGAGTTATGCCTTGCGTTTGGAAGTTGTTTAGATTCTAAATTGTTAGCTTTTAAGGGAACTTGTTTCCTGCTTGCATAATTATGGTGATAAAGATGATAGTTACTGAGCCCAGCATTATAAGGAGAGAACAATGTAAGCACAAAACATTTTTCCCAAAATACGAATAAAGAGTTTTGATATTATTGAATTATTATATGTACACAAGAATCTATTTTATGACTTCATTCTGAAAAAATAGCAACTAATTTGAGTCATAATGATGAAATCTGAAAACTTTGTATTATTCACTGAGCTGTTATTGGTGCTGTATGAGACGGGGAAGGGAGATGATGTATGACTGGCGGGCGATATTGACATCGTATCCACCTGCTCTCTCCTAATTGGTCTTCTTAAAAAAACACCCAGCTAGATCTAATTGTTATTTTCACAGAAAACTGACGGTTATCTTTTGCAAAACTATTACTTGGGTAGTTTGCTCCCATGAATAAAATTAAAGATTATTTTATTATTATTTTGTATCATGTCATTTCCATAAAGAGGAAATTATTTACCTGTGAAATTGAGATATTGGTTAATTTTAAAGGACTTTATTGTATCTATTTAATTTTGAATTTTCTTTGAAATTTAGATTTAAAAAAACTTATAAATTTCTTTTTGAAACAACAAGTTTTTGTAGTACAAGAAGAAACAGTTAAATAACCCTTGCAATCATCATCCAAGAATGCATACAGATTCAAGTATCATCACAAAAACTTAAATGCCCTCCTAAGCTAAGATAATACGTTATTGCCTGAAAGCAAATTTTGTGTACATCAAGAGTTAGGAACCTAAGAAACAACATTTAAGACATGCACAACAACAGACGTGTAATGAATAGTAAACAAAGCTATTTTTAAGGCAAGCATCTAACAATACATATGCTAAAGGTGTAAGTTTAAGACTTGTTTGAAAGAGATATGCTGACAGAAACAAAAGAGGGTTTACTTCTGTTAGATTTATCATTTGGTAAAAGGTACTTACGACCACATGGTTTGTAACAAGGGTATAAACATGGGTTGGGTCTTGTAAAATTCTGGTAGTAAGATTCGAAACAGATGGCATGTACAGAGTGACTAAAGTATTGAAATAATATTTTGTCTGCAAATTTAACAATTTTACAATTTTGATTTATTAAATATTAATATTTAATAAGTAGATAGAAACATCTTGACTCAAGTCATACAAAGAAACGCTGCATACAGAGATGAGTACGTGAGATTTTATAAGACATATTTATCTAATGACTGCCATACCTTGAAATGCATTGGCAGGGAAAGGGTTAATAGAGTGTGTCGTATTAACAAACATGAAAAGAGCTGTAAATCATAATGAATTTATAAAATAATCTATTATGTAATATGACAATTGAGTTGTTTATGATAACGTCTCTCAATATTTAAATATGTCTTAATTAAAGCATATTGTCAAAATGGTAATTTTGATGTAAAAATCATTAATTAATCTTACAGCTCCCTTTCACAGCATTGATTAGTGCTGAAATGCCTAATTAACGTGACAGATTGATCTATGATTATTTCATTTCCTCGTTAAATCTAAGGAGCAGGAAGAAGAGAAATGATAGAACAGAGAACCTTGTCACATCCCCTTCTGTGGTGTCTACTTTGATGAATGTCATTTAAGCAAATTGATGGCCTGTTTTAAAACTTGTAATTAAGATAAATTGATGACATGATTATCTTTATAGTTATGTCTTAGAGTTATACCAGTGATTGGATAAATATATATATATATATGCAGTTATTTCATATGAAGCAGTTATATTTACCAAATTATCTCTTATAAAAAATTATGTTTTCAATAATTATGTAATATTTTCCAAAATACTTATTACCGGTATGTAATATTAAGATTTGAAGTAAATATATATTTAACAACAAGCAAGTTTATTCTTCAGAAACTAAGGACCTTCAAGAGCATATGGTAGAATTCTTGTTAATCCTATCAGGAGAAAATTTTCTCTCGTTATTGGTTATAGTAATGTCGGAACTGGTAACATTGTGTGACATTGTTACCTTCCATATATTGCGACAACGCACACATTGTAAATTGTGACACTGCACACTTCAGAGGCTGACATCACCATTACACCTCACCCTGAACATGCAAAGTATAACTAAATGATGAAAAAATCAATCTGGCGGTATTACTAACCCCCCGAAAATCAATCTGATGCCACTCAAGCTGCACTAATCATTTGGTATGGCGATACGAATGTAATGTTGTCATCGTTAACATTAGGCGGATAATGTGGCGGTGATTATTGCACGACAAGTATTGAAGGAGGTGAGTGTTGTAGGAGAGGTGGCGGCAGGAGAGGTGGTTGGGGATGAGGGCGAGGGACAGGAGTGAGGGTAAGGTGTAAATGAGGTGTGGTGAGGTGATTCGGGGTTTAACGCCGCTTTCAAGAGTATTTCACCTGTATCATGGCTGCCAGTATTATTGCAGGGAGAAAGCCTGCAACACCATTGTTGCTATGCATTGAAGTGAAACCAGTGACCATCAGTAGCGAACCATGGTGGTACTGCGCTGGAATTCAGCAGGTATGGAATGGTTCTCTATAGTAGACTAAGTTGCTGAGCCCTTAGCAGGATTCAAACCCGAACCTCTTGATCTGAAGATGAACGCACTAACCACTGCATCATTTCATCAGGCTATGGTGTAAGGAAAGCATGAAAATAAGTGAATTGATGAGAGAGTTGGGATTAGTGTTGGGTGGACAGTCATGTGTTAGTAATGCACTGCTGTGAGGGAATTGGCATTAGGGGAAGATCGAGGGAGGGGGCATCGACAGGATAGGGGGGGGGGGGACTCAACCAGCCCCTAGGCTCTCCGTCCACAACTCATTAGCTCTACAAGAATCCCTCTCTCCTGTCTTTCCTGTCTCTCCTGTCTCTCCCACTCCTAGAAACTTGTTACCGTAGCTGATGGTTCGAGTGACAAGACTTGAGGCGATCACTCCAGCTTGGTGTCGCCTATCCAGTAGCAGGCGAGTCTGAATCATACAAGCAGTGGACTGGACACTCCATGAATCTATAATTTGCATCTGACATTTTCAATTTTAATCTTGTATCATGTTTCTTTTTGTAAAATGAAAATAATTTAGTAGAACATGTTAATGTCAATGGCGTATTGTTTCTTTTCAACCATTTAGAGGAATGTTGGAAAACTTTGTTCTGCAAATTTTAGAAATGGTCATGGTATCTGTTGTGAGAATAATGAGAGAAATATATTGGCCATTGTTTGTAATAACAACATGTGCAGGATATAAATGATTATTATTACCAGGGCAAGTGTGTCATCATTCTCTTCCCACAGAGAGAGGTTACTCTTCATCCTTTAGATGACATCACCAACTAGACATTAATATAGGCATCATGTTACACCAACCCACCCCCTCCCCTCAAAAAACCCCCAACACCCCCTGTTCCTCCTTCCTCCTCCCTCTCCATCTCTTTCCTTCTCTCTCCACCACCCCTCCGGCCCTCTCCATCTCTCTATCTCTCCCTACTTCTGTCCCCCTGTTGCTCCGCTCTCATCAGTTCTATCTTGTCAACTCTTTCTGCAAACTGGTAATGTTACCATAGCAACAGATTTCCAGGAATTAAGATCGGTGAGCAATAGAGACCTATTTTCACATTTTGAACTAATTCGATTCGGGATGTGTGAAAGTTAAAAATCAATATTGAAAAGATTGATGCTTTAAATTCAATCTAATTTAAAAATAACGTTTATTTTAAATGAAGATTTGGAAAGTAATTAATATGTCTGTTGGATACACAAAATGTCTAAGAAATACAGTATTATCAGATATATTAACCTCCTCATTTGATATAAATCATTTCAAATTTAAATCTCAAACCTTTTTTTCAAAAAGATAAATTTTTTTACTCAAAATTCTTTAATACTCAAATTAAACAAAATATGAAATATACTTAAATGTAATCGAGAACGATACAATAAAATATATTCAACAAACAAAAAACACATCAATTAAAGACAACATTTCAATTTAATCACACAAATGTGAACAGGTTTGAGATAGGGCAGATAAATCATTTGTTGAAATTAGTTACCGATAAACATCCTCAGTTTGGTTAACTACATCCGCTGAGTAATAGGTATACTCTCCAGGCTTGACGCTGCTTGTAAACTATAATGTTGTGTTTCTAGGCAGCCATTTTGAGAACTCTTCAACTATGGAGATAGTTTTCTTTAAAATGTTTTTTCAACTTATCCTGCTTACATACTGGACAAAAATAGCTACAGATAAATGTAAATTTTGAACTGCCAGGCTAAAGAAAGTACTCACCTAAGTTGGTTTCGTTTAATTCAATATTTAAAAGAAATCAGATGCATTTGACTATGGCGCGTTTCAAAAATACTTATCTGCAGTAGTTTGAATGAATTAATTGGTAACTGTGGTTAAATTTTAGTTAAAATATCTTTGTTTAAAGGTGGATTCATTGTGTTTCCTAAAATTTTATTTGGCTTTAATACGTTCCAACACACCATATGTGCTGTTTACAGTACAAATAAATTCACTCAGCTTGCATATTCATCCTCAATCGCCAAATATATCATAATTACTAGTTTCCAATTAAAAATTAAAAACATCATTATGCATGTGCAGAAACCGAAACTGCATGTCGAATTACATGCACAGTAGTTATTTGACCTGTTAAACATTATCATCCAAAATTTGTTATTTTGTCTGTTTTAAATGATATTCCCAAATTACGTTTGACTCAATGGCGTGTGTCAATCGCAACGCATTATCCAGTTTTCGATCAGAAATCACTACTTTAACCTTCATCTCATCAATATACTACGTCAACTATCATCAAAATGGTAGTTTTCGGTAACAGTCCATACTTCTCAATAAAGTAACACCATTTATAACGTTTGGAATATGTGACCCCAAACAACACAATGGAAGTACCTTTAATGAAGACAGCTAGGGGTAGGAAATGAAGTTTACAAGGTGTGTGCGCTTTGTGTGATCTAGTCCCATGTTGTATAAGTCTCCTCTCATCGTGTTTGATATCGTGGATTGAGCAAGATAGATTTCATTTCAATATTAATATTTTCATTAATAGTAATCCTATCGAGATCATTTCATTATGTTCATATTTTTACAAAAACAATCTTTATTTCAGATAGACTTTTTTCGAGGTCGATTCCCAAAATTACTTTTCTTTGGTATTGATATTTTCATTAATAGTACTCCTATTGAGATCATTTCATTATGCTCTGATTTGAAAATAAAATCCTCTGTGTCTTTAGATAGCCTTCTTCGAAGTCAGATTTCCAACATTACATTTCTTTGGTATTGATATTTTCACTAATGGTGCTCAATGCTAACAAGCATGTTTACATCCATTATCTCTTATCTGATTTGCTGAGCTGAATATATAAAGTCAATAAACGTGATGTCTTTGAGAAAAATAATTGTATTATTGTATCATTTAACGTTGTTTTTGTTTGTTTATACCCTGCGAAAAAAAAGAATAGGCAGTTATGATTAGATCTAACAAGGAATAATAAATTGTGTTTATAATTGTTTATGGTTAGAGTTAGTATGGAAATATGAAATTGTGTGTGGATTTTGTGGTTGTTTGTTAATTATTATGTTATATGTTTTTATGTTGGGCTCTTTTATTCCTTATTATGTAAATACCAGAGAGAAATTTTAGAGAGAGTTGAAAGAGGATATTAAAAACTCTCAGTTTATTTCAGCTGTAGTGAATGAAAATAGAAATTAAAAAATAATTTGCCAAATATTTTCATGCCGTATGTTTCTTAACCAAAGTACCCCGTATTCTGTCGGATATAACACCAAGCTCAAGCGTAAGACCACCCCCACTTTTTGGAGGGTTGTCCTGGATGGGATTATTCTCAGGTTATAGCCCACCCTCAATTTTGCCAGATGTTCCATGGTCATACATTACATAAATCTATAATATGATTTTAAGTTAAGTGTCAAAAACGACATAAAACGTATTCTGACTGTCTGACAGTCTCCGGTATGAATATTCATCTGAGTTGGAGTCACTCCCATCTATAAGCCCACCCCCATGTTTTCAAGATGCTTGTTTGCCTGCCTCCTGATCTTATACACAAGAGAATACGGTAATAGGTTTTTGGCCGAAATTTATAATAGAATATATTGTATATTTTGTGATCTTATCATGAACCCTAACATATAATTAATAAATTGAATTAATAATTTTAAAATAATTTGTGTTGATTTTGTTGTTGAAAATCCTTTGAAAATTTATTGGGGATTATAAATAGAGATTTATTGAAAAGAAATTTAATTAATAAGTCTTTGTGGTATAAATGATAAATTATGATAAGGCTTTTAACACAAAAAGAGAAATAGCCAATGAAATTCAGAGTATTTATGAAGAAATATGTTTCACAGATAGATCCATTTGGCAACAGTTCAAGTGTTTTTACTTCTTTGAAACCATTTTGATTTTTTGTAAAAATTCCTGCATATTTGGCAGATCCAAAAATTTATGATTGATGAAAGCCATTTTTTTTATTGCAAAAAAATTGAAGAAACTTTATTTCAAAAAGTATCTTTCACAGTGGAAAATTAATGAGGAGATCTTGAAATTTCTGTCAACTTTATCTTGATATACCTATTGAGTAGAATTTTTCAAATCGTATTTCTAAAAGTAGGTTGGTGTTGAAAGATAGATGTTACGCTCTTTGTCACGTTCAAGAGATATATGTTCCGAGTTCATGTCTAGAAACTTATTTGAGAAAACTTTCAAACTTTATCTTCTTTCAAGAATTTGTAGACATAAATGTTTATGAAATGCATATGACACAACAGGGTAGGAAACTTGGGTAACAAATGTTTATTAATATGTATGTATATAAGTCATTGGTGACACAATAACCAGACTGATGTGAGATTTACATAACAAAATATTTCAACTTTTTCAACTGACAAATTTGTATGAAAACGCAGATTGGACAAGCTGATTACAAACATTGATTTTAAACAAATTCAATTTAATGTTGCTTTCGATGACATTTTCACAAAAATATTTGGCATTTTTGCATATATGGCAGACAGGGAAGAAGTGCATGGTGAGGAATCTATTTTATACATTTCCGTGTTGGATTAAAATATCTGGTGAATTGCATGCAAAAAAGGATTGGAAACTAGAAAAAAGTCCAATGTCTTGTTTTGTTCTGGACCACCCGATTTACATACGTTACCCACTTGACGAACTGATTGAAGAATATATCCAATTAAATTTTTGTTCATTGACCTCAAGTGTATTGGGGGAATATTAAATTTAAAAAAATGAAAATCTGTTACATGGGAGATCATTTCTAACAAGAATTATCACAGGAAGAATAAGTTGACAGATATTCAACGATATCGAAAATTCTTCCTATTGTAATTTCCCTTAACAGAAATGGAATTTATACGAAATAATAAAACCTACACTTTCAAAATGAAAATATCTTAAGCGATCACCATTTAAACACCAAGATGCAGAAGATTAGGGACTTCCTTTATCTGTAAGAAGAATTTTTTTTTTTTTTAAATCTCAAGAATTCAACCAAAATATATTTTTGAAAATATTAAATCCAATACTTTTTGGCACTAGCAACAGAATCCAGGTTAAACTGTCTAAAGTCAGGAGGCAAAAAGGAAGCCAAAAAAGCAACTCCGCAAAAGCAGATGAAAAATGCTGAGGTAAGCAAAACTGCCACTAAAATCATCATTTTTCACACATTTTAAGTTCGTCTATGAAATCCATCGACATTAATTTTGAGGGAATTTAGCAACATTTTAAATCGGAATGAATTCTGAGTAGCGTTTTTTTCCTCCAAATTTTTATAAGAAGGAAGGAGAGCTGTTAACTAAAAATAAATTTATTTGCCTAATATAGGAATTTCACAAATTAAAAAATTAAATCTTTAGACATAAAAATCGCAATGCCTTATGATATTTTAAACAATTTACACTCTTGAGTCTAACCAACCTTACAGCTATTGAAAGATAGTTTTACACGACCTGCTTCGAAATGGCTCGTACTTTCAACAACAAGTGATGGCCAAAATAAACCTGTGATGTGTTCTGGGTTTTGAAGAGTTGCATCCTACCAAACCAGTGACTCACACCTTCAGCATTGCTTGTCAGGAGAATTCATTCACTGATGAAGCAAACTTTTTTATCCCAAAAATAGAAATTTGAATAAATTTTCTCTCTTCGGAATTAGTGCGTACAGATGTTTGAAGTATGAGATGGTATTAACACTTTACCTGTTCAATCGTTTAGCATGTTTTTTGCAAATTTTATTTTTCAAATTTCCAAATTTATGACGATAGTTTATGTCATTTTTATTAACTTTTGAGGGTAAAACATCTTATTACACAAACCAATTATCCGTAGTGGTAATAACGGTGTTGCATATAAAGCAAAAATTGCATGGCGGCCATTTAATTGTGAACACATTTTATTATTTCCAATGTATACTCATTTTTTAACTTGATTTTCCGAAGAGGGAAGGGTGTTTTACAATTACTGACATTATTTTTTAAATACATTACATCAACTTATTTGAGCAAAAAACGTGCTACTGCCCCTTTAAAACATCCTGAGTCATATTAACTCATCAACAAAGGGAATAAACAAGATCTGTCACTGGATGAAGGTAAGATATCGCGTTTATTACTCGCCTGTTGAGGATATCACTGTTTAATAAATCTACAATGTTATTACACATTGTGTAATAACATCGCGTGCTGCCGATTGACGTGACGTCAAATGGCATAAATATGATGTCACAATATTAGCGATGCGGTCACAATGGACTGTGTTCCATTTATCGACGGATTCGTGGAATTAGGTGGCATTTAAATCAGTGAGTAATAAATAAAATACTGAACTCGGTACCGTTAAATAACATATTAATGAAACTTTCGCTTGTCAAATACCAAACCACTCACTCGTTTCATAAATATGTTATCAAACGGACGTTGTTTAGTATTCTCTATACACCAACTCACAGGTAAAGGGTTAAGATGAAAATATTACCCCAAAGTTTGTTAGTTGAAAAACAATTGTTTATTGAAATTCAGTGCAGAATGCAGAATGAATAATGATGCTTCTGAATTTCAGTCGGCATTTGCGGATTTCCCTGCAGTGCTCAGCCACATTGGTGCTGCAGGCTTTTTGCTTTATATTAACCTATCTGCCATATGTATCTGCCATATGTAAACTGCCGTAATTTATAATAATATAATTCAGCAGGTTTGGTCAAAATAGTGAAGTACTGTAAATCCTTGTATACTGTCGCCTGCCTTGAATAATCGCCGGGTCCAAGCCCTCTTTGAAATAAATAAACGCCTGCCTTGAATAATTGCTGGGTTAAATTCAGCAAATGTAAACAAACTAGTGGGTATCTCCTTTTTTAAATAATTCTGGCTTATAGGCATATTTATACGATGTTTAACCTCATTGCAAGAACTTTGTTTACAATTTTCATAATTTAAAACAAAAGGTAATTTAGTTTTTGTTTCAAATTTCAAGAAAGGTATATGGTATTATAACATCGAAAACAATAATCGCCTACTTTGAATAATCGCCTGCCTTGAATAAACGCTGAGGTGTTTGAAATTAATAATCGTCAGGCGATTATTCAAGGATTTACGTTAATTTGTATAATAGCATACAGTTATATGCGTTAATTTGTAAATAATAACTTTAATTTTCTTTCTCTTAACGAAATACTGTGATACATACTTGAAAACTAATATACTGTCAACAGAATATCATATATTTCATATATCGTATATCATCCATCCGAATAAGATCCCCAAGTTTCGAAACAAATGTCATAAAAACGCTGTTTTTATAACTCTGTACATTATTACTAAAAGGTTTTAGGTGCAAGCTCTTAATTCTGCTAACATTGCAAACAGTCCCTTAATGCAGCACAGAGCTTCAGTGCACGGAGTCGGCACAGGGAGGAAGTGAGCTCTCACTGCCATGTGCTGTTAGGCTGACAACACATCAATATTCCTCATCCCTGGGGGGTCGTTAGATGAATCTGAAGGCTCGTGTGGCGTCATCTGCATGTGGCCCGTATTGCAGAGATGTTTGTCAGCTTTGTCTGTCTGTTTTATTTAAACAGTCCTTGATGCAGTCACTCATGCAATATGTGCCAATCATTTTTACAAAACTCGGAGTTGTTTCTGATAACTGACCTGTGCAACACATGAATCAGAGCTTCATAGTTTGTTTTGTCATTGTGTGATACACAATTACTTTTTTCTTCATGCATGTCTTATATACTTGTAATATTTGATGTATACATATCTAAACTGTTGAAAAACAAGCTACATACATCATATAGGTTTATGCACAAGTTTTCATTGGTAATTTATTATGGCTATCAAAGGTGAATTTCAGTGAGTGATTTTCACAACCGTGTTAAAAGTTGAAATCACATCACTTGAAAACATTATATGATTATAATTGTTTATGCAAATAAAGAGAGATAATTTCTCTGAAAATGTTAATAATTGTTTATGCAAATAAAGAGAGATATTTACTAAAATCAGCATTGCTAATTTGAGTTGTAAGGAAGCTCATCTGAATAACGTCTTTACTCTTTCATGTATGCACACGCCAACATTTGTTTATCTGAAATCTGCCCTCCATCATATTGTTAAAATGACAGTGTGTATGTATTTTCTGTGTAAGTGATTGAGCATTGTTTGTTTTTGTATTTTTAAAACTACATGCTATGTTGAGAGAGTTTATTTAGGGAAAGACAAATATTTCAGTAGGGCACATGGCATGAAAAACACAGCTCTGGTTCTCATCATGTCTGTTTCAATTTGTAACATTTAATACAAAAGAAGGTAACAAGTTCAGTGTTACATCAAAAACCCATTTGTAACAAAAAAGCAAAGATTTGAAAATCCATGTTAGCTTTTCAACTTCAGCCCCATATTTGTAACATTGTGATATTTTGAATCTGCAAAAGTATGAATTCTTGTAACATTATGTTGGCATCTCACTATCTGCAATAGTATAAATTCTTGTACTTTTTTGGGTATCAGAGTCAGGCACTGAATTTGTCAGCACTAAATAGACTAACAGCTTAAATTATCCATTCAGCCACTGGGACTTTGTCTTTGTAGTATTGTCCAATTATTAAAGAGCCATCACGGATGTTGATGAAAATGTCAAATTTTTTACAAAAATCTAACTCCGTGAAATAAATACACTTAATTTTTCCCTAATTTTTCCAACTTAAAATAAGCCGAGAAATTGCATTAATTAGTAAAGGTGTTTTCCAGTCTAAATATAGATCCAGTCTATTATTTTCAAGCGCAAAGCATTATGGTCTAGCTCAAACACAGTACACAAAGACATGAAAGAATAATACAAAAAATTAGCAATGAAAGAAATCTAAATATATAATTTTTTGACGGTTATTTATTTACCATTTCATTTAATTATGTATTTGCTACAGATATTGGAATAATTGTTTTACCCAACTAGGTATTTTTTTGGAATTTTATAATTAATGAGAGAAAAAATTTGTCATAATTTGCTGGTCTTATCTCAATAAAAAAAACATTAAACAGGAAATAATTTGTATATTCTCAGGACATTTAAAAACATAGTTTGTAAAGCAATCGTCACATTCAGTAATGTGTGACAAGGGTACTTTGCAAGAGAGACACGTGCAGCACGTTCAGCACGTGCAGCACATTGGTTGTTATGGCGACTTGCGCTAGAGACGAGCCTTCACGCTTCGGAAGCGCTTGCTGTTTGTGTAGTATGTATTACGCAAAAAAGGGGACTCTGTTTATATACGTCAGACAACCTTAGCACGCGCTAGTCGAAGTGATACTTCTCTTTGAAACCAAATTGCAATACATTGTCTTGAATTGAAAATTATTTAACATATGCCATGTTGTAGATAAAAGATTTCTCTTGCGAATGACGTTAAAATATATTTTCCCAAAATTTGAAACACTAACATCCGTGATGGCTCTTTAAGGAGCTAATTATTTTTTGCCAATTTTACTTCCCAAATAAACAGGAAAATCACACTATTTAGTAAAGGCGATTCCCATTCTGAAATTCTGATAGATTTTTCCTTGAAAAGCATGGTGGTCACCTCGCAAACAATGACGGCAACAAAAGACAAAAAGCTGATCAACATTGATCAATTTCACTGCCTAGGTTCACCCAATGCATCATACTTTAGTTTGGTTTTATGGTTGATTTTTTATGTTTCCTGTTATTTCAGATATGTCATATTGTGAATTGAATATTTTCTCACAATTGATATATATATATATATAAATTTTTACAAAATTCTTTTTTTTTCCCTCCAGAAATACTAACAAATTTATTAAATACAGTCTAAACATTTCAGCGACTGTCCAGCAACCTACTGTCCTCGGTCCATCTCTGATACTGGACGTACATTGTAACCAAAAACTGGACATTTAATTAGAAAACATACAAATTTCACTGCTGGGTAAAACTTGTAGCACTTTACTGTCTCTAATCTTTAATAACAAACCATTCCTCGGGCTGTATAACAGGAATCAAAGGGAATATTCTGGCTTTTATCAAGGGTTGATCGATCCTGCCCACGAGGTCATGTAGTTTAAAGGGACACTCCGTATGTTATTGTAGTAACATAGGTCAAAAGTTGACAAGGGTGTTATTTCATCGAGTAATTACTGTTGTCAAAAATTACCCTTTAAGTGCCAATCTGTTCAGTAGAGTAACAATGTTGAGTCGTGATTATGATCGAAAACCGGACAATGTTCCGCGGCTGGCGCACGTCAATTGTTCAAACGTAATTTTGAAAACTTATATGAAGCAGACAAAGAGACAGATATCGGTTTGTTCCATTCAATGGAACATATAACTGGTATACTTGTAAATGGGGAGCATGAATTCTGCTTCTCATTTATTTTAAGCCGCTGCTCGAGTTTCATTGAAATCAAGTTATTGTCAAATATTTGGCCTAAGGAAATACATATGCAAGTTGAGTGAGATGATTTGGACGTTAATCTGGACATTTAATATGTTTGTATATATCAAATCTAAATGAAATCTCATGAGAAACATGAAGTGTCCCTTTAAGCTACATTTCTTTTATGATCAGATAACTGTAGAACTGGATCAGTGTACATCAGACAAACTGGAATTTGGTCAATGTGAACCGGACTGGTAACTTTTTGATGTTTTAATTTTGCCCTTCATTATCACAAGAACACTTTTGGGCTGGTGACAAGTTACTTCCTACACTGACAGAGGTAATCTTTTCTATAAATATCATTGTCATAGTTCCTAAAGTCAAAACGTTGATTTGAGTAAAAATCAAGATGTTATAGGAAAACAAGATTTGTGGATAGCCATTTTGTTTATCTACAGAATATGGATCTGAAAGTTGTTATCCAGAAAATCTTGTTTTATTATGTATTCCACTTCTAAAAGCCTCTCAAAGACTTTTCATAGACTAAGCTGTTTTGTCCTCAGCCAAAATTTGTCTAAAGTCCTTTGTCCTGGATTAAAGTCAGCGATTCAAGAATGTTGGACACAAATTTATTCCTGGGCCTGTGTTTTGGAAGCTCTCTTAGCGCTAATAGTCATAAGTACCACATTAACATTGACTTACAACTGCCTCAGTGCTAAGAGAGCTTTGGATGATGCTAAACCATCGTCAATGGAATGTGATGTTTATTAAACTAGTTAATAAATATGTGCACATGTGGACCAGCGATTTACCAAATCATTCATAAATTTAATTTACGAAATTGTATTACATAGAAGAAAGTTAGGTATCCTGTTTATTACTCGACTAAATTAATCAAGCGAAACAGCTATTAGTGTCCATCACCATTGTAACCGTCATACATGAAGCGGTATTACACTAGTTACCGTAATATTACTGTATACCTATTACACTACAGAACCTTCCATGGACGATAAGACAGTAAGACAACCCTCCACACCTGGGAAGGGGTTAAAGCAAACGCATTCCTCGTCTGTTTACTCTCCGTTTTGCAACACATTCCCTTGTGTCTAGTTCTCTCGAGGATTTTAATTTCATGGTAAATTTCTCAACGCGGCAGGACTTTCTCACCTGGAGGCAGGTCGCTTCTCCTAATTAATGGGGTCAAAAAACTCTTTTAGCGCTCCTAAAACCTCTAGCCTTGCTCTTCAATCATTGGCTAATTCTTTATTGCCTCTACCCTATTAGCTTGTCTCTGATTGGCTATTTTAGGAGCATGTGCAGAGAGGATTTTCCTGGCACACGTCCAAAGCTCCAACTGACAGCCCAGTTTGATGTGGGCTAATTACTTTTTTCTTCAACCCTAAAAGAAAATTGATTTTTATCATGCTTCTCTTTGAGTGTAAAGTTTGAAAGCTTTGAATTCTGTCATCGTTTGTTATTGTTTCATGTTGGGGAGCTATTTTAGGGAAATTGTCTGGCTTTGACTTCCTGATTTGAGTTAATTATTTACATGTTTTTATATGATGAACTATCTTTTAATAGCTTTGTTAATGTCCATTCATTCATACATCTGTCAACTATTGTCGTCTTCATTCATACATGCCTAATGATTTATCAAGTTTGTACAGATGTATATCATGTCTTTCGTATAACTTTATTTAATTATTCAAGATGTGCCTGAATTTTGAAGGGATAGTAAGCAAAGACATTTTTTGTTGAGAAGAGTTCTTGGTGTGTATTTATTCTATTAAGGGCTAAAGCATAGCTATATGTTGTAGAGGCAAGATGAGGTGATAAGCACCACTTTCATGTGTATTTCACTGAATGTATCACAGCGTTTTGTATTTTTGCAGGGTGAAAGCCTGCAACACTATTGTGCTCATGTGGTGAAACAATAACAAGCAAACTATGTTTTGTACTTCATTGAAATTCAGTGTAGCATTTTACTCAAACCCTAATGCATGTAGAACAGTTCCCTACAGCAGACACAGCCCCTGACGAGATTTGAACCGAAATCTCTAGTAAAAAGTCAAACCTGAAAACCACTGCGCTACCCTGACCCCCTACTCACATATGTTTAAAATAACTGTGTGAAAATCAAGTATTCAACATCCAGGGGAATCGAACCCAAGACCTCTGATTGGGAGTCTGATGCTCTAACAATTGAGCTAAAGGAACATCCCTCTAGATCAAACTGGTGAAAACACCCCCCCCCCCCCCCCTCTCCCTTTCAAACTTACGAACCCCCCACCCCAACTAGGTGAATCCTACCCTCTCCCTTAAAAATATGTGAACTTCCCACTAACCCCCCCCCCCCCCCCCATTGGTTGCTGGTAAGTTTAATTCTATTGAATTCTCTATTCACATACAACATATGTCAGTGCTGCTACCATATGTACAGTGTAAGAGGCGATGAGTATGCATACTGTGTGAAGTGTTGTATAATCACCATTGCTTTTCTGGTAGCTCTTTGTTTACTTGTTTACATACTTGTTTACGTACATGTTTACATACATGCTTACATACCTGTTTACATACTTGATCTACAGTTGTCAATCTATTTTTTATATACTTCCATACTTCCAGGTAGACATTTGTTGTATTTTGAGACATTTAATTTGTTAATTGATAGAGTTCTGAAACAAATGTCCTGTGTAGTAAAATGAAATATATATAAAATGTCAGGCTAGGAACTTCTTTTGGGTAAAGGACAGTTGGGCTGTGGTTTATTATATCTTCTTTGGTGAAATACATTTATCACTTAAAATAAAATAAAAATGTAATCATATGATGTAATAGTAACATTAGAATGATGTCATAAGATGGATGTGGACAAGCAAGGTTATCTTGGAGTAATATCTAGTAAAAACACTCCCCCTCCCTTTCAAAACTACGAACCCCCATTTTGCTCCATTCATAAAATTATTGTCATTTACGACCTATAAATTGGTTAAATTTAATGAATAGAACATTTTACATTTCTGGTCAAATACCGTATTCTTTGGACTTCAATCTAAAGATCTCGAGACACTAAGTGTTTTTTTAAATATTTTATTTAGCTTTGATACAAAATATCAAAAGTGCTGATGTATGTCCAAATCGTCTCACTCGACTTGCATATTTATCCCCTAATGCCAGATATTTGACAATAACTTGTTTTCTATTGAAATTGAGCATGACAAGAAGCTGAATTGAAGTGCCCCATTTACAAGTATACTCGACATAGTAAGTAAAGTTAGGGATATTAGATGTTTTAAGATTAATATTTCATAAATATGTCAGTATATATAAATACATGAGTATTAATAATACGATTCATTGAACAATACCAAACAATATCTGCCTCTTTGTCTGCTACATAAAATATTTCAAAGTTAGGTTTGACCAATTAACACATGCAAGTTATGGTACATTTGCGGTTTTGAACATAACCAAGTCTTAAAGGGGCAGTAGCACCTTTTGCAAAATTTATTTTTTCAAATTTCCTATTTATAATGATAGTTTGTGTCATTTAAATTTACTTTAGAGGGTAAAATATCTTATTACACAAGCCAATTACCCGTAGTAGTGGTAACGGTATTGCGTATAAAGACAAAATTGCATGGCGGCCATTTTATTGTGAACTCATTTTATTATTTCGAATGACAAAAACGATCCCCATGGCTTTACGGAACCATGTACACTCATTTTAAACTTGATTTTCTGAAGAGAGAAGGGTGTTTTACGATTGGTGAAATTATTTTTCAAATACATTTCATCGACATATTTGAGCAAAAAAACGTGCTACTGCCCCTTTAACATCTTAATATTGTTCCTTTACCGAACAGATTCACACTAAAAGGGTCATATTCGACAGTCATTACCTCTTGGTAACACTGGTAACTTTTGACATAATTATGTGACTACAATAACACGCGGAGTGTTCCTTTAAGCTTCCCTAAGAAAAAATACTCTTATATCTCAGAATAAAAATTTTCAGCAATCATCTCTACGCATTCTTCCTTCTATTGATATTCTTGAAAATATGAAATTTCCACATTATCTGTCACATTTGGCTCAGTATTCATGTACATTGATTCCTTCTATTTAAATGTTCATGTTCAGACGGAAACTCATTTAAAAAGACATCTGACAGACAATATGAAAAAATAAATCATCTAAAAACTACCGTGTATCAGTCATTCTATTACTTAAAGATTTCACATGTCAGAACTGTCTGTCCAATCAAATAGCGACCTGCCACTTTTCAAACCCTGATATTGACAGAAACTAAACGATTACGTCAAAAGTTTTGAATTTGAGTTCTTTCAAATGGGATAGAATTTCTTCATGTATTTCATATTTCATAGATTCAATCATCTTTTGATGTCATTCACAGTTATGCAAGGATCACCGTCAGATTGATAGAGACGTCATGTCCGTGAATGAAGTTTGACGAGATATGGGTCAAGAAAAATGTTAGAAAGAAATAATACAGGAAAATGATAAAATGATAAATAAATTACAGACCAGCTATGATAGGAAATGAATCGAGATGTAAGTCTGATTTATTGAATATGAAAATCTTGATACATAGTACGTCTATGTTACATAGAAAAGAATTTGACAAGGTGATTTATATGATATTTGCTTCAAAATCTGATATGAGAAAACAATGTATCCTGATTCCGTCAAATGCATTTTGATTTCAAAGGGTGAATCTGCCAACAACACTAATGTTTTTTTACATACAGACCACGGAGAAATTATCTTAAAGGGAATGTTCTATTCTATGTTCTATTCTATCGGCAGCATCCATCATCTTTGTTTCTTGGTATTATGTGAAATGAAAAAACGCTATATTACACCCATTTTACAATGTTTTGATATTAAAAAATATACAATGATATGTACAATATTCAAATAGTAACACATACTATAAAATAAAACTAATAAAAAATTTGCTGTTAGGTCGTAGCGAAATTTTCCCCACCCTCAGCCACAATGAATGGCTTCAATTCTCATTGTTTTTATTGACAACAATGTGTGCTTGTCTTTATCAAGTTTTGAAATATAAAGTCATCAAAATAGTAACTTCATTTATATGTTTCAATATGACTGTGTCTCAAAATTATGTTTCCACAAAGAATACAGGGCTCCGTTCCATAACAGAGAGCGCTCATTGATCGTTCAATGTAGCTCTCAAGTAGCGCTCAAGTAGCGCTCATTCTCTCCTGAATGACACAGTGCAAAACCTCAAAGTTTGCTCGCTTTGCTACGTAGCGCTACATTGAGCAATCGCGTTCAAGAGAGGTTTAAAAGTAATCGTTAATTGAGCGATTACTTTGAAACCTCTCTTGAACATGGCCCAGAAGTCTCTAGAATATTGTAGATATAATACGAATCATACCAGTTAGCAATATATAATATATATAAACTAAGAACTTGTAAAGCGCTAAAATCCAGTCAGTATAACTGCTCTAAAGCGCTGTGAGAGGATGCAGATACACTTGATTTAGCCATATGTCTTTGAGAACAAGTGGGTTTTCAAACTGTTTTTGAAAATTGCCAAGTCCTCCATAAGTCTCAGTTCTAATGGTAGATCGTTCCAATATCCTACAGAATATTGTAGATATAATACGAATCATACAAGATAGCAATAATCTACAGAATATTGTAGAGAAGCGTGTCTTGTGAATGCAGACAATTCCAGTGAAATCAGCCTCACTTTGATGTAATTGCGTATGCTTTGATCGTGGAGTGGCCCTGTCTCCCCTTGAGCCTTGCTTTGATTCCAAGAAAAGATCTTGATACGTGCCAATTAGACCTAATTCTCCTATGTTTTTCTTTGGACGCAAAAGAGAATATGTTACTCAAAGACAGTAAAAGGTTGTTCAGTACTTGCTTTATGTGATATTAAGGACGTCAGATTTGAAGTTCACAAGGACAAATGCACACATCAAAGTAAATGGATTTGTCCTATATAGTTCCCATGTTCGCTATCTTACTTTGGACACTAAAGACAAAGTGTTACTAAAATTTATATTACCGGTATCTTTGTGAGGTACTTGAATTATATGATGTAAAATTACCCCAACAAATTTAAAATTCAGATGTTAGATATATATATGTTTGTAGAATATATAAGTATACCTAGTTGTCTGTTTATTTTAAAGGTGCATCCATTGTGTTGTTGTGGGTCAAATATGCCAAACATTATAAATGGTCTTATTTTGTCGAGAAGTACCAACTGTTACCGATAACTACCATTTTTATGATACTCGACTTAGTATATTGACGATATGAAGGTAAAAGCATCCATTTCTGATTGAAAACCAGACAATGCACCTTGTGTGATTCGCACCAATGAGTCAAACGTAATTTTGGAATCTTATTTAAACCAGACAAAATAACAAATTTGGGTTGATAATGTTCATATAACCACTGTGCATGTAAATAGGACGTGCACTTTCGGTTTCTGCACATGCATAATGATGTTACTCGATTTTAATAGAAAATTAGTAGTTATGGTATGTTGGAACGTAGTAAAGCCAAATCAAATTTTATGAAACACAATGAATGCACCTTTAAGATACACTTCAGTGATATCCCGGCACCATAGTTTGTGTAAAGTTGAACGCCAGATTGATCATGTAAAGTTGCAGACTTAGCAAGACATTGATGAAGGAGTGAGCATGTTCCCCGAAACTTGTGTCCACACGATAAAGGAGATGATATCCATAAAATCTTGATTTCTTACCTTCCACTTCTAAATGTCTGTCAAATACAAGACATTAACCTGACCCAAAAACCCAGAATGCACAGCATACAAATATGATGTTGACCACGCTGAAGATACTGACAATAAATATGATAAAATGTTTGCAGCTAGACTAAAATTTAGTCTATGGAATTTTTATAATTACTGTACCTTCATCCTTTTGATTACATATTTTGTATACTTCCAGTTCAATAATAATGTGTATTCAGTTTATCTAGACTTGCTGAATAAAAATCTAGACTGTATTAAAGGCTCTTAATAATACACAGTCATGGAGCAGGACTAGTTTGCAGCATACATCTCTTAATATGGTTACCCCCTAAAAATGTTTTGAAAATCTTGCAAAAATACTCAAGTCAAATTAACGTCAACTGTGGCATATACAGCCGCATCAAAGAAGCCTACTTCTACGTATGTGAAAGTCGTTAGTACGAGAAAGTGCTTCCGTATGTCAGCTCGATCTAGGTACCTGGACAGCTTGAAGACGTTTGTACTGAAAACAGATAATTAGGGAAATGAAGGTCCGGATTAGGTTTGAGGATTTGACAAATTGGGAGCGGACACGGAAACGCAAGGCTTATGCGTGTTCCACTTCCACGGACCAAGTTTCTTCATTTCCTGGTGATTACCTCCCCTGTCAACTCTTCAGCTTTACCTGCCAATCTTCTCATCCTGTTCAATTGTTGCTCATGTAGATTGAGTTGAAAAATCCAACATTGTTATATTAGGGATAACACTACCTTCAATAGTACAAATTCTTGTATCTTTTCGGGCTGAGTCCCCACACCCTCAGAGTAAGGCAACTAACGGCAGCACTGCCTGTACCAACAGCTTACCACACGACCACTGGGCCTGAGTGGTTTGTTCACTATCTAAATGGCTTGTATTTCTAGAGTTGAAGAATGTTTGAAAAGGTTGGAACTTTGGTACTGCTTTTAATCAAATTTAAATTTGATGATTCAAACCTAATGAGCTGAGCCAATGTCTCTATTTTCAAAGGCGGATCAAGGAAATTTGAAGGGGGTGAGGAGGAATGGGTGGGGGGGGGGGGGGGGGGGGGGGGGGGTCACTTATAGAATAGAGTTGGGATGGACTCTATTTTTTATCTTATTTGGATTTCAGAAAACACTAGTCCAGGAGATCGTGCATATTTACCTTTCTGCCATACCTTTGTTACTGATACTCCAGTACATTTGCCACTCAGAATAGTTGAGCTGATAAAAGAGCTATTGTATAAAAGTGGGAGACCACTAAAAAATTGAGGATTAAGGTAACCATATACAGAGATACGATTACGCAATAATAAGGGAGATATTTGGAAATGGTTAATGGTGAAATATTTGATGAAATGAGCAGTTTCTAACATACTTTAATATACTTTAACATATGCTGAAGGTTTTATTAATGAGTAAATATTTTTAACACACAAATATACCTTTAATCAATTAACCCGGAGAGACGGTGTACTTTAGACAACATTCGTACCGGAAATTGAAAACGTGTTCCATATGTCACCGTTCTTCCTGCTTAGCTGTTCCTGTTCATGCAAAAGAACATCTCTCAAGTGGTGTTTATGGTGGCAAAACAGGACCTAGCGATAACATCTTCCTGATGACTGTTTTCACCCGCCAACATAAACATGAGCTCAGAGGAAAGCCTGCTTTAGATTTGTGTGTCTTGGATTGTTGTTAGTTTTGGATTTATTTTTCTCTCATTTCCACCATGTTTCAAAATTTCATCTTTAACCCATTTCCATGTTCATTTTGTTGAATATATATATATAAATATTTAAAGACCATGTCATTTAAATAAATCTTTAATGTATCATATCTTTACACTGTTTTGGATTATTTTATTTGGGTGGAATTCTTTTCATGCTTTGTGAAAATGATATGTAGCTTTATTTTTTCTCATTTCCATCATGATTCAAAATTTCATCTTTACCCCATTTTTATGTTCAATTTGTTAAATATATTAATCTATAAAGATCATGTCATTTATATATACATCTTTAAAGATCATTTCTCACACACTGTTTGTAGTGTCTGTATTTCTGTTTTCTTCTTCAATTGTCAAACACATGCACAATGATGTCATGTTTTAGTATGACGTTGCCTTGGTTTCTGTAACTTTTTGAACTCTAAATTTTGTCATAAATGTTGTGATTATGGTAATTATGGTATGGTAATGATTGGCTTTTTAGACATTTTACTATCCGGGTTTTTGTTGGTGTCATGGTAAGCGTTGTTTAGTCTGAATAAGGGCTGGATGTTTTGTAAACTTTGTATTTCAGGGTTTGTGTCAGTTTTCATATCTTATCTCGTAAACAAACATTGTATTGGTGACTGCTTGTCTTGGCTTTGTATGGAATATAAGAAGTATTTATTTATTGTTTATTTCTGACCACTTGGCTCGTCAGCTAGTTACAAACATGCAATTTGGGACCAGAAGTTGTGTTGCTTGGGTTTTGTTAATTTGAAATTCTATTTGTGTATCTCTGTGAAGACGCTGTGTTTAAAAGTTTTAGTAAGTTGTCTGAATTGATTATCTTTGATGTCCTCCACACATGAGTGTTGAGAATATTTGTGTATCTGGGCTTTTGTTTTGATTCCTATTTCAATAATCAACATGTTCAAAGAGTGAAAAAAAAATGTGTAATTTCAAGAATGAGGATAATTAATTAAAAATTTCTTCATTTTCTTGTATTCAGCTTTCGACTTTCAGAAATATTCTAGACTTGCTCCGACTTTTATTTAATTTAACGGGACAGATTTTGTGAAACTATATATGTGTAGGGCCTATAAAGTGGACCTCCCCCCTTTCAAAATTCCTTGATCTACCATTGCTGCTGTTCGTTTAATACTTCTTTCCTCTATCACTTCCCTTCCAATAATCAACACATGCAAAACAAGCACCATCTTTAAGACGTGTATATGTGTTTTTTTGTTCGTCTGGAATTCCTTCTGTCTGTCATAATCCTCGTCAAGGAGCAAGCAGGTGTGTTAGAGGTGCCAAGTTTTGCATCATTGTACCTGCACTGCTTTTAGTTTACCGTTTCTTCCTCCTATCATTTATCTGATGTTATGACAGGGTTCCGCCATCAGTCTGATTTATTTCTGCATCTGTTGACAATATTTGTCATCGTTTTTCTAAAGCTTGCAAAGTGGTTGATCTCCTGTTGGCTGCTAATTGGCTTGGAGATACACACCTTGAATTCTTAGACACTTTGCAATAAATTGAAACGTTCTTTAGCGTTTTTGTAAGAGTGGAATAGTTTTCTGAAATTGTGTAATATCTAAGCTGAATCTGGGTTTCATATGTAATCTGGACCTTGATTACATATATTGGGTAACACAAGACTAGACCTTGTATAAAACCTGGAGGAGGGATGTTGCTGAGAAAATTTTAAACCTGAAAATGTATTTAGGTATATAAATTTATAAAAATTTGATGGCTTTGTTGAATTGTTGAATGATTATGTGAATGCAAAATAGCGCGAACAGTGAAATGCAACACCTAACTGGAAATAACTTGAAAATGAAGATATAAAGGAATTGATGTCAAAATCAACCTTCGACATGACAAATCCCAGTTAAAGCTTGGAATTTAACTTATTTGGCAACAAATGAAAACATATGAAAATAAAGAGATCTTCAACAAAAGTATTTAACACAGTTTCTTTAAAAACAAATGGCAGAAACATAGGACATAAAACTTCAACAATATACACGTTTATAATAAACTAACAATATGCTGTGACATGTAACATAACCAATCAATTCAATCCTATTCTATGAAAACGTTTTACAAACATATTCCTGCAATTCTTCTCCGTCTGGTTTTATCGTTTTCTTTGTAAAAGGTGCTAAAGTAGTTAGGTCTATTTATACCCATGAATTGCTCGCTGAAGGAAAAGACAAGGAGGTAAAAGTGATCCCTATCACAGATGGTCTGCAATCACTACAGGCTTGAACTCGGGACTCACTCTACTGTAACATATAGACTTTGAAATTAATTTATTTGTAAAATTTTAAAATTTGAACAAATTAATAATAAAATAAATAAGGAGCTCCTGAGATATGTTCATTTTCAGAAATTTAAACTTATTGTATTTCAGAAGACTTGCCGTAGCTCTTTAACAATTCGAACAAACCTGTATAGGTTTCAGATTCTTTGAAGAGGATCCTTGGGGTAGGGCCGCCCTCCTCCCCTTATTCAGTCTGAGTGACCGGATTGAAAAGTGGTGAGAATAGAGTTATCTGCCCCTTGGCTGCATAGCAACCACCAGGGTTGGAGGCTCTAGAGGGGTGGCCCAAAGTACGATTTTTTAGTTTTTAATCAGTTTTTATGTGGAAAAAATAGTTACAACCTACCTGTCATATACCTAAAATCAGCGATTTTATGCAGTAAGTACCCCAAGGAGTATCCCTTCTGAAAAAGAATCAAGGGTCTGGATGACTGGCAAACCACTACACCACTGTGTTACACAATAATTCCCTGCTCTAATAATTCCCAACTTCTGTTAACCCGTTTCTACATCCTGTCCCTTACACAGTTATTAAACTTGGCGTCAAGCACCACCTTTAACATTATCATATTGAATCTCACTCTGTGAATGGATCCAATTGATCTTTGATGTACATTTGTACTCTTTGTACCATCGGAGATTTCCCTCTCGTATGAATTAAGTTGTTGCAGAAAATCAAAGTCTCCGCCATTATGATGTCCCGACTCAGACATCTTCTTGGATACTCTTCAATAAATAAGTAATTTGAATTCATAAGAGATTAATTTCCATTCATCTTTTCAAGGTATCAGGTGCAAGATCCTATTTACCACAGAACTAATTATCAGCAATTGAGAAACCTGACTGTGGCGAATTCAACCCAAGTAGGTGTTTAGTCTTGTCAGGTGAAGAGAGAATTTTACTTTCTATAGGTTTACATTTCTGACTGGTGAATCCAACCCGAGTAGGTAATTCCGTCTTGTCTGGTGAAAAGAGGAATTTGTTTTCAATAGGTTAATTGACTTTCTAACGTGTCTTCTGGTAAGTAGTATGCCAGAAATGTGAGCCTGGGTGCTCAGCATGTGGCACAAGTGGTGTGGAAAATAGTTTCTTGAAATGTTTGACTAAGAGATGGGCGGCCTGGACCACATTGAGAGTAAAAAGTCGTTAATTAGTAACCAACTATCACTTTCCTCTTTGGTTCTGATGTTCACACGTACCACTACCAAAAACTTTTACAAATCTGAAATTTTGGAAATTGTATACATTTCTTTGAGGACCACACATGGAAGTAAAAAGTCATTCTTTGGTGGTGAAATTGGTTTCCAATATTCATTTTCAACTCTAGACAATGCTGTAGGGCGCATGTTTAGAAAGCTGTTTTAGTCCTAGGTTTTTGTATATCACTAAATGTACAACCCTTACACTATTTTAGCCTCAAGCGATGTGGTGGGCTAGGTGATTTGGGTTTTATCACCATTTTATAATATTTCACTTATATCACAGCTGCCAGTATTCTTGCAGGAAGAAAGCCTGCAACACCATGGTGGCTAACTATTCAGTGAAACCTGCGAGCATCGGCTGGAACTAGTGAACCATGAATGGTACTGAGCTGAAATTCAGTGTACCATTGCACCCAAACCTTACTGCATGCTCTACTGCAGACAAAGTTGCCAAGCTACTGACGGAAATCGAACCCCGGACCAAAGCCAAACACACTATCCACTGTGCTATTCTGCCACCTAGCCTAAAGAGAGCTGTAAATATGTTAGAAGTCTTTGCTGTTTCGCTTACTGATCTTGTAATGTTGGTTAATATTGATAGAGCTAATATTGGTTGGTTGAACAATACATTGGATACACAGTTGCCAAGGGCAAATCCAGAAATGCTAAGGGCAGTAATAATCCAAAGTTATTACTGTATTTCCTCCAAAAGATGCCCCCAGTGTCTATATTTTTAGACCTCCTTCAGCCCTGGCGTCTATTCAAGACCCGGCATCTCTTTCTTTCAAACGGGCATACCCCGACGTTTATTCAAGATCTGAGCAAATAGCGATTACTTTTAAACCTTTCTTAAACGCGATTGAGTGTAGCGCTACGAAGCAAAGCGAACGAACTTTGAGGTTTTGCACTGTGTCGTTCAGGAGAGGATGAGCGCTACATTGAGCGCTACATTGAGCGCTACATTGAGCGCTACATTGAGCGCTACATTGAGCGCTACATTGAGCAATCAATGAGCGATTATAAGCGCTCGCTGTTATGGAACGGAGCCCTGGCGTCAATTCGAGACCCGGCGTCTATGGAAAGAAATACAGTACAATGAGTAAAGATCATCTTTCACTGAGAAGCTTTCTCAAAGCAGATTTTATTAAGGTTAACCTTGTCTCCCATACTTGACATTACACTAACGTTACCTTAATGACTTCTGTTCATGTTAGTGCTTTGTTAAATGAGGCTCTCGTCCTCAGTCTGTTCTAAAGCAGTATTTCACATCAATCTAATGATTATCCTGTAGTCAGCTTTTTAAAGTAATCAGATTTCTACATACACAGAGAATTATGCATCATTTTATATTTTTATCTGTCTATTTGAGACTAAGATAGATTCTAAGTGACAATCCTTTGAAATGTATTTTAAATTGTGTCTAGCCCTTCTACAAAGTCAGACATTTTTAGCTATTTAAGACCAATTCATACTCTTTTCAATCAAATGTAAACTTTTAAAATTTTGTCTTGCTCGTTTTTTTTTTCTCGAAATATCTTCAAAGAAACGGATTACTTTCTTCTGTGAATTCAGTTTTATCTTTTTACCATCTATCTGTGTTCCTCTGTTTAAAATCGAGAGAAGAAACCAACAAAGTGAAAGCTCATCTATCAAAGCCAACACATCAGGGACCCTCCAGTCTCCATTAGAGCAGATTCCCCACCAGTGCTGTGATCACTTCACAATTTTTAAACCTTGTGTCTTTCATAGAAAAACAGTGAAAACAAATAATGGAAAGTGTTTTTCTTATCCATTTCCTGTCTTGTTTATCATATCTAATAAAATCAATTAAACTTCTTTGACTTGACTTTGATCTAAGTTCATAATCTATATTTCAGTTTCAAAATCATTTGTTATCCATTGTATGGATATAAGTCCTGAAAGAAAGTCTCTAGGTGACCCACAAAACTTACCCTCATGATCTGGTTGCTAAGGTATTCTTTCAAACTAACCCTAATGATCTGGTTGCTAAGGTGATCTATCAAACTAACCCCCATGATCTGGTTGCTAAGGTGATCTATCAAAGTTTACCCTCATGATCTGGTTGCTAAGGTGATCTATCAAAGTACACCTCATGATCTGGTTGCTAAGGTGATCTATCAAAGTATACCCTCATGATCTGGTTGCTAAGGTGATCTATCAAAGTACACCTCATGATCTGGTTGCTAAGGTGATCTATCAAAGTACACCTCATGATCTGGTTGCTAAGGTGATCTATCAAAGTACACCTCATGATCTGGTTGCTAAGGTGATCTATCAAAGTACACCTCATGATCTGGTTGCTAAGGTGATCTATCAAAGTTTACCCTCATGATCTGGTTGCTAAGGTGATCTATCAAAGTATACCTCATGATCTGGTTGCTAGGGTGACCTTCACTGACCAAGGTAATCTAAGTAAATAAATCATAAATTTTAAGATGGTTTTGTGCAAAAGTCAGCCATTTGTTTTAAAATGATTTGGTCAAGGCTATGACCACAAAGACGTAAGAAAACACATGCCCTGGACATAAAATATCAATGGTGGTAACCCTTGCTGTAACAGCGCAAATGGACACAGCACGTACATAGGAGAATAAAAAAGAGTTATAAAACACAGAACAAGGATAGCTGTGACTGTCAGTATCCTCCCACCATTACAGGGATTTTATTGTAGCTCTGTTGTGCCACCGAGATGCTATAAAAGAAGGTGTAGTTTGACGACTAGGCTGGTGTCATCGTCAGTGTGCCTTGTCCTTTACTTGGAAATACTAAACATTCTGAACTTCTACAGAAGATTTGTTTTAAAAATTGAAAGCAAGCTTGTCAACATTTTTATTACTATGTACCTGCGGGTTCCAGATCAGCCAAGGGCCCATATTTTCGAAGCTGTCTTAGTGCTAAGATAGTCTTAAGTCAATGTTAATGCATGGCACTTGAGATTATCTTAGCATTAAGAGAGCTTCGAAAATATGGGTCCTGGATTATTTCTTTTGTGAATCGTGTAAAATGGACACTCAGAATGTTTGTCACTAATTGATAAAAAATGAAAAAAGCTAAACTTGCCTCTGAACATTTCAGACAGAGATGTTATCATTGTAACGTCAAAATGATTGATTTCATATCAAAGGAAAGTCATTTGCAAGAAACCAACTAAATGTGTTATGAACTCCAGTCGTGGCACTCTCTCCCCACAGAGGTTACTCCACTCAGTTCTTCTATCCTGACCTCTGTTGCACATGAAACACTTTTGGACAAGAAATACAGAGCTGATAGGTTGCATCAAAAGTTAGTTGTGCAATCAGTGATGTCGTTTCAATCCTGTCCCAACCCAACAGAAGATAAGAGAGCATCGACTGAGTCTCTCAGTGAAAGAAGAGCCTACCAACAATCTTACATGTGACATTACAGAGGCTACACAAGTAAACTAAGATGATCTTTCAGTACACAAAGGATTTGATGACTTGCCCTTCTTAAAGATTTTCATGGCACCAAGATGGTTGTTAAAATATTTATTACAACCAGTTTAGGGATTAGCCAACTTTGATGGTCCTAGTTGTTTTAGTCTGCTCATGGGATTCTTGGACTAGAAACGTTTCTGAAACCAAGAGACGAGGATTAAATCCGTTAAAACAACTGTTACTCTTGTTGCTCCAGAATGTACTCTTAATCATGTTCTAGCTTGAGATATTCTCTCCCCACACAGGATACTGAAGTCATTTCTTCCTACTTAACCTCTGTTGTAAGTGAGCCATATTTCTTGCAAAATTTCCTCTCAGTGAAAGTTTGTAACATGGATACTGTCCATATTTCTATCCAATCATAACAAGCTTTACATCTCAGATTGTCTTCTGAAGGAACTCCAGACTCACTTGTAAGAAGGAAGTCCAGTCTGATTTGTAAGAAGCAAATCCAGATTCACTTGTAAGAAGCAACTCCATTATGTCAATGATTGTAGAAACAGATTGAATTTCAGTTTGAAATGTTGTCATTGATTTCATAACTTACTTTGATTGTATCAACTCAAGATTATCTTTTTTCTAGCCAAGTTACTGAGATACAAGATACTGAGCATTTTTCGATTCAGATAAAAACAAGTATGTACATGTATATGTAGGGAAAAACCAACCCAGATGACAATAAATAAGCCTCGCTTCTTATTCCAGATTCAGAAGTACTTCAAATGTTCTGATTATTATTCCGAAGATATAGGCAACTATTTCTGGCGGCAGGATTCTATTTCTGAATATTCAATACAATTGGTTGCTTTCTCCTTAACCCTGTCTGTGATCCGTTGAGGAATTCTATGCATATCAATTAGACGCAGCCTCATTTTGGATTGACAGAGATTTAGGAGATATGATTGGTTGATTATTGAAAATAGGCTTTGTACTCCTGGACTTGACATTTCTGCTGTAATGAGATCCCCTGTCTTGACATCGAGGGCTCCCTAGACGAAGCTGCTTAAACTATGCATTCGATTGGTCAGATTCTCTTCAGAAATGATATCGTCATGGCGATGTTGGTCGATCAGATAAAATGTTCGTTATCGGTTAAAAGGCTATTATAGAGTTAATTGGGCTTTACTGTTCTGTAGTGAGGTAGAAAGAAGACATTAATTCAAATAAGTCTATATATACTGAAGTACACAAACAAGGGAACAACTCAATTGGTTTCCTTTAGAGGATCTTTGAAATAATAAATAACCGACAACAGTTGACGAACCCAAATATCGTTATATAGAGTTCATTGTATATTTCTGTAAGTTTCAAAGTTTGGCATCGATAAATTTAATATACATGTTATGAAATAGCATCAACTATTCCTATTATGTTTTTTTTTATTATGATGTAGCTGTACCACCTTTCACTCACTATAATTACTACATAGATGGAAATACTTGCCATTTTAGATAGTGAAGAAATATAACATGGTTATATTTGTGATGACACTACCTTCAATAATACAAATTCTTGTACTTTTTTGGGCCGAGTTTGGGGGGGGGGGGGGGGGGGGGGGGGGGGGGTTTAAAACCCCCCTGAACCTCTCTGGATCAGTCACTGTTTGCATGAAGCTGATTTATTTGTTCCTTTCTTGCTATGATAATTTGATTTTGTAGATATATGTATATATATGTTTTGACATTCATGTGCCATGTGACCAAACATTCATATTATTTCTCGCAATTCAGTTCCTTTGAGACTCCATGTTCAAGAAGCATAGTTATACCGGGTAATTGAACTGACATTTTGCAGTGGCAAGGTTTTAAAGCTGAAAGTTTTTATTACATCTGAATACGAAGGAAACAATACAGATCCTTACCGCTTTATAGTATCATAATACAAAGAGAATCTCTTATAATTGATTTAGAAATGGATATATGTTCATTTCAGGCCCTTCACTCCAATGAAATCTTGCTTATAAAAGATTTAGATTTTAAAAGTCTCTTTTCAAGTCTTTCACTCCAATGAAATTTTGCTTATAATAGATTTAGATTTTAAAAGTCTCTTTTCAAGTCTTTCACTTCAATGGAATTTTGCTTATAATAGATTTAGATTTTAAAAATCTCATTTCAAGTCTTTCACTTCAATGGAATTTTGCTTAAAATAGATTTAGATTTTAAAAGTCAAATTTCAAGCCATTCACTCCAATGGAATCTTGCTGATAATTGATTATGATTTTTAAAAGTCTTATGTCAAAGGTCTTTCACTCCAAAGATAATTTATTTAGAATTGGAATGTCTCATGTTGAACTCGATTTCTCTGATACGACTCAATACGATTGAGTGATTACTGCCCTTGTATACTCATGATAAAGATGGTTGACACCCCTAAACAGAAAATGGATTGTAGCAAATTAAATGCATTCAACAATTAATATTGTTCAATATTATGGTATTTTCTAAATAAAATGGCACCAATTACACATGATAATAAAATAATAACTAAATAATACTTGCCATGTATGCATTGTGTGGGATTGAGACTCCATGAAAAATTTTATGAATATTTTGGTTCATTAGAATGGGTTTTTTTCAACTTTTCATTATTTATTAGACCCAAAATGAGAACACTCAAACACTGTAACAATATATCAATGCCAAGATTTCAAGACACAAGGAATGAACTCTTTCGAATAAATTTAATTTTTCTTATATTTCTCTTTCTTTGCTATTTTAAACTACAAGTGGAGAAATAGCAAATGCTCAAAGACACTATTCACAAAAAGACTTCCAGTAGAAACATGTTTTACCAAAAAAATAATCGAAACTGACTCGTTACGTTGATTATATAACATTTCATTCCTATAACTTTTAGGGGGTGTTAACCATTATTACCATGAGTATATATCAGATCATAGCATCTGGGGGGAAGTGTTGTATAATCCTGCTGTATCTGATCTGAGAGTATGATACTCCGATGAAAGGCTTCAAGCCAGAACATTAAAAGAGGCAAAGGAAAGAAATTTGATGGTAAACTTGTTGTCATGAAAACATTAAAATAGGAAAAATAAAGAAAATGTTAGATGATGAGGTTATCCATACAAAGCTTTTATTCCTGGAAATTCTTAGAGATTCCAAGACTTGCAGGAATTCTGTTCTTGAGTTGAAATTAGAAATAGGGGGTTCTGAAATGAATGATGAAACAGCAGAGGTCGGGTGATTTGGGGGTTAACAACACTTTCAAGAGTATTTCACATTTATCGCTACTGCTAGTATTATTGCAGACAGAAAGCCTGCAACTCCATGGTGGCTATGGATTGGAGTGAAACCTGCAAGCATCGACTGAAACTATCTAAGCATGGGTTTTAATGAGGTGAAATTGAGTCTATCATTGCACCCAAACCTAACTACAATGGTAGTTATAAAGTATTAAGGTTTTTGCCCAATAAAACCTTTATTACTTCAGATTTCTTAGATTGAAAGGACAAATGGCATATTCTTTGTTAATCATTCTTGTAAATTGGCCTCTAAGAATGGTTTGTCACTACTAGATTGAGCATTTAAAGGCGCTGTAGCACACTGTCCTTACTGAAATAAAGTGCTCTCACAAAAAGGTAGAGAAGTGTTAACAAAGACTAAATTATACTTCTGAATCAATAAAAAGAAGTCTAACATGATTGCACATGGTTCAGTTAAGTCACAGGGGTCAATTACCATCGGGCGACCATTTTGAGGTGTACAGTTAAAATGACCCCTCAAAGGTAATTCTGTGATCTGACTGATGTAGCGATACCTAAACACTCAGAGTAGGATATAAGATATTTTAAATAGGGCAGAATGGTGGAATGGTCAACAATCTTGCTTTTTGAACTCTTAAAATCGCCTGAGACGTACAAATCTACCTCTCAAACTGAAGAGTACAAAATTGTCACTTTATACGTTGGACCATTTTCTTCCAATACGGATAACCATTTCTATGGATCTAATGGCTTATCGGGTCATGTAATGAGATGTAATACCTTCTAATACAATACATTGTAAAAACTTTAATAATAGATGTCAAATTTGAGAAAATAAGATATGCAAAAAACTTGCTACCTTATAAAACATGAAGGTTAGCCCAACATGTCTGTTATTCCTGCAGATTTTCTTGGATTCAAATACTTGCAGGAATTCTGGTTGTCGATTCTATCAGATGTGTAATGAATTAATGAGTCGTTCAGATTCATATCATTTGAGCATGAAATAATTTGCCTTGGGACCGTGATGGTGGGGAATATTACATCTTTTAAAACCGATCTTCACATCTCAATCATTTTGTTTTTTTATGTCTGTTCACTTGAAATAATGTAGGACTTCAAATGCAGAATTTTTCTTTTACCGCTCTCAATTACCAGAACTGATGTTACCTGTAAGGTTTCGAGATGAAATTGCTCTAATTTTACCTCCATATATTTTTTATAAAGTTAACTTGACTTCCAGGTGTATTACATTAGTTATTGATTAAATAAATATATTTTGCTGACATGGCATATTTGAGCACCATTTAAAAAAATATGTTTTCCAATAATGTGAGACATATTTTCAAAAATTGGATTTCTTAAAAAGAAATGAGGTTTAGATGATGGAATAAAAGTTTAATGGAATTTAAATTGCCCAGAAGACTTCAACATTTATGATTTGATATTTCGACATTTGATATTTTGTACTAACATGCTCAGTTCATATATCAATATTTTCATGCAAAACAATATTACGAGAGTTATGTTTTTCTGTCTGGGTATACAGATTTGATATATCATAACCATCGAAAAACATTGTTTTGTTATCATGGGTTACTTGAACTAAATTTTCAATAGCAAGTCGGCTTTGTTTGTGAATAAAGTAAATGTGATGAATTATTAATATAAATGCTTTATTACTTGTCGATTGAAGATACTTGCTATTTTAATTTCTTGTTAATTGTTATAGATATAAAATGTTCTCTACCAGCAGCTATATGTAACTCTTGGATTGATGGTGGCTTAATTTCATTCCTCTTTTTGATTAAATTTGAGCTGACTGTATTCTATATCATGATCCAAGATTAACTTGTATTCTAATTTCAATATTTAAATGAAACCGTTCAGGTTGAAATTTGAAGATAATGGCAGTATCGTTCTTTATGACCTCCGAAGTAACTGGAGTAATGAACTGATAATATTCTATTTTGTATTTTCAAGTTGGTTAAGCACACATTTATGCATTTTTATCTCCCTAATTTCAGTCTTATTCAATTTAGATGTTGATAACCACTTTTTCCTTAATTAACTGATATAAAATCAAAATTAATATTGACTTTAATGCTAGAAAACAACTTTTTAATTACTAATTTCAAAATCAGGATTCTCTCTTTTTCTGAAACTTTGTATAAAAATGATCCAAATATCAAATTGATGCCTTTTGGCAGTCCATGATTCCAGTAGTTACGAGGTTTATAGATACTCACACCAGTGTATGAAATAATCTTGAAAAGGAGAAGGTCTAGAAGTGTTATTTTGTCAATTTAAATTGTAAAATAAAAGGAATTCTTCAAAAGTTACCAGCCGGAACCAAAAATTGCCAGATTCGAGACTTCGGTATAGACCTTATTTCATTCTCTGGTAGACTCTGAAATGAAATTTTCAGTAAAATTCTGAAAAACTTTGGGAAACAAATTAAATCGAAGTAAAGATTTCTTCATTTTCACCAAGCTCTTTATTTATCATAGACTTGCCTGGTCTTTAATGATGTAATTATCAGGGTCCGTGTGGACAGACGGATGTACCGAGAGCTTCTAACAAGTACACAATTCTCTCAGAAGCTATTCAGACACTGATGGAAAACACTTGTAACTAAATAGAGTTCACTTCGGCTGAAACAAATTAAAACTCATCCTTCATTATGTTTTTAATTTTTAAATTAACTTTTTTCGCTAGGTGATGAATTGGAATAGTGTATGGCATCTAAATAGTGCACTCAAACTCACATGCACCCTGAAATATGAAATAAGACATTACTCACTTTGAAAACTTGCATGCAAGATTTTTTAGCTTTTATATTTTAGTGCATGCCAAGTTCAACTGCATTTTTTTTTCTAATTAACATACATATTTTTTATTTCAGTTCCAAATTCTTTTTTCATTGTCAATTTGATTGATAAAATAAACCCATATATGGTATTATTTAACATTAATGGAATTTCCTTTTGATGAATTTGCTTTGATCCTATTGCATTATTTCATCTTTTTCTATTTTTTTCACATATTTTAATTCATTGAAATCAAATTTCTGTTCTGTTTCATTAATTCATACCACTACTATTTCTTTCACTGATTATTTGACGCTTTAGATGTTAGTTAATTTGAAATCAAACAGAAGTGATACTTATGGTGACACTTTTTTAGCTTGCATACTATTTACAAGACAACTCTTCATTACTTTGTTGCAGTGAGCCTCTGTCCTCTGATTAGAAAATAATTACAAAATTATTATCTAACTCTAAATGGCAATCGTATACAAGTTGTGGCTTTTTAACTTCAAATAGAGACACAGATCATGTAAACCATTTCTTAATTAAAGTATTTTTAGTTTCTAGCTTTTAATTGGCGGAGTCTTGGAGACATAACGTTTCATTACATGCAAGATGCTATTAGCAAGACAACTGTCTATAATAAGATATTGTTACTGCTGTTATACGGTTGTTTGTGTTGCCATTTAGTCTGATAGAAGCTGATCTTGACCGAAAAACATGATTTAGCGTTACCATGACGATACTTCTTTTTGTTGTCATGGCAACATGTTGGCGACACTTTGATGTCCCTGTTGTTTGATGTATTTCACAAAGACAACTTTGCTATGTCTTTCCTGCATCTTGAACCCTTCTTTCTCCTATTAGGAAATTGAAGATTAAACTAAAACATGGCTTATCATTCCGTAAGATGTTGATGAAAACCTATTTCCTTATGAAAGATTTAAAAGATTACTGTGGGAGATAGATGGATTGGGAAAGCTGAGGTATTTTGGTGGAGAGAAAAGTCATGAAATATTCAAGCTAACATTTGATACCTGATTCTAATATAAATAGGAGTGGGATAGCACAGTGGTTAGCACGTTCGGCTTCGGATCAAGAGGTCCGGGGTTCGAATCCCACCAAGAGGCACTGAAACTTTGTCTGCAGTAGAGAACTGTTCTACATGCAGTAAGGTTTGGGTGCAATGCTGCACTGAATTTCAGTATAGTACCACCCATGGTTCACTAGTTCCAGCTAATGCTAGCAGGTTTCACAGCAATGTATAGCCACATGGCGTTGCGGGCTTTCTCCCTGCCGTAATACTAGCAATATAAGGAAAATACTCTTGAAAGCAGAGTTAAGCCCGAACTCAACTCACCTCACCTCACCTAATATAAATCATTTAAGCTTGATGTTGAAATATGTTGATGAAAATTGTGAGCAAAAATGTTGATTGAAACATATTTACTTGAAAATAGCACCTTTTGTAGTAATTTAATTCTCATATTTTGGTGGAGACAAAAGTTATGAAATAGCCAAACTAATATTTGATTTATGATTCGATGTAATTAATTTTAGCTTAATGTTACGTTGATGAAAAATGCAAGCAAAATTGTTGATTTCTACTTGAAAATAGCACCTCTTGTAGTAATTTATTTCTCTTCGATTTAAAACTGACACACACTCGGTATTTTATTCCTTCTAGAATCATTGGTTCATTTGTTGGCAGTTTGTTGAGAATTGTTTTCACGACGATCACCTAACTTCATCCCTTTAAAATGTTGTCAGCATGTCATCTCAACAAAAGTAATTTGTTGAAATACTTTTCGACTTCAAATAAGTTAATTTTTTGCATCAATCACGAGTAATCTTTCCCACGTGGCAACATCAGGTTGAACAAATTTTTAAATTTTAGATTTAATCTTTGAAAATTTGTTAAATGTGATGCAACTTTACATGTCAATCTCACCAGGGAAATCAGTGAGAGAGATTTGAATTCTAAAGAGGGGAATTTGTGACAATGGATTCAATTTATTGTAGGTACGAGGGACGTGTGGACCTGTTTTCCACAGCAGAGGAATCGGTCCAATTGCAGGCAACCTGCTGGTTTAGAAGCATACTCCCATTTAACAATTTTGTTTCAGAGATTTATTGAATTATCTACAGTGTGAAATCAAGTTTTCAGTTAATGAAGTGATATACTTGCCTATTTGCACCTAACCAGTGATTGTTAAATCTTATAGCATATACGACTAGGAATTGAAAAGTCAAATTAAAATTTTGCCGCACATTTGGAGGGAAAAAACCTGTTTGTGATTAAACCATGTCTCATTGAAAGACTTAGGACTAGTGACTTAAATATACTTATTTGACTTTGAGAAAATATATGGAGGATATTATTGTAAGAGTGTCCATATATACTACGTTTATGATAGGAGTGGCTAAATATTAGTATTTCCCATGGAAGAGCAAGGGATACACCGATATTGTTGTGTATGGCATAGACACTGATGTAATATTCTGCTTATTAAATTAAAGAAAATAAGCTAATATCCACTTTAAACAATAGGCTGGTGACCCGCCATTGCGGCATTTAGAACGAAACATCATAGACGATGTGAAACGTCATAGTATTGTTTATGACGTCACAACTCACCATGACAAAGCGATATGTTACCCTAGCGCATCGTATGAAACATATGAACCCCGATATGATTGCCCTCGTAGGTAATAAATATCATTATTATACAGAAACTCTGTCTTTGATATTTATGTATTTGCTTCATCATGAAAGGGGGGAATATTTCAGTCTTAATATAACCATGTTTTGATGAAGCTTTGTAAGAAGAAACGTCGCATAAAGCCAAAGACAGTTTCATCTTCTTTTCCACTGACAAAACTTGTATTTTGATGTTAAATTTTTTAAAGAAGAGACATCATCAGATGTTAAATGGATACTGTCTCAATATAGCCATGTTTGACGAAACTTTGTAATGAGGAACATTTCAGCAGGGAAACAACACGGATATAACATCTTGTCTTTCATTCGCCAGCAGCGAGATTAGTTTCTCCGTCCACTAACGATTCTCCTCCTAGTGGCATGGCATGGAAATGGAATCTATTAGCGACGGATCAGGTGAAATGACTATTTTACCTGAGACTTCTACATCTGGGCTCTTTAGTAAAGGTATTGATTTTACCTGCCCTCGTCAAGGTGGAGGAAGGTATCGTCAGTAGAGGAAGTGAGCATGTCAGAATCTAGCCCCTAGGTGGAATTAAGTCAATTCAAATGGCAAAAATTAAAGAAAAACACAGAAATAGTTGTTGGCCTTGAGCAGAATCATCAAGCCTGTCAGATGGGCTGGGTTCATATCATATTTCATTGAAATTAAAAACATTATTGACTTAACGTCAGAATTATATTGATTGTAAAATAGCTAAACTACCAGATGTTGGAGCTTCTTTTTTTGTTGAGGTCTCGGTGAATGAGTGGGTAAACTGTTGAGACAATCAGTGCTAGCGATTGGCCCCTGACTCTGAGGGTGTTGGTTCGATTATAGGACTCGTCCCAAAAAAAGTATTAGAATGTTTATCATTGCAGATTGTGTGATTTAAAATTTGTCGTTGATTTGTTAGCCAAGTGGGTGAGCTGTTAAGACAGTCAGGGCTGGCAGTTGGTGTCTAACACTGAGGGTGTTGGTTTGAATCCCATAACAGACTTGTCCTGAAAAGTATAAGAATGTTTGTCATTGCTGGTAGAGTGGTAGTGTTGTCCTAACATTGTTGCCTGTTTAGAAGGACTCTCCGACTAAAGAATTAAGTAACCAGTGGTTGTTATACCTTGTAACATCCACAACTAGGGATTGAAACATCAAATTGTAATTTTGCCGCAGAATTGGAGCGAAGAATTCTGTTTGTGATTAAACCTCATCCATTTGAAAGACACAGGACTATATTTCATGGCTTTGGATTTGATAATTTGAAAAGAATTGCAAATATCAATCTAAAAATGAAAAACAAGAAAATTATTAAAGTGAGAAGCTTTTCGATCATCTGTGAAAAAATTTGTTACAATTGACAGATCAGTCTAATAGATACTGAGGTTTCAAAAAGGCAGGTATTCTACCAAGAAAATATTTATTATCGATCACTAACCTATGGTATTGGTAGTACAGCTTTTATTACATTTCACAAACCACAGCAGTTTCCTCCCATGGTGCTTGGGATACTGTCCCCCGAAGAGGGAATTGCATGTTTTCGTAATCTAGCTAGAGCCATTAATGTTAGGTTGATGAAGGTTTTGTTCAGTTGATGAAGGTAAATAATGAGGAACATCATCAACGTTAAGCCGAGGGCATCGCTAGTCTCTTCTTACTATCCACCTGAACTCGTTAGCACAGGTATTGATTTACCTGGCATCTTCAAGGTGGAACTAGATGGAGTGCATTTCATCGCTAATAAACCTCTTTGTTCTCAGTTTTGTCGCTAATGCAGGCTTTGTAAATACCTTGTTGTTAGACATTGTATACAGCCGAATTGGTTATCTTTGTTCGAAAAGGTAATAAGAATCCACTGGGGATAGAGAATTGGACGTATGTTTGTGACCTTGAGCTTCCTATGTCACAGTGTAAGATGTTTTGTTCCAAGTTTGAATAAGAATTAATTGAGAGAAAAACAGTGAATCAGTATAGTACGTCTTAGTTTGTACTTCATCATCATCATCGTCATCTTCATCGTCATCGTCATCATCATCATCATCATCATCATCGTCATCGTCATCATCATCATCATCATCATCATCTACTATAGCCAATGAAGGCAACAGACTTGACAACAGGAAGATTTTCTGGATAACAACTTCTTTAAATATAGAATACTAAACGACGTCCCGTTTGATAACATGTTTATGAAACGAGTGGATTTTTTGGTATTTAAATTAAATACCAATGCCATTCACGAGTTTCATAAACATGTCATCAAACGGGACCAAGTTAAGTATTTTGTTTATTACTCAATGATATAAATAGCGCTGAATTGCAAAAAAATCGTTTTTAGTGACGCTCTCTTGCAAATAGGTCACCCGCCATTGGAGTCGCGCGGCTAACATTGTGACGTCAACCAAAAACCGACTATGACGTCACGCGCCGAATATGACGTTACGACAGCACGCGGTGATATCACACATGTGTGTAACCATCTCATTGTTATCTAATGAGTGATCTCACCACGGTTGAGTAATAATGTGAAAATACACAACGTTTCGGAGTACATACTTACTCCTTCATCAGGTGGAATGTGATGAAGGAGTGAGTATGTACCCCGAAACGTCGTGTATTTTCACATTAAAGAAGTTTTTATCCAGAAAATCTTTCTGTTCTTATGTATACCACTTCTAAATACCCTTCAAAGACCTGAACATACCTGACATTTTATACAATAGTAGTATAGAACCTCGCTTCTTGGTTCTAATATGTGCTCTGCGTAGAATTCAGAATTGTTTAAATGCGCTGTAGCACTTTTTTCTTACTGAAATAAAGTGATCTCATGGAAAGGTAAATAAGTGTTACCAATGACTAATTAATACTCCTGAATCAATAAAAAGAATGAATGTACATTGGTTGGTTAAGCCATCTAGTTTTTTTTCCTTTGAGCGGCCATTTTAATGTGTTCACATTAAAATGGCCGCTTGAAGGCATACAAGTGATCTGACCGCTGTAGCGATACCTAAACACTCAAAGTAGAGTTTTGAATATGGTACCATGATAGAATTGTCAATTATCTTGCTGTCTGAAATCTCAAATTCGCATGAGACCGACAAATCTACCTCTCACACTGAAGAGTTCCACACCACTGTCACTTTATATGTCGCACCATTTTCTTTCGATATGGATAACCGTTTCTATGGATACAGCTTATAGGGGTCGTTTAATGAGATGTATTACCAACAAAATAGGAAAAAAAACGTGCTACAGTGCCTTTAAAGGGAGGGTGCTATCAAGTTTTTTTTTGTGCAAACAATATTAGAGAGGATATTCCTGATTACTAATATAAATGTTATTACAGTTGGAACATATTTACTAAGAGTAATATTTTGAGGATTTTATATTTGACAATTTGATAAAAATAATGAGGAGTGGAACCATTCACAGGCACTTAAAGGGGCAGTAGCACATTTTTTGCAAATTTTATTTTATCAATTTTCCCAGATAAAGTGATAGTTTATGTCATTTATATTTATTTTAGAGGGTAAACATCTTATTACACAATTACAATTATCCGTAGTGATTTTCCGAAGTGAGAAGGGCGTTTTACTATTGGTGACATTATTTTAAAAATATATTTCATCGACTTATTTCAGCGAAAAAAACATGCTACTGCCCCTTTAAAGTGTGGAAAGCTTTGCTGAAATATAACAAGACATACATGTTATACTTTGAGGGCTACAATTAAAGTTACGAATTCTTAGGGTTACGAAGGTTTTGAGAGTACAGACCCTTCAGTGTTAGGTAACTATTTGTTTTCTAATTGTTATAAGGACAGCTCAGTTACCATTGAGACGTTTGTTTTGTAAAGAATTAGTACGGTTACGAGAATATGGACCCTATAGTGTATGGTAACTAGTTGTTTTCTCATTGTTAATAATGACAGCTCAGTTACCATTGATATGCTTGTTTTGTTCTTATATATGATGAAACCGTTTCAACACAATAGCAGATTAATGGCAGGGGAATACAAGATAGGTTCGGTGTCATCGTCATCAAGGATTGTTCTTCACTCAAGTATCTGTATGAGTCATCGTTTGAAATTAAATCTGTGAATGTAATAAAATGGAAAAATTTAATGATGATGTTAAATTGATCAAGATGTTTTGTTTTAGGGTTCATGTTTGAAATCTATGAGTGAAATTAATGGGAAAAGACATAATGTTAAATTGATGAAGGTGTTTTTGTGGTTCGTGATTTGAAAGATTTGAAAATTTGAAGTATCATGTTAAAGTGGACAACTGTTTGAGGGTGTTTTTAAAATTTATTTGAAAATTGTCATTTATGAAATTGATGAGTGTTAGGATGTGGAAAATGCCAAAAAATTATTTTGAAGAAGGTCATCAATCTAAGTGTTTTAATTAATTTAAATAAATTCATTTAGAAAAATGGAATCTGCAAGTAATTTGTCTATAATTTCAAAATAACATTTTTGTTTTGGAGAAATTGAATAAGATTTTCATTCGACTATGATCAGATGATCAATCAACACAATTACATACTAATGTCAAGTTTATCAGTAAATATAAAAATTATATATAACATTAAAACCAGCTAGTTCAATTTGCTGGATTTAAAAAAAAGAAAGAAGTCTCACATTCATTTCTGTAGGAATCATTGTATGCTAGTTAAATGACAACAAAAAAAGATTTGAAAAAAGTTCATGTATTGATATATCTCGATCACTAGTTAATGCTTGACAATGATAAAAGATTCTTCATCAAAGATGGTAGACATTTCCATTAAATGAAGAAGTTCTTGTCCACACTGCTCAACAAACATATTAAAAAATATTTCTTTTAAATCCTGTTTAAGGGCCTCCTCATAAATATATAGGCCCTGTAACCTGGTTAGTTGTCCCCCGCCGCAACGCGGAACGGGGGACTATGTATTCAGCGGCGTCCGTCCGTACGTCTGTACGTCACATTACTTGTTTACGCGATATCTTATGAAGCGTTGCATCCAAAGTCTTCAAATTTGATGTCTGCCTATATTTTGGGAAGGGAAGACGCAGACACCAGTCAATTTTGGTGACCTTGGCCTTATTTTCAAGGTCACCACGACCCTTTGACCACTCTTTAAACTCTTGTTAAGGCGATATCTCTTGAAACATTGCATTCCAAAGTGTTCCAATTAGTTGTCAGCCTACATTGGGGAAAGACACAGACAGCAGTTGATTTTGGTGACCTTGACCATATTTTCAAGGTCATCGCAACACTTTGACCAATATTCTAACTCTTGTTTACGCGATACCTCATGAAGCGTTGCATCCAAAGTCTTCAAATTTGGTGTCTGCCTACATTGTGGAAAGACGAAGACACCAGTCAATTTTGGTGACCTTGGCCTTATTTTCAAGGTCACCACGGCCCTTTGACCACTCTTTAAACTCTTGTTAAGGTGATATCTCATGAAACATTGCATCCAAAGTGTTCCAATTAGTTGTCAGCCTACATTGGGGAAAGACACAGACACCAGTTGATTTTGGTGACCTTGACCTTATTTTCAAGGTGACTGCGACACTTTGACCACTATTCTAACTCTTGTTAACGCGATATATATTGACCGGTTGGACAAAATATTTTCAAAATTGGTGTCAGTCTACACTGGGGGATGACGCAGACACCAGGGGATTTTGGTGACCTTGACCTTATTTTCAAGGTCACCAAAACATTTTGACCACTTTGACCACTTTTAGTATTTACACGATATATCATGAACCCAAGCACCCAAAGTCTTAAAATTTGCTGAACATCATGGCACTTTTTACCAGTAATGGAATATATAAAGTAGCTCCAATGATGTGTCTCACTAAACTCAATGTCACCGGCGGGGGACATTGCCATGTTAGTGGCAAACACTTGTTATCATCTATATTAAGCTGTATATTATTGTTTATGCAGTTTAATTGGTTTTATTACATGTTTGTTTGTTTGTTTCAGATGAATCGGCCAATACAGGTGAAACCAGCGGACAGTGAAAGCAGAGCAGGTAGGAAGCTCAAAGTTTTTAATTACTCTCTTAATTTCTTATAATTAACGAATTTGTCCCGAAACGGGGAGGGGTGTTTGGGTGCGTTACATCCCTTTATTTATTTAGAAAAAGTTTTTGTTTACTCTGTATGTATTATTTTTAGCAATACCAGCCCCTGTGCTTAATTTCTTATGATTGACAATATACCGGTACATACTGATACAGTGGTGCTTTTCATGCCCTATATCGTTGAAAATAACCTAGTTGATATTTTTTATGTGAGCACAAATGCACATATCATGTTTACCTTAAATTGCAATCATTATTTTTGTTCCCGTATTTTGTGGTTTGTTATGTCATAAAACAATTGTTTGTGATACCTTTGTATTTTGCCATCCCAATAGAAGTAGGTCGTTCGCAAGGTATTTTGACGTGAATAAAAATGGCGTACTGTTGGTTAAATATGAATTATTGTTTAAAAATTGTGTTTTTATTGTTATCAAACGTATGCAATATGACATTTACGAAACTCCTGTAAATTTGTGTATAAGCATTGCTCTTGCTTGGGCAATACAAAAATTCACATTCGTTTTGTGATAATGATATGACACACTTCCTAGGGTAATAATTTCTGTTTATTTCCCAATACGTTGAAACATAAGTGGTGTAGTATGATCGCACATGTGCAAATGTATATACTGAGGTTTGCACTAAAATTGTTTTTCTCCACAAAAAAAATGTCATTTGAAATAATCTGTTTGACCTGAATAATGAAATTTTTGTGGAAGAGTGAAATAGATTATAATTCTCATTAAAAATAATAAAGAAATTTCTTCAGGGGCATCAAATCAGTTTTTTAGTGTCATGTTTCTTAAACGTGTACAAAAATAATCAGAAGTGATGTATTGAATTTCATCTTAAATTGAATAAAATGTCATTATTTTAAGGAATAACAAAATTCTGCGAACATAAAAGCACAATCAATGGCGAACTGGTCCACTTTCTAGATGGATCATCCAAAATCCTAAAAATTTTAAAAATCAAATGTTATCATATTTTTCACAATCACTGTGTACTTCTTGATAATTGCAAATATAATTACATCAAACTCCTCATAAAAATATTGGAAATTTAATGGAAACTTTATCAATTAAATTTACATGCAGTTTTCGCTAAACTGAAACACCCCTCCGAATAAATGGACTCTTCTAAAACACAGGAAACATTGGCAGGCTTTCAGAATCCCTGGTTCCATTTAACTAAGATATTGATTTCTGTCTCCTAGTCCTAGTGATATGAAGAAATGTCTCGTAACAAAGATGGCCACTGGCATGCGACAGAAACTGTTGTGAAATTCCCATAGGGAAAATGGTGAATAGTTGACAGTAATGGCCCATTTTAGTAAATTGATAATATTTTGAAGGTTTATTATGAACAATATTAGATGCTCTGAACTTCACCCTTTAATGGAGTTTTAGCCCATGGCCAATCCTAGATTCTGAAATAAATTAAAGCCACAGTCAAACAAAAAATTAAATTCACCTTTCGATTGAATATTAATTTAATTAAATTTTTAGAAGAAAAAGGAATATATAAACTATTATTTAATACTTGAGTTTAAGTGTGAGCCTCTTGATACAAAGAAAGTAAAAAATTGTATTGTTTCTGTATCTAACAAATTGTGTTGATGCTTTGTATTGTAATTATTATTATTAAAAAAAAAAACAAGAATATTTACTTGTTCCTTTTCATGTTTCATTATACATTACAAATTACTATAATACATTGTAGTTTAACTAAAACACACAACTTACATTCTAAAATGAACACCTAATGTCAACATTTTGAAATAAGTTTTTATTTTAGAAAATGAATGAAATGTTTGAAGATGGTAAATGAAACTTCATGTACGGTATGTGTATATTTGTTAAATGAATATCCTTCAAATAAAATTCCAATGGAGACAGACATAATCAGTTTCATCAATTAAAACTCCAATTTCCAAGATTATATTCAATTATTCGTTAGAAAGAGACTCAGGTGTATATTGTCTTCATAAAGAGACAAAATCATAAGGATTTCACATCCAAGTCGGGTTCCCTTAATGAAAAGAAGAGAGGTTTGGGGGGGGGGGTCACATTTTGGGGATCTAAAATATTTTCAAGGGAAGGGGGGGATCAGGATTTGCCACTGCATCCAAGTGAGAGGATAAAAGATACATTTGTCCCAACATTTCTTTGTAAAATAATCTTGTCTCCCTAATACACAGCTTGGAGTGCTAGAGATAGCGGCCCCAGTGTTTTGAGAAGAGACGAGAGTGGTTTGAGAAATGAGAGATTGAGTGTATCAGATAAGCATCTTCAGGAATATCACCTTCCAAGGGAGATAACTCTACACTCCTAGGAGCGATGGACGCTCTTGCTTGCTTGTCAATCACCAGGGCAGCTGAGAGCATTTCAAAGGCTGATGAAATCTGGATGAGTGTTTTTGGCTCTCGGCTCAAAATAGCTGTTTGGAGAGGATAAAGTTTGAAAAATATTTTTTTTATAGAAATAGTTATTTGAGGTGATTGAGGACAGAAAAAATACTATTGCTGGAGAGGTGATACATTGAGGACAGAAAAATATTTTAAACTAAGTTGTGTGGAGTTGCTTACATAGAACACAAACTCATAGAATAAACATAATAGGTGTCTTTTTGTAAAGTGCTGTTGATGTGTCTCTCTGCAAGGGGCAATAGGTGTCTCTCTAGAAAGTGCTGTAAATGTCTCTCGGGAAAGGGCTATAGGTGTCTCTCTAGAAAGTGCTGTAGATGTCTCTCGGGAAGGGACTGTAGGTGTCTCTCTAGAAAGTGTTGTAGATGTCTCTCGGTAAGGGGCTGTAGGTGTCTCTCTAGAAAGTGCTGTAGATGTCTCTCGGGAAGGGGCAATAGGTGTCTCTCTAGAAATTGCTGTAAATGTCTCTCGGGAAGGGACTGTAGGTGTCTCTCTAGAAAGTGCTGTAGATGTCTCTCGGGGAAAGGGCTATAGGTCTCTCTCTAGCTCTAGAAAGGGTTATAGGTGTCTCTCTAGAAAGGGTTATAGGTGTCTCTCTAGAAAGTGCTGTAAATGTCTCTCGGGGAAAGGGCTATAGGTGTCTCTCTAGCTCTAGAAAGGGTTATAGGTGTCTCTCTTGAAAGGGTTATAGGTGTCTCTCTAGAAAGGGTTATAGGTGTCTCTCTAGAAAGGGTTATAGGTGTCTCTCTAGAAAGGGTTATAGGTGTCTCTCTAGAAAGGGTTATAGGTGTCTCTCGGGAAGGGGCTGTAGGTGTCTCTCTAGAAAGTGCTGTAGATGTCTCTGTAGAAACAACTGGAAATGTCTCTCTCTGGAAGGGACCATAAGTGTCTCTTTGGAAACAGCTGTAGATGTCTCTGTCTGAAAGGGACCATGGTTGTCTCTCTGGAAACAGCTGTAGATGTCTCTCTGTTTGAATTCTGCTTGACTTTCTGAACAAAAATATTTGCTTATGAATGTGAACGATATAATAAACGAAACATCAAAATGTGCCTCTGTTCACCCAGCAGTATAAATGGGTACCTGGTAACGGTTGTCTTGGTGTCTAGTATCAGATAGGTCAGGTTGTGTAAGACCAGGGTAGTAATGCTGGTAGCACAATGAGCATGCACTAGTGAGTGTGTGAAAAGTGTGTCGTATGAATCTGTTTGAATCCTTCGATGTTCACTTTCTTAGCAGAGAAGGTTGCTAATGACGTGAACTTAATTAATTTACAAAATACAAGTTCACTGTTCAGTGATAATTGTTATTTTGATGATTATATCAGTGAAGAAGAATAGCACTTGAACCAGAGAGCTAAACTGTATACCGTATTTCCTCCAATAAGCGCCGGGCCTCAAATAAGTGCCGGGTCTAAACCATTAGATATATGCTTCCTTAGTTAACTTCAATGTTCTATTAAAGAAATAAGCAACGGGTCTCCATAAAGCGACAGGCCTCTAATGAACGCCGGGGGGTCAAGGGGTGCTGAAAAAATAAGCGCCCGGGCTCTTATTAGAGGATATACGGTACATGATATTCTTGTGTGACATTTTGCAATTTAAATTTCATATTCATTGTAAATAAATTAATACATGTAATTATTTGTTTTTTTCCCTGCAGAGAAACCAGTAGGGCCAGGATGGGATCAGGGAGCTACATCACAGGCTCCTAGAGGAGGTAGGTTTCTAGTTATCTAGTTACAGAAGTTAGGTGCTAGTTAGAGCGGTTAACTGTGTGTTAAAGAAGTTAGCTGCAGGTAAATGTTTTTATTTTCAGGCAAAGTTCGGACAAGTTTACAAACAGACACTTAACGTTTTTATTATTCACAAGCCACAAGATGAGACAGATACATTGGTTATCTGGTTAGAGCCGTTATCATTTTGGTTAGAGTAGTTAACTACAAATAATAATAAGAAGTGCATTTGTTTTGCGTCATATTCCATCCAACCAGTTGCTGAAAACAATGATTTTTTTTTCAGACAGAGTTGAGAAAGGATATCAAACACACTCAGTTTATTTCAGCTGTAGTGAATGAACATAGAAATTAAAAAGTAATTTGCCACATATTTTCATAATTTAGCAAAGTACAGACAAACATGGTATCTACTTCAGTTGCTTTTAAAGTGTACATTTCATGTGGGGGAAAAAGTTCATTATTAACTGGATACAGATGATATCTGCTCATAGATAGCAATTTAAAAAAATGACCATTGAAACTTCAGTCAAGACAAAGGGCCTCCTCTCCGAGAGAAAGGGTACAAAGAAATCATATAAAAATTAGATACTTTTAAAGGGGTAGTAGCACGTTTTTTCTCTCAAATAAGTCGATGAAATGTATTTGAAAAATAATGTCACCAATAGTAAAACACCCTTCTCTCTTCAGAAAATCAAGTTAAAAATGAGTGTACATGATTTGGTAAAACCGTGGGAATGGTTTTTTGTACTTCGAAATATTAAAATGTGTTCACAATTAAATGGCTGCCATGCAATTTTTGTTTTATACGCAACAATGTTATTACCACTACGGATTATTGGTTGTTTTGATAATGTTTTACCCTCTAAAGTAGATTTAAATGGCATAAACTATCATTAGAAAAGGGAAATTTGAAAAAATAAAATTTGCCAAAAAAGTGCTACTGCCCCTTTAATAAATTACAGTTAGTGTGGTGCTTGGTACTTGGTACTTGACAAAATGTCATACAACATCTTGCTGCACAAATCATACCCCGTCCCCCCCCCCCCCCCCAAACCCCCAATTTGGAGTCCTAGAAATGTGCATCGCCTCTTTCTCTTTCTTACACAGCTGTATCACCTGTATTTATCTGATGTATAGTGAACAGTAGACAATGAAAATATTCTTTCCTTCCAATGGCACCCCCGCCCCAACCTCCCCATAGAATATTTTGGGGTCCTAGAAATAATCGTCGCCTCTTTCTCTTTCTCACAAAGCTGTATCCACTGTGTAGACAATGGAACTATATATATATTCTTTCCTTCCAGTGGCATTTGGATCAGATATGTAACTTTGTTGCCAAAAATTTGGCACCGAAAGCTTAAAAAGGCAGGCTGCTTTGAAGTTGTATTCTTACATTGTACACATCAGAAGCTCTGTAATTGACATGTATTGGAATTGTCTAAATTCGGCACTGAAAGGTTGACACATCACAAGACATGGAACTCGACAGACAGATAGACAGAGACAGAGACAGACAATTAAGCATCAAAGCACATCCCCATCTCCGTCGGTTCTGATACCTGGCCATTAGTGACACAGGGATTAGGGGAAAATGAAATCTGCATGAGGCGTTTTGATAGATTTGCTTCCGGAGGCCAGTCAATTTCCTTTCCTCTACGATTTATTTTGACGAGGTGGTGAAATCAGTGGGGGAAAGCTTCTGATTTGGGTCGAAATTGGACATTTGGCGTCCCCATCTTATTTGTGAGTCCCTTTAGCTGACTTCAACCTTCCATTAGGAGAACATTTCCGGGCTGGGTACGAACTTCCATAACGAACTTCAATGACGAGGGAACGTAATTAGGCGAACTGATATTGACATCATTGTCATCATGTTGATTGTACTCTGTGACGATAAAGGAGGTCTATGACCAAAGTGATATTTGGAGTAAATTACTTCTCATTTTGACTCAGTCGAGGTGAAACTGAAGGCATTTGTTGAGGGTTTTTCCTGATCTGATGCTTAATTTGATTAAGTAATCCCTTTTTAGCACAGGATGGCAATAAGATATTCTCTATTTTGACCGAAATAAATATTTTTTTTTGAATCATTCATTCAAGACTTTGGCACAGACATGATGCAAAATTAAGAGCACATTATTTACGATTTGGCACGGATATTGTATTAGTTTGACCGGATTTTCACACTGCTCTGGAAGCATGGCAACTTTTATTGATTCTTTCTAATCAATCTTGTAATGACCCGCCTGCCCAAAGCGTTGATGATCCCATGACCTCCAGATTTCCGGATTTGAACCAATATGAGGTCAGAGCGAGACATGATTGATTGGAGTGTCGTTCCTCCACGGAATAGCAGTGCATTGTGGGAAATAGTGGTGCATTGTGGGATAGCGGTGTTGAAATAACCTTGCACAAAGGGGAATATCGAGCAGTGGTTTCTGCCTCCCTTCACATGCTCAGCGGGTTTCAAGAGTTTATACTACTTTCATTACAACAAATTGAAGTGATTGATGTACCACTTTCTTGTCAACAAATGTTTGATACATGGGAACCTGAAGTGAACTTTGGTTTTTGAGTTTGAATATGAGAGTGTAAACTACTTTCACTACACCAAATTGAATTGATTGATATACTGCTTTCTTGTCAACAAATGTTTGATACATGGGAACCTCAAGTGAACTTTATTTGGTCTTAGATTTTGAATTTGAGGGCTGATACTACTTTCATTACAACACATTAAAGTGATTAATGTACTACTTTCCTGTAAACAAATAAGAGACATATAGGATTGCCAAGTGAATTAAATTTGGATTAAAAGTTTGTTTTTGATGCAATACGATCTGTCTAAGGTGATTCATGTTATGAAATTGTTTGCTTTTCAGTTTGATAACTTTCAAGAGGTTGTTTTTTTTATTAGAGTGGTATTTATATGAAGATGAAATGAAAGCTACTTAATTTCAGGTGAAGATATTAATCATGATTATCCCTTTCCATGTTTCTAACATATGTTGGAAATAGGGAGATGGTACACTTGTTTGGCTTTTTTTCCCTTGATTTATGATAATAAATAATGGATGGAATTATAAAGCGCACATATCTCCACCTTGCGGACTCAGGATTAGTTATGTTTTATAGCCATTTTACCTCAAGAAAAAGATGGTGACAATCAGAAACTTTTTGGACTGAAAATTTAATTTAGCACTTACTGTAATACTATAATGCTTGTAGAAGTGAATTCCTTTATGGCACTACTGACATAACTAGACACAAACATTAATAACAATTCATTAAACTTTTATTGTAATAAATTTCATCAATTCTCTTAAAAAAGCTCGTAGCCCTATCCTCCAAAAACGTGTATATTAAAATGTTGTTTGCAACCTCTACAGTTAACTGACTATAAGGTCTGTGTATGTGAGGAGTTATAAGTAAGACTATAAGCAATTAAATTAAGAAAACCTTTCGTTGTTTAAATAGTCTATCACAATGAGGCATGTGCCTTTAAACATGTTAAACATAACTATGAAAACTCTATTCATTACTTCTTTGTATGTCCCCTTTATAGCGAGATACGACAAACTATGGATTTTTTAAACCAATGGATTTGACCTATAAACAGTTCTGTTTGAAAATTAAAACTCTCCCCAAAGTGTCAACAAAGAACTCTTAATTTCAGTTCACTTGATTATAAATTTAAGTGGCAGATTCGCTTCAAAATAATATTTCAGTGACATATGATGATTTACAAGGATTGTTGGTGTACGTGTGGTTGTTTTTAAGTTTCTTTTCAGATAAAAATGTAATATAATATATTGTACATAATTCATTATGACATGTTATGTAATGTTGTATCCTGGAGCAGTATTAGCATAAGCTGTAAGCTTGTTTACCAATCCGGTTCCTTTTATGGAAATAAATATGTTTAAATTTAAAATTATATTAAGTTTTAGCAGAGCATCAATGATTCGTTTTAGCAGTCAGACAGTCTCATGGCGACAGTTCACTAACCCTGTATGGAGCTTGCAACAGTCTTATGATGAGATGTTTTGTAATATAAGGTAAAAACAAATCCCATGATTCTTTGGCTGGCAGGAGTTTAAATGATGCGTTATAACGAGGCAGGTATTGTCCAAGCAGCGTTATATTGAGGCACATGGCCAGGTGGAATCGGCTTTGTCCCGCTTACCTGGCTGAGTGCTCAGGTGAGTTAACGAGATAAAAGCCATCGCAATTCCTCATAAGAGTAGGACAGGTGGCATGCTGCACTGATTTCAATAGCCAATCGATTTAGTGCTTGCACATTGCGGAGAGAAATGACATCGCCTAGGGAATTGATAACGGTTTCGTAGTTTACTCAGTAAACACGACAACAGGGTACATTGTTGTATGGACAATGGTGAATCCAGGGTTCAGACCCTGCTTCTGTCTTTGTGACAAATTTGTTGTCATGGTCATTGGATAATTAACGTTTATGTCGGCTTGTAGTAATTTGTAGATTGACCCGCAGGTATTGACTCTTTGATCTTCCTGGCTCGTGTCCAGGTAGCAAGGATGTAAACATTGTTTCTTTTAAGAAATTATCCTGAACGTTTCTAATTATTAGATATATGTGGATATTATTTTTCTGGTTAGGCCAAGCTTTTTAAAAAAGTTTGAATGACAAACTGAGGATTAAGAGAAATATATCATTAATAATTTCCTTGTTCATCATGTAGCAGGAATTGTTTTTTTTATAATTCCAAGCGACTTATAGCAACGGCATGACATGATTAGCCAGGGTGAATTGCTTGTGGAAATACAAACTTAACAAAGAGTTTAACATTAGCTTAGACCATTTCTTATTAATGTATAACTACACTAGTGGTATATTTCTGTCTTGTAAATGTTTAAAAGTAGAGATGTATGTATGCAAATAAAAAAACAAACTACAAACATAGCCCATGTCAAATAGAGTTGGTATTGAATCAAAATAAATCTTTGTTTGTCAAATCTTTCCAGCATAGCTAAAGCTGAGGGCCTAATTTAATGATTTTATTAACGCGCTTGGAAGAGACTCTGTAAATCTTTCATAACTCTGCATTTTGAATAATTTAATACCAATGTTTTTATTTATGAATTGATACAATTTTATAATATTAACAAGATATATATATACAACAATTATAATGTGCTTATAGATATAGAATGATATCAATTTTACTTATAGCTTTTAGATATAAAACAAGGGGGCGGGATAGCACAGTGGTTAGCGTGTTCGGCTTCGGATCAAGAGGTCCGGGGTTCGAATCCCGCCAGGGGCACGGCAACTTTGTCTGCAGTAGAGAACTGTTCTACACGCAGTAAGCTTTGGGTGCAATGCTACACTGAATTTCAGCGTAGTACCACCCATGGTTCACTAGTTCCAGCCGCTGCTCGCAGGTTTCACCACAGTGCATAGCCACATGGCGTTGCGGGCTTTCTCCCTGCCATAATACTAGCAGCCGCGATAAAGGTGAAATACTCTTGAAAGCGGTGTTAAACCCCAACTCACTCACTCACTAGACATAAAAATACATAATCAACCAAAGAGTCTGATATCAAAATATTTATTGAATCATCTCACTATTATGATATGATATGATTCACATGTAATAAAGAACTTATCTACCAATATCCAAAATAATAATTCCAAGCAATCAACCTGGCTTGAAATCATATTTCTATAGATTGAAATAAGCGACCCGTAACGAGTGAGCGGTGACACTAAACAGGCCCCATGTAACCGCACCCACCCTGCTGTGACATGCATTATTGAAGGTGAGAGCGAGGTCTAATTAATCAGCTTGCATGTGGGGGATAAACGGAGTGTCATTATGATGTCATCGCTTGCACACCTCGCTAATTGCTGGTCGATTTTACCTGCACCTTAATTGGTGATTTTGGGGCACCTTTGAGGTTCGTCTTTTTTAACAAAAGTATCGCTCGTTAAATCTTAACAATCGATAACTGTGATGTCATCGTCTTCACATCTTGAACATTTATTGTATTTACAGGTACCTGTGGCTAATAGGTGAAAATGGCTCTGTTTAGGTTGATCTTTTTAGATAAAATATTGTTCATTTTGCCTGAATCTCAACACAAATAATTTGTGATTTTAGTGTCTTTAACTGGTATTATTTTACCTGCAGACTAAACCATGAAAATGGGAAGCAAAGTCCGGAGAATTAAAAAAAAAAAAGGTTTTGCATATTTTTTCTAACAATTAAAATGATAAATGCTGTGCTAAATTGTCTGATTACTTTTGAAATATTTTTATTGTCAGACAATGACGTAAGAGTTCATATAGCATCCCACTTTAGCACTTTAAAATAAATAAATTATTTATGATTTTCAGTTATAAAATTAGAACAACAATTGGTGATATATTAGCAACATTCTTCATTAAAAGGTCATCACTGTTTCAGCAACAAAAATTCAAAATGTTTAATGAAGTTTTTTTTAATTTTAAAATGTCTGCTCGACCCTTATCATCGTCGTAGATGTACTATTACCACATTAATTGTTTCCTTAAAATATCTGATAAAAGGTTTTATTTTTATCAATAAATAATGTATTTCAGCCAAATGTTTTTGTTTTCATATCAATTTAGATGTAACTTCTAGATACCACGGAAAGTGATATTTTTAAAGTAATATATTTCAATACATTAACAGCTCCCTGATCGAAGAGATACTTTAACCCTCTGCCCGCCACGTATTGCCTGATGTGTATTGCAAATATTGCATGGTAGCGCAGTGTTATTTAGGGTCTGAGGATTGCACAATTGGTGAACAGACAAAATGCCTACTGGACAAAATCCCCAAGGACAAAATCACCTAAAGACAAAATCCCATAAGACAATATCCCCAGCGGACAGAATCCCCTTTCCAAAAGCAACAATATGGGAATTTTGTCCTATCCTGTTGGGGATTTTGTCTGCTGGGGTTTTTGTCCTAGGGGATTTTGTCATTGGGGATATTTTCCACTGGGGATTTTGTTCCTACAGTTGCACATTTGTCTACTGTAGAGAACTGTTCTACAAGTATTTAGGTTTGGGTGAAATGCTTCTTTGCAGTAAACCTACCATGGTTCTCTACTTCCAGCCGATGCTTGCAGGTTTCACAATTATTAGCTACTTGAATATTATGAAAGTTTTCTACCTCACATCACCTCAAAGTATAAGACACATGCTAACCCTAAAAACGTCTTATCTATAAAACGTCTTATCTATGTTCAAGAGAAATTTTAAATTATTCTAACAATTAGAGAACAATATCAGCAAACATTTTTTATCGATTTATTTCCATGATTGTTTTGCTTACCTGAAAACTTTCAATCAAATTTCAGTTTTACTAAACCAAAGTTGCTATACATAATATTTGCTCCTACCTTTAGACATTTTGCCCCAAACAGTCCTATAAACAAGTATTTGATTTTGTCTGGCTTGAATTTTAAATCTAAACTACCAAACATTTTTTATTGATTATATTGAAACCATCATGAAGTTTTAAAATTTTCTTATCAATTTTAATCAACTATTGATATAAATAGGATATAATAAACATAGATTTATTTCAAGACCTCTCTTTTTCTGTCTCCCTTTGATTAAACTTATGCAAATCCATGTTTACATTCAACCTTAAATTGTTTCACTGCAAACTTTACGTAACCCTAAATGGGCCCCTCGTCTAGGTGTGAGGAGACCAGGTGTATTACGGCACTCTGTTGTATATCTCACCTTTGTCCTCAAATCTCTTTAAAGCCAGATAGACTGCTTTGACCTTTGACCCCCGAGGGAGCATTGAGCGTGTGCCTGGCGTGTGTCGGTCACACGACCTCCCCAGGTAGCAGAGAATCATTAACTATGTCGACAACCTTTGACCTGACTAATCATCAAATCCTTTGTTTGATGTATTCGCTACCTCGGAGGCTTAGCGGAGGCTTAATGTCATCTTAATAAACTTGCTTTCAACCTACAAGATAAATAGCAGTATAAACAGACTTGGAGGCTTATGGCTAGTTTAACTCTGTTTGTGCCGTGGTCATATTTGTGATACATGTTTGCATTGCTTGTGGGTAGGCTACCATGAACCTATATCTGTACAGAGTTATTTTGAGATATTCTTTTTTTTTATCAATTGGAGTAAATCAAGGGTTTTGGACATAAAATAAGATAAATTTGATAAATGTGATTACATCACACAAGATAAACAAAATAAAAAACAGTATACCAGTAGTGATAACTCATTGCATCCATGATAGTGTGAACTTTTCTGGACTAAACAATATTATTACAGATATTTTCATGATATTTTGAAGTTTACTTGACTTATTGATATCGTGACTGATATTTTCATAATATTTGAAGTTTTCTTGACTTATTGACATCGTGACAGACATTTTCATGATATTTGAAGTGTTCTGAATATTTTCATGATAAAAGCTAAATAGTACAACGATGTAAGATGTAGAGAGCTCAACAGTTAACCCCACTTTCCACCAGTGTCATTCGAACTATCTGCATTGAGGGTATGTTGGCATCAATGGAGTTAATACTATCTGAACAGCCCTTTTTGGATCACAAACGATAAACAGAAATAAAAATGTGGATTTTCATTGTGGTTTGTTTTATGACATAGAACACAAGGTAACGAGTTCTCATTATAAATATTTTAGTGATTGGGAGATAATTGGTATTTGCTTTTTTCCACACAAAAATAAACTTTTTGTTTGTCAGATGTTTAAACTATTAAAGATTAATATTTGATTTTAGAACAAAAACGTAATTTCAGGAGTGTGCAAGCACAAGTTTCCAAACAGTTGTCATTAGTTACAGCTTAAAATGTTTTTTGTGTGTGACCTTTTCGTGTGAAAATGTTTTCAGGATTAATGCTTTCTTAATGCATTAACATTAATTATTTATTTTTATGTTTACGTTTGAACGTTTTATGCCAGCTAAGTTTGATAGTGTCAGCATATTTTGGCTTTTTTGTTGACATTTAGATATATTTTTTGCCCTAAGAAAGGGACTTTTTTGGGTCGTTTTTTTTTTATAGCAAATTAATCATTTATAAGATTTAGCAAAAACATATATATGTATATGTAATACCAGCTAAAAGTTTCTAACTGACTTAAAAAATTATTTATGTCATACCAGATATCATTTGAACTTATTCCTTTCTTTTCTTCCAACACATATTTCTATAAATTATTTAATCAAATAATTAGTATATGGTCTATATTTAACATTAATTATCATAATAGTCTACCATATTTATATTATTTCATATAATGCTCTGTTTGAATTATAAAGGAAGAAATTTCTTTGTAGTATTTCATGTTCAATATCAAAATGTATATGTCAGCTAGTCACCCCCAGAACAAAACAAGTAAAGGAAGTTTAGAATGCTTTGCCAAGTCTAGGATTTCTCAGACCTCCTTTAAGTTTTATTTCATATCAAATCTTAAAAAGGTAAATTTTTCAAATAAATTGGGTTTTCTTCAGGGTCTATATGTTGGCCCATCTTTTAAATACAAAAATATAAATAATATAATATCCATCTTTTAAATATCAAGACTGGCGTGAGTTTTGCATTGCATAGGGAAAATTGACAATATAGAAGAAGTTGTCATCAATAATAGTTTGTCTTTTACTTGTACACCAACACTTTCTAATGTGTAATCAACAAAACATTATGTACTATTTCTTTATTTAATGTACACATACAACGCTGTTCACATGATGAAGGGATATTTAAAAGAACAGCCAAGAATCTTTTTGCATACAATAAGGAAGAAGTTTTAATCCTTAATATTTTGTCTTAAACTTGCACCCCACGTCTAAACACCTTTCATGAATCCCATGTCTGTATGAGACAATTTAGCCTCCAACATCCCAACACTCCAACTCCAACATCCCAACACACCAACTCCAACATCCCAACACACCTACTCCAACATCCCAACACACCAACTCCAACATCCCAACACACAAACTCCAACATCCCAACACACCAACTCCAACATCCCAACACACAAACTCCAACATCCCAACACACCAACTCCAACATCCCAACACACAAACTCCAACATCCCAACACACCAACTCCAACATCCCAACACACCAACTCCAACATCCCAACACACCAACTCCAACATCCCAACACACCAACTCCAACATCCCAACACACCAACTCCAACATCCCAACACACCAACTCCAACATCCCAACACACCAACTCCAACATCCCAACAAAGCAACTCCAACATCCCAACACACCAACTCCAACATCCCAACATACTAACTCCAACATCCCAACACACCAACTCCAACATCCCAACACACTAACTCCAACATCCCAACACACCAACTCCAACATCCCAACACACTAACTCCAACATCCCAACACACCAACTCCAACATCCCAACACACTAACTCCAACATCCCAACACACCAACTCCAACATCCCAACACACTAACTCCAACATCCCAACACACCAACTCCAACATCCCAACACACCAACTCCAACATCCCAACACACCAACTCCAACATCCCAACACACCAACTCCAACATCCCAACACACCAACTCCAACATCCCAACACACCAACTCCAACATCCCAACACACCAACTCCAACATCCCAACACACCAACTCCAACATCCCAACACACCAACTCCAACATCCCAACACAGCAACTCCAACATCCCAACACACCAACTCCAACATCCCAACACACTAACTCCAACATCCCAACACACCAACTCCAACATCCCAACACACTAACTCCAACATCCCAACACACCAACTCCAACATCCCAACACACTAACTCCAACATCCCAACACACCAACTCCAACATCCCAACACACTAACTCCAACATCCCAACACACCAACTCCAACATCCCAACACACTAACTCCAACATCCCAACACACATACTCCAACATCCCAACACACCGACTCCAACATCCCAACACACCAACTCCAACATCCCAACACACCGACTCCAACATCCCAACACACAAACTCCAACATCCCAACACACCAACTCCAACATCCCAACACACCGACTCCAACATCCCAACACACCAACTCCAACATCCCAACACACCAACTCCAACATCCCAACACACCAACTCCAACATCCCAACACACCAACTCCAACATCCCAACACACCAACTCCAACATCCCAACACACCAACTCCAACATCCCAACACACCAACTCCAACATCCCAACACACCAACTCCAACATCCCAACACACCAACTCCAACATCCCAACACACCAACTCCAACATCCCAACACACCAACTCCAACATCCCAGCACACCAACTCCAACATCCCAACACACCAACTCCAACATCCCAACACACCAACTCCAACATCCCAACACACCAACTCCAACATCCCAACACACCAACTCCAACATCCCAACACACCAACTCCAACATGTAAGAACCTGACTGGACCACACCTGTTAAGAACAGGGAGTCTGGTGGTATCTGGAAGCAACTTCTCGTCTCATCACATCTGACACTGGAAGACTCACCCGGAGCCTCTGGAATTATTCTGGATTCAACAAGCTTAGGAGATTTCCACTTTTTTCTAAATTTAGTTCATTAATATGTCCAAATTATGGGTTTTGCATCTCATATTAGCTTCGAGGCCGGTGCACCGAGGGCACTGAATTTATCATAGATCATTATGTTGCTTTGTTTGAGCTTTTGATTTTGTGAATTTAGGAAAGGTTTTCATAAGTCAAAGATGATTGACTCGTGTAACGGTGTCTCGTCACATGGTTTCACATATTTTTTTAAAAGTGCAATTCAGACACTCTCTCAAAGTTGATGTTGCCAAATTATTAAAACATACTAAAAAGAAGATGAAAATCATTATTTTCTTTTAATTCTTTGTTGTTCTTAACTTTGCCTAACAGCATATTATCTCTCATTGTGAATTGTTCTTTAGAGAAACCTTAAAATTTATACACGATGTATTCATAGGTGATGACATTTTGTGAAGTTATTTGGTTGTTGAATTAAATAGAAAATCCATTACTTTGAATTAAATAGAAAATCCATTACTTTTTCTCTTTACTGTTGGTAATGTCAATCCAAGTTATTTTCTCTGAGGTAGAATTGATATTTAATGTCATTGAAACTTTAAAGAGAATGTCTAAATTAAGGAAAATATGCATTCTTAGTGGCAGTAAATGAAATTACTTTTTTGCCATTCATTCTTTTGTACCTCTTTGTATTACTTTCATTGATATTCTCTCGTCTTGTAATGGCTGAACATAATGTTGACTCGACATAAAATTGATAATTTCCTAATCTCTAATGAAAGATTTTTCTTTTGATTATTGTATTCAGCCCTTATCTTCTCTTAACATTAGTTTCTCTCGTTAATTTGATATTAATTTCACTAACATTTGTTTAACATTCAGGCCTTGATGATGAGGAATATCATTCAATGAGATTTTCCTACCAAATGAGAATCGATGGTTAAGATAGTGTTTACTTGATGATGTTTATACACTTCATTTGCCCCTCCGTTGTCTCTTTCTACTAAATTTATAATAATGTGAGAAGTTGGTGATCCCATTGTTTCCATAGCATAACTCTAAAACTGCTTGACCAATATTCACCAAATGTGGTATACAGTTTCCCCATATCATGTAGATGTGCCTTTTGAGGGTTTCAGATTTTTCAAAATTTTATTTTAATTTTTTTTCCATTGTACCAATTTGGACTTTGTCTATTTGAACGGAAGTGTTTGTTTCTGGAGCAGAACTCTAAAACTACTTCACCAATCTTCACTAAAGTTGGTGTACTTCCTCTTCATATCGTGTAGATTTGACTTTTGGGGGTGTTTAAATTTTTTAGATTATATGTTTTTTTTACAACAATATGTTTTTTTTTCTGCAAAATTTGTAATTATGCCATAATATGAATCCTTTGATTTGTCTGTTTTCAAAATTGAATTGAAAAGACCGCTGTGTATATTTTTTTGAGGTTATTCAACATGTGAATCAAAATGTGAATCAAAATGTGAAGCAATATGATATGACAGTGTGCCTAGTACCAAACTGACTTCAAAGGAAACTTGTACAGGCATCCGACAGCAGCCAAAAATCACTGATCAAAGACGAGTGATTTCAAAGGATTCATATATATTGCTTTGGAAAGATACTCCACAGATCAGACAAAACATCACATTTAGAAAGAAAAAGGAATTCATGTGCAACGTTTTCAAAGGGAAACTGAAATGAAAATATTCATCAGCCTGTCATTCCCTTCAAACTCATTCAAACTTTTTACACTTCAGTTGCAAAATTAAGATTTTTAAACTTTACTTCAATAATGTCATTAACATTTTTTTCACAGGAAAATAAATTTTATTTTTCATATATATTTTTACTCATTAGCTGGTGACGATTTAAAAGAAAAATCTTAAACTTTGAAGGTGAAAAGTTAAGAAATAGGAAAATAAAATAAAATAGACAAACCATATCAAGCTATTATTATGATAATAATACTTTATTACTCCGAAAGTAATTTGTATTTATAGCTCCAAAAAAACAAAAAGACCAATATTAACAGTCAATTTCTTCCAAGATAATGATCATTTTGGTAAAGTTTGTGAACACAAGAAGTTGTAGATCCAAAAATTCTTTTTCATTCTTTAAAATAATGATGCCAATCAGCTGTCGTTACTCTTCAAACTCTCCGGGCTTGAAGTGAATCATCGCTAAACTCCTCAGCAGGTGCATAGGGTTAATCTGTGTAAGGAGCTTATGGTCAGTCCCCCACAGCCGCTTATGGTTTCATATATAATGGGGGATCTTTCTACCTGGTCTCACCTGACAGATGGTTGTGGAAGGGGGTGGGAGGGAGAAAAGGGGGGAGATTAGGAAATGGAAGGGGGTGGGGAGTAAGTAAGAAAAAACAAAGCAAATTTACAAAAGGAAACACTTCTCAGGCTCAGGTAGAACAGACTTAAACCGATTTTTGGGTGGTTCATGTTTAGGGGTGAGGGTGGGGGGGGGGGGGGGGGGGGGGAGGAATATGTTTTATTTGAACCAATCAGGTTTCTGTGCGGCTCTGTTAGTATTGTTTTTACATTCAATAATTGGCCCCCTGAGTTGGAAGCTAGCTTTTAAAGCTATTAAAGATTAAGTTGGTTGAAGAACTAGAAGCAGAATGAGCTGTTAAGATTTCTGAAGGAAAGAATAATAACTTTTGTTCTACTCGTAACTTTGATCTAAGGGTCATTTACTAGATGACAAATTCTTTAAGAAAATTAAGACTTTTACTCTATGAGAGATAGAATATGATTTTTATACCAAATTTATATTTCTTGCCAGGATATTTGACAATACAACTTATATCGTTATTTTGAATGTAAATCACTTTCTGTTATCTTAGAAAGTTTAATTCACAAATTGAAACTTTGAACATGTGTAGTTGTTAGTATCGGTGACAACAGTCCCCTACAAGAAAGTCATATTGCGTTCTTGAATAGAAGCACAGGCCATTTCACCTGACTGCACCCTGATAAATCTCTCAACGTGTGTGCAGTTGGTGGAAGACTATAGCTCTCTAACTCAATTTAACTCTAATGTTTCAAAATTTTTAGTTACATAAAAAATAATTTTTAAAACAATTAAAACATAGAACAAACCCTTTATACAAAAAAAAAAAAAATTCCCTTCAAAGATTTTTCGCCATCAATCTTCATCCCGAACAGGACCTCCCCCTATTGAGAGAAGCTTCTAAGTCTGAGTTGACAGCTGTGAATGACCTAGGCACATAGAGGGTTAACAACTCATACAGATAAGATACATTTGATGGGCGTTCAGCAGTTGCAGTGAAAATAAAATCGTAGTATCATGTATGGTAAAAAAATTTTTTTTAAAAGATGATAATGTGCAGTTTTTTTGCAAAGCAATTAACATTTCTACATTTTGAATCATCAGGCAAGTTTTATTTATGAAATTTCTGTTTCTATGCAATGAAGGCTTTTTTTTTTTGTTGTTGTTGTTGTTGTTGTTGTTTTGGAAGAACTCTAAACTGGCAGCACTCCAATCTGGCATGCCTTCGATACTGTCACATTTGGTCCCTAAATATTATGATCTCTAAACGTAAGCTCTCTGATGTGCTGATTTAGAGGGCTTCAACTGTAGGTGTTAGTTTACATATTTTAATTTTATCGACGAGTGTTGATATATTTTATATCAGAAGCCACAAGGGTGAGATTATGTGTATCATCCAAAATCATTTCAAATCTTTCAATGAAAAATTTACATCTCTGAAGACAGCTCTACCATTAGATTACTAGTGTGGTGACGTCATAGTAATGTGACGTCATCATGTTTATGACACCTTCTTCATGGTTTGACGTCACAGCATTACCTGATGATGTAAAAACATTGTGATGTCATATGTGGTAGACGTCCACAGGATATTGTTCAAAATCTACTCACAAAACGATCTCATACAAGAGATATCTCCTGTGAAACATAGTTATGGATGATAAATGTTTTGTGTAACATTGCCTTTGTGAAACATTTCTTTTGTGTTACATTGTCTTTGTAACGCTTTACTTTTGTGTAACATTGTCTGTGTAAGCCTTTAATCACTATGGATCGTCATTGGTTAGAAATCTATGGAGAACTTTAATAAATACATGTATATATCTATTCCTATGATTTTAAAATATGCATAAGGGAACTAGCATGCTGGAACAAGGACTGTGCATTATCTGTGTATTGTCTATCATATATCTTCTCTAACTATTGATGAACAAGAAAGTAAATATTTGATTATGTGAAGAGGGTTAAGATACCGGTAGGTTTGTTTTGTGTAATGTGAAGATAGTTTATAGGTTGAACTCAAAATGGAATTCTCTACATAATGAATATTTATCATGGGAAAAAGGGGAAAATTTAACAGATTTTGAAAAACTATCACCAGGTTCCTCAAACATATATAAGAAAATGTTTTGTTTCGTAATGGGCAATTAAACTTAAAGATGGTTACATTATATGATTGGATGTATCTAGATAAAAATCCATAACCATGCTAGACCATAATAAAGAATGAAGGACTATTTTTTGGATATGCAATTTCTTTATTCTTTTCGATATAGAAACTGATACTGTTGTCAAGCAACACTTACTTCACAACGACTTTAGTATCTTTGCTAGACGTTGCCTAAATCATATCAACTTCTAGAATGCCCATCAAAGATGTTAGACCATAATAATAGTAATACATTTATTTCTTATAGATCATTTACTTCACAAGATAAATGTACTCTTTGTGCTGGAGGAGAAAGACTTGGACTTCATTACCGTTTTGATTTCATTTCCCTTGTACTTTACCATTACCCATGAGATATATTCTGAGATACTGCCCCTTTTATCAAAGCAGCATGTTACAATGTTACAAAGTGTTACAGTGTAACAAAGTGCTACAAAGTGTTACAGTGTTAAGAATGCTTTCTCATCATGTCCATGTACATTCATCCAAATTAAAGAGCCATCACGGATGTTAGTGTTTCAAATTTTTGGAAAATATACTTATAACGTCATTCGCCAGAGAATTTTTTTATCTACAACATGGCATATGTTAAATAATTTTCATATCACGACAATGTATTGCAATTTGGTTTCAAAGAGAAGTATCACTTCGACTAGCGCGCGCTACAGGTATCTGACGTATATAAACAGAGTCCCCTTTTTTGCGTAATACGTACTACACAAACAGCAAGCGCTTCCGAAGCGTGAAGGCTCATCTCTAGCGCAAGTCGCCATAACAACCCATGATCTGCACGTGCTTCACGCGTCGCTCTTGCAAAGTACCCTTGTCACACATTACTGAATGTGACGATTGCTTTACAAACTATGTTTCTAAATGTCCTGAGAATATACAAATTATTTCCTGTTTAATGTTCTTTTTATTCAGATAAGACCAGCAACTTATGACAAATTTTTACTCTCATTAATTATAAAATTCAAGCAAAATACCTAGTTGGGTAAGACAATTATTCCAATATCTGTAGCAAATACATAATTAAATAAAATGGTAAATAAATAACCATCAAAAAATTATATATTTCGATTTCTTTCATTGCTCATATTTTTTTATATTCTTTCGTGTCTTTGTTTACTGTGTGTGAGCTAGACCATAATGCTTTGCGCTTGAAAATAATAGACTAGATCTATATTTAGACTGGAAAACACCTTTACTAATTAATGCAATTTCTCGGTTTATTTTAAGTTGGAAAAAAATGGGAAAAATTAAGTGTATTTATTTCACGGAGATAGATTTTTGGAGAAATTTTGATATTTTCATCAACATCCGTGATGGCTCTTTAATCTGTATGAGTCAGATAGTTCAATGTGAAGCCATCTCATCAATATATGGATAACACATTATATTACCTAGTCTCAGTGACCTTCACTCAGGGGAGACAACTCTAATACCTATAACTCCTCTCCAGAGAGCTATCACACCATAACTCTTTAACTGAGGCAGGGAACCTTAGCAACTGCACTCGTACATACACCGCGATTGTGATGATTATGTAATACTTTATGAATACGACATTATAAGGTATCTGTCGAGAGAAAACACGAGATGAGATCAAACTGATCTGACGTAAAGGCCGACTGATGAGTTGTTTGAAGTGTTCCTCAATTAGGGCTGGCGTCTCTCCATGTCTGTAGCAACCAGTGCAGAATATGGTGCCGAGGTTACTTCCCGATTTATGTCCGCTCTTCTAAATTGGATGAAGTAAACATGTTCAACAGCTGTCTAGGTCTAAAGGGCCGCTCTATAAATATCCTGTCTTTCCCTGTGTTTATGTAACCCTGATTTTTACTCCTCTGGTAATGAACCCTCCATAGAACAGTTTAGAAACAGCTAAACAATACTGGGGGGGGGGGGGGGGGGGAGTCTCTGGTGATGAGCTGCTTCACCAGTTTCCAGATAAGTCTAGGTTTACCTCTGGAGGTGTACTGTTGAAGATTTTTTCCTTGTGTTCCTTTCACCCTTTGTTTCTTCATAAGAAAGAGCATCAGATCAAATGAGTTGAACTCATAAATCAGACTACTGCTATCGCTGCTGCTACTACTATAACTACTACTGCTACTGCTACTGCTGCTACTACTATTACTACTACTACAACTACTACTACTACTACTACTACTACTACTACTACTACTACTACTACTACTACTGTTACTACTACTACTACTACTACTGCTACTACTGTTACTACTACTACTGCTGTTACTACTATTACTAACTTCTTCTGCTACTGCTACTGCTACTGCTGCTACAACCACTATTACTACTACTACTACTACTACTGCTACTGCTACTGCTGCTGTTGCTACTGCTACTGCTACTGCTATTACTACTACTGCTACTACTACTACTACTACTACTACTACTGCTACTGCTGCTGTTGCTACTGCTACTGCTATTACTACTACTACTACTACTACTACTACTGCTACTACCACTTTTACTACTGCTACTGAAACTCCTACTACTGCTACTACCACTTTTGCTACTGCTTCTGCTACTGCTACTACTACTACTAATACTGTTACTACTACCACTACTGTTACTACTACTACCACTACTGTTACTACTGCTACTACAACTGTTACTACTACTACTACTGTTACTACTGCTACTGCTACTGCTGCTGCTGCTGCTGCTACAACCACTATTACTACTACTACTACTACTACTACTGCTACTGCTGCTGTTGCTACTGCTACTGCTATTACTACTACTACTACTACTACTACTACTGCTACTACCACTTTTACTACTGCTACTGAAACTCCTACTACTGCTACTACCACTTTTGCTACTGCTTCTGCTACTGCTACTACTACTACTAATACTGTTACTACTACCACTACTGTTACTACTACTACCACTACTGTTACTACTGCTACTACAACTGTTACTACTACTACTACTGTTACTACTGCTACTGCTACTGCTGCTGCTGCTGCTGCTACAACCACTATTACTACTACTACTACTACTGCTACTGCTGCTGTTGCTACTGCTACTGCTACTGCTACTGCTACTACTACTACTACTACTACTGCTACTACCACTTTTACTACTGCTACTGAAACTCCTGCTACTGCTACTACCACTTTTGCTACTGCTTCTGCTACTGCTACTACTACTATTAATACTGTTACTACTACTACAACTACTCTACTACAACTACTGTTGCTACTACTACTGCTACTGCTACTGCTACTGCTATTGCTACTGCTACACTGGCTGCTACTGCTACTGCTACTGCTACTGCTACTGCTACACTGGCTGCTACTGCTGCTACTCCAGTTTAGAGTTTGATTTTGCATATAACTGACCAAAAACAGATGTAAAAGGTAATATTTTTAAAGTACACATCTTGTTATGATGATGTTGGCAAGGACATTGCAAGCACGATACCGCTGAACTATATTATAATTATCATATTTTCAAGAATTTAGATTTTTAGAGATAACAAATTAACTTTGTTAATTAAACAGATTGAAACGTTAAGAAGGTTGAAACAGTGTAAGCATGTTGCTTAAAATAGTTGTAGGAATTTAAGTGTTCAAGATAATTAACTTACTTCATTATTCAAACAGATTGAAACTTTTAAGAAATGTGACAGGGACCTCGCAAGCATAATGTCACTCAAGTATTTATAAACTCCCTCGTATAAGAGATACACGAATTGAAATGTTCGAGATAATTAACTTAGTTCATTATTGAAACAGATTGAAACCTAAAGAAAGCTGACATAAAGGCAGCAGAGTTTAATTCATGTTCTAATGGAAATCGTGTAAAAGAAAAGTTTAGAACTCTCTGCAGCAGCTATAAACATTCTTTGTGTTTACTATAAGTAATAGTTTATTTTCACTGCAAATTCAGCTATGGTTGAGAATGGAAACAAGGTTATTTGTGTACACCATCATTCATGTGTGAGTCAGGTCATTACAGAGAAACTGAAGAAACTCCACACAGGGAATGGAAGCATGTGAGTGTGAAGCTATTTATACTCATCTTAAAGGGACTGTTGTATGTTTTCTAATGGAAATAAAGAAAATCACAAAATGGGAATTTACTTTTTTCAACTGCAAAACAATCCTCAATAAATGAATAGAGTTGTAAAACCAGTGGTTATGGTTCGATTAAGCAATCAGGGATGAGGGGGGGGGGGGGGGGGAGTGGTCTGTGAAAGGCATACCTGAAATATTTTATAAATAAGTAAATAGTTTATTTTCAGTGTGAATATTTGTTACAGGATGTACACACGTGTCTTTGAGAAATGAGAATTTCAGAAATTTCCATTTCTTAAAGGCTTCTTTGCAATGTTTGATAAAATGGTAATATTTTTGGAATAAATACTTTTTTCAGAGTCAAAGTGTTAGTCTTCTATCTGGCAATGAATGGTATGGTTTACAAACGCTTTTCCGGACTACCTTTTGCTTCTTCATACGGTAAATTCATAACAAGTCCTAATTTACAAATATGTTTATAAGATGTATAGGGTTAATAATAGATTTAAAGATTTAAGAGAACAAGCAAAAGAAATCTGACACATTTTTGGTGCAAGAATTTAAGTTTCTCGTAATGATGAACGGTAGGTGGAAGAAGTTTGACAGGAGATCCGAGCCAGTCTGGTGCCGATCTATTTATATCCTCTCTGGAATGCTAACTCCCCACAGAATGAAAAATAATTGTCTACTGAACTAAAAATAAATAAAAAACATGTGTGAGGAAGCGTTTTGATTTATGATAGAAACACTCACTGTATCTGGAGAAGAGAGAATGTCTATAGGAAATCAGGGTTTGCAAATGTTTCAAGAATTTCAAAAACGGATTGGCGTCTTTGGCTGCTCAATGTTAAAAATATATTTAGAAATAGAAACAAAATGATCGTTGGACTTACTTTTTAACAAAGTAAAAATAAGTTATTTCCTTATCAACATTATTTTACAAACAATTAAAAAAATTATACAAAATGGAGCCCTAGAGCTTAGGAATTTAGAGTTACTATAATTTTCTAGACTGGGCTGGTTGCCAATTGAATATTTTGTTGTTGTCTGAAGGACAGAGTAGGTCTATGTATAAATCCAAGATGAAAAATTAGAATTTTTGGATTAAGTATTTAGGGATTTTTCGTTTGTACATGAATGTGTCATAGAAAATTAATTGTGCCGTAGGTCATTGAATTTAAATATATTTTTCATATGCTGCCGATATATATGTGTCTGCATAAATAGAGTACAGGTCGATGTGAATGTTTTTAAAAAATTGGAAAGTATATCTGGAATCTTGGATTAATGTTCAAGGATTGTTTATATAAAGATATTCATATGAATAATAATGTGTCAAAGAAAATTAATTGTATTCTAACAAATACATTGAGTTTATTTGTAAATAGATCATAATTTGGTTTATTTTATTTTGGTATAAACCTATTTTGGCATTTGAAGAAGTGTATGAATGTTTGAAGAATTTGCAAAATAGGTTAAAAGACTCCGGAACATTTTTGTATTTTAAATATTTTATAACATCATTATCTTTAAACAGAGTCAGGAATTTGAAAAATGGACTGAAGGCATTTGATTCTGTAGATGACGTGTCATCATCTCCAGTCAAGTCAGTTGAAGTCACACTGGTGATGAAACGTTACCATTACATCTTGAGTCGTCATGAAAACGTCTTTTCTTTTAGAAATACTTGCCATTTAGATATAGTGAACAAATCTAACATTGTTACTTTTGGGATGACACTACTTTCCATTGTACAAATTCTTGTACTTTTTTCGGGCAGAGTCCCTAGGTTGATTCAAAGCCACACCCTAAGAGTCAGGCCACTATCACCAGCACTGACTGTAACAACAGCTTGTCTTTCTGTTAATGGTATTGCATAGCTTGATCCAGAAATTTTCAAAGGGGGTGTTCTCCAATTGAAAGGGGGGAGGGGGTTCACATTAATTTAAAATTCAACATTTTATTTCTGCCTTCAGTAAGTTTACGGCTTGAAAGAATTGATTTGTTGTGAAATGTACGTTTCATACTGCGTGAGAGCGTAAATTACTTTCAAAATAACTTTCGAAGGTTGTGTGACTGGGCCCATTTTCCAACCAATCCCATTACCTCGTAATGTATTTGCCCTCTTTGAAGTCCCCGACAAAGCACAACAAACTGTAATGGTTTTCTGCATTTACTTGATCAATCCCATTGATTTGTGGGATCCAAATTAGGCAGCTACCATCCTGGGCTTGTTTCAAGTATAACAATAATTCTTAATTAGCATAATTAAGGTTACGTTTTATTGACAAGCTGCACCACGGTTAAGGGGATGCCTGTTGATGGTGTAATGGTCCAGAAGTTGGTTTCATTTGTTTACTTGCGTCTAATTTCAAATTGATACTTTGAGTTTTACGTGACATTCTGATTGGACTTCACAAGGTCATGTGACATATATATTCTCTAATGAACACGTACTGAAGGTTACACAATGTAATCTTAAAAAAAGTAACATCGTCATTGTTTTATTATTGTGCAGTCGAGAAGCAAATTGCATTAAATTAAAAGGCGATAACAATAACAAACATTATTATGTAATCTGTGTCCTACAAAAAAATTGTTAGATGCATGCAACAAGTTTTCAAGACTAAAATACGACAAATATTGAATTCTCATAAAAAATAAACTATGCTTTTAGGAAATGTGGATGTGCTTGTAGATAATTTTGTATATTTGCAGATTATTTAGGAATGTGCACTTTTTTCTTGGTTGAAGATATTTTGCACAATTTCAAACATTTCATGATAGTTTACACTTAAAACTATTTTCGTGCGATCATTTGAATGTTGAATTCTTTTCAGTGCAGATAGTATTCATTGCATCAAATAAAACTATTGTTGGCCGTTTCAAAAAATTAAACTCACTTAAAAGTAACTTGTTGTTTATCATTGAACAGGTGTAACAATGTTAAAAATCATAGTATTTTGGTAACATTTGAGACTGATTTATTTTACCTGTTTCTGACAGATAAGGTTAGAAATAAACGTAAAATTTATTTCAGTTTCTTTGATTTTTCGGAAAAAAGGTATGTCAGTTCCATACTTAGCTCAGTTACAAGCAACACTTTACCACAGAAGATAAGAAAGATATTTTCTTACTGTTCCGACGACAAGAGACTTCCTGGTAGTTATCTAAGGAAGGTATTAAATTTTCAAATTATCCCTTGACAGACTCCATGTAATTTATTTTGAAAAAAATATTTTGAGCCTTGCATAGCTTTTGATTACCTTCTCTTACCGGGACTTTCGGGTTAAATTTTAATTTCATGACTCATTCGATTTCAAAATACCTTCCATGTTTACCTGTATTTAGTTTTTAAAGGGACACCGCGTCGAGAATAAAAATCAGATCATGTGTATCTACCTATGCTGATTAACATGTCTGCTAACAAGTCACAGACACATAATTTCAGACAATTGACGTAATTGGTAATAAAAACTACTGCATGTAGACAGTGAAGTGAAGCGTAACTCGTTAGCAGACACTCCAATCAGCTTAGTGAGATAAAGATGAGACTCATATTTATCCTCGACGCAGTGTCCCTTTAAAGAATATCTGATACCATGTTGAAAATATCAGTTCATTACTTCCTCATCACTGCATTTTATGTTAAGTTTTAAATTTCATGACTCGTAAATTTTATATTATCTTCAAACAGACTTCTTAATATTTTTTGAAAGTTGTTTATTTATTTTTGAACCTTCAATTGCTTACTTTTTAATAACATTTTGTTAAAAACTCTCACTCGGGTAAATGAAAAATTAAAACTTGTTTTGTAAAAGTAATATGTCACATTTCCTTTGTTAATAATCTCTATCATCACCTATTTGAAGAAATACTATAGTTTTACATGGTTTCTCAACAATTTCAATGCCTTTTGTGGTGATTTTTAAAAATCATTTTAAATGATAGAAAGAAAAAATGTTTACATGAAAACCTCTAATTTTGGTTTAAGGACTTTTTATCATCATTTTCTTTAGACATAAGTGCCAAAGAAGTTATTTTGACATTTCAATCTGTTAGGGATGATATAAAGGTTAAAATGGGTAGATGAAAAAATACAAATATATAATAGATTTTTAATAAATTTACATGATAAACTGTTATTTATATGGAAATCTCAATGATGAGAATCTGATTGCTATTTTTGCTAAAAAGGAATTTAAATGGAGCTAAGTGATCATGAATTCAGACCAAAATATTTCAGTTCACAGATGGCCAAGCAAGATTGTTTATAGAACAGTCTATCTACCTCCGATACTTGACTTATAGCATTGGTTGCTTCATTTCTTTGTCATTACTATTGATGAATTCAAGAAAACCTTATCTGAAGATAAAAATAAACTTTAACTCATCGGGCTTGAAATGATCAGGTGGCTTATGTTATTGGCATGGTGTCAGCCTTCGTCTGTCACTATTTCCACTTCTTCTTTAGAATCCCTGGCTCTAGCTTATGGTTTCCAGGAATGATCTAGCTTGGAATTGGGCATCACAAGCATCAGCTATTCATGAAAAATGATATAGTTACTGCAGTTGAATTTCCGTGCATTAGAGCTATCAAATCATATTCAAATTTAAGTTTATTTGTAAATGGTTATTGGCCAGCCAAAAAACAATCGGCTGTGAAAATATTCTCTCTCTGCCCGATTGTGTTTTATAAGTCACATTAAAAATTAATATAGTCACTGACACTGAAGTGACTGTTACTTGAAAATTGATGTCAAAATAATTTTATAATGATTACAAGTTGAAATTGTGAAACATTGAAATACTACAAGAACAATTCGACTGTTTGCTGAATATGATTGAAGATGAATTTCTCATTGTTTTCATATGACAGCCTATGAGTGCTAAAGTTTCAGAAAATCCTATCTTTGAAGAATTAACAAATATATATATAGAGAATCTCACCCAAGTGTCTTCTGATATCAAAATATATCAACACGAGTTGATAAAAGTTACAAATATCCAAGGCTTGCCGAGGATATTTTGACTTTTATCAACGAGTGTTGATATATTTGACATCAGAAGACACGAGGGTGAGATTCTATTTATCATCCAAAATCATTCTTCATTAGTTTTTAATGAAAAATGAAAATATCTGAACACAAAACTGCCATTTGGCTTCCAGTGCAGTGATGTCATAGCATTGTGACGTCATCGTGATTATGACGTCATAGCATTGTGATGTCATTACTTGATGATGCAAAATCATTGTGATGTCATGTAGCTGACGCCAGCAGGGCATTGTTCAAAATCTACTGTCAAAACGATATCTCCTAGGAAATATCGCTTGATTTCACACAAGCGATATCTCCTGTGGTACCCAGTTTTGGATGATAAAATCCTATATTTGTCTGAAGATCTAAGTTTCATTTGATAAATGGCAATTGTTACAAAAAAGAAGTTGACGATCTGCTGATTTAGGTTTTCAACTTCTAAAAAGCCTCTTTAAGAAGTAATGCCATCAACTGATACAAATATTATTATTAATCAAAAGCTGTATGTCTGAGATGTAAAAGTTTGTTAATATCAGCATCCAACTTGCTTTGTGTTTGTATATGGACTTTCAGCCACATGTACTGGATCCAGACATTGGTGTAACTTATTAACATCACTGAAAAAAGTCTGAAAATTTGGTTCACCTATTCCTGGAGGTTATAAAATCCTCCATCACGAACTTCAGATCAAAGCTAAGCCAACACCCCATCAGAAACACAGGTATATTTGTACATATGACCCTCAAGCGGTGACGTTGTGACAGTTACATTGTGAGAACATTAGCAGGGATATCTGATACTGTCGTACTAATCACTCGACTAGCGCCACCTTTAGTCGCTAAACCACCGAACACAACGAGCCAAGTCTAATAATGACACCGTTAAACATGCCTAATTAGCACCCAGTACATCCACTAATCAACACGTAGGTGAACAATGTACATTATTGGTCATTGTTAGCTGTTACAGGAGACAAGGATTATTGGATTATTGTACAATTTTGGAGTATTTTGTATACTGGGCAGTCGGAAAATATAATTGTACATCAATGTTGCAGATTGTAAGCTTTACTCCGTAAATAACAATTGTTCATGTCTTACAGTTATGTATGGAGTACTGAACCGTTACAGAGATAGATCAGAACCAAGTTCCAGAGTTAACCCCAGTAGAGAAAGTCAGTCAGTGATGATTGTTGTCAAACAAGAGCATGATATCATGGAACGTATGTATCATACAAACTCCATCATTTTTGTACACCTTGAAATTTACAAAATATAATAAAATTATAATATGACTCATAACCCGAAAAGAGGGTATGCAGTTCTGTTAGAGTCACTGCTCTAGACATTGGTAGGTTTATGGAAACGGTCTTTAACTTAATGCTAATTAAATAAAATAAAGTATTATTGAAGTCGAAATTGAACCATGTTACAATCCAACACTGACTGTTTAGTATTGGTGGTGATTTTTCCTTGCTTAGAGTCCAATATACCTCAATCTATTACGTTATTGGAAATCCAATCAGAGATTGAATACCCTGGTGGCTTATTTTCGGCTGTGGCTAATTTTGAGAACGCAGGTGTGAGTCAATTTCAAGCATGCTAATTACGCAAATTAGTCACCATTGCTAATGACACACCTGTAAACGTGGCGCACCTTGAAAGGGCACCTGTTCGTCAGATTGATGCTGCTGTCTTAAAGGTGCTAATGACGTCTTGGTGATGTACGCATACAGGTGCTAATAACAGGATCAAATTGTGATTATTATTATTATTATTTTGATGTCATATTTCAGTATGGTAGTTATAAGCATGTATCTGCATGGATTATTACATGTTAGCATTGTAAATAGGAGAGGGTTTCACGAAGTTGGAAAACTTGTACTCAATCCACTGTTTGAATAATTTTATTTTTAAATCAAAAAGTCGACATTGATAGTATTTGACTTTGTTGGAAGATATAGCATTTTGAACTTTAAAGTGTATTAATTACCTTTTCATGAGAACTTTGGATCGATTTTGAAAAATGTTTTTTATGTTGGTTTTTAAAAAGTTAATATTTTATTAATATTAAATCACGTCAAATCTGCAAAATATAATGAAATATTTGTGTTTAGGAATCAACTTCTTGTTAAAATTAAATTTGATTTATAGAGAAGTAGTACAGGAAAAACATTGTGATTTATTACTAAAGAATTGTGATTTATGTAAATTTTGTTTAAGTCAAGAATGGTTTGTGATAAATGGTATGTAAAATATAGCTGCCATGATGTAATGATTTACAGCGTGAAATGATGGTAATATTTCATCCAATAGATGTTTTATTTTTCAAAGGTACATGATTAAAAATAAACAAATGTGTTATTCAATTGTGTTCTTTTGATTATATTGTCATTTCATATGATTTCAGCATAAGCTCACTGAATTGATTGCAAACCACTGAACAAATACTTTAAAGAATCACTTTATCAATAAAAATATAATCAGTATCATCATAATCATAATAATCATAATCAATATAGAGTCAGCAAGTATCATGTATAAAGCTTATCATAGAACATCATTATTGACATAGACCCAAATTGGACATGTTGACAAGATTCTTGTAAATAGTCTGAGTATAGAATAACAATATTAACTAAGGTTTAGACATGGCATTTACACTGAACATGTTACCGGGGTATGATATTTTGAATGTGTAATAAGGGTATTTACAAGGGTTAGATACAAACTAAGACTCACAGATAGTTATATGTGATGATTTGGCTGTGGAATAATGGTATTGACAAGAGGTAGATACGACATTTAACTCACAGATAGTTAATGATGTTTTGGCTGTGTAATAATGGTATTTACAGGGGTTAGATACAACATTTAACTCACAGATAGTTAGTGATTATTTTGCTGTGTAATAACAGTATTGACAGGGGGTAGATACAACATTTAACTCACAGATAGTTAGTGATGATTTGGCTGTGTATTAACAGTATTAACAGGGGGTAGATACAACGTTTAAAACACTGCTAGTTAGTGATGATTTGACTGTGTAATAACGGTATTGACAAGGGTTAGATACAACGTTTAAAACACTGATGAGAGTAATACCATGATCCTCTTGATCTGCGTTGACTCTGGATCAATCACGGAAGACATTGATCAGAACGAGAATGTTATTGTGAGAAGCGCCACCTGTCTGGTCGACCTAACATCAACAAAATTATTTGGATTTGTCTGATTCTACCACCAGACAAGGTTCCGTCAATTCTTGGCAATATAAGCTGATTTGAAAGATTGGGGGTAAACATTGAGATCTGCATCTTCAGTGACTGATGCAGAGGGGGGGGAGGGGGTTCTTTCCCCCCCTCCCTTTGCTTTCAGTTTGTCAAATATCGTCAGAAGGACATACTTTTCTTTAATTCGTATCTATTGAGACCTTGTATAATATTCTTACTTTAGGAAACAAGTGGTTTCTGTGTTCATCAAGAGACACCTTACTGAAAGTGTCGACAAATCTACATTGCTGCTTGTTCTAATAACTAACATTAGATATTTAAGGGTTTACAAAAACCTTTAATGATGCATATGAATCTTTAAGTTCTAAGATTGCTGATTGCATAAGTTGGAGGATAATATTCTTCTATCAGCAATGCAATAAGACCCATCGGACAGCCAGTTACTTTTGATCCAGGCTGGTAACTATATGAGATTTGTGCTTAATTTTACCAGGAAAATTTAAAAAAATCCCAGTTTCGACTTGTAAGGTATTTCACACACGTCACTGCTCAAGGGTTTTTAAATCTTTTAAATCATGTAATCCCATAATGTAGGAAGATTAATGTACCTTAGTTCTAAGGTAGTTCAGTGCACAGGAACTCTTATTTCTAAAAGAGGGTCATTTCCTGAAATGTCAGATCATTGCGTCTAGACTATTACAGTGAGATGTACAGATTGCCGTGCCCTTTAGGGGAGAGTGTTGTGAAATACTCTACCAGAGTCATTGATGCTACAAGAATTGCCGAGGAGTTTATTTGCTTCTCAGACCAGAACCAATATATCTATGGTGCTTCAAGCAGGGAGCTTTGTGGAAATACTTACCAAATTGATATGATGCAAGATTTGTTATTTTTTATTCCAAAATTTGTCTGAGATCTGCCTGGAAGGGCATTCTGCCTCCAAAATTGATGACAGTTATGAAATATTTACAAAGATATTGTGTATTATGTAATTAATGCCATTTTCACTCGTAATTGTTTTTTTTCTGTGTTTGAAAATAAAGCTGGACATGTGGCTCTTTATTGACATGATTTATATTTTTATTTCTTTTGATAAATGATACCAAACTATCAATCAAATTCAATATTTTTTTAAACCAAAATATCTTAACCAGTAATATTTCTTCGCATATTCTAATAGGAGCTGACCCATGCCCATGTGCCATTTTTATCAACTCAAATTTGTTTGCTTGGCATTCTAGAAGTTGATGTGATGAAGAATAGAGACGATTTAATGGATATGTTACTTCTTCGTTTCGACATAGGTTCTAATGTCGTTGTCGAAACGTCGCCTTAAAAAAATAAAGAAGATGTATATCTTAAAATCGTCTCTATTCTTCAACTGCAAATTTGCACATTTCAAAACCTTTCAGCCTTGAAATCAATCTAGTGACATGTACATTAGATTAAAAGTCGCTTCATATCCATTCTCAAGACAGATATTTATGATTTTTGGCTGACAGGTTCATTTTATCTGAGACCAGAACTACACAAAGGGCTAAGTCCAGCAAACCTCCACAGATTAATATCCATTTGTGTTCTTGGTATGGACGGACAACAATCCGACGAGAAAAGAAATAATATGCTTCAGCATCCTCCTCTCCTCCCCAATATCTTGACCATTGTAGTTTTACTTTGATCCCCCGACTAATTCCCCTTCCACGTAATCCCCTTTTCTTCTGGCAGCTGGTCTTTGACAGGGGATACAGAATAATAGAAGACGGGGATACGGAGTAATATCACCCAGAATAGCAGATCTCTATCTCTCAGACTGGAGAGGTTAAACAGTGGTCTGTAACCATCACAGGGGGGTTAGTTAGTGGATGAATGAAGTCATAATGTACTCTTATATAACGGGGATCAAATAAATTAAAAGCTACCGGATTCAGGGTGGGTTTCAATGGGGAAATACATTGGAGGTTTCAAATAGATAATTAAATTATTGTTCCTATTTTGGGGTTGAATTGTATTTAAGGTATGAAATTGACTGGTGATTGGAATGAACATAAGATCTGAGTGTGTGAAAGAGGTCCACCAATTGAAAAGGGGGGGGGTCCACAATTTTTATTCCCATACCATTCCCGGACCCCCTGGACCCCTCCCCTAGATCCGCCACTGGCTAGGTTTGAATGTATCAACGGCACTGTTAAATGTAGGATGGACAAGATACTTTTTCAACATAAAGTGCAAAATATTATTGAAAATGCAAAATATTATCCTATATTCTTTCTAAACAATTCTCCTAAACTGTAAATTTTGCAAGCAATGCAAATTCATTGCAAGACAAGAATTGGCAAAGGGAATGGAATAATTTAAGTTCAGAAAGGAAGGGGTTTTGGGGTATTCAAAGTTTGTGAAAGAGAAATTGGGAGTAAGGCATTGATGTGAGGGGAGGGGTGAAGGTGGGAGGGAAAAATAGGGAGGGGGGTCAGTAGGATGGGAGGGATGTTGTTCTCAGTTTGCATTGGTCAGTTGCCTTGATACCAGTTACATGTCAATTATGGTTACATAATGTACAAGCGTGACGTTATTATCTGGTAGCGACAGGAAGCACATGTCTATTACAAAGTGATATCGACATGCTTCGTCAATTATCACCCGCCTATTATCAGCAATAGCTGTATATTGTATTACCTAAATGCTGTTGGTGAAAGCTAGCCCTTTGTCTCTTTTCTACATCTAATATTAGGATTTGCTTACTGGCCAGTGACCAATGAATTGTTGACAGAAATTCATTTGTAAGGAACTGACATTGAGAATTGAGAGTTAATGTTAAAAACATGTAAAGTTGTTGTCTATTTTATGTTTGTTTTTTTAAATGTTACAAGAGACTCTTGCTGTTCATTTAAAAGCAGGAACTATCTACTTTGTTAAATGGTTTTCAAATGATGTTCCCAAGCTTTAAAATCATACTTGAAGGCTAAAAGAGAATTTCTGTGTATTTCTTTCATTTCAAGATTGCTTTAGTGGAAATGTAATATTTATTGTCTCAACTAAAAGACAATAAATGTTCCAGAAATATTTAAAATTTGATATTTTAAAAAATATTTTTAAAAAATATCAATGTTTTGTTTGAAGAACATATTTTCTGATCTTTTATCTGACGTGGAGGGTCATAGAAATATTTCGTTTACAATATAAAAAAAAGGAGATTTCAGAATTATGAGATTTCACATGGCTGTGGATAGGATTGCAAAGTTGTAAAATAGACAATAAAGATGATTTGTAAGAGAAAAAGAATCTTTTCTCTTGAATAATGAATATTCGCGAATTCATTACGACCTCTTTAGTACGAGGCCCCCGGGTATCAGAATCAGGATCTGGGTCGTCAGAAGGATCATTGAAAGTGATCCCACTTGAGAAAGTAAAATGCTATTAATCATGAATGTTTAATGTTGTTTAATGTCAAATCTGCAAGACGGCTGGTGACATTTAACTCTGTATTCCTTGTTGCTGTATCACTATACCTTTCTTTAGTTGAAGGGCAAAACTTGAGTAATTGATTTGAAAATTTTCATAGCTAAGCAAAAAATTATCTTGAATGGTGAAATAGAATTTTTTTTATCAATTGTAGAGAGAAAAATTATCATGAACCTGAAATTAAAGGTTAAACAGTTATACTAGTGATACCTAGTGATATTTAGCTTGAAATGTCTTTCCAGCTTTTCCTATATATAGATCAGCGAGTAAGTGCAATTTTCCAAATGACTTGTGCACATCGTGATGCAAGCATGAAATTTGGCATGATTGTAGCTTATACCCATTTAATCACATACAGATGGAGAGGCTTCGCAAAATTTTCATATTTTTTCATTCATACCCTACCACTCCCCCCCCCCCCCCCCTAATTTAATCATAACTTGTTTTTTGATTCTCTGAAAACGGTATGAGGCTCTAAACTAGAGTATCACTATTGTTAAGTAAAGAAGATGATCGTCCATAAATATCCATGTCTGTATCAGTATCTGTACTTGAAGACAGAACATGACTACTTGGTGTCCATATTTATCATGATACCTAAGCAAGAAATTACCTTGAATGATTTAATGCAAATTTATCTATTGATTGTTGAGTTAAAACCCAACTTTAGTGATGTAGAATAAATGGCTACAAAGTTTGATATATATTGGCTACATACCAATCAGAATTCAACAAATTTATCTAAAGGGTAATAAGAATAAGAAAGCTATTGTTAATAAAGAAGTTGATCATCCATTTATATTTGTCTTCTTCGGTAATAACAATGTTTATTAAATGCTAAGCAGTTAGTCCACATGAACGTATTCATCTTGTCTTGTGCCTCGATGTTAGATAAGTGATTGTACAGTGAAAACAGCAAAAATTCTTTCAGTTACTGAGGGATGCATTCCTTGTAGCGTCATGGTGAAACCTATCAATTCTGGTTTGGTCACATATCGTGAAGAACAATTTGAATTTGACTGAAGGTACATTGGTAATTAAATGTTTAAGTTGTAGAACTTCTTTATTGTGTGAATGACGTGGGGTATAACGAGGTGGAGTATATTAAAGGGAAAGTTGTATCATCGATCTATCAGCAGCAGAATCCGCCATCTTGGATTCGTGGCATTACGCGAAATGAAAACACTGAAGGGGTTGACACTTGATTTACACCAATTTCATGCAAAAATGTTCAGTGGCGAGGGGGGGGGGGACTGAACCCCACTCAGATTCTGCCACTGAGTCTGTATTTCATTATAATTTCACATCAGGAGCAAGTCTAGATTTAGGTCTGTTTTAATCTCTCTGTGGTTCCTATTTAATATTTACAGGAAAAGTCATTTTCTTCTAATATAATTAGAACTTATAGGTTTGTCAGAGACAAACTGTCAGTCTTGTATGTATTGTATTCATCTCTTCTGAGTAACAAGATGCACAAGTTAAATATGGTGCAAGTTACTTTCACGTGTATGACCAGAGGAGCTCTGTTAGTTTAGTGTTAACCCTGGCTTAAAACCAGGCTAGATGTCATGTATAAACATTGGCTTTGTAAGCAGAGACCAAGCCTGCAAGAAAATAATTATATCTGTGTTGCACAAGACAAACTTGAGACTGAACAGATACCGAAGATGTGGCAGAGGACTTGAGCAGGAATTTGGACATAAGCCCGGATGTGAAAACCTTGAAATTGGTCTCTAACAGAGAACTGGAAGGATGTTGTGGGGTTGTGGCACTGTGGGAGTGTTTGGGTATGGGGGTATGTGGTTGGTAGGGTATGAGGTTGTGGGGGTATGTGGTTGTGGGAGTATAGGGTTGTGGGAGTATAGGGTTGTGGGGGTATGAGGTTGTGGGTGTATGAGGTTGTGGGGGGTATGAGGTTGTGGGGGTATGAGGTTGTGAGGATGTGGAAATGTGGAGACGTTTGGGTTTTGAGGTGTGGGGATGAGGGAATGTGGGGTGAGGGATTTGGAAATATTGGGATTTGGGAATGTTGGGATGTTTGAGTGTTGAGGTGTCGGTAAGTGAGGTTGTTGGGTGAAGGTATTTGGGGATGTGGGGATGTTTGGGTGTTGAGGTGTGGGTAAGTGGGGTTATGGGGTGAAGGGATTTGGGATTCTTTTTCAGAAGGGATCCTCCTTGGGGTACTTATTGCATAAAATCCTTGATTTTAGGTATATGACAGGTTGTAACTATATTTTTCCACTTTAAAAATTAGTTAAAAAACTAAAAAACTAAAAAAACGTACTTTGGGTCACCCCTCTTGAGCCTCATACCTTGTGGTTGTCATGCAACCAAGGGCAGATAACTCTGATCTCACCACTTTTCAATCTGTCATTTCTAGGACAAGGACACATGAAGTTTTGCTCTGATTTTTTCTGAGTTTTTCACTGCTGATCTCTAAGAAAATGGCCCAAAGACAATCTGTATGTGTGGTAACTTCTACCTTTTTACAGTAGGGTCGAATGGCTTCATGTTTTCAGTAGTAATTTCATGTTTATTGTAACTTGCTTTCCCACATGGTGGGAAAGTCGACCCAAGATGGCGGCCATTTTCTTTGATCAATGTTTTTTGATCATGGATTTTTGGTTAGATCTGGGCTTTCCACGTGTTTATTATATCATTTTAGGGTTCTAGATTCGATTTCCGTAGGTATTTCGAATCGCCCTCTGGCCTACAAGCAAATTAGTTCACATTACATGTTCTATTTGTTTCAGTGATGATAGGGGTCTGGCCATGCTTGTTTACATTGTACTTCGCATTTGCCTTTCGCCTCTGCTCATGTTATGCATGCATGTTTACAAAAACATTTACATTGCAATTCCCCCATGTATTTAGTATATATATATTTTAAAAATATTTATATATATACACATGTTGCATGTGCACGTCTTGATTTGGCTATTTTGCTTCTAGCCTTTCAAGCCTTGTGCCCAATGTAAAGGGCCGGTGTCTATCACCGACGCCCATGATGAGTGCCTCAAGTGTTTGGCCTCTGACTTTCATCACCCACTCGACTGTGGGATTTGTCAGGCCTTTACCCCCAAGGCCAGATCAAGGAGGGATGTTGACTTAAAGTTCTTCTCCGAGGCTTTGGAGAGCGGGCGGGACATCACCAAGCTTGACCCCCCGTCTAAGGCTAAAAAGGTGAAGAAGTCACCAGTTAAGAAATTAAGCGGTAAGAAGGTTAAGGCTCCGGCCTCCGCTACGGTGTCCTCGGCCAGGTCGGGTCTCGATGATTCGTCATCCGAGCCCGACTCGGTCGAGGACCAGCGGGGGTCCTCAGCCGGGGATTTCACCCACCCTCCCTCCCCTCAACAACCTAACTTACAAAGTGCTAATTTTAACCCTGTTGATATGACGCAATTCACGCAAATCATTACACAGCAAATGAAGGTCATGATTGACTCGGCGGTCTCGGGGCTCCGTACGGAGTTCCGGACCTCGAGTCATGAACCTGATGCAGCTCATGGTACCAGGGGAGATCTCGGTGTCGGACTCGTCCGAGGCACGGGGTCTCCTCGGGGCGCTCAGCTTCCGGCTCGCGAGCTGCGGAGTATGGAGCCCCAGGTTACCATAACACAAACACACCAGCCCCCTCAGACACCTGGCTTCGGGCAGGTCTCGTCTGGGGGATCGCTGGCCCCGCCGAATCCTGGTGCCGCTCGTTGGAGTAGGTTCCCAGGGTAAGGCTTCTAACCCAGGTTACGAGGCGCCGCCTGTGCTCCAGGTGCAGCGTCCTCGGACACCTGCCCCGTGCTCCGAGACCGTCGTCCCAGTGACGATGCAGTCCGGGCCGCACGCGGGACCCACGAGCGCCCTCGAGACCCAGGTCTCGGGGGGCCCACTCGAGGTCGGTCCTCAGGGTATGGGGCACCCAGCTCCCAGGTTTACCCCTGCGGAGTATGGAGCCCCAGGCTTCCACAGGTGCCCAGTCCCTCCAGGCACCTGACACTGGTCAGGTCCCGTCTGGAGGCCAGCTGGTCCTGCCTAACCTGGGACCTCTCGCTGGAGACGGTCCCCAGGCCCAGGTCCCCACCTCAGGGTATGAGGCATCCAGCTCCCAGGCTTAGCCCTGCGGAGTATGGAGCCCGAGGCCTCCACAGGTGCCCAGTCCCTCCAGGCACCTGACACTGGTCAGGTCCCGTCTGGAGGCCAGCTGGTTCTGCCTTACCTGGGACATCTCGCTGGAGACAGTCCCCAGGCCCAGGCTCCCACCTCAGGGTATGAGGCATCCAGCTCCCAGGCTTAGCCCTGCGGAGTATGGAGCCCAAGGCCTCCACAGGTGCCCAGTCCCTCCAGGCACCTGACACTGGTCAGGTCCCGTCTGGAGGCCAGCTGGTTCTGCCTTACCTGGGACCTCTCGCTTGAGACGGTCCCCAGGCCCAGGCTCCCACCTCAGGGTATGAGGCATCCAGCTCCCAGGCTTAGCCCTGCGGAGTATGGAGCCCCAGGCCTCCACAGGTACCCAGTCCCTCCAGGCACCTGACACTGGTCAGGTCCCGTCTGGAGGCCAGCTGGTTCTGCCTTACCTGGGACCTCTCGCTGGAGACGGTCCCCAGGCCCAGGTCTCCACCTCAGGGTATGAGGCATCCAGCTCCCAGGCTTAGCCCTGCGGAGTATGGAGCCCCAGGCCTCCACAGGTACCCAGTCCCTCCAGGCACCTGACACTGGTCAGGTCCCGTCTGGAGGCCAGCTGGTTCTGCCTTACCTGGGACCTCTCGCTGGAGACGGTCCCCAGGCCCAGGCTCCCACCTCAGGGTATGAGGCATCCAGCTCCCAGGCTTAGCCCTGCGGAGTATGGAGCCCCAGGCCTCCACAGGTACCCAGTCCCTCCAGGCACCTGACACTGGTCAGGTCCCGTCTGGAGGCCAGCTGGTTCTGCCTTACCTGGGACCTCTCGCTGGAGACGGTCCCCAGGCCCAGGCTCCCACCTCAGGGTATGAGGCATCCAGCTCCCAGGCTTAGCCCTGCGGAGTATGGAGCCCCAGGCCTCCACAGGTACCCAGTCCCTCCAGGCACCTGACTCCGGTCAGGTCCCGTCTGGAGCCAAGCTGGTCCTGCCTCACCTGGGACCTCTCGCTGGAAACGGTCCCCAGGCCCAGGCTTCCACCTCAGGGTATGAGGCGCATCCTGGTTCCAGGATCAGCGACTTCTCCCCCTGCCCCGTGCGCCGCGACCGCCGTCCCAGTGACGGTGCAGTCCGGGCCGCACGCGGGACCCAAGCCATCGGGTCGTGAACCTGATGTTTTTCTGCCTAGGGGGGAGTTCCGGTCTCGGCCTAGTCCAAGACACGGGATCAGCCCGGGGCACCCAGCTCCCAGGCTTAGCCCTGCGGAGGATGGAGCCCCAGGCCTCCACAAGCGCCCAGCCCCTCCAGGCACCTGACACTGGTCAGGTCCCGTCTGGAGGCCAGCTGGCCCTGCCTAACCTGGGACCTCTCGTAGGAGACGGTCCCCAGGCCCAGGCTTCCACCTCTGGGTATGAGGCACCTACCTCCCAGGCTTAGTCCTGTCGAGTATGGAGCCCAAGTCTCCACAAGCGTACAGTCCCTCCAGGCACCTGACACCAGTCAGGTCCCGTCTGGAGGCCAGCTGGTCATGCCTAACCTGGGACCTCTCGCCGGAGACGGTCCCCAGGTCCAGGCTTTCACCTAAGGGTATGAGGCACCCAACTCACATGCTTAGCCCTGTCGAGTATGGGGCCCCAGGTCTCCTCAAGCGCCAAGCCCGGGCCGCACGCGGGACCCACGAGCACCCCCGTGACCAAGGTCGCGGGGGACCCGCTTGAGTTTGAGATTGGAGATCCCTGGAAATCCTTCCTGGGAGCTCCTCGGTCAGATCACTGCGGCTGGAGGTCATCAGGTGCGCGACTCCATTCGGAGCTCCGCAAGCCAGATGATGAGCGCTGTAGAGGGTTCAGGCCCATTCTAAATCTAAAGATCATGAACTCATAGAGGTACCATCGTTCAAGATGGAGACTCTAAGATCTGTGATTTCGTCAGTGCAGGTCGGGGAATGGCTATCCTCCATCGACCTCAAAGACGCTTACCTTCATGTCCCAATGCACCCAGACTTCAGAAAGTATCTGCGGTTTGCATTCGACGGGAAGTGTTATCAGTTCAGGGTGTTACCCTTCGGAATCTCTACGGCTCCGAGGGTATTCACCAAACTCAGCGCTGTCTCAGCTTCAGAACCACGAATCCACCCAGGCTATACTCCACACGTTGGTCTCGCTGGGATGGATCGTGAACCTCAAAAAGTCGGAGCTAGCCCCGTCTCGGGACCTAGTCTTCCTGGGCTCCAGGTTTCAGACGGAGCCGGGGATAGTATCCCTGGCCCCGGACCGGGTTCCGAAGATCCTGGGGACTGTGAACTCGTTTCTGTGCTCCAACCCACACAGCTCGGGTCTGGCTCCAGCTCCTCGGAGTCATGGCACCGACCGTGGATGTGGTTTGGAGGTCCCGGCTCCGCATGAGGCCCGTCCAACAAGCCTTGGCGGGTTTATGGTCCCACTCGGAGTCTTACGAGAAGTTGCTCGTCACTCCGGAGTGGGTCTTACCACACCTGTCTTGGTGGTACAATGTCGATCACCTGACTCGGGGTTACCCCCTGCAGCCTCCGGTGCCGACCCTGACAGTTCAGTCCTACGCCTCCCTTTCGGGATGGGGCGGGGTTCTGGGATCCCACACGGTCTCGGACCTGTGGTCTCAGGCCGAGTCTCAGATGCACATCAATGTGCTAGAGCTCAGGGCGGCCTGGTTGGTTTTGCAACACCTGAGAGATCAGGTGAAGGGTCAGGTGGTCCGGCTCCATTTGGACAACAGGACCGCCATGACTTATATCCTCAAACAGGGAGGGACGGTCTCTCCGTCCCTCCTGGAGGAGACATGGCAATTCTTCCTTTGGTGCGACGAGCTCGACACCACGGTCCTGCCAGTGTACTTACAAGGGGTGGACAATATCCGAGCAGACGCTCTGTCTCGCCGGATCCTTGTCCCCCACGGGTGGCTACTGGATCAAGGGATATTCGAGACTATCTCCCAGTTATAAGGGTCATTCCAGGTGGATCTGTTTGTGTCAGGGACGAACCTTCAGATACCTCAGTTTTGCTCCAGGATACCCGACACTCGGGCCCTATCCCAGGATGCATTCGAACTGGACTGGACAGACAGAGTTCTGTGGGCCTTCCCACCAGTGCCTCTGATCTCCAAGGTCCTTGCCCGTCTAGCCACTCATCCTCCGCGTCTGCTGGTGCTTCTTGCACCTCTGTGGGCAGCGCAGAGTTGGTTTTCACAAGTACTCAGGTCTCTGGCTATGCCATCTGTTCTGTTACCATGTCGACCGGGACTTCTGTCCCAGGACGGAGCCCCCCATCCCAACCACAGGGTGCAGTGGGTGGCTTGGCCTCTGTCCGGAATCGCCTCCAAAACAGCGGTATTCCTGCACGAGTTGCGGACACAATACTGGCTTCAAGGAGGGATTCTACGAACATTCAGTACGAGGATAGATGGACCTGTTATGTGCTTCTTAGCAGGTGTGGACAGGATCCGTCCTCCTTTGAGGCGGATCAGCCCCGTATGGGACCTTCCGATAGTCCTTGATTGGCTTTCGGGTCCCAGGTTCAGGGATATGTCTTCGTTGTCTCTCCAGTTGTTAACCTGGAAGACAGCCTTTCTAGTGGTGATGGCGTCTGGCAGACGGGTAGGCGACATACATGCTATGTCCGCCGATCCCGAGCTCACAGTCTTCTGCAGGGACAGAGTCAGTATCAGACTGCCAGACTCCTACCGACCTAAAGTGGCCCACTCTTTTCGTGTCTCGGCCCCCATAGAATTACCGGCGCTCAAGCAGCCGGCAGCAACAGGTTTTCAGGCCTCGCACGATCATATTCTAGACGTGCGCAGGACCTTGAAAGCATATGTCAAAAGAACAGCCTCTATCCGTAAGGATAAGCAGCTCTTCTGCTGTTATGGTGGAGGCAAGCAGGGTTTACCCGCCTCTAAGCAGTCGATCTCGAGATGGTTTGTCTCGACTATCTGTTTAGCCTATGTTCTTAAGGGCCGTGAGCCCCAAGGTGACCTCAAGGCTCATGTGGTAAGGGCAGTCGCGACGTCGAAGGCGTACGCAGCAGCCCTGTCCTTTATCCCACGGTTACTTCCCTGGCTGAAGACTCCCGTGGGGTGTTTTATGGGATTTTTTGCCCTCGTTTTCTCTCTTGCAAAAAAAGGGGGGGCGGGGTATTTAGACCTGCAAGGCGACTGTGAGTGCGCCATGTAATCCCCAGGTCCTTGAGTTTTCCTCATGGATTCATTTTATACTTTGGGTGAGTTATTTCTTGTACTTCTTTGCGCCTTTGGGTGCAGTCTGAATGCCACTGCCTTTGATTTAATCTTTGGGAGTCTGTCTTATGCAATAAGTACCCCAAGGAGGATCCCTTCTGAAAAAGAATCGAACAAACCTGTATAGGTTCCAGATTCTTTGAAGAGGATCCTCCTTGGGGTAGGGCCACCCACCTCCCCTTCATTCAGCCTGCATGACTGGATTGAAAAGTGGTGAGATCAGAGTTATCTGCCCTTGGTTGCATGACAACCACAAGGTATGAGGCTCAAGAGGGGTGACCCAAAGTACGGTTTTTTAGTTTTTTAGTTTTTTAACTAATTTTTAAAGTGGAAAAATATAGTTACAACCTGTCATATACCTAAAATCAAGGATTTTATGCAATAAGTACCCCAAGGAGGATCCTCTTCAAAGAATCTGGAACCTATACAGGTTTGTTCGAATGTTGGGATGTGGGAATGTGGGGGTATGGGAGTGTTGGGGTGTGGGGATGTAGGGATTTGGGAATGTGGAGATGTGCTTGTGGGGGTGTTCTCTCAACTGCAGTCAAATGGCACTATTCTCATCACTGTAAAAATAAATCACAGAAGTACACTTCACCTTTGCAACAATATGAGGTCACTTCCTTCATAAACATTATATGACTTAACACCAACATACCGGTATGTTAGTGTTAAGTCACATCTACGTCACAACGGTTGCAGAAACCTTACAAGTGAAATGTATTATAAACAGAATATCTTGTGTTTTTAGTGTGTTATCCCAATTTTCATCTTGCATTTGGGAAATGGTCGAATATTAGTTTTAACAAATGACTGGTTGAGAGAAGAATTATGTTACACTAAACGCACAAAATCTTGTCAGTGACTTGGTCCATTTGAATATTTTGAAGTCGATCTGTAAAAGGAGGATGTGAGAATAATTAAGATACGTTTCAGAATTATAAACATATCATAAAGGAACTAAGGTAACATGTCCGTGTAGAATTCTTTCTCTTTATATCTTAAAATGGTTATTTTATTGAAATTCAATAAGGATAATTAATGACGCATCTTGATTATTTGCGTACAAGTTCTCTTCAGCTGGTTGTGTTGCTCATTTCTCAACTTGCAGAAACGACATTCAGAGAACAGAAATAAGAAAAGTTAGCAGAAACTAGAAAGCAGTAATGGCCTTGTTTTCATTCTCATTTTCTTATCAAAGAGATATCTTTGATAACTGTTTGATGTCAAAATGATTTCTTCACTTCACACATGTTGTGATGGATCAAACTATAGATTTTATAAAGTTGCTGCTTTTACAAGGACCTGATAACATGCATCACTGACATCAAACGTTATCAATCTCTTTAAAACTCCTATTCAAGAAACATTATTTAAGAAGAATTATCAAACCATGAAATAATCATTATCTCATTAAATTTTCGCTCAATTTAACCATCAGACGAGGCCAAAATATCAAATCTTGCACAACTTGGTACATTTATCGATCGGATAACTTTTCTTCGATCTGGCCAAAAATAAAACATGTCACATGCATATGGAAATTAATAGACAGAAAAAAAGACAACATGACCAAAATAGAGATTTGATTGTGCCAAAGGGACATAACTCTGCAGGGACAAGATTTCAGACAGCGGGGCTTCCTGTTATTGATTTGCGAGTAAATTCGGCCATTTAGAACACGAGTCGGAATATTGATTGTCCGCGGTTTGCCGACTGGATCCTGACTGAATCTAGCCTCGTGTGCGCCCCCACCCGGGAGGCCATTCCCAATATTGATTGAGTTAAGTCGGCCGCGGAGATTTTGATAGTAGTCCGTCTGCTGTTGGAATGCTAATGTCTGGAGGTCTGGTGGGCATGCATGCATGTATTAGAAATGGAAATCTCCATGAACATTCATAACCATGGATTAGGAGAGACGGGTGCCGAATTTGTGTTATGAATCAGACCTTGATCCATGGTGGTCGATACATAGAATACGGGTGCCAAATTTGTGTTATGAATCAGACCTATGAACTATGGTGGTCGATACGTGAAATAAGGGTGCAGAATTTATGTTATGAATCAGACCTACGAACTATGGTGGTCGATTCGTTAAATACGGTTGCTCAATTTGTGTTATGAATCAGACCTACGAACTATGGTTTTCAATACATGAAATACGGGTGCCGAATTTGTGTTATGAATCAAACCCTTGATCCAATACATAGAATACGGGTGCTGAATTTGTGTTATGAATCAGACCTACGAACTATGGTGGTCGATACATGAAATACGGGTGCAGAATTTGTGTTATGAATCAGACCTACAAACTATGGTGGTCGATACATGAAATACGGGTGCCAAATTTGTGTTATGAATGAGATCTAGACTCCCAACCCATGGTGGTTGATACGTGAGATACGGGTGCTGGATTTGCACGGTGACTAAGATCTCTGGGTTGATATTTGATCTGAATCATGATGTCTTCTGTTCAGAGACTTGGAGACATCCTTGTATTCAGTATCAAAATTACTGAAAATCATAACTTGCTGGTGTGGTGTGATGATTTGAATGCAATGTGTAATGTAAGCTTGAAAAGTAGCTGCCCAAAAGTGTTTGTTAGACAATCTGATAGACAAGAATAAAGAGCAAAGATAAATCTGTAAAAGTTACGAGTCCGGAAAAAAATTTATCAGGTTCTGGGCTGTTCCTAATATTATACACTGCCTAATGGTATGCATCAATCTATTATTGGTGCTTTGTTTACATCCGATCTGAATAATAATAATCTAAGAATCTTAGACCCATGCATCACAATCAAATGAAAACAAAGTCCTATGAAAATCAATAATTTCTATAAACGGCATACTACCAACCAGGGCCCATATTTTCAAAACTCTCTTAGCACTAAGAACGTTGTAAGTCAATGTTAATGTATGGCACTTACGACTATCTTAGCGCTAAGAGAGCTTCGAAAATATGGGTCCTGCACTGTATTTAGATCGCAGTGTCAGAGACGAAACGTCGTGTCGTGATGTCAATGTAAATGACACCATGGCACAATGACAAACTGATATTTTTCTCCAGGGTATCATGTGAAGAATATGAAACCGGATACAATGGCAGAATTGGTTCCTCATTGCGTGTCCAAGTCAACCGAACAGATGGATGAATGTATTAGTTGCGAATCTTTCCATAAGTCCTCTTGTAATATGTATTCAAGAGTTCTAGCACTTTGATTGTCCTTGCAATAAATATTTATGTCCTAGTTTAGCGTAAACCTGATAAGATGTGATAGCGACTTGGTGCAACGTTGCAACTGATACAGGCTCAAATCTGCTTCCACGGAGCTCTGACATGATTCTTGAATCTTTCATTCTCCCTGCTTTCCGATTGTAATGACTTAATTCTTTGATGGGCACTCTGGATGGGTGATCTAGATGGGCATTCTAGATGGGTGATCTGCAGAATGGCTGTGGAGATTGGTTTTCTTGAAAATGTCTGTTTATTTACTTATTTTTCCCCTCTTCTTTTAACTAAATATTTTTATAAGAATCCTGCTTCAAAGTTGTAGTTTGGCATTCTGTGTTGTCTGGAATCATCCTTGAAAAACCATAGAAAGTCATAGAATTTCTATTCCATTCAAGTGTATGAACCCTGTTCCAAATGGATGATGAAGATGGGCGCTCTAGATGGGTGTTCTAGATTGGCCTTCTAGATGGACACTCTACATAGGCACTCTAGATGGGCATTTTAAATGGGTAATCTAATTGGGCTTTCTAGGTGGGCTTTCAAGAGTTCTTTATTGACCTTCATTCTTTTTAATGATTTTTAAAACTTTTCAAGCCAAGGTACAGTTTATAACGATATATTGTCAGTAGGAATGTTTGCTTGTAAAGAATTGTCCACTATTCTTTTTTAAATTATACTTTTCATTACCCCTGGTGCATTAAAGCAGATTTGTTTTGTTTTATTGTCCAATCAGGTCTCTGAAGCCTCATTCTGGTGTCTGTGTGTCGCTCGGCATTAGCGTAAATCAGCCCACAAATCGTAAAGTCCTTCGCTTGTAACTTGAAACCAACAGTTTCTGTCTCTGAATACTGTATAAAATGAATTCTGCCTGCATAACCAGCACCCAATAGGGATAATTGTGAGAGATGATTAAGTTGTACTCCATTGTTGTTTATTTGTTACCTGAATCCAGCAGTTTTTCAAGGCAATGTGTGACTGACGTCTGTATATAATAAATTTTGGATGGAAATCTAATGTCTGAAAATGATAATTATAGGAGTTGATTCAATTTTACAGAAATATATTTTGTTTGATTGTAACTGAATTTCATATGTTTTGGTCTCTGAAATCAAATTTTTAAAAAAAAGACGTTTTTTTTATGCAGAGGGTTTTAACTACAGAGTATTTGTTTGTTTACTTTTTGGAGAAAATTCTCTGTTTACTTTTTGATGTGTAATCGATTGAACAGTAGAAACCAGTTATCACGATACTTTGAGAATGGATTCAAAATTTGTAAATTAATATCTAAAATGGGGACTTTTGGTTTGATGACACATAAAAAGCAATATATGTCTAAATGCTATAATAGTAGCTATAATTTGTCATGAAAATATTATCATTGTCACAATATACATAAAGAACTAATTTGACAAAATGTTGAAGTTAACGTCCAAAAATATTATGTGAACTTAATCGACTTAGTTTTAAACTCCTCTTGATTTGGTATCACATTAAAAGCAAAGCCACTATCATCTGGATCATGAAACACATCCAAAAACATTTGATGATTTTATTAGTTCTGAAAATCTGTGAAAGATTTTACCAAAACCATGTTCATGTCAATAGATTTATTCAATAAAATCAACTCCAATTTACAAGAATAATTTGTATAATGTTTGACAAAGTGCAACAACAAAATACACCCTGACATAAATGAAAGTTACACAACTTTAATCATCGAAGTACCCTTCTCATTTGGATTTTTGACAACAAAAAAACCCACACCGATATCACCAAAAGTCAAATTCTTTGTAAAAAGCCATCATCTTTGTAAAAAGCATTTTACTATTCCTGGCACTATCCAAGATGAAGCTGTGTTCCAAGTACATTGGAATTACACACCAATTTTCATTAACCCTCGCCCAGCGATGGGTCGATGAGGCTGCCGAATGTATAGCACAATTACTGGGCAGTTTCTTCTGGTTCACAGGCTCTTTTGTATCTTTGATTATCCCTTTTACCCTCCACTCGGGTGAGTAATGTTCTTTATGCTCTACCGGTCACGTGTTTCATGGTTCAGTGAATCTTCGACATGGATTACTTTTTAAAAATGAATCTTTTTTCACTTTGACTACATATCTTCATGTCCAAAGAGGTGCCGACCATCTTTGTTGCCATGGAAACATGCAATTATATGTCTGTAATGACTTGTTCACTCCTTGACAGCTGTGATATTAGGAATTATATTTTCATTTTAAGAGTTTTTGTCATGTTTCTTCAAATGTAAGGAGATATAATTGTTTTGTATGTGATCGATGAATTTTTTTGTTTGAAAAAATGCAATTTGGAATTAATTTAATTCGGTATCTCAGACACTAGCTTATTTCATCTAAAGATGCCCGGAAACATGACAGAAAAACCGTAATCGCATTATATGTATATGGTAAAAAAGCAGTTAGCTGCGGACTACAGAATTGAAAAGTGGGTACTACACAACAAATGTCACGAAATCTAGAAGTTTTTTTCCCTTGAACCACCTCTCAGGAATAACAACTAACATCGCCAAGAATGATCAATTCGCCATTAGTAAGAACAAGCGGGCAAAATGCAGACAAATTGTGGAAGATTATCGAAGAACGATGTCGCCAGATAAACCCAGGTGAATTCACAATTTAATGCTGTTTTTCTCAATGGAAAAGTCTTAAAGGAGAAAGACTTTTCAAGAAAAAAATGGACTTGCAACTTGCAACAGATATGATTCCAAGCGGGTACACTAAGTCAATTCAGTACATCAGAGATCCCATGTAAAGTTTATAATTGTAGCATCATCCTTCTCCAACCTTTCCTTCAAAGACTTCTTTCTTGTTTTATGTCTCTAATCTTTTTATCAGATTTGTCTCTTTCTTTTTTTTTCTTTAATGTTTAAGTAATCCTCAAAGCACTTACTACAAAGAGTGGAAATTGTCTCCCAAATTTCCGTCCAACTTTATTGCTGGGGTAAGTGTTTTTTTTGGAAAGACCAACCTAAATAAAAACTGAATCAGGACAAACAACATTAATTGCTTGTTTTACAGATGATTTACGACAAAATACCAAAAGAGGTCGGGATAAACATGTTGCAATAAAGAAAAGGGTGTTTAGAAAATCTTGCTTGTTATTTTTATGTTTCCTGAACTCTGTATGCTAGTCAAGTTAATATATGAAAATGTCAGAGAGTCACATGGTTGAAGGGATCGATGGTTCTGTCGCCATCTTATTTTTCTTCGGCATTACCTGAAATGAAAACATTCTATATTCCACCTATTTTTACAACTTTTTAATAATAAAACACATACCCTGATAGAGTATTCAGGGTAGTCAAACATAACATGTCATAAACTGACATTTTGCTGTTATGCTGAAGCAAAGTTTTTCCCACTCGCAGCGATGATGAATGGCTTCAGTTGTCATTGTTTTTATTTTTCAACAAATGTACACCTGTCCACATGAATTCACAAAAAATACCACGATAGAACCCTCGTTTTAATGATAGCAAAATAATAACAGGATTTGTTGCTCACAAGGGTAGAAATATTGGGAGTAATATATTTGTATGAACCGGAGGTCTAAACAGTGCTTTGTCAGGGCGATGTGGCATTATGAAAAAAATCATGACGTCACATTTCTAAATGAGGCAACAAACCTTATTGTTTGAAAGTAGATTTGTATATTTCCCCAAATTTCATAATTCACAACAATCATGCCCATACATGCTATAAACAAACTTCTTGCTCTTAATATAGTTTAAAGGTTAAGTTAGGAGTGACACTAGGATAGAATTCTAAGTTTTATTATTTTGGAACAAGTACTCTTTTCATATTAGTTTATTATTATCAAATTATATCTTGTCTTGCTTCGATTGTTCATTTCTTTTGTTCATTTCTTGAAACAGTAAAAGTGTTCAATGGATTCCTTTTTGGCAACTCTTTAAATATTCAAATTCTCATATTTCATGATTAAGAAAATGCTGAGTCTTGCATTTTCTGTGGTTATCATTAACAAAAGTTCACAATTTCGCTGACTATACAATTGAAAATTGGTTCCAACCAGATATTTCCAGCAAACATTTACAATTAATAATTCATATTCTTTTAGTTGGAATTTCTATTTTCTTCCAAATCTCCCATTAGTCTGTAACATGATACTTTCAAACTGTGACATTTATGCAAATTTAATACATTTGACGTCAAGACTGGAACTTGTCAAATTTGTTATCACAAGATATGGTTACCATGGCAATATGGTCGTAAAAACAATTTTCACTTTCAAAATAATTTTCAATTCACGAGACACTGATGACTCTCATGGAAACTTGTTTATTACAAAATTTTAAATCTGTTGTTTCCATGGATACTGAAGAATTTGTCAATTCCTGTTCCACCGTGTTGTCTTTTCTGCGAGCATGGCATATTGATTTTTTTCTAAAAATACTTCAAAAAGAAAAATTTGGACCCCTAATAAAATACAGTGTCCTTTGAGGGTCCATAAAGAGATTTAAACATGAATTGATCAAAGTGTCATTCTCAACATGTGTTTATTGAAAAAAAAAGAGGTATTATAATTTCAGAGATTGTAATTTTTTAACAATTGCCTTTTGAAAAATGTAATTATTTTAAGTGAAAATTAATAAACCGTGATTAATTTTCCTCACCTTTGACCAAACAGAACATCAATTCTACTAATGTGATGACTGCAGTCCGGATTTTCTAATCTTTCACAAATTTTAGTTGTAATTATATTTGTTCGTTAGGGTTTTCTGCTGTTACAAGCATAACAGGATAAAATGATTTTTAAATTATAGAATTCTTTACTGTAGTTTCATCCAGGTGATGTTTTTAAGATATACATTTAGTCTAGACTTGCTAGGATCTAGACTGTATTAAAGGCTCTTATAGACTTCCTGAAGCTGTATACATATACTGTAGAAACATGAGTACTGTTATCAGCTGAAAGGACTTTAGGCCTAAAAAATATAAAAAAAATGTTTCTGGTCTTTACAGGCTGACAAAAATGATGTGATGACACGATTTCTTTATTTATTTCTGACATTTTTATTTTTTTGGAATGAAGAGATAAAGAAACAAAATTTATACAATTTTTTATATAAATAAAGCACAAACCTCTTAAATATGTGTTACTATTCCAAATAGCCAATAATCTCACCCCTACACTCCATCTCAACAGAAACGAGTGACATTTTCTATGTACAATGTTTTCTGAGGCTAAAAGATTGTAGTTATCTGCCCCTTACTTTTGTTAAAACCTAGAAAAAAAAGACCTGAGGTTTGGATTTAAAACTGAAGCGGACGGAAACCAGAAACAAATTCTTTTCTTTTTTGGGCCTTATATATTGTTTTGTTCTTTAAGAATGTCTTCCCCAATTAATAGTGTGCAGATATTTGAGATGAGATTGGGCATCCTCTGTAGACTGGGTGTCATAGATGTATGTGGTTCAATATTAATATTTCAGAATTTCATGATTTGACTGTTTATAGATATTTAACATGAAGGAAAAAGAATACCTCAAAGCATTGTGTTTTCCGATTCTTACTTATTTATACATTAAACATGAAAATAATTTTATAGAAGGTTGTCTTTGAATTCCATGAACTGAGGTCATTATTAGGCTAAATTCATCTTCATCTGTAATTGTGAGATCCGATTTGCTATATACAAAACTGAAGGGGGCTTTCATTTAGGTTTCATCAGAATCTTTTAACTAATACAAACAAGCATCCAACCATTCTGTGTGACAAGTTTACAGGTATCATCCTGGATAGTCAGTTAGCTACAGAAAGACTCTCCTGACGTATATTCTTGCACCCGCAGCAGTTTAAGGGTTAAAAATGTGAGATTCCACACACAAATTTAAATATATTGAATACCTCTAGACTAAATATATCCACAAATATACCAGCATGCTTGTAATATGAACATCAACATGACAAGAATTTTCTCAGAAAATTCCCCAACATCCGGCAAGGTCTAGAAATAATGTTGGCAGTGTTGAACGGAGGCCGGGTAAACAAAGCCCAGTACAAATGAAAGCTACACATCTGTACACGGGGCTTAGTGAGGAGATTATGTTTGAAGTATCAGTCAGCCATCTGGGGGAAGACTTCACTTCCTGCACCCCTGCACTTTAAATGGTCTTGCCTGCCTGTCACCCCCTCTTTTCAAATGGTACGATCTGCCTGCCACTGAACTGTTAAATCTCACATCAAGCGACCTGGTTTGAAGCTGGGTTCATTACCTTCTTGGAAAAGCAATTTGAAGCAGATTTAATGACTTTCACTCCTACTCTTGAAATAGACTCCTCCGTTTGGTACTAAACTGTTAAATCTTATATCAAATGAATATGCCTTTTAAAAAAAAATTTTGCTGGGGGGATTTTACAAAACCAATTATATGAGATTCAATCACTGTCAACCTTTCATAAAAAATTAGACTAATTGTAAAATATCAGATCACAAAGTATTGTTTGGAGGACCGTTTAAAAGGCTTACTACTCAAATGCTTAAACCTTTGTAATTAGCATAGTTCTTTGGTAGAGGTAAGGTATAGGTTGTACCCCTTGTTGGACACTGTCCCCCCTCCAGTACAATGGACCGACCTGCCTGTCAGAGCACCGCTACCTTTCCTGTCAGCTGTGCTGAATTCCAGCTGGTGAGCTAAGCTTCTGTGGAGTAATGTCAGATTACAGATAGGAGCAAAACTCACATATTTCTTCATTTGTTTTCTGACAAAAGGTGGATCTAAATATTTCTTCTTTGCAAAAATACCATTTCATTGTTTCTTTAAGGATAGTCAACCATTCTTTTGTTTTGAGAAAAGATTGAAAGGTTCTTTGTTTACAGTTCTCATGAAAAGGAAGTAAAGGATTATTTTCGTAATAATTTTTAAAAATAATAAAATACCTAGGTATATTTGAAGTTAACTCGCTGATCTCTAAATCTTAAAAATCAAAATTCATCTAAAATCCTTAATCATTATTTTCAAAATAATGTTCTCTTGTTTTCTTCAAGAAATAACTCAAATTGATTATGAAAATGACCATGTTTACGTATCAAAAGCTGAAGGTTCATGTGTATAATGGTTGATGGCCAATGCAGGACGATATCTAACTCGGATCACGAGAGCTGGAATCAATGTCTCCACAAGAAGGATGAAAACTAATTTCCTTTTCAGAGATTGCATATTGAAACTGTTTTACAGATATGCCGTTCAATGGAGAACCTCATCCTGCTGACATTACACGGGTCACGGAACTTCCGTAGCCATTTATTCATCTGTCCTTCTTTCCTTCCTCCTTTTCTATATACCATTTCCTATTTTTTATTCTCTTAAAATTTCATATTGATACTATAATTACAGATTTGGTCAGTAGAAAATATCAGTTTCTGCTATTTCATGGATGACGGGGAGGAGAGAAGGTGGGGGGAGAGAGCAAGGGGGGGGGGGGGGTGGGGAGAGGGGGGTTAGGGGCTGGGGGAAGATTGTGGAGGTGACCTTAATCATACTCTCTTCTTTCCTTCTTTTCTCCATTTTCAAAACAATTCCTGTCTAGATTCTGACAAGGAAGTTAAAACCTAAGAGACCATACAAAAACTTAAATTGAGTAAATCATGATTAGCTTGAGTGGTTTTTAGAATCTGTTTTATGGTCTTAGTTTTAAGATGAATCAACGATTGTATCTGAAACTGTTTCTGAATCCTGAGGCCTCTGTCTTTCGGACCAGTGTTCAACAAATACATTTTGTCTACTGTTGTTACTCTATAGAGATAAATCAGCCTTTGCAAAGAGGAATAAGCTCACAAGTTATTGTTTAAAAATACCCTTAGCAGCAAGCATTGTAGCATTATTCTTCATCTGTAAGATCATGTGGATGCCCTTACTGTATATCCCTGAGGCCATTGGTCCGTCATTACTACGGGCACATCATCTGGTCAATTGCGTTTGAAGTTGGTCTGGTCACCAATTTGCAATCAAGATCTCTAACCACTACCTTGAGGCTAACTAGCTTACCTAGCCTGGTGAATATATGGGATATATTACCTAGCCTGGTGAATATATGGGATATATTACATGGTGGGGCTGTCTGGGTGCTTGATTGGATACATGGCCTCCGTTCGATGTTAGAAGTCAACTTTTATTGTATTAGGAGATGAGGTTGGGGTTTAATGCCGCTTTAAAGAGTATTTCACTCATATCATGACTGCTAGTGTTATTGCAGCGAGGAAGTCCACAATGCCACGGTGGCTATGTATTGCGATGAAACCTGCGAGTTTCGGCTGGAACTAGCGAACCGTCGGTGGTACTAACCCTCTGCCCCAATGTATATATAGAAGAGGACATTTTTAACATATAGATATAATTTTAGCATTGAATAATTTGTGTTTTAATCTTGGTTCGAATCTGAATTCGAATCAGAAAATAATTTTCAGTCTGTGGAAACATGCAACCGGCCTCCCCAGTTCTTTGCCGATGATGAGTTGTTAGACCCGCCATGTCACCTTTGTTCAAAATGTGCCTCAGTTCAGCCAGCAGTACAATTAAAAAGTATATATTATGACCTAAATACTTGTAACCATGATCATAGAAATATTATACACATGATAAACAGAGTCGATCAATGATTTTGTTATTCCACCATGTTATGAGCACTCTATTACTAGTAGCCAGATTCACTGAAGTGTGTCCTTCATCTACTTATGGTAGCCAGATTCGCTGAAGCGTGTCCCCTAACGGACTAAGCCGATACTCATTCTAGTAGCAGAGTCAATTAAATCATGTGCCCTGAAGAGCTGAGATGATTTAGTGGCTGAATCAGTGAAGCGTGTCCCCCGGAGGACTATGGTTTATATCGACCGCCTTGTAGTAGATCAACTAATACGTCTCATATCTTGTCTGTAATGGTCAATATCTCGTCTACTCAGAGCAAGGATCATACATCAAAATGTCATCTATGAAATGATATGAGATGTCAGAAAACTTTGTCCATTTCATTTGTTTCTAATCTTGCAAATTTATACACCAGACTGGATTTAGAGGTTGTAGATAAATCCCTTAAAGGGTAAGTTCTATCGACGATATGTCGGCAGTATCCGCCATCTTGGTTTCTTGGCATTTCGCGAAATGAAAACACTCTATATTTAACTCAATATTGATTTTTTGTAATAGTAACACATACACACTGATAGGATATTTACATATTAACACATAATGTATCATAAAACCAATAAACAATATGCTGTCAGGACGTACGTAGCTAAGTTTTCCCCGCTCACAGCGCCGACGAATGGCTTCAATTCTCATTTTTTTTATTTTTCACAAATGTGTGCTTGTCTTTATCAAGTTGTGAAATGTAAAGTCGTCAAAGTAATAACTTCATTAATATCTTTCAATTTGACTGTGTTTTAATCGTTTATTAATAGCATATATGTGTATACGGGATATCCTCACGAATTTCGTTTCAACAAAAAATACCCCAAAAGAACCCTCCTTTTAATTTCAATACTTACTAAAGGTCACATGAATTTGAGAATAAACTCAAGTGTTCAATGAAGAATAAGAAGAAGCATCTATTTTCAGTGAATATTTATCTAGATTCAGTCAAGCATATCCTCTCACTCCACCATCAGGGTCCAATTGCACAAACACTCTGTAACCTTACATCACTAAGGTAGCCTAACTTCAATGTTACAAGAAGGCTCTAAGGTTCACCTCAGTGTTGAGGTTGTTTTGTACACCAACCCCTGATCACAATCGCTGATGTCTGTCCACCCGGAACCAATCCTGCGGTAATTATGTGACTGCATCCTGAGCTTTCTTGTCTCCGCTCATCTTCATGTTCCCTGGGAACGTCCAACACCTCCTTACTTAGAAAGTCTAAACCGAGCTACTTCCTATTCATACGTAGGTAATCACCTGTTGTCATGTTCCCTTTCTTCTCTGACTGGTCTCGCTCAGTCCTCAAGGGTTACTGCACAAATTCACAATGTAAGAAGGTCATACCTCCCTCTCTATCCCCTTTCTTCAAAAATGGTCAATTTATTTTCTCCAATCCAAGGATTCATCAAAGTCTCATTAGCATGATGGTCTTAAAGGCTGTAGCACGTTTTTTGCAAATTTTATTTTTTCAAATTTCTCATTTATAATGATTGTTTATGTCATTTATATTTACTTTAGAGGGTAAAACATCTAATTACACAAACCAATGATCCGTAGTGGTAATAATGGTGTTGCGTATAAAGCCAAAATTGCATGGCGGCCATTTTATTGTGAACACATTTTATTATATTCGAATGACAAAAAAAAAATTGCCATAGCTTTACGGAACCATGTACACTCATTTGCAACTTGATTTTCCGAAGAGAGAAGGGTGTTTTACTATTGTTGACATTATTTTTCAAATACATTTCATCGACTTATTTCAGCAAAAAAACGTGCTACAGCGCCTTTAAACCAGTGTCAGTGTATTTGTACTTTACCACCCTCTTTGTGCCAAAATAGAGATTCAAGCACCTCTGACCATATGTGGATAGTCCCTAACCTTTGTCTACTCTCAGAGCTTAGAAAACAAGGGTCACCCGTATCTTAATAACATTTTCATTAAAGTGACAATGGCACCAATGGCTCAAGTTCTACCAGAGTTCTTATCACACAATCCACCCCTCTAATCATCTGTCCATGTATTCATATCGCCACCCTCATGTCCAACCCATGTCCAATCAGCTCTCCTCGTGTCTCATCAACCAGCTCATATCACACCCCAAGAACCCATGATTCCAACCCTGTCATATCAACCCTCATATCCAAGTGTTCCCCCTCTAAGCACCCCCTGTAAGCACCCCCTGCAAGGACTGTTATTACATTATCACACCATCTCTCTCCACCAGGGGTCAGCACTGATACAATGACACACTGCCAGACCTTCTCCATGTCCAGTTGTCTTCAAGGACTTCTTGTTAGACTGGCACACCATCCGACCCCCTCAGGACTTATTCTGACCCCACAGGATTTGTTTGTGACCCTCTTGGGAGCCCTTTTCAGGATTCAGCTCCGGCCCTTAGGGACACTGACCGCTGGTCAGCAGCTGGACCCTAATTGAAGTGTGTGACCTGACCAACAGTGGTCAGTGGCAGGAGGGTGTGGGGTTAGAGGTAGACTTGATCTTAGTCTCCTGTAGCATTATTCTTTCTTGGTCGTAAACATGTAAAGAAAGTAGCATGTCATTAAGACTGTCCTTCAAGGAACATCCCTGGACTCTCTGTACTGCAGTCAGCATCTGATCCTGTAATCTAGTATATAAGATACCCACGGCAATAAAACACAGGCAGTCAATGAGACCTACAGCGTGCTTTATGAGACAATAAAACATGCTCCTGATTTTAGACGTCAGTTTGAGCATCGCTTAGCAAATGACGTCACATTTTACGTCACTTGGCATAAATATTTTCAAAAAATAATATATACAAACAACATAATATCTGCACGGCTTTTATATAAAAGCGAGTAACTGTTAAAGGGCATTTCATATAAGAAATAGAAGAAATAGAAGACTTGTTGCTTTATCGTAGAATTAAACACAGCGCCCTTCGTGTTTTATGCTCCCTGTTATGTTTTGTTCAACGATAAAGCACGCCAACTCGTCTTCTATTTCTTAAATATGACATGACCAACAGTGGTCGGTAGCAGGAGGCTATAGGGTGGGGGTAGACTTGATATCAGTCTCCTGTAGCATTATTCTTTCTTAGTCAAGTGAACAAAGTAACATGGCAACACAGTCCTTCATGTATCTTCATTGAACTCTTAGTCCAGCTTCAGGACTGTAAATAAAAAGGAGCCTTTAATACAGTCTAGGTTCTCCTTCAGCAAGTTTAGGCTACAGCAATTTACATGAAATGAGACCTAGAAATAAAAATGTTGAAAAGCATGTAATTATTTATTTCAAAAATTATATATTTCATAGACTAAATTTTAGTCTTTTGAACTCTGTCTGAAGTCTGTCACCCCTGAATGTGTTAGGAGCCCAGACAAGTCTACAACAAGACTAAAGAGCTGAGTGAAAATTAAGACATCTCAGAGACTCCTTTTTATTTTATTTTCATTTTTTCAAATTTGGAAGTTGAAAACAAAATTCAGAGGCTAAATGTTAGACTTTCCTGTGGTCAGCTTTTAATGTGTGACCTGATTGGCAGTGGTCAGTAGGACACCCAGGAGTAGACTGGATCAATTTCTCGTGAACACATATTATAATTTACTCAGTCTCTACAGACACAACCTAACACCATGCGGACTAAGGGAGACCCACTTGGGACCATCATTGATAGTAGCTTTAACATTATAGTTGGCTAAATGGTTAGGGTGCATAGGCTGCATCACATCTCCCCGAATTACTCTTCTTGCTTCTCAAAGCTGTAACATTAGTAGATCTATGTGTAGGTCTTAGACTCTTTATTATTCCAAGAATAAGGTGTTATATACATGTGAAACTCGATGGTTCTGACTGACCAGATTGACAGGGGAGAGGAGAAAGAGTATATTCTTCATTACAATTTCTCCACTTCTGCCAGAAATGAAGAAAATAAGAAGAGGAAAAATTATTTTTTTAGGTGTAACACAACATACATGCTTGGAGACAGTTATCAATAGCAGTATGTAGAGCACGCTGTCCAGCCAACAATGACCTATGAGACACCAAAAGATGTCTATAATGACTAGAAGCGCTTAGACGCTAAAATGATTAAAATACATTTTACATAAGAACAACCAATGCTGACTTTCAATTTTCAGTGTTACAATACTTGTTCCTGGACACCAATATAGCAGAATTTTATGAATGCAAATATCACAAAGTTGTGAAACATTATCTGAATGAAATTTACTTCGTTAAACTGGTAGCTAATGCTTCTGTCATATCACAAAGTTGATTGTCCTGAAACATTGTCAACTTTCTTATCAGACAACTTTTACTGGTGAAAAAACTTGGGGTTACAACACTATTTTTGCTATGTATATATAAAGCACAAGAAGTTTAAAAGTACAATAAGTTATTAAAGTTCTCTAAATATCAGGCTTAAGTGCAGTGCCGAGTGATGGGGAAAGTTTGGGAAGAAATTTGGTTTGAGAAATGTTACTTGCAAGAAGTCTGGGAACTGAGTGTTCACTGTCTGTCATGGTTTCAGAAGGGTGTCAGTTTTGGGGGAATGGGGAGGTCAAGTGTGGGGAGCAGACGGAGGTGATAAGGTTGAGGGGATAAGGTCAGTTGACCACCTGGGTCACTCTTTGTCCTGCCCTGTGTCCTCAGCTCACTGACTGGCTGACCGTCCAACCATACATCCCTCTCACTGCTAGATCCCATCTGGCTCAACGAACTTCTGAAAAAAATGAAAACGTTACCCCTTGAGTATTTAGTTCTCAATGTGCCTAGAAGAGACTATAGCAAGTTCTTTTGTAAGAAACAGCCATGTTGTGTTTCTGGTTTCAAACGATAGGTTTAACAATTCTGGTTTAACTGACTTCTGAAATAACATGAAAAATTTACCCCTTGAGCATTCGGTTCTTCATGTTCCTAGAAGAGACTATATAAAGTTATTATGTAAAAAACAGCCATGTTGTTCTTCTACTTTACAACAATAGGTTAAACTATTCTGGTTCAACTGACTTCTGAAATAACATGAAAAATTTACCCCTTGAGCATTCGGTTCTTCATGTTCCTAGAAGAGACTATATAAAGTTATTATGTAAAAAACAGCCATGTTGTTCTTCTACTTTACAACAATAGGTTAAACTATTCTGGTTCAACTGACTTCTGAAATAACATGAAAAATTTACCCCTTGAGCATTCGGTTCTTCATGTTCCTAGAAGAGACTATATAAAGTTATTATGTAAAAAACAGCCATGTTGTTCTTCTACTTTACAACAATAGGTTAAACTATTCTGGTTCAACTGACTTCTGAAATAACATGAAAAATTTACCCCTTGAGCATTTGGTTCTCAATGTGCCTAGAAGAGACTATATGAAATTATTATGTAAAAAACAGCCATGTTGTTCTTCTATTCTGGTTCAACTGACTTCTGAAATAACATGAAACTACCCTTGTTACTTGTCGTCCCTGGCTGGTAAACTGTTTGGGAGGCCTTCTAGAAGTTGGTGTGATGAAGGAGACAAGGAATTTATGGATGATCAACTTCTTTATTAAACAATGGCATATCTGGGTAGGAACTTTCAAAGTTGTTTCTTTAATTTTGCCATTAAGATTGACAAAACTTATTGGCTGGCTAGTTTCATAGCCCATTTCATACACTGCTTTACCCCTTGACTGTAGTGTTCTTCTTGTGCCTAAAACAGGCTACGGCAGGTTCTTTTGTAAGAAATGTGATGTTGATATACTGGTTTACAACAATAGGTTTACCTATTCTTGGCAACAGATAAGAAGATAAACGTTTCTTATTCAAACAGAAATCCTTTTATAATTTTCAACAGGAAGTTGCAATTATTTTTAAATCATTGGTGTTCATGTATCATTGTTTACAATATCCAGCATCGGGGCTGGAGGGCATCCCAGCATGGCTTTGTACTTGGATGTTATCACCCATTCATTTTATATTGCTGGGGGATATAGAAGATACTTCACCTTGTTAAGGGCCTGTTGTTATCCCTCTCAGGCCCTGTTCATGCATGAGTTGCTATTGTGAGTGTAGGGGTATAAATATATTGTTATGGCAGCAGTAGCGGACAGTGTAAGTGGAAGATGTAATTTGTTTTAAATCATTTTGATTGCCATTAAAGACGCGTCATTGAGTGTTAAACGTGGTGTAACAGATTAAACTGATCCATCCTCCTGTTTCAGGGGCTTTAAGGAGCCAGTGAAATTGTGTCTTAATGCTTTTTTAAATTCAAAGATTCACATAGCAAGTGGCTTAAACATATTTTATTTCATAAACATGAAAATAGGATTGGAGAACAAGCCAAAGGCTTAAAATTATTTCAACGCCGCTCATGTACATATATATTTCAAAAGCAAGTTGAACTACTTATCTGATATACAGTATAATCCAAATGTAAATTTAAAATTTATGCAAAAATATTCCTTCTTGGTATATCAGTCATTTTTTAGATTAGATTGCAGTAAAGTACATATTCATTCACAAAATACTCCAGATTATGACATCCTATCCTTTCTCCTTTCTCAATATTTATTGTAAAGATAATTTTTCAACAGAACGTTCAAAGGCAAAAGAAAGAATAAGCTAAGAATAGTCATGTTGTGCATCAAACAAATAGAAAATGTAGTTTTCCCAGTTTAATTTTGTCTCAAAGTCTTTCACTGTCCACCTGATTAATATTTATCATTAAGCATATTTTTAACAAAATCATTGTTAGACAATATGATAATGATAAGCTTAGGGATAACAACTAGAAAATGTAGTTTTCCCACTCTAAGTTCTCTAAATCTGAATATCTATGACTCTGTCTGTCCCATTCCTTTCTCCTTTTCAATATATTTTATAGAGCTTATTTTTAACAAACATTTAAAAGACCATTTGAATAATATAAGTATAGGGTAATTTGTTTGGGTATCAAACAAATAGATAATATAGTTTTTGGGTCTTTAGTTTTCCCAAAGTAAAAGTCTTTGACTAGTCTGCCCCATCAAGCAAGCTAACGTTCCTTTCTCCATATTTTAAGCAAAAATTTAAAAGACAATTTGATCAGTATAGGGTAATTTGTTTGGGTATCAAACAAAAAGATAATATAGTTTTCCAAGTCTAAGTTTTCCCAATGTAAAAGTCTTTGACGGAGTCTGCCCCATCAAGCAAGCTAACGAGGTCTAATACCGGTGGTCAAGCAGCCGTTCCAATCAGCACTAGGCTGCCGTAATCAGTCAGAATACTTCCACATCAGAGAACCAATCACCCTAAGAACTGGAAAGAACAAAGCCGACCATTCTAAGACAAAGCCAGGACTCTAAGACAAAGCTGCAAGTCTAAGACAAAGCCCATATTGATTGGTCCTGTGACTCAGTGTCCAAGAAGCGCTGACCCTTGTCCAGTGTGAGGCCTTACTGTTACTCGTAGGGCTTCCTGTTAGCGGCACTGTCAGCTTGTCTTGACCTGACATTGAGTCCTTAACCCCTCACCTGCTGCCACCAGATTTTGCTGCCAAAAATAAAATAGTCTTTTTAGGCTTGCTGTCTCTTAAACTCTATAGCTCGTTTTTAACTTTATTGAACATTTTTATTTCAAAGGAATAATGATATTAGATTTATTATATTACTCGAAGACATATTTCTTAATGTGACTTTTGAATAATTTGTGTTTCTTTTAATTTCAGGTAAGTTCATCAACGTTTTTCCTGTTTCCTAAATCTGAACTTGGAGAGTCGGTAAGATGAATGTTTGTTTAACTTTTTGATGTCAAAGTTGCCCATACTTCATTGAGTACCAAATGTACCCAGTGATTATGAGATCACCTCCATCAGGATTTGAACCCAGATCTCAAGGTGAAAGACTGACACTGTACCTACTGAGCTAAAGGAATAGCCAACGAGGTGAAGCTAGTAGGATCACTTTGAAGTCCTATGAAGTTGATGTGCTGTTTGCTGCTACACTAACACAGAACAGTTAACTAAATGCAGCAAGGCTTAAATTAGCCAGTGATGGTGACTGGTGTGAGTTTTAGCTTAATGACTTGAGAGGGAAGTTGTTTCAACTTACTCTGCCACCAGTGTCTTCTGCGCACTTCCTGAACTTGGCTTTGAGTTGCATGACCTTTTCAGTGAGTGACAGAAAAGCTTTATTAAATAAAGTAAAAAAAGGTAATTGACAAATAAATTTGATCTTATCTGGATGTATGACAGACTGATTACAGATCACACAATGCACTCAATGTCAGCCTCTAACATCCACCTTTGAAATTCATCATTGTTAATTTTGCATGTCTTGACACAAGTTAAGCATCAACTGGACAGTGGCTGACCACTTCAAGTGTAGATGTGTCTGTTTAGTTTATATTTGTCCCGCAGTCTGGCTCAGTCATTGGTTGTCTTCTGTGATACTATCATCTTGATTGCACCCTTAGTCTAAACATGATAACCTTTTGAAAAGCAAGTCTAGATTTGAGGCAAAAAGATATGATATTTTAATTTCTCTGAGGTTTCATTCCAAAATTTAATAAAATAGTCTTTTTTTTTTAGTGAATAAACAATTATTTTTCATAGGTTTCAGGCAAAAGTGCATGAAATTTCAATTTCTCTGAGACCCAATATGGGTATTTAATATCATAGTTAGATTAAAAAATAAAAAATTAATGAAATTTTCAGGCCAAAGAACACAAAATTAAAAAAATTCTGATTTTCCATTCAAATATTCAATAAATAGTTGTTTTTTTAAATGAAAAAATAATTAAATTTTGGAAGTTAGCTTTCAGGGATTAAGAGTCAGTTCCTAGGGAGTATACAAACTGGTGACTTCTTACTAGCCATTGTTACTCTTCATATAAATTCAAAATAAGTTTTGGGTTTTATTGGATTCATTCATTTGCTTTCCTTCAATGTTACTTTTCATGGCCCATCAGTCTCCAATTCCTTAGGGAGTACACGACCTGGCAACCATTCATTAGCCATTGTTATTCCTCATATAAATTCTGATGAATTTTTATGAAGAAGGTCTTAGCCTGAAACATGAACTACAAAATTCTGATCTTCCAGCGACAGTTCCATGTGTTGATGACGGATCTGTCTTCCACATATAAATTCAAAGTGTATTCACTAGCTTATTTTGGATTCATTGACAACTAATTTGTTTTCCCTCAATGTTACTCTTCAAGGCCTGTCAGTCGCCATTCCTTTGGGAGTATACAACCTGGCGACATTTACCATTGATATTCCTCATATAAATTCAAAGTGTATTCACTAGCTTATTTTGGATTCATTGACAACTGATTTGTTTTCCCTCAATGTTACTCTTCAAGGCCTGTCAGTCTCCATTCCTTTGGGAGTATACAACCTGGCGACATTTTACCATTGATATTCCTCATATAAATTCAGAGTGTATTCACTAGGTTATTTTGGATTCATTGAAAACTGATTTGTTTTCTCTCAACAATTTGATGTTCCTCTTCATGGCCCATCAGTCTTGACTCCCTGGAGACCAGACAACATGGCGACCATTTACTAGTCATTGTTTTATTCTTCATATAAATTCAAAACGAGTTCACTAGGTTATATTGGATTCATCGAAGGGTTAACCAGACAGTGTTTGACCATTATAAGATCAAGTCCCTGATGGCCTAACCTTAATCACAGTGTAGCACAGTGGTGTAGTGGTTGGTTGGTTGCCATGTCAAAGGTCCGGGTTTGAATCCCAGTGGAGAGATCAAGAATTTTTCACCTGAGTCTTATTCTGTGTTGTGTCCCTGGACAAGACACTTCATCCACATTCCACTCAGTCCAACTAGCTGTTTAAATGGGTACCTGAAGACAGGAAATACGGGCATATATGGTTGTGGAGTGCTTAGTAGCGGCACCGAAAGTACAATTCCTTCAGGGTAACAATATACCAGCAGTGATCAGTGCTTACACTTGATATAAGCATTAAAGTGTGTTCTCTTTATGTTTGATTAAATCGCAAATGACTGGCTTTGTGGACAAAGATATTAAAAATAATTTTTACGTGCCAAACTTGACCATTCTGCCGTATTATTTTGATCAAATATTTACGTTCACCATACACTGTACTGTAGAACATAGAGAGCTATTTGAAGTTGACATGATTTCAAATTTTTTATAGATTTGTTCTGAAGTTTAGACAGTGTGTATCATTAGCTTCAGACACAATGAAGTGTCAACTGGACAGCGAGTGACCATAACAAGCTGGCGCCCCCTGGTGGTCAGTCTCAGCGTGATCGCTAATTACAGGCATTGTTCATGTACATGGACACGACCTTGAGTTTATTAAGATCTCGTGTCATTACTAAATGTAATTAACAAGATGTGAAACTTGCCAGACCATTGTTACCCGAGATAGGAGGAACACTGGACATGAGCTGCGTCAGCAGATGATCCCCTATTGTCCTCGTCCTCGTCGAAAATATTTAATTGATGACTTGCCCAGTCTAGAAAATTATAACAAGTCTAGATTACTCATCTTCGGCATCGTTAGGGCTCCATTTTGTATAATAATTTGAATTGTTTGTAAATTAGTGTTGTTGATAAGAACAAATATTCCTGAGACTAAATGTTAGTCTGTTGTCCCCTTTCACAAATCACTAAGGTTATCAAAGTCACTATGGAAACCTTAGTGCAACGTTGGAGAAGGGGACTTTAGGTTAACTTTAATAAAGGCTGCGCATGCTTTGTGAAAGGAGGCCTTTTTCTCTGAGAAAAATCAAAGCATATACATAAATATCTGTGTTTTCTTTTTTGTAATTTCCTTCTTTTTTCAATGTAATTGGTAAACTAATATTACAAAACTAATAAAACTTAAATTTGATATTTTGTTCGTCTTTCTCCTGGTCTGATTACAATAATGTCATCAGGAAATATTTTATTTCTCAATCTCTCAATATAAGTGTGCCAAAGATTAACATGATTAATTTTGTGTCAAAAATGTTCATAAAATATTTTGAGAGGAACTGCTGATATTGCATTCAATAAGTTAAAACATATATTTTTCAAAAATAATTATATTCAAAGATATGACCCTAAATAAGGTTTATGCTTAACCATTATCTCACTAGGGGCTTATAGAAGGTAGTCAGTAGTCTAAAAACTATAGACTGTACTTCATAATACTTTAACTTTAACCCGGGTACCGGTTAGTCCAAGATGAAAATAGTGAATTCATGCAGCATTGCAGGCGAATTCCGGACACGGCAGTAGTTTTACCAATAGACTGTACTTCATTATACTTGAACCTAACTTTTATCACAGCTCAAAACATGACAAATTCTTGAAAAGCAAGTCTAAATTTGGATCTTAGGTTTCAATTTCTCTGAGCCTCCTTTTCAATATTTAATAAAATAGTAACTTTTTATGAATAAATAATTTTATAAAATAATAATAATTTAATAAAAGATTTTTCAAAGACAAAGGTTTGGTCTCTGTTTCAGACAGTGATCCCGACAATAGATTTTTTTAGAATGAACAATTAAATGTTAGATTTAATTGTCAGACTGTTTGAGACAGGGATCAAACGTATTGTCACCTCCAACTGTTTGTCACTCCTGACAACCATGCCTATGTCACTCCACTTGGTACTTTTCTCAGTCAGTTTGAAGAAAACTGTGAACAGATGTTCTGCAGTTTGTTCACAAATCTCGGTATGATCGTCACACTTTCAGTATAAAACATCTACGTTTTTCACACTTCTTGTTTTTGAATAACTGTAAAAGTTTATTAGACTTTTCGAATCTGTGCATGTTCGTCATACCTTCATTCAGCTTAAAACGTTTTTCACACTTGTTAGTTTTTGAAGGACTAAAAACAATGTATTAGGGACTTCTCAAATCTGTGCATGATCGGCACACCTTAAAAAAGATCCAAAAGGTCTACGTTTTTCACACTTGTTAGAATGACTAAAAACAATTTATTAGAGGCTTTTAAAATCTTTGCATGATCGGCACACCTTAAAAAAGATCCAAAAGGTCTACGTTTTTCACACTTGTTAGTTTTTGAATGACTAAAAACAATTTATTAGAGGCTTTTAAAATCTTTGCATGATAGGCACACCTTAAATCAACGTAAAACGTGTACGGTTTTCAATTTCATATTTTTGGAATGACTCAAAAAACTATACTAGAGACTTTAAATTCTAAACATTGAAATAATTCAGTTCATATTGTTGAAAGTTGTAACTTCAGATACAGAGTCATTAGAGACATGAGAGTATGTTTGTGAAGACGGATAAAAAATAAAAGTCTATATCTATATATCTATCTATATGAATAGTCAATTATATAACAAAAGAGGCATATCTCAATATATTCAAGAAATTTCAAATGATTTCAAACTTTTCTTTGTTTAAGCATGTAACTAACCAAAAAACTAACCAAAAACAGTGACAAAGTAAGAGATAAACATACTGTTTGAAGGACACACAGCAAACTGTGATGTAATAATGTTTATCTTGAATTTTATTTTAAGTTATTGAAAGAATGAAATGTCTTCATAACTTCAAAACAATCAGGTTATTGTATTGAATCAAACAAAAGACATTGATTACAATAAATTTTGATTTAATGTCTTCTATAAAGGAAGAAATATTTTTAAAAATATATATTTTAATACAGGAAAATGTAGAAGAAATTATGTTTGTTGCTTGAAAATTAAAGATACTGCAAGTTTGGAATACATGTATATAAACGAACATCAGAGTTTCTGGTCTATTTGCCTAAGCTGTTTCTGAATATGTTTATGTGCCAACTGATATTTTTACACATCTATCCATTCCAATCCTAACGTAAAAACAACTTTCAGACTTTGTAAAAATATATGAATAATTCTGATATGACCTTGTTATTAAAGGACTGTTTGAATGACTCGTAATAAAATTTCAATTAAAAATTCCAACTGTTTCTCCTGCTCTGACTGTTCCTTCTAAGTGTCTTTGTTTCGGCGGATATAAGACGAGCGAACAATTTGGAAGAAATAATCATATTTTCTCTTGCATTGTGGGTCACGTTATTGATCAACAAATTTCTCGACATGCCGCTGCTAGCGCTGGCTCATTCCGGTAGAAATATTGATTAGATTTAGCGCCATGCTTCTGAGGACAGCATTACGCTGTCGTCAGGTCTTCTTTCACGTGAATAGGAGAAAATATTCTGACCCCGAATATTCCAAAATTATTGTGAATTATTTGTTTGTTTTGATGCTTTCATATTTGTGGGGGAAATAAAGAAATATGATTGTTGTTACATTTTTGTCATGCTGAAAATATTTTCACTTAAAACAAAACCCAAATTATCTTTCGTCATCATCCCCTTCATTAAGATTATTTGTATTTGCATATTGTTTATTAATCTATAATTTTGTTCCTGTGATTGATTACGTACACAATCCATGAACAAAATAAATATTTAACCCAAAATTATTGTATTTCATGTTTTTTTTATCTTGGTACATATTGACAAAAATTCATTGTTTTGTTGCCAACAAAGCCTTTCATATTGAATTAACTTTATCATTTTATTCAGTTTATCCGTATTTAATTCCATAAATCTAAGTTAATTTCTTTTCTCCAATATCTGGGAAGACATTTGCAATTAACGTCTCCAATATTACACACCAGAAATATTAACCACTCAAATCTATAAATCTTTTGTTAATTTCCTCCCTACACTGTCAGGGGAGAAATTAGAAATATTTTATTTGACGTAGCTCATTATAAACCATTCTACATAAAAATATTAACATAAAGATATTTGCAGGAAATGAAAAAAAATTGTGATTTTCACCCGTTTGTTTTCATTTCTAAAATGTGAAATATTTTCATTAAAAAATATTTTTATCAAATATTTACAATACTGTGGACAATTGTTTTGACTTATAATTCTTAAAAAATAGATAATGTACAAATATAATACATATCCAGTAACTTTATTCGTTTACATCCCCCTTTTGTTGCATTATTTCCCTCTTAAATCAAGTTTTAGCCTTAAATTAATTAGGACAGACAAGATTGTGTCTTAAACTTGTGTGTTGAATTGATTTCTCAAAAGTTCCATCTGAATTTGAAGTGAACTGAATCGAGTTGAATTTATTCGATAAAATTCATAAAATTAATATCATCTAAATGAATTCAAACAAATAGTTTGTTTAAAGTTTCTCTATCTGTTTGTGTAAAATCAACTCTTTCCTCAACTTTCAATCTCAGTATAAGACGTTTGAAATTTGTGAGAATGGACCAGGAGAAGTTCATTAATAGCTTATAAAAATTCCCCCACGATATGCATTGTTTTCACAGAAAACATGTCGGATTGATTTTGAGGAAGTCTGTTTTTGTATGGAAGATCCTCCGTCTCATAGTTGTTGTGTCGAGCATCCACTCTAGAAGGTGAAATACGTGAGGGAATTAAAGCAAAATCACTCAACCGGAACCCCCACACCTGACTCCAGTAATAGCCGCTTATTCAAAACCCTTCTATAACTCCCCTCCCCCACCCTTCAAATACCCTCATTCTCTAATTTGAGAATTCCCTTTAAACTCTCCTCCTCCATTTCAAACCACCCCATTCGACCCCCCCTCCCTCCCACACACACACTTTTTTTCAAAATCAACCTTTTTCATGTCCCTTGCCCTAGGTTTTATCTCCCCCTTCAAACCTCCATCCCCCAACCCAATTTCCCTGTCCCCCCTATTTCCAATCTCCAAGTCTCCCTTCCCTCCTAGACTTCTTCATCAATCACAAATCGTCATTATCTGTGAAAAGTGGGCCGGTCCATTCCCCTCCCAGCAGGGATGACAGGTTCTTTGTCCTGGCAGGCTTGAGCAGAGAGACAAAGAAAATTGGCGCGTGCCGTTAATGGACTGGCCTAGGTGTATTGATGAGGCTGGCTCTGCTTGTGGAACGGACCAATTGAATGGGGCCTGTGCTTTATGAATAGGCATCGCGCTATAAATATACAGCAGCCCTTGCCCCTGGTTAGTAGAAGGCTGTGGCTAGTTGATGTGAGAGAGTGTGTATATGTTGTAACAGTGTTTCTATATATCTAACATTTGTAACATAGGATCTTCTATTGTCACACGATGGTTGTTGGAGGTGAGTCTATTTTCATTTATTTTGAGTCAAAAAATATTTTCTGTGTATTTTGTGTTTTTCGAATGAATGAGTGAAAGTTCGGAGCGACTCTTTGTCTGTGTCTGACAGGCAACCCTTGTTGTGATCGATGGGACTTTAAATCATCTTTTCTTCGTATTTTGGTCTGGAGGATCATGCTTTCCTGGATATATGTCACCGATGTGGAAAATGTGGATTAAATATCGCAACGGAGGAATATTATTTGACACAAAACATGCTGACAGGAGTCACTCAGTGCATGCATGGAACCAGCGAGTATCGTAATCTCATAGAAGATGTTTTGATTTCACTGTAAGAGAAGTCGGAGGAATTTCTGGAGGAATTTTCGATGTTGGTGTTAATGTTTTGGTTTTGGATGTTGTTGTGTTTGATTTATTAAAACAAAGGTTGTGAGGATATGAAATAGCTATGTATGTGACAAGACGAGATCTATTTCTTTGTTGACAAGTGCCTCCACTAGAAGCCAGTGAAGATAATCAGGAATTTCATGAGGATATTATAAATGTCACCGTTTTCATTGTTGATAGTTTGAAGTTTTTATGTTGTATTGGCGTGATTCAAACAATTTCTTACAAAGCATGCCCCATTTGACAGCTGACAGGAACACCTATTTCTTTGTTGATAGACCAATGCCTATGTTTTACTTATAAAAGAATATAAAGAAATCGTGGAGGACATTTTGACGTTGATGATTTTGATCGATTTAAATGAACCATGTGGCAGGTAAGCTGTTAGATTGACAGCTGACAGAGAGTTTGTCTATTTCTTTGTAGACAGGTACCGTTGTTGACTGTTGTTGAGCTAGCATGATTGATAGTTGTTTCTGTCTCCCCGCTGACGGTAATTGCTTCTCATCGTTGCTTTAATGGCAGTTTTGTGGTAGATGTGATATCAGTAATGATAAGTCATCACCTGAGGAATTCTAAAGATTTCACTGTGATTTATAGTAGTCATCTGTTTGGGAATTTCATGTTGGCGGTGGTGAAAGGTATGTTCAGGAATTTCCTACTTTCATCGATTTTCAATTAACTTTTAAGGTTTTTTTAAGGTTTTATTAAGAAATAATCTCTCCTTTTGGTATTAAATACACCAAATCCAATTTAGTTTCCATGAAATTAAGTTTCAAATTCAATGAAGAAATATCAGTTTAATTTTGTTAAATCATGTTTTGCTTTTGGATATGAAATGGCTTCATCTTTTATCCTTTATGATAAATTCAAATAACTGAATAATTTTGTTAAATATTTGGCTCTGTGTTTTATTGTGCAGCAGTTATTACAAATTTGATAAGAAATTAAAATAACGATTTTTCTAAACATGTTCACTTCCTTTCGATTCTTATCTGAGTAACAAATACTTCTCAAATTGATTTTTGAACACATTTATTCTGGATTAACATTCAGCAAAGCCTCAATCCTCTCTTAAAGAACAATCAAGCGTGTGAAAATGAATAATTAAACAGAAAACTGAATAAGAAGTGTAACCCAATTGAGGCTAAAATAAAATCGAAACAAATTTACCTTCAAGAAAATTGTTTTCGTTTCAAAGACGTAAAAAAATTGGGAATGTTTACGAGTAAGTGTAAATACATGTAGCTGGCTGTAGAGAGGAGATGTGTCAATATTTGCCTGTGTATCTGGCCTGGTCTTGGCACAGTATCTTGGATGTCTAATACACTAGCTAGCTTTGTCTCCATCTGTAACAGTAGCCAGGCTTCCATACGGTCTTTCACTAGGGTTCAAAAGATGGACGTCAGATCACTCGTTTTGAGGAAATCTTAGTGCTTTGTTCAGTTCATGTTCATGTATATGGTCCACACAACACAATTTTAAAAAAGTTTTGTAGCACAACAAAATAATGACTAATGTCTCATGTTCAATAATTTAAACTTCCTACCTTATAAGTAGTATTTATGTCTGGATTTTGAACTAGGTTGATGCTAGATTTCTCTTGGATTGCTACTGGGGTCATGTTGTTATATAGAAGAAATCTATCATTATATCAACTTACATCAACACTTTGCTCCTTTGTTGTCTCTCAGCAACTCTTTCAATAGGAGAGCTTTTAACAGTCCTTGCCTTAGGCTGAAATAACAACAGACCTTGTTTAGAGGAATTTTAGTTGCTAAATTTTTTGAGGTCATATTTTTAGAAGAATTAACTCATTGTGATGACTGTAGATGACATACAGCTACTGGTTTGTCTGTCAGATGACTGTAGATGACATACAGCTACTGTTTTGTCTGTCAGATGACTGTAGATGACATACAGCTACTGGTTTGTCTGTCAGATGACTGTAGATGACATACAGCTACTGGTTTGTCTGTCAGATGACTGTAGATGACATACAGCTACTGTTTTGTCTGTCAGATGACTGTAGATGACATACAGCTACTGGTTTGTCTGTCAGATGACTGTAGATGACATACAGCTACTGTTTTGTCTGTCAGATGACTGTAGATGACATACAGCTACTAGTTTGTCTGTCAGATGACTGTAGATGACATTCAGCTACTGTTTTGTCTATCAGATGACTGTAGATGACATACAGCTACTGTTTTGTCTATCAGATGACTGTAGATGACATACAGCTACTGTTTTGTCTGTCAGATGACTGTAGATGACATACAGCTACTGTTTTGTCTGTCAGATGACTGTAGATGACATACAGCTACTGGTTTGTCTGTCAGATGACTGTAGACGACATACAGCTACTGTTTTGTCTGTCAGATGACTGTAGATGACATACAGCTACTGGTTTGTCTATCAGATGACTGTAGATGACATTCAGCTACTGGTTTGTCTATCAGATGACTGTAGATGACATACAGCTACTGGTTTGTCTATCAGATGACTGTAGATGACATACAGCTACTAGTTTGTCTGTCAGCTGCTGTTTCAGTAGCATTTAAACTCATGTCATGATCAAGGGTTAAAATGGTTGTAGACTAAAGTACCTTGTTTTGTCAGTTGACTTCTCTTAGATTTATTCAGGTCATGTTTTTAATAGAAATCACTTATCATGATGACTTTAGATGACATTCAGCTACTGGTTTGATCTGTCAGCTACTGTTTCAGAAGAATTTAAACACAGAGAGGTGTTCTAGGACTAATATGACAGCAAAAGTACCTTGACTTCTGTTAGGAGTATACAGGTCTTGTTTTTAAAAGAAATCTTTATTATGATGACTGTAGGTGACATTCAGCTATTGGTTTGATGTCTCAGAAGAATGTAGACATAGAGTGATGATCTTGTTGTGTCAGATGACTTTTCTTAGATTTATGCAGGTCGTGCTTGTAATAGAAATCTATTATGATGACTTCAGGTGACATTCAGCTACTGTTTGGCCTTTCAGTAGCTAGACCTTTATTGACAGAACATCACTACTGAAATAATGTGTGTCTTGGGTCACTGATGTTAAGGATTTCCTTAGTTGTCTTCTGGTCATAAGGCGGGGGTTGATACAGGTTTTTGAGAAAGGGAGGTGCACTATTCCAGAACTCTCAATGGGAAAGGGGGAAGGATAGTGACCATCTCGTTCATTAAGCAGAACAATGCTGGATTAGACAAAAAGTACAAGGACTCAGTACTTGTATGTTGTATGTTCGCTGTCACTCTCGGAAAAAGGGGGAGGGGGGGGGGGGGGGGGTTACTTCATTGTTTTGACTGCAGTTTCAATGGTCATTTCTAAAATTTTCACATTAAAAGTGTTGGGTAAAAGTTTCTCTCATTATATAGAGTTTCAGGTCATAGTATCTCTCCTTACAAAGAGACTTTCGGAAACATAGCTCCTGCTTTGTCTCCCGGCTACTGTTCTGAGGCACAGCTACTGTTTGTCTCAGGCTAGCGAGTTGCAAAGGACTCACACACTGAACCTTGCCTGGGGCCAAAATAATTACAGACCATTGTCCCAAAGTGAGAGAATTTTCTCTTAAGGTTTTGTTCATGTTGAGATATCTGACTTCAAGGCAAAAGAGTTGAATGTTAGAACTTTAAATAGAACAAAGCCACTGTATAAATGGCACTGGTATTACTTACTTACAGACAATGCCTCCAGTCTTGGAGTTCCTCAGATCTAGAAGAGCCTGTCTACCTCGGTTGTAAACTTGTCTTTTCCTTTATTAACTTTCATTATTAACTGACATTAAACAACACACAGCTACTATCAGTTGCAAATTTAATCATCTGAGGCAATAGAGTAATAACCCCACAATCTTTCCCCCCAATGATGCCTCCCCGCATGAAATAAATACGCCACTGTGACAAAGTACAAATGACCCAGATTCACTACTCAAGCTGAGATCTCACAGATAAATAGAAGTTATTCTTCGGTCTTTATTTCAAAATCAAAAGCATACATGTAGCTTCTGTCTATCTTCTCTCTGTCATCCTGTTTCACTGCAGTATGCTCCATACACTGATGTTTACAGTCATCAGAAATTCTTAAAAATATCAATTTTGTCTAATGGATTGTCGCTTTAACCAAATACCGGAACTAATCTGAAATTCCTGGAATCTGAGCCCCACTCCCTCTCTCCCACACAGTGGCTTTGATAAGTTTAACCCCTTCCGTGCCACGGACATGACAAGGTGCCAAGGACATACACACGTTATACAGTAATATATACTGACAGGCTAGAGGTGTATGTAATCTTTACTATGGTAATTATCTGAATAAACTTATAAAACTCATCAGTTGGAATACACAGAATCTTTGTGCCAAATGATATTAGAAGTGTATATATTATATGGACAAAGGCTTGATTACCATGATAATGAGAATTACCATAAACCTCTCAACATCATAGAATGAATTGGAATACATGTGGCTCGATGAATGTGCAACTCTCTCGGTACTGAAAATGTGACAACATGGCAACTCATTATACAGTAGGATAGACCCACAGGCACAAGGTTAACCCATCACTAGGTTAATCCTCAGAGTAAAGTTTAACACCTGAACACTAGAATTACACAGAATCTTTGACTTGTTTAACTCTCAACTAGCCAAAGGCCTGCCAAGGTGCCGAGAAGATGTGTATATTGTATCAGACAGAAGGTTAATCAATCAACAAGATAGTCGTCTGAATTAGCATAAAACCTTCAACACAGCTTGTTTATATAACTTCTAGTCTGTTTAACAGACCTTGGTTCATCTCCCGGAGTGTAAAGAGCAGAGCAGTACAAGAATATAAAAAAAATCCAAACAAAAAAAGAGAAGTTATGTCTGATTCTCGCATTAAAAAATCCATTGTTGCAATTGTTATACTATAATTCATCAGTTGATCACAATTACATGAATCAGTTATTCCCTTTCACTTAACTAATATTTAAACCATCTTTAAAAAAACATTCTTTATTTCTCCAATTTCACCATTTCTATTCTAATATCTGAAAAAAAGGTCCACTTTCTTGTGTATTCACACCTGGGTTCTCCCCCTAGAGACTTGTTGCCAGTCTGTTAGACTCTAAGATTGAGCAGACTCATAAATGACAGATTTATCTTTATAAGTGAAACATGACCAACAGAAGCAAGTTCAAATTAGCCATATGTAAAACAATTTACAGCCTGTTGGTTGGGAATCCGTTCTCTGTCCATAATGAGAGAGATAGCAAGGGCGATGATTCTTTGTTTTGGAAGACAATTCTTTATGCCAAATGACTTTTTCAAATTGACAAATTCAGTAATCACTAGCTAAGGCAAGTCAAGGCACATGACAATTTAAGGGTTTACTCTCTAGAACATCACTATCATTGATAGAGAGCATTTATTGTGCTGTGGCGGTATTGGGGTTAATACATGGGAGCTCTGTTCTTTGCTTGTGTAAAATTATTCGTTCTACTCGGAACAGAGGCATTTTAATTCATGATAAGACATTTTTGCATGTTTTAGAATACATCAGCCTGTTCTCTCACAGAAAATACACTAAAGTGTTTTCAAAACATGACTCGGGTTCCTCTTAGTGAAAAGGCCGAGATTTGTGGAAGATTGTTTTGGAATCTCGAGTCTCCACTAATGGCAGACAGGGAAGAATTTCCACAAGATAGTATTCTAAACTGAAAGCAGGGTGCCAGGTCTCGAATTACATTTGAGATAAGAGAGGGTATATTTAGCTCTGCCATGTCCCCCCTCCAGTTGTATCTATTTGAAACGTGTTTTTAGGACAAGACGCGTGCAGCTAACGTAATAAATATACGCATAAATATACGCATGTCTTGCACGTGAGGCTGCACGTCCGCAGAATGATTTGTATCCATTTCTTTTATAGATGACTTTTATTGGATTTTTTTATATTTTTGACACATACTTTATCATTGAGCATTCTGTAAAATGGTCTTTTTCGAAATGATATGATATTTTACAGACATCGTGAAGCTTTTATGCTTCAACTCATTGAGATCTTTGGTCTACATGATATCTGTATATTCAAAATCCTGCATTTGTCAAGTAGACATAAAAGAAATTGATTTTCAATAGTGTTTTATTTGTTTTTTAAAAGGGCCAGATTCATATACGTTTAATTTTGATATGTTATTTATATGAAATTGACATAAAGATATACAAAATTTTATTGTAAATAATTGATTATTCCTTAATGTCAATTGAAAAACTGTTTAAGAACTTTTAAAAACATTTCTCGTTGATTTTCATCTATAATGTTTGTTCACCAGAAACATCTATTACTTCAAATTAATAGGCCCATGTTGTGAGTGAAATTTATTATGAAAAATAATATTTATGAAATCTATGTAATTAAGTATTCTGACGTCCATAGAATGTGATAGTTTAGCAGTTCCGCTAAAAGCTTCATTACATTTTCATGAGTATCTGTTTCCAGAGTCCGTGTCATTGGTGTTCCTTACAGTTTACTGTATAGCTAGATGAATTCATGAATTAATAATAAGTGATATTTGAATTAGTCATAAATTATATTTTGCTTTTCTATGTAGTTTTATCTTGACTATCTCAATATTTATCGAAGCAAATTAATTATTGATTGTTAACTTTTACCATTCTCTAATATTTTACTTTTCTTTTTTTTAAATTCAGCTTGACTATCTCAATATTTATTGAAGCAACTTCACATTCATTGTCAACTTTGTCTATTCATTAATATTTTAGTTTTATTTTGAATTTAGCTTGACTGTTTGAATATTGATTTAACAGCGGGATTTTAAAATGTTCATGATTCTCTCTATTTTGGATTTTGTAATGATTAGTCTGTTTGACCTTTCAACTATTCAAATTTTTATTTGGCATTTATCATAGTTTTGTATTACTCAATTATTCATGTTGTACCAGTTTTAGTAGTAATTTGATAACATAGGCTCAACCATAAATATCTATTGAAATAAGGAGGCTTCATTTTTCAAAGATTGCTCATGAATTTCTTTATGACAGTGAGTTTATGTTCACTTATGCGCCACTAAGCAGCTTTGTTGGAAGATAGGCGCTTTACAAATAATTAATCATTATTGATTATTGGATTATTAATTACAACAATATATCAATTGTCTTAAACTTATCAATGTAAGTTAAGACTCCATGTTCATTATTTATATAAAATAATAAAAATAATTCTCTTTATTTTGGCTTTTAAGTCTTTTAATGTAAAATTAATATATCAAGCCACATAATTAAAGAAGTACTAGAAGATATAGATCACTGCAGAAATCAATGTTTATGTCACTTTGAAAGCTTGAAACCTTCAAGATTACTAATTTGAGTTTAGAAAATCTTGTTTCTAGCTGTTTGAAAACTAGTTAAAAGAGGACCTGGACGATGTATTGGTCAGTATGGGGGGGTGATAGATCATTGTCAGTTCGAGGTCTGCTCAGTAACATTTAGACAACTTGACATATTCGTATTTCATCGAATTTCGAGAAGCTCAGCGAAACATCCTGGCAACCATTTAAAAAACCAATTTAAAAACCTATTACCTTTAATTAGGTCAGCTGTTTTCACTCCATCCGTCAAGGATGCCAGAGTAATTAAAGTAATTAAACACATACAGAAGGTTTTATAGCTCTTAGAGACGGTGTACCGTTACTCTGGTTCTCAGTTTGAGATGCGAAGGTTCTGTCTGTAACAGGTAGAGCTGAAGTATATTTGCTTGGACAGATTCTGAACCAGAATTAAAGCAGTTTTGCCCTTGAAGAGTTCAATGCATCCTAATCAACTTTGAGCTATTATTTTCTGAAAGAAATACAATTTCAGCTGATTTCAACAGTTTAAGATAGGCCCTAACTGCGTTTTCTTCCTTTGGTTTGCACACTTCAATTTATTCCTTGCATTTCAGCTGTTTTTTACAACCTATTGCATCCATGGTATCAAAAGCAACTCTGAAATACATTTTTAATGAGGACTTGAAAAAATATTATAAAACAAAGTACATGTAAAATAGTAATATAAATCAAGGTTCTTAAATTTCTTAATTAACATTTGCGAAACCATTTTATAAGTAGCTAATGAACACGAAAACATATCTCACTCACAAATTGAACCAAGCACTATTTAAACATATCTAGAAAAAGACTTAAGAAAGAGATATAAATTTGAAATATTTTAATGTACTAGAAGTGATTTTACCAAAATGATGAATAGATAGAAAAATGAAAATAGATACAAGAAGAAAATAAAGAATGATCTTCTCGCGGACATCTGCTGTCATTGGTCAGAGGGTTGGCGCTGACATCTGGAGAGACAGGGAGCGATGTCTGCAGACTAAATGGATGGTTGATGGTGCTTCGTAGTCTGTAGTTGCTTGGGGAACAACAAGAAATAGATTTTTATTGACAGACTGACCTACCAAGTCCATAATTCTCTCATTGACTCTTCCCTGATGGTTCTGAGATGTGATTTGTTTATATCTTCTGTCCTTAATACGCTTCTAACTCAATATACATCACCAAGCTGGGGAATAACGAGAAGTATAACTGAAGTATCCCTTCTGTCCTTAATATGTTTCTAACTCAATATACATCACCAAGCTTGGAAATAATGGAAGAGTTTATATAATATTGTATCCCCTTCTATGTATCCTGTTTAACCCACGTTTCTTGTGTGTATCTGTTGATACTAGAGTTCCTTGTTATGATAACATAATTAAGATTTTTCAAAAATTGATTCGAAATTCATATTCTTGATTTAGTAATGACTATGTTCTTTTGAAATATGTTGGTTAAAACTCCTCTAAATTAAATTTCAATCGAAAAACATTTGAAACTTTAAGTCATCAACTGTCCTGAAGAAGATATGTCTACAATTACTTCTGATTCATCAAACGTTGTAAATATTGTTTCCTATTTCAGTAATTTACCACAACCAGAACGTGTATAATATTTCAATCGCCCGTCTACATGTTTTTGTATTTCATCCTTAGTTATTGGTCAGCCTTGGAGGTAAATTGACACGTCTGCATGTATTTCTGTTCTATGAGGAGTTATCAGCCTACCCTAATTGTTAAATTGTTCCATTTCGTTTCTAAACGCTGTCTATGTTGCACTAGATTGTGTAAATATCTGTTGTTGTTTCACAGCGAGTAATGTTGCAAATCCAATTACTATATCATCAGAGATGCATTACACTAACAATGTTATTTGTTATTTGTTTTTGCCTAATGGGGCCTGATTGTAGATAGTTTTGTGGACTTTGGACACATGATTTCATTTTGTGTTCAAATGTTTTTATAGCATAGGAATATTAATAAAATTTAGATTTTCTTTACAACAAAATTACGATGTTTTATCAGAAACTGATAATTGAAAAAACTTGTTTTGAAAAATGAATGTTTTATGGAACATTGATAATTGAAAAGAAATCACTACAATCTTTCAGCTTACCAACATGTATCACTATCTGTTCAAAATGAACTACTATCTCGTTACCATAATTCCTTTATAAGAGTTATCTCCTCTTTGTTTGATGGTAGTACTCCACTGAGATCTATCACCAAATACCTTACGTCCCACGTGACTTGAAACACATTGCCATAATCTGTAAGTCGAATCCCTGCATTTGGAATAAAAATACCTTGATTAAATCATCAGAATGAGGAAATGAAATCTAAACTCAAATCAACATGAAGCATGAAATCCGGTGATCATAGCTCACGTAATGGAAGACCTAAAAACACGTAATCTAAATTTGTTACACAAATCAGCATTGAGTCTCGTGGTAAAATAGTCGAAACGAAAGAAAAAAAAACAGAACTCAAATAAACACATGAAACCTGGCCATTAACTCGAACAGTAGTGGGAGACAGAAAACACATAAATGAAATTGTTACACAAATCAACACAGAAAACTTTGACAAAATCACCAAAAATAGGAAAAGAAATGAAAACTCAAATAAACATGAAGCATGAAACCCGGCCATTAAAACACAGTAGCAGGAGAGTAACACAGCGCCAGTATTGCAAAACAAACCATTATCGAATATTTTTAGACGCAAGTTCTTTACACGGTCGGCGAACATATCTGGATCAATGGCCGATCAATGTTTCATCATAGATGGCGCTGTCTCGACTCAACCGCAATGGGAACTAGCACATGGTGTGGAATGATGTGAATATCACTGTGACCATTTCACAACTTGATCGGACATTACTTGATAATAAATAACTTTTTTGTCTTAGAATTTAAGATTGTAATATTTGAATTTAGCAACATGATGATTATGTATGATAGAGCTTGAGAAGTTGTACTGTTAAAAAGTTAAATGCTGTCTTTATAGCTGTTTGTTTGCCTGCTATCATGCTTTAACAAATAACGATAGTATATTATCTTTTGGGTAAGTGACTATTCTGTAATAAGATCATTCCCTACTTCAACAAACCAGACACTGTCAATCACATAACATATCCTTTCAGCTGATACTTCAATGTAGTAAACTCTGACTGGACTCTTTATTTCTACCACAAGATAAAATTTAAGGTATGCTGTTCAAATTTAACAGAATATGATTAAGATATATCTCGGTTACAATTCCCCTCCAACAAGATATAATTCAATGAATGTAATTAAAACTTTGTTAAGATTTCATTCCCGACAGCAAGATGCAATTTAAGGCATCTAGTTAAAACTTGATGGAATGTAATTAAAATTTGACTAGATTTGACTGAGAGTGAGGAGTTAACGAGGTGGTGAAGACTAACGAGCAGACAGCTCATTAACTCTTGGAGATTTCTCTGGTTGATGGATGACCAAGCACCTGCTCTAGGATGCTGCAGGGGGCTCTTCTCTGTCCAGTCTTATTAATACATGTAGTTTATCAAAGTATCTTAACTCATCCATCAATCATTCAAGGAAATTGGTGGAAAGTAAGTATTTGTCGGCTTAAATAATGGATCTCTGGTTTTGATTTTAAACTGGTTCTTTGGTTTATTTTCAAGGTGTTCAGAATTATTAAAAAACAGAGTGAGACAGAAATATGGAATAGACTTGGATAGACATGAGATATGACGTATTTTTAGTCTTTTGATCATTCAATAATTAAGATGATAAAACAATAATTGGTTTGATTATTTCTTTGAATGAATGAAATATATAATATTATATAATTAATATTTTATCTTCCATATTTTTCAAGATCTAGAAGAGTTTTCTAATCCTCTTTGAATACCATTTTTCACAGATAATAACCATACCAAATCTATCATGTTGAGATATTGGTATTAATCCTTCCTTATAACCAATCTTGTGTGATTTGTATTGGATGGTGAATTCTTTTTGACTTCTTCTCTTTTTCGGATGGCATAATCTCTTTGCTATGATATGTTCTCTTTACAAGCTATGATCCGTCTCTCTGTAAGTATGTATACAGTCATAGGTGGGATTCCTGGCACTGCAGGGAGTTAATTGAGCGAGCTAATGCTTTCATCTTCACCTGTCTGTCTTATACATACATACATACATACTTACTCATATTTTCTTAGTTACTTACTCATACTTTCGTAGTTATTTACTCATACTTTCTTAGTTACTTTTACTCCTACTTGCCTCTAGTGATACTCATATACAGTCAGGCCTCAATAATCCGAACGCTTCCGTTTTTCATCAAAAACGTTTCGGATAGTGAAATGTTCGGACTACTGAGTACTGAGGACTACTAAAGAGATTAGTTTGGTTACATCTTCCTACTGTTCGGAAACTGCGAGATTCGGATTATCGGTGGCCGGAATATCGCGGCTTGACTGTACATGTTATAGTGAGTTGCAGTATTCCAGAGGTATTGAACTATTGTGTTGCTGTCATCATTAATTGTTACACCAACCTGCTGACTCCCTCAAACCAATATTTGTTGAAATACTGTTGCATATTAGATTAAGACACTGTTTTATCAGTATATGAACTGAGGCCTGTCTGATACTCGTAACCTGGTAACTTCGTTCTTGGCTTGTAACGGATTTGATTTAAAATTGCAATTAATTTTGCTAAACTGCACTCCTGAGCTGTTTTCTAGCTTAATCTTCATGCTGGTTTTATCCTCTCATCCCACTACCTACAGTATTTGAAATAAGGTTTGTCTGACTACTTCTAATTTTGTAACTTTTTGAGGTCTTCATTAAATTTTCTTATTTAAATTGACAAAGACATTTTCAGGCTGATTTTCATTGTCAGCTCTTGTCAAAGAATTTGGTAACAGGATGTGACCCTTGTATTAACAGTAGAAGATACAGATACTGTAGAACTGGTGTAGAAATAGTTCCATCAGGTTAGTGAGGTTAATGTACTAAACAGCTCCTGTGGAACAAAGACTGGTCTGGTAATGAGATTTTGGTTCAAACCCTGTTTCTCAGTTTCAGGATTCTGGTCAAATTATCAAAAGCTGAATGAATGAGAAAAAATTGTGACATGGGTCGAACTTTCTGGATCATTGGTTAAATGTCTGGATAGTGATAGAGTGAGGAACAAATCTGACACCCTTCAATCATTTTGTGGAGGTTCATTATCTGGATTGAATTCTAGTCAAAGTGTTTAAACACTTTACTAATGGGGGAAAGGGGACTTGAATTAACAGTTGCAGATTTTGGTTGAATTCTGGAATAAATGAGAGTAAAAACGTGACACCTGTGAATCATTTTGTGAAGGTTCCTGTCTAACTCAAGCCTACCCAACCATGCTACCCCCCCCCCCCCCCTGCCCCAAGGTATATACATTAGAGTGGAGAGTGTGTCAGAGGGAATAGATCTGAGCAGCCTCAAAGACAGACTTAATTGCCTGTAGACATTGCTTGGTACTGGGCGCCACTAATGAGCCAACCTGTCCCCCCCCCCCTCTCGAACTAGCCCTCCCCTTTAACATTTTATCACATCCTCTCTCTCTACCCCTTACCCCCTCCTCTGCCTCCAACATTCTACACTTCTTCCCTCCACCCCTCAGACTCCCTCATCCCCACCCCTCCCTTCACTTCCCTTCTTCCCTCACCATCACCCACCCACAAATCCTCTGACACCTCCTTTTTCGTCTCAAAAAACACAACTTCCTTTTTCCTTCAGAACTTTCACATCTTCCCCCTTCCATTGACTCTCCTCCTCCCTCCCCCCACAGCATCCTCTGGTGTTCTGGAGATGATGAGTTTACCCATCTGTGATACATTACTGGTCTCTTCCTTATGGCTTCCTGGTCCTGTTGTAGATTTATCATTAACAAAACACTCCATATCAGATGGCACCTACTCTAGAGGGGTAGAGCTGTCTGATTCTGAGGGGGTGGAGATGAATTTCTGAGGGGGTTGAGGGGACTTTTTCTGTGGGGTGGAGGGAACTTTCTCTAAGCTTTGGAGTGGAGGGGACTTTTTCTGAGGGGGTGGAGAGGACTTTGTCTGGGGGGATTGGGGGACTCACTTTAAAGGAGGTGGAGGGTACTTACTCTAAGGGTATGGATGGGACTTTCTCTGATTGAGGGGACTTTCTCTGAGATTGGGGGTGGAGGGAACTTTCTCAGAGCCTTGGGTTGAAGGGGACTGATTCAGATGGGTTGGATTCTTCTTAGAGGAATCTCCCAGAGGGGATGGAGGTTAATCACTACTAAAGGGTCAGAAGGGACTCAATCGGAGAGAGTGTAGGGTAGTTGTTACAGAAGGAACTCACTCCATCCTGGGTATTGAGGGTTATCCCTCCCGATGGGCTGGAGGGACCTCACTCAGGATAAACACTTGTCTACAGAATGTAAATAAGATGTATCAGGTAAAACATAGGCCATGAAACATAGTGTATCGGGTGTGAACTTTGCCCAGACCTTGTGTACAAAGCTTGAAACATGGTGTATTGGATGACCACGGAACAGAAGGAGGTCTGGCAGTAGTTTGTGTTGGATTGTTTGGAGATTGGGACTTAGTGGGGCTGAAAGCTTACCTTGAGTTAACCCTACGTCCCTATGAAACACAATATTAGGTTTGTACAACTAAGTGCACATGGCATGAAGCCGGGTGTATCGGGTGACCGGTGGAACAGAAGGTCTAGGGGCAGTGTCTGGTGGGTGTCTGCAGTCTGGTGGAGTGCTTGTTATACAAAGAGGGACAGGTTAGCCAGGGGTGATTGTTATCATTCACTCCTCCTCCTCCCGTGTTCTGTTAAGGAGAAAACATGACTCCGAGGTCTTCTGCTCTGAGAATAACCTGAAGGGAGGGATAAAGCCCCGAGGGCGTTAGCCCGAGGGGCTATCCCGACCTTGAGGTTATTCTCAGAGCAGAAGACCGAGGAGGAGTGTTTTCTCCAGCTTATAAACCGTCAACTATCAAAATTTACGAGTTATAGTTTCGGACGCTCAAAGGGCCTAATTCCTCCGCTTAGACCATTTTAAAAGCAGAAGACGAAGGAGGAATGTTTTCTTCCTATTTATAAACGTCAAATGTAAAAATTTACATTTTATAATTTTTTATTCCCAAATCGTGTTTTTATAAAGGGTATGTCGCCCTCGGTTGCGTTATATCGAGGCAAAGAAGGTATGACTATAAATGGAGTAATTCAACTCCACTCATCATCTCGGTCTGCATAGCCGAGCGGTCTAAGGCGCCAGTTTAGAGAGCGAAGGGTGCCAGGTTCGAATCCAGCTATTTCAACTTGGAAATTTTTAACTGTGTATAATTTTCGATAATAATTGCTGCTTGTTGGCTATTGCGTTGCAAGTCTGAAAAATTATTCTAAGTGCATTTCCAGGTCTTACTTTAAAAAAAACCTGGGTTGGGTTTATTATTCAAAAAGTAAGACCTGTACCCGGGGTTATTATTCAAAAAGTAAGACCTGTACCCGGGGTTTTCCCGAAGTAAAACCTCCTCTGAGGTTATTCCTACAAAATAAGTAACTCACAAAACAATAGAGAGAATCCAACCTAGGTTTATAAGCAGGTGTAAAACAGTGGTTATCAGATTCTCAGGTAAAGCAATAAGGTGAAAAGTTCAGAAGTGGATTCAGTTGGTTATTCCACTTACAGCATAGCATGCATAGCTGTAAGTGGAACCAGATCTAGGGTAACAGAATCTTGGAGGAACATTGTCAAGATCAACATTTAGAGCTGACTGTTTGAGATGTTTTAACTTGAGGAACTTTGAACAATCTATAGATTCGGTCTAGAGGGAGCTGTTATATTATTCCCTCAAGTAGGCAGACTGGAGACTAAAAGGGACTGAAGTAATTGAAGTTGCTAAAAATCCACAGAAATGTAAATCATTTACGTTCACTGAAGGAGAAAAACCTAACTTAAGTTGGGCAGTTTGAATCAGGAGATGGGTTGATGAAGTGTATTTTAAAAGTGGAGGGTTTTGTTTGGTGGGGAATTGATGGGGAGGGACGGGTTTTGGGGGGGGGGGGGTGTGTGGAGGGAGGGGGAAGATGGGGCAGGGGGAGGCTCTCAAAGAAGAAGACAGTAACAGTTTGAGGAGGAGGATCCCCCTTGAGTAAGCTGTGCATGTGGTTCTGGTTGTGACCATGTGTTTAGCAAGAGCTCATCAGGAGAGCTGTGTTTATGTAGGGAATTAGCTCCAGGTATGTGCAGGCTCTAACCCTGGCTGTTTTGGCTCCACTGCTCACTGTCAGAATCACATCTCCTGGACATTCCGAGTTTTTACGAAATGGTCTAAAATTAAAAGTATCGGGCCTTCTTCCACAAAGTATCAGGGCCCATATTTTCGAAGCTATCTTAGCGCTAAAATAGTCGTCAATGTTAATGTATGGCACTTACGACTATCTTAGTGCTAAGATAGCTTAGATAATATGGGTCCAGGTTATTGGAGTCGCTACCATAGCCTTAGTGCAATGTTAAAGAATGGGAGCTTATAAGTTTAACCTTAGTAAGGTTGCTTTGTGAAATGAGGTGTGTGTGATATTTTTGTTCTCTCATGGGTTGATAATATAATTATTGTCTTGTTGTTCAAATGGTCTTTGCTGTCCCTGATTATCAAGGTTTGAGTTTTATTGGAAGGCACTGACATATTTTGAATTCAAGTCTCTTAAAAGCATTTTTAATCAAAATAATATAAAAGTCTTATCTTTCACATATTTGTTTTAAAAAATTCAATCACTTAATTTTCACATCAATTTAGTCGGCTGATTGCTGGGATGGTATGTTTCATTATTCAAGCGTATGTATACATGCTGATATCACATTTATAAAGCATGTCTGTATGTTCTGTATTACATCCCTGCTATATACATCCCATCCTTGACATACTTGGAGTACATGAGAATGAGACCACGATAAGATACTGAATATTTGATACCAACATCTAATCAGCCAATTGGATTCACTTGAGAACATTGATAGAATCTGAATTATAAATCACCAGGGGACTGCTCTGTGTCTTCACGATTACAGGGCAAACATGTAGGGAGAAATGAAAAAATATGACATGTTTCTCGGGCAACGGTGTGTCAAGTTATTACTGCTTATTACGATCATTGTTGCTAAACTTGATCATCCATTTGTCAACAAAATATGACACTTTCTCTGGCAATGGTGTGTTTAATTATTAGAGCCCGATATACAATGTTATCATTTTTAATTTGCAGCATCATTGTTGCTAAACTTGATCATCCATTTGTCAACAAAATATGACATTTTCTCTGGCAACGGTGTGTTATTAGTGCTCGTTATACAATGTTATCATTTTTAATTTGCCGCATCATTGTTGCTTATAAAATTTCATCATCCATTTGTCCACAAAATATATGTGTGAGTGAAAGTAAGTTTGCAGTCGTTTCATTATTCTTCTCTTTACGCTATCAATATTATCTTTATCTCGATTTATATTTATATATTTATAATATTTGACATATATTTCTATGCTGTTGTATAATTATGATTATATCTTTTATGTTGTGGTAAATATCTGCCATAACGACGATAGTCTAGCTGTTTGAGGTTACAAAGTATTATTATAAGTCTATACATCTGTCAGAGTTGCCCATGTACCAATGTATCTAGATCAGAGTATATATCTATGTGGAATTACTGAAGTGTGACCATGCTGAGATATGTATTTCTAGCTTGACGTTATACTAGATTACAAATCATTAGAAATACATGCCATTTAGATAGTGAACAAATATAACATGGTTATATTTGGGATAACACAACCTTCAATAGTACAAATTCTTGTACTTTTTGGGGCCGAGTCCCTTGCGGGATTCGAACCCACACCCTCAGAGTAAGGCAACTATTGCCAGCATTGACTGTACCAACAGCTTACCACATGACCACAGGGCCTAGCAGATTACAAAACATTTGAAATTCTTCATTTTGGGTGTACATTTTACTTCCAACCATCATCAAATCATTTGAATCTATTGTGTCTGTCTGTGTGGAGGACAGGGTGATATGGTAAACGCTGTGTGGCTCCTCATCTCATGTATAATGCAACATCGTTTCTATCGTTCGCTCACCTACCGCTGATAGAGACGGCTAGGAAACCACACCAACACCAGATAGAGATAGAGTCCTGTAGCTGGTGCTTTCACATGCCAGTGGTTTTTGTTATATCAGTGTTTAAAATAGCTAAAGATAGTTTCCGAACCAAAATAGATAACTAAATGATGCCAGCTTAACATGCCAGTGGTTAGAGTTTGGGTATACAAAAAATGCTAAGAAATCTGAACAGTCAAATTGGTTTGAAATAGCCAAAGTTTTTAGTTTAACATTTTGTGAACTTTGAAATGTTAAAAATGTTCAACCCTAAATATTGTGGGACAGTGGAACTTTAGCTGTACCCTATCCAGGAGTTTTCCCTTGAGTTGTGATTCCAATAAATGGACCACTCTGAATTGTTTAGCAATTAATGATTAAACAGCTATCATGGACACCTTGCTCTCGACTGTTTCAGTCTGCTTTCAGCACGTGTAGGGTTAAAGGCTGGAGTGTTTATATATGATGCCACTGTGAGTCTATATCATGTATAATGAACATTCTAAAAAATTTGATGTCTGTGATAAAATTCACTACAGAGCATTTGATGTTTTCAAAATCTGAACTAAAAATATGCCACAAAAGACCACACATGTGAAGGCGTTGATTTCGCCATGTCAAGCTCAAGCGTTGTGTATATCTATAGGTTTATCGGAGAAATACCATGCATGGCTTCTCTTCCAACATGTACGTCTATCCCAGAATGCAATGCAGTAATTGACGGATCTGGTACGGTCTAGACAGAAATCTGGTTCCTTGGCTAGTTAGCATGGCCTCTTTGATGTAGAAGTCCTCGGGGGAATTACACCGAATGTAACATGGCGAAAATAAAACAGCTTTTATGTACATCTGTCTAGTGGAGATATTGCACTCTCTATATCACCGAGACATGATTTATGGGTAATTATTTGTCGTCTTTGTTCTTCCATATTTAGATTCGTCAATCACCTCCCTGGGGAGTGTACAGCCAAATCTGTCATTATTTTGACAGAATTTGCATATTTTGTGGACTCGCTGTAAAATAAGAAAATTTTTCTTGAGAATGATATGTGTGAGCATGTACATGAGTTGGAGAAGAAACAAATTTATGGATGATCAACTTCTTTATTAACAATAGCGACATTTCGGTGTAGATCCTTATACCGTTATCAAGCATTATACCGTTATCAGTTGCTGTACTAATTATTGCCAAGCCATTCTGAGTGGAAAATTTACAGGAAAGGGAATAATCCTGAGTGAGTCCCATGTGACTTAATCTGCCTGCAGCAAGGACGGTGTTAAAGATACATTTCATTATAGGTTTACCTCTCCTGGAGGGTATAAATATGTTTACTCGTAAATAATACTTTATCAATGTCTTTATTATTTTTCAATTTTTATTAGTAGAAATTACTAATGAAATTATTGTTTCTAATTGATCTGTCCATAATACAACAATATATATCTGAATATGCATCATCGACGTTAATCATCAAAGACGTTAATTTCCTTTGTTAAAAACATAGGTTTGCATGTACAACAGTAACCATAAAGTGAATCGAGAATGGATCTGTCATTTATTTTTAATTGACCCAACCCATTATGATAACGATCTGATTAATTATTGATGAACTCAACCATGTGGGAAAATGTAAAAAGTACTCTGATAGAATATGTTATTAGACTAAGTTGAAGATTAATTATTTACAATGGTGGGGGAAGGTATAGGGGTGGGTACCTCAAGTTTCTAAAGTGCATATATTAATAAAGTAAGATTAGCAGTGGGTAGGGAGCGGAGCGTTTAAACAGAGGCAGGGGCACATTGTTGGGATGTTTTTATTTTTGTCATGTATTCAGCCAGAAATATTTGTCTTCAATAAAGAAGTGGTAGCAACATTTAAAGAAAATTAAACCTCACCAAAGGGCCTTTATAAGTAGGATAAATGTGCCTAATCCTTGTCTTGACTGAATAAAATATGTTTCAATCAATCAATCAATCCTGCTTAAACTTCAGTATCAATTATAGCATTTTACGTTCATTTGACAAATTATCAATTCATTTTACTGCTTATGAATTTGTAGAGTAACATTCTGGACTCATTCAGAGAAATGTTTATATTGAGAGGAGGCTATATGTGCTGGAGATAACTAGCTGATGCACCAACTAGCTACACAACAATGTTACTGTTTATTTATGTAAGGATCTTTGTATACTTATGTAAGTAAGCCCAGAGAAGAGAGACATCAGAATGTTTATGTCACCTATTGTTGATGTTAGTGTAGGCAAGATGTGAAGATGTGATGAGAAAACTGTGAATAATAACATATTTTAGATTCAGCAAACATTGCATGGATATACCATCCCAAAGTTACATCAAATTATATGAAAAGAAGGGAAATCATTTTAATGAGATAGGGGATGGGGGTTCGGGAGTGAAGTCAAAGAAAGAATAAAAGCAATATTTCATCACAGAAGCTGATCCCCTCTTACCCAGTTCATCATGATATGGGGAGGGATGGGGCAATGAGGGAGGGAGGGAGACATGGGAGGATATATCAGGAGTCACAAAGAGAGAATATCACAAAAGGCTCTATTAATCCTAGTTTGCATCAAAGTACAAGATACAGGTACAAATAGATCAGCCCTATATGCACTGGCCCCTGCAGGAAGCGTGAATACCTACCCTGCTGGTATAGCCCCAGGGGGACATATGGCAAACAGAGGGGTGGGATGACAAAGCATTTACCCCATGTGTTATGGCTTTATATGCAATAGACATTGTGTTTACTCTGAATGCTTGTCACCTGTCAGAAACTGACATCTGCTCAGTGACAACAAAGTGATACATTTCACATTGTGTGGAGTTCTCTCTCCATCTCATTGTATTGTGCCAGCTCTCTCAAGGGTTACGTGTTGCTGTGTTGTGTGTGAGTGGGTTTGCGTTTTGTGGTTGATTTGGATTATATCGATTGTTGTCAAGGCGACAAAGGGGTTAATTTCTCTCGATATTTCCTGTAAATCTATTTCGTTTGATCAGTCACATATAGTATTTCTGTATTTATCTTTTGTCATACTTTTTAGCAGAATGTTATAAACGATTTCATTTTGAACAAGTCTCCACGATTTTCTTTGCTTGTTTTGATACATGATAAAGAAACAAGAGACTATCTTGTCCAAATCCATTTCATGTGTCATATGATTTTTTATCTCTTATATTGTTACGTTATTGTGGTTGCAAATTTTGTCAAAAATCACATGATTTTTAAATAACTAATGAAATCATTTACATTGTACATGTAGAGATAGGACCTTTCCCTTACAGTCATTGTAGAGTGTACAGCACTCTGGAGTAAGGAGTTAACTTACGTAATTGTGAGAAAAGCAAGATTTTCTTTATATTGCATACCCTGTCATGTTTTTATCCATTACTACACTTTGTATTTTCATATTTTCCCTCTATCAGTTGTATTGTATAAGTAATATAACATAATACACTGTGTTTTAAAAGTCAACTTTGTTTAAAAAGGTTTTCAGTGTGCATCCTATAAATCCTAAAATTTGATTCATGTTGATAATTCCTGATGTTATATTCTGTAATACAAAGTTTCAAGTTTTATGGAATTAGGTCAATATGATAGCATTTCTATACATTGACAGAAATATCTACATTTTTCAGGGCAAGTAATCAGAATTGGCAAACTAGGCACTGAGTATCTCTCGCTTACATAAAAACCTGCTACTTTTATCTTTTAGAGGCATTCATAGATAGATAACATAAAAGCTTTGGATGGATAGCGAAAGATTGGAGTCACATGCTAAAAGCGCAATAGATGAAAGCTGAAGAAATTTTTATATTAGACTGTCAGTAACGCTGTACAAATATTTCTGAATATTTCTTGTTCTATTCCCCAAGCTAAGCTGGACATAGAGGAGACTAGCTGACATTTTGTTCCATTCTTGATATAATTAGATCTGATGAAAGAGTAAACATAATTATTTTTTCCCATAGGAGACCATATAATGTCATGTACTATTGTATGATGTAGTATCAGCTGTTTTTTCATGTCATGTCATTTCAGAAGTTTTGTAACATGTATACATTTACACCAATGAAATGTTATGAAAAAATCTACACATCGTCTATGCTATGTAATTAAATATGGACACAAACATCCAAATTTCAACTGAAATAAACCAGGTTTTATGTCTTGTTTAAAAGGTATAAAATATGAAGGACATTTAAAAGGGGTGGAGGCCATTGCAGTAATCTTGTAGTATAAAATGATTATGGGGACTTTGACAGAATCCAAGCCATAGGATCTAACTATAATGTTGAACAGATCCAAAATTTAAGCGGAATTTATCAGCCTTTTCTTTCATGTCAGCTTGACCCAGATTCTTCACTTTGGAATCGTGTGAATCTGGCTAACAGTCGGAGATAGCCAGATGACTAACAAATCCACACAAAACTACTTGAAAGGGCCTCAATAGATGAAATAGATTACTCGATAACGGGATTACTTCATACTCATGCCAAATAAATTTTAACGTGAGCAATTTTGATTTATTTTGTTTTTGACCCGGGGCGGTCTGGTATGGGTCATTTTGGTTTTGGCGTGTTTTTACATGTAGTTTTATTTAGTAATGATTTGAATTGCAGTATTTATGATGAGTTAACGTTTATTATTGTATATTGCCGAAATAAGTTTGAGATTATTACCATCTCTCTGATTAAATTAATCGGTTTATGTCTCACTTTTTCTCAACATGCCTTAAAAAATGACATTATCAATCATTACAGGACAAATATTCGTAATTTTTTTATGACATTAGTTATTTGAATTTTTTCTTTCTCCACAAAAAATTAATGTCAATGTAAAACTTGTTTAAACAACTGCTTCAGATAAATAGGGGCAATCTTCCTGAGCCAAATATTTGTATACAAATTTCTGAACATAAAAAAAAAATTCTCAAATTGTAATTGGGACCGGCTTGAACAAAGTTTGCTCTAAGGCATCAGTTAATATTAGCGTTAGTGTCTTTTAATAAATTATTCAAAAGCAGATCTGCAATTAGAGGCTGCATCTTTTGTTTTTATGACGCCATGACATGTCGTCTTGTCTCCGTAATGACATGACCAGAGATTGTCTCCAGCCACAAGTCCTAATGTGAACAGCGGCAGGAAATCGATAGACAGGGTTCTAATTTGAAGCCGCTTGCTTCATCCTCTCTCTAACCTATGACTCAGAGAGGTGAATTTAAACCCTTTTTTCTTCAGGTTATAGATTCGTATTGATAATCTGTCCACTTTGTTCATAATTACCAGAAAAGACCTCCTAAAAATAAAAATAAAAATATCCAAACCTGATAATGAAGGGTTTGACCTTTGCTAGGTTTATTTCTTCACAGGTCGAAATCAACGTTGAGGAAAAATCAATAGCTTGGATAGAGTTGGGAACATTTAGGGGGAAAGGGGGACTGGGAAGATTTAGGGGGGAAAGGGGGATTGACTGTGAAAGGTCAGATAGGGATATGACTATTATAAACCGCAAGGTATCCAGATTTTAAAAAATTTAGGTCATTGTAATCCTTAAAAAGGTGTTTAATAACTTGAATTGATAGGGGCAGGGGGAAAATTGAATGGGGGGAGGGGGGAAGAATTTGTTGGGGGGGGGGGGGGGGGGGGATTTAGTGTCTGACACTTAACCAAAGTAAATTCTGCTAATGTAATGAAGATTCTCATTTGGTATACATCATTATCTCCATTTATCAGTAAATTACATGATTCATTGATAGTGTTGATAATGTTGATGCTTCTCCATTAACCCTAAAATATTTCACTTTTCTTTTTGTTGACCTGTATGGGTCATTATAAACGTAAAGGAAGATCGATACTTCTATTGACAGAGTTGGGCAGGGGAACAGTGCTGTTGTGTACCCCTGACAACCAAAAACATACATAGAGTAAAGGCTCGGAGAACTGGGAACAGCAAACATGATGGGGATTGTGGGGGATTTCAAACAATAGCGCTGTGAGATTAGCCTGTTGTTATGGTCTTTTCGCTGTGTTGTGACTTACAATCAGCTGTTTTTAGCATGGCAAAGATACATTTGATCTCACAGGTTGTTTAAATGAAGGTGACCAAATAGTGACATTGTAGTTTTTGTTATATTCGCAAGAGCGATTGTTGTAGAATGTTGGTTGTTATAAGGTAATTATACTAAAAGTAATGATATTTTGATTGATTTGTATTCGTTGGATATGAAATTCAAATAATTAATTTTACAGATTTGGTGTAAGAAAAATCATTTTCATCAAAATTGTCTTAGCAAGCTTTTCTGAGATGATAGTGTCAAGTGTTTGGAAATGAGAAGTTTGGAAATAAATTAAAATTCATCTAAATCAGATATATGACTAAGTACTCAGATTCAAACATCATTTCAGTTTGTTTATCTATAAACTTCACATGACATCAATTTCGGTCGATGAGATGTGCCAAATAAATCCTTTTCATCAATAATTACATGCTTAATTGGGCAGTCTAAAACATCATTTCATCAAAGATGATTTCCAAGACCAAATGTAAATTCACTGACATCTATTTTGACCGATTCTATGAATAATTTATACAATCAAGAGAAGTCATCACAGTCTGGTTACTGGACCAAACAAAAAAATATTATCTTTCCATCAATTCATTCTGATGTTTTGTGATATAAACACCTATGAATAACATTGTGTAGCTAATCTTGTTTAGATTCTCTCTCAGTGTAACACACTGCAGGTAGAGCTTATGTCGTTTGTTTATAAATCCAACGCTTTCATCTTTTATTTGTTTACATCAATAATAAACTGTGTCGTGGACTAATTTCATGTCAAAGTCAAAGTCTTTATTCAGTATTACAGGCCTCCTGGCCCAGAGTACAACAGTGCTGAATAAAAGTTTTGTGTGTGGATTTCTTACGTATAATTTTAATATCATATTATAATATTTTGTACAAAAAAAGATACATCAATTTCTAAAATGTGTAAAATATTCTTTTTAAGTATTCCAGTTTATTGTGAGGGAATTAATTTGAGATATTTACACTGTAGCTGCTGAGTGATTTGCTTAGTGATTAGCCATTCTGAGTGGCAGTTTACAGGAGTTAGTGTTTAAGCTTGTGGTCAGTCAGGGAGATATTCCTTAGGTTTACAAATTGGGATATCTGTACACATTTCCTGTACAGTTTTAATTTGTTTGGGGTGTTTTTTATTCATTTAGGGTTCAATAGATTCTCCAGGAGGTTTACTTAGCGCTAAGATATCGTAAGTATATATTAGCGCTAAGATATCGTAAGTATATATATTAGCATTGGCTTACGACTTTCTTAGCAGTAATTAGGAGAGCTTCGAAAATCTGGACCCAGGTCCTGTAATTTCAAAGCTCTCTTAGTTTAAAAAGTCGTAAATTCCATACATTAACATTGACTTACGAGTATCTTAGCGCTAAGTGAGCTTTGAATATCTGTACCCAAGGCCTGTATTTTCAAAGCTCTCCCCTAAGATGTCGTAAGTACCATTCATTAACATTGACTTACGACTCTCTTAGCATTAAGAGAGCTTTGAAAATCTGGACCTATAATTCTAACATTGTTCAGACACCTCTGACATGGTGGTTGTGACCTGATATAGGATTACGAGTTGGAATAGCGAGATTCAGCGGATTCAAAACCTTGATTCAGACCGGGTGAATATTTCATATAGCGTGTCTCTCTGCCACCTGGTCCCTGTACCGATTAGTCGGGGTTCAATGAGTCTTTCTCTCTCTCTCTCTCCTCACCGATTGGTCGCTTTAATCCACCATTGTCATTCACCGGAAATAGGGAGCTTCTGTGGAAGATGCTTGTGAACGTGCTTTGTTAATCAATGAGCTTTGCTTTTATTGAAAAATTATCTTGACAGAAATGTCAATTTTATTGATGTTTATCCACTTCTTAATGCGTCTTTGAAATGCTCCAATGAGCTTTTAAAATTTTATTGGTATTTATCCATGTTTTGGTTAAATGATACGGTGAAATACGTGATGGTGTTTCTCTGAATGATTTCAATTTCAGTGGCATTTTTTCTGTTTTTCAAAATGTCCAAACTATTTATCATATTAATATTTATCCATATGTATTGAAGGCGTGGAGGTTATATCATACTGTTTTTTGCCATTTATTCTTTATCATTGTTCGCTGAATAATTTCACATCTATATGCTTTATAACTTTAATAACTTAATAACTTTATTAGTATAGAAAATGATCAAATGCAAACAAAAAATTCCATAGAAATGTTACGAAAATTATAAATATGAAGCTGGTTATGCATAATAGTGAAACATATATCATGACACAATACCATGAGTATTCAAATATTCATTGTCACAAACTCATTTTATTTCCTCATTGTTGATCTCTTATAAAAGGATATGCATAGTAATAATCTATCATTGGGCTAGGTTCGATGATAGTTTCAGGTATTTAATAATAGAATTTCAAAATTGGTTGATGAAGATACACACTTTTTAAATATCAATTTACTCGAAGTTGAATCGAAATCTGTCACAAGCCTTTGTGCCGAGAAACTCACCACGTGTTAATAGTGAGTCTAATAGATTCTGTTATTGGCCAGGAACAAAGGTTGGCTATTCACCGTGTAGCTGAGGCATCGTAGTGATAATCCATTAATGTATCAATATTAATACATATTTTAATTAACGTGCCAGGTGGCTAAATATAAGCTTTTTTCAACAACAGACATACGTGTCATTGTAGAGTGTATACATAGCGCACGGAATATTTCAATAATTGATAACTAAAAACTGTGAACATCTGTGTGTGCACTCAAATGAGCATCCTAGAAAAAATGAAGCAAAACAATTTACCCGGATCAAAAATGTTTTAAGTTAGAATTTATATTTTCTAAAAACATACCTCTTTGTAAAGCTTTTTTGTATACAAAATCACTTTATTACTAATGAAATCATTTAAAGCAATAACTTTTCCCTAAAATGAAAAAAGTGCATTAAAAACGTTTGATCTCATTTAAATATCTTTTCAACAAATTAATTTAAAAGCATTATTGATGAAAAAGTAAAACTAAGTGTGCTGTCACGACACAACATGGAAAGACAATCAAATCAAAGGTGTTTATCAGGATTGGTCTGTTACTTTAATATCCAGCACAAGATTTAACTGGACAGATTCTGACATTGACAGTTAGCTCCTGGGGTGCAGAAATGCACATGATCGATGCACATGCATGTTCGTTGCCTCGATATTCTCCGTGCAAGGTCTAATGTGAAGCTCAGCACATTCTTGCATCATTCACCATGTGGTCAGACGCAGGTTGCACGTGGTCTACACACATGCACGTTTTCTACACAATTACTCCGCTGTCTAATTGAGTTCACAGCACAGCATACCCAGATCTCGCGGGCAGCCAATTACCACCGCTAAATAATTTATCTCTCTTCGATGACTCACTTTCCCAACCAATGTCAAGGTCAAACTGTATTGGGATTTCCAGCACTTTTCAATCTCCTTCCGTTAAAGAGTTCCAACAATCCCATAATTCCCTTGATGAGTTTTCTGATGAATATAGTAAGGTGGTGTGAACACGACCTGTCATCGTTTTTGTATTATTGTCATTTGTCACGCTCTGCCGATTTCAGTGTTTGCTCAGCGCTTGTACTATCAGAGCTAATTGCTGATTGGTATATTTGCAAGGGTTTATGAACGATTAACGCTGATTGCTATATATGCAAGGGGTTTATGACATATTGACACTGGTTGGGCCATTGCTCCAGCTGTTCTTCCATGGGTAACTTCGGATGGGAAGATTTTCCATTTGTATATGAACGATTATAACTGATTGCGGAACCTTTGATTGATAAGTTCAGATGGGTAGATATTTCATTTGGTATATTTGTAAAGATATTTGAAAGGATTTTCCATTTGGTATGTTTTTAAGGTATATTTGTAAGTTTTATGAAGGATTATAACTGATTGCAGTACTGAAAAGGCTTTATGACAGATTGACATGAGATGATCTATTATCATGTTCTTTGATGGGTTACCTCGGATGGGTAGATATTTTATTTGGTATGTTTATAAGTATCTTCCATTTGGTATATTTGTAAGGATATTCCATTTGGTTTATTTGTAAGGTTTATGAATGATTAACTCTGATTGCTATATATGCCGGGGGTTATGACATATTGAGGTTTGTTCATTGACCACTGGGTATTTCTGTGGGTGGCTTCGGGTGGGGAGATTTTGTCGATTTTGCGTGTGATTTATTGATGAATCAGGTCACCTTGATCCATTAGCATCGTTAATGAGATTTTCTCCCTCGGCGCTGCATTGTTCCATTTATGTGGAATCAATAACGTTATGGTTGTCCTGTTTCAGATAGATATAAATATATCTGTATGGCATTTACTGAGTTTGCTCTTGCATAGATTTATGCTATCATGTGGACAGAAAGTTTACATTTGATGGATTGTGTAACCCGATGGATTTCTTCCCATCTTTTAATTCTTTGTTTTGTTTTTCCACTCAAATTAACAAATTTATAGTTGAATTGGCGACTTCTCAAAGTGATTTCATACACTCATAATAATTTAGTTTTCTAAATTATCTTAATTTCTCAAATATGGATAAAATAAATGTATTGCTAGATTCAGATAGCTACTTTGGGTATGAAATATGGATATAAGATAATTAGGCATTATAATGAATGTTTTAAGAATAAAATCTGGAATGTATTTCTTCCTCTTTCCAGACAGAGAATGCTATAACGTGTAGCCATTATAATTTATAATTTGAGCGGTATTCAGATTAGCTATTGCAGCTTGTTTACCAATCCACTTCATGAAATATGTTTAAACCATTAAAATTGATAAAGTTCTATCAGTTCAAAATAAAAAAAAGTAGTTCTCCTTGTTTCAGAAGACAGAAAGCTTTTTGTTGGCATGCTGAACAAGCAGCAAGTGGAAGAGGACGTCAGACAGTTGTTCCAGCCTTTCGGCACAATAGAAGAGTGCACCATTCTCAGAGACCAGAACGGAAACAGTAAAGGTGGGTACCCGGTCGGATTGGAATAGTTCTTTAGAATAGTCTTTCTCTGAGATCTAAATGAAACAGTAAAGGTGGGTACCTGGTTGGATTAGAATAGTGCTTTAGAATAGTCGTTCACTGAGATCAGAATGAATCAGTATGTACATGGGTTCCTGGTCATATTAAACTAGTGTTATAGAATTAATACATAGAGTATATCTGTCATTTCTTGACAAATACCATGTTTATCTCATCGAGTGAGGTAGAAAGGTTATATTTTCACGAGTGGCACAGCCACGAGTGAAAATATATCATTTTTCAACCTCACGAGATGAGATAAACATGAATTTGTCAAGAATTGACGGATATTCTATTTATTTTATGATGTTATCCTTGTAATTTCATCCGAAAAGGGTAGTTTTTGTCACCGAAGGGCCGCTAAGAACAGCCCGTCACCACAGTAACACTGTGACGTCATAAGCTAATTCGCCGCGTCAGATCATGGTCGCACTGTCGCACTGTCGCACTGTCGCACTGTCACTGGTCGCAGTGAAAATATAAGTTATTTGCACTGTAGCTTGATAGACTGATAAATCCCAGTATTTCATTGCTCGTCATATAATAAAAATGTAACACTATATGCAACAACATACCTAAAGAAACAAAATTTAAAATTAAAAAAAAAAAGCTGTTCATAATTGAAACTTTAAAAAAATATGTTTACACCCTTACTCTCTTCCGTCTATCATTTGATATGAAGAATAAAGCCATTAGCCACACGGCCATCTGTCACCAGATCATCCTGTGGATGTTCCAGTTGTTAGGGGAATATCTCCATCTGCCTCAGTGTTTAATATTGTAATATAGTCGAAACAAGGGAACTCGATATCCTCAAGTGAATATAGTGGTATTGTAACATCGAAGGGGAGAATGATCATTTACTGTGTTAAACCTTTAGGATTATATCATCACTATAAATCTCCTTACTGTGTAAGTTGAGAAAATTGTCATTTCTCTTGGTTAAAATCCTCATGATTTCAATCATTTTGTCCCGATATTTATTATGCTAATTGTTTTAATAAGCATCCCACTCCCCGACCCTCTTCTCCTCCTTACCTCCTCCCTCCCCCACCCCTCTCCTTTCTCTCCCCCTCCCCCCAACCCCATTCCGCTTCCAACCCCTATCCTCTTCTCTCTCCCCTCCCCCAACCACATCCCGCTTCCCACCCCTATCCTACTCTCTCTCCCCTCTCACTATTTACATCTCCGAGGTAAGGTGAGTTGGGGTTTAACGCGGCTTTCAAGAGTATTTTACTTATATCGCGGCTACTAGTATTATGACAGGGAGAAAGCCCACAACGCAATGTGGCTATGCATTGCGGTGAAACCTGCAAGCATTGGCTGGAACTAGCGAACCATGGGTGGTACTGCACTGTAATTCAGTGTAGCTTGGCACCCACACCTTACTGTGTGTAGAACAGTTCTCTACTGCTGACAAAGTTGCCAGTGCCCCTGGCGGGATTTACATCTCTGATGTTATGATAATTCTCCCATAGTAATGTAATGTACACTGTACATCTGATCTCTGGGTGGTAACAGGTGACTCCAGAAACAATAGCAATAAAACCAGAGGCTTGCACGGGGAGCTTCGTCATGAATAGATCTGTGAATAAACTGAATTTTTATAAATAAATAATTTCTTTTGATCGGTCAAGCATGAAGGAATGTGGGTTTGGTTTATTTCGACAAACTATTAAATTGATTGAAATTGATCATTTTTGTTTTAATTATTACAAGTGAATTTGATTTGATTATGTTACCTTAAATTACTGAACAAAGGTTTTTTTACTTTTATTTTTTATTTAAACAAATTTTGTAGTTGTAAATATGGTACTAGGAGAGGTTCATGATGAATAGATTTGTGACTCATTCAATTGTTAGCTGATCAATCAAGTAAATTGAGTTTCAATGTTGAGAAAAATCCTTTTTGTTAAAGAAGCTGTTCTATCAGCAGTATCCACCATTTTGTTTTTGTATTACTTGTAATGAAAAACATGCTTTATATTTACTAATTTTATAACATTTTGATAATAAAATACATACATTGAAAGAATATTCACATAGTAACAAACAATTATCATTTGACTTATCATGTTAAGACTAAAAGTTTTCCATGCTCACATTGCATCACTTATCATTGTTTTTATTTTCAAGAATGTGCATCAGACTTCTTCAAATTGTCAAAAATGACCATCAGTGATATGTTTCAAAGGAATCGTTTTTTAATCCTGCATTAATACTATATATATGTGTAAAAAGAAATATCCTCTCGAATTTAGTTTTTAAAGAAATAGCCTGATAGAACTCTCTCTGTAAATAAGATGGCATCAACTACGATATGAAGATGTTTGATAGAGTTTTCATTGACATTCATAAAGCGTACAGAAATAAATGATGCTCATTGCTCGAGATAACTTATACATTCATTCCATCACTCCGCTGTCTGTGGATCTTTGAATAATGGAATAAAAACTCAACATCTTAATCAACATGCACAGGAGTGTTATTTCAGGACATCCCTGAACTGATTTTCCTTCGTATCATGTTTGCAAATATGCAGCTTATTCTGTATGGAAAGCCGTGATGAAATATTCATCAGCGTCACTCTTATTGACAAGATTGAATAAAAGATGGCAGGCAAAAAAAATCAGAGATGATTTTTATTATTTCAAGGAGAGAGAAGGTTTGGCTTCCTGAGGATTACATAAGAATACTGAGAGATCTGAAATGATACTCCTCATTTCATGGCCAATGCTGCATTAGTAAGCTATGGGCCAATTTATAATGGGAGCAACTTGTGAAGACAGGATTGAGTAAGAAATCCAGGCGAAAGCTGAGGAAATATATTCATGGGTTCACAGACAAGGCAACATTTGTTCATTCTGTGTCTCTTCTCCGTCTGGGCCCGTCAAGCTCACAGCTTCAGGAGAATCTGTTTGCTACAGCTCATCTACATGGAAATTGAGTTTGTGTAACTCTCTATCCTCTTCGTATACATTTCCACACATTTCCATTCATCGCTAAATCCGGAGAGTAACAGTAAGCCTGCAGAAAATTGGAAGTGAATGTTGATTGGTGGTAATCTCAAAGGTCTCCGAGAGGCGACCTTGCTAGGCTGTGGACGACCTTGCATGGTCCCCGGGTTCTCAGTCGGGAGGCTCTGTCGGGAGTGGGTATTTGTAGAAAATTGGATTACTGATGTCAGGGTTAGAAGAGAGAGGAAGATATCAGCAGCCATATTAGGTCGCCATGTGCACATTTTCAGTCATTTTTCACCTTCCCAGCCATGGCCTTTGAAATCCAGAGGGAGTTTTTCACCTCCTGTCAGTTCATCGTTCTCCTGGTGTTGAGCTGCTTGGCTTGACCCATGTTTTTGTGGATAATTGGATTACTAATGTCTAAATTAGGAAAGGGCAAGAACACCAGTGGTTAAAGTAGGTCGCCGTCGTATTACAGATCTTGAATTGAAGCCCACAGAAGAAGAATAATTTTTTCACATGTTTCTGTACGCTGTCAGTTGGAAACTTCTGAAAATAATTGGATTATTGATATGTGAAACAGAAGTGAATGAAGAGCATTAGGCGACCCCTGCCTCGACTAACTCCCCCTCCGCCCCAATGTGACCCCCTGCCTCGACTAACTCCCCCTCCGCCCCAATGTGACCCCTGCCTCGACTAACTCCCCCTCCGCCCCAATGTGACCCCTGCCTCGACTAACTCCCCTCCGCCCCAATGTGACCCCTGCCTCGACTAACTCCCCTCCGCCCCAATGTGACCCCTGCCTCGACTAACTCCCCCTCCGCCCCAATGTGACCCCTGCCTCAACTAACTCCCCCTCCGCCCCAATGTGACCCCTGCCTCGACTAACTCCCCCTCCGCCCCAATGTGACCCCTGCCTCGACTAACTCCCCCTCTGCCCCAATGTGACCCCTGCCTCAACTAACTCCCCCTCTGCCCCAATGTGACCCCTGCCTCGACTAACTCCCCCTCTGCCCCAATGTGAACCCTGCCTCGACTAACTCCCCCTCCTCCACAATGTGACCCCTGCCTCGACTAACTCCCCTTCGCCCCAAATGTGACCCCTGCCTCGACTAACTCCCCCTCTGCCCCAATGTGACCCCTGCCTCGACTAACTCCCCTTCGCCCCAATGTGACCCCTGCCTTGACTAACTCCCCTTCGCCCCAATGTGACCCCTACTTCATCTAACTCCCCCTGCTGCCCAAACAGTCCCCTTCCCCTCTTTTATCCAGATCAATTTGTTTCCGCAACCAGGTCTGGAGAGATGAGGCAGATTTGATACTTCCGAAGCAACCCATCACGAAGCCTTCCCAACCCGTCATCGAAGCCTCTCTATAGAGCCCTGCTTCATATATATTCACGTTTCCAAACCCGTAATCTCTGTAAACCAGGAAACATGACAATTCAGAATATTTAAATTTTTCAAGGAGTTTTCCAAAATATAATGCTTGAGGGCTGATTCTTGAGATTTAGTGCTGTATAGCTCTTCGATTTCATTGGCTGTCTGCCACATACTGATTACCTACCAACTGGTTAATTATCAAAAGTGGTAATAAACTGTAATTGTCTATACCCATTTTATAGGATTATTCAGCTTTGAATCCATTTTGACAAAATCCAAATCATCATCAAGATTCGTCTTGACATTATATTACTGTTATATGGTTAAATGAAATTAATATTGCATATGGACACTGCATGAGGTATAATAGATTGGTTGTGTTGTTTTTAAATGGTGAGCAGGAATAGAACAGAAAAATCTAATGAAAATGACAAAAGAAAACAACTTTCTATTCGTATTAATTTGATGGGACTTTTTCTACGTAAAACAGTTATTTTGGGGTCACATCAACTGTAATCTTACAAATTCTTGTACTTTTTGAAGACGAGTCCCTTACAAAATTCAGACCTCAAGAGTCCGGCACCAATCACCAGCACTGACTGTCCCATTAACTTAACAACTCAGCCACCAAAACTCAGTCACTCTAGGTCTTCAAGTGTCACAAGGACACAAAAACACATCCTGGATTTACGTATTCTCTGAATCATATTAGCTCATGTTTTGTCACATGAAGTGGAACTTTGGTAATTTAAACGTTTCTTTCTGATTCTTTTTATTTTGAGAGAGAGGAATCCATGTCCTCCGAATCACATTAGCTCATGTTTTGTCACATGAAGTGGAACCTATGGTATAACATTACATTTGGGATTACACTACCTTCAATACTACAAATTCTTGAACTTTTTCGGGCCGAGTCCCTTGCGGGATTCGAACCCACACCCTCAGAGTAAGGCAACTATCGCCAGCATTGACCGTACCAGCAGCTTACCACACGACCATTTCGCCTTGACAGAATGGTAATTTAAACGTTTCATTCTGATTCTATTGAGAGAAAGAAAAAATCCAGCGGAAATCTTGGCCAGTGGAACGAGAGTTGAGCACTCCCTGGCTGGTTGGTCTGATTAAGTCATCAATTAGTGATGGGAGTCCTACGGTGTCAGCCCGTTATGTACCAGTCTTGCACAACGCCTGCAACTGTTGAACAGTCTGAATATTTTATACCTCCGGTTATAACAGCCACAGAAATAGGTTGCAGAGACAATCGGATTATTTCAAACTCAAAGATGGCATCGAAACTGCTGCTATGATGTGCAATGCCTGTGTACCATGGTCCAGTGTCGGATCTAGAGGGGGGTCCGAGGTCCGGGGTCCGAGGTCCGAGGTCGAGGGTAGAGAGTCACAGGTCGACTTCATGGATCTAGAATCGTAGACAGTTTAACCCCTCCCTCCCCTCCCCTCTATTTCAGTTCTGGAGACTGAACCTAAGTCTAGGTCTCCAAGACAATGTATTATATCAGGGACTGTCCAAGGCTCATATATTTCAGTTCTGGAGACTGAATCTAAGTCTAGGACTCCAAGAAAAGTATTATATCAGGTACTGTCCAAGGCTCATATATTTCAGTTCTGGAGACTGAATCTAAGTCTAGGACTCCAAGAAAAGTATTATATCAGGTACTGTCCAAGGCTCATATATTTCAGTTCTGGAGACTGAACCTAAGTCTATGTCTCCAAGACAATGTATTATATCAGGGACTGTCCAAGGCTGGATGGGTCAGATTGTTCTTCGTGTTCTGGATGTCAGGGTATGCGTGCATTTCGGAACGTGTCTTGCACTCTAAGGATATCGATCGTCTCCTGGACCAATTTGTACGGGTTAACCTGATTAGGTCGTTGTAGAGCCATGACAGAATGAACCAATCAATTCGCAGCTCACATCAAACTGCTGTTATGTCAGTGACATCGTTCTCCTATCTATTCCCTCAATGTTCTCTCCCGTTGGATGTCCGTTGTGTAACGGTCTCGTGAAGGGTAGGGAACGAACCTGGGGATGCATCTCTCTCTTTGGTACAACATTGAAGAGTTTATTGCTGGAATTGTTTAACCCCCTTGTTGCCTGGTTATGTGATCAAATTCTTTATAATTAGTTTAATAAAAATTATAGAGACAGACTTTTCATACCATCTGTCTATGGGAGTCTATTGTGCAATGTCAGTGTATAAAATAAGAAAGTTGTCAGTCTGAGATATATTGTCAAATTAAAAATTAAAGAAAACCTAAAAAAAATTGCCAGCCTTGACAAAAAATTGTCAGGTTTGTGTTCTGTTGTCGGAGGGGCCTTGTTTCATGTATACACTGGCAACATCAATATGATGTGTGCTTTTATTATTCATAACTTCATGTTTTTTCAGAGATTAATCTTTATATTGAATAGCTTTGAGGTCATATGAGTTAATGTTAAACTTTGTTGTACATAATTCAGAAATAAAACAAGGCTGTTAGGGTGAAGCTTTTCTGTCTTCCTCATTTCTGTCACAGTCGTAAAGGTTTATTAATGGTTCAAAATGGCTTTTAAAAGGTTTTGAGAAATTTATTAGTGTTTTTTTATTGGAGTATGTTCATATTATTACAAATGTCCCTTTTTCAATATAGACCTGACCTTAAATATTCGAGTTAGCGGTAAATTTAGAAATAATTTTATACAAATAACTTGGCGACTGGAAGAAAAATTTGGTGATCTTGAGATGAGAAATGCAGATATGTTGAACATTGTTGGAAACTGTTTTATATCTGTTGTAACAAGTGGTAAAGACATTACTAAACATAAAAATGCCAGCAGATTCTTTACAACTTATAAAGTAATTTAATAACTGTAAATTACCATTTAAGAGAAAACTAATTATGTACAAAAGTACAGCTTTTAACCAATCTAATATGTTAAATGATGCAGTTTAAGATAGTTTTGTTAAATTCCATCCTAAATGCAATATATTGATTTTATAATACTTTTGTATAAGTAATGTCTCGTTATTGTAAAACCTGATTTCATCAAACTTAATCAATAATTTTAGAACCCCCTTAATTTAATTGCTCTTGACACCACATGCTCTTATGTACAATTTGTTTCATACTTCTTTGTGCGGAAACTCGTCATTGAATGATTTCAAAACTAACAACTCTTTGTGCATATGGCCCCATTTGGTTTGTGAGCTGTAGCAGACACAAAAATATCTCCGGTCACTGCGACCATTGCGTTAATGTTCCAAACATCTTTAAATATTTACATCACTTAAACGCCGACAGAAATTACATTTTCAACAGGGCTTTTAGTTAGTTATCAATCTCCAAAGCCTGTCACTGTTAAAATCCATATTACCGCCATTGTGTGCATTTTGGATAAAAAAAACTTAACCCACGTGTATTGCATGTTCACTGAGCTTTTTGAAAATGTGAAGATGATATTGATTTTTATGCTAATTACGTGTAGGAATCAACAAGCTTTATCCTCCGTGTGCACAAATATGCAGTAGCAGCGGCCGGTCGACCGAGCGTTTTCAAACCGCGGTGATGATTCACAGTGTCTCACTCCTAGTAGGGCATTAGCATAATTCTGTCTAGTTTAGTTGCAGACAGCTCTCGGAAAGGAATGGTAGGCTTTTCTCAGCTTCCTTATATTTTTACAAATGATTTTTTAACGAATTTGTGAATTTTATAAATAATGACACTTTTTAATTGGATTACAACTGCTTGACTGTTGATTTTATGACTCTTCGATTTTGAGCTGGCATACTTGCAATGTGCGTTTTGAAACGAACAAAGGAATTTTATGAATTGTAACAAAGAAACTGTGTTATATTTCTCTCTAAATATTATTCTATGATTGTTTTTTATTCCATCTACTCTTCATTTTGATATATCTGATTAGAATTCTAAATATTCATTTTAATTAAATTAGAATTTTGATGTATTTGTTTTTTTAAAAAAATAAATGTAAACTGTCTTCATTAATGGGTGGAAGTAGAGTTAGTTAGTATGTGAGTAACTCGGTGATGAAGAATCTGTTGTTTTGATGATCGGCCAGGGGTGATCTAACTACTAGGGGTGAATCACGTTCAATGATTCACCATTGTACACATTGAACGTTGAATAGACTCGATGTGTGAACGATCTTCCTCAGAACATCCAGAATGCTGAAGGTTGAGGTCTACATGGAACCTCTACTCTGAACTTTCCTTTCTGTTTTTTGTCATCGTTGAAGGTTTGTCGAATTCTCTCCGAATACAAAGTTCGTATTTCTCAGTCGACGTTGGTTTTCCAGTAAACAATTGTTTTAGTATAAATTATGGATGCGATTTTCATTGCAGTATTTTACAAGACCTCTTTTGGGTGTTTGATGTCAGGGATGAGTTGTTTTTTCCTCAATATTGTTCGGATATTATTCGAGATCAGTGAAACGTAAAGATTTTTTTTTCAGGTATTGTGTGTTGGTTAGGTCTTCGGATGTAGGCTTTCACTATTTCTTCTGATATGTGTATTTCCTTTCTGAGAAGTGTCTTTTGAACTCTGGATTCTTTTTAATTTGTACATGGCTTGAATTTTGTGTTTAATATTTGAACACCAAGACTGTTGCTGTGTGATTGTAATGTATGTTGATACACAATCATTGTCTGGTTGGGGATTGTCATGAAATATTAGCCATTCCTATTTCTATTTAGATTATGTTCTTGAAAACCTTTTTATATTTAAAGATAAAGTGAACAGAGTTTCTCAAATAGTTATTATTATGAAACATTTTATCAGTTTTTATAAAAAAATATTCTGATAATTTAAGTATATATTTGACTTGATTTGTTTTGTAACAATTATAATATTTATTTTGCAGGTTGTGCATTTGTGAAATTTTCATCCCATTCCGAAGCCCAGACCGCGATCAACGCTCTTCATGGCAGTCAGACGATGCCAGTAAGTTTGGAACCGATTTTACTCTAATAAAACGATACCTGAATTAATTGACATAAAATTGTGTATATCAGGAAATACTATAACACAAATTTTATGATATTTTTCTAAAATCACTCTTGTATCTAGGACGAAGTAATTAGAAATACCACAATGATTTTTCAACGATTTTTCTTTGTGATTCATCAAGTCGTTATTCTGTTGCGAAAAAAAAAATCAAACATGAATTTCCGAAATTTATTAATTTACCTATCTCGAAAACTTTCGATCAAATTAAGATTTCAGTACAATAAATGTGAAATATTTGTTCCTAAGATCACCGTCTCGCCATTCCAGGGAGCCTCTTCCAGCCTAGTGGTAAAGTTCGCAGACACAGAGAAGGAAAGACAACTCCGTCGCATGCAGCAGATGGCGGGCCCCCTTGGATTATTATCTCCCTTTGCTCTCTCGCAGATCGGGGCTTACGGGGCGTACGCTCAGGTATCGCGCGAGTCCTCACCAGTGGCTGATCACATGACAGTTTACTGTCAGAGACCGGTATACACACATACAGTACATTCAATAACATGGCACTAACTGACTGAATTTGTCAAGTCCGCAAAGAAATATTTTTTAAATTTTTTTAACCAAACAAATATTAAAAAATTAATTTGCTAGGAAGAGCTTTTGAGTTATGTTTTGGAAAATTTTAATATTTGCTGAAATTATTTCGTTTTTTAATCAAAATAATTTACTTGAAAATTTTCGAAAAAATGCTGTTTTCAAATAATTAGCCATAAAAATGTTTTTGTTATATTTTGTATTTGTCTGACGTCAAATTTGCATCAGTTACGCCATATAGTAGTTTAGTTTCAAACCTCCATAACACTAATCCCTGCTTATTCTTTTGGTGACGGAAACTCTTCTGAAAACTGAAAAATATTATTTAAAATTTGTCTCTTGTTTACACTTTATTTGGCTAACGAAACTATTGGTATGACTGTCTCTGTCAAATGTTGATTCTTAATTTTCAATGAGAAAATTGTTGTGCTTTATGTGCATGGTCAAAGGGAGGTAATCCATTGTATGTAAGGGAGATAATTGAATCAAAGTTGAGTCCAACCTTTAAATATCTACTCTTTGCATTGGATTCTTCATTTATACATATATTTTAAATTTTAATTTGTTCTACCAATTGCCAACAACGATTCCAAACTATTATTTCCTGTTCAGTTATTAATGATTAACACTGTTTACTAACAGCTCAACCTTGCATGGATTCAACTTATCAAATATCCAACTAATCATTTTCAATCTTATTGAAAGATATCAGATTTGATATCAGATCTGCAGTTCAGCAAGTTTGATCCAATTTTAATGGTATGCACAAAAGATGCTAAACTAGAGTTACCTCCCTTCCAGCAAACCTCCTCCTTGGCCTCCCAGCAACTGATGCAGCAACAAGCGGCTATAATGGCGGCTGCGGCTGCCCAAGGAACTTATTTGACAAGCCCCGTCAATGTTCTGGCGACCCAAATGCAGCAGATCGGAGGGCTGGCCACGCCAAATGGAATTGCTACGGCTGCCATTACTCCGACCACCGCCACCCTGGCTAATGGTAAGTTCCTTTTTGTATGGAATTCTCCAATGAGGTGACCTTTGGGTGCAATAATTGCGGTTTGAGTTGCTCTAATCGGTTAATGTGCTAAAATATCCATGTGAAAGTATGAAAAAAACACTAAACAAATAAATTAAAATCTGAATAAATGAAATCTACAGCGGCCACTGCCAGATCTTTTTTTGGATAGGACATCAAGCATCTCCTTAAATATATTATTATATATTGACTGACTCTCGTTTCCTCTCCCCCCAGGCACAGCGACCCAGGCTATCAATGGTGCTCCCCCCAGTGTTCTGTCCCCAACTGCCATGGCGAGTTTCCCAGTGCCCCAGACCAACGGACAGGCTCCAGAGGTTTACGCTAACGGCATCGCACACTACCCAGGTAAGCTTTGAAGCTTTGAATGTGTTGCTCTACGTGTTTCCCTGCCGACGCGATCTTGCGAGGACATGGTTATACTGTTTAGGACACTGTACAAGATACTGTCACAGGATGTTGTTGAATATTGTAAATTTATATGTGGACCGTGATTTGCAACGATATTGGAGATTGTAATTTATCAGCCCAAAGTGGTTATTTTTTTGTTCTGGTAATTAATTCTTAATAACCTCTAGTAATGAGTTTTATAATGATATTTCGAAAACTCTGTCCTCACTGATCTGAGACTGTTTTTGATAGAGAAAAGCTTACTTCAAAGCCGATGTAGAATATATTTTTGTGTTGTGTAAATGTCGAGATTATTTGTCCTCAATTGGGCTATCATAACGTAACTACCAGATGTCATAAATACGACCTCACACTGTAATTGTTCCTGTCAAGACATAAAACTTTTCATCTGTGTGATGATATCATACATCCTGCTCTCTTAGAGTGTTTGAATTCATTACGCTACTTACCATAATACACTGAGTGTGTAGTCGGGCACATTCGTAAAGATTACAATTCGGTACTCATCTCTATTTATAGAATTATATTGTCAGCCAATGAAATGTCTTGATTTGAAAATTGATGAATGCTAATCAGTCTTCTCATCTTAGGAGCGCCAACATTCCTTGATTTTAAGTCATTTCATTGGCTGGTTATTTTTATTTCATTAGTTATATTATTTTTTTTATTTTTATTTTATATTTATTTTTATTATTATTGGTCGTTACAAGCGTTTTTCCTATGACACACTCAGGGTATATTTGAAGTTGTTAAATATTCGTTTCAAGTAGTTATGAAAATCTGGTATCGGACTTAAATCGTCAAATTATTGTGTCGGTCGGTCAGTCGGCAGGGAAGGTATTTGGAAGTTAGCATGTCTATTTTAATTAACATCACATTTTAGATGTTGTAAATTAAACACGTTTTTTCATGGGCATTACATGTTTTCGATACGAGTGACATTCCTGAGAAGTTAATGGGATTATCATGGCGTCGATGCTTGTTGTTGTCATTAAACTTCTTATTCTTACCTTATTTCCTGATGGCGTGGATGGGTTCCTCAAGAACATTTTAAAATAGAGATGGTCTTCTGAGATTAGTCTTAAGAATCATAATTTTGCATATTTGATTTAAAACGTTTACTTAAACTTCAAATAAATGTCAAATCCGTGGTAAAAGTCAGAGGATTTTGAAAGTTTAACATATTTCTGAATTATTATGGATACTTAACGGATGTGAAATGTAAAGCATAGAATTATCTATCTGTTGCAATAATTACAAAGACAAAACATATGGTCATATATTTTGATTTGATAGGAGATAGAATTAATTTGCTGATTTGAGAATTTCCTGTTGTTGTTTCAACAACTTTATAAAATTACTTGCGAAACCAAAAATATACGTAAAGAAATAAATTTGATTTACCATGGCTACCATGTATACACAAAATCTATAACCGGACATATTCACACAGACCAGCTACAAAAAAGAAATAAACAGATCTAAATTTGTGATTGCCATGGATACTAATTTGAAGAACTACAGACTGTAGTCACCTTGGATAGCATCGTTTTAATAACAGTAGACCATATTGCAGCCGCTGCGGCGCAGGCGATGACCAATGGTGACCCACTGCAGCCCTACACCACAATCCAGCCATACGCAGGAATCGGTAAGAGTACGTGTGGATACTACTTTGGTGTGCACACTAGATAGATAGATAGATAGATAGAGAGATAGATAGAGAGCAACCATGTTCAAATTTACCTCACACGACCCTACGCTACGAGCCTGGATGCAACCCTTGCATTTCTTTCTTATTTTTTTAATTGAATTTTTTTATTAATTATTCTAATTTTTTTCACCGAAAATTTTCAATTTACCAAGAAATTTAAAAAAAAAAATTTGAATTTTGTTGTGGCCAAAGTTAAAATTTGCTCTAGTTTGAAACAAATTTCAGACTCAGTGTGTTGCAGTCTTCTTTAAAGAGGTACCATGACAAAAAGAAATAGTCCAGTTGACTGCTTTTTGTCATGTCTTTCCGTAACCTACAATTAGTAGCCTATTCCTAAATTACTAATCACTGCATCTGGGTTCCATGTGCTGGGTATGTTTGTGAGGTACATTTGGACAGCGGTCACCGAAATGTTAAATTTCATGCTTTCTTTTTCTGTAGTCTTTCATACATCTGTAAGTTAAATCAAGTAAATTTCTCAAAATACCACTAGTCACATTTTCCATAATTGATGGAAAATTATTGGTACATTTAAAATCACTTTTAGCAATTCAGTATTTGTGTGATGAATAAATTAAAATTTCTGTTATCATTGCATGGTTTGAAATTGGTCCATTTTCTTAAAATATATAAAATTAAAAACGTTTCGCTGGTAAATGAAGTCAATTCCTTGAAAGGTTCATACTATGTAACAAACAGGCAGATTAACATATTGTAGAGAGGGTGGGGGGGGGGGGATCCTCCTCAGTATGGGCTGCGGGTTGTTATTGCAATGTTGTTGTTGTCTTGCCAATGTTGTTTCTAACACTGAAGTCTAATAAACAATAACCAATAGACCCTGTGTTTCCAAAGCTCTCATAGCTTTAAGATAGTCCTGAACTATACGAAATGTGTGACCATTTCATTGAATAGAGAGCTTTGGAAGTGGCCTGTATGTTGAGTATATTGGATTTGTTCTTTAAAACCAAACCTAACATCTTTGTGCACTGGTGGACAGAGTTCTAAAGAAAAGGTTTTAAAATGCATGTTTATCATTATTCAACTCTATAATCTTTTATTATGAGATAAATATTGTAAGAAAATTACATTTCCTTTTGCCAGACTTGTACCTCTTTTTAATGTTACTGTACTCCTCTTTCATACAAAATGTTATGAAATCCTGTGATTATGATAAAAACACATATTGTCCAAACACATATACTCTTGGCATACAATACAAAGACATATACTCTTGTCATACAATACAAAGACATATATCCTTGGCATACAATACAAAGACATATACCCTTGGCATACAATACAAAGACATATACCCTTGGTATACAATACAAAGACATATACTCTGGGCATACAATACAAAGACATATACTCTGGGCATACAATATAAAGACATATACTCTTGGCATAAAATACAAAGACATATACTCTGGGCATACAATACAAAGACATATACTCTGGGCATACAATACAAAGACATATACTCTGGGCATACAATACAAAGACATATACTCTTGGCATACAATACAAAGACATATACTCTTGGCATACAATACAAAGACATATACTCTTGGCATACAATACAAAGACATATACTCTGGGCATACAATACAAGGACATATACTCTGGGCATACAATACAAAGACATATACTCTGGGCATACAATACAAAGACATATACTCTTGGCATACAATACAAAGACATATACTCTGGGCATACAATACAAAGACATATACTCTGGGCATACAATACAAAGACATATACTTTTGGCATACAATACAAAGACATATACTCTGGGCATACAATATAAAGACATATACTCTTGGCATACAATACAAAGACATATACTTTTGGCATACAATACAAAGACATATATACTCTGGGCATACAATACAAAGACATATACTCTTGGCATACAATACAAAGACATATACTCTGGGCATACAAAACTGTATCTTCAACATATACAATCAATGTGTTGCCGTGAAGATGACATCTTTCTCAGGTTTACAATACTACACACATCTGACACACACATATATATATATCTGTTCCACAGGGACTGGTGCACTAAACCTCCAACAATACAATAACGTATATATATATATATCTGACATATTCATCTGTTCCACAGCAGCCTACCCGGCGGTTTACAGACAGTTCGAACAATACAATAATATATATATATATCTGACATGTATATCTCTGTTCCACAGCAGCCTACCTGGCGGTGTACGGACAGTTCCAACAATACAATAATGTACATATATATATATATATATATCTTACATGTATATATCTGTTCCACAGCAGCCTACCCAGCGGTGTACGGACAGTTCCAACAATACAATAATGTACATATATATATATATATCTGACATGTATATATCTGTTCCACAGCAGCCTACCCAGCGGTGTATGGACAGTTCCAACAATACAATAATGTCCATATATATATATATATATCTGACATGTATACATCTGTTCCACAGCAGCCTACCCAGCGGTGTACGGACAGTTCCAACAATACAATAATGTACATATATATATATTATATCTGACATGTATATATCTGTTCCACAGCAGCCTACCCAGCGGTGTACGGACAGTTCCAACAGGCTCTCACTCAACAGGCCACAGCTCTCATGCCCACTGCTCAAAAAGAAGGTAACTATATACATAGATTGATTATCTAGATTGCCTAAACCATTGCCTAAACCATTGCCTAAACCATTGCCTAAACCATTGCCTAAACCATTGCCTAAACCATTGCCTAAACCATTGCCTAAACCATTATAGGAAATTGCGCTTATATCTCAAGTATGTCCTAATATAACAATCATCGCATCATCACATCATATTCCAAAAGCTTCGTCTAGTGTCAGATAAGCTTATAGATGTCTTTTGACAAATTCATTAATTTATTAAAATCTGAATGATTTTTCTTAAGTGTGTACCACGATGCCCTCGCTGTTCATGAGCAAACATTTACACGATACCAGACTTTTCTCCCACCCAAACAGGGCCAGAGGGCTGCAACCTCTTCATCTATCATCTCCCCCAGGAGTTCGGTGACGCGGAGCTCGCACAGATGTTCATGCCCTTCGGCAATGTCATCAGCGCCAAGGTCTACGTGGACAGGGCAACCAATCAGAGCAAGTGCTTCGGTGAGTAGCGATACACTGTTGTGGATACATGACGTTATCAGTGATACACTGTTGTAAATACATGACGTTATCAGTGATACACTGTTGTAGATAAATGACATAATCAGCGATGTTACCAGGGTTCGCAATCTCTTTGTTACACAAAACCACACCAACAGTGGTATATGAGCTATAATATTACATTTGAAAAAAACATTTTAACAATGGTTATGTTCAACTTTTGACAAAATATCTGGAATTTAACTGATTTCCTGTTTATTGTGGTAGTTCAGCCATTAAGATATTGCATTAGCAGGTAAAAAGTTAATGTCGATTAAAATCAGAATCAATTTTGAATTGATCTTTTGTCAGGCTTTGTCAGCTTCGACAACCCAAGCAGTGCCCAGGCTGCCATCCAGGCCATGAACGGATTCCAGATTGGAATGAAACGACTTAAAGTACAACTCAAGAGACCAAAAGATGCCAACAGGCCGTATTAATCTTCACTGTGCTAAATGTGAGTATTGAGGCCAAGCCGGACCATAATCTCTTTCTTTGTACACAGAACAACAGAACATGTAATTTGAAGTCATTTGGCAGTAACCCTGAACAAGTTTGTTTATTTGAAATTAAGAAATGGGACAGGTATAAATGGTTTGTTGGTAATATTGATGCTTTAACCTGGACTTTTGATGAGTTAGAAGCTAAGGAATAATTAAAAAAATAAGATAAACGTAATTCCGAGTCAAGGAATGTACATTAAGTGAAACAGAGGCTGCCCAATTCTGTCAATGATCGATATTGTAATCCATCCTTGAGGCCAAAGCAACATTTGATACCAATTTCGAAAAAGTAAATTTTTTAAAGACGTGTTACGAATGACCCCTTTCCCCTTCAAATTCTCTGTCTATATGGTACCCTTTTCTTTACACTCCACCATAGAGGCCAGTCCTACACTCATGTAGCAAGAGTTTCGTTGCTATAGCAACGTCACCCCTGACAACATGGTCACTCGTAAGTTACGATCGATGGGTGGAGTTATATGTTGTCGGATGGTGGTTTTTGCAATAATCGTTAAGTCAATGGGTTTTTTTCTTGTGCCCATATCGTGTGCTTTTGCTAGCTCTCTTACATATAACACGTACCTACCTGATCAGCTACTTAACCAGTCGTGTTCCTTTTATCCAAGTGTTTCTTACGGTGTGGTATACGTGTGACACATTATACCATAGACCTTTTTTTCTGCCAACTAAGATTTGCTGGAGTTACTTCCCTTTGTGAACGGCTAAGTTTTTATTGTGATGGATTGACACATGGTATAATATCGTGCCTACGTACGTGGTACACGCAGGATTTCGTATTTACGTACGAAGTGGAATGGCGATGGATATTTGTGATTTTTTTAATTTACTTTTACTAATGCCCGAGGACGATTGGATTGTTTTGTTCTAACTTGCGTCTACTGAAATTGTAAGATTAGATTTTCTTGTATGTTGTAAATTGTACGAACTGTGTTCTGCTCATGTTGTAAACAATAATCAAACAACTGCACCCTAGGCCTAAAGAATGGGTCGATCAGGCAGGGAACTTCTGGTGATTTGAATTTCTCAACGAAACGAAAACAAAAATTGGTTCATTTATCGAAAAACAAATCGTTGAAAAATGGAAACGAAATGTGATACCTCAAAATATTATTAACCTTTTTTAAAATAACATTATCCTTTGAAAGATGGTGTGTTATTTCAGAACATAAAAACTTTAAATCACAAATCATAAGTATTTGGCAAAACTGTTTTCACTACTGGATGATACCTGGAAATTCGGATAGGTTCTTGTTTCGTATCTGGCCATAAAGGAATTGTTGAGAATCACCTACAGTTCGACCTGTTTGCCTTCACTGTAGCCTGACTAGTAGGAGATAGCTATTAAACTTTGTTGTACTAGCGGTGGTGGGTTGCCATGGTAATATTGTACCAAGGGAGGTAACTTCTCAAGCTCCAATGTAACACATGCTAGAAGCAAGAAGCAACTTTGGCGTCAAATCCCCTAACAATTAAAACTAAGCTTTTCTCAACATGGACATTGTCATTTATGTCTTCGTTCATGTGCAGTTTTGACTATTTTTTTGATATTTTGGCCATTTTTGTTAATTTAAAATCCACTGTGTGTATTTTCAAGTCGAGTCCCAACTGGTGGTTTAATTCATTATTACGTACAAAGCGCATGTGGTTATGCCAACTCCCCTCTCTAATGTAATATGGGTTCCTTCTGGGTGGCTCTGTGCTTTCCTTAACCAAGTTTAACACCTTTCCACTTTACAGACTTAACAAAATGCAAAATACTGAACTGATTCAATATAAATGCCATCTCATTGGTTGAAGACTGTCCAATGAAAACTCAGGATAATCTGTTAATTGATGACATGATGACAAAACGTTCTCTTGCAAAGGAAAAAAATTAAAAATATATTTTACTTAATAGTTCCTTAATGAAAATTACATGATGACATACGTTCGTTATTCTAAATTTTGTTTGTTTGTTTGTTTCCAGGGGCCCAAATCTCGGGACCACAGATGCCAAAAATGGACTCTAATCTTGAAGATTGGATATAAAGATTTGGCGTGGAGAGAGGACAATTTTACTGTTTATTTCACACAGAGAAACGTGTCTGCTTCCAGGCCTTGATTCACATACATTGATACGAACGGTATCCCACCTACCCATAAGGTCACATATGGTATAAATCGACTTATGCCCAAACAGTGACTAAATCAAATATTAACATGGCTACGTATTTCCCTATCTTGTTCTTTGCATAGCTTTAAATACTATATTCAATGTGGAAAGGCTTGTACAAAGGATTTGCTCCATGACTAATATATTATTATGATTATGATGATTATTTTGTTTCAACTGTAAGATCCTCATATGAATGTGTTGTATGTTTAACATATTTAAACAGAATTGGCCGTGCTTCTCTTTGACCTTTGACCTTTCAACTCGGTCGTACACATTCCAAATTTGAGTCGAGGGGACGCAGAACTTGATGTTGTGTTTTTAATTGTGACTACATACGTACGTACATACATACAAAGCATATTGCTCAATTTGAAGTATTCGCGGGTGTGGTGTGGCTTTTGACTTACAAAAAGACGGGATAATCGGACTATTTTCATGCCCCTGAAATGACCGTCGGGTATATATAAAGAGTGAGAAACAGTGTGTCGTTATTTTATTGTTGAAAAGTATCACAACTGTCAAACAAATTATTACCGAGATACCAAAGATATTTTATTTATACTTGTTTGTCGTTTAGCGTAGATTTTCATGTGTTCGTAGCTTTTCCCCGAACCCAGCGAGCCAAGGTCAAAGGTCAATAGAAGGTCACCAGTTCCGAAACAAAAGAGGCAAAGACGAGCATTCCCATGTAAAGATTCATAACTTTTCTATACTGTCTAGTCATGTTTAACACGAGCTTAACGACGTATCTATTTATCTATCTGCCTACCCTTCCATCTGCAGGTGTGCGTGAGTAGCGTCTCACGCTAGCTGCAGTACTATCCAGTCCGTGTAGAAGTTTGTTTTTTGAGATGTCAAATGGTTCTTCTGTTCAAGTCCATTTAGAAGTTGTTTGAAATTATCCATCGCTGTTGAACTAACTTGTTTATTATTGTTTGATATTTTAAGTTTAGACGGACATCGACCCGTCGTAATCGTTCAGTAACGGACATCTTCATTTGTTAATGGTAAGCTAAGTTGGTTATTTATACATTGTGATTTACTTCAGTCAGTCAGTCAGTCAGTGAAAAATGACCAATGGTAAGTGTTGTTATGGACAAACTTCAGTCTTTATCTACCATGTAACATCATCACTGATTGGTCGCAATTGTTGCTGTTGAACCAATAACCGTTTTCATCACAGTTGTGAACTGTTAAGTTTTTTCGCTGTCCTTGAGGTTTGTGGAAATTAATCGGATACACGTTAGTTTATTTCCGGCTTCACGCATGGTGATTCCCAACACTGTTTTTATTTGTCGATTATTTCATGGGTGGAGATGTGTTACTCCAAAAGACTTTTAAAACTTAGCATGTGATGTATATTTTGATATCACGGGTGTCTCGATTTGAGAGAAAATCAAAATCTAAATTTCAATGTTGAAACCTTTGACAACTGTGTGTCAGCGTCTCAAAGAATATTGTAACTTCATCGTCCTAGTTTAATGAGGATCGATCCTAACCCTTGGACTGCCGATGGACCAGTTTGGCCCTCCTGGCATTAGAAGGGTTAAGGAATGATTCACTAGTATCTTCACACATAGAATTGTCCCGATGTTTGATTCTCTCGCGCCCTATTTTTTTCCTTCGTAACTTCTTAATCTACTTGGACTTCATTGTTGACATGGCCCAAAGTAATTTTGAGTTTTTAATCACTAGCATATTGTTTTTACATGTTACATAGTGTGCGGGGTAAATTGCCCATTATTGAACAGGTGACATTGATAATCAAATGATTATGGTCCTTTCTAGGGGTGGGGTGGAACTCTCCTTGCGGGTTTTGACGGTTTGGATACAATCGTTGTTCCAAACGTCAAGTCTTCATCCATTCAATCACTCACTCACCAACAAATTATATTTTTTCCTTTTTAATCGCCCGCCAATGGCTCCCCGCCCCTCGAGAGGACTTTTTTGTGTACAGGCCGAACGGCTGATTATTTTGTCTTAAATTAGATATTTTAGCCTATGAGATATAAGATACAAACTTGTACAGTATAGAGTAGTAGACATGTTGAAGACTGTGAACTATTATCATCAAACTATTTATTATGTAGTTATTTATTGATAGTTTTTGAATTTTATCATGTTTTAATTTATTGACGTTTTTTGAGAGAGCCGCCATGACTTGGTTATGTTTGACCTGGTGTAGCGTGCATATATCGTTCATGATGCATATCTGATGAAGCTGTTAATGCGCGTGTGTGCGTGCGTGGGTGTGCGTGCGTGACGGCAGGCCAGATGCCTCACCGCCACCATCGACGCCACCGCGACTTGGAAATCCATTAACATGTTATTAACCCTCAATCCATATCGTTTACTTTGTCTCATTTCTATATTATTGCCGGAGAAAATGTTTCAGTATTTTTTCTAAATGCGTTCAGCATTTTTCGTTTTTTTAAAAAGAAAGTGAACTATCAAGAATATGTGCAATATTTTTTAATTCATATCGTTTTACCTCATATATTTCGACCATTTATGTGTTCTGAAAGATCAAGTTTTTCAAGTTTTGTTTGTGAATGGTATATCCAAATTGTTACCAACTAGATAGAATTCAAAATGTTTTCCATATATTTAGAATGATGTACATACTCTGATTTTAGTATACATTGCATACAATGGTAGATTGACAATTGTACACAATTATTGAATTGATGATGTAATCTCTGTACACAAGTGCTAATCCTTTTCTATTTTTTTTGCTTCAAATCGGTCACAAATTATTTCTTTTGTTTTAGACAAATTTACTTTCGGTTTTCATTTTATATTGAAAGTGTACATTTGGATGTTTAAGATTTTTGGTTTTGACTTTTTACGACATATCACAACTCTGATTACGGATGTGAACGCATATCTCTCTCGGTTATCGTGAGAGGGTTGCGAGATCTAGTCAGGCTATTCTAGTTGACTGAGCCATGTGCAATATCAATGTTGTCATTTACCAATGGAGGATCAGAAATCTCATTGTTTATCTCTCGTCCAATCAGGCGGACTTTTTGTGCCATGTGATTACAGAATGATCGTTGATATTTGGACCAAGTATGATTTTAAACACTTTTGATATCTTTGTAATTCGGAATGGTTGGACAATCAAGAATGTATGAAAATTCCAAACTATGATTTAAAAACACTTTTAGATATCTTTATTATTCGGAATGGTTGAAGAATCAAGAATATATGAAACTTTCAAAAATGTTGTGGTAAGATAAGAGATGTGAAAAAAAGAGTTTTTATTGTGATATATTTCAGTTTGGTCCATTTACGTTTCACTTTTGTCTTCATTTGGACCTCTCTTGGGTCCCAGTTGGAATTTGTTACGCCGGAGATCGTGCTCAGTATGAACGGATGTCCGTTCTTTTATTTATTTTATTGCCACTTTTATTTTGAATGCTGTTTCACTTGCACACATGACACACGTAGACTAGCGTAGCACGTAGTGTAGACATATTACCTATAGATTCATTATACTTGTAGAGGAAGAGTCATATAATTTTTGCAAACAAATTATGAAATGCTCAATTGACATCATTTTGCATAAGGATTTGGTGTATAATAATCATTATCGTGGGATTCCCGAAGACCGAGCCAATCAGAGGAGCTGTTGAATGTTTTGGTTTGTTGTTGCAACAGCTCTTGCAGGTGATTGGTCGCCTTTGGGAATTCCCCTGGACAACTGAGGGGGGACTGCCGATTTCAAACTAGAAGTGTACGTACGTCACATGATTTGTATATATATATACGAGATGGTGGTAAATCTTCATATGGTCAGATATATATATACTGGAACATCAATGGGAGGGTTTTATGTCAAAGTTTTGATAAGGAAGATCTATTTTTATAAGATCCTATTTTTTCAAGCCAGATTCTTTGACAAATTATCGCTGTGTATTTCCTGGAGCTGTCAAGTCCTAAGTTTCATACACTTATTCGGCAGCCGTGCCGTTTTTTTGCCACTAGATGTTGTGTTGAAATCTTGTGTCAATGTCGAGACTGACATGACAGTAAATTGCTACCTGTCATTTCTCCGACGACCTTAAGCCGTTGTCAAGTTGTGAACGTAACCGTAGTAGATCTATATTTTACCTTCTGCCTGTTGATGCTGGCCGGCTGACGGCCAGGCCCACATGTGAGTTGTCTTCCCTTCCTAAGACAATCAGCTCGGTGCAGATAGGTGGCGCCACCGTCGCCTCCGCCGTGGTCATGCTTGCTACATTTTGTGTCAAATTCCGGAGACAACTCACGGCCTGCGACGTTGGTCTGCCAGCACGCGTTAGTACGTCAGTCAGCCAGTTAATGTGTGGTCACATGACCATCTGTGATTGGTCGGTTTCCTGAACTATTTGTCCCCACCCAGCAGTTGTCCAGTTGTCCAACCCTCCTCCCTTCCACCCCATTAGAGCATATATAAGCACTACATATGTTACCTCAGATGAGAAGTTACCCACTATGTATGTACTACGACTTCCTCGCCTCAGGTGCAGGAGGTTACTAGAACTAGGCTGTCCCGGCCGCCGGCTAAAGCTTAACCTTTGAACTCCAACGCTCAGCTGGGAGTGAGTCTCCAGGCTGGCTGTCAGACTGTTACAAAAGAGTTTATTCCCCGCGTGTCGGCCGGCAATGGGGACACAGATGGACAGACACACGGACAGACCGAGACGGTCGGGATCAGCCTTACAGCCCCTTCTTCATGATACATCCTCCCATCAGGCTTGTACAAATTCATCCAAGACAGGTTGCAGATTTTCAATAATTGCCTCTTATTTACTCTTTGAAATAAATGCAGCAAGCAAATTTCTATCCATTGTTGTGTTCTCTTTTGAACAACTTTATTCCTTCACCAAATGGAGACACAGGCGCCAGACTGTGTAACATATAAAGAAGGTATGACACTGTCAGCCATTTTGAACCTGGCATAGGACCGGAACTGGTTTGCTGGCTCAAATACGCCTTGTAACATTCGTAGACTGATCCAAGTTTACATTTCCGGTCCTATGCCAGGATTCAAAATGGCGGACAGTGTTCTACCTTTTTCAGTGATTGTCCTGGGCAGATATTTGGGGATATTTACCCATTGACATAGTGAAATATCCCATTAGAAATACTGGCAAGGGGAGAAAATCCTATTGCAAAAATGTATAATTATTAAAATTACTAGTATTATTTTAATAAATCCCATTAATGTCTCTGAAAATCCCACTCTGTAAGGCAAACAGGGATTTTTCTCCCTTTGACATTTTGTCCCAGGATGATCCCTGCTTCTTTATATGTTACATTAGTAGGTAGATATACGTAGGTGTATATTTAGGGTCTGGTGCCTGTGAATGGAGATTATAATTACACCCTAGAAAAGAGATCCTTGCCTAAAGCAGAGGGAACCATAACAAGCAGACGTTTTCATCTTTCTCCATCAGTTTTGAGCTCATCAGTCCTAAAAAGGCCAGGTGGGCTTATTGCATGGACCACCATCCAAGATTATGTTGAAGCTCTCTTAGCGCTAAGATAGTTGTTAGTGCCATACATCAACATTGACTGCCCTAAGAGAGCTTCCAAAATATGGGCCCAGGTGTTGTTCTGTGTACAGCAACTGTACTGTAAGCAAGATAACCTCTAGCTTTAAAGGGACACTGCGTCGAGAATAAAAATCAGATCATGTGTAGCTACCTCTGCTGATTAACATGTCTATTGTCACAGACACCAAATTTCAGACAATTGACGTAATTGGTAATAAAAACTACTGCATGTAGACATTGAAGTGAAGCGTAACTTGTTAGCAGACACTCTAATCAGCTTAGTGAGATAAAGATGAGACTCATTTTTATCCTCGACACAGTGTCCCTTTAACATACAATGTCAGTCTGCATTCCTTCTGCGAAAGCATTATTTCGATGGAGGATTCCAATGGGAATCCTCTGCAACCACACTAGGTAATATCCATCGCCTCCCCTATTTCAAATTCAGAGTTAACTTTAATCTGCCTTTTGCAACTTGATAAAGTGTTTCTCTTGACATAAGACGATTTAAATAAAGTCATATTATTTTACCTTCATACATTAACATTGATGAAAGAGGAATTTTTTACCTTGACCATAGCTTTTAATTCCTCAGCAGATGCTTTTGATACTTGACATGTTTTCCATGTCACAAAATAATGTGACCTTACTTTAGGATGCATATTAAAGAGCCATCACGGATGTTGATGAAAATATAAAAAAAATTCCAAAAATCCATCTCCGTGAAATAAATACACTTAATTTTTCCCTAATTTTTCCAACTTAAAATAAGCCGAGAAATTGCATTAATTAGGAAAGGTGTTTTCCAGTCTAAATATAGATCCAGTCTATTATTTTCAAGCGCAAAGCATTATGGTCTAGCTCACACACAGTAAACAAAGACACGAAAGAATAACAAAAAATATGAGCAATGAAAGATATCGAAATATTTGATTTATGGATGATTTGACATAATCTCGTCCCTAAATTAACATTAAAAGAATACCGAGTTTCTGTTTGGTTTAACATAGTTTTGAATTGATTAAGAGAGAGAAAATGTTTATTTAATTGTCACGTACTTTTACAATATAATGCAATACAAATATACATAAAATATTAAAAAGCACCCGGCCATATGGCCTATGGCTATGCTTGATTCGTTTTGGCGGCGTATACACCGGTCACGTGTCCGGCGCACGCCGTTCCTGGACCAGGCTCAGTTGAAACAAGTGTATCGGCATACAGACAGGAAAACGTCATCATCCCTCAAACTAGCTTCAATAAACATGTCATATATATTATATAAGTATTTTTAAAAAATTATTTCAAAACATGGATTAATATTTTATTAGCTTGTAATGCATTGTTTTAAATAAGCAGTAACATTTAAAAATAAATCAGTCAACTATTTAATTGTCCAAAGTAACTTCATAAACAAAAAGGTTATTATATGTCACAAGGGTAACATTTGTCCGCCATTATACGCCGCCTTCGCCGGTCATTTCAAACAGGCGCATCCGGAGTACGCCTAAGGCGTGCGCTTGATTCCAATCAAGTGATTTGCCGGTTACGCCGCTTCCGGCGGCGTATGCCGGGTAGTGCGCCGAGTCCCGAATCAAGCATAGCCTTAGAGACACTAAAATCATTTCATATCACATTAATAGCATACAATTGAGGAATAATCTAAAACAGATAATTACATACATTCCACAATGAATTACATATCATTCAAGCACACGCACACAAACAGACATACAGCTAAATTTATCTATCACACATCAAACGGTATCAGGTACTCACGCGCGCGCGCGCACACACACACACACTCACACACACACACACACACACACACACACACACACACACACACACACACACACACACACACACACACACAGGAAGTAGGGGAGACCGGGGTTGGTTGTAACACGGGTAGGTTGTAACAAGGCGAATAACTCTTAACATGTTCATATCAACCAATCACGGGGTTGTCTGCCCATAGCCATCAGCGTTCCCTCTGTCCATGATAACGTAAACGTCGCCTCGGCTGACAGCTCCTTTCCAACAAGAGAATACCAATGTTTAGACCTCTAGAGTAATATTTAGTTGTGTTGGATAAACGTCTTCTGAACACGGTGTATTCATGATGTTGGTCACGATTAGATACTGGATAACAACCACTACCTGCCTCACGTTTACATTCACTGTATTTAGCCTCTCACATTCACTAAACCTTTGACGGGCGTTAGCATATGGTCACGTGGTTTGGGGTAGGTTGTAACACTCAAACTGGGGTAGGTTGTAACAGTGTCATAACCTACCTAAACATGTAGTATGGCATATAATATATTTCTCACCCCTGATAACAGTTCAATTTTGAGGTAACTGACATTCTCTAAAAAAGCATTTTATCTTATTAAAATATCTAAGAAAAAGTCACGTTTGATTATATATTGAACATGGGCCCCAAGTTTAATGACATTTTGATATATTTTCTATATTAGCTCTTCTTTGGACCATTCTGTTGCAATTCACATTTTTCACTTCGAAATTCAGGTATGTTTCGCTGAACAATTATTCTTTGTTTTTACCGGTCCAATTATACTTGCCTATACTAGTGAAAGGTGACACTTGTATTCATGTTACAACCAACCCCAGACACTGTTACAACCTGCCCAAACAGTGGGGTAGGTTGTTACAAAAACATTGGTAGGAGTATTGCCTTCTCTCTCGGATATGAGTGGACATGTGCGTGAGTTGGATATATTTTTGTAAAGCCAAATATTGACAGTCCTTCTTTGAGTATTTTAGTTAGAATTATCGAACTAAAATAATTCATAAATATGCAGACACTAAAAATTGTTACAACCAACCCCGGTCTCCCCTACATCACGACAACTTTGTCTGCAGTAGAGAACTGTTCTGACGCAGTAAGGTTTGGGTGCAATGCTACACTGAATTTGAGGGTAGTACCACCCATGGTTCGCTAGTTTCAGCCGATGGTCGAAGGTTTCACCGCAAGGCCTTGTTGGCTTTCTCCCTGCCATGATAATAGCAGCCACGATATACAGTCAGGGACATGTCGGCTTTCCGTCTCGTTACAATGGGACGGTATGCCGTCTAAAAATTATTGTCTTATAAAGATGGCATGCCGTCGATAAAACGTATAAGACGGTATCCCGTCTTAATGATTCAGGGGAGAGTTCATTGTGTCAAAAGTTAAAAAATTAAGACGGCATGCCATCTTCATATTTCACAAGACGGCATGCTGTCTCATATTAAAAAATATAACAACATTACTGTATTGAGCTTACTTGGGGGTTACCGACTGAGACCGAGGTGTTCCAGTTAGAGCCCTCGCGCACGTGAATCACGAGGCCGAGGTGTTCATGTTTCACGTGCTCGATGGTTCGCCTAACTTGAACCCTTCATCATCCAACACTTCATCAAACCACAAACAGAATTGACAACACTTTAGTTTTATTTTCAGTGCTCGTTTGTTTGACATATTAGGGTAAAAGAGACGTGTCCATGTCAGAAAAAAGTGTCTATATTAGGCAGCTCACAGAAAGCATGAACTAATCGTGATGCACGTGGAAATGTACAAGTTGGTACTGTCAATGTCAATATCGTCAGCTTACATAAAAAAAACCCCCAAAAACAACACAATACAACATATTGTGTTTATAAAAATGTGCACTTCCATTTAAAGTTACTGCAGCGCGTTTATTTGCATACATTTTTTGTTCCATTGTGTCATTTTTTTAATTTGTTTTTTTTATTTAAATTAAAGTTTATACAATATATTACGTTTAGAGGGTAAAACATCTCATTACCCGTCCAATAAGCCGTATCAGTAGAATTTTTTTTATCCGTATTGGTTTAAATTGGTGCGATCTGAAAAGCGACAGTTTTGTGGAAGTCTTCAGTGTGAGTAGTAGTTTGCTTGGTTTCATGCAATTTGGAGAGGTTGACCAGCAAGATAGTTGGCCATTCCATCATGCCATATTTTAACTCCCCTCTGAGTGTTAAAGAACCATTGAGTATGTTAGTGTTTTAACTACAACATTATGTTTATGTGTATCTATCGCTAGGGAAATCAACAAAACTATGACACATAATTTTCATATCACAACAATCAGATGAAATTAGGTTTTAAAGACAAGTAAGCCTTAGATTAACGCGCGTCAATAGAATTTATCGTCATATTAACAGCTTTTCCTTTTCTGTATAAAAACAGTACCACCTAGCAACATTTACGAGGCGTGTTGGCTTATCAATTTTACAAGTCGCCACAATGTCAACCCATATGAAGCTCGTTTTTCTCAAGTATTTTCAACTGAATGTGACAATTGTTATATTATCATGTTTATCCTGTTAATATACAAATTATTAACATTTTACCTGTTAAATGTATTTTATTGTGATTATACCAGCAAACTATGACAGATATAGTATATGTAAAAACTACATAATTGAAATAAATGGTAAATAAATAAACGCCAAAAACGTATATTATTGTTTTAAATACTCATAAACTGTCTCTTGTATTTGTTTGTTTGTGGGAGTAAACCATAATGTTTCGCGCTTGAAAAAAATAGACTTGATCTATATGTAAACTGGAAACGTATCATACTTATTTTGGGTCGAAAAAGGTAAATTTGCGAAAAAGTAAGAGTATATTTCAATACGAAAATACGAAATGTCTATTAACATACACAATGGCTCTGATAGGTATAGCTTAATCGGTCAGAATGCTTTAACTACTTTCGAGCAGGCAATTTAGTGTGAACACCTCAAAATGACAGGGCTGGAAAACCTTCGTTATAGAATTCTTTAATTGTTTCAGGGGTCTTATTTAGCCATTGGTTACACTGTTTATGTTCTTTTCGCGAGAGTAATGGATTTTTAGTTAGAACGGCGTGCTATAGTTCCTTTAAAATGACAAAAATAAGACTACTAAGCAAAGTTATAACCATTTTGGTCAAATAAAATCTAAGAACTCTAATCAATTGCTCAATCGATTGCATAGAAATCTCATTCTCATGTCATCTGGTTGTAGTGTTAGTTCACTCGACCAGAAACCATCAGGTTGCAGGTTCGATCCCACAGTTCCTCGAACGTATTTGTGATCAGTGTGAAAGTGCCAATTCATCTGCAAACTTATACAAACGTTTGATGTAAAATGAGGAAGATTGTTACAGCATTAACATTTTACATCGAAATATGTAATATTTTTGTCTGTGGAAATCGAGTTATTACATAACAACAGTGATCTTTGAGTTTGAATTATGTTGTTTGAAAATAGCCTGCATCATTAGCGTTTTGATAGTCCAGCCGTTCAATAGTAACAGTGTAAGAGATGTTTCTATATGTGTTGACAATATTAAATTCTCCATTGATGATGCTGATACCTTTCTATTATTTGTAATAAATGCCTTCAGCGGTATCGATAATTAACACATATAGTTAAAGACATTAACACACTCTCTGGATGTCATGTTGTTTTACAACACTCGTGCCAGTAAAAATATGTTTCCCTTGCTCTTCCTCGGGACAAGATAATTTTACAGCCTTTCGTGTTGTAAAAACATTATGACATCCCCACTTGGATATGAATCTCATTTTATTAGATTGTGGAGAACTTGTTTCACCATACCATAAAACAAGGTTAAGATAATTTACAATTACTAAACCTAAAATACCATAAAGACTAACATATTGTCTAAACATACTTGGCTCTATAACTGATCAGACCTTAGATAAAACAATATATGAGGTTGAAACCATACATTTTCTAAATCGACAATTTATAACCCCTATTTGCCAAGACGACTGTACACATATTTGGGGCCACACCAGATCTACAATTTATAATCCCCATCTGTCAAGCTGACGACACATGTTGATTTTTTACCTGTGGTCCTTGGTTGAGATCACAGATTCCAATGGGAAAAAGTCTTAACACACAATAAGACAATAGTTTTAGACGGCATGCCATCTTTATAAGACAATATGTTTTAGACGGCATGCCATCTTTACAAGACAATATTTTATTTTTGTAAAGAGACGGAAAGCCGTCACTTATTCATAAACAGATATTTATAATTTAAATTTCAAATAATGATGTCTCCCTTCTGACAATAAAGACGGCATGCCGTCCAAATTATTTAAAGATGGCTTGCCGTCCAGAATTATGTTTTTATTAGACGGCATGCCGTCTGATATCACGCAATAATCCCCAAATATGCCCATTTACTAAAAGAAATGATTCTCTTAATAAAAGAAATGATAAACATGTTTTTGCTTATCCCTATGCTGTAATATCTTATCTTTGAGTATGCACTCTTTGAGTTAAATCCTAGGCACAGATATTGAGATATATCGATAAAATCACTACCACTCCTCACTCTGCCTTTCAATGTTTTTCGTAATTTTCTCTGGTCTGAAAGAGAACATCCATCTATTTGTAGTTCAGATCATCAGAGGGAAGGGGGCATTTATTGTTTCCAAAATATTATGGCTTTGTCTGATCCTGTGTTTTCTATATGCTTGAATGAATGGGTAAGCTATCTTATAGTGTTTTAGACGGCATGCCGTCTAAAATCAAGGACGGAAAGCCGACGTGTCCCTGACTGATATAAGTGAAATATTCTTGGAAGCGGCATAAAACCAAAATGATCTCACCTCACCTCGCTAGTTCCAGCGATGCTCGCATGCTTCATCGCAATGCATGACAGTAGCCGCTGTGGGCTTTCTCCCTGCCATAATACTAGCAGCCGCGTATTAGTAAAATACTCTTGAAAGCAGCCTTATACCCCAACTCACTTCACCCCACTCGAAGAATAAAGCTTCATAATAATTGTTCACACCCAAAATGTCTTGGCCTGAACACCTAGTTCCATCTCCTTGTCCGGTACGAAAAGCTTAGAAATGTTGTGTGCAGACTCGTTAGGCAATAAGGATTCTAAATTGTATATGTGTTGACCCTGTGACTCAGACTAGAAACCCAAAGACTGTTAAAAATATTTAGAAGAGTTAAATCTGACACATCCCGACAATCTTATGTTGAATGGAGGAACAAATACAATGACACCTTACGGAACAAGAAAAGACTCTATAACGCATCAATAAGAGACATGTTATTACAGAATATCACAAATGCCAAAATATTCTGGAACATTCTAAAGAAATATACAGCTCCTAGAGCACAAAGGAACAATATCAGTATTGATGTTTTGTTCTCTTATTTTGAGAATCTATTTCAAGATAAAATTAATGTACCGGACCATGCTGGGCCCAATATAAATGCCTTTGATTTTGATTACGATGTTGATGACATAACATGTTCTATATTAGATTCACCCATTACTAGGGACGAAATCTCAGATGCTATTCTTAGACTTAAATCTGCAAAGTCACCTGGCGAAGATAACTTATCACCTGAATTTTTTAAACACTCAGTAGATATTTTGTTACCATACATGGAATTATTGTTTAATATAATGTTTGAGTCATCCACCTTCCCAGAGAGCTGGAGCACAGCCATATTAGTACCTTTACTGAAGAAGGGTGATCGTAATGATCCAAATAATTACAAGGGGATATCCTTACTTAGTACTTTTAGTAAACTATATACATCTATACTTAACAACAGACTAGCATTTTGGGCAAATACATACGATAAGGTTGTAGAATCTCAAGCGGGCTTCAGGGAAGGGTATAGCACAATCGATAATATTTTCATTTTACAATCCATTATCCAACGACATCTATGTAAGACAAGGGTCATCAGAAGATGACATATCCCACCGGTTCCACAAAATTTGTAAAACACATCTTTTACAGATACTTGTGTATCTACTACCGTACTTCAGTTAGTGGGTATTACAGAGTTTCAGGAATGTTAAGGGTTTTAGACTTCTGCTCCAGAAGCAGTCAAAATCAACAACAACCAACATCCCTCTCATGTTTCTATGGAATTAATTTTTCAGAAAAAATCTGATAATATCAAAAGGCACCACTTCAGTCAGTGGGTAATACACATGCAAAGTTTCAGGAAGATATGATGAACGGTTTTGGAGCTGTGCTCCGGAAACGAACCTGTCTCTGAACAAAGTCCAACTTCAACATGTTTCTATGGAAACGGAAAAAAACTTTTTTTTCAGAAATCTGAAAATATCAAAAGGCACCACTTCAGTTAGTGGGTAATACACATGCAAAGTTTCAGGAAGATATGACGAACGGTTTTGGAGCTGTGCTCCGGAAACGAACCTGTCTCTGAACAAAGTCCAACTTCAACATGTTTCTATGGAAACGAAAAAACATAAAATTTTCAGAAATCTGAAAATATCAAAAGGCACCACTTCAGTCAGTGGGTAATACACATGCAAAGTTTCAGGAATATATGATGAACGGTTTTGGAGCTGTGCTCCGGAAACGAACCTGTCTCTGAACAAAGTCCAAATTCAACATGTTTCTATGGAAACGAAAAAAAATAAAATTTTCAGAAATCTGAAAATATCAAAAGGCACCACTTCAGTTGGTGGGTAATACACATGCAAAGTTTCAGAAAGATATCATGAATGGTTTTCGAGTTCTGCTCCGGAAACGAAATGATTACGGACGGACGGACAGACGGACGGACGGACAGACGGACGGGGCGATGACTATATCCCACGGTATTACATACCGGTGGGATAAAAAAGGGGAAGCTTTATGCTATATTTGTTGATTTTAAAAAAGCTTTTGATTTCATTAACAGGGACAAATTATGGACCATTCTTAAATATAAAGGTGTATCACCTAAGATGCTAAAGGCGCTAACTTCTATCTATAATTGTGTTAAGGGGCGGGTACGTGATACTTCTCTTTCTCAGGTATTTGATTGTCCACAGGGTTTACGACAAGGATGCGTTTTAAGCCCAATACTGTTCTCGTTTTTTATCAATGAATTAGCTTTAGAAGTTGAATCCAAATGTTATCCTGGTAATCAGCTCCACCCTGATGTTGTACAAATGTTTTTATTACTTTTTGCTGATGATATTGTACTTTTTGCAGACTCTGTGTTTGGATTACAAAAACGTATACATATTTTAGAAAGCTTTTCGAAAAGTCACCAACTAATTGTCAATTTGGAAAAAACAAAGATCGTTGTATTCAAATATGGTTTTAAATTATCAAAACATGAAAAATGGTATTTTGAATGAAATCTTTTGGAAACTGTTTGCTCTTATAAATATCTGGGTATTTTATTTTCACGCTCTTTATCTTGGTCTCCTCACGTGAATAACGCAGCCTTGCAAGGCAAGAAAACTGTATACGGTATTCTAAAATCACTTTACATGCTTAATCCATTACCTTACGTTTTATTTTTAAAAATATTTGATACCAAAATCAACCTCATTCTTTTGTATGGAGCTGAGATATGGGGAGTTGATATATTCAAAGAAGTTGAAATTGTACATATGTTTTGTTGTAAACGGTTTTTAAATGTCAAACGGTCCACTTCAAACCATGTAGTTAGGGGAGAATGTGGACGTTATCCAATGTATATTTGTACTTACAAAAAAGCTGTTAAATCTGGTGTAAAATATGTAAAATGCCAAACTCTAGATTTGTAAAAAAATGTTATGACATGTTAGTTTTAGACACTTGCAATGGTAAAACAAACTGGGCATAAAAAATTAAGAATATTCTCTACTCTTTTGGATTTGGCTATATTTGGGAACAGCAACACAATTTATATAATGTTGATAAATTCATATCAGAATTTGTTTTTAGACTAAGAGTTAATTATGAACAGGAATGGCACACATCTCTTGTAAATAGTTCAAAATTTTCATTTTATTCTTGTTTTAAAGTCACATTTGGTGTTGAGGATTACATTAAAAAATTATCAATTTCAAAATTTCGATCAGCCCTTGCTAAATTCAGGTGTTCCTCACACCGTCTCCAAATTGAAACCGGTAGATATGTTAACCAACCCAGATCAAATAGATTATGTATTTTATGCAAAGATAACGCTATTGAAAAAATGAATTTCATTTTATGCTGGTATGTAATTGTTACAAAAATTTTACTCAAACCCAACCGTTCATAAATTCAATATGCTCATGTCAATTGACAATCAAGAGGTTGTACAAAACATAGCCATTTATATACACAGTGCAATGAATCTTAGAGATTCCCTCCTTTGTCAATAATAACTTATTATCTGCTTATTTATTATTTATTATGTACAATATCCTATATTATACATTATGTTGTCGTTTATACACATACATGTATTGCTCTGTTGAACCAAAATGTAGCCTGGGCCTATGGCCTCCACTACGAAATGAATAAAGATTGATTGACCCTGTGACCCCAAATATTGGTCACAGGTGTCATGACCTGAAAACCTTTTTTATTATCTTCTCCAGTACAAAACGTTCAAGCAATGTTTTGTACAGACTCCTAGGCCAAAGGACATTCTAAATTGTAGATTTGATAAATGTATTACTTGAGATAACTTAGATATTCAATCTGAGCACACATTGTTGTGGTGTGTCACCCGCCTCATTGCTGGATAAACTGAGAGTTTGAAGGGTTAATTCCCTGCCCCGTACTGAGACATGATTTGAGTGGCTCATGGTGTCACCTTTTGGCAATTGAAATGTGCCTCTGTTCACTAGACAGTATAATTGAGTACCTGAAGAAAAGGCAATGTGACAGATAACCTTCAAACGCCTTAATTGGTAGTCTCTCGTATTTGCTTAATATATAACTTTTTGACTAACCCTTGTATTGCCTATTGACAACATGTTCTAATCAATCAAGGTTCATGCACATTAAATATTCTACTTACGAAATGGTGCATCAACTCGACACTGCAAATTCATTGTGCGAGAGAAGCTTTTTGGAGAAATGTGGACAACTTAGGTTGTCTGCTTCTACATCTGTCTTCATTTCCTACAAAAGGAAGATAGTGTTTAGTTGGTTTTTTAAATCACCAAATTGTCCTATTGCTTATTAAAACGTTTGAAATAACATCAATTATCATGTAAGTCAAATTTACATATAAAAGAAAATAATGAATACCCTTCCAGGCGTGAATAATCAATACACATCAAAGACACATACTATTAAATAGTAAACTTATACTAATAATTCTTCTACGATTTAAAATGAAAAATATACATGTAATGCCCAAGACGTTGATAGAAGTATACCATGGGAACATTACAATGAACAATCACAACTATTTTTAAAATAAAAATATGTTTTATTGATAAATGACATGTCATGTTTCATATCATACATCATATCAGCGTCACTTCCCTGTAGTACTAGGTAATATATATATATATATATATATATATATATATATATATATATATATATATATATATATGTACAAAAAGTCAAATGTCCAGGTGTATGGCTGCTTTAAATTATCAAAAAATTAAAAACATAACGCCGAGTTTCTTTCTCCTACCGGTTTCATTTCATCTTCAGGGAGAATGATTCGTTATACAGAAGGTTATGACGTCATAGTCTATATATTATGACGTCATAGTGGGGACAATGTACATTCATGAAATTATGCGTCAGAATTTAATAGTATTCAATTTTGGGTGGTATTTCTTTATGAAATATTCTTCTTTTAAAACTCTTTTGACTTTATTTGAGTTTTCCATTTGATAGAATGGGAAAATGCTAAATTTTATTTCTGTTCCTTTTGCACACACGTCCAAATGTTCACTGAGAGGGATACAGCGCACCTCTGGACACTTTATTTGCTGTTTGTGGACTCGAACACGGGCTCGTAGATTTTCTGTTTGTCCGATATACTGTTCTTTACAACCTGTACATGTTATAACATATAAAATGTTTTTTGATGCACAATCAAAATTATGTTTAACTCGGAAATCTCCTTTCCCCTTAAAATTCACTGCATTTCCTTCCAATAGATACGGGCATGTACTACAATTGCCTCTTTTGCACTTTCTCACAGTTGGAATGGAGATATTTTGTACATTCGAAACAAATTTAGCTTTTGTTAGAATGTGTTTTAGGTTTTTACTTTGCCGTTTACTGTTTATAATTCTTCTTGACTCCAAAATTGATTTCATTTTCACATCTTGGTCAAGGATACACATATTTGATTGGATATTTTGATAGATATTAGGATTTCGGGGGTTATATGTTGACACAAAAGCAATAACTTGTTCTTCATTGTTGTGTTTCCTCGCCGTTAAAAGATCTAGTCTATTCAATTCCAAAGCCTTTTTAATTCCATCTTCAATTAAAGTTTTTGGATATTCCCGTAAGCCTAAACAAATCTTCAATTCATGAAGTCTTTTATTACGCGTATTTTTGTTGGATACAATCGTGCAAATCCTTCTTGCCAGATTGTATGGGAGGCTCCTTTTCGTGTGACTGGGGTGACACGACCTAAAGTTTAAATACTGTTTTGTATCCGTGGGCTTGTAATAAATGTCCGTTTCCAATTTGGTGCCTGATTTCATTACCAGAGTGTCCAAAAAAGCTATTTCATAATTGTTTGCATCCATAGTGAAAGTTAGATTGTCGTTCATATTATTTAAAAGGTCGTGGAATCTTTTGAGCATATCTTCAGAAAAAGGCCATATAAAAAAACAGTCATCTAAGAATCTTCTCCAATTTTCTTGAACATAAAGTGCGACATCCTCTCCAAAAACCGCACAAACTTGTTGTTCAAGTTTTTCTTCCAAATAAGCTAAAACGAGGGTTGCATATGTCGGCGCCATTTTTGTACCCATTGCCGTTCCTTTGATTTGTCTGTAATAATTTCCGTCAAAATAGAATGTATTGTTTTTCAGAATAAATTCCACACTTTCCAAAATAAATGACTTTGAAAATCTGTCAGGAATAAGTTCCTCACATCGGTCTAACCAATATTCTAGTGCTTCCAGTCCGAGACAATGTGGAATATTAGAGTAAAGATTTTTCACATCAAAAGTAACAAGTTTACATTTGTCTGGTATCTTTTCTGGTAGTGTTGAAAGGAAATGCATAGTATCACGTGTGAAACTTTTAACACTTGATAACAAAGGTTTTAACAAAATATCCATGAAATTGCTAATTCTATGTGTTGCACAAATTGGTCCCGCTATTATAGGTCTCAATTTTAATTCTTCCGGATGCTCCATTTCAATGTAGCCGTTTTGACATGTTTCACACTTTTCAATAATGTCCTTGCTTTTATGAATTTTCGGTAACCCGTAGAAATTACTAGATTTACAGTCGAAACAAGTTATATATTCTAGTTCCTTTTGAGTGAGGTTTTCCGAGTATCTGTTTACTAGATTTTTCAAATTCCGGAGTACACTATTTGATTCTTTTTCACTACATGGAATATACGTATCTTCATCAAGAAGTAAGTCCAATGACATGCGTTTATAGTTATCCGAATCCATTATAACTGTTGCTCCGCCTTTGTCAGCCTCTTTTATTACAATTTTCGGGTCGTTCGCTAAAGAGTTTAGAGAATCCCTCTGTGCCGAAGTGATGTTGGAATATTGTTTATCTCTGTTAGGAATGATAACAAAATATAAATATCAAAACAAAGGTTATCAACTAGCATAGATTCCTCCAAAATGTACCCGATTCAATACATTTCATTCCTTCTGATTAATTTATTATAAATAACTGTTTATTTTAAAGTTTATTTTTACACGAACATGTAGCATATGGCTCTTGTCCTCTGTTCAATGAAAAGTATGGTTGTCACTATTTTGAAATAACATGTAAGCTAGAACAGATCATGATGTAGCTGAAATAGGTTCAGATACACTATCTGTGAACATTAAATGAGACAGCAAAGTTTGCAATACTTCACTTACATTTTCCCAAATTCATTCATTCAATATTTCACCTTTCTCAGAGGGAAAATCTGGAAACTGTCGTCAGGGGTGCTATTGTAGGGTTTTGATTTGCAGGAAAAATACGTAGAGCTATAATGAAAACTGTAACACCCAACTCTTCTTTATGATGGCTGAGAGGGGCCATTTGATTTCGTGTTAACTTTCCAACACGACATCGCGAAATCGCAAAACAATCAAAACGAAATCGCGAAATTGCGAAACGAGGTCTTAGCGAAACCGCGAAACAGGGACACGAAATCGCGAAACAGCGAAACGAAATCGCGAAGGAGCGAAACATGCGCGAAACGAAATTGCGAAGGAGCCAAACATGCGCGAAACGAAATCGCGAAGGAGCCAAACATGCGCGAAACGAAATCGCGAAGGAGCCAAACATGCGCGAAACGAAATCGCGAATGAGCCAAACATGCGCGAAACGAAATCGCAAAGGCGGGAAATCGTGAAACCTCGAAGGAGGGAAATCGCGGAGGGGCGAAGGGGCGAAGGGGTGAAGGAGCGAAACCGCGAAGAAGTGAAATCGCGAAGAAACGAAGAGCGAAATCGGAAAAGAGCGAAATAAGGAATTTACAGTTCCCTGTTAATAGTAAGTAAGATCGTGATGTTTGAGTAAATAATCCGATGTCCTATAATTGATTTTTAAACATAACATGACAATGTGTCTGAAAATTATGAAACTTATATTTTAAGACGATGAACCGGTATAGAATCTGCATGTTATATTTTTCTTTATGTGTAGTGTTATTGGTTATAAATATATGCACTGGAATTCTAATTCCGAAAAAAACTTGTTTGTGATTTCTTTTACCTCTTTAAATTGTAAACTGGTATATTTTACGCTTCGTATATTTAAATTTGTATCCAATATATCACGTTTCAGCATCACATATCATAGAGAACTTGAGTGTTATTTTAAACAAAATATATCACTCGTGGGATTCGAACCTAAACCAAGGACAAGAATAGAACAAGGCAGTAACCACAAGACAACACATTACCTTATCCGCTTTTGACACGAGTTGTATTCATTAACTATATATGAACAGAAAGAAACTTCTGTATTTTCTGTCTACTTCTATGTCGTTTAAATTGAAAGTAGGATATTATTTATTATAAAGAATGCGACGTTTCATAACTTTCGGTGTTGATAGGCCTGCAAACATGCAAGGCATCTAGTCTATCTATACACAAAGAACTTCATCAAGCACCACCTCATATTTTTAGATTTGTGTGACGATGCCCAACCACTGTGAAAATCTTGTGAAATTAATCGAAGAAATTGCTATTTTTTAGAAACATACGTTGAGTAAACGTTCTAGACCCTTTTCGCATTTCTCGATTTTGTTGTGATATTTTCGCGATTTCGCGATTTCGCAATTTCGTGCTTGAATTTTTACTCGAAATCAAATGGCCCATATGATGGCTGAGAGGTATGGTGGCTGATTTCTGCCATTCGCGTCTTCGCTACTTCGTGTTATTAGAATCTAGGGCGAAATAGCGAAGTGGCGATGCGAAGTAGCGAAGACGCGATGCGAAGTAGCGAAAATGCAATGCGAAGTAACGAAAAGGCGATGCGAAATAGCGATGCGAAAAAGCTAAATAGCGAAGATTTTTGCTTCGCTACTTCGCATCGCCACTTCGCTACTTCGCATCGCCACTTCGCTACTTCTCATCGTCACTTCGTTATTTCGCATCGCCACTTCGCTTCTTCGCTCCATCGTGTCTTCGCTACTTCGCCGCGAAGTGACGAAGATGCGAAGACACGATGTAGCGAAGTAGCAAAGTTGCGAAGAGGCGAACTAGCGAAGTAGTGATGCGAACTAGCGAAGTGGCGATGCGAAGAAGCGAAGTGACGATGCGAAGTGGCGAAGTAGCGAAGACGCGAAATGGCGAAATGACGAATTGGCGAAGTGGCGAAGGGGCGAATAAGCGAAGTAGCGAAGTAGCGAATTGGCGAAGTGGCGAAATAACGAACTGACGAAGTGGCGAGGTAACGATGCGAAGTGGCGAAGTTGCGATGGGAAGTAGCGAAGTGGCGATGGGAAGTAGCGAAGTGGCGATACGAAGTAGAGAAGTCGCGATGCGAAGTAGTGAAGTAGCGCTGCGAAGAAGCGAAGCAAAACCTTCGTTATTTCGCTATTTCGCATCGCTACTTCGCATCGCGTCTTCGCTACTTCGCATCGCATCTTCGTTACTTCGCATCGCCGCTTCGCTACTTCGCATCGCCACCTCGCTACTTCGCATCGCCATTTCGCTATTTCGCCCTTGCTTAGAATAACACGAAGTAGCGAAGACGCGAATGGCAGAAATCAGCCACCATACGAAACGAAATCGCAAAGGAGCGAAACGATCCCGAAACGAAATCGCGAAGAAGCTAAATCACGAAGAAGCGAAATTGCGAAGAAGCGAAATCGCGAAGTCCTGAGCGAAACCGAGAAACCGCGAAACCGCGAAGAAGCAAAGAAGCGAAACCACGAAGAAGCGAAGAAGCGAAGAAGCGAAGAAGCGAAGAAGCGAAATAAGGAATTTACAGTTCCCTGTTCATAGTAAGTAAGATCGTGATGTTTGAGCAAATAAGCGATGTCCTATAATTGTTTTTTTAAACATAACATGACAATTATATTGTAAGGCTATGATCCGGTATACAAAGCAGTTATATATTATAGAATCTGCATGTTATATATGTCTTTATGTGTAGTGTTATTTGATAGAAATATATACACTGGAATACTAATTTCGAAAAACTTATAAACTTGCTTGTGATTTCTTTTATCTCTTTAAATTATAAACTGTTATATTTTACGCTTCGTATATTTTATCCAATATATCACGTTTCAACATCACATATCATAGAGATCTTGAGTTAGATTTTAAACAAAATATATCATTCGTGGGATTCGAACCTTAACCAAGGACAAGAGTAGAACAGACGGTCAAGGCAGTAACCACTAGACAACACATCACCTCATCCACTTTTAACAGGAATTGTATTCATTTACTATATATACAGAAAGAAACTACTGTATTTTCTCTCTACTTCTATGTCGTTTAAATAGAAAGTATGATAGTATTTATTATAAAGAATGCGACGTTTCCTAACTTTCGTTGTTGATAGGCCTGCAAACAAGGCATCTAGTCTATCTATTAAAATTGATCGCGAGGAAATTATTGTAAATCTGTCATTCGTCATGTCATCAAATTCAACGATATTTACAGATAATATTTCTAAAAAGTGGGTATGGTACCAACTACTTTGACGTCTTGTGAGTATCTACAAAATTGAAGATGGTATTCATTTGTTCGATACGAACTATATGTTACATTCAAAATGTACTTTCTCCGAAATCAATATTTCATTTTATACTCTTTTTAAAATGATGGGACGTTCCTTTTGCACGTGAGTATATTCTATTTTCAATAGCATGATCTTTTGGAACGTTATTTAATGTTTTAAAGGGGCAGTGGCACGTATTTTGCAAATTTTATTTTTTAAATTTCCCATTTACAATGATACTTTTTGTCATTTATATTTACTTTAGAGTGTAAAGCATCTTATTACACAAACAAATTATCCGCAGTGGTAATAATAGTGTTGCGTATAAAGCAAAAGCTGCATGGCGTCCATTTTTAGCTCATCAGGCCTGTAAGGTCCATGGCATGGCATGGTGTCCGGCGTCCGTCAATCCCTCCGTCAGTCCATCCGTCCGTAAACTGTTCGCTTTTTCGACTTCTTCTCCAGAAGAAATGACTCCACAGACCTGAAATCTTATGTGCAGACTCGTTGGTCAATGGGGATTAACAATTGTAGATTTCGTGACCCTATGACCCCAAATGGGGTCACAGGGGTCACATCCTTAAAAATCTATTTTCATCTTCTTCTCCAGTTCAAAAAGGTCTAGAGAGCTGAAAATTTGTGTGCAGATTCCTTGGCCAATGGAGATTCTAAATTGTAGATTGTGAGACCCTGTGACCCCAATCTAGGTCACGGGTCATGACCCAAAAACCTATTTTCATCTTTATCTCAAGTATGTAAAGCACTAGAAAGGTGAAATGTTGTGTAGAGACTCTTTGGTCAAAGGTGATTCCTAATTGTAGGATTGGTGATTTGATGTGCATTTAGAAACTGTTTAATGATTGTCAAAGCGTATCATGCCACAGGTTTAATAAATATACATAGTCGCATATATACCTGGCACTGTGTAAAACTTTATTGATATACAAATCCTCACTCACATTTGGTTGTACTTCTATAATTCAATAACGTGATTAACCTATACATGATGATTGTTTTTCAATTAGCTCAGACTTGCAGTTTAAAAATTATGTTCTGGAAACAAAAGGAACCTTGGCGCTTTGTTTACAAGCTTAGGTTACGCAACGTGCACGTGCAAAGCATGGATGTCCAATAATGCATTCCACTTAGATGATGTGGGGCGACATGAAACCGTACCTGCTGTTAACAAGCAGTGATCATTTGGTTATCTCGAAACAGTTCGACTCTCAAGGCGTTTCCAATAGCACGATTACTGGCTTGGTGTCTACACGTATGGCTAATTCACAGAATCTTGTGAAGCGGGTACTTGTTATGTCCCCTGTCAAGATTTGAGGGAGACATACTACGTGACGAACATTACTTGATTGGATTGCGGCTGTCTGGAATTTTTTTGGAAATACATGGATCATTACAATTGACAATGAATTTGGCAAGTTCAGATCACATCTTCAAAAACAGCAATCTCTTTATCTTCTATCTCTCTGTGATGTCTTGACAAAACATAGTCATGGAATCTCTTTAAAAAAAATTTAATGTGCTTTTAAGCACTTTAACTTTAGCCTGACAATTCGTAACAATCATGGAAAAATCGCAATGGTTGGCACCTCTGATGTAGGCTCCGCCATGAGACTAAAATGCTTTACTGAGTGAACCTCCTGAGACGATCCTTCAGATTTTTAGCCCAACAATCTCCTTCAGGAAATCCACTACTTTTTGTTGGAGATCTAGAATAATACAAACAAGTCATAAGTGAAACATCGTTTTAGGCTACCCTACAACCGTTAAGACTCAAACATATAAACTAATTCAACAATAGTCTTTAATTTATGTTATCTTTAAGTATCATGCATTAAATTTCACAGTTTATCATGTACATAATGTGTGTCAGATGATAGACTGAAATACGAGGAAATGATCTATATTGACTTGTTTTCAGTAGGTTCAAACAATTGAGAGAAAAAAACATACGATTACTGTGAAAAAAACATTATCTGGTACATGCTACACGTCAATGATTAAATATTCAATGCATAGTCACAAGGTCAAAGGTTATGACCTCAACATTTGACATTGAAACCATGGTATTTTCGGAGGTATATGCTGGCATGTTCAAATTGGGGTGGGGGCGGGATAGCACAGTGGTTAGCGCGTTCGGCTTCGGATCAAGAGGTCCGGGGTTCGAATTCCGCCAGGGGCACGGCAACTTTGTCTGCAGTTGAGAACTGTTCTACATGCAGTAAGGTTTGGGTACAATGCTTCTCTGAATTATAGTGAGTGTATAGTAAGGGTATACTGTGGGTATAGTGTAGGTAGTGTGTAGGCATAGTGTGGGAATAGTAAGGGTATATTGAGGGTGGGTATAGTGTAGGTATAGTAATAATAATAATAATAATAATAATAATAAGTGTTCTTATATTGCGCCAACAATCCAATCAACGGGTGGCTGCTCTGGGCGCTACACATTATTACCCTGACGGAATTGTACTTTCGGTGCTGCCGAAGCGCTACACGAAGTCATGTACACCCGTTATTTCAGGTACCCATTTATACAGCTGGGTGGACTGAGTGCAATGTGGATGAAGTGCCTTGCCTAAGGACACAACACAGTATGAGACCCAGGTCACAAATTGTTGGTGTCTCCACCGGGATTCGAACCCGGGGCTTTGCGGCTTTATAGTAAGGGTATAGAAAGGGTATAGTAAGGGTATAGTGAGGGTATAGTAAGGGTATAGTGAGGGTATAGTAAGGGTATAGTAAGGGTATAGTAAGGGTATAGTAAGGGTAAAGTGAGGGTATAGTAAGGGTATAGTGAGGATATAGTAAGGGTATAGTAAGGATATAGTAAGGGTATAGTGAGGATATAGTAAGGGTAAAGTGAGGGTATAGTAAGGGTATAGGAGGGTAAAGTAAGGGTATAGGAGGGTAAAGTGAGGGTATAGTAAGGGTATAGTGAGGATATAGTAAGGGTATAGTGAGGATATAGTAAGGGTATAGTAAGGGTATAGTAAGGGTATAGTGAGGATATAGTGAGGGTATAGTAAGGGTATAGTGAGGATATAGTAAGGGTAAAGTGAGGGTATAGTAAGGGTATAGTGAGGGTAAAGTGAGGGTATAGTGAGGGTAAAGTGAGGGTATAGTAAGGGTATAGTGAGGATATAGTAAGGGTATAGTAAGGGTATAGTGTGGTATAGTAAGGGTAAAGTGAGGGTATAGTAAGGGTATAGTGAGGGTATAGTAAGGGTATAGTGAGGGTATAGTAAGGGTATAGTAAGGGTATAGTAAGGGTAAAGTGAGGGTATAGTAAGGGTATAGTAAGGGTATAGTAAGGGTAAAGTGAGGGTATAGTAAGGGTATAGTGAGGATATAGTAAGGGTATAGTAAGGATATAGTAAGGGTATAGTGAGGATATAGTAAGGGTAAAGTGAGGGTATAGTAAGGGTATAGTGAGGGTAAAGTGAGGGTATAGTAAGGGTAAAGTGAGGGTATAGTAAGGGTATAGTGAGGATATAGTAAGGGTATAGTAAGGGTATAGTAAGGGTATAGTAAGGGTAAAGTGAGGGTATAGTAAGGGTATAGTAAGGGAATAGTGAGGGTATAGTAAGGGTATAGTGAGGTATTGTGAGGGTATAGTAAGGGTATAGTAAGGGAATAGTGAGGGTATAGTAAGGGTATAGTGAGGTATTGTGAGGGCGTAGTAAGGGTATAGTGAGGGTGTAGTAAGTGTATAGTTAGGGTATAATAAGGACAGCATTAACAGGGAAAGTACGATTGTGTTTTTGTTTAATTCATTCTCCTTTTTAATTTCAATTCCCGATGTATATTTCTTGACATCCGATAAATTAGTTAACCAAACACCCATCACTGAAACTAGATTGTGTGGACATACATTTGAAACATCATGGCATAATGAAGGGCAAGTTTTGAATTCGTCAAACACAATTCATTCTGGATGACTTGAAAAATAACCCATTTCTTCTTATTAAGTGAGGAATTTAACTTAAAATTAATTTTAATTTAATTTAAAAGCCTGGATATGACACGTCAATGAGAGCTGATCATTTAATCTCAAACGAAATATGATGAATATTTTCACCTATATACTAACTAATACATATAAGTCACCTCAAAGGACAATTATTGGAAGTTAAACTACAATTCATTTCATCTAAAGCGACATCTCTATAATTCGACATTTCCTGCAAACTGACGTATGCATTCAAACAAAAATCCCATTTGGAACACCCATTTAATGCAACTTTCCTCCACACTCCAATAGACTCTAATACAAACCTACTCTATATAAAGGTTAATGACCAATAATTCCTTGATAAAACCTTGCTCATTCCTATTTTTTAATTTTTTTTAAAGCAATATAAGACGTGTGTTCAAAAGTATATTCTATGGGTGAGCTGTTTAATTCCTCGCACGACTCAGCAGCCGTAGTCTTAAAGGCGCTGTTGTACGTTTTGTGCATGTTATGTTTTCTCAAATTTATAATTTAAGTTTATACAATATATTAGTACGTGAAGGGGTAAACATCTCATTACATGACCCGACAAGACATATCCATAGAAAATGATTATCCGCATTCGTAGAGAATGGTGCCGACGTATAAATCGACTGTGGTGTGGAACTCTTCATTGTGAGAGGCAGAGCTGTAAGTCCCATGCGATTTTGAGATTTCAGACAGCAAACTCTACTCTGAGTGTTTGGGTATTGTTTCATCAGTCAGAACTACTTAAACTACCTTCAAGCGGCCATTTTAATGTGAAATGGACTCGCATGGCTTAACCGAACCATGTACATTCGTTTTAGAACTCGTTTTATTGATGCAGGAGTATTATTTAGCCATTGGTAACACTTATTTATATTTTTGTGAGAGAATTTTATTTCGGCAAGCAAAAACGTGCTACGGCGCCTTTAAATGTATGTGGTGGTGCATAAATAGTCATTGTAAATGTAGTCTAAAGTACATGTGGTACTGAATAAATACTCGTCATGTACGCCTCACATGAGGTCGATCAAGTGTTCTACTCGTGTGAGTAATTTTGCATATGTCAGGCTACAAAGACGTTTAACAATGTAAACGGTAAGACGATTCTTCTTTTTTGTATTTTATCTTTCATGATACATTAGTGTTATACACTGAGTAGTCTACCTCTCCATGTTTTGCAATAAAGTTCAGTTTTAATATGTACTACAATTACATGGTAGAATTTTAAATGTCATGCAATTTTAAAATCTACATTGTGAAATGAACATAAAGAGCAAAATATCCTCTATGTACGTTGAGTACTATATCTGTGTGTACTTATGTCTGATACTTATACCAAAAATAAACATTTCTATTATGAACGAAAAATTTATAAAAGACAAAACATGAACTTTAAATTATTACACGCCAAATGTGTATATTTCCATTACCAATGAATATATGTATGTCACTTTTTTTTTATTTGTATATGGGCCATATATTTAAAGCACAGTGACAGGCGTTGACAAGCGTTCGGTTGTATGATGCGACTTCACCCGAAAAGCCAACTTTCATAAGAACAACGGTAAATTTTCAATTAAATATTCATATATTTTTACTATTCACTAATCGCTGTTGATTGAAAAAGATATTGACCAGAAAGACTCATAAATAGATAGTATTGTAATAATAATAATAATAGTCCACTTGTATCGCAATGCATGCTCGAAGCGCACAACGTTCATTTCGAGAAGATAGATTTGAAAAGATGAGTTTTTAGTCTAGATTTGAAGACGGATAGTGAGGGTGAAGTTTTCAGATCAATTGGAAGACTGTTCCATTCTTTTGCAGCAGAGAATGAGAACGATCGATGGCCATAATTCACTGATTTGACATTGGGTACGACCAGTAGATGTTGTGAATTTGAGCGTAGGCTTCTTGATGGTGTATATGCCTGAAGAAGGTCGGCAAGGTATTTCGGTGCTGAGCCACTGAGACAGTTGTAGACGATGCATAGTAGCTTGTATTTGATGCGGCAGTTTACAGGCAGCCAGTGTAAATCCTTAAGCACAGGGGTGATATGTTCGTGCTTCTTAGTGAGAGTGACAATCCTGGCTGCAGAGTTCTGTACTTGCTGTAGTTTGTCTATCAGATTCTTCGGAGCACCTGCGAGGAGACTGTTGCAATAGTCCAATCGTGTCATGATGAGGGACATCACAAGGGTTGTTGTCGAATCTGTGGTCAGTTATTTTCTGATGTTCCCGATGTTGCGGAGTTGAATGTAGCAGGTCCTGGATGTATGGGTAACATGGCGTTCCATTGTCAGTTGCGCGTCCAACACTACACCTAGATCTTTGACATCCCCAGAGAGATTGACAACAGAGTCCCCAACTCTAATGGATTGGAGTTTGGTTTTGGATACTCTTGTCTTCGGCCCAACCAGGATGCACTCCGTCTTATCATCATTCAGCTTAAGCTTGTTTTCAATCATCCACTCTTTGATGTCACTGCAGCATGTTGCAATGTGTTCCGCTGCATCATTGGCTTCCTCCGGTTCACTGTTGTAGAGGGAAGCAAGCTGACTATCATCAGCATAGAAATGCCTGTTGACATGATGTTCTTCAATAAGATGACCTAGCTCAGCAGTGTATAAAGTAAACAAGACTGGGCCTAGGACTGAACCCTAGGGACTCCAAACTTCATTTCCTCGGGAACAGAAAATACCCCATTGATATAAACGGATTGGTATCTATCTGTCAAATATGATTGGAACCATCTCCATGTGGTATCACGGAGACCGTAATTCTTCATAAGGCGAGAAAGAAGAATGGAATGGTCTATAGTGTCAAATGCAGCGCTAAGATCAAGGAGAACAAGGAGACCCACTTTTCCTTTGTCAACACCAAGCCGTAAGTCATTGATGACACGCAGCATAGCAGTTTCAGTGCTGTGATGTTGGCGATACGCAGACTGAAAGGGCTCCATTAGGTTGTTACTTGAAGATGTTCTATCAGACGTTTGGAAACGGCCCTTTCAATGATCTTGGAAGCAAACGACAGATTCGAAACTGGTCTGTAATTTGATTGCTGCTCTTTGTCCAGTGAGGGCTTCTTCAGTAGGGGTTTGACAATAGCCTTTTTGAATACGGATGGCATTGTACCATTTGTAATGGTGACCCCAATATCAACCCAAGAGCTTTATATATATATAAATATATATATATATATATATATATATATATATATATATATATATATATAAAATTGACAGTGTACGTTTTGCCGTAATTTAAGAAGATGTCTTAGTTAAGATACTTTCATGTTTTACTTATCTTATCAGTTTTGTTTTCTGATCGGGATATGTAATTAAATGTTAGGATTGGTCTGTCCTGTTTTCCAGAATCATGGTGAGGTTTGATGAAGTGCTGGAGAAGATCGGAGAATTTGGTCCGTTTCAGAAACGAATTTTTGTGTTGGTCTCCATGGTAACTGTGATGTCGACTTTTCGTATAATGTCTCCAGTTTTTCTGCTGAACATTCCAAAATATAGGTTAGTGGTATTGGTGGATTCATAACAAATATATTCAAAAGATGGTATCAACACATGGTGCCACTTTGTTTTCAATATATTCCACAGTGGTCATTGAAGACGTAGTTGCAGTGGTAACATCGTTGTAATGTACATTGAAGACGTTGTTGCCATGGTAACATCGTTGTAATGTACATTGAAGACGTAGTTGCAGTGGTAACATCGTTGTAATGTACATTGAAGACGTTGTTGCAATGGTAACATCGTTGTAATGTACATTGCAGACGTTGTTGCCATGGTTACATCGTTGTTATGTACATTTAAGACGTTGTTGCAGTGGTAACATCGTTGTAATGTACATTGAAGACGTTGTTGCAGTGGTAACATCGTTGTAATGTACATTGAAGACGTTGTTGCAGTGGTAACATCGTTGTAATGTACATTGAAGACGTTGTTGCAATGGTAACATCGAAAGCTATAATACTTAGGTATTAGGTAATAGAAAACGAATATATTATTTTTGATTTGTCTGTAGGCTAATGTTTACAATTCTATTAAATTAAAATGTTTATCATCAGTATACTGTCAACATAATTTCCACAAATTGCAATCTTTATTAACTACAAACAATGAATCACACATGTAAATATTTATGCCTATCAACAAAGAATGACATCGTTTGTAACTAAAAATAAAGTGTTACAGGATTCATCATTTTATTATCAGTATATCTATGCATTGTTCTTACATCGAACTGTATATTGTAAATCTATGTAGATTTGTAGTATTTTGTACACAGGCCTGTGGCATATGGACAAATATAATCAGTTGATTTGACTTTCCTAATTCAAACGTGCAAACATGGCAAAATAAATAAATAGCAATTGCGTTGCGTGAATCTGATTAGCTGAACACTGTCACAGAGATTCAGTTCATACCTGCGTGAACTTAATTTCGTGACGTCATATCACATTTAGCCACGCCCCCATGACGTCAGGTTCATGGCTAGTTGCGTTGTGCATTTTCATTGGCTGATGAACACGTTGTAGGCGGGGCTAATATTTGGTGTCTTCATACGTGTGAATAGTAAATAGTACAGCTCTAATTGTTGCAAATTTGTATATTTGTAGCAATGAAACCTCTTCAAAACATCAGCTACAAATATATTTACTTATAAGTATTGACTTCAAAATTTATTAAGTTCATGGAGGTATAAACTTTAAAAAAACGCTGTGCAAACTTGGCGTAAATCCGCTACACAGTTTGCACAGGGTATTTTAAGTTTATACCTCCATGAACTTAATAAATTTTGAAGTCAATACTTAAATAAACCATTGATGTGAAATGTTTACACAATAAGTTTGATAGAATAGCATTACTCTTAACTTACCGACATAACCACTTCAGATGTGCTATCCCCGGGTACAGTAACGACACCTACTCCATACAGAATGAGCAACACAAAGAACTCGTCAATCTCACTGTCCCCCTGGTGGTCAATAGCCAAGGGGAGACAACTTACTCTCAGTGTCAACTCTTCAACATGACGGATATGACGCCAGGGGGGAACAGAACACAGTACGAGTGTACCAGCTGGGTGTACGACACATCGGTTATCCAGTCGTCTGGTATCACAGACGTGGGTATATATGGAAATTTGGCCCGTCATAAATCACAGGGTCATGTTGCCAAGAATACACCATTCTTGACATGTTTACAATTGCATTATAGTTATATTATATAAAACATAAGTTGCATGGACAATGCAATTACTAAATAATGAATAGGGAATCTCAGATGATCAGTCATGGTATCCCTAAAACATTGTTTGATTAGTTTAAGGATTAAAGATTAAGAACAAAAGTATCACAAGAGCAGAGTGTTATCTCAAGAAATGTTATGTTATGGAAAGAGAAAATTGAACTTCTCAGAAATGAGGATGTGCTTTTTGTCAACAGTTCAACATGGTGTGCAAGAAAGAAATCTTACGTTCCCATAGCAACATGGTAGGCACTGCAGGGGGTCTACCAGGGGCTCTACTTTATGGCATCCTCTCAGATACGTGAGTAGGTGTAGATACCTTTTTAATAATGATTTGTGATGACCTAGTTTGCCGTCTACCTGATTCTCGAAACACCGCCATATAAATTCAGTTCATACCTGCATAAACTTAATTTCGTGACGTTACATCATATTAAGCCACGTCCCCTTGACTTGAGGTTCATGGCCAGTTGCGTTGTGGATTTACATTAGCTGATGAACGAGTTGTAGGCGGGGCTAATAATGCAATGACGTTTTGATTGACTCTTGTCTTTTTTTTCTTTTTTTTTAAAAATTTTGAATTCATACGCGGAAATACTGCAGCTCTAATTGTTGCAAATTTATATATTTGGAGCATTGAAACCTTCTAAAAACATTAAGTATGTGTATATTTATTTATAAGAATTGATTCTAAAATGCATTATGTTCATGGAGATATTAACTTAAAAACCGCTGTGCAAACTGTGCTACGCAGATTTACGCAGTTTGCACAGCATTTTTAAAATAAAACCTCCATTAACTTAATACATTTTGAAGTCAATTCTTAATTGTTTTATAATCTAATTACAGTAGATCTTAATGCCACCATTCATCTGTTGATATATGTGTTGTTGTCCTTACGTCGTCTCGTGCTTCTATTCATTGATTTGGGGTGTTTTTGTTTATGATACCTTAATATATCTAGCATGAGGCTAACTTTATCGAAACGATGGACATCTGAATTGTGAGATTGAGAACAGAATCTACCATCACATCACCTTGATGAAGACAAATGTGTAATTGATGATGATTGTATTATTCATTATTTCATCCTTACTATGACTTTCTGGGTTCAACACCTTCGATGATAAGGATTTTGATGATGATGATGATGATGATGATGATGATGATAAAGACAATGACGGTGATGATCGTGATGGCATGATGCAGTTGATGGTGATGATTTATTTATGATTTTATGAGAGAGATGATGATCATCATCATTGGTGTCCTGGGAGGTTTATCAAGAACTAGAAGCATACGATTGTAACAATAGCCCTAACCCTATATTATTATACCCCCGCTACGAAGTAGTCGGGGGTATATAGCGCTCAGCGCGTCCTTGCGTCCGTCCGTCCTTCCGTCCGTCCGTCCGTCCGTCCGGAACACTTTTGGTTCCGCTCATAACTCAAATACTACTTGTTCAATTGTTATGAAACTTTATACATGTACACTTTATGGTCCCTAGATGTGCCTTTTCTATGTTTCCCTCAGATTCCATGATTATTTTTTCAGATTTTCCACTTTTAAGCGTCTTTGTGTGCGCGTCTATGGTCACACTTTTGGTTCCGCTCATAACTCAAATACTACTTGTTCAATTGTTATGAAACTTTATACATGTACACTTTATGGTCCCTAGATGTGCCTTTTCTATGTTTCCCTCAGATTCCATGATTATTTTTTCAGATTTTCCACTTTTAAGCGTCTTTGTGTGCGCGTCTATGGTCACACTTTTGGTTCCGCTCATAACTCAAATACTACTTGTTCAATTGTTATGAAACTTTATACATGTACACTTTATGGTCCCTAGATGTGCCTTTTCTATGTTTCCCTCAGATTCCATGATTATTTTTTCAGATTTTCCACTTTTAAGCGTCTTTGTGTGCGCGTCTATGGTCACACTTTTGGTTCCGCTCATAACTCAAATACTACTTGTTCAATTGTTATGAAACTTTATACATGGACACTTTATGGTCCCTAGATGTGCCTTTTCTATGTTTCACTCAGATTCCATGATTATTTTTTCAGATTTTCCACTTTTAAGGGTCTTTGTGTGCGCGTCTATGCTTACACTTTTGGTTCCGCTCATAACTCAAATACTACTTGTTCAATTGTTATGAAACTTTATACATGTACACTTTATGGTCCCTAGATGTGCCTTTTCTATGTTTCCCTCAGATTCCATGATTATTTTTTCAGATTTTCCACTTTTAAGCGTCTTTGTGTGCGCGTCTATGGTCACACTTTTGGTTTCCGCTCATAACTCAAATACTACTTGTTTCCAAGAAGGTATTAACACCTCATATACATAGCTTCTTTCTTATAAATCTGGTAAATGATTTTGACATGTTCACATTCAAGGTCAAAGGTCAAGGTCATGAGTGCTTTAATTACTACAATAATCCTTGTAAACATGATAACTTCAAACGTTTTTGTGCTGTCAGGCTCTTATTTGGTATATATCAACTATGGAGATAGACCAAGATTTGAAAAAGTTTTCGCTAAAATCTGTCAAAGGTCAAGGTCACAGCAAGGTCACAACTTAAGCATGCTATTGTGAATATGCCTTATGTTAACAATGAACACTTTGAGTCATTGCATGATTGTTATACACAATGAACAGTAATCAGTGATGGTGTGACCTTGAAGGTCTAAGGTCAAGGTCAAGGTCATGAGATATTGGTTCAGGCCATGTTAATCCTTTGATCCAATTTTGAAATCAGAAATAGGTTTTAAGAACAAACTTGTGAAAAGTGACCCCAGTGATGATTCAACTTGTTAGAATAACTTGAATAATGAACAAATTTTGGTCCAAGAAAAATCCCATTTTATTTATGCTGAGGAGAAGGCGGAACAGGGAAAGGCGAGACCCAAAGTTTCGGAGCTGCTCTGCTTTTGCGGTGTCCCGCAAACGCTCTTCTAGTTGTTCAAATGTTACGAAACCACTTTGACTTTTACTTCTAAAACATGCTTAGAGGTGTAATACTTACTCTGCTTTAATAATATATGTTATGGTCTTTTCATACAAAAGTTTAAACATTGATACCCTTTTGCTATTTTCAAACATTTCTCTTTGACCAATGTTAATGTAAAAGCGGGGGTATCATAAGTGAGCTTTGCTCACTAATTCTCTTGTTTACAATAACAATAACACGAAACCATCCATATGTTAATAAAACTAGATTCGATGATGTTCCCATGGCAGTATAGGACGGAAGAAGTCACTGATGCTGTCTATAGCACTGACGGTTGCCACCAGTGTAGGTGCTGCTTTCTCTCCAACATATGACATCTACGTAGCGATCACTTTCTTCAGCAACCTCGCAAGTGGGGGTCTCTTCATGATATCATTTGTTATTGGTAAGACTTAAATTAAGACATATAAGTAAATAAATTGTCCCAAATTCACCATTCCTGCAACATTTAATTTGTTCAGAGATATATAACACCGTCTTTATAATGTGTCATCGTTAAGTTACATTTTCATTAAAACTTACATAAATTGTATCACTTCCTCAGAGCAGTGTTTATCAAGGGTTTATGTCAGTCTATGTCAGTTTATGTCAGTTTATGTCAGTTTATGTCAGTCTATGTCAGTTTATGTCAGTTTATGTCAGCCTATGTCAGTTTATGTCAGCCTATGTCAGTTTATGTCAGTTTATGTCAGTCTATGTCAGTTTATGTCAGTTTATGTCAGTTTATGTCAGTCTATGTCAGTTTATGTCAGTTTATGTCAGTTTATGTCAGTCTATGTCAGTTTATGTCAGTTTATGTCAGTCTATGTCAGTGTATGTCAGTTTATGTCAGTCTATGTCAGTTTATGTCAGTTTATGTCAGTTTATGTCAGTGTATGTCAGTTTATGTCAGTTTATGTCAGTCTATGTCAGTTTATGTCAGTTTATGTCAGTCTATGTCAGTCTATGTCAGTTTATGTCAGTTTATGTCAGTCTATGTCAGTTTATGTCAGTTTATGTCAGTTTATGTCAGTCTATGTCAGTTTATGTCAGTTTATGTCAGTCTATGTCAGTTTATGTCAGTTTATGTCAGTCTATGTCAGTGTATGTCAGTTTATGTCAGTCTATGTCAGTTTATGTCAGTTTATGTCAGTCTATGTCAGTTTATGTCAGTGTATGTCAGTTTATGTCAGTTTATGTCAGTCTATGTCAGTCTATGTCAGTTTATGTCAGTTTATGTCAGTCTATGTCAGTCTATGTCAGTTTATGTCAGTTTATGTCAGTCTATGTCAGTTTATGTCAGTTTATGTCAGTTTATGTCAGTCTATGTCAGTTTATGTCAGTCTATGTCAGTTTATGTCAGTTTATGTCAGTTTATGTCAGTTTATGTCAGTCTATGTCAGTCTATGTCAGTTTATGTCAGTTTATGTCAGTCTATGTCAGTTTATGTCAGTTTATGTCAGTCTATGTCAGTTTATGTCAGTTTATGTCAGTCTATGTCAAGTAATTACCTGAAGAGAGACTGAACAATACAGATATCATTTGTTATTGGTAAGACTTAAATTAAGACAATGAAGTAAATAAATCGTCCCAATTTCACCATTCCTGCAATATTTCATTTGTTCAGAGATATAACACCGTTTTTATAATGGGTCATCGTTAAATTAAATTTTTATTAAAAATTACATAAATTATATCACTTCCTCAGAGCAGTATAATTATCTAAAGAGAGACTGAACAATACAGCTATCTGAATCATGTTTCATCAAGAAGAATTGAATCCCTTTTGCATGCGTCTTTGCAGTCATGGAAATTGTTGGTCCTTCAAAACGAACCTTTGTCAGCATAACCATTGAGTTCTTCTGGGTTTTTGGTATGCTTGTTCTTGATGCGGCAGCGTACTTCATCCGCCAGTGGCGCCACCTACGTCTTGTAATCGGAGTTCCTCCAGCGCTGTTTCTCATCTATTGGTGGTGAGTTTTGCGTAACATATTTAAATTAGCTAGTTTATACAGACTGAATGTATACACCCGGACAAAGGTTAAGCAACCCCTATATAGCTATAAGATAACAATGTTTCAGAAAAAGTAATTATTTTATAATTTAAAGATCATCTGATAGTTTAACAAAGAAATATTCAATCAGATAACGTTTTACTACTTTTGAATATTTGCATTTTAAAAAATTGGTACGTCGATGGCAATATAATATAATTATTATATAATAATACAAGTTTAGTTATTCTGAAAAACGAAGGTCAATATTGGTTGCTGTACTTTGTAAAACTCAATTCTGTGATTTGACATGATCAAACTTGTAGTAACGGCCGTCAATCTAAAGTCACTGTTAGGCAGTATAATACGAAATTAGGAAAATGAGTTCCGTAAAATTAATGTAATGAAGGAATCCATTCAATATTATCTTACTTACCTTTCTTAATCAGAGAGCGGAGTTTAAAGATAGTACCCAAAAAAAGCCATTGGTATAATTCCTAGTTGATGTGATTCTTGTGATTTATTTTGTTGTAACAAGGTGTTGAAAAATGTCTTAAAATTTCCAAAACCCGCTAGTTCCTTATTAGGCAAGATAAAAAATGTTTTGATTTGTGAACGTACGTCAACTTGGTAACAGAAATGTTGTTTTCGACACCTGAAACCTGAAGTTATATCATGTATGTTATGCACAAGAGTAACAGTTAAAACATCAGAACTGATACAACTTCCGTAGTCTTTTCTTTAAATGCCAACACATCTTTTGAAGAAATTAGTCAATATCAATATTTTACAAGTGGAGAATAATTATTACAGTTAAACCATTTTTTAACATTCTCACAGCATCACATTCAAGTATTGAATGAAAGGTGTTCCTTAACTTATTTCCGGGTGTGTATTTCGTGCTTCTTCTTGTGAGAAAACTTCAATTGGTTGCAGGGGCGGGATAGCGCAGTGGTTAGCGCGTTCGGCTTCGGATCAAGAGGTCCGGAGTTCGAATCCCGCCAGGGGCACGGCAACTTTGTCTGCAGTGGAGAACTGTTCTACACGCAGTAAGGTTTGGGTGCAATGCTACACTGAATTTCAGCGTAGTACCACCCATGGTTCGCTAGTTCCAGCCGATGCTCGCAGGTTTCACCGCAATGCATAGCCACATGGCGTTGCGGGCTTTCTCCCTGCCATAATACTAGCAGCCGCGATATAAGTGAACTACTCTTGAAAGCGGCATTAAACCCCAACTCACTCACTTTGAGAAAACACCTGTTTTAAAGGAAGATACATATTGTTTAAGTCGGCGATGTACCCAATGTTTGAAGATGTTCCATGACATGGTCAAGATCAGTTGCACAGACATAATGAGCTTTTCAATTACTGAACGATGAAAAAACCTTAAACAATAGATATGAAGCAGACCTGTTTATAAGCATCAAAGGACCATACGTTATTATTATCAAAAAAGGATAATCCCCGAGTCCCCAAGGTGGCTGATATCCAAAGGAAAGATAGAAGAAGCGAGCAAGACTCTCAGGAAGATAGCAGAGTCTAACAAGGTGGAGCTGGAGGAGGAGGTGATGAAGAATGTCACTGTGGAGGAAGAGGAGGAGGAGGAGAAGAAGGTTCCCTTCTGGAAGATGTTCTCAAGTCCTGTTCTTCTCCTCAGGACCTTAATCATCCTCTTTAATTGGTAACCGTTCTACTTTATTATCTTAATTATCTTGTTGTTTATATGCTCAATAGCACAGGGGGTGTATCGCTTAGAAACAGCGTTTGAAAGACATACCTATACCCTACCCTATTACTAAACTAAAGAAAGTTTACACCTCAGTTGGTTTTATCATATGTTTGATTTTCAATTACAAATATTTTGTGTTTTCGAAGTCGTACTCTAAAACTGAAAAGTGCAGGCGTTTTGTCTTCAGCCAAGGAAGAATTCTATGTGGTTTTAATTTTGTAGGGAAAAGGAAATTTTAAATTCATAAATTCTTTCAAAATTAATTTAAATTTAATTTAATTAATAAAATGTTCATTGACATATAAGACATCTGCTAAGTGAAAATCAATAAATGTGCCTCATTCTGCACACATTTACAACATTATAAACATGGTAGGGGTCATGTTAGTGTAAACATGATTTTATACCCCTTGGTCCTTTCATGCATGTTCTGCATGTTTAAAAAAAAACGAGTATGATTGTTTGCCGAATCAGTCAACATTGAACATTAAATAATATCCCGGTTATATCATATCAATTTGTTTTGTTATTTTTACTGTATGAGTGAAACAATAGGGTGTATAGTTACTTTTGTACCTCAGTTTATATACAAGGAAAAGGATGTAACGACGAAACCACCTCGTGTCATGTGTGAAATTAATTCTAAATTAATCATGTGATAGTCAATCCTATTTCCATCATGCATTGTATGATAAATATAGTAGTTCACGTCATTTTGTATTCACAATCAGGAAGTTAGAAATATTTAAATCTTCAACATCACACTGTCTCAACATGTAGCCCACACATTACATTCCTTACTGTTAAAGGTTGGCCGTGAACCTTGTCTACTACGGACTGAGTCTGAACGTGGGCAACTTGAGCGGGGACATCTACCTTAACTTCTTCCTGTCCAGTCTGATGGAGCTGCTGGCCTATGTTGGATGTTACTTCCTTCTCATCAGACTCGGCAGGAAGACAATTCTCTGTGTCAGCCATCTGGTCGGGGGCGTGGCATGTCTTGCGACAATTTTGCCGGTCATCTTTGGCGATTCTTGTAAGTTGCAAAGTGTTGAAATGACAATAGCACAAACCATGCCTTTGGTTGACATGATGACATGACTCTCTCTGATAACGTGTTATATCGACTGTTCGTTCGTGATTACGGAGGATATGGTTCTGTTTTCCTGAGTTTCCTAACTCGCCCCTACTGTCTTGATGGTTCATGTTATAAAAGGTTTTACTTTTAAGCAAGTAGCTGGATGGTGATGGTTCTATCCATGATTGGTAAACTCGGAGTCTCGGCTGCCTTTGCAGTCATCTACACACTGACTACCGAGTTGCTTCCCACGGTTGTGAGACAATCTGGTCTGGCTGTTTGTTCTGTTAGCGAGATGGCTGGAGGAATGATATCACCTTATATAGCAGACTTGGTATGTATATGAATAACATTAATCATAGTTATGGTATGATACGATGGTAGTCTGAATTTGAACCCTGAGGGTCTGACAGGCGACCGGGTGTATTCACCTCGATCTGTACCTTCTGTACCCGTTGACAAGGGGTAATATGTCAATCAGTGCTTTGAGCATGCAGTGTGTATGGATATATGCGTTATATAAATGGACTATTATTATTATTAATATGGCAAAACGGTTGTGAGTCAACCTTGAACAGGGTGTGTTCCATGTGTGTTGGTCAAGTGGATAATATCACCTTCTGTGGCAGTCTTGGTTTTAGATCAATTGAATTAACTATCCAAAACTGCAAGATATATTTTGATTTTGTCGGTTTCCCAAAATGATGTGATGAAGATTGAACAATTGAATAGTCATGGTGTTAATACGTCAGCAGTTGATGACCTCACTTTGCCTTGACATCACAAACATCACCGCTGACACTTATGTGATGCTGTGAAAACGTCACCCAGGCAAATAATAAAAAGAGCCTTTTTGATTAGTTTTATCTTCAAATATTTTAATGATAGTACCGCCGCTATGATCAAACATGTTGTATTTGGATGAACTTTTGTTGATATATAAATACAACTTGAATGCTCAATATACCATGATCATTACAATTAAAAATATAAATACATTATGACTACACATACCTTTTTCAGGGTATTCTTGTGAAAGGGCCCATGGGTGATGCACTTCCCCTCATGGTGTTTGGTTCCATAGCTATATGTGCGGGACTGCTTGCATTTCAACTTCCGGAAACCAAGGATAAACTTTTACCAGAAACTATACAGGACGCAATAAACTTTGGACGGTAAGAGAAACGCAATATCGAATGAAGCACATGTTTCTTTGAAGTAAATAATTACAAATGTAAGGTAAACTACAATTGATTTTTCAAAATACACAAAATACAATAAAAACTAAGGAGGATTGTTATATATTTAAGTAAAGAATTGTTTCAAATAAACATATATTAAGCATATCGGAAGAAAGACATATTCGACAGTGTTATATGATAACAAGGCTTTATATTTGTATTCGTTTGTTCATTTTAAAGAAACTAGAATACCAATGATGTAGTTATTCCTTCTGATTTATCCTTCGGACTTCTTCCTATTGGCCGATTGCAGAACACATACACATTTCCGTGAGGCTGATTTCTTGAAGTTTTTATTCATTTTGTGACCAATTTCAGTGTCTAAGATATGTCCTTTTCTGAGATTTCAATGTGTCAGAGCTATTATAGATAGCTATATATTCACTTTTCCTAAGGCAATTTAGTCATGTCTTAATGTTAGTGTACTTGAAAATATCACTGACAAAGATGGCTGAGCGTTTGATAAGCCCAACCATACTTTTAGGGTTATCAATAAACGTACACTCAGGGCCAAAATAAACGTTACATGTGTACCAAAAATGCAACAAAATGCAACAAACTGCAAGATATTTTAAACCACGAGGATAAGATACGACTGAAAAATGGAACATCATGTCTCTAAAAGCCAACTTAACTTAATTTGTATTTTTTAAAACATTATCCGTTCATGTTTCCGAAAAGCATGGTTTTACAATCTTCGAATTGAATTCTTCCCGATGCGTAGACAGACTTAAAGTTCAAGAAGGCACATTCAGCTGACAACATCTCGATGTAACATGATATCCATATTTCTTAAAATTTCATATTTAATACCAAAACATATTTCCCGAAACCATCGTTTATACATGCGTATCAATTTCAGCCTCCTATGTATGGAACATATATGGAATATTAAGTATCATAGTCTCATGAAAGAAATTTGTATAACTCTTTACAAAATATATCAGACATTTTAAATCGACTTTACCCGGCGGAAATATTTTGTGTTTGACTCTGTTGAAAAGTTGATATAATTTCTTTTGTCACTTGGTGATGATATTGTTGAAACATACAACCGTATGCTAAAGTTTAACACCGTAACTAAAGATTAAATTAAAACTTAAAATTCAAACACGATACTATGGGATTTAACAAGAATAGGTAACAGTGTATTTTTTTCCATTTCAGATCCAAAAGGATGAAGCCTCACTATGAAGTTAGAGAGATGTTGGAGAAACAAGAGCTGGAAGTTACCTTATGTTCTACCAGAGAATCACAACCAGAAAACTCCTTGTTATAGAAAGTCGTTTTGACAGAAGGAAGTGGACACCATCTGCCAAAATGTTTCTATAGTACTCCTTTGAATGACTAAAGATGGGCGTTGAAGGAAGTCATTGCAACTGGACAAGTGAAAAGATTTCATATATGAAACGTGTAAGCCTCAAATTTAAAATTTAAAACGATACTTCGCAACTCAATAAACCTTATTTCTGGGGACTTTGTTATGAATATTAAAAGAGCAGGAATCACACCCGAGCACCTGTCGCTAAACAAAACACAACTTGTAATGGATAACTGCATAAAAATGTGAATGCCACAATCTAGCATTAAACACTTGAAAAATGTCACCTGCTGAATGTCATAGAGACGTCAAATTATTTTTGAATGTCAGTAACAATCTAGCATTAAACACCAGTAATGTTATGTTCCACAGAAAAAATGTAACATTATTTTTGTAAAGTCTTAACGCTGTGACATTCTTCTTCATTTGACATTAAACGTGGTATAAGACGGCAAATGAATTGACACTTTCACACAAATCACAAATACTTTCGATGAACTGTGGGATCGAACCTGCAACCTGATGGTTTCTTGTCGAGTGAACTTACACTGCAACCATGGTCATTTTATCTCCACATAAAAAATGGACGCTCGAAGGTAGATTTAGAATTGACACCATGATTGAATGGTCAACGATTGTCGCTTTATAAGTCGTAATAGTTGCCTACTGAGACCGAGGTGTTCATGATTAATTAGCGAACCCTCGCGCACGTGAAACATAAATGCCGAGGACGTTCATGTTTCCCGTGCGCGAGGGTTCACCTCACTTGAACTCGAGGTTCAATTTATACACTGGCTCGGCATTACATCAAACCAAATACAGAATGAAAACACTTTTGGTGTAGATTTAAGGGTTCGTATGAACATAATCGGGTACAAAAGATGGTTGTCCTTGTCAGATGAACGATGTGTATAATTTCAGTCAGCTAACACAGGCTTGAGCGAGTCGTGATGCACGTGCAACACGCTGAAATGTACAAGTCAATACAATAAACCGCATGATCAGTGTCAATATCGCCAGTTTACAAACACTACAACACACTTATAATAATGGTGTTTATTAACATTCTGTTTCCAGTTCATAGAGGGACTTGAGTAATAATCAAAGTGACGGTTTAAATTAATTTAATTTAATTAATAATCTTTATAACTCGTCATGAAATGTTCTCTCTCTTAACAACTGGTTTCCGTGGTGTAATGGTTAGTTGTCCAGAAACCAGCAGGTCACAGTTCGGTTCCATGTTTCGACAAACAACATTTGTGCATTTCATTGGTATTGATATTCCTTTATTTTATGAAACATTTTCACTTTAAATTGAAAAATATAAATGTTAAATGACAATTAATTTAACAGTGTGAACAATGATTACCAACTTTTATTCTTTAATAAATCCGCAAATACCGCAAGGCTTAAATCAGCCAGTAATGCAGACTGGCAAGAGTTATGCCTTGCGTTTGGAAGTTGGGTTCAGGGCGACTGTCCAGCTCTGAGTTCAGTCAGTGAGAGTTTGTGTTAGAGTTGAGGAAGGCTGGTTAAAAGTTTGTATGAAAGGAGGAATAAATGACTTAAAGTTATCTGTGTTCAATATCTAACTAACTCCCAAACGCAAGGTATAACTCTCCCCAGTCTCTATTACTGGCTGATTTAAGCCTTGCAGTATTTTCCTCGCTTTGCTGTGCCAAGATAGTGGATAGCTGCACCTGAAATGTATAGTGGGCCCCCGATTTCCAAGCACAGAGATTTAAAGGAAATACTGCAAGGCCTAAATCAGCCAGTAGTGGAGACTGGCAAGAGTTATGCCTTGCATTGGGAAGTTGATATCTAACATGTAAGTCTGATTCTTCATACAGGACAAAAACAAGTTAGGGATATTTTGAAACTTTGGAATGAAGAAGGATGCTGTATTTTGTACTTGACATACTAATGAAATAATAATAATAATAAATCATCCAATATCCTTAAATTATTTTTCTCGTATATAAAACATCATAATTATGTAGTTGGACTGTTTGTATTTGCACCACAAGATGATATGGGATTGAAGGAATAACTAGTTCAAATTCGCACTTTTAGTTTCGTTCCCGCAAGACAATCCTAACATCAGTGAAGAATTGTTTCGTTAACGAGTTCACTTTGTTTGATCATGATATTTCCGAAGATAAGATCCTGTATATACCTGACTTACCTGAGAGGCCTGCACCTGCTGTGATAAGGACGCTGCAGGTAAAATGGATACAAGAACAGGTAGGTGTATATTGAACAGATATAAAAAAAAAATGTACACAAAATGGTCAACGATTTTGAAGGAATGAATAATGAATTAGACTTAATATCGAAATTATTTATAGGTTTGATTTTACTGTGTAATGAGGTAAAAGTAGAAGAAAAAAACATGGCTAACGAAAAATAAATTACTAATGATTAAGTCCGTCGTAAAGTTTTACATAATTTGTTTTGATTTAACGAACTTTTAATTAGAAGACTTCCCTCTTCATTTATAACTATCTGTTCTTTTTTTTAGTATAGTCAGAATATATTGAAACCTTTAATAATTAATCTATATTGTCGTTGAATAAAATATCTTAATGTAATTGATATTACTCGCCCATGGAACATATTGTAGTTTAAAAATCATAATACAATATCAAACTAGTTCAACGCTGCCATCCTCGATAATCCAGCGCTTTCGTTCCGATAAATCTACACAGATTTATCGGAACGAAAGCGCTGGATTATCGAGGATGAGCGCTGCATGTATGGCGTCCAAATAGATCGAGAATGCAGTTGTGACGTCACAATGGTCGTACCGCTATCGTAATGGCACATTATACCAGAGCTCCGTTCCATAACAGCGAGCGCTTATAATCGCTCATTGATTGCTCAATGTAGCGCTCAAGTAGCGCTCAAGTAGCGCTCAAGTAGCGCTCATTCTCTCCTGAACGACACGGTGCCAAACCTCAAAGTTTACGCTTTGCTACGTAGCGCTACGTTGAGCAATCGCGGTCAATATAGGTTTAAAAGTAATCGCTAATTGAGCGATTACATTGAAACCTTTCTTGAACACGGCCATGGACATCTGAGTTTGAGCAAAGTGTCGGCAGAATTGTGCTTGGTTAATTTCGGCAAATAATTCACATATTTCTCAACTTCCTTCCATATAATACCATTTTATAAACTCGAAAATGACTTGGCATCAAATTCACTTTCGTTCGTTTAATAAAAATGTTATTAAATGGAAAATCGTTTCGTACCCTATATCGGACATTAATTATTTGATTTTTAAAATTAAATGAAGTGAGAATTGGCTTGCAAGATTAGCAAAGCAGCAGTTATTGAGAAGTGTCGAGAGATGTTTCTGGAATCTTGAAAGTTATCACCACTGGAAGCCAAGTTAGTATATAAACTCATGTGCAAAAGAAACGTTCCCATGAAAAATACAAGATATTTAAACCACGGGCGGGAAATACGACTGAAACAGCATTACATCATGTCTTCAGAACCTAACTATACCAATAATGCATTTTCAAAACATTTTCTATTCATATTTCTGAGAATTTCATGTTTTAAGAAATCGTCGTTTTCGAACCGAGATAGAAGCGTCGAAAAGCGATTTTTGGCTCGTTTTGTGACGTCCTACAATATTGTTGTGTTAAAGAATTTAAGTCAAAGACGGTTATTTATGTTGACGGTCTCTACTTTTAATTACATTTCTACTTTTTAATTTTTTAAACCTAAAAATCAAACATTGTGGCAAAAAAAACATCTCGAAAAAGCTTCTTTAGCACCCACATTGTATATGAACAGACATGAAAATAAGGTATCATACTCTGATGTATGAAGGTGTGAGTACTTCTTTACAAAACATGTGTCTATCAAATGCATTCAAAATCTCCTTTTGTCCGACAGCGATATATATATCTATACTCTCTTAAAAATGTGGGAACGTTTCTTTTGCACGTAAGTATACATGTGCGCATATGCTGACAGAAACAAATATATGACATCACAATGGTATGACGTCACATCTTATGACATCACAAAATTATGACTATCAAGTATATAGTACCATCTTTTAATGAATTGAGATGCTCATTATCCTGAAATCCTTTTGAGAGTTAATTTTATTCATCTTTCTTCAGTTTTGACATGTCTGCTGGTGTTGTGTGGTTACCGAGGTATGTTGTATAACTTATTACCTATCTACTGTAGGGGGAGATATGGAGTCTGTTGTATAACTTATTATCTATCTACTGAAGGGGGAGATATGGAGCCTGTTATATAACTTATTATCTATCTACTGTAGGGGGGGGGGGGGGGGGGGGGGGGAGATATGGAGTCTGTTGTATAACTTATTATCTATCTACTGTAGGGGGAGATATGGACTCTGTTGTATAACTTATTACCTATCTACTGTAGGGGGAGATATGGACTCAGTTGTATAACTTATTATCTATCTACTGAAGGGGGAGATATGGAGCCTGTTATATAACTTATTATCTATCTACTGTAGGGGGGAGATATGGAGTCTTTTTATAACCTATTATCTATCTACTGTTGGGGGAGATATGGACTCTGTTGTATAACTTATTACCTATCTACTGTAGGGGGAGATATGGAGTCTGTTGTATAACTTATTATCTATCTACTGTAGGGGGGAGATATGGAGTCTGTTGTATAACTTATTATATATCTACTGTAGGGGGAGATATGGAGTCTGTTGTATAACTTATTACCTATCTACTGTAGGGCGAGATATGGAGTCTGTTGTATAACTTATTACCTATCTACTGCAGGGGGAGATATGGAGTCTGTTGTATAACTTATTATCTATCTACAGTAGGGGGGAGATATGGAGTCTGTTGTATAACTTATTATCTATCTACAGTAGGGGGAGATATGGAGTCTGTTGTATAACTTATTATCTATCTACTGTAGGTGGAGATATGGACTCTGTTATATAACTTATTATCTATCTACTGTAGGGGGAGATATGGAGTCTGCTGTATAACTTATTATCTATCTACTGTAGGGGGAGATATGGAGTCTTTTGTATAACTTATTATCTATCTACTGTAGGGGGGAGATATGGAGTCTGCTGTATAACTTATTATCTATCTACTGTAGTGCGAGATATGGAGTCTGTTGTATAACTTATTATCTATCTACTGAAGGGGGAGATATGGAGTCTGCTGTATAACTTATTATCTATCTACTGTAGGGGGAGATATGGAGTCTGTTGTATAACTTATTATCTATCTACTGTAGGGGGGAGATATGGAGTCTGCTGTATAACTTATTATCTATCTACTGTAGGGGGAGATATGGAGTCTGTTGTATAACTTATTATCTATCTACTGTAGGGGGAGATATGGAGTCTGTTGTATAACTTATTATCTATCTACTGTAGGGGGGAGATATGGAGTCTGTTGTATAACTTATTATCTATCTACTGTAGGGGGAGATATGGAGTCTGCTGTATAACTTATTATCTATCTACTGTAGGGGGAGATATGGAGTCTGTTGTATAACTTATTATCTATCTACTGTAGGGGGAGATATGGAGTCTGTTGTATAACTTATTATCTATCTACTGTAGGGGGAGATATGGAGTCTGCTGTATAACTTATTATCTATCTACTGTAGGGGGAGATATGGAGTCTGTTGTAGAACTTATTATCTATCTACTGAAGGGGGAGATATGGAGTCTGTTATATAACTTATTATCTATCTACTGTAGGGGGGAGATATGGAGTCTGTTGTATAACTTATTATCTATCTACTGAAGGGGGAGATATGGAGTCTGCTGTATAACTTATTATCTATCTACTGTAGGGGGAGATATGGAGTCTGTTGTATAACTTATTATCTATCTACTGTAGGGGGAGATATGGAGTCTGCTGTATAACTTATTATCTATCTACTGTAGGGGGAGATATGGAGTCTGTTGTATAACTTATTATCTATCTTCTGTAGGGGGGAGATATGGAGTCTGTTGTATAACTTATTATCTATCTACTGTAGTGGGAGATATGGAGTCTGTTGTATAACTTATTATCTATCTACTGTAGGGGGGAGATATGGAGTCTGTTGTATAACTTATTATCTATCTACTGTAGGGGGAGATATGGAGTCTGTTGTATAACTTATTATCTATCTACTGTAGGGAGGAGATATTGAGTCTGTTGTATAACTTATTATATATCTACTGCAGGGGGAGATATGGAGTCTGTTGTATAACTTATTACCTATCTACTGTAGGGGAAGATATGGAGTCTTTCCGTCAGACTGTCTGTTTGTCCTTATGTTCGTTCATCAATTTTCTCAAATCCGGATCCCATTGAATGTACATTGTTTATACATTTGTTAACCATGTTTTTCTCATTTCTGACCCACGTGCATCTTCCTGTGATTTGATTTTTCCGTCGTTTTCATGGTACCGGTACTCTTGAAGGTACCTCTGGCAATACTCTTGATGTAGCACGTTTTTTTGCAAATATTGTTTTCAAAATTGTCATGATCATTTATAATGATAGTTTATGTCAATTATATTTACTTTAGAGAAAAACATCTTATTACACAAACAAATTATCCTTAGTGGTAATAACGGTGTTGCATATAAAGCAAAAATTGCATGGAGGCCATTTCATTGTTAACACATTTTATTATTTCGAATTACAAAAACGATTCCCATGGCTTTCCCTAGCGAAGTTCATTCGTTTTTAACTTGATTTTCCGAAGTGAGATATATTTGATCAACTTATATGAGTAAAACTTCGTGCTACTACCCCTTTAAAAAGTTTTTTTCCGTAATAGTTTTTAGTTTATGGAGTTGTGACCCTTCAATATATACATGTAATTTAATTCGGTGTCAGAAGTGAACCCCAGCCATACCCAAACGCTCTTTAGTATACACTCAACCGCAAAAGAAGCGTCACCATACAAATAAAAAGACATTTCAATCCATAGGTGTGTAAGAAACCTGTATATCACATGTAAATGATATATTCTTTTGAATAATACCTGTCCATGATGAAGTGAATAAATGTGATATTTGCATTTGGATAAATGATTAAAAAACCAGAGATTAAGTTCCTATTACTTAGTCAAATACATTTTTGTATCTATGTATTGTCTATTACATTGTTATATTCCAATAAAAGAATGAAAAGACAAAATATAAGTTTTAAGTACTTTTTTCCGAGGTAAATTTAGGACTTTTTTACCGATACAATTTTTCGAGGACTTTTTCTCCGAACACCGTGTATACGACTAAAACAGAATTACATCATGTCTTCAGAGGCAGATTAAACTAACCAAATTTTGTAAAAATTATCTATTTATACTTACATTTTAAAAAAAATGATTAAAGAAATCCGTTTTTATATTTTCTTGTCAGATTCAAAAGAGATTTTTAGCTTTGTTTTATGACGTTCTACAGTAATGGTGTATCAATAAAATATATGTCTTAGAAGGTTTTTTTTAAGTCGGCATCATCTTTTACTAATTACATTTCTACACTTTATATTTGTTTTACTTTGCCAAAGTGTGTTTGAACTAACAGAAAATTAAAAGCGTCATACTGTGAATTTAGAATTGGAAGTACCTCATAACACAACATGTGTCTATCAGAAACATTAAATATCTGCTCTTTCCGACAAAAGAATGCCGTGTTTTACTCTGTTGAAAATGAGGTTACGTTTCTTTTGCAGTTGAGTGTATAGGTGCTTCTCGATACGTTTTAAAACTGAACTGAGTCATCAGGTTGATGGCATGGCTTTAAAGATGATAAACAGATCACTATAATCATTCATTTTTAATTGACCAAGAATATGTTTCAATATGTTGCCAAATACATGTAAGTCCCAAAACCAATTTGTAACTAAACTTATAACGAATATTGAAACAAAAGAGTATGTAGTTTCCACTAATCCACTTTCCAAAATAATCAATCTCAACAAAATCGGTGCTATTGTCACTTTGTTTAATCGTAAAATTTTACCGTTTTTGGTACACATTGCATTTCACCACATTATATCTTACAAAATGTACTTGAAGAAGTGTTGCAAGTGGATGCAGCGATATTCAAATTAGTAAATATGTTACAACTCCCTACAGTGATTCAAATTATGTTTAATCGTCCGTTTGTTGCAGCTGATGCGTTAGACTGCTACAACTGTGTGGGTGTGGATGTATTGAGTAAATGCACAAAGAGAGTCACCTGTAAAAGTGATGAGGTGGGAACATACAGTACTGTGCAAAAGTAACTGCATATTCTGGTCATTTAACCTACGAACATTACCTACACAGAATTAGAAATTGTAATGTGAAATCAATGACACGTATAATGATTTATGTACAATATGGTTAAATTTTACAAACGGCTTATATTTCTTTCTGCTGAAAACAATATTGCCGTTAAATAATAACTTACCGTCAGTTAATATATTTCCGAATGATCGCTTTGAGTTAAATGTGGTGCTGATTATCTATAAACACTTATTCTTTCAGCAAGTATGTGTACGTCCAAAGTAACAGACCTGAAATTTAGGATTACAGATTTTGAAAAAACTAACGGTCCTTTGAGTTGCTGAGGCACTTATTAAATGTTTTAGGTATAAATATACTAAAAAGAGTTTAATAATGATGTTCGAGAACAGTAGGCATAAATATTCTCAATGTCACATTTTTTCCCTTTCCAGTCTGATTAAAATCGACCCTGCAATAGTTTATATTCGGTACGAACTGGTTTTATAGAATCTTTGAGAGGAAACCTTCGAACGACATGAGTTTGTACCCCGATAAATGCACTATTTTGCAAAGTTTATTTATCGGAAAACTGTCCATTTTAATCAGACTTTTTTTAATTTCTTTCATATCTTGGCTAAACTATAGTTGTTCTTATCACAAACTTACATAATTCATTAGCAATGTAGTCTGGCAATGATTGGAAATACTTATAAGCGGACTGGTTGATAACACGATTGAAATGAATAATTTTGTAACAAACTTATATTAATGAATACATATTTCTTTATTATTTATTTATCTAGCACTGTCACGCACGGAAGTATATATTTAACGAACAGAAAGTTGTGTATGATGTCAACTGTAAGCCAAGTAAGTACTAATATCACATATTTCATGACACGTAGAAGGAATATTAGGAAAGAAACCCCTCTCCAACAAAACGAATATGTTGATCCAAGAAACAATTTTATATGATCAACGCTGTTTAAATATGCATTAATTAAATTGGGCAAATTTAGGAATTCAACTTTGAAAACGTTACCATCAGTACAGGTGGATATTTTGATAATATTGCTGTATAATATATCAGTCAGTGTGACAATTCAATGTTTAAAACGATTTAAATCAAGTTTGACAGTTAAAAACGCGTTCTTCAGTGAAACAGAAACACTAGCACAGACAATGAAACGAAATGCAGCAAGACTCAGATTAGCCAGTGATCGAGTGGCAAGACTTAGATTAGCCAGTGATCGAGTGGTGGAGTTGTCAATTGAAGGGGTGCATACAAGAAGGGCACATGTTTTACGTATATAACATAGCACATGTGCCCATCTTGAATGCACCCCTTCAATTGGTTGAGCCTTTCAATTGTCAATTGTTTACGCATTCGCGGGTAACATCTGACCATCACACCATGACACCATAAAACATTATTTGTTCTCAACCCTACTCAACCCAGCTGTGCAGTCGGATAGAAGCCAAGCGGAAGGCAGTGTCTGACATCTCAGTCTTCGAAACAGCGGACATTGCTGGCGAGATTGTGGATTCTGCGGACGTTGCGGACATTGCGGACATTGCGGACATTGCGGACATCGAGATGTGGGCGTCATGCTGTGGCTCTGTGCTGTGCAACGGAAACTTTGATACTGAGGGGTTCTTGAAAGGTGCGTCATGGCGTTTGTCATGGATAACACCTGAATGCGTAGGCAAAGGTCTCTCTTTGCTAGAACGCCCGAGGATGAGGGTGTTATCTATTTTATATACCGAAAACAGACAAAAATAAACAAACCAACTGTCTAAATGTGTTACTGCAGGTGTTCCAAGTAAAATGAAGCGTACATAAAATATATTGGATGTTATCCGACAGCAGAATACTGACCAACAATCAACCCTTCTAAGTCACCAATCCTTCGTGGTCTAGTGGCACAGCCTTGGGCTATAAAGCGAAGTGGTGCGGGTTCGAATCCCGCATTGTCTGCTCAAAACATTTTGAACTTGGCAATTTTGTGGATTGATTATCTTACTTTATGGAAATTAGAATGTATTGGGTTCGAAGAATTTTTACTTGGAGGGCCTTATACTTGAAGGTTATTATTCTGTTCAAGGCCCACGCAGTGGGGTATTATCCAGCATAATGCCTTCTCAATAGGAATTGTAAGACCCTAGTTCCTTTCGTAGGGAAGTTCTCCCTGAAAAACAACTGAATTCAAAGAGTGTTAAATGGGCTTTGAGGTATATAACATACTTAATCACCCATATCTTAGGTTCCCATCCTTTACCCTGTACCATTACAAGGAATGGAACAATATCATAGTTCATCTAAACCAATCAAATTGTTTATAAATTGGTCCAATGAAAAGGCATTTTACCACCAACAATTGTAGACCTGTAGTCTGAACGTCTGAGCAGCTTATACTTGAAGGCTGGTTAGTCAGCACTATATATAGCATGTATATTTCATCCAATGAAATGTCGTGGTTTGAAACCATGCATTGTCAATTTGGCTCGAATTAAAGTCCTTTTGTATGTGCTTTATAGCGACATACGAGGCAGAACCTGCTCAGACAACCGGGGAATTGGTGAGCCTCGCAGACACATATGTCCTAATAGACCAAAGAGCAGGGCGCCTATCAGGTTACAGTTGTCTATTTACAGCATATCATTTGCATAGTCTTTTATAAGGTGAATGTTTTCCTGACGACCATGAATTGCGATCCTGGGCCCATATTTTCGAAGCTCTCTTAGCGCTAAGATAGTCGTAAGTGCCATACATTAAAGGTATATCCATTGTGTTGTTGGGGGTCAAATATGCCAAACGTTATAAATGGTCGAATTTTATCGAGAAGTACGAACTGTTACCGAAAACTACCATTTTGATTATACTCGACTTAGTGTATTGATGATATGAAGGTAAAAGTACCGATTTCTGATCGAAAACCGGACAATGCACCGCGTGTGGCGCGCGCCAATGAGTCAAACGTAATTTTGGAATCTTATTTAAACCAGACAACATAACGACTTTGGGTTTATAATGTTCAATAGATCATATAACTACTGTGCATGTAAATAGGACGTGCACTTTCGGTTTCTGCACATGCATAATGATGTTACTCGATTTTAATTGGAAACTAGTAATTATGATATATTTAGCGATTGGAGATGAATATGCAAGCTGAGTGAATTTGTTTGTATTGTAAACAACACATATGGTGTGTTGGAACGTAGTAAAGCCAAATACAATTTTAAGAAACACAATGGATGCACCTTTAACATTGGCTTACGACTATATTAGCACTAAGACAGCTTCGAAAATATGGGCCCTGGTGTAGCTGAGTGCGATGACAATGGTATTACATCTGTTTCACAGCTCCAACAACCATGACGTGTTACTCCTGTAAGGACATCGCGGACCCAGCTGACTGTACAGAAACTACCACCTGCGATACGGGGGAGGTGATCTGTTTTATATACGTTGGTGGTATAAAGGAGTGAAAGCTGTCATCATTTCCAATGTCAGTTATACCAGGGACTCTCTAACGAGAAAGATATACATGTAGTATATATAGAGATTATTACCCGAGGAAGTGTGTCATATGACTCTTACGAAACGAGTGTGAATGTTTGTATTGCCCGAGCGAGAGCGAGGGTTATACACAAATTCGCATGAGTTTCGTAAAAGTCATATGACACACTTTCGAGTGTAATAATTTCTTTATTACTCATTTTATTCAATTTGATTCGCGTTAAAATAGTCAGGAAAAGGCCAACTTCCCTTGCGACGGCAAGCTGTAATGACGTCACGAACAATCGTTTTATGAAGTCACAGGCGCACATGTGCTCATATTAAAATATTAACTCGGTTATTTTCAACCAATAATAAAGAGTATTACGCATTTGCTAATTGCAGTGGTGCATTCAAGAAGGGCACATGTCATCGTTTCTGACTTTATGTACAGAGTTATGTCAAACTATTTTTGATGTGAAAAGTCTACTAACAAATTCCTCTTTGAGATGGAAAGCGTCATTTCTCATCAGAAATATGGGGTTTGTATCACAACGTATATAAAGCATTACGTTAAAAACGTCAGTTTTGACGTTTCTGACGTCAGGGTCCGACATGATATTTGCATTCTCATGGCTCCACAATACCATGATTGATTGACCCCCTTTTGTCTTGGATTGCGCGAATTTGGCGCAATTAGAATGGTTGGCATCTTGCTCCATTAGGGAATTTGTATCCACAAGACTACCCAATAACCTGATCAGGTTTTTTTTGTTGTTTCTGCATCGTTTGTCGCTATAAACAACCCCAACACTATTACCTAAATCGAGCAATAAGCAGTGTCGAGGAGGAGACCTTTGACCGATCCTCAAATTACAAACAACGAAATTTCACAGGTTGACGACACATATGCTATGTATGTGCTGTGAAACGATTCAAACGGCGATAATGCAATCAGGGGATTGTCATGTGAATGCAAACCCCCTGACGGAGCAGCATGTCCGTTTCATTGTTTTACCTTAAGTACAATGATAGTCAAATGGTTATCAACTCATATATGTTTTATTCACGTAGGTAAACTATTCATTTAAATCACAGAGGTTCGAATCGCTGTTTTGACAGTATTTTCAAAATCAAAATCTAGCTTTTTGCAAAACTCTTGATTTTGAATTTTTAAAATTAATGTGTTTACAATGAACTTTTATTTTCAAACACATAATAAATGTAATTTCTACCGTTGCAATAAACCGTATTTCATCTAATAATTTTGGAAACCCGGCGTTTATTTCTTTAATAGAATACTGAAGTTAACTAAAGGAAGCATTCCTCTAACGAGTTAGATCCGGCGCTTATTAGACACCCGATGCTTACTGGAGACCCGTCGATTATTTCCTCAATTATCCTTGACCCACGGCGCTTATTAGAGGCCCGACACTTATTGGAGACCCGGCGCTTATTAGAAGAAATACGGTTCTTTCATGTTATTAAATAATGACTGCCAATCTTAGAGATGAGTTTGAAATACAGAATTTGTCTACTCTTACCCAATTTTGAGTCTTAACAAATGTCCAATTACACATTTGTTTTTCAGGCTTGTTTTACTCACGAAAAGGTTTCTGAATCCCCCAAACGTTTCGACATGTCCTGTCTTCAGAAAGAGGTAAAGTCAACTATCCTGATTATAGGGCCTCTATATTTATGAGGAGGTCCTGAATCAGGGTAGTTAATTATCATTTAAGAGTCCTGCGAGATTATAGACCCACTCCCCCTCCTCCAGATTTCAGCACAGTAAATATATTCAGCAGAACCAATCGGAGTAGTCTTACATTCTTAGTCGTACATTGAACATCAACTCGTCAACAATTTAGCAACTTTGATTAAGGAATACCTTCATCAAGTAAAACTAATAACGACGAGTAAGACATAAGACAATTAAACAAGTGGCACCTTCGACAAAAGACTAAAATTTTGTCTATGGACATTAAAAAAGCATCATACCTTCATCCCAATGGTTTTATTTCTTTAAGTTTACAGTTCCATATTTAGTTTGTTTAGACCTGCTAATAAGGAAGTAGACTGTATTATAGGCTCTTATTTATATACAGTCATGGGGTTGAGTCTCTTTTCACAAAGCAACCATTACTAAGGTTAACATTAACTCCCATTATTATCCCCCGCCACGAAGTGGAAGAGGGATATAGGTTTGGGCTCCTTCCGTCCGTCCGTGTTTCCGTCCGTCCGTCCGTCCGTGCATCCGTCCGTCCGAGATAAAGGGGACAGCTTTTCTCAGAAACCGTTTAAGATAGGTTTACCAAATTTGAAGAGTTGCTTGAGGGCATGAATACCTTGATGGAGTTCGAAAATTAGAAGCGTGCAATTATTTTTTCCGGAGTTATTTCCCTTGTCCCGTATTTTTGGACTTTGTTCATGGTATCTCCAAAGGGGACAGCTTTTCTCAGAAACCATTTAAGATAGGGTTACCAAATTTGATGTGTTGCTTGAAGGCATAAATACCTCGATGGAGTTGGAAAATGAGAACCGTGCAATTATTTTTTCCAGAGTTATTGCCCTTGTTCCGTATTTCTGGCGTTTTTTTCATCATATCTCCAAAGTCGACAGTTTTTCTCAGAAACTATTTAAGATAGGAGAACCAAAATTGGTGTGTTGCTTGAGGGCACACATACCTTGATGGAATGAAAATGAGTTTTGCACAATTATTTCGAATTATTGCCCTTTTTCCAATTTCTTGGCTCTGGCGGGGGATGTTGATGACTATGTCTTCTTGTTTAACATTGCACTAAGGTACCTTAGTGACTTACGACATTACCTTCAGTGCTTAGTGAAAGGAGGCCCAGGACTATTTCGACTGTTGGATTAGCTATCAAAATCTGGACAGAAAAGTATAACGATGCTACATGTATTGCTGTTTGATCGCTCAAATTGGTAAACCCTAAACACAAACATTCCTCTGATAATAATTGCCTAAACTTAGTTCACTACTTTTCACACAGATGTGTGAAGATATCGGGTACCATTTAAAGCTATCAAGGAAACGCCACACTAAGAGGTTCGAGCTGTGTATAGCTTGCTGCGACGAAAGGGATAGGTGCAACAACCAGTTCTGCTCGGCCAAGCTGGGTCAGACAGGAATGTCAGCACTTGGTACCCCCGTGATACCAGTTCCGGTACCTTCAACCACACCCGACCCTAACAAACGTGGGTATTTTGAGTACATATCCCGCTTCTGCCTTTTCCACACATTTCTCTTGCGTTTTATAATCGTAGGATAGAAGCGTAGGTCCCAACTTGGCGTTCTCTTCTTAAAGCAAGTTCCTCTCGTTCTCTATAGGTAGAATCATATATTCTGACTGTTATAATACTGACTATAGTACCTACATCACCCAAATTAGCGAACCATATGAAGAATGTCAATACAATATCGTTGATTTTTTAGAAATACCATCCTTCTCCATCCTTTCAATCCGTTGCGCTATTTTGATTCATACGTGTTAATCCCACATATTTCATTAGGAAAACCTTTTTATAATTTCTTGGGGTGCTTTATTGTTTCAGAATTGTATTGATTGAGGGGGTTGTTTTGCAATTCGAAACATTTCTTTTCCCTTCTGTGATATCTCTTTCGCTCCATTTGAAAGTGCTACACCCAATTTAATGTAATCCAATGAAACGACGAATAACGGACAGTTTTGGTCATTCATCAGTCTGATTAAAATCGACGGTTTTCCGAGGAATAAAAATTGCAAAATAGTGCATCTATGGGGATACGAACTCATATCGTTCAGAGTTTTCCTCGCAAAACCGTCTGATAACAGCCCGTAGACTCTCATGTTCCGACGCAATTCAGTAAACCAATCACAAGACGTCCAACAAAAGCTTTCGGTGCGCCTATACGGGGTGTTCTCAGATCTTGTGGAGAGGAATCTACAGAACTTGTTCGTATCCCGCTAGATGCATTATTTAAAGTTTAATCCTCGGAACAAGGTCGATTTTAATCAGATTGGGTCATTCATGGAGGCTTCCACTAAAGATGGTGTAATAATTTAAAAGATATAAATGTAACATGTAAATGTTTTAATGTCATTGTATATCTCGAAATATCCTTGGCGTGTTCTGACTTCAACATTGTTTTCCTACCACAGCGATGACGTGTTTCTCGTGTAAGGACATCGCCGACCCAGATGACTGTATACAAACTACCGCATGCAATATGGGAGAGGTAAGCTGGGCCCCGTTCCATAACAGCGAGCGCTTATAATCGCTCATTGATTGCTCAATGTAGCGCTCAAGTAGCGCTCATGTAGCGCGCCTTCTCTCCTGAACGACACGGTGCAAAACCTCAAAGTTCGCTTGCTTTGCTACGTAGCGCTACATTGAGCAATTGCGTTCAAGAGAGGTTTAAAAGTAATCGCTAATTGAGTGATTACTTTGAAACCTCTCTTGAACACGGCCCTGTTTTCATTGTATTGAGAGTAGTATGGCATTAGTCAGTGACTTCATTTCAAACTTTATTTATAACGTAAGTCTGACGTTAAGAACGTTGTCATATCGGACGTATAATGTCAGATAAAGACACTTGTTTGGGACCATTCTCGATAATCCAGAGTATACACTCTGATAAATCTACATATATGATGTAGATTTATCGGAGTGTATACTCTGAATTATCGAGAATGGTTTGGGACAAAACTTCTTTATTCTTAGAGTGTGTAATAAAATACAGAAATTACTGTGGTAAATATACATAATACAATGTAATGAATTGATTAAAAGTAACAACAACTGCACGATTGAGGATTTCAAGGGAACAATGGTAAAAGTTGCATATACATATAAAGATACGCCATGAGCATGCACGTTATGAAATATGTAAGTCGGTGGAAATAACTATTTTTTTAAATATATGACATAGATTCTGAGTGACTGCAGATGCTTGATGCAGGTGAAAGTTTGGTAAGTGATACAACAACGTGTGGTAAGGGCAAGATGGAGTGACGCCTGATCAGGTGATCAGAAGTAGCCTAGAACCGCCATTATGTTAATAACAAAGAAGTTGAACTATGTGTCACACGTTGTTGTAAATGCAGTCTCCGATCGTAGTAACAATTAATTCAATCAAAATACTATGTTTTTACAGGCTTGTTTTACTCACGAAAAGATTTCCGGATCCACCAGATTATTCGATATGTCCTGTCTAAAGAAAGAGGTAAAGTCGACTATCCAGGTGCCTCTATATTTATGAGGAGGCCCTGAATCTGGGTAGTTAATTATCATTTTAGATTCCTCCGAGATCATAGACCCATAATAGAGGCAAAGTCGATAATTGTAATTATAATAAATTGTTGTCTATATTGTAAACCATTAATTGTTATGTCTTTCTTTTAGTTCATACAAATCTTTGATACCCTCACACGACACGTATTTTAACGCAAATATAGCAAAGTTAGTATAAAGTAGGCCTATATTTGACTTCTGCCATGCACGGAGCACGTTCTAAATCTGGATCGAAACTGTCATCATGCTATAATTATAATATTATTGACAAATCAAGCTGATGAATAACACATACACACATCTTTAATAGTTGCCAAATCGACCTGAATAATAACAAATTTCTCTTCACACAGGTTTGCCAAGGTATCGGCTATCATCTTCAGATATCACGAAAACGTCACACAAAGCGTTTCGAGCTGTGCAGAGCTTGTTGTGACGCAAATGACAAATGCAACAACCAGTTCTGTTCGACCAAGCTGGGTCAGACAGGGATGACAGCTCTTGGTACCCCCGTGGTACCAGTTCACACGACGGTTTCGGTACCAGTTCACAAGACGGTATCGGTACCTTCAACCACGCCCGTTCCTAACAAGCCATGCGCTGGGTGTGAGTATTTTGAAATTCAGTATTACTTACTTAGTTTTCAAACTAGTTTCTCTTCATTCTAGGCTATATACATACTAGTATTTCACCGCATTGCAAAGCCACAATGGTGTTGCAGGAGTTCTTCCCGCAACAACACTTTAAAGGGGCAGTAGCACGTTTTTTCGCTCAAATAAGTTGATGAAATGTATTTAAACAATAATGTCACTAATAGTAAAACACCCTTCTCTCTTCAAGTTAAAAATGAGTACATGGTTCGGTAAAGCCATGGCAGTCGTTTCTGTTTTATACGCAACACCGTTTTACCCTCTAAAGTAAATATAGGTGACATAAACTATCATTATAATGGGAAATTTGAAAGAAAATTTGTTTTGCAAAAAACGTGCTACTGCCCCTTTAAAGCCCAAGAGGAAATGTGACACTACAATAAGCAATCGTGCTGTTCTGCTTTTATTTTGTTTTTAAATTACGCAATTAAACTAAACTTCTCGCTATTGGTACCTACAATATTGCTGAAGCGGCGCTAAATAATAACTCGCTCACTAAACTCCCCAATAGGTCTCTCAATGTTCACCTACATGCACCTTTAGTAGACAATACAGTGGAATATGCCGCTACCTCCCCATGCATGTACTAAGGTTGCATGAAGGGAAAGACTTGTTTCACAATAAATCAGTTATGTCATCAGCAGATCTACCATCATCCTCGGTTACCCATGGTTTTATATATGCTCCGTTACTCTCCACTATATCACCCATGGGAAACCTTATCAGGAGAATCTGTTTTCAAATTACCCGCCGATGTCTGTGGTATGTAAAACATATATATATAAAATCCATTTCCTTTCTAGGTTACGTTGACATCACAAAAGGCCCGGACACTCTATCAGTCAGGTCGGGCGCATCAGCGACCTTCACGTACGAGGTGAGCGGGGACCCAAAGCCAACTGTCACGTGGGAACTCCTCCACAACTCTCCAACTCCCCAGAGGTTGACACACGGGGTCACACGAACTACTTCCGGTAGTCAGCTGGTCGTGCAAAACGTCGGTAGTTCTGACTCCGGCGTCTACAGATGTGTCGTGTCCAACAACGTCGGAACTAGAACCGCATTAGCTGTGCTCAACGTGACATGACATGTACATGATATTTTACGGCGCTTCATCTGATTTTGCATTGCATAACGGGCCAGTGCACGTGGCCCCTTTGTTGAATACGTTTTTGAGTTAGGATGTGGAGGCATTAATAATTGTAATATAAACAATAGACATACATTCTTTAACAGGCCAAATGAACCAGTGGTCAAATTAGTATTCACTACACGTTCAATATCCGCTCGCTTCATGACTTTGAAGTTTCAAAGTGAAGCGAGCAAAACAAATAACCTGCTTTCCAGGATGGTTTGAAATATGTTTCATGATTAATGTTTGAATTTACTTCGAATGTTTGTTTTCTCTAGTTCCGTCTGTGGCTCTGTCATATTATCCGTCAGTTCAAATTTGTATGCATATTTTTTTCGTCAAAGAAAAATGAAATGAATGTGCCATGGATTATATTGTGCCATCTCCACGGTCGTCTCACTTATTCTATCCTCTTGCATTGCCACTGTCCCTACATATGTACCCGGTATGTGAATCACTCACTCACTCAATAAAGTAGAGGATATTTGACATGTCTCGTCGAATACAAGTAGGGCCTATATCTCATCGAGTGAAGTAGAAATGTATATTTTCACGAGTGGCGCAGATTTCAACTCCACTAGATGAGATATACATGGTATTCGACGATAAATGACAATTGTTCTATTTATTAGATTAAAGAAATTATGCAGTGTGTACATGACGCTCATTTTCAACCTCGCCCCCCTGACTGATCAACTATCATATATCGGATAAGTAAAATAAACCGCTTAAGTTAACACCGTCTCACGGTCCCTGGAAGTAAATTACTTAACAAATGAAACCGGATAACTAAAATACCAATCACAACATGATCATGTATTGATATTAACACAATAAAACATTTAATTATGCAATGCCTCAGTATGTGAACGTTGGCCGGCCTAGTGTCAGAATGTTTATTTGTTTATTATGTTTAATTTATTCGCTTTGGGTATATTTCTTTGATCAAACTGAATATCATGCTAATGAATGTAGGAAAAAAAATAATAGGAAAAAAGTAACAGGAAAAAAAGCAACATTTTGTATATAAAGAAACAATAAGAGTATAGCAGTGACCTGAATGGGTTAAAAACTGTTACTTTTTCCTAGCAAAAACTGTTACTTTTATCCTTTACTTTTTTTCCTAGCAAAAACTGTTACTTTTATCGGTTACTTTTTTCGTGATTTCGTTTATAACTAAGAGTACACAAAGACCATAACAACCCCGGTCGTTTGTCTTGTAGTTACGATCTACCCTCTAGATAGGCAAATGTCATAGTAATTTACGTACGATCAGATCATATAAACTGACTTGCAAAAGAAACGCCACCACATTTTCAACAGAGTGAAAACTGAAATACTGCTAGTGAGAGTTCTGTCGCCATCTTGGGTTATTTTGCATTACGTGAAATAAAAACATGCTATATTGTGCTAAACTGATAAAGAGTATTCACATAGTAAGACATAACATGTCATAAAACTAATAAATACCTTGCTGTTATGCTGTATATGCAATCGCTGCGCTGAAGAATGGCTTCATGTCTTGATCAAGTTGTGAAATATAAACTCATCAAAACATTACCTTTATTACTATCTTTCAATTTGACTGTGTTTTAACAATGTATTTATAACATAATATTATATGTGTGTAAACACGAATATTATCTCGAATTTCGTTTCCACAAAAAATACCCCGATAGAACCCTCTTCGATTTTTATTGTCTTTTATAATAACAGGTTTTGTAAAGGAGTACCCACAAAATCATCCACCTGGGTATTATACTTTAATTGTCATATCTGTTCAAACACGCATGTGCAGAAATCGCTTTTCAACATGGTTTTGGGCCAGAATGTTTGGCAATTATGTTTACAAAGTTTAATTTAGTTCATAAATGATGTTGACGGTCTAGTTTACCCCTTTTGGACTTTAAATGTTGACGCGTCATCACTGAAGAACGCCATAAAACAAGCCAAACTGTCCCCTGTCATGCTCCTATCTTAGTAAAACGACATTTTTTAAAAGGAGGGTTTAATCGGGGTATTTTTTGTGGAAACGAAATTCGAGAGGATGTCCCCGTTTACACAAATATGCTACTAATACATGATTAAAACACAGTCAAATTATAAAATATATTAATAAAGGAAATAGTTTGATGAATTTATATTTCACAACTAAATAAAGACAAGCGTACATTTGTTGAAAAATAAAAACAATGAGAACTGAAGCCATTCATCGGCGCTGCGAGTGGGGAAAAGTTTGCTACGGTATAACAGCAAAGTGTTTATTAGTTTGATGACACGCTATATGTTATTATGTGAAGTTTCTATCAGTGTATATCTTTTATCATTAAAATATTGTAAAATTAGGTAAATTATAGCGTGTTTTCATTTCACGTAACGGTAATGCACAAAATCCAATATGGCGGATATTGCCGACAGAACGGCCCCTGTAGCCCTGTTCCAGTCGACCAGTGGATTTATATATCATTTATTTTTGTTGGAGGCGTTTCTTGGTTGCAAATTGGTCCATTTGAAACATTATGAATGAGATCTGGTGACAATAGACACACATGTCAAATATTAAAAGCCTATCACAGATCAATCTGAAATTTTGACCATGGTTGATTTGTTTAAAGAGCCATCACGGATGCTAGTATTTCAGGTTTTTGGAAAATATACTTATAACGTCATTCGCCAGAGAAATCTTTTATCTACAACATGGCATATGTTAAATAATTTTCATATCACGACAATGTATTGCAATTTGGTTTCAAAGAGAAGTACCACTCCGACTAGCGCGCACTAAGGGTATCTGACGTATATAAACAGAATCCCCTTTTTTGCGTAATACGTTCTACACAAACAGCAAGCGCTTCCGAAGCGTGAAGGCTCGTCTCTAGCGCAAGTCGCCATAACAACCCATATGCTGCACGTGCTTCACGTGTCTCTCTTGCAAGTTACCCTTGTCACACATTACTGAATGTGACGATTGCTTTACAAACAATGTTTCTAAATGTCCTGAGAATATACAAATTATTTCCTGTTTAATGTTCTTTTTATTGAGATAAGACCAGCAAATTATGACAAATTTTTACTCTCATTAATTATAAAATTCAAGAAAAATACCTAGTTGAGTAAAACAATTAGTCCAATATCTGTAGCAAATACATAATTAAATGAAATTGTAAATAAATCACCGCCAAAAAAAAAAATATTTCGATATCTTTCATTGCTCATATTTTATGTTATTCTTTCGTGTCTTTGTTTACTGTGTGTGAGCTAGACCATAATGCTTTGCGCTTGAAAATAATAGACTGGATCTATATTTAGACTGGAAAACACCTTTACTAATTAATGCAATTTCTCGGCTTATTTTAAGTTGGAAAAATTAGGGAAAAATTAAGTGTATTTATTTCACGGAGATGGATTTTTTAATTTTTTAAAATATTTTCATCAACATCCGTGATGGTGTTAACAGTGCTACACTTTCTTCAATCCCTTTGACTCCTAGGAATCTTTTAGTACGTTCCTGTGACCTGTACACACTCACATCAGGCAGGTAATACTTTATCCACGGACGTGACCGTTACATGTATATATAGAAAGTATAAGGTAAAGGATTAAAGTTTGTTGTAATTTGCTTTTTTTATAATTCGGTGTTGAATGGTTCTGTACATGTGTTATTCATGTCTCCTGAGAAAGCTGTAAGTATTATTGAGGGGGTATGAAAACCTAGACATTATTGATAAAGTTCATTTAAAATTGTTGAAGTTAGCAGCAGGTTTACGACCATCTTCATGCTTTATGGCGAAATCGGAAGATTCCCCCTGAAAATTTATGTAGCCCTAAAAATGATAAAATTTTGGTATAAACAAGAAACAACTGATATCCCAACGAAATACTCATCAAACCTATATAGACTTTTGAAATATAATGATTATAATGTTTGTAATCCCTGGTTCCATTTCATCAAAACGCTTTTTAATCATTGTGGATTGACACATTTATTGTATAACCCCATGCGTACCGCGTGAGTGGATCCACGAGCACGTGCTAAGTGAATGGTAGCAGTTTAAACTGGCATTTGATAGATGCACCCGTTGATATGTCAAAGTGATACTGAGAGCATTAACAAAATAAAATAGGATACGAGAACGAGGCTGGTGGTGAACGGACGTGTTTTTGAATGTTCTGACTGAATTTAAAAATTTGTCTTAGTCTAACTCATCTAAGGAAGGAATCCAACGATATACGCCAACAGTAAGACAATCTTTAATATCTGCAAGGTTTTGCACCCGTCTGATCGCCGATTGAGATGGATTTTATTTCCTCACAGGAGTTTGTTGAAAATGTCATGCCGGGCCCCGGCTCGATCACCGAACATCGTCCTTCAGATTGCCGAGACTCTACACGCAAGAGACACCACACAGAAGCAGAACTACAACCGGATTCATCTGTTAAGAAGCAGAAAAATGAGGTTTGTGAAAAAACTTTGCCGATTGCAAGGGATTGTGATGTAAATAATGGCGTTCCCGCCACTTGCACGAAAACTGTGTCTGATGTTTTAATGGCGATCGAGAGACAAACACAACATTTTGAAAAGAGATTCGATGCAATGGAATGTAAACTAGTTGTACTGCTTGATAGAATGCAATCGATGTTGGACAGTGATATCAACAAGGTGAGAGGCGCAATAGACTCTGGTTTGAAACATGTGAGTGATGAAATGTGTGAACTCCGTGAAGATCATGCTCGTATGATTCAGGACGTTCAGAAGGAAGTTTCCGATTTAAAACAAAAGTCACGGACATACTCACAAGTTGTTAGCTCGTCGCCGGAGACCAAACTTTTAAACATCGTCATTAAGAATATCCCGGAGTCACGAGGTGAGGACGTGTGTGTGAAAGTCAACGTCAGCTGGAGGCCAATATGAAGACCTTGGTGGAGACGATGGGCGACGGGAAGCTGAAACTATCGGGCGGCAGAATCGTCAGAGTAGGTAACAACGATCGGCGTTACAACTCCGGTAATCGACGCTACAACAACACCAACAGCGATCATACCCCACAACCACGTGGTGATATTTACCAACAATCGTCACGTGGCAGGGAGAGGACGTCCAATCACAATCAAGGATCCAACGACAACGCGAACAGAGAGAGCCCACGTGCAGCATCTGACAGGCGTGACACCCGAGGAAATACACGCCGGTACTAGGTTTCATGCGGGTTTTGGAACATTGCAGGATGGTCTACTGACACACATTCTGAAAACCACGTGATTCGTGAATCTTGTTTACTTTCAGTTGACCTTGACATTGTTGGATTGGCTGAGACACATCTTAAGACTAACTCTGTTTTATATCTAGAAAACTATTCTTGGAATGGCCACAACAGAACGCTATTACATGCAAAGGCTAAATGTGGATCGGGTGGTGTAGGATTTTTTTTATTAAAAAAACTCTTCTTAATGATTTTAATTTAGAAGTTTTAGACAATTCTTTTGAAGGTATATTGTGGATAAAACTTACTCACAAGACTGTAACTAACTGTTGTATCATATCATGTGTGTGCTATTTACCCCCTGAGAACTCATCACGCCAGGCAGATGCGTCTGCCTTCTATGACACTCTTCTATCGCAGATACATCAGTACTATCAGCCCGGTAGTACCTACATCTGCGGGGACTTCAATAGTAGATGCGGGAATCTACTCGATTTCGTGGAAGGAGTTGATGTGTTACCAAAGAGACATGTTTTAGACAACGCTTTAAATGTTCATGGTTATAGTTTTATTGATTTACTTATTAATGCTAATTTATGTATGCTAATGGTAGATATGGAGTGACTGATTATACTTATGTTTCTCCCAGAGGTTTATCTGTACATGTAGTTGATTATTGTGTGTGCCCTTACGAGCAGTTACATAACTTCAAGGACTTCAGGGTGACTCGTCCCAACTGCCTATTTGACTCTGCTGACTGTATAGGTATGACTGGCTCCCGGGCAGTGCTCAAGCTTGACCACTCTATACTTACATGGAAAATAGACCTACCCCTTGAGGCAGTAGATGATACTCCATGTTCTAGTAGTGCTATCAATGATCCTACCTATAAGACTAGATGTGATACTACTAACGTACCTAGTGAGTTTTTAACATCTGATCAGTGCCATGCGACGCTACAAGAAGCTGTGACCAGACTTGATTTTTCGAAGAAGGAACAGTGTGATATAGATGAAGCATATGATGTTTTTACTAACACAGTGAGGACAGAAATGGAGAGGGTATTGCCTACTAAACGTGTTGTAACTAACATATCGCTGAGAAGCAATAAACGTAAACGGACTAAGAAGGAATGGTGGTGTGACAGGTTAGCTCTCCTATGGAATGAATTATGCAGTGCAGAGAAGCAGTGGTGTAAGTGTAAGGGACCTCGAAAAACTGTTTTTAAGAATATTTATGTATCTAAGCGAAAATATTTCGATCAACAAGTACAAAAGGCCAAGCGTGATCATACCCGTCGCACTCTTCAAGATCTAGAAGAACTGTGCAGCTCAAATAGTGGGGAGTTTTGGAAGAAAATAGGACGGGTTGGAGTCGGTAATGAAAGAAGAAAGAAGATTCCGATGGAAGTGACGCGGGAAGACGACAGCGTCAGTAATGACGTCACAGTTGTGTTAGAGACTTGGCGTAAGGCATATAGCGACCTATTGAACTGTAACGTTACTAACACTGATGAACAGGTGGGCAATGAGGATGCAACAGAAAACACCTTTAATACGACTATATCTGTCAACGAAGTGAGGAGAGTTATCAAACAAGCGAAAACAGGAAAGTCCCCTGGGTTTGACAATATCCCAGTTGATGTATTGAAGAACGAGACTAGTATATTATATCTACATAAACTGTTTTCCATCTGCTTTGAAACTTGCTGTGTCCCGTCAAGTTGGTCAAAGGGAGTGATTACACCTATCCCAAAGTCGGGTACTCAGGACCCCCGAGACCCCCTCTCCTATCGTGGTATCACCCTAGCTAGTGCCTTGTACAAACTCTACTGTTGTGTTTTAAACAACAGACTCAGTGAATATGTTGAAGAAAATGAACTTATACATGATCATCAGAATGGTTTCAGAAAGGTTTCAGAAAGAGTCGCTCAACCATGGAACACATCTCGAGCCTGACATCTATCATAGAAACTCGAAAATCACTAAGGAAATAAACTTTTACAGCTTTTATTGATTTTAAGAACGCATATGACTGCATTGATAGGTCCATACTTTGGGAGAAACTAAAATATATTGGTGTGAATGGTAACATGTACAAAGCTATGTTATCACTTTATAAAAATGTTAAATGCACTGTGCGTATTAATGGTCAATTTACACCCTGGTTTGATGTTCAGTGTGGTTTAAAGCAAGGTTGTTTATTATCACCCCTTATGTTTAATTTGTATGTTAACGATCTCATTCACTGTATTGAAACGCTATCCTTGGGTGTTAAAGTAGATGGTATCAACATCGGGGTCTTAGCCTATGCTGACGATGGTTTTAGTTGCTGAGAATGAGAATGATTTAAATTTTATGTTGGACTGTTTGCATACTTGGTGTATATCCAATAAGATGACTGTCAATAATGTAAAATCACAGGTTGTACATTTTAGAGGCCCGTCAGTTTCAAGAAGCACTGTTATATTTATGTGTGGTGATACAGAATTGGAAGTAACCGACTGTTATACTTTTTTTTTTTTTTTTTTTTTTTTTTGAAAGGCAACTGGATGTTTATTTAATAAATGAGCTAAGTACATAGTATATATAAAGTACACAAGAAAATGAAATATAACTATTTAATAAAATATGAAACTAATTGTACAATAACGTCAGTAAATGGTGATCAGCACTAGCTATATGGGAATGAAATATCCCATGTTTATATAGTTTTTTTTTTTTTATTTTTTTTTTTTTATTGGTTCCCAAGATTACATAATATATACAGTCAGGTCAAAGTTGTACATGTACATGTATATCAGTATATCAAAATAAAGAACAAGTTTAGACAAGTTGCATGATCAGGAACAGGTTGTAGGAAACATGGTTTTATAATCATGTAAGTACTGGGAGTAGTGGGTTCCATTTAATTTTGAAATCATTTAATTTATTATTTTTAGTTGCAATATGATTTTCCACAAAGAAAATTTGTTTAAGGGTTTTTACATATAAAGTGAGATTAGGAGCATTTTTTTTAATATTGCATAAGTAAATATGTCTCTTTGCAGCAATGATGATATGATTTAGTAATCTATTTTGAAACAGAGTACCAAACCATACCAGGTGTTTGGAAATTGTAAATAAGTTAGGATATGCATTGTTAAGCCAAATTTGTAGATCATTCCAAAAGGTCAGCGTCTCCGGACACTCCCAGTATACATGACATACACTCTCATCTATATCATTACAAAAACAGCATAAACTGTTATCCACTTTTTTCATCTTGAGTAATTCTCTCTTTGTATAAATAATACCATGTAGAAATCTGTATTGAAAATCTAAAAGTTTTGTATCTAGTAAGTTCATTTTATAGACTGTAAATATACTTTTCCAGTCAAAATCAGTTTCTGGAAACAGGCGCTGCCATTTTTTACAAATGTCTGGATATTTATTCTTGGTGATGAGTATGTCGTAAAATATCCTACAACCTTTAGATGGTTTTGCTAAATTCATCTGGCATTTGTTAACATGGATGTTCTTAACTGGAACAGGATAGTGATGAAGAGTATGTTTCCAAGAATCTGGTAGTATATACACTAAATAGCTAAGATCTAAAAATGTACCTTTTATACAGTATTTTTCCTTTAAAGATTCTATTGATAATAACCCAGATTCATCACATATATCTCTGATATACATAATCCCTTTATCTGCCCAATGTTTCAGAAAATTTGCTGAATTCTTGAAATTGTGATTAAACCACAGTGGTTGGGATATTATTTCATCAATGTTATTTGGGTCAACATAGTGCTGTTTTTGAAAGTGATTCCATGCTTTCACTACATCATGCCAAAAAGGATTTTCAATCCTCAGAAAAGTTTCAGAGTTAGCACCAAAATTAAAAATATCATCAAAAGGTATTTTGCATGGGTTATTGTTATTGCTTTTTTTCCAATAATGTCTAAAGGTAGATAATTTCAGAGCATCAATAAATCTTGAATTATCGATCATTCTCAATCCTCCTTCTTGATGATTATTTCTTATAACACTTCTCTTTATCTTATCATTTTTATCATTCCAAATGAAATTAAAAAATATCTTATCAAGTGCAGTAATAAATTCAGCTGGGGGGTTTGGCAGAGAATTGAAAATATGAACAAGTTTGGCTATTGCTAGTGTTTTGATTACAGTGATTTTACCAATAAGAGTTAAATGTCTTTTCCTCCAAGATGCTAAGAGTCTATTAATTTCTTCTAGTCTTTTTCTGGTGTTGATTACCAATAAATTATCAAGATCTGGTGTGAATTTAATTCATAGTACCTCAAATTCACCAGTTATCCATTCAATGTTAATATCATAACAAATTGTATCAGTAGATTTAGCCTTTGCTCCAATCCAAATTGCCTTTGATTTGTCTAAGTTAATTTTCAAGCCTGACATTTCATAAAAAGTTTTAATTGTGTCAACAGCGGAGTATAAACTCTCTTCAGATCCATCCAAAAATAGATCTGTATCATCAGCATATTGATCCAGTTTATATTCATCATCATTGATACCAATACCTTTAATATTTTCATTATTTCTTATCATGCATCCAAGAATCTCAACTGCAAAAAGAAAGAGATATGGAGACAGTGGATCTCCTTGTCTACATCCCCTTTCATTAGCAAAAAAGTCAGAGATTGCCATGTTGGATGACACAAGAAGTTGTTTCAAATGTCAGTATATTAATCCATCTTATCACTTCAGGACCAAAGTTAAATTTTTGTAAAACAAGGTTAATAAAATGTTTAGAGACAGTGTCAAATGCTTTTTCAAAATCAATCAAATCAACAGCCCGGTAATGTTTTGTTTCTTAGCTTCAAACATTATATCATATAATAATCTTGTGTTTTCGCTAATGGTCCTACCCGGTATAAAACCGGTTTGATCTGAGTGAATAAGTTCGTCTAAGGTGGTCTTTAGTCTATGTGCGATACAGGAGCTGATAATCTTATAAACAGCATTGATTAATGTTATCGGTCTCCAATTTTTAAGTAATGTTCTGTCTTTATTGGCTTTATGGAATGCATGTGATAACACCTCTTTTCATACTTAAAGACATTGCACTCTTGTTTGATACATCCTTAACAAATCTATAGATCCATACTTTTAATTCTTTCCAAAAGAATTTGAAGAAATCTATAGGGAATCCATCAATACCTGGACTTTTATTGTTTTTCATCTTGTAAACACATTTGCTGAGTTCCTCTAAGCTGATTTCGCTTTCGAGATTATTTCTGAGTGTCTCATTTAGAGTTGGAGTATCAATATCTTTCAAGCAGTCTTCATCCTTGTACTGTTCATGAGAAGTGTAAAGGTTTTTATAAAATAGCTTAACTTCATTAAGTATTGATTTGCTGTCTGTTAGTTCTTTGTTATCCTTAGTTTAGCTTAGCTTATTAGGACATCGGGATTGTTCTGAGACGATATGATGGTGGATCTAGCTTTATACAGAGCAAGAATCGGACAATTTGTGCACCCACCCGGGTCTCGACAGGTGAGCCATGTCGGCACGGACCGTGACTATACACCTCACACCACTACATCGGATCTGCCTCTCAGGTGGTCTGTCTGTGCAGTGTTGCTTACTGTCTTCCTTCTTGCCACGTCGGTCACGATTACTCAAGGTAATGCTCTCCGAGATAAATGCTATGATTATCTGAATTTTGAAGACATTGTTTACATTGGTGACGTCACTAGTAGTAGTCGATGTCCGTTGATCAATCAGGCGTATCATGATCAAAGTGTAACAATGTCGAAACAACTCACTATGCCTGCGAGCGTTGTTAAACTGAAACTTATCCTATCACATGACATCGAAACTAATCCAGGCCCAGTGACCATGAGAGAGTTAGTTGCTGTGAAAACGGAAATCAAAACTGATATTTTGAATGAAATTCGTGAGTTTCGCAAATCTATGTGTACAGAGATGAATGCTATAAAATCCCAGATAAGTGAGGTGGCAGTTAAATGCACTTCACTGGAGAAGTCAGTATCGGATATGCGGGTAGAAGTCGACAGAGTCGCTCATGAACAAATATCTATCTACACTGACATTGATGTTATTAATGAAAAGTTTGAAAACCTTGAATCCGAACTCGACAAACTTGAGTCTTTCAGTCGCAGAGATAACATTGTTTTGTATGGGATCGATGAACAGCGTGATGAAAACTACGATACATGTAAGAATAAAGTGATCTCTGTTCTAAACAACAAGGGTCGGACATTATACGAGCGCATCGTATAGGAAGTAGGCAAGCAGGCTATGACAAACCCCGCCCTATGATTGCTAAGTTGTCGACGACAGAGGATAAAATAGCTGTACTAAAACATCGAGAAGACTTGAGGAAGATAAATGTCGGTGTGGCGAATGACCTAACCAAGAAGCAGAGGGAGATTATTGCGGACTGTAAGAGCAAAGGGCTTACTGCCTATTTCAAAAATGGCAAACTCATAACCTCACTAGCTAAACAGGAGCGAGGCCACAGAGCGGATATCCCTCGCAGGATAACCCGTGCTAGGACTAGTACATCGACACCGGGCATCACCAGGGGTACTGGTCACCACGTCTCGGGGACAAGCACGCTCCACGTCTCTCCATCGTTAACGTTTGCCGCAGTCGCAGCGTCGGGGACTCCTCCCACTCCTGACCGGGGCGCCTCCATGGACGACAGCTAGGGACTCGGCCCGGCCCACAACTCTATAGGACCACAACTATCAGGTGCAGAATATTCCAGTTACTTGTTTGATTTAAAGATTTTAACATGGAATATTGATGGTTTCCTTTCAAAGCTTGACGATAACGAATTCGTTGACTATATAAGAAACTTTGATGTTATCTGCCTAGTGGAAACCTTTCTGGACAAGGACGTATCCATACCTGAGCTCTCATCCTATGTTATGTATATATGTAAGGCACATAGGTTAGCTAAGTATGGTAGATTATCAGGTGGGGTTGTAATGTTGGTAAAGCGCACTTTAGCGCCTCACTGCAAACAAGTATTCACTGACATAAACAACGTTATTTGCCTCAACATAGAGAATAACATTGTAATTAAGAACAAAAATTTGTATATATTTGGAATGTATGCCCCTCCTGCCAGCTCGAACTTCTATGTTGCAGTTGACAAATCCAACCCTATCGACAAGCTGGATGAATGGCTCACTAAACACAGAGAGCCGGACTCAGAAGTTATTGTCTGTGGGGACTTGAACGCCAGAGTGGGTAGTGGTAACAACCCTCCTGAGATATTTGACACTGAAAGTCTTGACAACAGTGCTTTCCCGGATGAAGATACTGTGTTAGTCGGTCAGAGGCACTCATGTGACAACATTGTTAATATGTTTGGACGTAAGCTTTTAGATTTATGTTTTGCACACGACCTGTACATGCATAACGGCAGGACACACGGGGATGAGGTTGGCAATTATACCTATATTTCAAAGCAGGGTTCGAGTGTTATAGACTATTTCATTAGTTCTACTGATGTACACCAAATGTGTGAGGATATGCGTATCGATACGCGTGTCGAGTCAAAGCATATGCCAGTGAGTCTGCACCTGAAGTGTAATGTTCAAGTGACATATACAAGTGATAATTGTGAAAATACTCATACACGAGATGAACCTACATTTAGATATAAGTGGGATGATAGAAAGGCTGATATATATCTACAATCACTGAGTAACCTTTGGAATGATGAAATAAATGAACTTGTTGAGAGCGATGTTGAACATGCAGTCGATAGATTTACCTCAGTCATTCTTAACGCTGCTGATTGTATGAAAAAGCCAATTACCAACAAACCTAACTTTTGTAATTCGTTTTATAATCAAAAATGTAAAACGGCTAAAAGAGAAGCAAGACGATCGCTAAGAAGATTCAGAAAACATAAATCAAATGAAACAAGGGACATGTATTGCAAACTTAGAAATGAGTATAAAAATACATGTAGGCAGTCAAAATCGATGTTCAAGTTCAAAAACAGAAATAGATTAAATGCAACTTTATCTGATTCCAAAGCATTTTGGAAAGAGCTACGTGCTATCTCTGGGGGGAGTAAACCACAGCCACATATAGATAAAGATACATGGTTTGAGCACTTTCATACAGTTTTTAATAACACAAAATCAGGTGAACATGCAACTTTTGAATGTCAAGATGTTAATGACTGTATTGATGATATTGACTCAATTGTCCTTGAATGTGATTTTAGTGATTCTGAAATTATATCAGCCTTAGATCATTTAAAAAGAGGAAAATCCCCAGGAAACGACTATATTGTTGTTGAAATGCTTACCTGCTCTCGAAACACAATATTGCCCTTTCTTTGAAATCTTTTTAATGCATTGTTTCATAAAGGCATTTTCCCTGAAAACTGGACTAAAGCAATTATAATTCCAATACATAAAAAGGGTGAAAGGGATAATCCAGATAATTATAGGGGGATTTCACTTTTAAGCGCACTTAGCAAGCTGTATACACGGATTCTACATACAAGACTTACTAACTGGGCAACTATAAAAGATAAAATACCTGAATTTCAAGCTGGTTTTAGAAAAGGTTATTCAACAATTGATCATGTTTTCACCTTAAATGCAATAATTCAGAAATGTTTATCTAGAAAGAAGAAAAAAACTTTATGTTGCTTTCGTAGATTTCAAAAAAGCTTTTGATTCCGTTTCAAGAAATAAACTTTGGTATTGTCTTGTAAAATCTGGATTAAAGGGTAAAATGTTATCTGCATTAAAAAGTATATATGTATCTGTTAAAGCATGTGTAAGATGCAATGGAGATAATTATACGAATTATTTCGAATGCCCTATTGGTCTAAGACAAGGGTGTATTTTAAGCCCGCTTCTTTTTTCATTTTTTATTGGTGAATTATGTACTGACATTGTTGAAAATGGTAAATTTGGGGTACAACTGTTTCCTGACTTTTTAGAAATATTGCTATTACTGTTTGCCGATGATGTCATCCTTGTATCAGATGTTGTTTCAGGACTACAAAAGCAAGGGGGTGGTCGATTATCAGCTAAAGAAAAGTGGTATTATAAAGATTCTGCCATTGAAGTTGTAAACTCATATCGATACCTCGGTATCATATTTTCATCCACATCTAAAATGAATAAATGTATAGATGATCTAGCATTGAGAGGCAAAAGAGCATTATTACACATATTGTATAACTTAAGGAGAATCGACATGGTTGATCATAAGATATTCTTTAAAATATTCGATACACAAATACAGCCAATTTTACTTTATGGGGCCGAAGTGTGGGGATTAAATCGTTATGATAGTATTGAAAAAGTCCATCTGCTTGCATGTAAGAATTTTTTAAATTAAGGCATGCAGACTCCTAATGCCATAGTATATGGGGAATGCGGACGGTTTCCCTTGTACATACATGCACTATGTCGAACAATTAAGTATTGGTTAAAACTAACTGAGATGAATTCTGGAAGAATACCAAAAAAATCATATGACATGTTTATATTTCTAGACAACATTGGACAAAATAATTACGCCTCTCATATCCGAAATATATTATTTTCACATGGATTTGGATTTGTTTGGCTGGCCCAGGGTGTTGGTGATAAATTGCATTTTATCAGATGTTTTAAAGATGTATGTGTTAATATGTTTTACCAATCCTGGCATTGTACTCTTGATAACAGTTCACGATACAAATTATATTGAGAATACAAAAGTTTGTTAGAAATTGAATATACTTAAGCGTTATAAATGAAAATAAATACCGTAATTCCGAGCAGGACTACTTAGATTGAAGATAAATGAAGGAAGATGGATAAATATTGATATATCTCTACGTACATGCCCGGTATGTAAATATGGCATAGAAGACGAATTTCATTTTCTATTAGTATGTCAGTCTTATTCTGCTGAAAGACTACATTATTTTCCACATGTTTATTATTTAACTCCAAATGAATCCACATTTAGAAATTTGTTAACTGCTTCTTCAAATGAATCATTACTTAATCTATGTAAATATATACATTCTGCCTATAAAAAGAGACAGACTTTGTTAAACTCCTAAATGTGCTTATCAATGTATCCAATATATGTTGATTGTATATACTGTTTCATGTATATGGGCCCGAGGCCTTCGTGCATAATAAAGATATATCACATAGTTTTCAACTTATTAATTGATTTTTTGGAGAAATTTCTATTTTCTAAATGACAGAAATATTTTGAAGGTTTTTCTCCTTCTTCATACCAAAGAATTCGGTTCCGAATTTGTATTCCTTTCATTTCTTCATTTTTTATTTCTTCCAATTCTTTTTTATATTTTGATAATTCAGAAAGTAGTTCTTCATCTATATTTTGAAAATTTCTTCTAATACTATCCTCATGCTGTTTAATTTTTAGTTCAAGTTCTTCTGTATTTTTGGCTTTTGTTTTTTTCAAGTACTCAAGACTGTTATACTTATCTAGGTTTACTTTTGACGGAGCATTTAGATTATTTACGTATGGCAAAATCTGTAGCTAGTTCAGCTAGTCGTGCCCTTGGGTTGTTAATTACTAAGTATACATTACTAGGTGGTATGCCTTATCATACTTATTCCAAATTATTTTATTCTATGGTTTGGTCTACTATTAGCTATGGTGTATGAATATGGGGCACTTATAAATTCTCATGTATTGAAGCTGTACAGAACCGTGCCATGAGCTTTTGTCTTGGTTTACGTAAATATGCACCAAATAATGCTATTAGTTGTGATACGGGTTGGTGTCCACCCTTTGTTAACCAGTGGCGAGAAGTTGCTAGATCTTTTAGACGTTTTTGTAACTTAAATCCGTTTCGTATTACAAGTAAAGTTTTTGTTTGGAGTGATAGATATGCTGTTTTAAAGAAACGGAATTGGAATTCATGTCAAATTTTCTGATATTGGGCTTCAACATTTTAATAACATAAAGGTTAATTACCACATACCCTTTGTTGTTTCTGAAGTAACCCGTAATTTATTTGATCGTTTTATCTTTATTTGGACAGAATTTATTTCTAATGTAAATGCCCAAACTTGTAAAGGAGGTAATAAGTCAAGAACTTATGCTACTTTTAAAGATGAATATCGCCCGGAATTTTATGTACTATGTCAAATACCTCGAGCTTATAGGCGTGCCTTAGCACTTTTTAGATGTGGTGTTGCTCCTCTAAGAGTTGAAACTGAAAGATATAATTGTACTCCTTTACAGGAAAGAACATGTTTTCATTATGAGGCTTTTATTGAAGATGAGCGCCATGTTTTATTGCACTGTCCTCTTTATTCTATTGAAAGAGAAGTCCTTTATAGACAATGTCAAGAATTTAATGCTACGTTTATGTCTTATAACGAATTTGATAAGCTAATATATTTACTGTCCAATCCACAAGTGTCTTTTAATACAGCCAAAACCTGCTATCTTATTTTAAAGCGGCGACAGGCCCTTTTATATGGTTAACTTATATTGTAAATAGTTGTATTATATATCCTGTATTCCTTTTGTTTCTTATCTTATACGTTTATTAATCTCTCATAAATCTGTATAGATTGGCTCAACATTTTAATTTGGTGTTTTATGCATATATTATATTGTACTTTACCTGTATTTACTATGTTGAGGTGAGACTCAAATAAATTATCTGTCTGTCTGTCTGTCTGTCTGCGTTACTCAATTAACTATATTGTAACATTAGTAGAGCGTGTATGAAAAGATCAATTCATACACAGATGGCAATGCGATGTCTCCAGCAGCTCTAAAGGTAACTATTATTAGTTTTTTATACACTAAATATCTTTTGAATCATACATTTTTCTATCTAAATCTATAGCCCACCCTATATTGCTATTCAGAACAAGTAACCATTTATAACGTACAAAAAAACTCTCAGTACTAAAAGGATTATCCAAATTTTTCGCTATTGTAAATGCTGAAATGAAAAGAATTATGTAAGCTCGTTAACGAGATTGAAATGCCAAAGGGGTCATAAATCAAATACACAGAGGTTCAGAATACACCTGTGTATTGAGGGTCGCTTTAGTTATTCATGTGGTTTAAACATATTTTATTTCCAAACAGAAATCTGGATTGGCGAACAAGCCATAGGCTTATTTCAACACCGCTCCAGTACAATGAAAGCAAAAGCTTGACGCAGAAACAAGTCAATGAAATAAGGTAGACTTAAAACAAGAAAAAACCTTTACAATTATTTTCAAAGTAGAAAAATATTTTTACTCTTGTGTTGTTTGGTATGCCTGGTAATGACGGTTGCTGCAGCGGTTATTCAGTTATGAAACATATATTATATATACTATTTGTCTGTAACAACACTTATAGGAAATGGTTACTTTTAGAAATGAACTGGTGTAACGAGTTAAGAATTTCTTTATTTGTTGAATAATCCAATAGGCCATTTCCATACAACGTAGTTTGATCATCATATCCACGAGCATAAAAATACATTTTAATTCTTAAGTTTTGATAAATCCGACATGTGAAAAGGTAGTGTACTACGTCTTCGCTATTGTGACCACATGAGCACTTCCGAGTTTCCGATATGTGTCGATTGTATCTGTCGGCGCTTAGATCACTATACAGCCGAGCTTGAGACGACAATGGATAATTTGACAGAATCTACTTCCGAAGTTTAAGTCGAAGTAACTAGGCGTTTGTTCTGCTTTAATCATAGTTTTAAAATGATTAAGAGATGCCGCGTTTGTAACCTCGACGGGCAAGGAGTTCCATGCAGTTATAGCACTTGGTAAAAATGATTGAGAATATCTCTGCGTTCTACAATTAATTTCTTGAATGGAAGAACTGTTTCTGAGATTGTAGTTACTTTGTTCCGATACGCTACCTGGTACCAAGTCATTTAAATAATCAGGAACCATATGATGATACATTTTATAGAAAGTAGTGAGTTTAAAGAGTGAGTTTAACTTCGATACAACTTCAATGAGCGTAGACTGTTTGAGAACAACATATTAAAGGGGCAGTAGCACGTTTTTGCGGTGAAATAAGTCGATGAAATGTATTTGAAAAATAATGTCACCAATAGTAAAAAATCTCACCTCTTCGGAAAATCAATTTAAAATATGAGTGTATATGGTTCCGTAAAGCCACGGGAATCGTTTTTGTCATTCGAAATTATAAAATGTGTTCACAATAAAATGACCGCCATGTAATTTTTGCTTTAAACACAACATCGTTTTAACCACAATTATAAATGGAAAAAATTTAAGTATAAAATTTGCAAAAAACGTGCTGCTGACCCTTTAAAAACAGTGCCTGAAGTACCAAAGTAGAAATTAAAACTCAATTTTTTGAGTTAATGAATTGAGGAGCCATGGAGTCAAAATCAATTTCGAAAAACAAACAATTTGATTGGAATGAGTTTCTAAGAAACATTGTGTTGACAATACACTCTGTTTACATTACTTTATCAGATGATTATTAATGGTGAAAAACAACAACTTGGCGTTACTTAATTGCTTTGAAGTGAAAGTATTTTTAAGTGAAAAGAAAGTACTCAAATGAGCTTTCTATATAAATTGTTATCCTTAATTGTGTGAAAAGTCAATCTGTCAGAATGGTTTCAGTGTTAAATAATGCAAGGTTATCATCATAAATTTGGCAAAGGTATTTGAATTTCATCTCATGAATTGTCAGCAATTGCTACAAATGACACCCTGTTTTGTATACAAGCTTTTGTGATATAATATTTATCTATATTTAGTGATAACCGTAGTGTAATAAGTCAAATGTATGGGATGCAAGATATTATCAAACGCTACTTAGATAGAACCATGATTATGGCCTTTCGATTTTACTTAGCACGATGGCATTTGGTCCGATTGATATCGAGGGAAGCACTCACTTTAAGAGTTTGTGTTGTTGCAGATGAACATGTATGTTGTATGAGAGTACGTAATATACTGTGTAATGTATGAGAAGCAAGATATTATCAAACGCTATTAAGATATAATATTAATTAAGGTTTGTAAACTCTACTAAAATTTACCTTATACATGTACGGTGGCATATGACACACTTGGAATCAAGTAAGTAATCACTTTAAGAGTTTGTGTTTGTGTTTGAGTTTGGCATTATCTTGTATGAGAGTACACAATATGCTGTGTATGCTACTGTTCAGTGTACTCCTGATCCCTGGTGACTGTGTTATAAAGGACTGGTACTACCACTGTAAGATCAACTGTAGATGCAAGCCGTGTGTCTACAATAAACACAACATGATGATTTCAAGAAAGGATCAATCTGTCATGGAGGCCGAAACTAGAAATGTAGATTGCAGAGAAACATTAATTTCACAAGAGACAGAACCTCAAAGAAAAAGCAAACAAGGTGAGTCTCCGTAATAATAATGCTAAATTTATAATCAAACGAAGCTTACCTGTAAGGTGATGGTTGATTATAATTATAATTAGCTAGGAGATGGTACAGAGTGATTACACGCCCACCTCCCATTTATCAAACACTAGTTTTTGCAACACTCGGCCAATCAGAGCAAATGGAGGAAAGGCATACAGCTAGCAGCTCTCCCTCTCCCCAGTTCAACGTGAACGCATTAATATGACATGCCCCTGGATCTGGCTTCCACGCTACATATTTCTCTACTTGACTATGTAGCCTATGCAAAAAAGATCAATGAACGGTTTTCCCCACACTTCTGTATTGCATTTAAATAACTCTCTATTTAGAATCATGTCCGTATGGTCATGTAACTTTCAAGATTGTTTGTCTCAGTATTCACTTTTCCTGGTATGTAAGTTGCTTCCAACCATATATTTCTGTCCATACACCATGTCCATATTTTCCTGGCTATGAAATTGCAACTCTGACTTACCTCCCATGTTGACACTATATGACACAGTTACTGTATTGTCAATTTGAATAAGGATGTGACAGTCATGATAACCATAACAGAAAGACTGACGGGTCAGAAACGCCGCCATTAATTCAACTTCGTTAATATGACAAGCCCTTCCTTCTCAGACCAATGACCTCCGATGGCTTTTTGTTGACATACTCCTCCCAAACCCATGCCAGATGCATCTGATTGCAATACAATAGTTGGACTGGATTTGCAGATTTTCTTAACTGCGTTATCAATATTGTCAATCCTCCAAACGAGATTTAGTTTACCTTGTTCTGAGATGCTCGTTCGCACGTCATATGCACTCTTGGAATTCTTCAAGGCTGCAGACTTCTCATTGTCCAGAACTCTGTAGAAAAGTGGACCAAACGTTACAGCAGGAAAACTAGCAACCATCTGCCAAATAACTTCTGCAACTTGTCTAATAGTAGATTCTTTCAAACAAATATTTTACGACTAGCATTAGCCAATCTAGCCTTCTTTTCACTGGTCAATTCTACAGTCATTGTGACGGAATTAAATCCCAGGTATATCATCTCTTGTAACAGGACTTTTTACTTGCAACAAAGTGTCCAAAACACTGATGATGGGAAGACAAGCCTTGTTGATGGGTGTTTGAATTTTCTGCATCCTGATATCACGAGATTTTATTTCACCTGAAATAATGTCCTAAATCTCACGGTAAACCATTGGGTAACAATTTCTACATTACTCGGAACTTTGTATTTAGTCATCTTTTCTTCTCCAAACTTTTTTCAGAATAAATCTTTCAAAATGCTTGCCAACTTCGAAGCCAATTGTGGCCCTGAAATATTGCCAAGTTCAAAATTCAAAATGCCCTGACTTTTTGTAGGAGTTTTGGCATGTAGAAGTATTGGCATGTAGAAGTTTTGGGAGGTTGAAGAGTCGCTTGTTGACGTGTCCTGTTCAGTCGTGCTAATTGGAGCAACGGGAAGGGTTGTTTGATGTTTATCTTTCCGTTTTAGGTTATTCATGTTGAACTCGAGCCGAATTTTCGAGAGAATTTAAAATCCCGCCTGATTGCAAGCGCGACCGAATGTGCTTTGAAGTAACATGACCGCTTGTGCAATCTCTTGGAATTCCGTACTATTCTCCTAGCAAAGTATAATAGGATTGCCTCAGGACAAAACTTAGATCTTCAAGATCTTTCCCTTTAAACATGAGGCCGAAATTCACTTTTTTTTCAAAAACGATGATTTGCAATTGTCGAAATTCAAACTTCATGAGTTGTTACGATAAGAGGCAGTTATCAATCTTCAAAATGTGTTATCATTTGTACAATGTAGCTGTATGTATTGCCGTTAGTGAGAAGAAGATTTGCAAAGACGTGTACCCTCAAATTGGAAAGTACACAAAAGTTTAAGTTTTTTTAGAAATAACAGAAATTATATTATTACCTCTATGGGGATCATCGATGTGGAATGTTGATTATTACATTAAGAAAAGGTTTTGTAAACTTATCTTGAGTAGAGAGAGAGTGTTACGATAATTTGACTGAATTAATCCCTTTCGATTTGAGAAAAGAAGAGTTTGCGACAAATTTCTTCTAAGAAAAATGACTCAAGTTGACCTGAAAAGGTAATGGTGCAGATTTGTTACTAAGATTAAGTTTTGTCCTTGTGTCTAAACTACTTGATAAAATTTGATTTCACGTGTCAAAAACATCAGTTTTGTTACTTGACTTTCACACATCAAAAGATAGATTAAGTTTCAAACTAACGAGGTAACTGGTAGCTGGAGTTTAATATTTTTACGACAAGATGCTATTGGTAAAAAGCTAATGGTAAAAAGAGTATAACAGTTGGTGTTTTTAATATATATTTTATTCTTTCCAATTCAAACCATTACTTTTACTCTTCTCTTTTTTCCATATGTTTATTGACAACAATGTAAAAGAATGATATCACGGTTGTTTTCATCAATTTAAGTGGTTCTAGTTTTAACCATCATTATGGAATAGGTTAATCTCACAATCTGACCCTAATGAGTGTAGTAAGCGACTTTTCTGTGAGTCATTCTAGCATTTTGTTCATACATCATTCTAGCCCCAATCTTAAATGTCCTTGGTAGATTTGGTCAAGTCATCACCGAAAAGTTCAGTGGTCACTGCAATGTTGTAACACAACTTTCTGTACTGAACATTCTGATCCTGATCCTGAACCCGTCTTCTCTGATTTATTTCCTGCAAACCATTACTGAGAAGAGCAATGGAGTCAAAGAGCTTCTTCATACAGTCATTTATATCTTCTTTTGACAACTCGGCTCCTGCTTTTACTTGCAGCAAAGTGTCCAAAAAACTAATGATGGGAAGACAAGCCTTGTTGATGGGTGTTTGAATTTTTTGCATCCTGATATCACAAGATTTTATTTCACCTGAAATAATGTCCCAAATCTCACGGTTAACCATTTGGGTAACAATTTCGACATTACTTGGAACTATTTGTATTTGGTCATAGTGTCATCTTTTCTTCTCCAAACTTTTTTCCAAATAAATCTTTCAATATGCTTGCCAACTTAGAAGCCAATTGTGGCCCTGAAATATTGCCAAGTTCAAAATCCTGTGTGCAACCATCTACATTCTGTGGCACGACACCTTCAATGTCCCGATTTTCGTTCAGAATATCATCAATCTGAGCCTCGACACTGACAGAATTATCGACAGTAACATTTTGACTCATATCAGAAACTAAGTCAAATCTCTCTCGTTTCTGGCTAGGCTCGAAAATTAAATATTCTTCGTTGTCCAACGAAAGGGGTTGTGATTCCAGCTTGTCAATCATGTCCTTTATCCGAGAGAATTGTCTCTAATGCATCATTCTGAACACGTGGTTCCCCGGTCGCCATAGCAGTACCTGGCGCTGGTTCCTCACTAGAAGAACCTTTACGAACCGTTGAAGAGTTGCTTGTTGACGTGTCCTGTTCAGTCGTGCTAATTGGAGCAACGGGAAGGGTTGTTTGATGTTTATCTTTCCGTTTTAGGTTATTCATGTTGAACTCGAGCTGAATTTTCGAGAGAATTTAAAATCCCGCCTGATTGCAAGCGTGACCAAATGTGCTATGAAGTCACATGACCGCTTGTGCAATCTCTTGGAATCCCGTACTATTCTCCTAGCAAAGTATAATAGGATTGCCTCAGGACAAAACTTAGATCTTCAAGATCTTTCCCTTTAAACATGAGGCCGAAATTCACTTTTTTTTCAAAAACGATGATTTGCAATTGTCGAAATTCAAACTTCATGAGTTGTTACGATAAGAGGCAGTTATCAATCTTCAAAATGTGTTATCATTTGTACAATGTAGCTGTATGTATTGCCGTTAGTGAGAAGAAGATTTGCAAAGACGTGTACCCTCAAATTGGAAAGTACACAAAAGTTTAAGTTTTTTTTAGAAATAACAGAAATTATATTATTACCTCTATGGGGATCATCTATGTGGAATGTTGATTATTACATTAAGAAAAGGTTTTGTAAACTTATCTTGAGTAGAGAGAGAGTGTTACGATAATTTGACTGAATTAATCCCTCTCGATTTGAGAAAAGAAGAGTTTGCCACAAATTTCTTCTAAGAAAAATTTCTCAAGTTGACCTGAAAAGGTAATGGTGCAGATTTGTTACTAAGAATTAAGTTTTGTCCTTGTGTCTAAACTACTTGATAAAATTGATTTCAGGTGTCAAAAACATCAGTTTTGTTACTTGACTTTCAATCATCAAAAGATAGATTAAGTTTCAAACTAACGAGGTAACTGGTAGCTGGAGTATAATATTTTTACGACAAGATGCTATTGGTAAAAAGCTAATGGTAAAAAGAGTATAACAGTTGGTGTTTTTAATATATATTTTATTCTTTCCAATTCAAACCATTACTTTTACTCTTCTCTTTTTTCCATATGTATATTGACAACAATGTAAAAGAACGACATCACGGTTGTTTTCATCAATTTAAGTGGTTCTAGTTTTAACCATCATTATGGAATAGGTTAATCTCACAATATGACCTTAAAGAATAACTGTCAGTTAATTATTTAAGGAAACTAAAATGCAACACGCATGTACCAAATGTATGTAATGAGATCACGAACATGATAATGTCTTTATCGCCAAAGAGCTAATGATGATATGTTGAACGGTGAATGTCAGTGCAAGGATATTGACTCTATACGGTCAAGAGAAACATTCATTTCCAATTTACAAATGTGATGATGTGAAAATGTTACCATAATAATTGGAAATGTTACCATCCTTACTGAAAATGATACCATATTTACTGAAAATGTTACCATAATTACTGAAAATGCTACCATAGTTACTGAAAATGTTACACTAATAATTGAACGTGTTACACAAATTATAAATGTTCCCGTAATAGAAGATATATCCATAAAATACATTACGTTTCATCCTCAATAAGTAATACACTAGTGAATGCATTATTTTTTAAAATAATAGAATTTTGTTTATAAAATTTTAACAATAATGATTTGTCCTGATAATAAAACATTGTGTATTTGTTTGTTTTCAGTGGACAACAGTACTCTGGTGATACGAATGACGGAAAGTAATCACTTTTATTCTCTGTCAAAATATGGAATAGATGTGATGTTATTGGACCACCTCATCTTCAAAGCGGAACCAAATGGAGTCTTCCTCGTCTTTCTCAGCGTTTTCTAGAGAATAATTTTAAAGATGGAGTTCCGTTGTTTCATATGTGAGGACACTACCGTAGTCCTTGATGATGAAAAATTTGAAAGTTACGGGAATAAGTATTACAGAAAATGGTTGATATGGAACAACAGAAGTGATATTTCATTTGGCGATGGACATCTACCTGAAGCGCATACACTTTTCAAATACAAATTGAAGAACAGGAATGAATCAACTAGGCCAACTGATATCACGTTTTATAAAGGATCGAATACCAATATAACAATTGTTGTTACATGTAACGTTTGATAAACATTATAAACCGCCAGGCAAAAGAAAGTACTCGCTTCTGTTGATTTTATCATATGTATGATTTTCAATAATTGCAAATATCTCAAGTTTTCGATGTCATAATCTAAAACTGAAAAATACAGATGTTTAGTCAGCAGTCAAAGAATATACTGTTTAACTTTGATAAATGAAATTTTGAATTTTGAATTTCTTCAATAAAATTGTATGATGATACGAACTGTTAAATGATATCGACATATTTAAACATATTATATGTGAAAATTAATATATGTGCCTAAATGTACACACATTTACAACATTCTAAACATGGTAAGGGTCATGTTGGTGTAAATTTCATTTCTTACGCCTGTCTTCATTAAACAAAAATATTTTAACTAAATTTAGCCACAGACTCCAATTAATTCATTCAAATTTCTGCAGATTAGTAGTACTGTATCGTGCCATAGTCAAATACATCTGATTTTTTAAATTTAATAAAATATTGAATTAATCGCAACTAACTGAGGTGAGTACTTTCTTTTGTCTGGCAGTTTAGAAGAGATTTTAATGGACAGATGATGACCATTCAAGTTCGAGTGCCCTCGAATATAACCAGTCACATTGATGTCAATGCACACTGAACTTCTGCAAATACAATGTTGTACTTAAATGAGACCTTGAATACGAATAAAACTTGTTTCTTCTCAAATATATATTTATTATTTTGGATACAACTTTATTTCCTATGAAAGTGCACTAAATTTTATGTCGGTAAATATTATGAAAATAAAACAGATGCGATTATTTAAAGACAGGTTTTAAATTGTTTTGACTACATGACTGGCTTATTTGATCACTGCTCAAATATTGAAGGTTACAAGAATTTTGTTAGAAACAGTTGTACCCAGTTTCAAACATGGATTGTTGCTTGAATGGAAAAGGACGAAATCACCCCCAATACAGTATTCAAAATAAAATTTAAAATGAGGTTGTCTCAAGCATGGGAGTAGTTCGATTAAACTTTTGATATTATTCAAGAATGTGACAAGCTGTTTTTCTTATATGTGAAAACCCACTAATTTTACATGGTAAATTTCGTGTTTTCCGTGATATACTCCGTGAAAATGTTCTTTTTGACGCATTTTAAGATTTAATATTTACACCAGGGTTACCAAGCATTGACGACGAAGTCTTTGACAGTTTTTATTAGTGTATTATTAACATAATATTTTTCGACTGCAATATAAAGTAATTACTGAAATATGGCTTTAGATGGCATAGGTCGAGAGGAGGAATTTCAATTATAGATATAATTTAAAACATTTAAGTTACATGACATTCTATCATGACATTGCTGGATACTCGATTCTGATTGGTTCTCTAGAAAAATCTAACTTGATCAATTCTGGATTGAACCTCCTCTGATTTTAGAGCCGCTTCAACGGGTATTGACGCATCAACTTTTTGACGTCACAATCTATCCGAACAAACAGCCGATTCTAAAATGTGCTCTGTGGAAATCAAAATAACTGAAATAATCAAATCAATCTTTACCGTAGCGTGTTTTTAGAGCTACATTAAATGATAAATAAGCAAGACAAACTTCGTCAGTATCACGAAATATCAAAATAGCGACACTTATGCAGTTGAGAAAGCAGGCAAACGCAATGATGCAATGGTAAGCCAGATCTTCGCGTTCGGTTTCAATTTTAAATTTTCTCACTATCAATCCAGTATAACATGTCTCTGATTTTCAAACACAGTAGGTTTATCTCCTAAATAAAGATGACTATATGTAAGAACTCGCATGTTGTATTTGCACATGTGAATGTATGAAAAATATGACAACGTTTATGTTTTATTTGGAACCTTTCTCTCACTGAGGTCAACCTATTTGACAAATTTAAAATATATATTTCAAATCCTCCCTACCTAAAAAACATAGGGACTGTTCTGTATATATTTGCCAGTATAATAAAAGGCAAAAGCAGATGCCAATCAGTGATAATAAGCAGAATACGATTAACTAAAGTTCTAGAATGACAAACACATGTGTATCTCATACGTGTAACAAATAATTATACGTTTTGTAAACATCTTATGACTACTTTTGGAAAATCACAATTTTCATCCAGACAAAGATATAAAGGCAATATGTATTTTGGAAACTGCAGTATATCTACACGTATACATGTATTTGTAGGAAAGAATACATAGAGAGAATACTAGCCCCGTTAAAACACATTTATGACATGAGTGGGTTGTTTGGTATTTAACGAGTGCAATATTCCCATTGAAATGACAAAAAACAAAAGAAATCCTTAAAGTGAAAATGAACCACACGTGATGGAAATGGTATGGCACAAAGTTTGGTAACCTAACCGTTTTTGAGAAAATTTACAAGACTGAACCTATGGACGTAATGACCGCTATATATTAAGATCATGTTGCTATACATCAGTAGGATCACATGCTCATTGTCAGATAAACACTTTCACTGATCTATGTAGGAGCTCTAGTGTTAAAATATTTATGTATTTACTGTTAAACATGGTCAACTAAATGTAATATATGAGAAGGAAGATATTATCAAACGCTATTAAGATAGAATATTAATTAAGGAATGTGAACTTTACTACAATTGACCTTATACAGTGGCATATGAACCACTTGGTATCAAGTAAGTAATCACTTTAAGAGTTTGTGTTGTAGCATTATCTTGTATGAGAGTACACAATATGCTGTGCATGCTACTGTTCGGTGTACTCCTGATCCCTTGTGACGGGGTTATAAAGGACTGGTATTACCACTGTCAGATCAGCTGTAGATGCAAGTCCTGTGTCTACAATAAACACAACATGATGTTTTCAAGAACGGATCAATCTGTTATGGAGACCGAAGGTAGAAATGTACATTGCAGAGAAACAATCACATTCCAAGAGAGAGAATCCCCGAGGATAAACAAACAAGGTTAGTCTCATTTATGAGCTCCATAAACTATTATTTCTACTCAGCTGGTTAGTTCCCAAAATCATCAATGTAATTTAAGGAATGATCAAGTGATGTCATTACCTTTTAATTATATTATACTGTAAGACAATCACCTTGTGAAATGATAAAAGGTGAATGAAAGCACGTTTTGTCAGTTCAATGGCTTTCTTCCATTTCAGATTTACTCACAGCTCTGTTGTGTTGTAGCAAAATGTAAACACAATTCTAATTATTACCGTGTTACTGTAATTCAAATTGTTCCTACACGTGCCCGTCCAGAAAATGATGCACTTGTAAATGCATTGAATGTTCAAAATTCAGGTAAACAAAACATTGTTTATTTTTTAGGTTTTTCATCGGACAACAATCATCAGATCATAAGAATGACGGAAAGTAATAACTTTTATTCTCTGTCAAAATATGAAATAGATGTGATGTCATTGGATCACCTCATCTTCAAAGCGGAACCAAATGGATCTTTCACCATAATGCTCATGGTGTCCATCTCAAAGAATATTATCTTAGAGTTAGAGTTTCGTTGTTTCACATGTGAGGATAGCACCGTGGTCCTCTCCTCATTCAGGGCAGGTAAAAAGGTTATCAATTACCAGAATGAATATGATACAAAATGGTTGATGTGGAACAACAAAGGTGATATTTCATTTGGCGATGGAGCTGTGTCTGGAAAGAATCAACGTTTCAAATACAAAGTGCAAAATTGGAAAGAATCTACTCAGCTTACTGATATCACCTTTTATAAAGAATCAACAGAGCACACAACAATTGTTGTTACATGTAACTTATGAACGCACGTATAAGGGATTTTTCCAAATCAACATCCGAGGGATATATCTTATGTATAGCTTTGGCTGGCAACCAAAAGAAACTATACCAAATTATTGTTATTTTAAACTATTTTGTGACGATTATCATTTTGATGAAACAGTAATGTTGAAAGTGCTTTGTCAAGCCATGGGTACAGACTGTTCATGAATCTTAACGTTGATTTATGACCCACGTGGATAAAAATGACCAACTATTTCGAAAGGAGAATATGTGCACATATCCCGTCAGCCTTACAACAACTGTTTCTTGATTTTTATGCAATTTGAATTGAATAGAATGGAACATAAAATAATTATTGCAAAAGAAGGTTTGGCATTTGCATATTTATGTAATATGGCTTGCTCTTGCTCGGACAATACAAAATATCCCAAAATGTTGGATTTATTGAAAAAGCCGTGTTTGACTCTCCCATCTCGTCTAGTTAAGGAGGTTCGAAAAGCGATTTCCAGATGTGTGTTTTAATAATTCAGTTTAGTTGGCTTCTGAAGACATAATGTATCTCTTTGTCAGCCATGTTGAACACTCGTGGATTGAATAATCTTGTATGTTGTATAGTTACGTTTCTTGTGCGTTTGAATGCACAAAAAGGCATACGTTGGTGGTAATCTTTAAACAGAAACTAATTATATAGTCGGTCAGTCTGGGTTCGCGAGGGATGCATTCTTAACCCTGTTTTCTTTATCAGTTTTAATCCGTAGAAAATTGAAGACTGAGTTAAATGCATTTGAGTATAGTTGTGAGAGTGGGAACAAAGGATATTCTGACATTTGTTTGCTGATGATATAGAGAATACTAAACGGCGTTCCGTTTAATAAAATATTTATGAAACGAGTGAGTAGTTTGTATTTAAAGAGCGAAAGCGAGATGAATATAAATACCATCTTACGAGTTTCATCAATATGTTATTAAACGGAAACGAGTTTAGTATTGTATTTATTACTCACTGATTTAAATGCCACGTAATTCCACAAACTTGTCAATAAATGGGACACTCTCCATTGCGACTGCGGCGCTGACATTGTGACTTCATATTTTTGCCATTATGACGTCACGTCAAACGGCAGAACACGATGTTATTACACTAAGTGTAATAACACGGTAGATTTATTAAACTGCGATATCTTCAACGGGAGAGTAATAATCAATGTTATTAGATGACACAGTTTTGGGTTTGTGAAGCATTAAAACGTAGGGTGATAATTGGCTTTTCATATAAACTTTGATCACGTATGCTTATTTACAAAATATAGATAATGTTTGAAAACATGGAAGTATGAGGGCAAAAATGTTAATGTTAGGTATACTATTCCCATGAAGACGGTTATGGTCAAATCATTTGAAGCAAAAGCTATTCTAAATCAAATCCAATTGTTCATCTTATTAACAAGTATCCTTAAGAACAGGACGATTTTTTGGATAACAACTTCTTTAATGTGAAAATACACAACGTTTCGGAGTATATGCTGACTCCGTCATATACAACGTTTCGACGTTTCGGAGTATCCATAAAGGGGCAGTAGCAGGTTTTTTGCAAATTTTATTTTTTCAAATTTCCCATTTATAAGGATAGTTTATGTCATTCATATTTACTTTAGAGGGTAAAACATCTTATAACGCAAACCAATTATCCGTAGTGTTAATAATGGTGATGCATATAAAGCAAAAATTGCATGGCGGCCATTTTATTGTGAACACATTTTATTATTGTGACATAACAAAAACGATTCTTATGGCTTTACGGAACCATGTACACTAATTTTGTAACTTAATTTTCTGAAGAGAGAAGGGTGACATTATTTTTCAATTACATTTCATCGACTTATTTCAGCGAAAAAACGTGCTACTGCCCCTTAAAATCCCACGGGGCATGACACTTTCCACGTATATGATACAAACCTGACACCACTACACTACATCGTGTTGAAATAAAACGCTATTCTGTAAGATATATTATTTTAGAAATATGGAGTCAGTAACTGTGTCTGCTATATCTAGCGACGTTCGAAGATAAGAATTATATATTTAGATTGTACATTTAAACCATACAATTTGACTAAGTTAGTAAACATAGACACAGGTAACGACCAAAAGATATACTATACATGTAAAGATTAAGCCATAGACCACAATTATGATGTCCTTTGGGTGTCAAATGTTGTACATTGTTCATTGGGATACGTCGATCTTACATGCCTGTGTAGACAAAGCAAGTAGCAACGTTTTGAAGTTTATTTCTTACAAAGACAGAATAAATAATGAGAACTTAGATGGATGAACTCATCAAATCAATATACAGGAATATCGACAAGGTACAAATGTAAATACTGACACATGCACAACATGTAATTATGAATTTTTCCCAAAGTAAATGTCATCTGTAATATACATGTAGTCCGTCAATACTACAAATAAAGTAGATGCTTGCTGTAAACGAGATATCCATTCTCATGTTTAATTTGTCAATGCCTTCGCAGAAAATTGACGTGCAATTTGTTGACGTCCATCAGTCCTGAATTTAAGTATATATAGTGTTGTATTTTCGGAAATGAAGCCTTGTCTACGAATGAACTGTATTTTTCTTCTTCTCAATTGGATTTCAATTCAATTTATTCAACCATTGTGTTTTATCTACAGTTGATAAATTTCTAAAGGCTGGTTAATGGTCATCCAATCTAAATAAATTTAAATCGACATATTTTATTAACAAAGTATAGAACTGTCAATCTAAATTTATTTAGATTGATGGACAAAACTCACCAAATCAATAATTAGAATCACGTTTTTCCAAGGAGTGTGAACTAAAGCTTTTTGTTCTGGAGAATGAGATGAAAATAGCGTTTAGGTCATGCACCCTGTGACCCATATATGGGGTCACATGGTCGCGAAATCTACAATTTTAAATCCCGTATTGAGTACGAAAAACAACATTTAAGCTCTCTATAGCTTTTGCTACTGGAGAAGAAGATGAAAATAGCTTGTCATGACCCCTGTGGCTCACATTTTAGCTCTCTAGAGCGTTTGATACTGGAGAAGAAGATAAAAATAGCCTCTTAGGCCAAGCCCTGTGACGCATATTTAGGGTCACGTGGCCAACACATCCACAATTTAGAATCCCTTTTGGCCACAACAGTTTAGCTTTCTAGAGACTTTTGTGCTGGAGAAGAAGATGAACATATATTTTCAGGCCATGACCAATTTGACCCTCAATGTTGCTATAAGCTATAAGCCTTTCGGCCCGATAAGCTAAAAAGTAATCAGTGCCTGATACATTTGATAAATATGTATGTGTTTCAATATTTTCTGATCATGTCAATATTCTCACGTTTCTTATTGGCAGCTGACTAGGGGTTTATATGAGAAAACATAACAGAAAGCAGGTACCCTATATCCGATACCTAAATATATAATCACCTTCTAATATCAACACCAGAATGTTCAACCTGCTTTCATGTATTTCTTCAAGCCTAAAACGCTATAGAGTTGATGACTCTATATTCCCGTGAGAACAGAAATAGTCCAAATAACGAAAACTGACTGAATAATATCTACATGTAAATAAATGTATTTTCAGGGACGCGTTAACGTGAAACAAATATGCAATCCCAATGTAAATTGCTCACCTAACTTATACGGAAATAAATAGATACCAGGAACAAATACATACACGTGACCTGCTCCCGTCCTGTCATTATGCTAGATGATGTGTTTGGTAATTTGGAGTTTGATCAAGCTAAATGGTCAATTGGGAGTCTGTTATAAGTCCACTATTGAAGGAGCGAGAACACAAATCCCATGAGCAGAACAGCGAAACCCATTTTAAAGACGTGACTGTTATTCTGACAGGACGCGACTTTGTACTGAACTTTGCGTCTGTTGACTTAGGCAGACTTTCTGACTTCTTAACATCAGACAGATGCATGTGGTATGCATGGATCATACTCTGGTTAGAGATGTTGACGAAAAACGCTCTCTACGGAAGTATTTATCCGTGTTAGGTGACGTACATTTGGATAACAGAACTGTTGACAAGATCTTAAAATGTGATGCGCCTCGACTTTTCATAACAATCTATAAAGACAACAAGGCAATAGGTGCAGAAGACTTTTTCAGGAAACCATTGGAATTTTTAAATTCATCAATGTCAAAATTATTCAAAGATAAACATTAGGTGATGCTGTTAAAGGAAATGCTTAAAGGCGATGGGCAGGCGAGTATGAGATAATTGAGAGAATTAGATCAAAGTTACAGAGTAATAGAAACTGGTAAAAACCTTTTGGGATCTTATCTAAGGTCTGAATATGATTAGTTGGTTTTTGACCACCCTTCTATATTTGACAGTGTGTCATTTAACATGTGTTCACTTGACCCAGGATTTGTCATTGAACAATGTAAATTACCATTCATCCATGAACGAATACGACTTCAATTGTCCAAAGATGCCAAAGGCACTTCTGAATCCAAACTCGTTGTGTATGTTGACACATCTTATACAGACATTTTGGCAAAACGTTTTGCAGTTGAGATTTCTGCAAAAAATTTTGTATATGTACTTTCCCACCAAGCCTTTACAGATAGATCATTTGTCGCCAATGTGATGTCTCTGATAACATCACCTGTTGCATCAATGTTGCATCTGACTGATCGAAACTTCCCATTCTGCATGGATAAATCCCTTCTGTCACTGTTACCCAGCAGTAAGTCCCCAGAGCTTCTGAAATACGTAGGCAGAGTGGGCATAGACCTAACGGCAGAATAAATAAACACTGTCTTACACGCTACATGTAGATATGCTGCTTCACATGTACTGACATACTTGACTGACACCAGGGAATCACTAGATATCAATGCCACAATTCCCGAATCTATGAAATCCCCGCTCATGATTGCTGCAGAGACCCGAGATGTTCAGATTGTTCATCACGTCCTGTCACTAGACCCTGATCTGAATGCAAGGGATGAGGATGAGAGGACAGCGTTGCGCTACATGTGTAAGAAGGGATTAGTTGCAGTGGTCAGACAGGTGATTGAGAAGGGAGCTGATATCGATGTAGAGGACAGAAGGAACCAGACTCCTTTATGTATAGCGTGTAGGGGCAACCATTTAGACGTTGTCTAGCTGTTGATAGACAGAAAGGCGCAGATCGACGTACGAACACTTGATGCTGCCTGTAGAGGGGGGAACATTACCATTGTTAATCTTTATCTTCAGAAAGAAGCAAGTCTCTCTGCTCCAGGAATTGTACAAAGAGCTTTCCTTCCAGCATGTGCAGGAGGAAATGTGGATATTTTGTATCTTTTCCTGGTCAAAGGTGCATTAGTCAATTCAGCTGATTGTGATTTGCCTCCACTACACGCTGTATGATGCAGGAGGAATACGGCGACATGTGAACGGAGTATCATAAATGAGTATGTTATACATTATGTTGGTAAATATGAAAATAGTACCAATGATACATACTTCTAAAGCCCCTTTCCGAGTAACACAACTATATGCATAAACAGCACATATGATGTGTAGGAACACATAAAGCCTTTAAGGACACATGCAATTTATGCTCCCATCTGCAGATGTAAACTGTAAACAAAGCAGTCCCAAAAGACTGTCACGGTGACTCAAATACTGCAAGATATGGGCAATGAACTAATTCACATATATAGTTGCGTACTGTAAGGAGAGTCTATAATTATTTAGATTAGGGCATGTAGCACATCACTGTAACTTAAAGGATAGATGAAATGACATATGGTCCAAATCGGATTCATTAAAATGGGATCTCAATTTGACAACTGCTCGATTTTAAATTTCTGAAATCGGTCCATAAATTACTTATATACGGCTTTTTCAAAAAACGCCTGATTTAGCCCCGGCGACCAGAATGAAAGTCTGCGGGGGTGTGACCCGTGAAGGGATGACTTCTGTGACGTATGTGGAGGAATTTGATTTTCGGCGATAGTCACAATTCAACATAATTTCGCAACATTTTGATTGTTAATTTCACAAAGAAACCTTCAATAAACCAACTTAAATTTCCAAAATATATCGAATGTTTAGATATCCAACTAGGTAATTCCGCAGATGACAATTAGACAATTATTACATAAACATGTCTTTTTGGCGATGTAATACACCTCATAAATTCATTTAGCGGCAGTGATAATCATCATTAATTAATTAACGAGATATCGGCGGAGTAGCTATCTAGCCGCCCTGCGTGTCGCTTATCACAGTCACGCCTCAGTGAGCATTTTCAAAAGGATTCGAGGAACAAATTGCGGTAGTGTTAAAATGGGTGAATTAAAATCATCTTAATTATCAAATGCAAGTGTATATTGTCTCGATTTTATGCTCAATTGATTCCGATATACAATATACGTAGAGGTAATCATCTGTCATTCTTGAGAAAAATGCATTTCATCTATCCTTTAATAATTAAGACATGATCGCTGGATGAAAATATCAACAATGTAGCACTAATATATGTCTAATTTCAGTGTGCATTTCTAAAAGCAGGCCAACTTTGATTAATGTCTTAATCTGTATATGTCAACCTTAACAATAGAGATGATAAATGATTAGATAACTGTTGAGCTACAGAGGCCATGGCTCTCTATTCGAAGGAACAATACATTAGACAACTAAACATTTTATATTAGTTTATGATATGTTTCCTTTATGTGCTTAATACAGTGGATACTACATGTATGTCTGTGTGAAAGGTTTTAGTGTTATATAATGATAAGTGCGCTGTGTGTTTTGCCACAAATGTAGACCGACGAAGCACAACTAACATTGTAGATCAATTTTCAGAAATAATACATTGATAAACGTACATGAATTTCATTTAATGAAAACGTTCACTGTTTCATATAGGAGCTTAGTGATAAAATATTCATCTTTTTTACTGTTAAACATGGTCAAATAAGTATAAAATATGAGAGCAAGATATGATCAAAGGCCATTAAGATATGCTATGCTCATTAAATTTAACTGCGTAGTAAAGTGCGTTGTAGTATGGTCTGACTGTTATACAGACAACTAATCTTATTAAGAGTTTGAGTTGAGCAGATGTACCTTGTATGAGAGTACACAATATGCTGTGTATGCTACTGTTCAGTGTACTCCTGATCCCTGGTGACGGTGTTATAAAGGACTGGTACTACCACTGTAAGGTCAACTGTAGATGCAAGTCTTGTGTCTACAATAAACACAACCTGATGCTTTCAAGAACGGATCAATCTGTTATGGAGACCGAAACCAGGAAAGTAGATTGCAGGGAAACATTCATCTCTCAAAACAGAGAGGCCCCGGGAATTAACAAACATGGTGAGTCTCATTTATGCTATAATTTCAAGTATCACTTTAGCTCGTTAGTTCCAAAAATGGTCAATGGAATAAATTCAAAGTGATTGTCGCATTTGAGCTCCATAATCTATAATTCTATAATAATAAGTACATGCATTCAAAATTATTACTGTACTAAATAAAGATTAATGTTATCAAAGGTACATGGATACAGAAAATATCACCTGAGGGTAATCTCATGTCAACACAATGTGATTAAGGTCAAAAATCAATACCTTGACGAGAATATTTTGCTTTTACCAACAGTTTTGATATATTTCATATCAGAAGACACGATGATGAGATTCGATTTATCATTTTAAACTACTCTTCATTACCTGTCCATATGAATTTGCTCATCTATGAACAACGCACTGCTGTCAGACTTCTGGTGCGGTGATCTGATACCATTGTGACATCACTATGTTAATGACGTCATGTTATCATGTGACAGGGCATTGTGCAAACGTTCAGAGAAAGGAGATTTTGGCATAAAGCTGGGCTTTCGAAAATGATATCAGTACCCTAGATGCTTATATATCTGTAAATATACTGTTCGTTGATAAGGATTATTCTGGTTTGTCGAAACACTGATTTAAGTATAAACTTTTCCCCTTGGCCCATCAATTATTATAAACAAATTAGTTAAAAAAGGTTCTCCATGACATTATAAAATATTATACATGTATTTTCAGGTTCTACAAGGAACAGCAATTATCGGATCATAGTAATGAGGAAAAGTGATAAACTTTATTATCTGTCAAGATACGGAACAGATGTGACATCACTGAACCACCTCGTCTTCACAGCCACGACAAATGAAGTCTTTAGCATCTTTATTTCAGTTTCCAAACACAAGTATGTCATTTTAGAGTTGGAATTTCATTGTGAGAATAACACCCTAATCCTTTCCGAATTCATAAAAGATAAGGCGAGGAAAGAAATTAAGCTTTATCAGAATCCGTATAATAGCAAATGGTTAAAATGGAACAACAAAGGAGACTTTTCATTTGGCGATGGAAATTTGCCTGGAGTGGAGGCATTCTTCAAATACAAAATGAAGAATTTGTTTCAACTACGACAGTCAACTAAGGTAACTGATGTAAGCTTTTATAAAGGATCAAAAGTGACCAAGACATTTGTTGTTAAATGTTACTTTTGACCATAAGTGTAAGAGATTTTGCCAACTTAACTTCCAAGACATATGATAACAGGCCATCCATCTCGCACAGTGTTTGTTCAAAGCGCTGGTCGACATATTACCGCTTGACAATGACTGCAGATCATTTTCTGGGGTTATTCAACATGTCACTCACGGTTCACGTTTTGACTACGTTATCATCATACTAGGTACCCATTTACTGCTGGGTGGACAGAAGTTCATTGTGAACTATGCCACTAACACAGTGTACATGACAACTGCTGTTACGTGTAAATTTTGATCACAAATAAACTGAAGCACAAAAGAAAGTTCACACCTGGTTTTATCAGGAGATTTTCAATTGCAAATATCTTATGTTTTCGACGTTGTGCTCTTAAAGGGGTTGTAACACTTTTTTTTGCAAATTAGATTGTTTTCAAATTTCCCATTTATAATGCTAGTTCATGCCATTTGTATTTACATTAGAAGGTAAAACATCTTATTAGACAGATCTATTTTCCGTAGTGGTAAAAACAGTGTTGCGAATATAGCAAACATTTCAAATGACAAAAACGATTTTCATGACTTTGCCGAACCATGTACACTCATTTTTTAACTTTATATTCCGAAGAGAGATGGGTGTTTTACTATTATTGACATTATTTTTCAAACACATTTCATCACCTTATTTGAGCAAAAAAACGTTCTACTGCTCCTTTAAACTGTAGAGTGCAGCCAAGGAATACTTCAACATGTTTTTTAAGTTTAAAATAAATAAATAATGTTTTTTATTTAGATAAAAACATAACTTTTCATCAACCTTTTTTGTGTTAATCAATAAACGTGCCTCATTGTGTATACATGTACATGGCAGGGTAGGCGGTAAAATTTCATTTCCCCCCTGTCTACATTTAACAAAGATATGCTCACAAATTCACCAATCATGTAATGCATTAAAACCACTGCAGATGTGTTATTGAAGATGTAAAAAAAAAACCACACGTGATGAAACGAGGGAAGCCAATTGGCTTGATTGAAATTGTTAAACGAATAATAATTACAGTTGATTGGATAAAGCCTACAGGCCATTGTTTATTTACTGTCCCTCATGTTTGTATTCCAAATCCTCATTGTGTACCATTCTCATGCTCCACCCCCGAACATGTTTGTATTACAAATCCCCATTGTATACCATTCTCATGCATGTTAATCTCCCTGATTGAGTTACCTAACCATTGTTTTGTTTGCTGTATAAATGTACCATATTTTGTTATTTCCTTACATTCCACCTGATGAAGGCGTGAGTATGTACTCCGAAACGTCGTGTATTGTCACATTAAAGAAGTTGTTACCCAGAAAATCTTCCTGTTCTTATGTATACCACTTCTAAATGCCCTTCAAAGACCTGTTTACTCTTTAGTTCTTATGTTAGACATATAGGTTTCGTGTCGCATTTATGGACATTACTACATCCCTTGAACTTGGGAATAGACACAAGTTACCTTTTTATCAGCATGTATTATTTAATAATATATGTATTATTATTTATTATTATTAACAATTATTTCAAGGATGTTCTATATATTGAAGAATATATAATAAAAAAAGGCACTTCTGTTGTTGGAGTCGATAATCCTAAAAACAATATTTAAAAGGTCAGATGGAGTTGCACTTTGTAGCAAGTTGTTTTCTAATATATGTTTATATGAATAAATGGAAGAGTTGAATGCATTTGGAGTATGTGATATATAAGTGATATAAGGGGATGTCATATGTAATGTGTTTATTGACGATGTAAAGTTATAAGATTACTTTTTGGGGGGTTTTCTACGGAAGTTTTTTGAATACGGGTGGTGATAAATGGGGTTAACAGGTAGACATAATTCAAGATTTCTGTATTTAGAAATGAAGAGTATTTTCAAAACAACGAAAACTAACAACGAGAAATGTATGCATGATGGAGAAGGGGTTACGTTGTATCCTGAAACCCGTCGGTATAATCTCATCAAGACCTGAAGGTCAAATACATCTGAAACATGAGCTCTTAAACCTAGAGAGACAATGTCAAGAGCACCAAATTCACTGTCTTCCTTAGGCCAAAGCTTGTGTGAGATATACACCGATTCCAATGAACAAATTCCTAGATACAGTCTACAGCTGACGGTCTTAACAAGCAGGTCCCTATTTTAGGTTAAATTGCAGGACTGCACTGACTGCAGAAATGGATCGAGGACTGGAGTTCAAGAGGACCCCCCCCCCCCCCCCCCCCACCCAAAAAAAAGAAAAACACAAAATAAAATAAAATCCATCCCCGTTCAATTAATTTTGATCTATGTGATGATGTCCCAAGAGTTAAGCAAAGCCACAGTGTAACAAAGACAAACAATTGCATACAAACGAATATGCTCTTGTATGTTGAGTTTGATATATTGGTTTACATTAGCCCTTATCTATACGTGGGAATGTTTGGTCGATAACTCCAGGATGTTTTGTCGATAATTCCAGAGCATGTTTCTCTGACACTTACCCCTTACTGTACTATAAGACGACATATTCAATTTTAAATCTTACTAGATAAGAATGACTTATTTAAAGATAACGAAAACATTCTTCTAAAATATGAGTGTAAAATATGTTAAGCTGTGATACAATGATAACAATACATATTTTGAATCTACTCCCCTATTTACAAACTGAGCAGTTCATGACTTTGTTCCTTGTTTAGTATATGTGAGTTTTTATATGCTATACTAAAGTTATGAATAAGCATTTGATAGTTAATTCCAGCATTTCATATGACGACATAGTGACATAATGACAGAAAATAATATTTTGAATTTTAAACTTTATAACCTATTCTGCCTTCTAAAGGTCCATCAGACTATAATATTCTAGTTTGGAAAGATACACTACAAATGCACTATATTATAGTATTATTTGTTGTTTCAATATATTTTAACAGTGCTTATGAACGTTCTTCATTCGATCAGTTTGTAAGAACCGCAACAGTGTGCAATATAGCATCTGAAAGTTGCAAGATTATTTTAACTGAGATCACACTGATCTGTAACACCCTTAGAGTCAGGCACCAGCTGCCAGCTGTGACTATAGACCTCTCCACGGAGCAGTGCGTCACGACGCTCTCAGTTACTCCCCTTTGCGGTGGCGCTAGCGTCGTCCGCCATTTGCGGCTGCAAAATGACGTTTTACGTTAGGGGATGGGTCGAAAGCTGTAGCTTGTCTCTAAAATAACTTTAAGTCAAAGTTTTGGGTGAAGGCAGAAAAATATATCAATTTAATCCTGTCTGTTTACTGCTTCCAAAAATGCAATGTTTCATCGGATACTAATTAATAATGAAATTAGGGCATGTTAAAGTGATGAATCAGCATGCAGTTTCGCAAAAGGTCTTAGTTATGGAAAAACTTATTTTTTTAAACAAAAGTTTTTAATACATTTCCACATATTACATATCTTCTGAATGAGAAAATGTTGTTCTGGTCCAACTGGGTTTCTTATGTAAAGATAATACATTTTTGCAAAATAAAATTAATAAAAATGCGTTTTTTCCTCAAACTGTTAGCCTACATTTCATTTATGATTTGAAATGGTAATGAATTATTAAGCCCCGATTCAATTCATGGTATAAGAAACAGATGTTTGTGTAACAATGAGATTTGTTTAAACTACGAACATCAATTTTCAATAGAGTTATTTGAATTTCTGTAATGGGTGAGATTTCTTTCTGAGCGAAGGGAGATAATTCTTCTCATTATTGTTAACATTTCTCATATAATTTGCAATCAGGTAACAACTGTTTCTTCTTAAAAACGTTACAAACGCATTATGGAATTATATGTTTAAAAATATAGATTATTGAAAGAGGAAATATATAATTGTTTTATACCCACTATTCTCGCAATGGCATAAATAGCCTATGTAAAATAATCGCAAATATGGTAAACTATAATTAGGCCTATGCAGCGATACCGACAGCTTACCTATTCGGCCACCGAGACCTTACTTAAAAGAGGTCCAGCAATCGGTAATTAAGCTATGTTTACAAATGTAAAGTTATATATTGGGATCGGATTGCAATAAGCAACTTTGACAGAAGTTCAATTGTCACAGAACTATGTCATTTTTATAATGAGGCCGAAATTAGCTATTTTAAAAATAACGATTTCAAAGGATGAATAACTACAGTACCAGGTTGAAATTTTGAGTTCGAAAGAGTTCACGTTTTGCAGCAGTTATTCGGTATTAAATTGAGTTACGCAGGGGTTCAATAAGTTTTGCGAGCTAGGCATTTAGGTTTACATAAACAGTGAAAGCTTAAAGCAGGTGTTACTCAAATTATAATATTGACACATGTCACAACAATTTATGGACACAAGAGTGATTTAGATGTAATAGCTGCACTGACCAAGGGGTCTCCTTTATCATGGATTCTCTCAAAGCGCGCTGTGATCAAGTTCCTAACCAAGGAGGGGTACATAAATACATAATCGCATGTGTAATGTGATGGGTAAGGATACTCCTAACTATTCAACAGTTTGTCGCTGGTCTCTACAGTTTAAAAGGGGAAGGGACCCACGGTCAGACAGACCCTCAAAAGTCACACAACCGGAAGTTATTGCCGCTCATCTGACCGCCGTGTGAAAGTGTTTGAACTGTCTTTGGAATTCCAGATATCAGTTAGAAGTGTTGACAAAATATAATAATTCAAGATCATCTTGGTATGTCCAAGGTATCTGCAAGATGGGTACCCAAAAACCTCAGAGCACAAAATCAAAGAACCGAAAGTTGTGTGGAGCTCCTGGATCTTTATAATGCTAACGAAACCAGGTTTTATCGCATCTGATGACAGGCGACGAAACCTGGATCCACCACTGGGACCATGAAACTAAACTGGAATTCAAGCAGTGAAGCACCCAAGTTCTCCGCCTCCACTAAAGTTTTGCACTCAACCATCAAATGGCAAGTTTATGGCCACCATCTTTTGGATGCAACATGCAACATGCATATCATTAATTGATTACTTGCCACCCCAAAACTACAATGACTTGTCAATATAATGCCATCCTAATGCAAAAATTGCGAAAAACGTGAAACATAACAGAGAGCGCTCAACCATAGCCCAGTGTAAATGTTTGAAATTAGTGTTAAATATTAATTGTCTGTTAACGTGTTACCATGAAGCTCTGAAGTTTGACAGAAAACATAATACATATCTGGTTGTAACGTTGGTAACATTCTTTAAAATGCTGTTGTAGAGTTGGTTAATTAGTGTAGCGATGTTGCTGCGAGTTGAATATGTTAGTTTGGTTAGTAACATGGTAATTCGTTTATTATTAGTTTATTATGTCTTTTATCCAAATATGTAAGAAAATCTGGGGGTCACCGAACGATTTAATGAGTTATCCGAATTAATAATAATAATACACACGTCGGCAGATTACGTCATTTTTGACTGATTTGGTGTATTTAAATCAAGCGCTCGCTTTTAAGGAATAAACTCCGAATCCTTTCAGATACATTTCAATCACATACAGGGATTTATAACAAATATATATTTTGAAAATAAATGACGCTGGAAAGAGAAACAAAATTAAATTAAGCACTTTTTAATTAAAAACGACATTTTAAATTAAAAACGACATTTTTATCAATCTTGTTTCGCATGTTCAACAGAATTTGACACTACCACACATATTTTAGATATTGCTAAAACTTTAATATGATGTGCGCAGTTCACTGGACAAACGAATTCAGAAATAATAATAGGGGGTCACCGAACGTTTTTCATCATTTTAACTTCATTTTTTAAATTATAAACGTAAAAACCTGACGTCACGGCAGTTTTGATGATTTCAAGTGTAACTTTGACAGCCTACCTTGTAATCATTATTGAACATATTATCAATCTAAGAGTGCACAATGAACGAATAACTATTAGTTGATTATACCAGGCTATTTAAATTCGTCACTAACTTGAGATACGCAGGTAATTAGAATAACACACGTAGTAACATATTTACCGCGAATATAGGTGACGGTAACGTTATTCGGCATGTAGTAAACTGACCGTTATAAAGGCGTTACGGTAAGTTTAAGCGCTCCCCGTTAGTGTATAATAGTGTAGATAAGCCTATGCCCAAAACAACGTAATCCATATATTTTTAGACTTATTCACAACAATAAATTGTTGTCGCAGAATATTGCCGTAAGCTATTTCGGTTTCTGGGTCCCATCTCTCCTTAAATTAGTGTCGGTGGTAACAAAGTCAATAATACACAGCCTACACCTTTATATTTTTAATTTACGCGCGAGATCAAATAGTATCAACGTGTAAGTCTTTATGTCACCTTGATAAAACCTCATCTTTCCTTACAGTAAAATACTCGTTTCTGATTGGCTAACGGTCGTTACATCTTTCTGTATGTACTCTGTCTGTCTGTCTGAAGGTGTACGAATTTCATGTACCCCGCTGCCATAGTATCAGCTCCTAGCATTATGATCAAATGACATTATAAAATGATGCACGCGTTGTAACGGAGTTTTAAACAGCTCGATCAGCTGTTTATGGGTTCTTTTAATTCAGACTTAATTTTTCAATAGTTCCTGCTTTGTTTGGAAACAAATCTTATTTGGCATTGCCTGCACAGTCAATTTAACACAGTCATAATAACTCGTTTTAAGGCATTTAAAATATTGTAGTTATACGTAATACGACTTTTTAAATTTTAGTCGAGACGGGTGACACCATTTTGTCTACGTTTAGGGCCAAGGTCATTCAAGCGATATCAGCTGATCAGTCAACATGTCTATGTACCATCTTTGTACCAGTGTCATCCCTCGCCTAAATGCTCTAGCGACACTCGTACAGAAATGGTACATGAGACTGTATTACTTTCATGAGAGGTGAGGTGAGTTAGGGTTTAACGCAGCTTTCAAGAGTATTTCACTTATATCGCGGCTGCTAGTAACATGACAGGGAGAAAGCCCGCAACGCCATGTGACTATGTATTGCTGTGAAACCTGCGAGCATCGGCTGGAACTAGCGAACCATGGGTGGTACTGCACTTAAACCTTCACGAGAAGCATACATCTTATAATGTTCGTGACAATATCTAAAACACCTGTCCAACAGCCTGTTTAATCACAACATATGGGTACATATCGTCTTGATAAAAAAAATTTGTTATTATGGCATCGGGAACACAGGGAAACATCTATCAACCATCAGCAAAATCAAAAACTACTTGACTGTAACGAAAGATCTAGTTAAATACTTATATCCAAAAGATGTAAAAGTTTGAAATAAATGATGCATCATTCTATTTTTAAAACTGTTTATACTATTGAGCTCTTGGTTCTTGCTAATACATTTAATTATATTTCAAGGAAAACATTCAGAAATGTGAAGGCTTCTTAAATGTTCACGAGGAAGTTGATCATGTATAAAACTGTCATGTATTAAGTCACAGAATTAAAGAGTTCTCAATGTATTGTAATGCCTGGGCTTTTAAACAACCAAGAAAGATCATTCTTGTCATTGTCATCATTTAATCATTTAATTCAACAAACTGTTAATAACAATCACCTACAAGTAAGTATTTGTCTTATGTAAACTTTAGATACAAGTTGTTGTGGTCTATTTAAATCATTATACGAACATACTAAATGTTGTTGTCATACATTTTATCATTACTTGTTGAAACTGATTTAATATTCTGTATATTCAGTATTACACATATAGTTCATGACGATTAGACAGTTGATTTTTGTTTTCAAAAAATAGAAAATGAAAAATCCCATTTACAAAAATAATAATTACTGTATGTCGTCTACACTATACATTTTGAAACTTCTAGGTTTTCGTTTGATTATTAAAATAAATGGTCATCTTTGTGGCATGATGGTTTTGTGTTCACAGTTTTATTCTGTAAATATTATGTATTATACATGCATTATGTATCACGTAAATGCATAGCAACTATAACACGTATAGACCAGTTATAAGTGTATATTATACACTCGTTTGGAGAGGAAATGAAAGTGTGAAATTTAGTAACAGATCCATGATAACAAACATCCGTGTTGTACAGTTAACTCTCTTTTAACAACGTAAATCGATATAAATATATGACACCAATCGTATAATGCTGGGATCAATAAGAGTGTAGGATAAATATCCGTCATGTATAAACAGCATGATTTTTCCAACTTAATTTTAGCAGAAATGCTACGAGTAATTTAACTTGTCTCACATGGCACTCCTAGAAGTGCCTTCTATTACTTAAACGCCAAGATCGTATACAAAAAACATCCAAACTTAATGCATTGAACTGATTAAAGGGGCAGGATTGTTTTTTCAATTGTGAGCATGGTAATAATTTAAAACACTTCGTATGAGTTTGCGAAATAGATATCTAGTAACAATAAAAACAACGACATTTGGTTGCCAAATTATATAATTTGAGTCAATATTAGTGTATTATGATTAATAACCGCATACAAACAAAACTTAAACTTATATGCCAATTTACAATAGGTGAATATTAAATGCTCCCAGTTCGATGATAGTATCCATAAAGCAGCAAAACCTTTGAATGTATTTTATTCTATTAATTATTTTCACAAAAGATTTTAAAAAAATAATATTTAATTGACATACATTACCCCTCTGATAATGTATGTAATAGTTATCCTTATATAGTGTTAGTTATAGCCTGATGAGCTATATAGCCAATGACCGTAAGTAATTAAGTAATTAATTAACTAAGTAAACAATATTCCCATTATTTTGAAATACAATGACAAAATAGTAGTTAATTACTTCAGTAACTTCATTTTCATAATCCTCCTACGAATTCACCGAAATATCCTCCTACGAACTGGATCCTCCTACGAAATCACCACTCCTACAAACCTGTTCCTCTTACGAAATCACCACTCCTACAAATCGGTTCCTCTTACGAAATCACTGGTTCCAAATCGTGCCATGCTCTTATTGATTTTTTAACCAACAAACACACCATTGCACGATGCATGCTATTCTGTATGTTGATACAGTCTGGTTTTGCGTTATCAACAATTGGATGTCGTCCAACTTTCTGAAGTTAAATGACGGTTACCGTCGGTAAGACTGAACTAACTGTTTTCCCTACAAAGCTGCTGCGTCAATGACTTTCAGTACACACGAAGTCTGTTTTGTCGAGAGGCTCTACCTACAGGTATCGTGCTGGCAGTCTGTGAGATCATTTCGGGCGTTCCCTTGATCAGGTGAGTGTTTATCTTCAGTATCCGCCATTCAAATATATTTAATTGATTGAAAGTATGTATGCCTCATAAATGTTCATAAGGCAGTTAACCGTGTATACACCTGCTATTTACTCACATAACTAAATTAAACCGTTCTCATTATCTGGTCATGCGTGAGTACAATGTTTATGTACAATTGAAATGAAAAACAAAATTTTCACTTATAGAAAATTCTGATGATGTACGTGACGTTTCCTAAGCTACAAGAATCGTGTCTGACCTATCTAAATTGACAATGACAATAGACACAACTGACTCTATATACTTCGTAAGAAAATTCTGATCGTGCAATGGATAACGCATATTGCGTAGACAGTTACTTTTGAATATGAGTAAGTTTAAGTACGAAGCTGTGCTGTATTAAGTATAAAAACGTTTTTAGTTTTTAAGTATCTGAATAACAAATTAATACAGATAAGGTGCATCCATTGACCCCCTCCCTGTAGTTTGGGGCTACATGGGTGCCTGTATACTTGTGACTAGTATAGATTTCGCAACAACACTCTAACTCTCTCTACATCTGTGGAACCGTGCAAGCAGCCGGTAGACAAATCAATGTAACCGACAGGTGGAGCTCTGTGGGAGTGTATGCCATTATGCGGTGCACATTAATTTACAATTCAACGAAGTGCATGCACACTCGGGACATCCCGCCGTTCCCCACACTGAGGGTCGATATGAATGTTAACCGATTCCCCATTACCATATTGTATATACGCATTAGTAATCGAAGTGGGCCGGGGTTTGAATCCCATAAGAGGCATGGCAACTTTGTCGGCTGTAGAAAACTGTTCTACATTGCAGTTATTTTTGGGTACAATGCAAATATGAATTTCAGCACAGTACCACCGAGCCGATGCTTGTATGTTTTACCGCAATGCATAACCAACATGGTGCTGCGACTTTTCTTCAACACTAGCAGCTGTGATGTAGATGAAAGCGCCGTAAGCCAAAGCTTCCCCACCTGGAAGAAGAAAGAATCGCTTCAGACAACAGATTGAGATAGAGAATACAAATCATGATATTATGTTACGCGGGATACGTTGCGGAAAGAGGCTGACCTCGTTGTTCACTGAGAGCAACCTTTAATCACCGGACCCTCCTTAAATATATCATTTGCCCTTATTTCTTGGCTAAAAAAACTAACAAAAAGTAATGTCATTAACATGTGTCAGATTATAATTGAATTAACCGGTTGTATAATGTTAGTACTTGATGTTTCAAACTGTATATGTTGAATCTTTTGTCCGCCTATTCTCACTGTTTATTGATAAAATCAAACCAAACTTCATTTTTTAAACAACATTTCTTTGACAGTTGAAAACCATACATATTGGTCATGTGACATGCGGCACCTAAACCCATGTACATGTATGTACACATATCTAAATTATACTTATCTAACAGTTATTACTATTAACACAGGAAGTCGTAATTTCATCCTCAGTATCAAGTCAGTATAAGTCAGACCTAAAACTAATAAACACTGCACTTGTTTCTAGGAATCATTGAATATATGTTTTGGCATTTTCTGTCATTGATGTTTGATAAATTACGTTGTTGTGACGTCATTCCTAATATGCAGACTGTGAAATGGCTTTAAATTTCACACAAATGAAGGACGCACATGACATCACACAACCGCACATGTACGTGCATGTAAAATTCACAAAACACTAAAATTATGTGCCCACAATCATATTTTTTTTAATGCCGCGACTGCGTAGTGAATCGTGAATGGCTGCATTAGGAATGATGGATGCTCGTTAGTTGGATAGATATATATGGGGCACAAACCCATTATACATTGTAAGCATATAACAGAATAGAAAATAACACTAAAGCGCCTGTAAAATCTTCAAATCAGCAAATGACTATTTGTCGTCATAAACACTGGTCCTGGTGATATTCCGATGGTGATCTATTCCGCAGTTTAAATGTAAGCAATGTGAATTATCCAAAACATTGCATTATAACATTATCATCAGTTGACAGAGGCTTTACCTTATCGAAAGATGGGAACTTATGTATACTTTCACGAGCATATTTTTGAGAAAGCGCTCGAAATTCAAGAATAATTTCAATTGATCTATAGCGTGTTAATTTGAAAAACCTAGTTACGTTATCCAACCATATATGATTGTGAATATCTTTGGTTAAATGACCTGGTTAGTTGTCGTGCCCTGGTTAGCCCATGGTTAGTGTTGAAATGTAAGCAGAACTAACGACGGAGAGAAGTTCTTTGAACAATTATTGGAAAAACTTTACCTTTATCAAAATGAAGGTCTTCTATGCATATGTGGTGATTTTAACGCCCGGGTGGGCACAGATCAGGACTATATCGCAGGAGCAGACCAGATCTGTGATCGGGAAGTCATCGATTTTTCTGAGAACTCTTATGGAGAACTATTTTTGAATGTTTTGACTGATTGTAATTTATGTATGCTCAACGGACGCATTGGTAAACAAGATTTTACTTATGTAAAAAATGGAAGCTCCGTTGTTGACTATGTCATCACCCCTCACGAATGTTTGTCATCATGTTCTGACTTTAATGTAATTAAAATGTCTTCGATTATTGATGGTCAGAATATGCCAAATGCTATTCCCGATCATTCAGTTTTAGTCTGGGAAATGCCAGCCCCACTTGTTGGTAATAACAGTTTCTGTAAACCTCATATGTCTGATAACTCAAGGCATAAGCAGTATCGTAAGGATAAAATTGGCTCTGATTTTATGAATGACGACCTATCATTAGAGTTAATTAGTGATGCTATTGATAAGATTGAATCTCACTTGTCTATCCAGAATGATGTAAATGGTGCTTACGATGAGTTTTTGTCATGTATGTATGTTGAACTCGACAAGAAGGCCGGTTGTGTATATAACAGGAAACAGAGTAATACGGGTAAATCGTTTTATAAGCCTTATTGGTGTGAGGAGCTCCAGGTTCAGTGGGATTGTGTTCGCTCATGTGAGAGAGATTGGTTAAAGTGTAAGTCTCCTTTTAGGAAAGGTGTTTTGCGTCAGAAATATATGGCAGAAAGGAAGTGTTTCGATAGACTACTTCGTAGATTTAGACGGTTGTATCAAGCGTCCGAGCAGAAGAGGCTATTAGATAAGTATAGTAATAAAAATAGTAAGGAATTTTGGAAAGCTATTGGTGAAATTGGGATAGGGAGTGAAAGACGTTGTAATATTCCATGGGAGGTAACTCGCAATGGTGCATCTCTTACAGATAGGGATAGCGTTTTGGAGGCTTGGAAGGATGATTATGAATCATTGTATAATGTTGACAGTTCGTCGGAGTTTGATAATGATCATTTACGTCAGATTTCAACGGATGTTGCTAGTGGTGAGGTTGACTCTGGCCAGTTCGATACGTCTATTCTCGATACTCCTATTTTACGTGATGAAGTAATTCAGGCTGTCAATCGGGCAAAGTGTGGTAAAGCTGTTGGTTTTGATTTAATACCTGCAGAATCTCTTAAGAACAATGCTACTGTGGAAGCTCTTCTTAAAATTTTTACTTTTTGCTTTGAAAATAATGTATGTCCAGACATTTGGCGTAAGAGTATTATCTTCCCAATCAAAAAGGCGGACTCTGATCCAACTGATCCTTTGGGCTATCGTGGTATATCTTTATTATCTATTCCTTGCAAGGTCTATTCTGATATTTTAAATACAAGGTTTTCAAAGTGGTTAGAAAATAACGATTTATTGGCAGAGGAGCAGAATGGTTTTCGCAGTAAGCGTAGTACAACTGAACACATCTATAGTCTGTATAATATTATTCATAACAGGAAGTCTTTGAAACGGTCAACTTTTGTTTGTTACATAGATGCAATGAAGGCGTTTGATAGAGTAAATAGAAATTGTCTTTGGTATAAACTTTTAAAACTCAGCGTAAATGGGAAGTTTTATCATGCTGTCAGATCCTTATATGATAAAAATCAGTCTTGTGTTTCTCTCAATTGTTGTTTCACTGATGACTTTTCAGTCCATAGTGGTGTAAAGCAGGGTTGCTTCTTGTCGCCAACTCTATTTTCGTTATATATTAATGATTTGGTTGAGGAGATCAACAGTTTAGGATGTGGCATTGATGTGGACGGACGGGTAATTAGTTTACTACTATATGCAGATGATGTTGCTCTTCTTGCTGGTGACGAGAAATCTTTACAGCGTATGCTAAACTGTGTTTCGGCTTGGTGCAGAAAATGGCGCCTTCAAATTAACAGTAAAAAATCTCAAATTGTTCATTATAGGCCCAATTCTATAGCTAAATCAAGTTTTGATTTTACGTGTGGCTCCGATTCAATCGAAATTATCCATGCATATAAGTATTTGGGCATTTGGTTACATGAACATCTGAATTTGAATTTTACAGCCAAGGAAATTGCGAAGTCAGCAAGCAGAGCATTAAGTGTAATAATCAGTAAGTTTAAGGCAGTTGGAGGAATGTCCTATGATGTTTTTAATTCCCTGTATGATAACCTTGTGCAACCTATTTTATCTTATGGTTCAGCTATTTGGGGGATTAGAGAATTTAGATGTTTAAATACTGTTCAAAACAGGGCCGGCCGTTTCTTTCTTGGTGTGGGTAATAAAACTGCTAATTCTGCAGTCAGGGGTGAAATGGGGTGGCTATCCTGCATTACAAAACAACGAATAGAAACTTTCCGTTTTTGGAGGAAATTAAACATGGCTGAACCATCAAGATTAACAAGTTGTATTAAAACTTGGTCTTTAAAGTTTAGAAAGTCTTGGGATAGTTCAATAATTAATCTTATCACCCAAGCTGAATTTCCTATTGATAATGTATTTTCTGTCACCCATCTGGAGTTTCTCACAATTAGAGAAAAAATAATTTGTACAGATCAAGAAAACTGGCTACGTAGTATATGGAATGATAATGGGCAGAGTAATGGTAATAAACTTAGAACATTTAGATTATTTAAAAGCACTTTGACAGTTTCACCCTATGTTCGCTCAGTGTCAGACCGCGCTCAGCGAAGTATCCTTGCAAAACTAAGATGTGGTTCTCTCCCTTTAGAGATAGAATTAGGTCGTTTTTCTCATCCGAAAACCCCATTAAATCTACGTAAATGTAAATGCTGTAGTTCTTCTGAAATAGAAGATGAGATACACTTTCTAACTTCTTGTCAGCTTTACTCAGATATCAGGTCCCCGTTATGGTTAAAAGCACAAGCTATTCACAATCAGTTTATAAATCTTTCTCCAATAGATCAAGCTATATTTCTCTTGCAGTCCCCCCAACTCTCCCAACCACTTGCCGCTACAACACGCGCTATGTTTAGACGCAGGAAATATATAATTTCTTAAAAATCAATTTTACATTGCTTTCTTAAGGTCTTTTTAAAAAAACAAAAAATTCTGTTGATATTTGTGATATATTTTAACCATTTTAGCGCTTAATGCGTTTTTAGCTATTTTAATGTGTTTTAGTGTCTCATAGGCCATTGTTGGCCGGACGGCGTGCTATATTTACCGTTTATAATATCTAGTCTGAAGTATATGTACGCTGTGTGACACTTAAATAAAATATTTTTCTTCTTCTTCTTCTTCTTCTTCTTCTTCTTGTAACGCGTTAACAAGGATGAAGACAGTAATGCGCCAACCAGGAATAAATATCCATGAGAAGGTGAAATATGGGTCCAGATAATAGTTAGATAATATGTTTAGGTGGAAAATGTGAAAAGTATATGTAGTTCTTTTTAAAATCAGATATAAAACTTTCATGTTGAACACTTAAATAAACATGTAAAACAGTGGTCTTTGTCCATGAGGTAATATAGTCACAGAAAAATATGCAGGCACATTGTACAATGCAAAACAATAGACTTAGTTAGACTTAGTCATTCATTTACCCACCATTTTCTACATACTCAAATGCAAATGAGGAATGAGAGTTTTGAGCGATAGGAAAACTAAGACAATTTTTTTACTTATACAAATGAGCGTTCACAACATACAAAGGCACACCTCCACATCATAAAGATAAACATGTCTCAATGGTCGATACATTCCAACAACTAGTATAAAGTTATGAGTGGCTATTTGGTATAACTAATTCTTCATGAAATAACTGTAATGACTCAAACTGTCTCCCTCGCCTCATTGTATAGAATTCTTCTTTGATAGAATACACAAATTAACATTATAAAATGCATAGCAACTTGATTCGATATTAAAACCTAATTATTGTTGTGTGTTGCAAATAACATACACAATAAATTTAATTAAATGTGTCTCCAATATTAAGATTAAAAATACAACTTTTTAATCTAAATTACCCACAATTCCCTTGAGCACTATCACAGACGCAATACAAACAATTAAATAAGAAGTAAAATGTCAGTTAAAAAAATCCAATTTTCAGGGACTTTATGTTAGTCTAAGGAGGGTCCAGTGATGGTTGGGTGATGATCTTGACCTGATGGAAACTGGAGAGAGGAGGGTATGATGTATGATGGGGTATTGGTGACATCCATCCTATTCATCAGCTTGTGTGAATCAATCTAGTTTGTGTTCTTAAACGATTATATAAATGCCTCCTAATTTATGTAGGATACCAATTTTTCATTCATCAAGGTATCATGTTACATGATTTGAAAATACAGGGGTTTTCCAAAAGCAAGTCCAGGGCTTCTATACAGAAAATAGGGTTTTGACAAGTGCACTTTGACACAAAATTGAAGCCCAGGCTTATATTCGGAAACATGTGCTTGTATTCCGAAATCTTTTCAAGTGACAGTCATATGGAATAATAATCATAAGACATTAAGTGAAGGCATTCTTTTTAATATAACTTTCATGAGGATTGCAATGGTTAAGAAAATGGAACGCATGGAAACTCTTGTAATCTTTAAAACTAAACTGAACAGAATATTTAAGATTTGTTCATGAGAATTTGAGTTTCAACTGAGTCAATGCATCACACAACGGATCGTCGCAATCAGCACCTCTTGCAAAATCATCTTCAGGTTTTTTTTTTAACAAATCATGAAACATCTCAATTTACATAGATGATTTGTATTGTAGAAAGGGGAGGCTTCTCTCATTGGACACACTTTGTATATATAGAAGCCCATGGGCTTCTTTTTGGAAACATTTTCCAAATAGTAGCCCATGGTTTTCTAAACGAGCGGGCTTGCTTTCGAAAAACCCCGGTACTTCATTACAATCAAAGATAAGCCCCACACATACGCCACCTTCATATTGGCTTTACGAGAATCTTCAAATTATACAGTGGTTGTGTCATTTTGGCAACTACATGTAAATATGTGTATGCGAGGTTAATATTCATGACATACACCCTTTCTTCTAATATTTGAGATTTTTTAGACATTGAATAAACACACCCTATAATACGCACCGTTGGTAAATGAAGGCCGTCGTAGCTACGGAAGGCATCCCACACGTGATGGATGAGACAGTTTGAAATTAGTTGTAAGTGTTTATTAGTTGTCGAATTATAACATAGTATCACCTGTATCATGATGTTTCATATGTCCAATTACATGACATAATGCAGAAAACAGTTAAAATGAGTTTTTTAAACCTGTACTTTAACATCATATGACTGATTTAGGTTTTTTAATACTTAATTTGGAAATATTAGTCATTATTACTAAGCTGTTAAGCTATAAAGTATACTTTTCAGAGTGTTAAAATATTTGTTCGGGTTCAGTCAAACATATCCCTGCAACATATGTCCCGATAAACGTTGTGATAAAAGGAAATAAGTTTTTATCACACCAATGTATAATGTGTCAAAAATGTTACGGGGCTACCTGCACTAACATTTCCTAGCAACGGAAGGCACATGTTCCCTTCTAAATTGGGCTACGCAAAGCAATTCATAATTATACATTATTTCAACTATTTTAGTCATCAAAATGATTTAAAAATATGATTGACAAACATTACTTGTGATAACGTTCCTCCCAAAAACTGTGTAGCATGCTAAACTACCGTTTCCAATTTGAAAGTACAATTCTTACTATAAATTTGCCATATCCTGATTCATTTTCTTATTTCAATGTATCGCTGCTATTACTGCATTTACTGCTTGTACTGCAACATCAATCATCTACACTCAACGGCAAAAGAAACATCACCTAATTTTCAACGGAGAAAAATACTTCTAATGAAGTCGATTTTGAATGTCTATGATAGACACATGTTGTGTAAAGATATACTCTCAATCAACTTCCAAACGCAAGGCATAACTCTTGCCAGTCTGCATTACTGGTCAGTAATGGAGACAGGCAAGAATCATGCCTTGCAGTGGGAAGTTGACTCTCAATTTCATTCATCACAGTATGATGCTTTTATTCTGAAATCGTATTTTACACATTTATATTTGGCCGGAAGCTTTTGCATTTAAGTAAAAACATATATTAAAATGTAATACCGTTAAGTAAAAGATGTTACTAACATTAATAACCTTTTAGACTTAAATTTCTTGACGGAGCATTACTGTTGGGCGTAATAAAACAAACAAGCCGTGTTTTGACTCTCCTAGCTCGTCCAGTTAAGGAGATTCCACAACAACGATTTCGTAAAGAGCCATCAAGTATGTTGATAAATCTATCGGAAAATTGCCAGTCTGATTGAAATCGACCGTTTTCCGAGAAATAAAAGCAAATGCATCTACCGGGATTTGAACTCGTTCAGAGTTTTCTCTTAAAACCAATCTAACCCCATGAAAGATATACACTTAATTTTTCACATATTTTTTTCCGATCTACTACTAGATCTAATAAAATTAAATATTAAAATAATATAAATATAAAAACACCACATAAATGCTCTCATATTATCAGATATTGAAAGAAATAATCATATAACGTTTATAGTTTGAAAATCTATCAAATATGCATCGAGCCCTTTGAAGATCTACGGTAACTTGGAGGACGAGTTGCATATGCTTTCTCCTTTGACAGAAGAGCTGTAGTGGGCGTGGTTTGAAACCTCAGTGGGCGTGCCTTGACGCCTTGCTGGCGCATTACCCTGAGCAACTCGTTAAATTCTATCAACAACCTTAGCCCACACTAAACCGAAGACATACGAGAAAATTAGTTCTTTTACACTCAGAGCCCAGCAGTGAATATTTCTATCTGCCAGGTCATGTTCGTACACATAGACATGTTTCAAAATAATACAGCAGTCTTACCCAACTTGTGATAGTCGTTATGTTTATTGGTTTACTTTTATAGAGTAACGCCCAAGTTCAACCAGGCCAACTAAGTTTGGAGTTGACCAATTACATAAGTTTTCATTATCATGAGCTACAAAGAAGCCCCACAGCTCCAAAGCCCCAAAGCTCCGTACTTCAGTATATGCATTACTTTTACATCAAATGTAGATTTGAACATGAAGAGCCGTTTTGTAGAAATATATATTTGATTTGATACAATGAGGGACTTTATTAGTTTATTGTTAATCGCCATAATCCAACACAATCAGTGATCGTTACCGAAGTGGTCGGCATATAGTGACGTCAAACCGACAAGATCGTAACATTGTCATTTAACAGTTACAGTGGTTCTTATGTGAAAATGTATCCACAGATCCATTGGTGGACAGCAGTGAAAGCTGAAACCACACGACTGAATGATCAAACACTTTGGATGCGGTACTGGTGTTCTCTACACTCTTTGGTAGAATGACAAATGTCAAAATCATTTCGTTACTATTCGCTTGTCACAGATTGGTCAAAGCTTGGCCAGCTTGTAATGCGCCATATTCAATCTGATTCCACACATCAAGCGTATGTGAAGATGCATGGACATGGGAACAAACTACACATACATGTATCATCAAAGAAATTTCAGGATTCAGCTCATTGTCATCAAAGCTGTAGATGAGAAGAACCAACACATTTTGAAGGAAATGATTGAGGCGGTTATACGTTGAGGATGTCATAACATGTGGACACGTCGAGGGCAAAAGCAACCATTCTCTATACTGAATTTCCTTGCAAAAGATGATACGATCCTTGCAGACCACCCTCAGATTTCAAAGGTGACATCCACACTGCCCGGAACACAACATGAAATCATACACCTGTCTGCAATCAGGTCGAGCAACTAACACTTGAAAAGTGTGCTGGTTACTACTAGGTTCTATTATCCGATGACACCACAGATATATCTAGCAAAACAAAATCATGCGTTTGCCTCAGATGTGTGTTTGGATACATTTGTACCCTGTGAGTTTGTATATTCCCTCTCCATCAAAGGGACATATATTTGTGATCTGTTACACGAGTTTATGAGAGCAAAACATGAATCAATATTGATAAGATGCGAGCACAAAAATACAATGGAGCAAGTCATATGTCTGGCAGGATCAATGACGTTCAAGCACTCGAGAATCAACATGTACCAAATACAGCCATGCGTGTACAACTAAAACAACACTTAAGGAGACAACTCTCCTAATGTTAAGGACCGTTCACATTCAGTTGCCTGAGGCGTATCAATTCGTACTTATGTACACAAATCCACAGAGAGATTCCTTTTGATAATGACAGAGTTATTCATGTTTTTTAGACAAAAGAAGAGGAATTTGATTTTCAGTTAAGATTACACTGAAATGTTAATAGGCTGGTCCTCTGGGTCCGTTTGAAATGTTAAACTACATGACCAAGATTTGATTAACCTTAATGCATCTTAAAAGACTTCGTTAATTTGTCAGATGTGTATTATTTTATTAGAAATGAAAACCTGTCAATCAACAAATGGTGAAACATTGATTTAGATTGATAATGTCAAAAGCAATTACTCAATTAATTGATATGTCGGTTAAGGTTTATGTCTTTCTTAACTATGTAAAACTATTAACATTTAAAGTTTCCATCCTTTACAAAATATTGAAAATATAACGCCCTTTTTTAGTTTTTGACCTATCAACGTCAAACACTGGCACTTCATGACGTCTCATAAATACGAAAGTTTATCTAACCTCAATACGACTTACATTTAATGTTTTAAAACCTATCGGACTTGCACCAATATACTGAAGCACAAAAGAACGTCACACCTCAGTTAGTTTCGATTAATTCAATATTTTAAACAAGTAAGATGCATTTGACTGTGACAAGATACAGTAATACTTATCTGCAGTAGTTTGGATGAATTAATTGGTGACTGTGGTTACATTTTAGTTAAAATTTCTTTGTTTAATGAAGACAGGGGTAAGATATGGAACATTATCCCTACCATGTTTAAAATGTTGTAAATGTGTGCAGAATCAGGCACGTTTATCAATTTTCACATAGAATATGTCTTATATGTCAATGGACAATTGTGTATCATCAAAAATAATGTTTGAAGAAGTTTAAAATTTAAATTTAAATTTTTGTTTAAAATTAAAAAGACATGTAGAAGTATTCTTTGACTGCTGACTAAACACTTGTACTTTTCAGTTTTAGATTATCACTTCGAAAACTTGAGATATTTGCAAATGAAAATCATTACATATGATAATATCAACTGAGGTGATAAGTTTCTTTTCCCGATGATTTTAGACAAGGTCTCAATGCTTCTCTTCAGATGTAAAATACTGAATCAAGTTGAAATCATACCATGTTCGCAAACTGAGGTTGTCACTCTTCACACAGTGATTGGTAGAGCTAAGTTTATATACACTCAGGGGCAAAAGAAACGTTTTTAAATCACCTGAATCAGTTCGAGATAGGAGCGGCAACTGTTGTCTGTATGTCTTGTTTTATGATAGTCTACAGCAATGATGCGCGTTCGATTTAAAGTTTAAGATCAAATTTATCCGACAGTAATAGTTCACCTTTGACTGTTGAACATTTGGTATCGTTTATTTTGCCCCTCGGTGTACATTGTTCAAGGAAAATTAGTATATGTTTGTGTCATGTGTTGTTCATATTTCTACTTTCCATATAAAAGATCCAAGATGGCGGCAGCTGGAGGCAAGCCTTATGATGACATCCTGACTTGCAGTTTTTGTATGAACGTTTTGCACCAACCAATCACTCTCGCCTGTCAACATAACTTCTGTCAGAATTGTCTCAGAAAATATCTAGACAATCAGAAAAAAGCTGTAAAAAAGAAGTTCATCCCCTGTCCCACGTGTGGACAAGAGACCCCAGTGCCCCACCCTGACAGACCTGTAGAAGAGTGGGCGGGGAAGCTGAAACTGCCTCTAACTGGACTCATGGACACAGTTGCGAAAGGTACTAGTTATACACACATTTATGCAATGTATCAAAGACATAAACAACCGCAATACCTTCACGATTCAAACTCTATTTGTCTATAATACAAATACCAGTGTACTACAGTGAAAACAGTTAAACATTGATATTTTCAGGACTTGACGCATGTCTGGTATGCAGAGAAGAAGTGAAAACAACAGAAGCGACACAACGGTGTTCGGAATTTGACGCATCTTTCTGTGATGTAGACGCAATCAGGGCCCAACGAACAGAAGTCAAAACTAAACTTCGGGAACGTCAACAGAATTTCTTTGATTCCTTGAATGCTGAGGGCAAAAGGTATGACGACCAAACAAAGCAGCTCTTAAGCCAGAGGTCCAAATTGGAAAAAAAAATTAGGAAAATCATTAGACATGCTGTTGACGTGTTCGATGAGAAAGAATATCAACTGATTGAGAAGGTGAATTACCTAACGGAACTAAACAGAGAGGAGTTGGGGTCGATGAAGAAGACAAAACAGATAGATCTACAGATGTACCAGCATCAGTCTCAGTTCATCCAGCAGGTCCTGGAGATAGAGGATGAGGCGGAACTCATTTTACAGCCGCAAATGGCGGACGACGCTAGCGCCACCGCAAAGGGGAGTAACTGAGAGCGTCGTGACGCACTGCTCCGTGGAGAGGTCTATAGTCACAGCTGGCAGCTGGTGCCTGACTCTAAGGGTGTTACAGATCAGTGTGATCTCAGTTAAAATAATCTTGCAACTTTCAGATGCTTCGTTGCACACTGTTGCGGTTCTTACAAACTGATCGAATGAAGAACGTTCATAAGCACCGTTAAAGTATATTGAAACAACAAATAATACTATGATATAGTGCATTTGTAGTGTATCTTTCCAAACTAGAATATTATAGTCTGATGGACCTTTAGAAGGCAGAAAAGGTTATAAAGTTTAAAATTCAAAATATTATTTTGCTGTCATTATGTCACTATGTCGTCATATGAAATGCTAGAATGAACTATCAAATGCTTATTCATAACTTTAGTATAGCATATAAAAACTCACATATACTAAACAAGGAACAAAGTCATGAACTGCTCAGTTTGTAAATAGGGGAGTAGATTCAAAATATTTATTGTTATCATTGTATCACAGCTTAACATATTTTACACTCATATTTTAGAAGAATGTTTTCGTTATCTTAAAATAAGTCATTCTTATCTGGTAAGATTTAAAATTGAATATGTCGTCTTATAGTACAGTAAGGGGTAAGTGTCAGAGAAACATGCTCTGGAATTATCGACAAAACATCCTGGAATTATCGACCAAACATTCCCACGTATAGATAAGGGCTAATGTAAACCAATATATCAAACTCAACATACAAGAGCATTTTCGTTTGTATGCAATTGTTTGTCTTTGTTACACTGTGGCTTTGCTTAACTCTTGGGACATCATCACATAGATCAAAATTAATTGAACGGGGATGGATTTTATTTTATTTTGTGTTTTTCTTTTTGTTTGGGGGGGGGGGGGGGGGGGGGGGGGGGGGGGGGGGGGGATCCTCTTGAACTCCAGTCCTCGATCCATTTCTGCAGTCAGTGCAGTCCTGCAATTTAACCTAAAATAGGGACCTGCTTGTTAAGACCGTCAGCTGTAGACTGTATCTAGGAATTTGTTCATTGGAATCGGTATATATCTCACACAAGCTTTGGCCTAAGGAAGACAGTGAATTTGGTGCTCTTGACATTGTCTCTCTAGGTTTAAGAGCTCATGTTTCAGATGTATTTGACCTTCAGGTCTTGATGAGATTATACCGACTGGTTTCAGGATACAACGTAACCCCTTCTCCATCATGCATACATTTCTCGTTGTTAGTTTTCGTTGTTTTGAAAATACTCTTCATTTCTAAATACAGAAATCTTGAATTATGTCTACCTGTTAACCCCATTTATCACCACCCGTATTCAAAAAACTTCCGTAGAAAACCCCCCAAAAAGTAATCTTATAACTTTACATCGTCAATAAACACATTACATATGACATCCCCTTATATCACTTATATATCACATACTCCAAATGCATTCAACTCTTCCATTTATTCATGAATTAAACAGATATTACAAAACAACTTGCTACAAAGTGCAACAATTGCTAACTCCATCTGACCTTTTAAATATTGTTTTTAGGATTATCGACTCCAACAACAGAAGTGCCTTTTTTATTATATATTCTTCAATATATATAGAACATCCTTGAAATAATTGTTAATAATAATAAATAATAATACATATATAATTAAATAATACATGCTGATAAAAAGGTAACGTGTGTCTATTCCGAAGGTCAAGGGATGTAATAATGTCCATAAATGCGACACGAAACCTATGTGTCTGCCATATGTCTAACATAAGAACTAAAGAGTAAACAGGTCTTTGAAGGGCATTTAGAAGTGGTATACATAAGAACAGGAAGATTTCCTGGGTAACAACTTCTTTAATGTGACAATACACGACGTTTCGGAGTACATACTCACGCCTTCATCAGGTGGAATGTAAGGAAATAACAAAATATGGTACATTTATACAGCAAACAAAACAATGGTGAGGTAACTCAATCAGGGAGATTAACATGCATGAGAATGGTATACAATGGGGATTTGTAATACAAACATGTTCGGGGGTGGAGCATGAGAATGGTACACAATGAGGATTTGGAATACAAACATGAGGGAAAGTAGATAAACAATGGCCTGTAGGCTTTATCCAATCAACTGTAATTATTATTCGTTTAACAATTTCAATCAAGCCAATTGGCTTCCCTCGTTTCATCACGTGTGGGTTTTTTTTTTCATCTTCAATAACACATCTGCAGTGGTTTTAATGCATTACATGATTGGTGAATTTGTGAGCATATCTTTGTTAAATGTAGACAGGGGGGAAATGAAATTTTACCGCCTACCCTGCCATGTATATGTATCCACAATGAGGCACGTTTATTGATGTACACAAAAAAGGTTGATGAAAAGTTATGTTTTATCCAAATAAAAAACATTATTTATTTATTTTAAACTTAAAAACCATGTTGAAGTAGTCCATGGCTGGTGACTTAACGCCTGCAGTTTACAGTTTAAAGGAGCAGTAGCACGTTTCTTTGCTCAAATAAGGTGATGAAATGTGTTTGAAAAATAATGTCAATAATAGTAAAACACCCATCTCCCTTCGGAATATCAAGTTAAAAAATGAGTGTACATGGTTCGGTAAAGCCATGAGAATCGTTTTTGTCATGTGAAATGTTTGCTATATACGCAACACTGTTTTTACCACTACGGAAAATAGATCTGTCTAATAAGATGTTTTACCCTCTAAAGTAAATACAAATGGCATGAACTAGCATTATAAATGGGAAATTTGAAAACAATCTAATTTGCAAAAAACGTGTTACAACCCCTTTAAGAGTACAACGTCGAAAACATAAGATATTTGCAATTGAAAATCTCCTGATAAAACCAGGTGTGAACTTTCTTTTGTGCTTCAGTTTATTTGTGATCAAAATTTACACGTAACAGCAGTTGTCATGTACACTGTGTTAGTGGCATAGTTCACAATGAACTTCTGTCCACCCAGCAGTAAATGGGTACCTAGTATGATGAAAACGTAGTCCAAACGTGAACCGTGAGTGACATGTTGAATAACCCCAGAAAATGATCTGCAGTCATTGTCAAGCGGTAATATGTCGACCAGCGCTTTGAACAAACATTGTGCGAGATGGATGGCCTGTTATCATCTGTCTTTGATGTTAAGTTGGCAAAATTTCTTATACTTATGGTCAAAAGTAACATCTAACAACATATGTCTTGGTCACTTTTGATCCTTTATAAAAGCTTACATCAGTTACCTTAGTTGACAGTCGTAGTTGAAACAAATTCTTCATTTTGTATTTGAAGAATGCCTCCACTCCAGGCAAATTTCCATCGCCAAATGAAAAATCTCCTTTGTTGTTCCATGTTAACCATTTGCTATTATACGGATTCTGATAAAGCTTAATTTCTTTCCTCGCCTTATCTTTTATGAATTCGGAAAGGATTAGGGTGTTATTCTCACAATGAAATTCCAACTCTATAATGACATACTTGTGTTTGGAAACTGAAATAAAGATGCTGAAAACTTCATTTGTCGTGATTGTGAAGATGAGGTGGTTCAGTGATGTCACATCTGTTCCGTATTTTGACAGAGAATAAAGTTTATCACTTTCACTCATTACTATGATCCGATAATTGCTGTTCGTTGTAGAACCTGAAAATACATGTATACTATTTTATAATGTCATGGATAACCTTTTTAAACTAATTTGTTTATAATAATTGATGGGCCAAGGGGAGAAGTTTACACTTAAATCAGTGTTTCGACAAACCAGAATAATCCTTATCAACGAACAGAATATTTACAGATATATAAGCATCTAGGGTACTGATATAATTTTCGAAAGCCGAGCTTTATGCCAAAAGTTCCTTTCTCTGAACGTTTGCACAATGCCCTGTCACTTGATAACATGACGTCATAAACATAATGACGTCACAATGGTATCAGATCACCGCATCAGAAGTCTGACAGCAGTGCGTTCTTCATAGATGAGCAATTTTTCATGGACAGGTAATGAAGAATGGTTTAGGATGATAACTCGAATCTCATCATCGTGTCTTCTGATATGAAATATACCACATTTTTTGGTAAAAGCAAAATATTCTCGTCAAGGTATTGATATTTGACCTTTATCACATTGTGTTGATATGAGATTACCCTCAGGTGATATTTCTGTATTCATGTACCTTGATAACATCTTTATTATTACAGTAATAATGTTGAATTCATGTACTAATTATTATGGAATTATAGATTATGGAGCTTAAATGCGACAATCACTTTGAATGAATTCCATTGACTATTTTTGGAACTAACGAGCTAAAGTGATATTTGAAATTATATGTTCATAAATGAGACTCACCATGTTTGTTAATTCCCGGGGCCTCACTCTTTTGAGAGATGAATGTTTCCCTGCAATCTACCTTCCTGGTTTCGGTCTCCATAACAGATTGATCCGTTCTTGAAAGCATCATGTTATGTTTATTGTAGACACAAGACTTGCATCTACAGTTGACCTTACGGTGGTAGTACCAGTCCTTTATAACCCCGTCACCAGGGATCAGGAGTACACTGAACAGTAGCATACACAGCATAGTGTGTACTCTCACGAAAGATACATCTGCACCAACACAAACTCTTAATAAGATTAGTTGTCTTTATAACAGTCGGACCATACTACAGCGCACTTTATCAGCAGTTAAATGTTAATGAGCTTAGCATATCTTAATGGCCTTTGACCATATCTTGCTCTCATATGTTATACTTATTTGACCATGTTTAACAGTAAAAAAGATGAATATTTTATCACTAGAGCTCCTATATAAAACAGTGAACATTTTCATCAAATGAAATCCATGTACGTTTATCAATATATTATTTCTGAAAGTTGATCTACAGTGTTAGTTGTGCTTCGTCGGTTTACATTTGTGGCAAAACACACAGCGCACGTATCATTATATAACACTAAAACCTTTCACACATTCATACATGTAGTATCCACAGTATTAAGCACATCAGTGATCACCATTTCCATAAAAACTGTTATTAACATATCATAAACTAACATAAAATATTTAGTTGTCTAATGTATTGTTCCTTCGAATAGTCAGCCATGGCCTCTGTAGCTCAACAGTTATCTAATCATTGATCATCTCTATTGTTAAGGTTGACATATACAGATTAAGACACTAATCAAAGCTGGCCTGCCTATAGAAATGCACACTGAAATAAGACATATATTAGTGCTACATTGTTGATATTTTCATCCAGCGATCATGTCTTAATTATTAAGTTACAATGATGAGCTACATCGCCCTAATCTAAATGATTATAGACTGTCCTTACAGTACGCAACTAGATCTGTGAATTAGTTTATAATTTCTAGTTTGGTATTTGTTCATTGCCCATATCTTGCAGTATTTGAGTCACCGTAACAGTCTTTGTGGACTGCTTTGTTTACAGTACAGCTATAGACTGAAACATAAATTGCATGTGTCCTTAAAGGCTTTATGTGTTCCAACACATCATATGTGTTGTTTACAGTACAAATAAATTCACTCAGCTTGTATATTCATCCCCAATCGCCAAACATATCATAATTACTAGTTTCCAATTAAAATCGAGAAAACATCATTATGCATTTTTAAAAACCGAAACTGAATGGTCCATTTACATGCAAAGTAGTTATATGACCTATTAAACGTTTTAAATCCAAATTCGTCACTTTTTCTGTTATAAAATTACGTTTGACTCATTGGCGCGAGAATTTCGCTATGCATTGTCTGGATTTTGATCACTACTTTTACCTTCATATCGTCAATTTACTGAGTCGACTATCATCAAACAACACAATGGATGTACCTTTAATTCGTTTGTTGATTTTATTGTTTTATTTAGTCCACATTACAGACTTCATTCATACATGTATTTTGGTCTGGTCGCTTTCTATTAAGCTTGCTATTACTTTTGCTTCTTGATAAGAAGACAACTATACATGTATGTTGTTAGGGCATGGCTATTGTGGCAAGTGTTAAAAAACACCAAAAATGTGTAATCTCCATTTGCCTCGATTGACATCTTATGATCACGGGGAATATTAAAAACTTTAAACATCTCCACAGACACATAACAAAACAATTAAACTGAATCATATTTCTGTTGACAACTAATTCCCATTCAACTATGAACTTTACTTTGTTTCACATGGATTTTGAATTGTTATTTTGGTAACTTCAACTTTAGTGACAATTCCATGTTGAAAGTAAATAATCATAGCATACCTTCTGAAATATCAATACAATGTACGGGTTAAACATATGTTTCTGATCAACACCCTGGGTGAGTGCATATAGTTGTGTTACTCGGAAAGGCGCTTTAGAAGTATGTATCATTGTTACTATTTACATTGTTCATATTTACCAATATAATAATAATAATAATAATAATAATAATAACAATAATAATAATAATAATAATAATAATAATAATAATAATAATAATAACAATAATAAAAGCACTTTATTGTCCTCAATACATTGTAAATTGGAAATTTGTTTTGAGCATTTCGCACCAGGAAGCCACTGCGAAGTGCCAGATTGTCCTTACAATGCTGAGTGTCAAGCAAGGAAGCAACAACTCCCATCTTTTAACGTCTTTTTGGTATGACGCAACCGGGAGTCGAACTCCGGTCTTCCGGGTGATGAGCGGACACTCTACAAACTGAGCTTGAAGAAATACACTATAGCAGGTTGAATATTCTGGTGGTGATATTATAAGGTGATTATATAATTAGGTATCGGATATAGGGTACCTGCTTTCTGTTATGTTTTATCATATACACCCTAGTCAGCTGCCAATAAGAAACGTGAGAATATTAACATGATCAGAAAATATTGAAACACATAAATATTTATCAGACGTATCAGGCACTGATTCCTTCTAAGCTTGTTGGCCCGAAAGGCTCTATGAGCTTATAGCAACAATGATGGTCACAGGGGTCATGGCCTGAAAATATATTTTCATCTTCTTCTCAAGCACAACATCTCTAGAAAGCTAAACTGTTGTGGGATTCTAAATTGTAGATTTGGTGGCCACATGACCCTTAATATGCGTCACAGGGGTCTTGGCCTGAGAGGCTATTTTTATCTTCTTCTCCAGGTTCAAACGCTCTAGAGAGCTAAAATGTGAATCACAGGGGTCAGGACAAGCTATTTCCTTCTTCTTCTCCAGTAGCAAAAGCTATAGAGAGCTTAATAATGTTGTTTTTCATACTCAATGGGGATTTTAAATTGTAGATTTCGCGACCATGTGACCCCATATATGGGTCACAGGGTGCATGACCTAAACGCTATTTTCATCTTATTCTCCAGAGCAAAAAGCTTTAGTTCACACTCCTTGGACAAACGTGATTCTTATTGTTGATTTGGTGAGTTTTGACCATCAATCTTAATAAATTTAGATTGACTGTTCTAAACTTTGTTAATAAAATATGTCGGTCTTAATTTATTTAGATTGGATGACCATTAACCAGCCTTTAGAAATTTAGCAACTGTAGATAAAACACAATGGTTGAATAAATGGAATTGAAATCTAATTGAGAAGAAGAAAATTACAGTTCATTCGTAGACAAGGCTTCATTGCCGGAAGTACAACACTTTATATACTTAAATTCAGTACTGATGGACGTAAATACATTGCACGTCAATATTCTGCGAAGACATTGACAAATTAAACATTTATTCTATTATAAACATATATCAGAATAGATATCTTGTTACCAGCAAGCAACTACTTTATTTGTAGTATGGACGGACTACATGTATATTACAGATGACATTTACTTTGGGAAAAAGTCATAATTACATGTTGTGTATGTGTCAGTATTTACATTTGCAGTGCATCGATATTCCTGTATATTGATTTGATGAGTTCATCCAACTTAATTCTCATTATTTATTATGTCTTTGTGAGGAATAAACTTCAAAACATTGCTACTTAATTTGTCTACACAGGCGTATAAGACCGACGTATCCCAATGAACAATGTACAACATTTGACACCCAAAAGACACCATAAGTGTGGCCTATGGCTTAATCTTTACATATATAGTATATCTTTGGGTGATGACCTGTATCTATGTTCACTAACTTAGTCAAATTGTATGTTTTAATGTACAATCTTAATATATAATTGTCATCTTCGAACGTCGCTAGATATAGCAGACAAGGTACCTGACTCCAATAATATATTTCTAAAATAATATATCTTGCAGATTAGCGTTTTATTTCAACACAATGTAGTGTAGTGGTGTCAGGTTTGTATCATATACGTGGAAAGTGTCATGCTCCGTGGGATTTAAAGGGGCAGTAGCACGTTTTTTTTGCTGAAATAAATCGATGAAATGTAATTGAAAAATAATGTCACCAATAGTAAAACACCCTTCTCTCTTCAGAAAATCAAGTGACAAAATTAGTGTACATGGTTCCGGAAAGCCATGGGAATCGTTTTTGTCATGTCACAATAATAAAATGTGTTCACAATAAAATGGCCGCCATGCAATTTTTGCTTTATATGCATCACCATTATTACCACTACGGATAATTGGTTTGGGTAATAAGATGTTTTACCCTCTAAAGTAAATATAAATGACATAAACTGTCATCATAAATGGGAAATTTGAACAAATAAAATTTACAAAAAAAGTGCTACTGCCCCTTTAAGGATACTCCGAAACGTCGAAACGTTGTGTATGACAGAGTCAACATATACTCCGAAACGTTGTGTATTTTCACATTAAAGAAGTTGTTATCCAAAAAATCGTCCAGTTTTAAGGATACTTGTTAATAAGATGAACAATTGGATTTGATTTTGAATCGCTAATGCTTCAAATGATTTGATCATAACCGTCATGATGGGAATAGTATACCTAACATTAACAATTTAGCCCTCATACTTCTATGTTTTCAAACATTATCTATATTTTGTAAATATGCATACATGATCAAAGTTAATATGAAGAGCCAATTATCATCCTAGGTTTTAATGCTTCACAAACCCAAAACTGTGTTATCTAATAACATTACATCATCAACAAACAAAAGTCAGAATATCCTTTGTTCCCACTCTCACAAGTATACTCAAATGCATTTAACTCAGTCTTCAATTTTCTATGGATGAAAACTGATAAAGAAAACAGGGCTAAGAATGCATCCCTCGCGAACCCAGACTGACCGACCATATACATAATTTCTATTATTCTATTATTATAGATTACCGACAACATATGATTTTTTGTGCATTCAAACGCACAAGAAACGTAACTATACAACATACAAGATTATTCAATCCACGAGTGTTCAACATGGTTGACACAGAGATACATTATATCTTCAGAAGACAAATATCCTAAATTAGACATTCAAAACTTTATCTGTTCATATTCCTGAGAAACACACATCTAGAAATCGTTTTTCGAACCTCTTTAACTAGACCGGATGGGAGAGTCAATAACGGCTTTTTCGGCTTGTTTCATAACGTCATACAGTAACGACGCATCAACAAATCCAATGTTGTGTGATAGTTTGTATTGTCCGAGCAAGAGCAAGCCATATTACATAAATATGCACGAGTTTCGTAAAAAGTATATGCAAAACCTTCTTTTACAATAATTATTTTATGTTCCATTCTTTTCAATTCAAATTGCATAAAAATCATGGAATCGTTGTTGTTAGGCTGACGGGATATGTGCACATATTCTCCTTTCGAAAGGTTTGGTAATTTTTATCCACGTGGGTCATAAATCAACGTTAAAAATTATGAACAGTCTGTGGCTTGACATTTTAACATTATTCTTTCATCAAAATGATGATCATCACAAAATAGTTAAAAATAACAACAATTTGGTATAGTGTCTTTTGGTTGCCAGCCTTCGCTATGCATAAGATATATCCCTCGGATGTTAATTTGGAAAAATCCCTTATACGTGCGATCATAAGTTACATGTAACAACAATTGTTGTGTGCTCTGTTGATTCTTTATAAAAGGTGATATCAGTCAGCTGAGTAGGTTCTTTCCAATTCTGCACTTTGTATTTTAAACGTTGATTCTTTCCAGACACAGCTCCATCGCCAAATGAAATATCACCTTTGTTGTTCCACATCAACCATTTTGTATCATATTCATTCTGGTAATTAATAAACTTTTTCTCTGCCTTGAATGAGGAGAGGACCAGGGTGCTATCCTCACATGTGAAACAACGAAACTCTAACTCTAAGATAATATTCTTTGAGATGGACACCATGAGCATTATGGTGAAGGTTCCATTTTGTTCCGCTTTGAAGATGAGGTGATCCAATGACATCACATCTATTTCATATTTTGACAGAGAATAAAAGTGATAACTTTCCGTCATTCTTATGATATGATGATTGTTGTCTGATGAAAAACCTATAAAATAAACAATGTTTTGTTTACCAGAAACATACAATGCATTTATAAGTGCATCATTTTCTGAAGGAGAACGTGTTGGAACAATTTGAATTACAGTAACACATTAAATTACGGTAATAATTAGAATTGTGTTTACATTTACATAAAAAAAGCTGTGAGTAAATCTGAAACGGAAGAATCCATTGCACTGAGAAAACGTGCTTTCATTCACCTTTTATCATTTCACAAGGTGATTGTCTCACAGTATAATATTTCACAAGGTGATTGTCTTACAGCATAGTGTAATTAAAAGGCAATGACATCACTTGATCATTCCTTAAATTACATTGATGATTTCGGGAACTAACCAGCTGAGTAGAAATAATAGTTTATGGAGCTCATAAATGAGACTAACCTTGTTTGTTTATCCTTGGGGATTCTCTCTGTTGGAATGTGATTGTTTCTCTGCAATCTACATTTCTACTTTCGGTCTCCATAACAGATTGATCCGTTCTTGAAAGCATCATGTTGTGTTTATTGTAGACACAAGACTTGCATCTACTGTTGATCTTACAGTGGTAGTACCAGTCCTTCATAACCCCGTCACAAGGGATCAGGAGTACACCGAACAGTAGCATACACAGCATATTGTGTACTCTCATACAAGATAATGCCACAACCCAAAGTCTTGAAGTGATTACTTACTTGATACCAAGTGGTTCATATGCCACTGTATAATTGTAGTAAACTTCACATCCCTTAATTAATATTCTATCTTAATAGCGTTTGATAATATCTTCCTTCTCATATATTACATTTAGTTGACCATGTTTAACAGTAATTAATAAATATTTTAACACTAGAGCTCCTACATAAATCATTGAAAGTGTTCATCTGACAATGAGCATGTGATTATACTGATGTATAGCCACATGATCTTAGTATACAGCGGTCATTCCCTTCAGCAGTTCAGTCTTGTCAATTTTCTCAAAAACGGTTAGGTTACCAAACTTTGTACCATACCCTTTCCATCACGTGTGGTTCATTTTGACTTTAAGGATTTCTTTTGTTTTTGTCATTTCAATGGGAATATTGCGCTCGTTAAATACCAAACCACTCACTCATGTCATAAATGTGTTTTAACGGGGCTAGTATTCTCTCTATGTATTCTTTCCTACAAATACATGTATACGTGTTGATATACTTCATTTTCCAAAATACATATTGCCTTTATATATTTGTCTGGATGAAAATTGTAAGTTTCCAAAAGTAGTCATAAGATGTTTACAAATCTATCATATCTAATCAAAGTTTGAAGTATTTTGAAGTTTATTATACTGTTGTCATTCTAACATTGCTTAACATACTTTGCACACAGTTTGGAAGAGTGTTTCCATTATCTATTAGAAAAATCAATGCTATATAAAACATTAAACTGATGTATGACTATTTGAGGTTCATCACAGCTTAAAATCAGAGAAACATTGTCTGGAATTTCAGAACATTCTCAAGTAAAGATAACGGTTAATTTGGTTATAAATTCCACCAATATATCAAACCCAACATAGTTCTGTCATACATGCTATTGGTTGCTTAGAAAGTTAAATGCAGTTGGTTTTCTTTAGACTATGAATGAAAACGATCATTCCATACTCCCCTGTTTCATCAAATAAAAATAAAACGTATACTTATTTGTTAAATATATGAAATACACATTCACTCACATGTGCAAATACAACTTGCGAATTTTTACAAATAGTCGTCTTTATTGTCATGTAACTTAAATGTTTTAAATTGTATCTATAATTGAAAATCCTCCTCTCGACCTATGCCATCTAAAGCCATATTTCAGTAATTACTTTATACTGCAGTCGGTAGATATTATGTTGAAACTACACAAACAAAAATTGTCAAAGACTTCGTCGTCAATGCTTGGTAACCCTGGTGAAAATATTAAATCTTAAAATGCGCCAAAAAGAACATTTTCACGGAGTGTATCATGGAAAACACGAAATTTACCATGTAAAATTAGTGGCTTGTCACATTCTTGAATAATATCAAAAGCTTAATCGAACTACTCCCATGCTTGAGACAACCTCAGGGGGTGATTTCGTCCTTTTCCATTCAATCAACAATCCATGTTTAAAACCGGGTACAACTGTTTCTAACAAAATTCTTGTAACCTTCAATATTTGAGCAGCGATCAAATAAACTAGTCATGTAGTCAAACAATTTAAACCTGTCTTTAAATAATTGGATCTGTTTTATTTTCATAATATTTACTGACATGGAATTTAGTGCACTTTCATAGGACATAAAGGTTTATCCAAAATAATTAAGATATATTTGAGAAGAAAAAAGATTTATTTGTATCCAAGGTCTCATTTAAGTACAACATTGTATGTGCAGAAGTTCAGTGTGCATTGACATCAATGTGACTGGTTATATTCGAGGGCCCTCGAACTTGAACCGTCATCATCAAAATCTCTTCTAAACTGCCAGACAAAAGCAAGTACTCACCTCAGTTAGTTTCTATTAATTCAATATTTTATTCACTTTAAGAAATCAGATGCATATGACTATGTTACGATACAGCACTACTTATCTGGAGAAATTTGAATTAATTAGACTGTGGCTAAATTTAGTTAAAATATCTTTGTTTAATGAAGACAGGCGTAAGAAATGAAATTTACACCAACATGACCCTTACCATGTTTAAAATGTTGTAAATGTGTGTCGATTTAGGCACATTTATTAATTTTCACATATAATATGTCTTATATGTCGATATCATTTAACAGTTTGTATCATCATACACTTTTATTGAAGTAATTCCAAATTCCAAATTTCATTTATTAAAGTTAAAAAGCAAATTATTTGACTGCTGACTAAACATCTATACTTTTCAGTTTTAGATTATTACATCGAAAACTCGAGATATTTGCAATTATTGAAAATCATACATATGATAAAATCAACAGAAGTGAGTACTTTCTTTTGCCTGGCGGTTTATAATGTTTATCAAACGTTACATGTAACAACAATTGTTATGTTGGTATTTGATCCTTTATAAAACGCGATATCAGTTGGCCTAGTTGATTCATTCCTGTTCTTCAAATTGTATTTGAAAAGTGTATGCGCTTCAGGTAGATGTCCATCGCCAAATGAAATATCACCTCTGTTGTTCCACATCAACCATTTTCTGTAATACTCATTCTCGTAATTTTCAAATTTGTCATCATTAAGGATTACGGTAGTGTCCTCACATATGAAACAACGGAACTCCATCTTTAAAATTATTCTCTGGAAAACGTTGAGAAAGACGAAGAAGACTCCAATTGATTCTGCTTTGAAGATGAGGTGGTCCAATAACATCACATCTATTCCATATTTTGACAGAGAATAAAAGTGATTACTTTCCGTCATTCGTATCAGCAGAGTAGTGTTGTCCACTGAAAAACAAACAAACAATGTTTTATTATCAGGACAAATCATTATTGTTTAAATTTTATAAATAAATTCTAATATTTTAAAAAATAATTCATGCATTAGTCTATTACTTCTTGAGGATGAAACGTAATGTATTTTATGGATATATCTTCTACTACGTGAACATTTATAGTTTGTGTAACATGTTCAATTATTAGTGTAACATTTTCAGTAATTATGGTAACATATTCAATAATTATGGTATCATTTTCAGTAAGAATGGAAACATTTCCAATTATTATGGTAACATTTTCACATCATCACATTTGTAAATTGGAAATGAATGTTTCTCTTGACCGTATAGAGTCAATATCCTTGCACTGACATTCACCGTTCAACATATCATCATTAGCTCTTTGGCGATAAAGACATTATCATGTTTGTGATCTCATTACATACATTTGGTACATGCGTGTTGCATTTTAGTTTCCTTAAATAATTAACTGACAGTTATTCTTTAAGGTCAGATTGTGAGATTAACCTATTCCATAATGATGGTTAAAACTAGAACCACTTGAATTGATGAAAACAATCGTGATGTCGTTCTTTTACATTGTTGTCAATATACATATGTAAAAAAGGAAAGAGTTAAAGTAATGGTTTGAATTGGAAAGAATATAAATATATATAAAAACACCAACTGTTAAACTCTATTTACCAATAGCTTGTTACCAATAGCATCTTGTCGTAAAAATATTAAATTCCAGCTACCAGTTACCTCGTTAGTTTGAAACTTAATCTATCTTTTGATGTGTGAAATTCAAGTTACAAAACTGTGGGATCAAGCCAAACCTGCCCAGGCTTTAACATTTAACTATGAAGAAGCTGCTATTCAATCAAATTGAAAATTTGTTGGACAAAGATGTTATTTGCAAATCTTAACAAGAGAATGGGCAGATTGTGTCAAACATTTTTCTGAGACAGAAAAAAGACAATACTTGCAGAGTTATTTTGAATTTGTCTCAGTTCAGCAAGTACATTGTGTACCGACATTTTAAGAAGGAATCTATTCATATAGCTTTAACTCTTATGACGCCAAATTGTTTTAAAGCTTCTATAGACATGAAGGATGCCTATTATACAGTACCAATAGATGCATATTATCAGAAAATCTTGAATTTTGTTGGCGAGGGCAGCTATATCAATTTACATGTCTACCAATGTGGATTACATCAGCTCATCGTATCTTCACCAAGATCAAAAAGGCTGTTTTCTCTAAACTTGGGAATATGGGACACTTGATCACAGGCTAGATTGACGATTTTTTCCTTATAGGGGAATCCATTGAAGAATGTAGCGACACTGGTACACATTCTGTTGATCTTTTGGAAGTTGGGTTTTACACTAAAAACAGATAAAACTTTGTTTGTCCTGTCACAGTTGATATACCTTGGATTTAAGTTAAATTCTATCACAATGACTGTAGAATTGACCAGTGGAAAGAAGGCTAGATTGGTTAATGCTAGTCGTAAAATATTTGTTTGAAAGAATCTCACTATAAGACAAGTTGCAGAAGTTATTGGGCAGATGGTTGCTAGTTTTCCTGCTGTAACGTTTGGTCCACTTTTCTACAGAGTTCTGGACAATGAGAAGTCTGTAGCCTTGAAGAATTCCAAGAGTGGATATGACGTTCGAACGAGCATCTCAGAACAAGGTAAACTAGATCTTGTTTGGAGGATTGACAATATTGACAACGCAGTTAAGAAAATCTACAAATCCAGTCCCACTATTGTATTGCAATCAGATGCATCTGGCATGGGTTTGGGAGGAGTATCTCAACAAAAGTCACCGGAGGTCAATGGTCTGAGAAGGAAAGGGCTTGTAATATTAACGAACATGAATTAATGGCGTCTTTTCTGACCCGTCAGTCTTTCTGTTATGGTTATCATGACTGTCACATCCTTATTTAAATTGACAATACAGTAACTGTGTCATAAAGTGTCAACATGGGAGGTAAGTCAGAGTTGCAATTTCATAGCCAGGAAAATATGGACATGGTGTATGGACAGAAATATATGGTTGGAAGCAACTTACATACCAGGAAAAGTAAATACTGAGACAAACAATCTCGAAAGTTACATGACAATAGGGAAATGATGCTAAATAGAGAGTTATTTCAATGCATTACAGAAGTGTGGGGAAAACCGTTCATTGATCTTTTTTGCATAGGCTACATAGTCAAGTAGAGAAATGTGTAGCGTGGAAGCCAGATCCAGGGGCATGTCATATTAATGCCTTCACGTTGAACTGGGGAGAGGGAGAGCTGCTAGGTGTAGGCCTTTCCTCCATTTGCTCTGATTGGCCGAGTGTTGCAAAAACTAGTGTTTGATAAATGGGAGATGGGCGTGTAATCCCTCTGTACCATCTCCTAGCTCCGCATAATTACAATCAACCATCACCTTACAGGTGAGCTTCGTTTGATTATAAATTTAGCATTATTATTTCGGAGACTCACCTTGTTTGTTTTTACTTTGAGATTCTGTCTCTTGTGACATTAATGTTTCTCTGCAATCTACACTTCTGGTTTCGGCCTCCATGACAGATTGATCCGTTCTTGAAAGCATCATGTTGTGTTTATTGTAGACACACGGTTTGCATCTACAGTTGATCTTACAGTGATAGTACCAGTCCTTTATAACACAGTCACCAGGGATCAGGAGTACACTGAACAGTAGCATGCACAGCATATTGTGTACTCTCACACAATATAATGCCACAAAAAACTCTTAAAGTGATTACTTCCTTGATACCAAGTGTATAATGTGCCGCCGTATAAGGTAAATGTTATTAGAGTTTACATACCTTAATTAATATTCTATCTTAATATCTTGCTTCTCATACATTACACAGTATATTGTGTACTCTCATACAACATACATGTTTATCTGCCACAACACAAACTCTTAAAGTGAGTGCTTCCCTCGATATCAATCGGACCAAATGCCATCGTGCTAAGTAAAATCGAAAGGCCATAATCATGGTTCTATCTTAGTAGCGTTTGACAATATCTTGCATCCCATACATTTGACTTATTACACTACGGTTATCACTAAATATAGATAAATATTATATCACAAAAGCTTGTATACAAAACAGGGTGTCATTTGTAGCAATTGCTGATAATTCATGAGATGAAATTCAAATACCTTTGCCAAATTCATGATGATAACCTTGCATTATTTAACACTGAAACCATTCTGACAGATTGACCTTTCACAAAATTAAGGATAACAATTTATATAGAAAGCTTATTTAAGTACTTTCTTTTCCCTTAAAAATACTTTCACTTCAAAGCAATACAATTTTTGTTTTTCACCATTAATAATCATCTGATAAAGTAATGTAAACAGAGTGTATCGTCAACACAATGTTTCTAAGACACTCATTCCAATCAAATGGTTTGTTTTTCGAAATTGATTTTGACTCCATGGCTCCTCATTTCATTAACTCAAAAAATTTAGTTTTAATCTCTACTTTGGTACTTCAGGCACTGTTTTTAAAGGGTCAGCAGCACGTTTTTTTGCAAATTTTATACTTAATTTTTTTCAATTTATAATGGTGGTTAAAACGATGTTGTGTTTAAAGCAAAAATAACATGGCGGACATTTTATTGTGAACACATTTAATTTCGAATGACAAAAACGATTCCCATGGCTTTACGGAACCATATACACTCATATTTTAAATTGATTTTCCGAAGAGGTGAGATGTTTTTCTATTGGTGACATTATTTTTCAAATACATTTCATCGACTTATTTCACCGGAAAAACGTGCTACTGCCCCTTTAATATGTTGTCCTTCTAGAACTGTTCTCAAACAGTCTACGCTCATTGAAGTTGTTTGAGTATCGAAGTTATCCTGAATAAAACAGTAAGTAAACTCAGTAAGTAAACAAGCATACATTGTAATATCATGCAATATTCATGGAAATAATTGCCTTGCATTTACCATATAGTTGAATCAAGTGTTCGTTAAATCGTCGAAATATATTGTAATAAACAAGTACGTTTGACTCTATGGTGATTGAACAGTTACTTTGATAGAAAAGCTCATAACGATTTTCTGCTACATGTTTCATCTTCATCCTGAGAGGAGGTAAACATGAAAACATACAGGGTATAGTGCAAATGTACAATATAATCTACAAATAAAATACAATATGTTCATTCGGCCACATCTTGAATACGCATGATTATAAATACAACAGATTATAAACTTATATCAGATTCAGTTTCAAGTAGCAATAAATGTTTGATGTATAAAATTCAAAATGAAATGACCCCTTTTTATCTGACACAACTGATACCCAATAATGTTGGTTCAAAATCATATTGTTATCTGTGGAACTCACAAGCTCGAGCGGTTAAAGCAATTTGAATATTATCCATACCAAGTTGAGTTATTATTTCAGTTGTTTTAACTTTGAATTATACAAAGTTGGAAGGAAATGTTGTCCTGAATGTGTATGCGGAATATAGATGTAAAGCTCATGTGAATTTGAAATGGCTTCAATTTAGAATAATGCATAATATTCTGGAAACAAGTGAGTGGTTTGTATTTAACGAGCTGTAGCGGTAGCCATTATGACCTCACGTCAATCGGCCGCACACGATGTTATTACACTCGCATTATCTTCAACGGGAGAGTTATAATACCGAACAACAAGGACGATTGCATTCTCTAACTGCCAATTTCTACACATCCTGGTCAACTCTCTAAACTTTCCTTAATAAGTGATTTGTTCATGAATTGAAACATGTGAATGATACATACTTACGTAATGCACAATGTAAACACCATGTAATGTTGGGAAATAAAAAGGGAAAAAAAAGTAAAAAGTTGGAGAACTTGTTCCTAATCCTTTTCTTATTGAATACAATAAGTTTCAACCAAAGTACAGATATACAGGTTTAGTCGCATGTATATATGTGTCTTACACTGTGGCAATAGTCATCTTCTTCGCCACTTTCCGAGTTTGAATCCCCTGTTAAAGAAGTTGATCTCCCAAACTCAACCAAAATTGACACTGTCAGGGATTCACGGCAATTGACATGTTTCCTTTGCACGTGCACTTCGTGCATGATTACCAATAAAAGCGCTGACAGTATTTACAGGTATAGTGAGTTGTAAAGTCATGTCTAGACTTACTTGAGCTCAACGGAACAATGTAATTTGTCATTTGGAGGCTAGTGAATCACAATCATCGGTGGCAAGGCGACTACAAGCTGAGCACAATAGGAAGACCTTGGCATCGTTATCAACAGCAAGGAAACACAAGCGATAGAGACCGGTCCGGTAGACCACATGTCACCACACCCGCCTAAGACAGATTCATCTGCTTACGGCATTTATGCCACAAACTCAAGGCCTGGGCTCAGGAGAATCTCGGATCAGACCATTAGTCTACGTGATGCCGGTATTCGTCCCCCAGACAAGTACCAGGAACCAGTCTCACACGTTAACATCGTCGGTTACAACGAGATTGGTGATTCAACCATCGCCCATGGCCAGAATAATGCTCGACCACATACAGAACTGACTACAGAATTCCTGAGTTACACAGAACAACATTCAGGTTCTCCCATGACCTTCAAGATCACCAGATCTTATCCCCATTGAACATTTGTGGGACGAACTGGATAGATGTGTGCGCCGACGTTATTCACAGCCACAGACACTTCCCGGACTGTTTTTGGCATTGCGAGAGGAATACATTCCCGGACCTGTCACCCGGAATCTGAGGTTGTCCATGGGTAGACGTTGTTAGGCTGTGCGTGACTCTAATGGTGGTCATAATCGTTACTGATTTCTTCTGACCTTGACCTTCATTCACAGTGAAATGTGTTGTATACCTTATCTACAAAATCTATTGTAATCATCATTGCAGTTACTTTACATCGTGTGTATGATATGTGCTGATCATATTACTGTAATACAATTTGACAAAATCTGTGTTTTGTTATATTTACCATTTTCTTTCTCCTTAGCTTTTAAAGTACCAAACTAAATTACCGTAGGTAGAAGGAATACACGCATTAACTAAATCATTGTAACAGTGAAAACACTTTGCACAGACACATATTCTCAAACATGTCTTGATGTGGGAGCTCGTAGAGGAAATGGAGATAAAGGTTGAGGTTAATGATGTTTTATTCTTCATGTCTGTCCAGTTGCTGCTTGACTTATTGTATCCCGAGTACGGATCTATAAATCGTCATCTCAAGTTAAGATATCCCATCTTAAAGGGGCAGTAGCACGTTCTCAAACAGTTGATTTTAGTAAGTTACTTTCACCAAAAATCACAAGTTAATGCAGTATGAACCATAAAACATAAACAAATGTTATAAACTATTGGTTGCAAATTAATAAATTTCGAGAAAATCAGTAAAACATTGTTTTTAATAGGCTCGAAATTTTTTTATTGGCAAGGTTTTAAAAAAGTTGGCAAAGTGTGGGAATCGTTTACTATTTGGTACGGTTTTCCATATATTTGGCACGTTCAAGATGTTCTTAATGCTAAACATTACTTTAAATTGAGGACGAAAAATCAGTGGAAAAATACAAATATCCAAACTGTGTTGCTTCCTTTCCAAATTTCGATGTTTATCTTCCGAACGAAAAATAGTGTCATATAGGTAATCCATTTCGAGTACAATAATTAAGGCAAAAGAAATATTCAAGACTGCAGCTCCAGATAGTATCAAGACTGCTGGTCCAGATAGTATCAAGACTGCTGGTCCAGATAGTATCAAGACTGCTGATCCAGATAGTATCAAGACTGCAGGTTCTGATAGTATCAAGACTGCTGGTCCAGATGGTATCAAGACTGCGGGTCCAGATAGTATCAAGACTGCTGGTCCAGATAGTATCAAGACTGCAGGTTCTGATAGTATCAAGACTGCAGGTTCAGATTGTATCAAGGCTGCGGTCCAGATATCATTTTAAGGCTGCGGGTCAATAAGTATCAAGCCCGCGGGTTTGGATAGTATCAAGACTATAGGTCAAGATACTAACAATATTGCGGGTCCAGATAACATCAAGACTGCGGGTTCAGATAGCATGGAAACTGTGGGTCCAGATATCATTTTAAGACTGCTGGTCCAGATAGCATCAAGACTGCGGGGTTAAGATAGTATCAAGACTGTGGGTCCAGATAGCATCAAGAACGCGGGTTCAGATAGCATCGAGCCTGCAGTTTAAGATAATATCAAGACTGCGGGTCCAGATAGTAGCAAGACTGTAGGCCTTACCACCAAATCATTGCGTTCCACTCTAGTATAATCAATATAGTAAATAAATAAATAAATACATACTTAAACCGTGCTTATTAGACGTTTTAGAAAGGCATGCATAATGTATAACCTATATCTTCAGAATCGAGAACAGCTACGTCATTCGCCTTCTTTGTAGCTTGAAAGCTGCGTTAAACCCCAACTCAGCTCACCTCACCTCACCTTCTACGTAGCTCATTTTAGGTAGAAATTTCGACAAGTGAAGATGAATATCTCTAAGTGTTATTTTCAGCTGATAAGTTGCATTCCTATACTATTTTCAATAACGGAAAAGGTAAGTTTATTCAGACATACACAACTTATAAAGTTTTAGAAATTCGGTATTGTACCATAAATGTGTCAAATTATTTTACTTAATTCACATATCCACTTGTATAGTTACCCGACTAGGAACCCTAATGGTAAATGTGGATTCAATCTGTATGTGAGAGCATCCATGCTTCTAGATTGTATTTCTAGGCCAGGGACTTTTTTTCACAGAGCAATCTTTACAATGGTTAATCTTAACCCTACCTTAAAGGGGCTGTAGCACGTTTTTTGCAAAATTTATTTTTTCAAATTTCCCATTTATAATGATAGTTTATGTCATTCAAATTAACTTTAGAGGGTAAAACATCCGTTTTACACACACCAAGTATCTGTAGTGGTAATAACGATGTTGCACATAAAGCAAAACTTGCATGGCGGCCCTTTTATTGTGAACACATTTAATTATTTTAAATGATTAAACCGATTCCCATGGCTTTACGGAACCATGTACAATAATTTTTAACTTGATTTTTCAAAGAGAGAAGGGTGTTCTACTATTGGTGAACTTATTTTTCAAATACATTTCATCGACTTATTTGAGCGAAAAAACGTGCTACTGCCCTTTTAATTTCTTTGCAAGGAAACTTGCATAACATTAGTGACTTGAGAACACCATAGAGCATTGTGAAAGGAAATCTGTTCATCAGGTCTTCACGAACATAAGTTCATGTCATATCGGCAGTGTATTAATTAGGGAGTTTAAACTGAACATGTATGCTATTGTTTCCATGGAAAGTTAAAAACGAGGGTAGATTGCATTTCCAAACGAAAAGTGTCCCTTAGGCAGTGCATTATTTGTTGTATTGTTCAAACACTTGTTAAAATTATTAAGCAATTGTTTTGCATGATTCAACAGTTTTATTGCACATTTACAAAGCATAGTTCAAAAGAATTTATCAAAATCAAAAGGGCGTTTTTATTGTTTATTTGTTGATTTTCGGAAGGCTTTCGATTCTATAAATAGAGATTTATTGTATTATGTTTTGTTGTCCAATAATATTCACGATCGTATGTTTAAAATTATCAAGGATATATATTCAAAAACAAAGGCTTGTGTTAAACTTTCTAAAAATTCAGTTTCAGACTACTTTGATTCGTTCAGTGGTGTGAGGCAAGGATGCATTTTGAGTCCTTTATTGTTTTCTTTGTTTATAAATCAACTTCATGGTGAAATGGAGAAATCTGATAGAGGAATTTTCTTGTGTTCAGAGTTTATGGACTTATACCTGTTGTTGTATGCTGATGATCTTTGTTTATTTTCGGACAGTGTTGTGGGTTTACAAAAGAAGATTAATTTGTTGGTTAAATTTTGTCACAAGTGGGGTTTGGTTGTTAATTTTGACAAAACAGAAGTAGTAGTTTTTAGGAATGGCGGTAAAGTTAGAACAAGTGAAGCTTGGTATTTTGAGGGTAATAGGTTGAAAATCTCTTCTTACTATAATTACCTAGGATTATTGTTTTCGAGTAGACTATCGTGGTCAAAGTCTGTCCAAAATCTTGTTAACAAAGCTTCCAAGGCTTTATTTTCAGTAAAATTACTTGGTTATAAACTTAAAAATATATCTCCATTGGTTCTCTTCAAAATGTTTGATGTTCAGATAAAACCTATTATATTATACGCTTCAGAAATATGGGGTTTTCAAAAGTGGTTAATAGTTGAACAGTTTCATGTAAGATTTTGTAAGTTTGTCTTAGGTGTGAGTAATAAGAGCACTAGTGTTGCTATTCTGGCAGAATGCGGCAGGCATTATATTCATGTTGATTCATTGTTAAGAGTTATTAAATTTTGGCTGAGGTTACTTGAAATGCCGACCGATCGTTATCCAAAACAGGCTTATCTTATGATGTATAATTTGGATAAAGTTGGTCGTAAAACTTGGATTTATCACGTGAGACTTATGGTTTTGGTTTTGTGTGGGAGAATCAAGGTGTAGGTTTTAAGGATATTTTTCTCATCAATTTTGAAACAAGGATAAAGAATTGTTCTGTTCAATCAATAATGTCTGAGATAAATGAGTATTCAACATTACATTTATATTCTAAAATCAAAACTGAGTTTTGTTTGGAAAATTATCTTATAACTGTTAAATCTAAGGAGGCAAGGCGCAGGATTACTTTATTAAGAATTGGAGAGTTAGCCATTTACAAAAATATTGGTAGACGTGATGGTATCCCTCGTCAACATCGCTACTGTAAAATCTGTAAATCCAATTATGTAGAGAATGAATTTCATTTTCTTTATAAATGTCCAGTTTATGAAAATCTACGTGTTAAATACTTTGAAAATATACCTGTGTATATTAATGAAGATATCATGATCCATAACCTTCAAAATGATAATTCTGCCTATTTAATGTCCATTTCAAACTATGTTAAAGATGCCTTAATTTTACGTAATTCATTTAATAAATAGCAACTCTCAATACATGTACTATATATAATTCTGTACGTGGGCCGCAGGCCTTTCTACTGAATAAACGATTGATTGATTGATTGCACATTCTGAGAGTAAATAATTACCCAAAAGAGCTGTATTTTACTAATTATAAATTCTGACTTATTATAATGTAAAACATAATGGGACGATATAATTGTAATGAGGTCATGATGAAATACTGCGCCTTTAACTCAAATGCATGAACAAAATGTGTATGTTTCACATTGTTATTTGGACTTAAAGAGCAACTCCCGGATGATTTTGCTCCAATTTATTTCAAGTAACTACCTATGGTTTACACGCACATTGCAAAGACATGGAAATTATGTGAATCCGTTTATAAACAACAAATTCTCGCATCCCATTACCATTGAAATTATGTGTGACTTTAGCAAATCGTAAAAAAAGTCAGAAAACTGTCTGTTTACGTCGCTTTTTGACGCGTCGGCCATATTGTTTTACGGAAAACACCGGAATATATGACATCAACTGTTGAAAACAAAGCCTTGCAAATGGCGGTCGCCTTATCAATAACACTATCAGACTAGTAAACTGCGCGGACAATAGGAACCATACCAGTCGACCATTTAATGTAAAAACTTGCAAGATATTTGCATATGACAAATTGAAGAGAAACAGAAAAGCAATAAACTCAATATCGGCGATAAAGTAAATTCCCAAATAATTAACCGAACAGCTGATATCATTCGTGTTTCAGTGCTGACATATCTGGCAAACTTATGTATTGTAGATACATCATTAATAGTGTATGCATGTAGTTACATATTTTGTAATTTGGTGACTATAATATATAGGTTACTTCATTTTTGGCGAAATAACTTTACCGTACCTCCATGGTCACGTGATGTCTTCTCGGGATGCAGTGAACGCCTATGCATATCCACACGTTTCGCTGAACTCGTACCCCATTCTGTTTAAGGATGAATAGTGTATTGCAATAGAAATAATTTAATTGTAGTGATATTGTTTCATAAATTTTGAAAGACATTGAAAGAAAGAATGAAAATATTATATCTAAATGATCTGTATTTTAGTGGATAAAATTAGTAAGAATAATGGAATTGTTGGTGACTGATATGTTATTTTAATAACAAGATAATTATTATTCATTTCAAAGTTTACATTATATTTTCCTGACTATATTTTGTCAAGTATATATATCTGATCAAATGGAAAATTCAGACATTTATTAATAACATCTGCAATTTTAACTAACCTGTATTTTCAGTTATAGATATATACACACACAAAAATACTTCATCAAAATGCAAATGATTATTTTTTTAAATAGAATTATCCAAAGGGACAAAGAGATTTTTTCTATAAAATAGATTTGTAACAGTGTGTATGTAAGCATGACTGTGTTTACATTTGCCTACACCTACCTGCATATCAAACAAACTTACCTTGAAACAGACCTAAGAATTATGAGAAAAAAGAATATGTTCAAGTTTTCTATTTTTATTGTGACATTAAAGTCACTTAAGATGCAATATTGCATTTCCAATTTTTAATCATGAATAAAACAAACAACAAATATAAGAACCACATTTATTCAACTAAGTATACATGTATTGAACATTATTTTGTGTAAGTGTTTGCATTTTAGAAATTAAAAAGGAACAGTGCACATAAGATTAATTTTTATCATAAAATTTATTTTTAAATATTGTGGGAAATATTTGATTTTATTTACTCTCATAATTAAATTGAATATTAATTTGATTTTCTATTACACTGTTTTGTGTAGTCTTTCTCTAAAGGCAGCTCAAGTTTGCTGCAAAGTTGAATACAATATTTCTTAAACATTGGCACATTCTCATATCGAAGATAATGATTTGGATATCAGTTCACACAATCAGCATATATCACTTCTTATGACAATGTTTATAAATATCATTTGCTGAAATCAAAGGATCACACCTTCAGCACAAATATTTGACTGCACATACAGTCCATTCCTAATGTGTTTGTTGTTGTTGTTGTGTTCTCTTGTATTAGGGACTCCCATCACCTGTAACAACAATAATACATCTTTCTTGATGCTGCATATGTTTACAAATGATTAATTCATAACATGTATTTGGCATAGGACCTTTGATATTTTTATGTCAGCCAAGTGAAATAATTCTAAACACCTAGAACCTCAGTATAAATTCATCACAAACAAATAAATATTTATCAGACAAAATATTGAAATATGGAAAGCCATTTCTTTGAAAATTTAAATATACATATACATTCATGATTACTAACTCATATGGCTTCTAATTTGTATTTTTTAAAATACCAGTAGTAATTTCTACTAAATTGTTATATGGATTTGAATTTGGATATCTGTCTAATATATTTCATTGAAAGCAAATGTCAATATTTACAAAATAATTTCCCGAAGTTGAAGACAAAAGGCGAGTCATGCACACATTCACATTTTACCAAAGAAATAGTGCAAGTAATTATAAGTTCTCATAATTGACATGTTAATGAATATCAGGGCTAAATTAACACCAGTCATTTAGCCCGAGGCTAGTAAAAATTACCATGGTTATCAAAATTTGGATACTGCCATGCCTGTTGGCCAGACAAATTTCTTTAAAAAATCACTTTGGAAGATTGTGAGCGCGTATCGAAAAATGGATCTGCAAAACACACTCGACAAGAGCCACGATTTGAGAGACTGATAATGTTGTTTTCCTCGACTCAGATTGAAAATTCAAGTAAAATTTATATTTTCGAAAGAACATGTCCATACACATAACAAATTATGCGTCGTTAGAAGAAAGAAATCGAAGATCCACTTACCGAAATCATCGACAGAGGACAACAACTCCTACACTAGGCTACCTAATTTGACATGTCCTTTCGGATCATAAATTCTTCTCATAATTATGTACCAAAACAAAGATTTAGCTATTTCCTCGTTGGCATTATACTTTCATACAGCAGATATTCGAATTTCACTCTCAGTTTAACTTTATTTGTGACCCAAAACATCAGAAAGCGATCACTGAAGTGAAGCACTGTGTTGTTTACATTGTCACGTGGCTGTTACGTCACGTTTGTTTGCCCCAGTCGACGTCACATCCGGTTACATCACCGGAACAAAACTATCGCGGCAAGTAAATGACGCTATTTTTTATAATCGCAAATAATAAAAAAATCTATTGTTTTAATTTTTTTAGGACCTAACGGAAAATCATATTGAGCACGATACTATGCATACAGATGCACATTAGTGTACAATTTAGCTTGGTTAAGTCAAGCGAATTTTGGTCAATTTTATCCGGGAGTTGCGCTTAAATATAAAATAGAGAAGGGATTATTAAGACAATATGTGAGACTCTTTTGACCGGGATTACTATAAGGTTATCAAGGTAAATTAGCATAGGCTGATTAATAACTAAGGGTTTACAAGTCGATAAGACTTAATACTTTCATTTTACATTTCATTCAATCTTTTGTGTTTATTATTTTTTTTATTACAGTGATTCCTAACATTCATGGAAATAATGAAATTACCAATGTGCAAAGTGTACTTTAGAAATACTTTTGTAGATCTCTAATGTACATGTATGCGATTGTTTTACTTTACTTATTATAGTTACGCTTCACCGTTTTCATCTAATAAGTCACATGAATACCTGTCAAGTGTTAGCTTGACAAAATGTGTACTTGTATTTTGTAACTCTATTGTTTCCGCAAAATAGCCAGCTGAAAATGAGCTTATCGTGTGATGTGATTTAGGATGATCAATATCCTGCATTAGCAAAAGACATTTTTTGCGAGCCTTGAATATGTTTTATTTTATTATGAAAAATATTACCATTTCGACTGCAAATTCGAACTTATGGTAATCCGCCTTCGTGCAATAATTAGGGCGAATATATCCTACTTAGGGACACGAGTCGAATGCCAATGGCAGCTCACTTAAGACAGAGAGGATTAAATAAAAACTAACTTTGTTCTCCAATCCCTTTTACCAAAGTCACATACTGAACATTGAAGGTGGATATTAGCTTAATAAGCAAGTGACTCAAAGTACCTCAGTTACCTGTGAGAAGAATTGTTTGCTCATTATACTTCAATTCCCGAAAAAAAAAACAGTTTAATTAGACGCCCTTGTGGGTCAACATAAAATTCTAAAAAAGCTCTAAAATTGATGATTCCATGCTATTTTATACTGCAGACTTGGTGTGAGAGAATAATTCAGCCCTGTGGTCCCAAACTGTGTGAAGAGCGCTGTCAAGGCACTTCCGACTGTTCCTCTCATATATTTGATGAAGTACAGTTGACATGTCGACTTGTTGTCAATACATCTACCTTGAACCTCAGTGGTAACACGGGAAGAAACGATCACGTTGAAGCCTCTGTACCAACGACTTCCCCAAAGGGAGATGTGACTGCAAGACATCCAGGTAATTACAATCTCAGTCAACTTATCCTCTTTCATCCATGTTCTTCTTCCTTTCCACGACATGTCACACTTTACAAATATTACCCACATGCTAGTTCTTGAAGGTGTTTAGTGGCACCCCAGTGTTTTAATGTGCTAATGATGATTTTGACATTGCCCATATTACTTTAGTCATTCATAAACAGAACGTGAATTCATTCATGAAATTTGAACTGACACTTACATATCCCCTACTTCAGTTTCTGCATGAAATCGTATTTACCACACAGGTTGATTTTACTGAATCAGTAAGATAGTAAAACAAAAGAAAACGATAATTTACTTAATAGCATTACATGAGCATGACTACCAAGACTAAACAGCTTCTGAATGCAGCAGTTGCTTTAGACTGATGTATCCCTGCTGTGGTATTTAATAGTCAACTATAGCACTATAGCACCTGGACATTTTACTGTTGCGCCAGTTGTTTTTGTCCTGACTTTAATATTGTATGCTTGTAGTTCCAACTCTTAAATCACACATTTGATTATCAGTTAGCAATAATAAGTCCAGTGCCGAATATGAAGGTTTTAAACCACACACAAAATTCCATCAATATCATAAAGTGTATCCACAAAATAATAATCCGTGTCCATGATATAAGTAAACCAAAAGAATTGCAGTTTTGATCGGCCTTTTTAAGGTTAGGACAAAACAATGACCAACGATTATGATTGGGTTCTAAAATCCGGGTATATAAAGCTGAGTGGGAAGTTAGATTGAAAGTTAAGCTAGAGGTCTTACGTCTCTGACACGTTCTTTATTACAGCCTTACAACACAAAGCGTATAACTTTTGTGTCGTGACAACGATATAAGTTATATATGTTTTTGATTTGGTCGACAATTGTATGTACTTTTAATAATCATTACATTACTTATTAAACGTGGTCATATATTGAATCCAAACATTCGCAGTGATACATTATCATACATATGTATCACGTCTTTTCTGTCTTTTGCTATAGCTACTATTGCTACTATTTCATGACGTGTTTTAGTGTCTTATAAACGGTACAAATGTATACCTTCAACCTTCATGAATAATGAGTTTTAATATTCGAATTAATTCGACTTTAAGGCCATGAAAAAATACCCCATGTTATTAGAAATTGCTACCTTATTTCTCATTCAATATTAGATTTTTCCAATTAACAAAACAAAATAGTGAGCTGGAAGAGCAATATGCAGACCATATCACTTAATGTATTCATATTAAAGATGATTCACTTTTCTATGCCTTAAATTATGTCATATGTTTCGAAGTAGATATCACCATTGATGGCTGCAATATTGCCCAAATGGCGTTAAACAATAACTCACTTACTCACTCACTTACCTACTCGAAGTAGATGCGACAGTAAACTAATTAAATGGAGTTGTGACTGAGTAACACAATTTATTGCTTCGCCAATATTTAAATGAAATGTGATTTAAAAGAGTATCACGCCATAGAGTGAGCAAGACAGTATCTCAGTCTTGTTCGGAAATGACTCTAAAATACCCCATATATCTATCACACACTTATCATACGTTCAACTTGTATAAAAAGTAAGTTTTAATATTCGAATTGATTCGGATGATTTAATTTCCTATGTCCTAGTTCTGAAGTAGATGTGGCAGTACTGTCAGGTGAAAAATAATTAAAGTGTGTTGTGACGGAGTAGCCATAACGACGTAAATAACGAAACTTAAAAAATTTATTGCTTCAACACTTAAGTAACAGCTGATTTAAATGACTATCATGCCATCGAGTGAACAATAATGAAATATATCTGTTTTGTTCGGAAATATATCAACTCTAAATTAGACTGTCTATCTATCATATACAGTGGATACACATATAAAACAAGCATACACAAGTATACACCTCATCTTTTATACAGTGTTTTCTATAATTTCATCATAAATATTATATAGCCTTCATATATTATACAGTATGCAATTAAATGTCATTTATTTAAAGGAATCAATCATGTAAAGAACAGCATTCATCTATTATCCAGATTTAAACTATTATTCAGACTTCATTTATTAACCAAACTTGAGCTATTAAGCTTTTACTATGTTTTAAACCATGGTTGTTAATGATTACTACTGTTATCTTTTTTAATAGCATCTTTAGTCATTCTGTTTTATGTACATATCAAAATGTCCCTTATTCTTTTTTCGAAACATGGTTGTGAATACTTGCTAATGTTGTTATCAATTTTAATAGTACCATTATAATTATTTAAATACTGAGTAATTTTCTACTATTCGGTGTATATCACTTACTCTTGTTAATATTCCAGAGCTCACATGAATGTAACCAAAGTTTTCCTTGTGGATAATAAAGTCTCATCTTATCTTATCTCTTATCTCTTATCTTATTATACAGATATCATATAGTATACCGACTTCAACTATCATACAGACTTTATCTATTATACTGCCTTTCTTTATTATACAGGCTTCATCTAGTACACAATCTAGTACACAGACTTCATCTAGTACACATACTTCATCTAGTACACAGACTTCATCTAGTACACAGACTTCATCTAGTACACATACTTCATCTAGTATACAGACTTCATCTATCATACAGACTTTATCTATTATACTGCCTTTCTTTATTATACAGACTTCATCTAGTACACAGATTTAATATACATACTTCATCTAGTACACAGACTTCATCTAGTACACAGACTTTATCTAGTACACAGACTTCATCTAGTACACATACTTCATCTAGTACACAGACTTCATCTAGTACACAGACTGCATCTAGTACACAGACTTCATCTTGTACACATACTTCATCTAGTACACAGACTTCATCTAGTACACAGACTTCATCTAGTACACAGACTTCATCTAGTACACATACTTCATCTAGTACGCATACTTCATCTAGTACACAGACTTCATCTAGTACACAGACTTCATCTAGTACACAGACTTCATCTAGTACACAGACTTCATCTAGTACACAGACTTCATCTAGTACATAGACTTCATCTAGTACGCATACTTCATCTAGTACGCAGACTTCATCTAGTACACAGACTTCATCTAGTACACATACTTCATCTAGTACACAGACTTCATCTAGTACATAGACTTCATCTAGTACATAGACTTCATCTAGTACACAGACTTCATCTAGTACATAGACTTCATCTAGTACATATACTTCATCTAGTACACAGACTTCATCTAATACATAGACTTCATCTAGTACACAGACTTCATCTAGTACATAGACTTCATCTAGTACATATACTTCATCTAGTACACAGACTTCATCTAGTACACAGACTTCATCTAGTACACAGACTTCATCTAATACATAGACTTCATCTAGTACATATACTTCATCTAGTACACAGACTTCATCTAGTACACAGACTTCATCTAGTACATATACTTCATCTAATACATAGACTTCATCTAGTACATATACTTCATCTAGTACACAGACTTCATCTAGTATATAGACTTCATCTAGTACATATACTTCATCTAGTACACAGACTTCATCTAGTACACAGACTTCATCTAGTACACAGACTTCATCTAGTACACAGACTTCATCTAGTACATATACTTCATCTAGTACACAGACTTCATCTAGTACACAGACTTCATCTAGTACACAGACTTCATCTAATACATAGACTTCATCTAGTACATATACTTCATCTAGTACACAGACTTCATCTAGTACACAGACTTCATCTAGTACATATACTTCATCTAATACATAGACTTCATCTAGTACATATACTTCATCTAGTACACAGACTTCATCTAGTACACAGACTTAATCTAGTATGCAGACTTCATCTAGTACACAGACTTCATCTAGTACATATACTTCATCTAGTACATAGACTTCATCTAGTACACAGCATTCATCTAGTACACAGCATTCATCTAGTACACAATCTAGTACATAGACTTCATCTAGTACACAGACTTCATCTAGTACACAGACTTCATCTAGTACACAGACTTCATCTAGTACACAGACTTCATCTAGTACACAGACTTCATCTAGTACACAGACTTCATCTAGTACACAGACTTCATCTAGTACATAGACTTCATCTAGTACATAGATTTCATCTAGTACACAGACTTCATCTAGTACACAGACTTAATCTAGTATGCAGACTTCATCTAGTACACAGACTTCATCTAGTACATATACTTCATCTAGTACATAGACTTCATCTAGTACACAGCATTCATCTAGTATACAGACTGCATCTAGTACACAATCTAGTACATAGACTTCATCTAGTACACAGACTTCATCTAATACATAGACTTCATCTAGTACACAGACTTCATCTAGTACACAGACTTCATCTAGTACACAGACTTCATCTAGTACACATACTTCATCTAGTACACAGACTTCATCTAATACATAGACTTCATCTAGTACATATACTTCATCTAGTACATAGACTTCATCTAGTACATATACTTCATCTAGTACACAGACTTCATCTAGTACACAGACTTCATCTAGTACATATACTTCATCTAATACATAGACTTCATCTAGTACATATACTTCATCTAGTACACAGACTTCATCTAGTATATAGACTTCATCTAGTACATATACTTCATCTAGTACACAGACTTCATCTAGTACACAGACTTCATCTAGTACATATACTTCATCTAGTACACAGACTTCATCTAGTACACAGACTTCATCTAGTACACAGACTTCATCTAATACATAGACTTCATCTAGTACATATACTTCATCTAGTACACAGACTTCATCTAGTACACAGACTTCATCTAGTACATATACTTCATCTAATACATAGACTTCATCTAGTACATATACTTCATCTAGTACACAGACTTCATCTAGTACACAGACTTCATCTAGTACACAGACTTCATCTAGTACACAGACTTCATCTAGTACACAGACTTCATCTAGTACATATACTTAATCTAGTACATAGACTTCATCTAGTACACAGACTTCATCTAGTACATATACTTCATCTAGTACACAATCTAGTACATAGACTTCATCTAGTACACAGACTTCATCTAGTACACAGACTTCATCTAGTACACAGACTTCATCTAGTACACAGACTTCATCTAGTACACATACTTCATCTAGTACACAGACTTCATCTAGTACACAGACTTCATCTAGTACATAGACTTCATTTAGTACATAGACTTCATCTAGTACACAGACTTCATCTAGTACACATACTTCATCTAGTACACAATCTAGTACACATACTTCATCTAGTACACAGACTTCATCTAAAACATAGACTTTATCTAGTATACAGACTTCATCTAGTACACAGACTTCATCTAGTATAGAGACTTCATCTAGTATACAGACTTCATCTAGTACACAGACTTCATCTAGTACACAGACTTCATCTAGTATACAGACTTCATCTAGTACACAGACTTCATCTAGTACACAGACTTCATCTAGTACACAGACTGCATCTAGTACACAGACTTCATCTTGTACACATACTTCATCTAGTACACAGACTTCATCTAGTACACAGACTTCATCTAGTACACAGACTTCATCTAGTACACAGACTTCATCTAGTACACAGACGTCATCTAGTACACAGACTTCATCTAGTACACAGACTTCATCTAGTACACATACTTCATCTAGTACACAGACTTCATCTAGTACACAGACTTCATCTAGTACACAGACTTCATCTAGTACACAGACTTCATCTAGTACACAGACTTCATCTAGTACATGGACTTCATCTAGTACATAGACTTCATCTAGTACACAGACTTCATCTAGTATACAGACTTCATCTAGTACACAGACTTCATCTAGTACAAATACTTCATCTAGTACACAGACTTCATCTAGTACACAGACTTCATCTAGTACACAGACTTCATCTAGTACAGAGACTTCATCTAGTACATATACTTCATCTAGTACATAGACTTCATCTAGTACACATACTTCATCTAGTACACAGACTTCATCTAATACATAGACTTCATCTAGTACATATACTTCATCTAGTACATAGACTTCATCTAGTACATATACTTCATCTAGTACACAGACTTCATCTAGTACACAGACTTCATCTAGTACATATACTTCATCTAATACATAGACTTCATCTAGTACATATACTTCATCTAGTACACAGACTTCATCTAGTATATAGACTTCATCTAGTACATATACTTCATCTAGTACACAGACTTCATCTAGTACACAGACTTCATCTAGTACATATACTTCATCTAGTACACAGACTTCATCTAGTACACAGACTCCATCTAGTACACAGACTTCATCTAATACATAGACTTCATCTAGTACATATACTTCATCTAGTACACAGACTTCATCTAGTACACAGACTTCATCTAGTACATATACTTCATCTAATACATAGACTTCATCTAGTACATATACTTCATCTAGTACACAGACTTCATCTAGTACACAGACTTAATCTAGTATGCAGACTTCATCTAGTACACAGACTTCATCTAGTACATATACTTCATCTAGTACATAGACTTCATCTAGTACACAGCATTCATCTAGTATACAGACTGCATCTAGTACACAATCTAGTACATAGACTTCATCTAGTACACAGACTTCATCTAATACATAGACTTCATATAGTACACAGACTTCATCTAGTACACAGACTTCATCTAGTACACAGACTTCATCTAGTACACAGACTTCATCTAGTACATAGACTTCATCTAGTACATAGACTTCATCTAGTACACAGACTTCATCTAGTACACAGACTTCATCTAGTACACAATCTAGTACATAGACTTCATCTAGTACACAGACTTCATCTAATACATAGACTTCATCTAGTACACAGACTTCATCTAGTACACAGACTTCATCTAGTACACAGACTTCATCTAGTACATATACTTCATCTAGTACATAGACTTCATCTAGTACACAGCATTCATCTAGTATACAGACTGCATCTAGTACACAATCTAGTACATAGACTTCATCTAGTACACAGACTTCATCTAGTACACGGACTTCGCCTAATACATAGACGTCATCTAGTACACAGACTTCATCTAGTATACAGACTGCATCTAGTACACATACTTCATCTAGTACGCAGACTTCATCTAGTACACAGACCTCATCTAATACATAGACTTCATCTAGTACACAGAATTCATCTAGTATACAGACTGCATCTAGTACACATACTTCATCTAATACACAGACTTCATCTAGTACACAAATTAGTACACAGACTTCATCTAATACATAGACTTCATCTAGTACACAGCCTTCATCTAGTATACAGACTGCATCTAGTACACAATCTAGTACACAGACTTCATCTAGTACACAGTCTTCATCTAGTACACAGACTTCATCTTGTACACAAACTTCATCTAGTATATTCACCAATACATCAATCATATGTACAACATTCATCCTTAAATACGTGAATCCTCTATTTAACTTGCATCTTGTGTACACGGTTGACCTATTCAGTAGTCAATATTAATCTATATTACACAATATACCAATAAAACAACATGCCACATACACCATTCATCAAAACAGCATTCATCTACAGAGCATACATGTACATCTACACAGCATTCACCTTTACAAAATTCATCTGTACTTCATTCATTTATACAACATGTACATATGTATCCGTACTGCAATCATCTGTACTGCAATCATGTTTACTGCATTCATATCTACTGCAATCATCTGTACTTCATTTATACAATATTCATCTATATAACATTCAACTATATAACATTCATCTCTCAATATTAATATACACAGCATACTTCTTTACAGCAATCATCTTTACAGAATTCATTAATAGAACATTTATCTTCACCGATTTCATCTATACAACATTCATCTTTACAGCAACTGATCGCTTTATAGCAGTAATAACACGCTCTATACTTATATGAATATAATTATATCTTTTTTCACAGGTGGGGAGATGTCTACGCTGAAAGTGCCTCACTGCTCTGCTGCTGATGTGTCACGTTTACATAAAGCCTGTAAAGATGGCGATCTGGAGGAGGTGAAGAGGCTCGTGAACAAGGGGGTGGTTGATGTCAACTGTCGCGGGAAAAGGGAGAAGACAGCTATTATGTTGGCAGCAATTTTTAATAACGAGGATATTTTTTATTTCTTACTAAAGAAAAAATCCGACCCCTTAGCTCATGATGTGAATGGTTACAATGTTCTACATTGTGCATGTGCAGGTGGAAACACTAACATTGTGTTGAGTCTGTTGGATGATCATAAGATAGGCATTGAGTGTAAAACCAACAAAGGATTGACTCCATTGCTGATTGCTGTGTATGCATGCGGAAAACCTCTTTTTAAGTTGCTGAGGTCAAGAGGTGCTGATGTCAGAGCCGTGGATAAGAATGACCAAACGATTCTGCATCAGTTGTGCTATCGTTGCTGTATAGATATGTTGAAGTTTGTCCTGTCGCTAAACATCACTGATCTTGAGCATCGAACAGTGCACGGGAGAACTGCTCTAATGATTGGTGTTGGCAATTGTGGAGTGGAGTTCGTTAAAATTCTACGCCAACAGAAGGCCAGTTTGACAGTATCAGATAACTATGGTTGTCATGTACTCCACAGAGCCTGTTATATGGGTAATTTAGAGATGGTTCAGTACCTGCTTACATTGGATGAACTGAGGGGGTTTGAGAGTAGGAAGGACAATTATGGAAGAACACCTGTTCAGTTGGCAATGAACGAAGGTCATGTTGCCATTTTACAAACGTTAATGGAACATGTACGATCTCATAACGGCCATGACTTTGTGTTATTTTAGATTCAATGAAATATAAAGGATTTCAAAACCCCCTTTCAGAAATAATTGTGATCAAATACACGGTATCTTTATCACACAATACATTGTACCACATTGTCCAACTAAGAACGTTGTCACTTTTGTCATTGTTGCCTCGCGACTTCTGAGTGAGAGCTGAAGAATCCCGAACTGTAATAACCTATGCTCTTGTGACATAATAGTATTCTAATGAAAATGGAAGTGTGCAGGAAGTGTGCTGGCTAAGGGAAAATTACACAGCGTGAGTTTACAAAGAGGTCGTTTGAGCTAGTTAACAATAATACGAAACATTCACCACTACATACCCTCTAACTAACATGTAAGGAAGATATTCGATGATAAAGTTTATCATATTTGAAAGAATTCTAAATCTATCTGAACTGATTTACAGGAGTGAGTGAGACTAGAAATTATACAATCATTCTCTACACTGTTTAAAAGGTATTCAATACAAAGCTTTTGAACTGAGCGTTTTTTGTAGATAGAGGCTTTGGTCATGCACATTTACAAACATATGTACATTTTTACAAAATGATCTCAAATTATTGATTAAATCCATCATAAGACTTTCACCTGCACTTCATGAAAGAATTACATGTGCGATCGAGTTACTGGTGTCATGGTGTTGTAACGAAATTTGTAAAAACCTGTCAATTCTTCAATGGTTAAATATAGCAATACCTACAAGAAGAATCTACAAAGATTCCATAGAACAAATACGTCTGAACAAAGGGTTAACCAATCTAAAATTTAAACAACGTTCGTCTCAAGAATGTGGCTTCCAATCATGTTGGATCAACAGTAGTGTAGAAAGAACGACAACTCTGCACCATGCTGACTGTGAAGTCGATAGAAATGTTGAGATAAAGGTGGGTCCTATGTTTTCGGAGGTTGTATCATGTACAAACTATTAGAATCGTTGACTTTTGGTAAATTAGATAAATATTCTTAGCAAAATTTAAAACTTGACAGAGGTAAATTTATGAAATCATTTCTGTCTGTTCGTTGAACACTATTTGTACGTAGTGAAAGTAATTGTTTTGACTCCTTTAATGATTGGAATTTGTGAAATCACTTGCAATCATTGACTTTGTAGCCACAAAAATGCGAAAAGTTGTGAACTGAGTAAGCACATTGAAGTTTAATTTTGCTGAGTCTTACAAACCAATAACGTCAATGCGCTATCGGGAGGCTCCATGCTGGTCACTCTGTGTTCACTGTGGCAAGAGCCTTCAACTGTTTACGACAAACAATTTTAAATCTCAGGATGAGAGTGCATCAAACAGGAACAGTTGCAAGATCTTCAACGTCAACTTGTTTAGCAACGGCGACGTCTTCGTCGGGCAGTGTTCACTAACATTCTAAGATCGATGAGGCAAAGCTAGAGGTGGACACAAGCGTTACTGATCGCCTCAGATTGATTCTATTCATTCTGTGAAATTCATTTGCGAGGGTATTCAGACGTCATTAACGTTATCGACGTTAAAGACAAACGTGAGTATGTGCTTCTGTCTTCTGATCATACCTAATTAATATTTGCACAACATACGAATTCAATAATGGAAACAAATATTGAAATGTGTCTGCCAAAAAAACTAAGTGTCAAGTTTTCATTTTTGCTCAGTCATAATTTCAGTTATTTTATACGTATCTTTTGAAACATTTGATCAGGTGTCATATGCCACACGGTAAAACACTGACTGCAGGCAAGCTATGTTGAACGTCGGTCTGACGCATATTTGCTCTTGACTCATGTCTAAAATCATCAAAATAACAAGTCGAAAAAATGGTTGAAGAGCTCTAACATGAATTCAATGTAATGGACATATGTTATTGGAACATATATGATACAGGGCGCCACGAACGGACAAACCAAATGTAGGGCTTTGACATAGGCCAACTGCAGTGACTCAGACACTATATCATCACAATGCGGAAGTTGCCAAAAGCTGCCAATTTTTTTTGGTATATGCCTAAGGCCAAGTTTGCTGGCAACCGCACAGGTGTCCGCGCTGGTTTCAAAAGTGTTGTAAAGCATGATGTCATGAATTTACCATTTGAATAATCACCAGATTGAAGTAGAATATAACTTAAAAATAAACTTAAAACTTAAAACTTTAAAATTCTTTCTTCTGTCGTGTATGTTATTTTACAATCTTCAGAAAATATTATGTTTATCATCTATATGTATTTAGATCATATAGTTCGATTAAAAATCATATGAATGAATTAATACTGCATTAAGCACAACTTTCAGCAACACCGATTATTAAAGTCTATCGGGGAAACACACCAATGAATTTAAGTTTTACAGGAAAGTAAATCAAATATTGTGAAAAGAAATCATTGCAAACGCTCATAGTTTCACCCCGTCAATTAAGATTTTAGTTTCTGAATTTTGTTAAAAGTAGAAAAAGTTGTTTAACAAAAGACAATAGTAAGAAGTGGCTGTTCTGATTGACAATGCGGCATGCACTGTGTTTGGAATTATGACACAAAAGCACGTTAATAAAGAAAACTGCCTCTGCTCTGGATCTGCTTCATCATCGATCTACTGTTTGAAGAGATTCGAGGCGTGTTATCGTAAGTCTTGTCTGATGAATTTCTCAAAAGAAGGGGTCGTCAAAAAAAACTCATGGAATCCAGATGGCTGTCAAAATGCATGTGTATGAAAGCGTATCATTAATTACTTATTATTTGCATCTAATGTGTTAATTAAAACTGAAACAAATATGAAAACTAAAACAATCATGCATTATAAATCCAAATTGTGGGGTTAAAGTCGAAGATGTATGTCTAAAACGACAACGATGACACATTTATGACCATATATCATATAACCATATATAATTGCACAGTTACAATTCATGTAATATATATTCATGTAATATATCAAATAACAAAAGCCAACGAAACGCCATCTTTGAGCAATCACAAAGGTATGATGCTCGACTAAGATAAGGTCTTGATCAAAGATCTTCCTGAAAATCTACCACTGCAAACTTGGGATTATGGTTATATCGATAAATGCAAACTTCTGTTTCTTCAGTTATTATTTAATAATTGTAACTACTTTACAAAGGATATATTTTGTGCTGTTATTACAACTTAAGTCAAATCAAGCAATATATGTATTGTATAAGTAAATCTAAATAGACACCTTTCCTCCGACACATGTTCTGTAAGAAATGTAAATAACACTGTATAAACATGTAGTTGTTGTGAACACAAACTTTATATTGTACAAACGTGTAATTTTATGCATCAGTTCATACTACTTTCTCTTTCATATTACACCTTAGATTAAATATTAAGAGACAACACACTGTTTAGCTGTTCATAGAATTTAATGTTGTCAGTTGCTACAATGCATTCAGTGTCCAATGTTCCCGTATATAAAGCTGTACATGTATATTCTCTAAATATATTCTCCATATTTACCTGTATCTGTATCTATTGTATTTGTTATTTGGGTTGAAGATCATATTTGGTAGGGGGTTGGGAAGGTGCTATGTTGTGAGAATATACGTCAATATTATGCATTATGCTTTAGATCTTTTCATAATAAAAGGTTTAAAATGTCTTCATGTGTATTTTTTTGTCAAAAGAAATCCTCACGTTAAAAAGTCTAAGCAAGTTTGTAACATTGTGGAGATTTGAGGTGAGGTGATTTAACAGAACTGTTGCTTCCGCCTCAGAGCATTTTACATTTATCAACTCTGCTAGGATTAATGCAGGAAGAAAACAAGCAGCACCATTGTGTCGATGCATTGCAGTGAAACCTGTGAGCGCCAACTGGAACTAGCAAACCATGGCAGGTCCTGCACTGACATATAGTATAGAAGTGCACCCAAACTTTACTGCACATGTAACAGTTCTCTAGCGGGATTCGAACCTGGAACTTCTTGGTCCGAATTGGAATTTGCTAACCACTATGTTGTCCCATCCCAAAGCTGTAGTAAAGTAACTTTATTGAAATATATGTACGAGATAAACATGTCAAGATTATTTCCATTGTTATTCGTAATGAATAACCAAGCACTGATGTGAGTTAATTAATATCCATTATGAATACAACTGCAACTGTGAAGAGGCGTTTTATGCTGTTTAGCCTGTACATATTGAGATGTCCTGATTAGAGTTGCTGTACAAGTTATTTACTTCTGAATACGATTTTATTACTGAAGAGTATTATGTAATCCAAGTTCTAATTCTAACCAAGCGCTGATTTTATTGTCGGACTGAGAGAGAGGATATCGGATAATGTATGTATACACTAATATACACTTGAACACCAATAAAGCAACACCAACTTTTAAAATTCTCAACTGTTGTCAGGTAATGAACAGGACAAAGTGTTGAATAATGTATTAGTGTTTCATGAAAGTTTAACAAGTTAAGATGATGTCAAGTAAGGAGTGTCCTTCAGCAATAGTCCCGAGTTAATTCAGGATGAAGCATACAACATTTAACATTTTTTTTAAATATAAACAAAACTACAAAACTGAACACAATAGGACAATATTAACGTTATACATATACATTGTATAACTAATAATAACTAATCCTAACACCACCAGAGTAGAGTGAAACCATAAAAAAACAAGACCGATGTCAGGTCCACTAACCGACGCGAATGTTTAAGTCTGTTAGGTGGCTTAAGCCTAGCACCACTAGAGCAAGGTGAAGCCTTGTAAGACAAGACCATGTCCATTAACCAGCGCGAAAGAGTATGTCAACGACATAAAACGTGACAGGTCAGGTGACGCGTACCCGCACGCGCACACAATCACACAACGTCGTCGGCAGATGACGCAGGAATAACGCAGCACTAGTACAGGCGAAGTCGGAAGACACGACGTAGTCAGCAGAACACGCTGGAACAACGAAGCACTAGCACAGACATAGTCTGTTAGGTGGCTTAAGCTAAATACTATACTTTCTTTTGTAGGAGATGAACCAAATATGACTTGAATAACTTATCTATCTGCACAAATTAAATTTGATTGCATACACTCAACCTCATACCATGGCTACATCATTGAAAGTTGTCATTTGGCATGTCGCTGTCGGTCATATTGGACAGAGTAATTACAAAGATATAAAGTTTTACCTATAAATTCTATATTTTCTTTTGTAGTAGATGAACAAAATATGACTTGAATAACTTATCTATCTGCACAAATTAAACTTGATTGCATACACTCAACCTCATACCATAGCTACATCATTGAAAGTTGTCATTTGGCATGTCGCTGTCGGTCATATTGGACAGAGTAATTACAAAGAAATTATGTTCTACCTATAAATACTATATTTTCTTTTGTAGTAGATGAACCAAATATGACTTGAATGACTTATCTATCTGCACAAATTAAACTTGATTGCATACACTCAACCTCATACCATAGCTACATCATTGAAAGTTGCCATTTGGCATGTCGCTGTCGGTCATATTGGACAGAGTAATTACAAAGAAATTATGTTCTACCTATAAATACTATATTTTCTTTTGTAGTAGATGAACCAAATATGACTTGAATAACGTATCTATCTGCACAAATAAAACTTGATTGCATACACTCAACCTCATACCATAGCTACATCATTGAAATTTGTCATTTGGCAAGTCGCTGTCGGTCATATTGGACAGAATAATTACAAAGAAATTATGTTCTACCTATAAATTCTATATTTTCTTTTGAAGTAGATGAACCAAATATGACTTGAATAACTTATCTATCTGCACAAATTAAACTTGATTGCATACACTCAACCTCATACCATAGCTACATCAATGAAAGTTGTCATTTGGCATGTCGCTGTCGGTCATATCGGACAGAGTAATTACAAAGAAATCATGTTTTACCTATAAATTCTATATTTTCTTTTGTAGTAGATGAACCAAATATGACTTGAATAACTTATCTATCTGCACAAATTAAAATTGATTGCATACACTCAACCTCATACCATAGCTACATCATTGAAATTTATCATTTGGCATGTCGATGTCGGTCATATTGGACAGAGTAATTACAAAGAAATCATGTTTTACCTATAAATACTTGTTTTTCTTTGTTTTATTCAACGATAAAGCACTCCAACTCGTCTTCTATTTCTTAATTATATAGCTATATATAAGTAGGCTAGTTTATTATTAATTGGCAATGAAATACTGTATTCTATCAGTGAAATAAACCTGCTATCGGTCTACAGTAGTGATAACCTTTATCGCCACTGTCCACAGTGAAAATAACATGTTATCACTACTGAAAGGTCAAAGATCAAACTTGACAAAGCCGGAACTACTTTTCCCCCAAAAGTGGAGAGTTATCTCCCTTGGGTTAATTATCTCCCTTTGGGTGAATTACCTCCCTTTGATTAACGTTTTTGACTTCTGCTCTGCAATGGATTTGCATAACATGGAGGAAATTAATCAAGGTGAGCTTCCTGAGGACTTGGAGACTTTATTTGGTGAAGTAGCATTTTGAATTTTCAATGAAAAAAAGAAAAAATGAGAGATTTGTCAGTGTCACCTTAGAGGATGTTGATTCATTCCTTGAAGATGAAGAAAACATCAACACCAAACGTAAAACATCTGGAGATATCAATGTCTTTGCACAGTTCCTATTGTCCATTAATGAGCTGAGGTGTCCTGAAGTTATAGAACCTGTACAGTTGAACAAGTACATCTGTCAGTTCATCCTGTCTGTCCGCAAGAAGAACGGGGGTGAGTATGAGCCATGCACCATCCGGGCTTTCATCTCCTCCATCGAGCGATACCTGAAGAAGAAGGACTATGGGGCGAGCATCATGACTGATATTCAATTCAACAAATGCCGGGAAACACTAAAAAGTAAGATGAAAAACCTAAAAAAACAAGGTAAAGGTAATAAACCGAGAGCAGCGTCAGAAATATCTGATGAACAAATAGATGAGATGTACAAGAAGGGCAACCTTGGGGCATCTACTCCGTCCTCTCTAATTAATACCTTATGGTTGACATGCACTACACATTTTGGGATGCGCACCGGTCAAGAAACGCACGATCTGAAATGGGGTGACGTTACACTTGAGAATGAAAATGGAGAAGAGTATTTGCTCTTTTGTAATGAGAGACAAACAAAAACAAGGACAGGGGAAAATGAAAGAAATATTCGACAAGTCAAACCTAGAGCGTATGCTGTTCCAGACGAGCCAGACCGTGACCCAGTCTTCCTGTTCAAGCTGTACAGCAGCAAGCGCCCCGAGACTGCAATGACCGAAGAATCGCCATTTTTCTTGGCGGTGAATCATTTCCGAAGAGCAGATGGACCATGGTACAAATCATATGCCATGGGCATCAATAGTCTATACGCTATAATGAAGACCATGAAAGCAGGCACTGATCTGGAAAATGACAGCAGAATTACTCCTTACAGGTACTTATACCCTTAAATATTCAATATGATTACAGAGAATTGTTTAAAATATGTAAATGAATAACCTTTAAACACTTACTTATTTACGCAAATAATGTAATAAAATGTCTTTCATTTTCTTAAATTTAAAAAATAATATTGTTGAACAAAAGTACAAAATATTAGTATTACAGGTTCTGATATAATTACAAGAAGTTTGAATTTTAAGTATGATTATAATGTAATGTTAACAACGCTTAAATGATTAAAATCTATGATCTTTCAGTTTTTATAAAAAAAAAAAATTATAATATAACAACGACTTTCTGAATATGTACCTGTTTCAGTGTACGAAAACATCTTGTATAGAAACTGCGAGACTCAGGACTGCCACCGACTGAAATAATTCAAGTTACAGGTAAATAAACCTAAAATATTTCAGCATAGTGAAAATAAGAAATGTCAAGTATATTTATCCAATCAAATTCTAAATATACTGAAATATAAATATTCTGGACTTATTTTGTCCAGTAGGCTATATATTGAATTTAATTACAACAATATTAGTGTCAACAACTGAGTGATAATTATTAAAACTTTCATCAACTCAAAATACATTATCTTGGCATGATCACATTACAAGCAAAATGTTTTTAAGCATTTTGTTTTATCACTGAAAAAATAACCTATTAATTTCAAGTTGTGAGTATAATAATTTTAGAGAATACCTATTCCAAATAAATAATAACTTCAAAAAACGGATATTTCAAAAAGGAACCAAAATATCCTTTTGAATATTTATTTACAGAATATTAGAACATATGTGCATGGTCATTTGGAAAATTGTTAATTTCAGGTCACAAGAACGTGAATTCCATAAACAATTATTCTGGCATAAATCCTATGCAACAAAAGAACATCTCTAAAGCTCTCTCCACAAGTAATCCGGGTCAACTTGCCCTTTCTGCATGCCACCCGGTTCAACTCGCCCTGACGGAATCACGCAAGCCCTCTGTCACCGTACCTCGTCCACCTGGGTCACCGAGTGCTGGGTTTCACTCGCAGGATCGTTTTGGATCTTCCTACAGCGCCTCGCATTCAAGGAATTTCTTGTCCAGCATCATGGTTGGCAGCACGGTTCATGGAAATGTCACCATTAACGTGACACCTGATGTTATTGGGATCAACCGACCACAGTCTGTGTCTGTAACAGAAAACAGAGAACGATCGTTATCACAACACAATCAGCTGGAATGCAACGCTGAGGCCGGGCCGCGAGGGGTGAAGCGACCGCTAGAACAATAACAAAGCTTAAAGCTGAAAAGTTAAACAGTGTCAGCTCCGTTTGTTACTTGGAATACAGTGTTTACGGTTGTTATTACCTTCTGATACTGTTGTTTACTGAATATTGTTTATAAATCAAGTGTTATTTACCTTTTTTTGTCGTTCATCGAACCCGACTGGTTAGTTATAAAATGGCGGCCTCTAACTGTGAGAAAGAACACTACGCGCATCGTGTGCCAAAAAAATATCTCATTTGCTACTAAATATTGAATTAAACTTCATATATGATCCAACAATAACCCTCTCCTGTTGTTTTTGTCATAATTGATTTTTTTCATCCTTAAATTTTTTTTTATTAATTTATAAGGTTGGAACTATTTGGCTGAGGTCGCGGAGTGTCATGTTCAATGCGTCTGCTTACAGAAGGGGCCCAATCAAGGTTCGGAAAACATTTGAACCACCAAAAACCACAGAAAATCGCTTAAATTATATAATAAATATAAAATTACATGTTGTTTGTCAAATACGATGTTTATCTCATCGAGTGGCGTAGGTAAAGTTGATATTTTCACGAGTGTGTATATGACACCTTTTCCATGATCAACTGACTATAGATTATCAATCATTTAAATTCATTCATTCATTTGCACGTATTGTTTTATTACAGTGTTTCCAATCATTCATGCAGATAATGAAATTACAAATGTTAAAAGTTTACTTAAGAAATAGTTTTTTAGATATCCAGTGTAAACAATTGTTTTACTTTACTTATAATACCTATGCTTCACCATTTTCATTTAATAAGTCATACGAGTACCTGTCAAGTGTTAGCTGGTAACTCTATTGCTGCAACAGTGGAGCCAGCTGAAAATGAGCTTGTCGTGTGATTTAGGATGATCAATATCCTGCATTAGCAACAGATACAGCCAAATACATAGTGCTTATTCGAATTGAGAGTATATTTGATTTGAATTGATATTTGTAAATAAACAGTGTGTTATTTAAACAGTAAATGATACAAATATATGATTCAAAACACGTCCTCCTGAAGGTTGTTTTCAGCTGACATGATTGTTATTTTGTCACATTTGAATATGTTTTAAAGTATAATTATTCCACAGGAGACATCATTTTGGCAGTCGCTTTTTTACCTGTCACCGTCAACTACATGACATCACAATGATTTTACATCATCGAGTAATGACGTCACAATACTATGACCTCATCGCACTGGAAGTCAAATAGCAGAGATGTGCTCAGAGATGAACACTATTTTCGCTTAAACGTAATAAGAATGATTTTGGATGATAAATAGAATCTCACCCTCGTGTCTTCTGATATCAAATATATCAACACTCATTGATAAAAGTAAAAATATCATCGACAAGCCTCGGATATTTGTAACTTTTATCAACATGGAGAATCTCGACAAGGTGTCTTCTGATATCAAATATAGATTTCAAATTCCGAAAAAACTATTTTGGCACTGTTTAATAAGAAATACACACATATTACAAATGTAATGCATTGCCATTTCTTGAATAAATATAACATCCTAGACGCCCTTGGGGTCAACAAAATAGTATAATGAATGTGGCTATAAACTTGATGCTCCTATGATATTTATTTATACAGACTTGGTCTGAGAGAATAATTCAGCCCTTTGGTCCCAAACTGTCTACGAACAATATATATCGGAATCAATTGAGCATAACATTGAGACGATATACCCATTTTAACAATGCCACAATTAGCACAGCGAACACTTTGAGAAATCACTGAGGCATGGCTGAGATTAAACACAGGCCCGCCAGACAGCTGGCGCCCGTGGCCTCAGTAATTAATTAATGATGATTATCACTACCGATAGATGAATTTATGAGGTATGTAAAATCGCCCAAAACACAGGTTTATGCAGTAAATATGTAATTGTCATCTACGGAATTACCTAGTTGGATATCTAAACATTCTATATATGGAACATTTATGTTGTTTTATTGAAGATTTGTTTGTGAAATTAAGAATCCAAATGTTGCGAAATTACGTTGAATTATGACTATTCACGATATTGTGATTTCTCCAGTGACGTCACAGTAGTCACCGATTCAGGGCCCACGGCCCCGCAGATTTTCTTTCTGGTCGCCGGGGCTAAATTAGGCGTTTTTTAAAAAAGCTGTATATAAGTAATTGATGGGCCGATTTCAGAAATTTAAAATCGAGCAATTGTCAAATTGACATCTCATTTTAATGAATCCGAATGTGACCATATGTCATGACATTTAACCTTTACACAACACACACAATTCCATCAATATCATAACGTGTGTCCACAAAATAGTAATCCGTTGCTATGATATAAGTAAACCAACAGAATTGCAATTTTGGTCTGCCTTTTTAAGGTAAGGGCAAAACAATGGCCAACGATTATGCTTGGGTTCTAAAAATCGGGTATATAAAGGTGAGTTGGATGTAAGACTGAAAGTTAAGCTAGAGGTCAGACTTCTCCGATAGTTCTTCATTACAGTCTTACAATACCTATCATAAAACTTTTTTTTTATTTTATGGACTTTTTATCATTAGATTACTGATTTAACTTGGTCAAATAATGAATACAAACCTTCACGGTGATATCACATCATGTCTATTGTGTCTGATGAAAGGTTTCATATGTAAACATTGGGCAGCTTCTATTTTATGAAGTGTTTTAATGGCTTATAAACGGTCCAAAATGTATACTTTGAACTTGATTCGGATGATTCAATATCCTATGCCATAGCATATGTTATAAGTTCTGAAGTAGATGTCGCAGTACTGTCAGGTGTAAAATAATTAAATGGTGACTGAGTAGCAATAACGAGGTAAACAACGACGCTTAACAAATTGATTGCTTCAACATACGTAAGTGAAAGCTGAAACTCTATCTTCAGTAATAACTGAAATATTTCATTATGTAAAAAGGTACCCAGTGAATAACTCGGAAATCTTTTGTGCAGAAAGGAACTAAGTCTCACATGGTACCTTACAGCACCGTAACTCCAGCTTAACAGTGGCAAAATGTTAGTGCAGAAAGGGACCAAGTTCCACTTGGTACCTTTCTGTCCTAGGTGATTGAACAAAACGGCGTTACCATCTGCAATAATTAACATAATTAAGAAATTATGGTTGTATTTGCCAGAGACAATAAGGCATGTTATACTTGAAAACCACCTCCATTTAAAATCCTTGAAGTGATTATATCAACATTTTCAGTGCAAGAGTTATGAACATTTGAAACTTAAAATGCGATTTTATTTTTAAAAAAACGAGGAAATATGCACTCAGTACCTTTCTGCACCAAACCCTCGATATACAGAGGATACACATATAAAGCATGCATACACAAGTATACAACTCATCTTTTATACAGCATGTGTTTTCTATAATTTCATCATAAATATTATACAGCCTTCATATATTATACAATACGCACTTACATATACTTTATTTATAGTCATCAGTCATGTATAGAACAGCATTCATCTATTTTACAGACTTCATCTATTGCACAGACTTCATCTATTAAGCTCTCACTATTTTAAAAAAATGATTGTTAATAATTACTACTGTTATTAATCTTAATAGCATATTTATACTTTCTGTTTTATGTATATATCAAAAGGTCCTTATTTGTTTAGAAACATGGTTCTTAAAAATTACTACTGTCATCAATATTACTTTTATACCATTATACTTTTTAAAAGTAATGTTCTACTATTCGGTGTTTATCACTTACTCTTGTTAATATTCCAGAGCTCACATGAATGTTACCAACATTTCCCTCGTGGATAATAAATTCTTATCTTATCTTATCTCATATCTCTTGTCTTATTATACAGACTTCATCTAGTATACAAACTTCATCTTTTATACAGACTTCATTTATCACACAGACTACATCTAGTACACAGATTTCATCTAGTTTACAGTATTCAACAATACATAATTCATATGTACAACATTCATCTATTATTTAGGAGTACTGTGTTTGAAAATCAGATATGTTATACACTTGATATATAACAAGTAAATTTAAAATTGAAATCGAACGCGTATCTCCCTTCAGTTTTACCATGAGACTCTTTTTATCGGATGCTGACAGTGCGTGCAACGGCAACCAGAATTTAGACTGTTATTCGCTATTCGTCATTCGTCATTCGAATGACGAATGGCACATTTATTTGCTATTCGTCTTTCATTTTTTTCACATATTTGAATGACGAAAAGCAAATTTGTTTGCTATTCATCTTTCGTACTGAAGTGTAAAATGAATGACGAAAATTAAATATATTTGCTATTCGCCTTTCATATTGTTCACATATTTGAATGAAGAAAGGCAAATTTATTTGCTGTTTGTCTTTCATACCAACGTGATAAATGATTGGTGAAAAGCAAATTTATTTGCTATTCGTCTTTCGTACTGTGGTGAAAAGTGAATGACGAAAAGATAATTTATTTCCTATTCATCTTTCACAATAATAGCAAATGTTTTTGCTTTTTTATTTTCATTTTTCGTTTTTCCCTATTGGTCATTCCCATTCAAAATCATTTCTCTCTTAGGTATATGAGATCAATTCCATATATTTCTCTAAGCTTTTTACCAGTTTGATGCCAAATTATTAAATATCTTAATCAAATATTTTATTTTATCACCAATAAAAGCCCCTCGATTTGCTATGGGAGCAATCTGAATTAGTGGGAGGACTTACCCCCTAGAATGGAAAAGCTCAGAACAACTAGGACTTAACTTTGAATAATAATGTATGTGTAAAACATTTAAATATTTTTCTTTAAATAAAGATTTGATCCCAAATAACACTTACTTTTATTTATTTAGAACAAAAAATAGCAAAAGTAATTTCTGTTTGCCTTTCAAACTTGTTTTTCGCCTTTCGCCTTTGAATGACGAATAGCAAATTTTTTCGCTTTTCATTATTCGTCATTCGTCATTCGCCTTTCGCCATTCAAACTCAATACTCTCTTAGGTAAATGAGATCAATTCCATGTATATTTCTCTAAGCTTTTTACCAGTTTGATGATAAGTTATTAAATATTTTTATCAAATATTTTATTTTATCACCAATTAAAGACCCAGGTTTTGCTCTGGGAGCAGTCTGAATTAGTGGGAAGACTTTCCCCCTAGAATGGAAAAGCTCAGAACAACTAGGACTTAACTTTGAATAATAATGTATGTGTAAAACATTTAAATATTTTTCTTTAAATAAAGATTTGATCCCAAATAACACTTACTTTTATTTATTTAGAACAAAAAATAGCAAAAGAAATTTCTGTTTGCCTTTCAAACTTGTTTTTCGCCTTTCGTCTTTGAATGACGAATAGCAATTTTTTCTGCTTTTCGTTATTCGTCATTCGTCATTCGCCTTTCGCCATTCAAACTCAATACTCTCTTAGGTAAATGAGATCAATTCCATATATATTTCTCTAAGCTTTTTACCAGTTTGATGCCAAATTATTAAATATTCTAATCAAATATTTTATCTTATCACCAATTAAAGACCCAGGATTTGCTCTGGGAGCAGTCTGAATTAGTGGGAAGACTTTCCCCCTAGAATGGAAAAGCTCAGAACAACTAGGACTTAACTTTGAATAATAATGTATGTGTAAAACATTTAAATATTTTTCTTTAAATAAAGATTTGATCCCAAATAACACTTACTTTTATTTATTTAGAACAAAAAATAGCAAAAGTAATTTCTGTTTGCCTTTCAAACTTGTTTTTCGCCTTTCGCCTTTGAATGACGAATAGCAATTTTTTCCGCTTTTCGTTATTCGTCATTCGTCATTCGCCTTTCGCCATTCAAACTCAATACTCTCTTAGGTAAATGAGATCAATTCCATATATATTTCTCTAAGCTTTTTACCAGTTTGATGCCAAATTATTAAATATTCTAATCAAATATTTTATCTTATCACCAATTAAAGACCCAGGATTTGCTCTGGGAGCAGTCTGAATTAGTGGGAAGACTTTCCCCCTAGAATGGAAAAGCTCAGAACAACTAGGACTTAACTTTGAATAATAATGTATGTGTAAAACATTTAAATATTTTTCTTTAAATAAAGATTTGATCCCAAATAACACTTACTTTTATTTATTTAGAACAAAAAATAGCAAAAGTAATTTCTGTTTTTTGTCGCTTTTCGTTATTCGTCATTTGCCATTCGCCATTCAAACTCATTATGCTCTTAGGTAAATGAGGAAAGTTCCATACATTTCTCTAAGCTTTTTACCAGTTTCATGCCCAATTATTAAATATTTTAAGATAGTATTTCATTTTATCACCAATTATAACCTGGGGATTTGCTCTGGGAGCAATCTGAATTAGTGGGAAGACTTTCTCCCTAGAATGGACAAACTCAGAACAAAGAGGACCTAACTTTGAATCAAAATGTGTGATCAAAACATTTAAATTTGTTCTATAAATCACACTTTGATCCCAAATAACACTTAGTTTTAATTATTGAGAATATAAAATAGCAAAAGTTATCTCTGTTTGCCTTTCAAACTTTTTTTTTGCCTTTTGCCTATGAATGACGAATAGCAATTATTTTCGCTTTTCGTCATTCGTCATTCGTCATTCGTCATTCGTCATTCGCCATTCAAACTCATTATGTTCTTAGCTAAATGAAGAGCTCCATACATTTCTCTAAGCTTTTTACCAGTTTCATGCCTAATAATTCAAATTGAGTAACATCCTTATACATGTCCAGAAACCAAAACTGTACACATGCCATTTTCATGCACAGAAGTTATAACACCTCTTTAACTTTATCAACCCAAAGTTGCCTGTTTGTCTGGTATAATTTTTTTTTCTCCAAATTTACGTTTGACTAATTGACGCGCGCTACAAGCGGTGCATTGTCCGATTTTCGATCAGAAATCGACACTTTTACCTTTATATTGTATGTTTACTGAGTCAACTATCATCAACATGGCAATTTTTGGTAACAGTCAGTTCTCCTCAAAAGATTAACATAATTTATAATGTTTGGCATATGTGACCAATAACAACACAATGGATGTACCTTTAAAGCCAAAGAAACACAATGAATGCATCATTAATGTATACTCCCTATAGTTCTTATGAACCACAAACTGCAGACGCGTTGTCTTTATGAGCAGTCAGATTGAGTGGTAATATTATGTAAACAATCTTTGAAATAGTTCCTGTATATCATACACATGTTTGTGCAAATCGTATGGCTTACACTTGGGATTGTAGATTCAAATTGAGTTTACATAGTCAATGTCAAATGTCAGATAGTATTATTAACTAACTAGGTTTGTTTTGCGTCCGGCGATCACCCGGTAGGTCAGTGATAGATTCCCCGAAGTGTTACACGAAATGACATTAAACGATGGGAGTTGTTTCTTTCGTGCTATGTGCTGAGCATTATAAGGATATTATACATTGGGGATAGTTCAATGAACATGTTCAGCATTGTAACTCAAAAATAATGTGACGTCATAGACAATGTAGTCATTCTCTCTGAAGGCTAAATGGGAAAACTTTACATACATTGATAATGAAGCCGAACTACCAAAGAAATAAGTTCCTAAAGTTTGAATCATATGGAAACATCTGTGTCTTTTTTACATCTGAGTTCATGTGCACAGTTCAGGTTATTTGCCTACATATGCTTAAGTGAAACGTTTTAGTGGTACAAAGAAAAGGAAGTCCTAAAGATTTTCTAGACCAAGTCAATTACTCTTTAGCTACATCAAATGACATACATGTATCATTAATTATTCTACCTACGCTACGAATTGGCTTGGGGTATAAAGTAGTCCTTCTGTTCGTCCGTCCATCCGTCCATCCGTCCTTCTGTCCGGTACATCCAAAAATAACTGAGGTGTGTTTTAACCAAACTTTGTACAATTGTAAGCCATGTCCGTCCTATAACGTACGGCCAGTTTGCAGTTTTCTTGGAAAAACATATTTTGTCGTTTTCATGAAAACGTAAATTTTGGGACTTTATAGTTACTGTTTAAAATTATCAATGGGCACAACCTTTCTTTGAAACTATTTCACCTAGGTAAATGAAATGATGGTTGTGGGTACAGCTGAAAATACTTTTGTTTGAGTTTAAAAGAAAGTTCCAGTTATTCTAATTTTAGAGTCATTACCCTTACACCAGAATGGATTTTGTACTAATAAACACTCCAATTTTGACAATAAGTTTTCGGAAACTATAACATCAAGGTTGATGATGATTTAGCAATGATTATCATGATCGAGTTCGAAAGACAGTACCAAATGTTACAGTTAAGCTTTTGCAGAGTTTGACCCTTGAATCTGAAATTGAACTAAGTAAGAGTAAATCGTGTGATATTCCAATTGGGACGAGCTTTCTGAGAAACTATTACATCTAGGTTCTTACATAGGTAACCCTGATGATACTCTTGATACCCCGACGTTTTTTTGATGTGGTTATTGATTCTGAAGCTGTAGTTGAACTTGGTAATACTATTTAATGTGATGCCCCAATAGGGGACACGTCTCTGATACATACATGCTTTGCACTCATATAGTACAAACCTGTACATAGAAATAGACAAACCAACATTTGCCCTTTGCAAATACTGTATTAGTATTGTCCACACAGCAAGGGCAACATATTGCCATAAAATGGAGATTTACAGGCGCTATAGCACATTTTTTTAATGAAATAAAGTTATCTCATGAAAAGGTAAATAAGTATTACCAATGGTTAAATAATGCTCATGAATCAATAAAAACGAATGTACATTGTTAGGTTAACCATGCGAATCAATTTCCCTTCGAGAGACAGTTTAAGGTGTTCACATTAAAATGGCCGATCTGACTGATGTAGCGATATTCAAACACTTAGAGTAGAGTTTTAAAAATGGTACCATGATAGAATGGTCAACCATTTTGCTGTCTAAACTCTCAAATTCGCAAGAGATCTACAAACCTACCTCTCACACTGAAGAGTCCCACGCCACTGTCGCTTTATACGTCACACCATTTTCTTTCAATACGGATAATCGTTTTCTATGGATACGGCTTATCAGGTCAAGTAGCGAGATATTGTACCCCTAAAAGAACAATATATTGTATATACGTTAAAGGTGCATCCATTGTGTTGCATAAATTGTTATATATGCTTTAATGCGTTCCGACTCACCATATGTGCTGTTTAAAGTGCAAATAAATTACCTCAGCTCGCATATTCATCCTAAATCGCCAAATATATCATAATTACTAGTGTCCTATTAAAATCGATAAAAACATCATTATGCATGTGCAGACAGTGAAAATGCACGTTCCATTTACATGCACAGTAGTTATATGACCTAAAGAACATGATCAATCCAAATTTATCATTGTGTGTGTTATAAATAAGATTCCAAAATTACGTTTGACTCATTGGCGAGCGTCAATCGCGATGCATTGTCCGGTTTTCGATCAGAAACAACTACATTTACCTTCCTATCGTCAATATACTAAGTCGACTATAATCAAAATGCTAGTTTTCGGTAAGAGTCGGTACATCTCGATAAATTAACACCATGTATAACGTTTGGAATATGTGACCCCCAACAACACAATGGATGTACCTTTAATAATGAATAGCAAATTTGAGAAAACAAAATATGCCAAATACCTGCTACAGGGCCTTCAAGAAAAAATAACTCTCTTTTTATGTTCATGTTTTCTGTTTTTATTTTCAAAAGACTACACTACTAAAAATTAACACTATTAAACAAACAGTTCCACAATTCCATAGACAACTATTATAGTTATGTAAAGTAGCTATATAGTAGTTTATAGTAAACAATCTCAATGAATCATAAAACGGGTAAAGATTAAATGGAATTAAAATATAAAAGATATTATCTGTTACAAACCTGTATCTTGTATTAGGTTATTAATGTAGAAGTTCCTTCTTTCAATTCAGATACATGATGGACATGGACATGATTTTTTGGTGATTATCCTACTCTTTTCACTTTCTGTTTACAGATGACTATATATTTACAAATGTATAGATATTATTTTGGGTGGATAAAAAAACACAATGTCTCCTTTTTTGTTGTATTGATTATTAAGGATTCAACGCTACAGCGCTGAATTCTTATTGTTATTGTGAAGAATTATTATTATTCCACCGAATGTTTTACCCAGCAATTCAACCAGAAGGAATGCAGATAATGCAACCAAACTTTGCCCGCCCATTAAAGGTCCAGTCCGAATCTACATTTTTTTTTAACATTGGAAAATTTTTCAAAATGCAGCTAGAGACTTGCTTTTTTGTTAAAAGATAAGCAATGACACAGCGAACACAAAAGTAAATCATGACAAATGCGTAGGTCACGTGGTTTCGCCGCCATATTTGTTTTTCGCACTATTGAAAATATCCTGCTCCCTGCTCCTTTGACAATTTCCTCCTCTGAAATACGGGCTCTATTTCGCAATATTGTTTCCCCAGTGAGTACTAGAAATCTGGAAAAATTTGCCCAAAGTGCAAACTTCAAACCTCAAAAGCTCAAAGACTAAATAAGATAATTTCATAAACCTTCAACAAAATGTGAATTCTCGAAGATACCGTTATGTTTAATAGCTGATTTTGAAGTAGAGTAAAAAAAAGTTTATAGTTAAGCTTCAAACACCGAAAACGTAATCTAAGGGTCCGAAAATAAGCATGTTAAAGTATTTTCCTGAATATTCAAAAGTACATAACGCATTAATTATGTATGCAATCTAAATGATAATTAGATCTACTTAAGCGAACATTACAGATCAATGTTTTCTATGCTACACAGTCCAGAGTATGAAAATATTAACCGTTATCTTAATCATGAGTAACAGACTTAATGTAGGGGTCCATTAATATGTGATTTTTCCATCGAGGCCACGCACCTCCAGCTATAGACTGTGTAAAAGTCGAATTTTTGTTATTCTCTTGTTATTTTTTTCACCTGGTTTCAGCCACTACGAGAGCCCACAGTATGAATTTTTTGGTCCAATCATTAAGGTCCAGTTCGAATCTAAATGTCCATTTTTAACATGGCAAAACAAATCAAAATGTAGATAGAATTTATAATTTTTGCAATAACGATATAAGCAATAAAGTAAATCATGGCGAGGTCCCGTGCCGCCATTTTGATTTTGTTTACAAATAAGCCATTTTGACATTGAAAATTTGGGTCTCAATAATGCTACATAAATGTTAGAGACTTTCAGCTTTCTTCAAAAGATGCGCAATTACAATAAAAAGATGGTTAGCTTCATTGTATTTGATTCATTTATGCGCTGGATCCTTTTATCGTCACTTGTGACTATATTTTCTGTTTTTCTTTCTTTTACATTTAAAAAAAAATATATTCCAACATGGATTTTACAGCTGATATAAAGTATCTCATGTGCTTGTAATACAAGAACTTTCTACAACTGAATCAGCAATATACTGTGAACGGCAATATTTTTCTCACTTTAGATATGACATCAGCCAAAGCCTTTTTTACTTGTAATAATTATGTGTCATTTTAAAACAAAAAATTAAAACGGCTACAGTTAATTGTAGAGGATTAGCTAATATTCTATAGTCTTTAGAAGACATTCATATAGGAAAGGAATATATAGACTTAATGAAAAATTAATTGGGTTTGCAAAGTATAATTGCACCATGTAGATCTAACTCAAGTGGAATGACTTTACTTTTTAACAGTAATATTGATCTAAATATACATATAACAAACGAAGATGACGGATGAAATTATATAATTGCTGATACAACCATTCGGGGGGAAAGATGTACACTTACAAACAAACACTGATGATTCTATTTTATTTGAAAGCATTTGTTATTATGACAATGAATCCATAGCTATAGATGAAATATAAAATATAAAAATATAAATATATTACAATCCTTAGACAAGAAATATGGTTTAGATGAGATTTAATCACTTGATCTTGTAGATGTTATGAAAGAGCTTAATTTAGTGAAAATGTACGTGGTAGAAACAATTCCATGACAACAAGATTTAATTTCTTTAAATACCTCAGGACTTCTTAAATCTTACAAACAGAGAAAACTTTTGCTATTTTATTTTCTCAATAATTAAGGGTAAGTGTTATTTGGTATCAAAGTGTGATTTATAGAAAATATTTAAAGGTTTTGCACACACATTTTCATTCCAAAGTTATGTCCTATTTGTTTTGAGTTTTTCCATTGTAGGGGGGAAGTCTTCCGACTAATTCAGATTGCTCCCAGAGCAAATCCTCAGGTTATAACTGGTGATAAAATAAAATATTATCTTAAAATATTTAATTATTAGGCATGAAACTGGTAAAAATCTGAGAGAAATGTATGGAACTTTCTTCATTTGCCTAAGAGAATAATGAGTTTTAATGGCGAATGGCGAATGACGTATAACGAAAAGCGAAAAAAATTGCTATTTGTCATTCAAAGGGGAAAGGCGGAAAAAAAGTTTGAAAAGCAAACAGAAATAACTTTTACTATTTTATTTTCTAAATTATTAAAACTAAGACTTATTTGGGATCAAAGAGTGATTTATAGAAAATGATGTTTTGTAAAAAAAATATTATTCAAAGTTAGGTCCTATTTGTTCTGAGCTTTTCCATTCTAAGGAGAAAGTCTTCCCACTAATTCAGACTGCTCCCAGAGCAAATGCTCGGGCTTTAATTGGTGATAAAATAGTACGTTTTTGATTAAACGTAATTATTTATACTTACCTGTTGACTAGACCTACTTTGCCTTACCTCCCAGGGGTAATGCTATTTCAACCTTAATACAGACGAACTTGAAGAATGGAGAAGGGGTGCGTAAAATCCCTTATCCAAGGGCCGGTAAGTCTAGATGGTCTCGTGACGTCACTACCTGTTCATATCACTCTCCGAAAGTCCATAGGCAAGACAGACCAAGTGAGGAGGATGGGAGGGCCTAGAGCGTAGGTCTAGTCAACAGGTAAGTATAAATAATTACGTTTAATCAAAAACGTACTATTATTTAAATACCTATCTGTTGACTAGACCTACTTTGCCTAGAATCCCACCGCAAGGAGGCGGGTCAGTAGATACATGGTAGTGACGAGACCAGCGACTAGCCCTGAGTGTAAGCTAACCTACGAGTCCTCCACCCTGTGGTGAGGACAAGGCACAGCCCGGGAGATACCATCTCTACCACTAAGCAGATCGAAGAGACAACCCTGCCACTCAACTTCCGATCAACACACCGCCCCCCAAACCCCAACAGGGAGGGGGGGGGGGGGGGGGGGGGGGGGGGGGGGGGGGGGGTCAAAACGAAGTTAAAGAAAAAACCAACAGACACAAGAGTAAGCAATGTAAACCCTGTTTATTTACAATAAGTCCCAAAAGCGTCTAAGAAGGATGACCCCTTCTTGGTCTGGTTGGGGGGACCACCTTCGTCTGCGCGAAGACCTGTGGACTCAGCCTAGAGATGCCTTCAAGATCAGCTGTGGAGACATCTCGTAGGTAATGGTTGGCGAAAACCTCTGATGAACGCCAAAAACACCATGCCATGACATCCGAAACCGCGATGTTGCAGTGATACGCCATCGTGGCTGAAACTGCGCGGATCTCATGAGGATTGGAACGCGACGGCGGAGGCAAATCAGCGGCCTTGTACGCATCAATTACCGCTGATCTTAGATACACCCCCAACGCTCGCTTGTCTAGTTCCTTGGTGCTCCTGGGTGAGTGAGGCAAGAACAGACGACGCCTGCCATCCCTCAGCGTGCGGGAACGCTGCGTGTACACCCTCAAGGCTCTTACTGGACACAGAGAGAGATCCACCTCATCTGAGTCCGAACCCAGAGCTGGGATAGAGAACGTACGTCCCGCTTCATCCGCTGCCTGGTTCTTACAGACAAAATCAGGAGCCAACCCCAGCGAGGCGGAGCCCCCCTCCCTGACCTCAAAACGTAGTAGGTCCGCCTGCAACGCATGGATCTCTGAAATCCGCGCTGCAGAGGCCATGGCCACCAGAAAAATGACCTTGATGGTGAGAGGGAGGAGAGGCACGTCGGAGAGCGGTTCATACCTATCGGAGCGCAGGTGGTTGAGCACAATGGCTAAGTCCCATTCAGGTGGGCGAAGCCTGGACCTGCCGTCCACCGAACGGAAGGTTTTAATTAGGCCCTTGAGGACCGACACATCCAATCCTGGCGATCTCTTCCTGAGAACCGACAGGATGGCCGACATGTTGGTGTTAATTGACGACGCCTTAAGATGTCTAGTGTTGCGAAGGTACACCAAGTACTCCGCAACCTGAGGCACTGAAGCCTCTGCCGGAATGAAATCCCTCTGAGCACAGAAAGAGGCGAAGGCCTGCCACTGGAAATCATAGAGCTTCCTAGTGGTTTTCCTATCCGAGGTAGCTATTGCGTTGGCGACGCACTTAGAGTATCCACTACTCTTTAACCCTCTTTTAATACAAGCCAAGCGTGAAGGGAGAACACCTGAGGGTTCTCGTGTAACCTTCCGCTTGGCCTGCTGATGAGCAGATCCCTCCGTATCTGAATCGGAAACGGTTCCTGCTGACAGAGCCGACGGAGAGGAACGAACCACGGCCTGGCTGGCCACCAAGGGGCGACCAGCAGGAGACGAAGAATCCGAGTTTCCCCTATCTTGGCTACAACTTGGGAGAGGATGGCCGGCGGCGGAAAAGCATAGGCGTCCATCCCCTCCCACCCTAACGAGAGCGCGTCTAAGCCCATCGCTAGCGGGTCTGGCACTGGGGAGATGTAGGTTGGCAATTGGTGGTTGAGACACGTCGCGAACAGATCTATCAGCGGGGTGCCGAACTGGAGACACAACCCCCTGAAAACCACCGGATTCAGTTGCCACTCCGTTGGGGGAGGGGCATCTGGACGTGACAACGCGTCCGCCAAGACGTTCTTGGCACCCGGAATGTGGACCGCTCGAATGTCCAGGTCCACCTCGTCCACCAACTCGAAGAGCTGGAGTGACACGCGTAGCAGAGACTGCGCCTTGGTGGACCCCTGCTTGTTTATCGACCAAGCAGCCGCCGAACTGTCCGTGTGTACTAGCAGGCACTGGCCCCTCAAGGGGACCTGCCAGTGCTGAATGGCAAGACGTACTGCGTCCAACTCGAGGACGTTGATGTGTAGGTTCCGCTCTGATGGGGACCAAACTCCCGCCACCTGCTCGTGACTCATGTGCGCTCCCCACCCTTGGGTGGAGGCGTCTACAAACAGGTGAGCTGAGGGGGGGCGAGGACGAAGTGGAACGCCTGCGAACACACTCTCGTCTACCCGCCACCAAGCTAGGAACCGATGTAGGTCTGGGGTTAAGACTACGCGTCTCCCTGATGTGGGGATTCAGGAACACCTGTAACGGGCGAAGGAACAACCTCCCCCTGCGGGTCAGGTCCTGAGCTGATGTTAATAACCCCAACACTCTTTGCCACTGACGTAGGGAGAGCGAAGCGTCGAGCGCGCGATCCATAAGGCGATCGTAACGAGCCATCCGCTCCCTCGTGACGAACCCGCGGAACAGCCGGGTGTCTAGGATAGCCCCTAGGAACTTCAGACGAGTTGCCGGAACCAAGTCCGACTTCTCTAAGTTCACTAGCCACCCCAGACGACGGAACAGGTCCATCGTGAACCTGAGCTGCGCCTCGAGAACGACCGGGGAGCGGTCGTGAGCGATCCCATCGTCCAAGTACATTAGGAACTGAATGTCGCATTGGTGAAGGAATTGGACGATGGGCTGAGTCACCCGTGTGAATAACCAGGGGGCGGACGAGATCCCGAACGGGAGCACGCACCACTGAAAATGTCTCCCGTCCAGGATGAAGCGGAGGTACCTGCGGTCCCGGTAGTGAATCGGCACGTGCAGGTACGCATCCTGTAGTTCGAGAGACACCATGCAGTCTGAGCGCTCCAAGGACCGCATCACTGAGGGAAGCGTCAAGAGTCGAAAATATGGCGGCCGAACGAGGAAGGCCATTTTTTCGAGTTCCTTTTGGGTATTACGAACACTGGGGAGTAAAATCCCGGCGTTAGATGCGGGGTCAGGACCTCCTGCACCGCCCGTTTGGAGATTAATATCTCCACCTGTTCCAATGTCAATTTGAGCCGGTCCCCTGCTAAGGGACGCTCCATTGGAGTACAGGTGAGGGGCGGCGGAGACGAGACGGGAATGCGGAACCCCTGACCCAGAATCCGACACACGTAAGGGTCTAACCCTAACTGTACCCAGTTGCTGACAAAGTCTTGGAGGCGACCCCCCACCAAGCCCTCCGATACCGGAACGAGTGGAGGAGGGAGCAGAGGGGGTGACCACGAGTCACTTCCTCCATTTCTTTTGCGGGGTACGACCTCCGGCGCCAGGCCGGGGGGACTTGGGGGACTGACCCGTGGATCCACGGCCACGACCTCCCCGCCGAAAGTCCGTTTTCGCTTTCTTGGGGGAAGGTTGGCCACTGCCCTGGCCTTGCTCCTGACGAAAACTGGTCTGCGGACGCTTTGGTGTCGTTTGCCTCTGCGTGACGAGCCGATTAGTGAGGTCTTGCTGTTGGGCCTCCTGTCGTGCTCTCAAAACCTCCGGGATACGACCACCAAGTTTCAGCGTGAGCAGGGGCATGTCGAAGGAAGTTCTTATGATCGGGGTTGAGACCTGACCGGTAGAGGAAACTGTCTCTGCGAAGCACTGTTATACTCGATGAAATTCGCGACGCTGACAACATGATCTGCGCAAGGTCCGCAGCCACATCACCAAACGCTTTGAACAACACCGGGTCCCCCGCCCCATGCCCGCCTGCTTAGCACAAGCCAGCATCGCCTGACATGTGAAAGCCACGTTGTTCCCCAAGCCTAACACCGAACGCTCCTCCCTGTCAAGATGAGAGAACTGTGCCTCAGACACGCGGTGAAGCAGGTTGGTGGTAAACAACCGGGATGCCCCCTGATCAAGGGGAGGCGGAACAAGCTGAAAAGGGACCGGATACAAGGGCAGAAGCCGTCTGCGCTTGTCCGGCACCACCAAAGGCGGAAGCAGACGATTGGGCATCGCAGATGATACGACTTGCTCCATATCCTCGGTGGCCTCCAACAGGAGCCTATGAGGTGGAAGGGCAAGACGCGCGGGAGGTACCTCGCCATCAGGGCCAAAGGAAGCACTCCTGGCCGCCGACGTGCGCGGACCCATCACGCTGACTTGGCTAAGTGGAACGTCCGCGAACGAAGCCACTTCGGATAGTATAGCTATTGCATCAACCACTGGAGGATCCTCCGACAATCCCGTACCCTCCGCCTCCGTTTCTATACTGATGAACGGAGGGTTCGACACGTCCACGTAGCGGGTGTCACGTTCCGGTGAGTCCGGCGAGGAGTCACGTAAGGGTGACATCACCGTGACACGCCGCTCAGGGGTGCGAGGGGTACGCGAAGGAGTCACGGGTGCGGAGGCCCTAGCGGACGAGGAACGCGCACCCTGAGGTACGTCATCCGCATAGGGCTCACACGGTTGCGTAGTCGTAGTGTGAGTGGGTAAGTTCCGCGGACCCAAACGCGCATCGAGCAAGGAAGACGGATGCCAGAAGGAGGGACGGATCGACCTTGTCGAACCTAGCCTTCTTGGACTTCTTCTTCTTGCTCTTGGGCGTAGTGGGTCCGCCCACCTTAAGTCTAAGCGGAGACAACCGTTGGTCCGGCAAAGGTGGGGACAACGGGTGAGTCCGCGAACGAGAACCGGAACACGACGGCGGAGGGGGGGAGCGTAACAGACACATGACGCCGTAACCTTTGCTATATATATTACGGCAATACACGTTTGTATACTTTCTGTTTCGTCTGTGCTAACCAACTTATTAAAATATATGACCGTTATTGTTGGATCTGAATTTACGTTTTATGATATAAGAAATATCTTCCGAGGACTAATAATAACCAATAACTATTCCAATTTCTATATTCGCTAAATAATATTACGGGCCGAGGTGTCGTATTTATGTTTGTGAGTTTATTAATTTCAAGTAAGTACGGTAATAAATGTAACATAACAATAGTACGTGGTGTATGGGGTAATCCTTTCACAAAAATTATATGATCAACAACCGTTCCCAATGCTATAGCGTCATTGTCACAATGGTTTAGAGCAAGTCTAAGATTTTTGTTCTTGGGTAGTTTACCGTGTTGATGTCGTAGATTTAGAGGATATTTGCCTTTTCTTGACTAATACCATGCTCTGTTAAATGATTCTCATGAAGATGGATATCGATCAGAGATTTCGAATTTGTTGAATTGGTGCCATGACAACTTTCTTCAAATAAATGTGAAGAAAACAAAGGAAATGATATTCGATTTCAGATCCAGGGAATCCCCGTTAGAACCTATTAATATGAGTGATACTCCTGTTGAAATCGTGTCGAAATACAAATATCTCGGTACCATTATTGATGATAAATTGAATTGGAAAAGTAACACTGAAGCTGTGTACAAAAAGTGTCAACAGAGACTGTATTTTATGAGGAAATTAAGATCATTTGATGTTGATGTGAAATTATTGAAAGTTGTTTACACAAGTCATGTTTTGTACAAAGTGTTTTGTCCTTCGGCATGCAATGTTGGTTCGGTTCCCTCAGTCTTCAAGATAAAAACAAATTAAACAGGATTGTTAATATAAGCTCAAAAATTGTTGGTACCATCCTTGATCACCCGGCGTCAATAAATGACGACAAAATAGTATCACACGCTCGGAAGATTATTTCAGATCCATCACATGTCCTGCACTAACAGTATTCACTTTTGCCATCCGGAAAACGTTTTAATATGCCTTTTCACAAATCCAACAGAACTCGGAAATCATTTATACCCTCAAGTATTTCCATTCTAAATAAACAGTCCGCATGAGAAATTTCAGATTCCAATACCAATTTTAGAACTTATCGAGTAGTACAATTATATGTGTTGTGTGAATGTGTGTTTTTGTTTTAAAAATTTCTATGTTTAATAATCATGTATTATATAAATTTGGTATACATTTCATGTCATGCTCTGTTGGATGTAAGAAGAATTCCCTTTTGGGTAATAAAGTGTTATCTTATCTTATCTTATCTTATCTCATCGAGTGAGGTAGAAAGGTTATATTTTCACGCGTGGCGCAGCCACGAGTGTAAATATATATCTTTTCAACCTCACGAGATGAGATCAATATGGTATTTGTCATGAAAAGACACATTTTCTATTTATTATATGACCAAAACTTTGCATATTCAACGAAATAGACTTGCATTTACGTTAAGTCGGCTCCAGAATGAACCTGTCGCCTCAGCAACAATGTGACGTCATGAACGTGTCATGACGTCGGAGCATTGTTTTATGACGTCAGGTCATTGTTATAACAGTCACTAGCGACTGTTAACACTTTCCATTGGTTTTTTAACTAGTGACTGATGACACGGTTTGTTTTCATTGATAGATCCCGGTATTTAACCTGCAATCATATGATAAATAGTCTTTTATTGACTTCCCGCACTAGTGGCGCAGCCATGAGTGAAAATATATAACTTTTCTACCTCACGAGATGAGATAAACATGGTATTTATCAAGAATTGACGGATATTCTATTTATTATATGATATCATCCATGTAATTACGTCCGAAAAGGGTCGTTTTCACGCCAAGCGGCCACAAGGAACGACCCGTCACCACAGTAACACTGTTACGTCATAAGCCAAATCGCCACGCGAGACCATTGTTGTATGACGTCAAATTATATCAGACACCCTTCGCAGTGAAAATATAAGTTATTTTCACTGAAGCTTGATAGACAGTTTATTTCACTGATAAATCCGAGTATTTCACTGATCGTCATATACTAAATAGAGGATATCTGTCTTTTCTTGACTAATACCATGTTTATCTCATCGAGTGAGGTAGAAAGGTTATATTTTCACGAGTGGCGCAGACACGAGTGAAAATATATAACTTTTCTACCTCACGAGATGAGATAAACATGGTATTTGTCAAGAATTGACGGATATTCTATTTATTATATGATGTTATCCATGTAATTAAGTCCGAAAAGGGTCATTTTCACGCCGAGCGGCCGCTAGGAACAGCCCGTCACCACAGTAACACTGTGACGTCATAAGCCAATTCGCCGCGTGAGACCATTGTTTTATGACGTCAAATGATATCAGTCACCGTTCGCAGTGAAAATATAAGTTATTTTCACTGTAGCTTGATAGACAGTTTATTTCACTGATAAATCCCAGTATTTCATCGCTCGCCATATAATAAAAATGTTTATCGTCATCTAAAATGATACATGGATATTGTGAAGTGACCATAGCTGAGTGACACTGTTCGAGATTACATGTAAATTGTTACTAATGTAGGCATATTACGCCGAGTATTCCCATTTGTTTTGACCTGACCACACATCGTACAAAAAAGGAACAGTTGCCAAGTCCTTTCCACTCAGAGATAGGTACACAAAAAGAGAGTTCGCTTTAAAACGCCTGATAACTAACGGTCATGTAACAATATCGATAAATAGTTGGGTTTGTAAAATTTCGGGATTCATTGTTATTCAACACCCGTAAATTTAGTTTAAAACCGACGGTGTTAGCCGGAGGTTTTAAACGCTGAAATTTCAGGGAATGAAGGAAGCGATCATATTGTTTCAAATATATGCACGTATATGAAGAAACAATTAGGTAGTCGATTAAATTTGTATTTTCGTAATTTCAAATTTATTCTTGGGTTTAGAATTGAGATTTTTATAATATGTCAAAATGACCTTGGTTCGGACAGGTTTGACCATGGTATGGACACTGCTGAAAACAGGGTACAACCTCAACTCACCAACACTAAAGAGAGGATACTGATTGACATACACTATCCGCCAACAGGGCACTGTATGGTGTTTAAATGATGGATTAAACATTTGTGTTGTGCCTTATCTTTCGTTTAGCTCATTGTAACAAAGAATACCAACTTGAAGTTATCTAAATGTGTTACAAATGAACAATTTGTATCACATAACTCCCACTATAACTATTAGGATTAATTACTTCAATGTGTTACACTGTAGTTTTCACTAAGCATTATCGTATTTATAACATATGAAAAGAGTAATAATAGAAGAATAAATTCACATGTAAAACATTGTTGCTAACGCACACCCTCCCGGCCCTCCCTTTGTTTACCTCTAAACGTGGTTAGAGAACCGTAAATCATTTAATTATAGCTGAGTAATAATTACTTGAACCATTACCTGCATATGTTTTCACTGTTTTACTGTTCGAAATGTCTTAAGATGTTGTCTGAGTTTATTGTTATAAATGTAGCAGTTCAACAACATAAATGTATTAGGACAACAAACGATAAAGTATGAAACACATCACTTAGGAAGGCGGGAACGGCTATGATTACAATGGCAGCCTGCTTAGACTCCTTGATCACTTGATGAATTTACTTAATCAACGATTTACGGTGCTCTGAAAAGTTTTTTAACATAATTATGCATGTGTATTAAATTGTAAGCAAGTAGTAATCAAATCATGATATTGTACCCGGTCCATGGTAAAGGTAAAATCAATTTGAATACATTTTAAAAAATGTTAGCTCTTCTTATTTTTCAGAGCTTATAGGCTTACACGTGCCACAAACACGTTCTTACCTGCATGTTAATAGATGTAATTATACTTCTTATCAATTACTTTCAAAAACGACTAAAATTATGTTAAAGGCGGAAACAAATAACGCACCTCAGTTTATCTGTCACTCGTTCTGTGTCCATGCAGGACTGGTACCGAACTGTCCGAACTTCGGGCGACACTGTCCGAACCAAGGTAAAAACTGTCCAAACCTTGGGCGAATTGGTATACTCGCCTAAAACTGCTAAATTACATATTTATTCTGATAATGAACCAAGATAGCGTTTGGAATTTTGAACAATAAACCCTTTATCGCCTTTGACCACTTATTGATGGCTGTAAAAGAGTCACATATTGAAAATACAACAAGTGAAAGTATTTAGATAGGAACACTGTCCGAACCTCGGTCAGTTTTCCCTATTCCACGCCCAATGAATACCGCTATTTCCGGTTGATTCACTTGCGCACCGTACCCATGCACGTACATCGGTAGTGTCATCACCATTTTAATGCGAATGCGTGCCTGTATTGTTACTCGTGCTTGTGTGAAAAGATGTGTTTCTGATCAAGCCCTGATCGAAAACTGAACAATTCATTTGCCTCATTTCAACAATCACCATTCTGAGCACTGAGTTAATCGCAAAACAAAGAAAGAAAGTGATCTTGCGCCCAGGCGTTTCGTTTGGCCGACAGTGGATTCAGTAATTGAATGGACGATTGAAAGCATATACTGTGTATTATTTGAGATACTGTTAGCACTGAGTTAATCGTAAAGCAAAGAAAGAAAGCGACCTTGCGCCCAGGGTATTTCTTATTCCTGAGTTACACCAAGATAGTTCTGACTACGTTCTACTCCGTCCAAAAATTATTGTACAACGACCTCGAATGGGACAAGAACGGGTAACTTTTGTGCATAAATTTTCATATCACGATCCAAGTACATTTACAGACAGTTTTCAGAAAGTCCATCCAGTCTTTATCCCGTTTTCTGACAGTTGGTACCGCGTCTAAATGAGATAATATTGTTCATAACGTTTTCTATCTGTTCAATCCCGTTATCAGTCAGTTTATATCAGTTCTGAACGAGACATATCTCGATCTTCATACGCACAATAACTTTCTACCCCGTTTGTCTCCCGATCAACTCGTATTCAAACAGCTCTTCTTGTTTTGTCATTTCGTTCTTAGAACGTTGTTCTCGGTCTGATTAAAACCCACGATATTCCTCGGAAAAAAGTGCAAAAAAGTACATCTACCGGGATACGACCTCATATCGTTCGGAGGTTTCCACGCCATAACCGTCTGGTAACAGCCCGCATAGACTCCATGGTTTAACGCAATTCAGTAAACCAATCACAGGACGTCCAACAAAAGCTTTCTGTGCGAGAAGCCCCAAATGCCAAACAGCTATCCTTTTGTCTGTTCCGAATGCTTTCAAAACAGCGACCGGTAAAAAACTATGATGTGATTGGTCAGCTATTTGACTGGGCTTTGACTGCGCTAAACCTGTTCGAATCCGGTAGATATATTATTTTGCCAATTTTATTCCTCGGAACAAGGTTGATTTTAATCAGACTGCGTTGTTCTTGTACCGCACTAACGTCCTGGCCAGACTTATGTATATATACAGCACGGTCTTGCCTGTTCTTATTCTCGTTCTCAGTTTCAATGGAAAAGTGAGGACAAAAATGATTGACCATAAATAATCAATTTCTTTCCTGATATCGTCTTCCCCTGGGAGAGCAAACCCTATAAGGTGGATAACGTGTTCCAAAACCAATTTACCATGAATGAAATATGTTTAAACCAAACAACCCTTCTTCTTGTTGCTTGGCCATCATCCAAAAGTGGAATAAAAGTAATATTCAACATGTTTACTTACAGGTGCACGCTGTTTATGTTTTACTTGTTTAACTCTGATTCCACATGATGAACGTATCAAAAAGCATTTATTCAAACCCGTCCCTTCACATGAAAACGGAGTAAACACTGTGTGATAATTCTCCAACGTACTAATGGTGGATCACACTTACGTTAATTTACGTAGTTTTACCTAGTTCATTGAACGTTGCCACAAAACCTCTAACCTGATTGACCTTTGTTCATTAACGTTTCATTACAACATGGCTCACTACGTGGACCTAGTTAGGTGTGGTTTATCTTAGTTGAGCGTAATTAAACTCACTTAGTTAGATGTAGGCCTATAGTAACTTACCTAATGCAATGCGTCAATAACAAACCTACCAAAACGTAGACAGCCGACTAACACCTAGTCTTCTGCTCTGAAACAAGAACCTCACTACCTCAGAAAAAACATGGCAACAACAACCCCACCGCAAAATACAAACATTGGAGCAACATACCCTACACCACAGACAGAAAGGGGAACAAATACCCCACCACCACAGATAAACATAGGAGCAACATCTCCACCGCAACATTGGATGTTTACATGTACAGGTATATAATTATACACATCGATAGAGTTGTCAACATGTCAATAAATACAGAAAGATCCAGTTTGCAGGTATTGAAGTTCATGGGCATTTGCAAGATCTTTATGGTTTTTAATGTCAATCTGTATTATTTTCAAATGGTGTATCTCATTTCTCACTTGAGTTACTTAATATAATAATGTTATCAAATGATAGATTTCCTGATAGTCCATGGCTTGATATTACAATATTAAATGACTCAAGTGATAACAAACCTATTCTATTTTAAAGGTATTAAAGTCTCGTACAATAAAGTTTTGTTTTCAATTTCATGTTGACACTTGGTTACTCTTGATCTCAGCATTCAGCATGTTCATTGTGACTTCATATTAATTCTCTCCAGTGATAACAGATTTTGTGATTTATAAAAAAAATATGAAAACAGTTCAAGGTTTTAATTTTGTTATATATAACAGTTTACTTCATTTAAACATTGTTTTTGTTGTGAGGTTTGTTTATTGTTGGAATGCAATATCATGGATTAGAAGCAAGCTGTAATATATATTCTATCGCAACCCTTACATCGGGATACATAGGTCTATCGTATCGCAAATTATATAGGTAAGCAATTTTTTTTAATATATCGTTGCGAATCCAATTTTAGTATCATGAGTTATCTCATCGCAGACTTAATTAATGCCAATACCGTTTTTAGAAATAGGAACTTTAGCGTCTCACATTTTAGTAATTCATTGAAACTATTCAACTCATTACAGTTGGCAAAACATAATTTAAGATTATTTAGCTGTTATATGAACAAATGTTTTTCTTTCAAATTTCTGCTAGTTCTGTTCTTGTATATGCATCCTCGGTTATGGTTGTATAAGATAAACCTTAGATGATTCCAGGAAATGTTTCCTCATGTTTAATGTATTTGAATCAATTTTCAACAACCTTTAAAAGAAGTAAAACATTAATTTTCTTCCTTCTCATTTAATCATCATACATCAAAATCAAAATCAATTTGGACTCAAAACTTTCTGCAATTATATGTTGATACACATATGATATCTTGCCTAACAAACTGCACACACTGACCTACGTTTGCTTATAGGGAAACGAAATGTTAAACGAAATGTCCCCGGTTCCATGTTGAAATGACACCGTTGTCCCCGTTTGCATGTGTTAAACTAAACATGCACACACATCATAGGCGAATATATTCTCATGTTTTGGATGACAGTTTGACAGCACAAGATACACACCAACACATATTTCCTCAAATTAAGCTAAATAGAAAACACTTATTCACACCCTGTTGGTTTCCATATAGAGACAATATTAATACACCATTAGTGTCCCCGCTTCCATGGTGTAAATGATACACACTGTCCCCGTTTGCTTGTGAAAACTTACACTTACACACTTATTGTAGTAAAATGGATTCTCACGATGAGTATGACCGTCAGATTGCAATAATCTTTTAAACACACACATATAGCCGTGCTTTGTGTACAAAAAAGAACCCAAATGTCCCAGTTTTCATAGGGAAAAATACCTGATAGACACATGTCCCCGCTCCCATGGTGTAAATGATACACACCGTCCCCGTTTGCTTGTGAAAACTTACACATACACACTTATTGTAGTAAAATGGATTCTCACGATGAGTATGACCGTCAGATTGCAATTATATTTTAAGCACACACATATAGCCGTGATTTGTATACAAAAATGAACCCAAATGTCCCAGTTTTCATAGGGAAATATACCTGATAGACACATGTCCCCGCTTCCATGGTGTAAATGATACACACTGTCCCCGTTTGCTTGTGAAAACTTACACATACACACTTATTGTAGTAAAATGGATTCTAACGATGTGTATGACCGTCAGATTGCAATAATCTTTTAAACACACACATATAGCCGTGCTTTGTGAACAAAAAAGAACCCAAATGTCCCAGTTTTCATTGGGAAAAATACCTGATAGACACATGTCCCCGCTTCCATGGTGTAAATGATACACACTGTCCCCGTTTGCTTGTGAAAACTTACACATACACACTTATTTTGTAAAATGGATTCTCACGATGAGTATGACCGTCAGATTGCAATTATATTTTAAGCACTCACATATAGCCATGATTTGTATACAAAAATGAACCCAAATGTCCCAGTTTTCATAGAGAAAAATACCTGATAGACACATGTCCCCGCTTCCATGGTGTAAATGATACACACTGTCCCCGTTTGCTTGTGAAAACTTACACATACACACTTATTGTAGTAAAATGGATTCTCACGATGAGTATGACCGTCAGATTGCAATTATATTTTTAGCACACACATACAGCCGTGATTTGTATACAAAAAAGAACCCAAATGTCCCAGTTTTCATAGGGAAAACTACCTGATAGACACATGTCCCCGCTTCCATGGTGTAAATGATACACACTGTCCCCGTTTGCTTGTGAAAACGTACACTTACACACTTATTGTAGTAAAATGGATTCTCACGATGAGTATGACCGTCAGATTGCAATAATCTTTTAAACACACACATATAGCCGTGCTTTGTGTACAAAAAAGAACCCAACTGTCCCAGTTTCAATAGAGAAATACCTGATGGACAGATGTCCCCGCTTCCATTGTGTAAATGATACACACTGTCCCCGTTTGCTTGTGAAAATTTACTCATACGCACTTAGCGTAGTAAAATGGATTCTCAGGCTGTGTATGACCATCAGATTGCAACAACCTCTTAAACACACGCATGTATCCTTGTTTTGTATACAAAAGTGAACCCAAAATGCCCCCGTTTCTACAGAGAAATACCTGTTACACACATGTCCCCGGTTCCATGGTGTAAAAGATACACACTGTCTCCGTTTGCATGCAAAAAAGCACACACACACAATCGGTGTGTGTCCCCGGTTCCTACATGAAAGTTCATACTCGTTCAAATGTATCCTGTAGAGCCAGTCAATGTTTAGAACTAACATATATGACAAGGCAAGTAAGCCATGCAAGTGGTACAGCTGTAGAGCAGCTAGAAAAATTGTCCCCGGTTACATGTGTTTTTTAAGTGTCCCCGTTTGCCACCTTTAACATCAATGTGTGTGTGTGTGTATGTATATATGTATGTATGTATGTATGTGCATGCTGAATACTATATATATCCACAATTCAGAATATCCAGAATTTGTTCACAAATGGTACTTAGTAAAAATAAGTAAATGGGACTATATGTTATTATAACAATTCATTTTATGAATTAGAGTATTCTGCAACAGCAAAGTTATATAGCCATTTACATTTCTGGAAAGAACAAAAGAGCCACCTATGTCAGTTAATTTGTATAAATATTATAAACTTCTTCTATACACTAATACAATATCCAATGTTTATAGTTTAACACTTCTATTCTTAGTCTACACTGTTGATATTTGTTAATATGTTATATACTATATGGTATAATATGACTATCATAGCAACATATTTATGTTCATATTTTGCATTATTATTTATATAGGTGAATATAGAATACCAAACGTATTACGCAATGTGTTTGTATATTCAATCTATAATTTATGAGTTAATTAGCACGTTTTGATTGTTTATAGTGTAGCGTGTGGAAATGCACTTTCAGTTTTATTTTTTTTTATTGTCCTAATTGTATGCTGTTTGTTTTCATGGTATCTCATTTTACTGCTAATCTTCAGTCATGGATACAAAAGCATTATCAAATATTTCCATATATGTAAGATAATTTTAAAAAATTTAACTCACCCAAAACAGTCCAAGTGAACAAAAATGACAACTTGTGATAACACATGTTAATATAAATCATTCCTAAAATATCAATCTGCAAATATCCCTCACACCATTCAGGAAAAAACAGGTAAAGCATGCTAACAACACCAACCCATGTCTGTAATCTACACACACATGCAAAGCACGAGTTTTTCCCGCTCGTTAAGCCCGCAGGTAAAAATGCATCCACCCGGTAGTCCGCCCCAACGACAAATGCCTTCTTCCTATCTATTTGTAAGTAACCTCTTTTTTTCTTTCTTCTGTGTACATATTTTCCTCTCTCACTTTCTTTTCTGCACCCCTTATTTACATAACAGTACATGTACATGGCAATACTGGAACAGACAACCAAGCACAACAATATTTAAATGAATGGTAATTTAAAAATATTAACATCAAATTGCCAAGGACTTAATAATAAAAAAAGCGAATAGATGTTATTTCCAATCTCAAACGGAGAAAAGCTGATATATATTGTCTCCAAGATACGCATTTTATCCCAGATCTAGAAAAAGTCACCCAAGTCGAGTGGGGCTCAACAAAATGTTTCTTTAGTTCATATAAAAGCAACTCCCGTGGCGTAGCCATTATATTTGATGAAAACTTTGATGTTGATATATTAGAGAAAAGACAAGATAAATCTAATGGCAATTACCTTGCTCTTAAAATTAGAACCTACGAAAAAACATTTACTTTGATAACCTTATATGGACCAAACACAGATAGTCCTAAGTTTTATGAAAATCTGCTGCAAATAATAAGAGACTTTGATTCAGATCACTTCGCACTTTGTGGTGATTGGAATCTCGTTCAAAACCCTGAAGTCGACCTTTTCAATTATAAACATATAAATAACACAAAGGCAAGAGATGTAATACTGAACTTTATTGAAGAATACAATGCTTTTGATCCATGGCGCTATTTATATCCAGAGAGTAAACGCTACACATGGAGACAAACGAAGCCCATAAAACAATCCCGACTAGATTTCTTTCTATTGTCACGTGATTTAGAACCATCGGTTAATCATGCAAAGATTGAATCTGCTTATAAATCAGATCACTCAATAACCTGGGTAAACTTGAAATTAAAAGATGTTGAAAGAGGAAAAGGTTTTTGGAAATTCAATAATTCACTTCTCTCAGATAAAGATTACGTCACAGAGGTAAAATCAATAATAAACGCCACAAAAGAACAATACCAAACAGGGTCCGATTTGAACGGTAATCCTTTATTCAACATAGATGATCAACTGTTCTTCGAAACATTACTTCTCATGGTTCGAGGTTTTACAATTAAATACTCATCGGAACGTAAACAATAAAGAGAAAAACATGAAAAGTATTTAAGGGAAACCCTCGACAATCTTCAAGAAGATCTCGATGCAACAAACGATATTACGGAAAAAGATATTATCCTCAATGAAATCAATCAAGCTAACAGTAACCTCGAAAAGCTAAACAACATAAAAGCTGAAGGTATAATGATGAGATCGAAATGTGAATGGAAAGAAAAGGGCGAAAAACCAACAAAATATTTTTTATCACTTGAGAAATGGAATTTCATTAATAAATCTATATCCAAATTAGAAACAAAAGATAACAGAATAATAACTGATACAACGCAAATTTTAAAAGAAACAAAAAATTACTACCAAAATATTTATACTAAGCAAACTTGTTCACCAGTTGATCTAAATGAACTTTTTAAACAGTTTGACGTTCCGAAATTAAATCATATTGATAAAGAGTCCCTTGAAGGCGAACTGACCTATGACGAAGTATTAGCATCACTAAAAAATATGAAAAACGACAAAAGCCCAGATCCATCTGGCTTCACAGTGGAATTTTTTTAATTGTTCTGGCTCGATCTTCATACATACTTGATACGGTCTTTAAACATGTCCTTTAAAACAGGAGAGTTATCAGTGAGCCAAAAACAAGGAGTGATCACATGTATACCAAAAGGAAATAAACCGAAACAATTCTTGAAAAATTGGAGACCTATATCGTTACTCAATGTATCGTATAAGATAGCATCAGCTACAATAGCAAATAGAATAAAGAAAATACTTCCAAAAATAATAAGCGACGATCAAAAAGGTTTTATGTCAAATAAATATATTGGAGAATGTACACGCCAAATCTACGATGTTATAGATTATGTAGAAAGCATGGAAATACCAGGATTGCTCCTGCTTATAGACTTTGAAAAGGCGTTTGACTCGGTTGACTGGAACTTCATTGAACATGTACTTGATTATTTTATTAGGTTTGAATAACATGAAGGAGCTAAGACCCGAATGGCAGATATCAGCCACCATATTTCGTGTCACTGTTTCGCGGTTTCTCTAAGACCTCGTTTCGCAATATTGCCATTTATTTTTTACTTTTTCGTGATTTCGCGATTTCGTGCTTGAATTTACACACAAAATTGAAATGGCCGCTCTCAACATCATATATGATAATGAAAACAATATGTTGAATAATATATTAGTGTTGCATGAACATTTAACAAGTTAAGATGATGTAATATATGCCTTTCCAAATATATAAATGACACTCTAAGTAAGTGGAAAGACAAGGTTATGTAATGGCCAGGTGGCGTGACTTACCGGAGAGAGGAGCAGTTGAACTCGATAGATTTCAATGGAGTATGGAATATGATGTTTATATAAATATAGTCTAACAGTCTATATAGTAAGCGAGTTCAATGTATGACAAGTAAGTACAACATCAACGTCAAGGGCTTAGTAACTCCTTTGGTGTACCAATAAGTCTCTAAAGTCATGGAAGGTTATACAGACTAATGGCAGCTTGATTAGCTTTGTTAAATAACGTAACAGTTGCCTGTGGCATATGTGAGTATATTTTGTTCATTGCGAACATAGATAGCAGTGCGAATTAATTAAACAGAATTTAAAATGTCACAAATAATATGCTATGACAGCATCCTTATTTATAGTTCATAACTTTCCAAGAACTTCACTGTATTCACGACATATCCACTTTATGGATCCCTTAAACGGGGTATTGCCTTCAATTGAATTAAAAACTATACGTCCTGCTGTTCAAACCAAATCTACTACACGAGGTCAGAACTCAGTCGTTATCTACCTGATATGTACCAGGTAAGTAGAGATAAATATATCGGACACCTGTTGTCTCTGAGTCCCTTACAGCACTGATGACATACCTACTCGTGTTACCTACACTGTTGTTGCTGGGTGTCAGTGTGACAGTGACGAGCAGCGCCAGGAGACAGCTGAAGTCAGGTCAGTTGGTAACGACCCTGGACCCATACTTTCGAAGTTCTCTTAGCGCCAAGAAAGTCGTAAATTCCATACATTAACAATGGCTTACGACTATCTTAGCGCTAAAACAGCTTCGGAAATATGGGCCATGTTATATATGTGATGGTGGCGATATGCCATTGCCGTAGGTGCACCAACAGAGGTACATGTACTCTCTACGGTATCAGTGAAGTTACGCTGGCAGTGTAAGTGTCGACTGAAACGGATCTGGATCTTATACAAAGGTTATACCCACCAACTCGGCTGGTACGCATTTACATTGTGTTATTACTGAGTGAAACTTGTTACCTATAGAGGATGTTCCAATATATCGCAGATACATGGTGTCGTCACTGGGTGATACTTGTAACATATAGAGGATGTTCGAATACATCGCAGATACATGGTGTCATTACTGAGTGATACTTGTTACATATTGAGGATGTTCCAATACATCACATTTACATGGTGTCGTCACTGAGTGAAACTTGTTACATATAGAGGATGTTCCAATATGTCGCAGATACATAGTGTCGTCACTGAGTGAAACTTGTTACATAAAGAGGATGTTCCAATATATCGCAGATACATGGTGTCATCACTGAGTGATACTTGTAACATATAGAGGATGTTCGAATACATCGCAGATACATGGTGTCGTCACTGAGTGATACTTGTTACACATAGAGGATGTTCCAATACATCACATTTACATGGTGTCGTCACTGAGTGAAACTTGTTACATATCGAGGATGTTCCAATATATTGCAGATACATGGTGTCGTCACTGAGTGAAACTTGTTACATAAAGAGGATGTTCCAATATATCGCAGATACATGGTGTCGTCACTGAGTGAAACTTGTTACATATAGAGGATGTTCCAATATGTCGCAGATACATAGTGTCGTCACTGAGTGAAACTTGTTACATAAAGAGGATGTTCCAATATATCGCAGATACATGGTGTCATCACTGAGTGATACTTGTAACATATAGAGGATGTTCGAATACATCGCAGATACATGGTGTCGTCACTGAGTGATACTTGTTACACATAGAGGATGTTCCAATACATCACATTTACATGGTGTCGTCACTGAGTGAAACTTGTTACATATCGAGGATGTTCCAATATATCGCAGATACATGGTGTCGTCACTGAGTGAAACTTGTTACATAAAGAGGATGTTCCAATATATCGCAGATACATGGTGTCGTCACTGAGTGAAACTTGTTACATATAGAGGATGTTCCAATATATCGCAGATACATGGTGTCGTCACTAAGTGAAACTTGTTACATAAAGAGGATGTTCCAATATATCTCAGATACATGGTGTCGTCATTGAGTGATACTTGTTACATATAGAGGATGTTCGAATATATCGCAGATACATTGTGTCATCACTGAGTGATACTTGTTACACATAGAGGATGTTCGGATACATCACATTTACATTGTGTCATCACTGAGTGATACTTGTTACATATAGAGGATGTTCCAATATATCGCAGATACATGGTGTCGTCACTGAGTGATACTGGTTACATATAGAGGATGTTCAAATATATCGCAGATACATTGTGTCATCACTGAGTGATACTTGTTACATATAGAGGATGTTCAAATATATCGCAGATACATGGTGTCGTCACTGAGTGATACTTGTTACAAATTGAGGATGTTCCAATACATCACATTTACATTGTGTCATTACTGAGTGATACTGGTTACATAAAGAGGATGTTCCAAAATATCGCAGATATATACATGGTGTAGTCACTGAGTGATACTTGTTACATATAAAGGATGTTCCAATATATCGCAGATACATGTTGAAATTTGTCATATACAATACAAGTTTATGTTGTATATCTTTATTCAATATCGTAAAACAGCCAATTATACGGCCAAATTTTCCGTAGTCGTAGATAGTGGTAACACATATGGAATGAGATTGCTAGCTGCCATTTAAATGTGAATACCTATAAGTAATTGGAAATGGATCCGCGATGATTATCCTCACCATAACCATTCATTTTAAATTCCTATTTATGGATTCGGGGGGATTAATTTAGCATTTTGAATAATGTTACGAATCAAAGGCAAAATGTATCGCAAATAAAAATAAGTTGCAAAAGACACTATATTGCAGACATCCTTCCAGCTGAACGGGTACTCATGTCACTTGTGTAACATGTACTCCGTGACTGAACACATAGATACACAGCTTCTGTAAATGTTGAAGGAAATGCCATTTGTTTCAGGTCTTCGGTGTTACCAATGCCACGATGCGACCTCCCCTCTGGAGTGTGACAGGTGGGCGATTTGTGGAGAAGGGGAGGTAACTCTACATCTGTCATTCAATCATTCTCTTCATTTTGCAGCTCAACTAACTCCAATGCTTAAACTGCTGTAGGTTAAAAATCACCATGTACGTCAGTCAACTGCTTTTACAGATTCATTAGCAACAGTTTGTGTCCTACAGTCGGGAGCGTGTCCAATATTTTTTTAATTTTTCAAATGGCAAAATTATCAGCTGTGATATGAGACAGCACAAAATCTTGCTAAGTTTGCACTTGTAAAAACCAATGTCTACATTGAGGATCTTCGCCCAGTTCCAAAACATATTCTCACAGTCATAAATACGGCAATATGTCAACTGTTACAGATTGACTGGGGCTGTGGCAAAACATGTCAACTGTTACAGATTGACTGGGGCTGTGGCAAAACATGTCAAGATCCGTCGACTGTGCATATATATGATTCATGAAGAAGTTGAATGTTGTGCAATCAGAAACGTTTTTTTATGGACTAGAGCTCTTCACCTTTCTAATGAGCACATTCCTAAACACTGACGGCGGTAACACAAATACGATACAAAAACCAAAAACGATTGTTTTTCTTAGATAGAAATGAGTATGGTAGTAAGTTTTGGACTCTTACACTGATTGATCTTGAGTTTCGTTTTCGGAAACCAGTGAGAGATATCAGTGTAATATAAAAGGGGTTATGTTGGAATCTTGAAGGTTGACAAGCCGTAGGAATTAAGTTTCCTTGAAGGAGTTTAGTTGAACTTTGGGTTTTAGCAATACATTGAAGGATAAAATCAACGACAGAAAATCAGCGAATTTTGTTTATTAATTCCTAAAATGTTGTTCCTGGTTGACGTTCAATCATAATAGATCGTGTTCTTGTTTCAGATATGTTTCACCCAAGAATTCAGAGAAGTAGCAACAAATGCTAAACGGTTCCATATGGGATGTGAAGAGAAACGGGTGAGATATGGTTTCTTGTTGATTCCTCCTGTTCGGATCACCATAATTGTTGCAACTTCTTAAAGAGCCATCAAGGATGTTGATGAACATATCGGAAAATTGCCAAAAATATATCTCCGTGAAATATATACACTTAATTTTTCACAGATTTGTTCGACCCGAGAAATTGCACTAATTAGTAAAGGTGTTTTCCAGTCTAAATATAGATCAAGTCCATATTTTCAAGCGCAAAGTATTGTGGTCTAGCTCACACACCGTATACAAAGACAAGAAAGAAAAATAAAGTTTATGAGCAATGAAAGAAATAGAAATATAATGATTGGCGGTTATTTATTTATCATTTCATTTAATTAAGTATTTTCTACAGATATTGGAATAAATCTTTTACCCAACTAGGTATTTTGATTGAATTTTATAATCAATGAGAATATATTTGTCATAATTTGCTGGTCTTACCTAAAAAAAACGTACATTAATATGTATGTTCTCAGAACATTTAGAATCAGTGTTTATAAACGAATCGTCACATTCAGTAATGTGTCACAAGGGTAGCCTAACTTCCAACAGAAGCACGTGCAGCACGTGGGTTGCTTTGGCGACTTGCGCTAGAGACGAGCCTTCACGCTTGGTAAAGGCTAGTTGTTGTGTAGTACGTTTTATGCAATAAAGGGAAATATGTTTATATGACGTCAGATACCCTTGGCGGGGAAGGGGAACCTATCTTTGAAACCAGTTTTCATTTAATTGTCCTGATATGAAATACATATAGATATCCTTGATTGCTCTTTAATTATTGATTTGTCAAGGGTGAAGTACAGCATTTAGTTGTTGTTGTTATCAGCAAAATCGGTATCTTTACTGAATGAAATGGTATAATATTCAACACAGAGAAGAAACACGATAACGTCATAGTTTGTTTTACCGAAATAATAAACTACTGACCCAACATGGTAATTTCTCTTTTCCCCACCACAGCGCTGTGATCTGTACAAGAGCGCCCAGTCGATGCTAGGTTTGCTGGGACGGCGGGACGTCCAAGACAACATGTCTCCCTGCTACCAGTGCTGTGAGTCCACAGACTGCAACTCCCTGGTCTGCCCCCAGTCTACATGGTTGCAGACCACTACAGTACACGGTAACAAGATTTCAATTGATGTGTTTTTCAGTGAAATGCCTCTACATGTATTTATCGACTGCGGAACGTGTTATGTTATCAATGAAAAATTCTAAAGACATCATCCACAAAGAGATGACGTCATTATAATAGAAGCACTTCAGGAGTTGGTTCCATTAATTTTGAAATCAGTTTAGGTGAAAGACAAGAATGGGCGTGACTAGGACTACAAGAGAATATGTACTCTTTTCCAGTCTGTCCCCCGACGTTTTACGTGGGGCCCCACAGCTGCTACTACATCGCCAGCTGGGTACAGAGCTGGGACCAGGCCAGACTAGACTGCAGGAGACGAGGGGCGGACCTGGTGTCCCTCAACTCACAGGACGAACAGGCGTTCCTTGTCAAACAACTTTCTCTACTCAACAGTGAGTCGTGTGTTACGATTAGCACAATACAAGATGAAGTCCACTGGGTAAACGAACAGATTGAAATAAACACGTCTTTTCTGATTTAAGTGTAATTAAACACATAATTAAACAGATACAGATTAGCAAGAGTACAGCAGGGTCACATTTATACGAATAGCTACATATATCTAGTCATGTAGGCTTTGAATGGTGTTGATGAATTGTTGATTTGGAGCCAATATGTTCGATGAAGTCTTGACAGATGCATAAATCTAAGTTGATATTTCATAATGGTAGAATTGAACAACAGTGTATATCAATATTATGGTTATAGTAAAACGTGTTCGTAAAGACTAGACCTTTTTTTAGACTTATCCACATATTGTTTTTACAATGGCGGGAGGAAGATTGAAGAAGGGAGGTAACTCTGAACCATAGTTCTTTGTAAACACATAGTAACACTAGATCGAACATGAAGCTTCAAGAGGGGAAGTAACTCTGAACCATGATGTAGCAGCTAGTGTCACTCGAGTCTTAAGCATAACATGACAACATACTCTCATAACATCCTCTATATCTTATATACGTACATCAGGCACATCCCACAAAGCTGGCTACTGGACCGGAGGCTACTACGCCCAGGCGACTGCCGACTGGAACTGGGTGGACATGACCAAGGTGAACTTCGCCCACTGGAAGCCTGCCTCCCCCGTCTCCGAGACGTACATGTACAACTACAGGATCGCCATGATGAACCCAGCCAGCAACGCGCTATACACGGACTGGGCATGGACTAATGCGGCCAGCGGCACGGGATATGGTTTTATTTGTGAAACTGCATATTTGAAATAAATTCAAAAGAAATAAAGCGTATATATCTTTTGTAAATCACACAGGACTCTTTTACGATTTGTAATGTGTATGTATAACGTTCATTATGTCTTTTCGAGTTGTTTTTAATTATTTTTGAGACCAATCATATATAGGGCTTCATATTGGCCAAACGACGTCAGTTGGTGTATGTCAATCTGACCTGGTGATATGGCGTCATGAATCGTCTATGACGTTTTTTTGCCGTGACGGCAGATAATCAGCCTGTGCTTGGAAGTAGATGTTAAAAGTAATAAATAGAACAGTGTATTATGTCTATAGCATAATATATGTACGACACTCCTGCCTAAAAACTCGTTATAACCATCGCTCACAATAGGGACATGTCAATATTTAAACACTCTTAAACATAGTATTGCATGGATTCATATAATATCCTCTATCTGTAGCTGACTGTATTTAGGTATGAACTGACCTCGAATCCGAAATACACAATTTATTATTGGCACAGTACATAGTGCTTAACATGTAGTTCAGTATGTATGTGAAGGCCCCTTATGTGCCTTCAACATCAAAGTTAAAAACAAAACTATAATATTCATATTTTATTTCATTTTACAAATGATCCCAAACTCGCCCTCTCCGTCGGCGTCCACCCACGCAGGGGCATCAGCGTAGAAGTCTGTAGAGTAGGCGGGGTTACCAATGGCGATGTAGTAGTTAAGGGTGTGGTTGAAGGAGTCTGGGGGCTGACCGCTGTACCACTGGGTGTAGTTGAAGTGAGATCCGTCCATCCACTCGAACTCAGCCGCAGCGTGGGAATACACACCCCCTGTCCAGAAGTTGCCCGTGTGGGAGGCTGGATGAATACAACAGATGAGTCAGAGAGGCGCTGGTGGTCGGGTATTGGTTTTTGAAATGGCCACGACATTAATGAAATATAAAGTTTACCTTCTGTAGTGTTTGGTCATCAGACGACTGTTAGCGTTACTTTTAGTTGTAATTAGTTGTGAGGTATATGTAACCGGAAGTACCGGGGCAGAAGGGCCTTGAAAAAAGAGCATGGACAGGACTGCACGTTGTTTGTACTTGATGACAATTTGAACTCACAAGAAACATTATACCTACCTTCTCCAAAATAATTTTCATTTGATTTGATATTTGGTTTAAACATATTTATTTCCACGAAGAATTGGATTGGTTAACAAGCTATAAGCTCATATGAATACCGTTCAAATGTCGTGGTTTGATATTTGAGATTAAACAATTTCAGTTACAAAATCAGCCGGCGGTTCAACAAAATGAAGCGCTTCGTAGCACTCATTGATCGCTGAATGTAGCGCTCAATGAGCGCTTCTTCTCTCTTGAACGACACAGTGCAAATTCCTCGAAGTTTGCTCGCCTTGCTACGTAGCGCTACATTGAGAAATCCCGTTCAAAAGAGGTTTAAAAGTAATCGCTTATTACTTTGAAACTTATCTTGAACTCGGCCAAGATATATATCTATTCATATTTGCAGCTGTAAAAGTTTCGAATTGGAGACTATTTCATGTCCTGTCTCAGTCAGGAGATGACCAGTGTTTGAGTGCGGGTACACGATATAACTTAACAATCAAGCAATGCCATTGTGAGAGTTAAAATTAGGGTTGAAGAGGGTGAACAGTCCAAGAATCAACGTATGCAGTTCGTAAAAACATTCACTGAACACATTTTGACTTTGACCACATTTACATATTTTTACAAACAGTTACTTTGACTTCTATATTGAGATAAGATTAGATTCATTGTTTGCGTATTCAAATCATCATATAAAGACAATGTTTAGAATATATAGAATCCAAATAGACTTTAAGAGATTAAAAATTCAGTGGAGTGAACGTCATTTTTCATAATTTAATAATTTTTTAATTTAGGCACCTAATGATTCAAATAAGTATACTGTGAGAAAGACTGGCTAAAAACGAGGTCACTTTCATTGATAGGCTTTATGATAAATGGCCGCATGTGTAGTGCAATTAATGATAGAAGTGGGACTCTTTTAGCGCAGTAAAAAAACAGTTGCCAAATATGGTATTAGCGTACTATGAATGTTTATGAATGAAAGAAGTGTAAATTTATTGATTCGTGACAAGTTCCTTCATAATTCCCGATTTTGTGAAGATTAAAAATTGCATAATATAGTCTGTGTGCATTACAATCAATGCGAATCATTTAACATGTTTGAAGTCTGCTCTGTGAACTTTTGCGATTATAATAGAGGAAGATGTTATATATGTACAGTACATGTCCCTCTAGCTGTTCTGATAACAATTGATTAAATTTCATGTCGTGTCTAGATGAATGATGCACTACGTTTAAGCTCCCAGTTTCGAATTTAAGGGAATTTGGTAATCATCATTGGTATGTTGGGCTTGTCACTCCAATTTTGAAGTGATTTCCTGGAAATATACTTTTTGTTTGATTGGGATAGGACGTGTCCACTACTGCACACTATAAAAAGCAAAATCCAGTGTATGATTCGATCTTCAAAGCTGAATAAATGTAAATTTCAAAATAACAAACACACGCTTTACATTGACAATAACAGTTTTCATTACAACTGCGAGAAAAGCGTGCATCCCGAGCTGTTCAGTCACTAAGTGTCATGTTTGAGAGTGTCAACTGCAGTGAATGAATGGGCCGACTTGATTTGACAGTCAGGCTATCACCAAGGTCGCCCTTTTCCGCCGGCCAACCCTCTTTGAAGTAGTGAAGCACTTGATTCAGGCTGCCACTGTTGTAGGGTAAGCCGTTTGAGCCAGTTTAAAATGCTGGCTATTCATGGTTCTCACATGACGTCACGAGGCTTGTTCACGCACTTCCGTCCGCCATTTGCGACGTTGTTGACATACGGTACCAACATCTGATATATTCATATTATGCCGATTGGATCATATAAAGTTCACTACAAATTTGAAATGGCTAACTTTTGTTCTATCTTTGAATGCAGTATTATTTCTAAACATGACAGTGACTCATTTCATGTAATACCAAGGGTAATGATCATCGCGCCTCACAAACTTTCGAGCTGTCAATGATCAAAAGGAAGTATTTCAAGCCGATGAAGTACACAAGGATAGAAGCATTTTGTTTTTGGTAGGTGGAATTATTTTGTTGCCTGACTTTTAAGATTGTCTAATTTTCAGATTTAGACACTCATGAATGTCAACCACTACATGTTTATTTACCATTTCTAACTGGATATGATAGGTCGGTAGATCTAGGGTTTGTTTGCTGTAGGCTTAGGCATAGATAGCTTTTTAGCAACCATCAAATGGTAATTCAAACATTGGCCTTAAGAACATATCAACGTAACTGGTGATCCATTATAAATTCTTTTTTTGATTGTGAATAGACAACATCTAATTTGAATCACGTTCATGACATTGACAAACTGAAAAGTATTTGTTGTTCTGCAACATTATGACTGTCTAATTTGCATATTATCAAGATTTTTTTTTATTATATATATATGTTATAATGTATGTACTCTGAGTGTTATAGATGTCTTATTAATAATTTTCATTGAGCTGAATACCAGTGACAAGGGAGAACAAAAACACACTTTAAAAAAAAAAAATATTGTTCAGTAACTGCACATGTGTGGATGTGAGATTATTGTATAAGATTATTGTCCAGATTTGCGTCTGTGATGTTACCTTGTTCAATTTTAACTTATCCAAGAGTTAGCTCTCCTTGATTAAGTGAAAATAATGATTACTCCTTTTGAAGCACTTCTTGTTCTAACTGATACATGTATGTTGAACTAGGCTAGTGGTGTCAAAATGAAATCAAGTCAAGCAGACATTTATGAAGTGACTGCACTTGACGAGTATGACTTCAGTGTCAGTGATGTTACCAAAATTATCGGAAATGTATCAAATTCTTTGAACTTGTTTGTCAAAAAGGTAACTTGCCTTCATGAGCCTCTGGCTTATGTTACTTTCACGTTTTGCTTAGAGAGTAATCATTGTTCATACTCAGTCCTTTACTTGAACGTTGTCAGTGATGTTACCGTCAGTGATGTTATCATTAAATTAGAACATCACTGACAAAACATAAGCTATATTGTGATATGTCTAGTATTCCTGCCATAAGATAGCGATATATGTCTTACAGTTTATAACAAAAATATCACAGCAAAGAAAAGTCACTTAAACTAAAAGATACAAAATGATATATCAGTTATGGTAACATCACTGACATAAAAAGTAACATAACTGACAAATCATTGATATTTATTGTTGAAAATGAACAAATATTACTTCATTTTCGTCTGATTGATAGTATTCATACGATAAGTATTTATTTAATAAAATCTCCAAGGTCAAACTCGGCTAAAGAGATATGGAACACTGGGTGAAGCAAAGAATGTGCAAGATAATAAAATCTGAAACTGGATAGAGAAGATGAAGGCAAAGCTAATCCCACTCCACCTGTAACTTCGATTATGTGATAACATTTGCATGGAAAAAAAACGAAAGGTTGAAATGGGTTATTGCACAAACCCATGATCTGTGTGTCACAGTTGCCTATCTTCCGAAGTTGAGGCATGTCCCATATCGACCTCAGCAATGCCTGGCTGTTTGTTTTCAGAAAAGGCATGATAACTTGTTGTGTTTTATAAACTGGTGTCAGAGATTGTATTGCGTTTCATTTGTACATGTAGGAAGGCAGGAGCTTACAGTTTTACAAATGATTACTGGTTTATATGAAAAACCTTAATGCTGTACTGTTACACAAATAATATCTCATGTTTTGAAATAAGATTCATCCGTCAATGATAAACATGTGTTGATTTTTTAGTTTGCAGATCACTATATGACTTTGGAGTCTTTTATAGTCAAAAGTACAGTTTGCAGCAAGGGAATATCTGAAGGGAAATGCCTGTGTGTGGAACAAAACATTGGGAGAGAGCAGGTAGATTCTTTTTGAATAACTATTTATCTCAAGATGTGACATTTTAAAAATAACAATTAATAGAAATAAAGAATTACATGCATCATTAGCAGTTATTCATTTCCATATTATAATACTTCAATTATTGAATAATATCATTTAAAATTTGACACCAGCCACATATAAGTAGTTATGTAGTATGTTAAATAAATTGTACCATTTAATGATTCACATCAGTTCCTGAACGGCACATCGGTTTATAAATTAAAATGATGTTTTTTAAGATGAACAAATATTCAGGATATTTCCTACATTATGAAAATGTAATTTTAAAAATTTAATTTTAATGACAAAAAATAATGAATGTAGGATCAGATCATATACCTGAATATATATAATCTGAATTAAAATGTTGACAGTTGTATATGATGTAAAAGGTGTGGTTTTTTTATGAACACACTGGAAACATGGATGTGGTCACTTATCTATTATTTTACTGTATAATATGAATTTTTTATATTATCATTTATTGCAATGTTTATTTACAAATTTACACACATCCTTATACAAGCCATGTGAAGGCAATAATTTGTGTCGCCACACTCCTATTTCTCTTTGTTCAAGGGGCAG